>JAJHZJ010000280.1:0-1228093 GCA_023548195.1 Bettongia penicillata ogilbyi
CAAACATTGAAAGAACACTTAATTCCAATGTTATATAAACTATTTGAGAAAGTGGAGAAGGAGTCCTACCAAATTCTTTCTATGGTACAAATATGGTTCTGAAACCTAAACTAGGAAGAGTCACAACAGAGAAAGAAAATTATAAACCAATTTCTCTAATGAATATAGATGCAAAAATTATAAATAAGATACTAGCAAAAAGAATATAACAACTTATCATAAGAATAATACATTATAATCAGGTAGGATTTATACTAGGAATGCAAGGTTCCTAGTTAAATACTAGGAAAACTATCAGCATTATTGATCATATCAACAACAAAACTAACAGAAATCACAGGATTATTTCAACAGATGCAGAAAAACTTTTGACAAAATACAACAACCTTTCCTATTGAAAACACTGGAGAGCATAGGAGTAAATGGAACTTTCCATAAAATAAAAAGCATTATCTACCTAAAACCATTACCAAGCATTATATGCAATGGGGATAAGCTAGATGCATTTCCAGTAAGAGCAGGGGTGAAAAAAGGATGTTCATTATCACCACTGTTATTCAATATGATACTAGAAATGTTAGCTTTAGCAATAAAAAATGAAAAATAAATTGAAAGAATTAGAATAGGCAAAGAAGAAACTAAGTTATCACTCTCTCCAGATGATATGATGATGTACTTAGAGAATCCCAGAGAATCAAGTAAAAACCTACTTGAAATAATAAAAAACTTTGGCAAAGTTACAGATTGTAAAATAAACCCAGATAAATCATCTGCATTTCTATATATTACTAACAAAGTCCAACAACAAGAAATAGAGCAATCCCATTTAAAGCTATGGTAGACATTATAAAATATCTGAGAATCTACCCACCAATAAAACTAGGGATTATATGAACACAATTACAAAACACTTAACACAAATGAATTCAGATCTAGGTAGGCAGAAAAGCAACAGCTGCTCGTGGGTAGGCTGAGCTAATATAATAAAAATGACAATTCTACCTAAATTACTGTACTTACTCAGTGTCATACCAATAAAACTACCCATAATTATTTTTTGGAGATAGAAAAAATATCAAAATTCATCTGGAACAACCAAAGGTCAAGAATATCAAGCGAAGTAATGAAAAGAAATGCCAGGGTGTTAGGGGCCAAGCTCTGGACCAGCCTTCAGGAGCTGGCTCCACCCTCAGGGAGCGGGCTCTGCCCTCAGGGAGGAACATGGGCAGGGCTCTGGCTGGGGATATAAGGAGCTGTTGGGGAGGGATCAGGGAGAGATGTAACCAAGAAAGAGATGTAGAGGACGCCATCAATAAAGTGAAGAGCACTGACATCCTCAGGTGCATGTGTAGTCGTTGTATTCCCTCCATGGAGGAGGGGATAGCCCTGTCATGCAGCTAGGCCGCACGGTCGCACGGCAGGGACCGGAGACGTCCGAAGACCGGGTAAAGGGTGAGATTGCCCAAGCGAAGTCTGGAGGTAAGGGGTGCCCCCGTATCCGGGCGAAGGCACGGGGCGGGGGGGGGGAGGGGGGGGAGCCCCGTGCAAGAGTACCGCCTGGAATAGTGTCCAGGCGAAGACCCCCAGAGAAGATTACCGTCTGGCTTAGTAGCCAGGCGAAGGCCGGGGAATAGATAGCCCCGTGCACTAGGGAAGATGGCATAGCCCTACCAACAATCATCAAAACTATGTAGTACTGGCTAAGTAGAGGGATAGACCTGTGGAATGGTTTATGTACTCAAGACACAGTGGTCAATGAATACAGCAATCTACTGTTTGATAAACCCAGAGACTGCAGCTTCTGGGATAAGAACTCACTGTCTCACAAAAATTAATGGAAAAACTGAATGAAAGTGTGGCAGAAACTGGGCATAAACCAATGCCTGACACCATACGCAAGAATCAAGTCCAAATGAATACATGATCTAGGTATAAAGATTGATACTATAAACAAATTAGTAGAGCAAGCAATAGTGTATTTGTCATATTTATGGAAAATGAAGAAATTTTTGACCAAACAAGCGATAGAGAACATTATGAAGTGCAAAATGGATAATTTTAAATACACTGAATTGAAAAGTTTTTGCACAAACAAACCCAATGCAACCAAGATTAGGAGGGAAGCAGAAAACTGGGAAAGAATTTTTGTAACTAGTGTTAGTGATAAAGACCTCATTTACTGTGTCAAATTTACAAGAATACAAGTCACTCCCCAACTGATAAATGATTAAAAGATATGAACAGGCAGTTTTCAGAGAAAGAAATTAAAACTATCTATAGTCATATGAAAAAGTGCTCTAAGTCATTATTGATTAGAAAAGCGCAAATCAAAACAACTCTGAGGTATCACATCACACCTATCAGATTGACTAACATGAGAAAACAGGAAAATGATAAATGTTGGAGAAGATGTGGGAGAGTTGGAATACTAATTCATTGTTGGTGGAGCTGTGATCTGATCCAACCATTCTGGAGAGCAATTTGGAACTATGCCCAAAGGGCTACAAAAATATGCATACTCTTGGACCCAGCAAAATCACTTGTAAGCTTGTATCCCAAAGAGATCATAAAAATGAGAAAGGGTCCCACATGTACAAGAATATTTATAGCATTTCTCTTTTTGCTGGCCAAAAACTGGAAATCAAAGGAATGCCTATCAGTTGGGGAATGGCTGAACAAGTTGTGGTACATGAATGTAATGGAATGCTACTGTGCTATAAGAAATGATGAACAGGAAGACTTCATAGAGGCCTGGAAGGACTTGGATGAACTGATGCTGAGTGAAAGGAGCAGAACCAGGAGAACTTTGTTCACAGCAACAACCACAGTATGTGAAAAATTTTTCTGGTAGACTTAGTCTTTCACAGCAATGCAAAGTCCTAAAAAATTCCCAATATACTCTTGAGGTAAAATGCCTTCCACACCCAGAGAAAGAACTGTGAAATTGGATCAAGGAAGGAAGCACATCATTTTCTCTTGTATTATTTTTTTTGTCTCCAATTCTTTTTAGTTCTTCTATGTAACATGGCTAAGGTGAAAAAATATCTAATAAGAATATATTTGTAGAAGGCAGAGGGGAAGATTATATTATAGGTAAGATGATAGAAAGGACAGTGAATTGGGGAAGTGGATAATCAGAAGAAAACACTATTGTGGGAGGTCAAGTAAAGGGAGTGAATGGAATAAATGAAAGCCAGAATAGGACAGGGGAAAATGTGATTAGCATCTTACAACATGACTGTTATGGAAGTTCTTTGCATTGTTACATATATATACCTATAATTGAGTTGTTTGCTTTCTCAGTGAGAGTAGGTGGAGAGTGAGGGAGAGAATATGGAACTCAAAGCTTTAAAAATGAATGTTAAAAATTGTTGTAGCATGAAACAGGAAATTAATTATACAGGCAATGGAGTATAGAAGTCTATTTTTCCTTACAGGAAAATAGAGGGGAAGGGGGATGGAACAAGGGTGGGTAACAGAAGGGAGGACAGACTAAAGGAAGGGGTGGATAGGGTTCTATGCTGTCCTGGGGTGAAGGTGGGGAGAGATGGGGAGAAAATTTGAATTCAAATTCTTGTGGAAGAGAATGTTAAGAACTGAAAAATAAATCAACTGTATATACATATATATATATATATATATATATATGTATGTATATGTATTTAAAAAGTATATGTAGAACCTATATAAGATTGCACACCATCTTAGGGAGGGAGTGGGGAGGGAGAGTTGAAGGAGGGGAAGGGAGGGGAAAAAATCTAAGATACATGGAAGTGATTGTATAAAACTGAAAACAAATAAAATATCTTTTTAAAAAAGCACTTATTTGGCTTAGATGACTAATGGTTCAGGTGTTGACATCATTTCCTGTTTGCTTGAGTACAAACACTTACAGACTATATGCCTGTAATCCCTGCTATTGGCATAGGCTAGGGTTCCTGAATTACTTTAAACTCAGGAGTTCTGAGCTACAGAAAGCTAAGGGAAGGAGTTTACACTGAGCTTAGTACCAAAATGGAGACCCCTGGGAATAGGGGCCACCAGTTTACCCTAAGGAGAAGCAAACTGGCCCATGTTCAAAAAGGAACAGGTCAAAGTTCCTATGCCACTAGGTATTGGGATCAAACCATTAGTAGCCATGGCATTTCCAGCCTGAGTAAGATAAGGAGACCCAGCATTAAAAAAGAAACAAAAACCAGACAGCTGCTGTTTAATGCTTGGCTGATAAACCACCATGGGCAAGCAGGAGAATTTCAGTCAACTGAATCTACTCATGTCGCCTTTGTTGTGAATCCCTATTGTATATCCTTATCTTACTACAACAAAGTAAATCTCCTTTTGAAAATGTTGAATGAATTATAAGTGTCTCATTTTGTTCTAGGATCATACCTAAATTCCCAATATAACCATCCTGAGTCAAGTCACCCAAAACACAACCTATAAAATCTCTTCTCAGAAGAGTGGTTTAACTTTCACTTTCTTTGAGACTCAGTTTACTTCTTCATACAATGAGAAATTTAAATCCGGTTACCATTTCCCAAACTGATTTGCTCATTTGGGGACTGAAATATATTAATAAAACTCGCAAATATTGGTCCAAAAATTATGGAACCAAAAAATATTTCTGTTATAGAGAGCCAGAATAATTTTGTAGTAAAATGGAGGACATCAATCATATTTTCATGCTAAAAATTATTGAGTAATGATAAATATTTGTTAGAAAGATATTATTTCAGATATGATATAAATTTGGAAAAGAAAGTGTCTCTAGCACTGAAATTTTGCAACAGCAAAAATTCACATCAAGTAGAATAATATTTCAAAGAACAGAGGTTAGAAAATGCTGTATTAGACCATATGTAAAGTTTCTTCTATTTTATGATTTCATATAACACTTGGTTTTTTGCTGATCACACTACATGCAGGATAAATTTTATTGAAGCAACATAATATCATAGAAATTATATTGGAATCATAGTCAGTCAGTAAATACTTAAATGCTTACCAAGGGCCAGACACGTTGTATCATGATAGATACAAAGAAAGGCAAAAAAGCACAGTTCCCTACCCTCAGGGAGTTCACATTCTAATAAGAGAGCCAAGCTACAAGAAATTACACTATATATATATATTTATATAAATATAAATTTATATTATAAATTATATATTAATATTATACCATCTTAATTATATATTATTATTAATTATGTTAATATTATAAATATAATATTTATATAAGTATTAATATATTTTTATATATAAAACATATATATGACATCCTTATATACACATATATACATATATATGTTTATATAGTGTGTAATAAATGCTAATGAGCATCCACAGCATGCTCAGTTGATACAGTCCTTACTTGGAAGACCTTGGGTTCCTTGTTCTTAGAAGAGCAATGAATGAAGGTGTCATAGTGTTCATTAGGTAGCATACGGCAACATTCTGTAACTGGTTCAAGTACACTAACTACACAGTTAGAGAGAACTCTTTTTGATTGGGTATGGATATATAATTGGGGGTTCATTCAAAGGCACCACCTATCTCACATGAGTGCTTTACAGTTGGTCCAGCACTTGAGAAGGACAAGCTTCCTTAGACCATGACTCTGTGAATTTCCAAAGCCCAGAATAATGAAGTTGGGAGGCTGGAATATATATTGGAATTTGTCAGAAGCCCAGCTTAAAGGTGAGATTTGCCAATTCTTTTCTTATTCTATCTATGTAGTAAATATTTATTTGTAAAAACTTGTAATTAATTGGTTAAATGAAACTGTAGCCTTAATCATTGGGAATTAATCAGGGTTGGAAACACATGGCGGGGTGGGGGGAGCTTTAGATAATTGCATCAAAGTAATTTCCTTGACTTTTTAGAGGAATCTCTAGAATGCTGCATGAGTAATTTTCTATAGTCACTCTTGAAGCCCAGATTCTTTTTTTTTTTTAAATGAATGTTTATTTTTAGTTTTCCGCATTCACTTCCACAAGATTTTGAGTTCCAAATGTTCTCTCCATCTCTTTCCTCTGCCTACCCCAAAACAGCGTGCATTTCAATTACCCCTTTTCGGTAATCTGCCCTCCCTTCTATCAAAGTCCTCCCTTCTATAAAAGTCCTCCCTTCTATTATCCCATCCCCTTCTATTTTCTTGTAGGACAGGATTGATTTCTTTACCCCGGGCATGGAAAAACAATTTTTAATATTTGTTATTAAAACTTTGAGTTCTAACTTCTCTCCCTTCCTTCCTCTCCACCCATCCCCACTGATAAGGCACAGAATTTGATATAGGTTATACTTGTGTAGTCATGCAAAACACTTCCATAACAGTCATGATGTGAAAGACTAATTATATTTCTCTCCATCTTATCCTGCCCTCTATTCTATTCTCTCTTTTGACCCTACCCCTCCTCAAAAGTGTTTTCTTCTAATGATCCTCTCTTCCCATTTGCCCTCCCTTCTATCATTCCTCTTCTACCTCCACTTATCCCTTTTCCCTCTATTTTCCTGTAGTGAAAGATAGATTTTCATACCAAATTGAGTGTTCATGTTATTCTCTTCTTAAGCCAAATCTGATGAGAGTAAGGTTCATATTTTCCCTCTCACTTCCCCCTCTTCCCCTCCATTGAAAAAGTTTTTTCTTGACTCTTTTATGTGAGAGATAATTTACACCTATTCTCCTTTCAATATATTCCTCTCTCACCCCTTAATTTTATTTTTTCAGATATAAATCTGAAAAATTTCCTATTCAAATCACCCTGTGTCCTCTGTCTATATGTATATTATCCTTCCAACTATCTTCATACTGAGAAAAGTCTCAATAGTTACTAATATTATCTTTCGATGTTGGAATGTAAACAGTTCAACTTTAGTAAGTCTCTTATGATTTCTCTTTCCTGTTTACCTTTTTGATGCCTTTCTTGATTCTGGTATTTGAAAGCCAAATGCTTCATTCAACTCATCTTTTCATAAAGAATTCTTGAAAGGCCTCTGTTTCATTGAATTACCATTTTCCACCCTGAAATATTATACTCAGTTTTGCTTAATAGGTGCCCCTTTGATCTCAGGAATATAGTATTCCAAGACCTCAGATTTTAATGTAGAAGCTGCTAAATAGGTGTGTTGTCCTGATTGTATTTCCATAATACTCAAATTGTTTCTTTCTGGCTGTTTGGAATATTTTTTCCTTGACCTGGGAACTTTGGAATTTAGCTATAATATTCCTAAGCAGTTTGGCTTTTGGGATCTCTTTCAGGAGGCAATCAGTGAATGGTTTTAATATCTATTTTATTCTCTGGTTCTAGAATATCAGGGCAGATTTCCTTGATAATTTCATGAAAGATGATGTCTTGGCTTTTTTTTTGATCATCACTTTCAGGTAAAGCAATAATTTTTAAATACTCTCTCCCACATCTATTTCCAGGTCAGTTGTTTTTCCAATGAGATATTTCACATTTTCTGCTCTTTTTTCATTCCTTTGGTTTTGTTTTATAATTTCTTGCTTTTTTATAAAATCATTAGCTTCCATCTGCTCCATTCTCATCCTTAAGGGATTATTTTTTTTTAGTGAGCTTTTGGATCTTCTTTTCCATCTGGCCAATTCAGCTTGTTAAGACATTTTTCTCCTCATTGGCTTTTTGGTTCTTGTTTGTCATTTGGATTAGTCTATTTTTTAAGTTGTTATTTTCTTCAGGATTTTTAGGCCCCCATTAGGAGGAGTTGACTTATTTTTCATGACTTTCTTGAGTCATTCTCATTTCTCTTCCTATTTTTTCTTCTACTTCTCTTGATTTTCAAAATCGTTTTTGAGACCTTTCATGGTCTAAGTCCAATGCATATTTTTCTTGGAAGCTTTGGATGGAGGAGCTTTGCCATTGTTGTCTTCTTCTGTTTGTATATTTTGGCTTTCCTTGTCATCAAAATAAGATTCTATAGTCTAATTCTTTTTCTGGTTTTTGCTCATTTCCTCAGCCATTAACTTGACTTTTGAATTCTTTGGCATGGTAGTTCTCTGCTTCCAGTGGGAGTGGGGAGTGTATTGTTAGCTCTTTGATCCCCCCACAACATGTGGGACTAGAACTCCAGAAACAGCCACTACCTCTGCCTTTGCTGTGACTTCTGTGAGCTCTTACACCCCCTCCCCCACCTTGGAACTGGGATGGAACCACTCTACTCTCTCTCACAGGACCAACACACTTTTTTTCACTCACCTTCGAATTTGTCATTGGCGGTTTTGAGTTGTGAAACCTGGAAAACAATGTAGGTGTCAGAGATTCAGTCCCTCCCCCCAGTTCACTCTCTCCCCCCCCCCACTCAGGTCTCATTTTGTCAGAAAAGATCATACTTGACTGTGCTCTACTCACAGCATGGCATGATTGATGCTTCCCATAGACTTTTCAGGCTGTCTTGGTCTGGAGATTTGCTTCATTCCATCATTCTGTTGGTTTTGCAGGTCCAGAATTTGTTTAGAGTCATTTTTACAGGTAATTGTCTGGTCTTGGAGAGAGAGCTCTAGCAAGTCCTTCCTTCTACTCTATCATCTTGGCTCTGTCTACCTGGAAGCCCAGATTCTTACCTCATGGAAATGGAAGATAGTCTGAGAAGGGAAATAGTCGCAGTGTAGGGATTGGGAGAGGAACTGGGAAAGGACTCTGGCATAAGAGGAATTTGAGGTGAATCCTGAAGAAATCCAGGGAAGTGAAAATGCAAAAATGAGAAGGAGGTATATTTCAGGAATAAAATAAAACCAGAAAAGAGGTCCAGATTTGGCAGATGGAGTGTTGTGTATGAGGAAAAGCTAAAAAAGCCCAACATCTTTAGATCATAGGATACATAGAAAGAAGTAAAATATAAGAAGACTAGAAAGGTAGGAAAGGACTAGATTGTAAAGAGCTCTAAAAGCCAAATCACAGATTTCATATTTGATCCTGGAGATTACCTCTAGAGGGAACCACTAGAATTTACTGAATAGGAGGACAAAATGATCTGATCTGTGTTTTAGAAATATCACTTTGGCAGCTGAATGGAAGATGGATTAAAGTGGGGAGAGGTTTGAGGTAGGGATACCAACCAGTAGACTCCTATGGTAGTCTAGAGATGAGGCTATTAGGCTTTATATCATGGTGAAATCTGTGTGAGTAGAGAGAAGGGATCTATGTAACTAGAGAGATGCATGAGAGAGAGAAAGAAAGAGTGATAGAGACAAGGAGAGAGAGAGAGAGAGAGAGAGAGAGAGAGAGAGAGAGAGAGAGAGAGAGAGAGAGAGAGAGAGAGAGAGAGAGAGAGAGAGAAAGAAAGAAAGATACTGTGAAGATAGAATTGACGGGACCTGAGTACAGATTAGATATGCATGATGAGTGTGGGTGAGAAGTTGAGGATGGCACAATCATGATTGTGAGCCTGGGAAACTTTGAGAATGGTGGTATCAATAAAAATAAGGAACTTGGGAAGAAGGAAGGACTTATGGGTAGGGAGAAAAGTAATGAGCTCTGTTTTTCACAAATTGAGTTTGAGAGGTCTAATGAACACCCAGTTCAAGAGGTCCAATAGGTCAATCAGGAGATTAGGATTCTATTCTTTCTTGGGTGTGAATTCTTGAGTTAGAATTCACTTCTCAGCTAATTTCCTTATCTATAAAATTGAAGGCTACACATTACCTCCAAAGTCCCTGCAAGTTAAAAATTTATGAAGTTTCCCAATGAATAGAAAGACAAAATTCAAGAATTAGTCATCTTTTGATAATTTTAATGAGTTTTAAGTCTTTTTGAAAAAATATAGTTCTCTCTATATGTGCTTGATATTGTGAATGAAATTAAGTTTAGAAACCTTTTAATATCTTTCTATAATGAAGACAGCTATTCAGTATTGTAAGTCAGCTCACCACATTGCCTTGGGGACAATGAATTGTTTACAGGGAGAGAGTTTTTTCTGAGAGTTTACCATATATAAGGGAAGGATAGAGATGATTCCATTCACTCACCAAAACACATACATGTTAGTGCTTTAAAAGAAATGAATACCCATTATAAATTTAAGAGATATATACATACATACACACACACACACACACAAACACATTCATAGACACATATTCAATGTCCACAAAAGGAAAACAAAAAGTAAGTTATGGCGACTTTAGTAATTTAAGTTATGCTATTGTTTAATGCTAAATGAAATTAGATGCTTAGTATGGTGATGGCGATGAGATGGAGAGGGTGGGGAAAGAGAGATGAGCAAGCATAACCTGAATTGTTATATAAATATTTATTATATAATCATATATTATGTAATTATATTATAACTATATAAATAATTATTATATAAATAGAAGAGATGCAGGAGGTGAAGAAGTATAAGGAGGTAACTTTGGATTTATTCAGCTGCATTGAAAGCTGAAGGCAAAGAAGTAAAGGGAAAACTTGCTTTGAACATAATCAGGATAAGTCTGGGTTGGAGATGCAAAATTTATGGGAACTTTCGAGCCATAGGAAAATGTTCCTTTGTTTTTTTGTCCTTATGGGCTTTTAAAAACAGAAATGTGGAAGAAAATGAAATGTATGCAAATTTATAAGCAAGCACCCTTTACAAGATTTAAAGTCACACGTAGTTTGGTGTCATAAAATGTGTTATGCATATAACACACACACACACACACACACACACACACACACACACACACATATATATATATATATATATATATATATATATATATATATATATAATATAAAGGAATCTAGGATCTTATTGTTTTCCAGATTATAAGAAGCAGGCAAAAATTAGGAAGCAGAAGAAACAATATTATCATTCCTTGCACTTTATGTCAAGTAAGCAAGTAGTAGTTTTCCCTTGTATAGTGCTTTGAAGTTTTAAAAATGTTTTCCTTACAGCAATCATAGGAGGAAACATGTTCATAAAGGATACGATTTGCCCAAGGTTTTTTTTCCCCACTACATACAGCTTGGGAGGATTGTGTGTGTGTGTGTGTGTGTGTGTGTGATATAAAAGGACAGTTTCCAATGCTGCCTGCTTATGTATCCCTTTATGAACTTCATTCTACTCTCTTAAGTACATTTTTTAATGATTCATTGATCCACGTGAGCAAAAATATTTATAGCAGTTCTTTTGGTGGTGGCAAGTACTGGAAATAGAGGGGATACCCATCAATTGGGAACACCTGAACAAGTTGTGGCATATGAATGTAATGGAATACTTTTGTGGTATAAGAAATTATGAACAGACTTCAGAAAATCCTGGAAAGACTTATATGAACTGATGTTGAGAGAAGTGAGCAGAACCAGAAGAACATTATTCGGAGAAACAGCTACAGTGTGAGATGACTGATTTTGATAGAGTTGACCCTTCTCAGAAATGCAAGGACCTAAAACAATTCCAAAGGACTCATGATGGTAAATGCCATCCACATCCAGAGAAAGAATGATGGAGTCAGAATGCAGACCAAAGTAGATTATTTTCTCTTTTTGTTTTATTTTGTTTTTCTTTCTCATAGTCTCTCCCACTCATTACATTCTTCTATGCAGCATGACTAACCTGAAAATGTGTTTAATAAGAATGTATGTATACAGTCCTATCATTTTGCATGCCATCTTCAGGAGGAAGGGTGGGGGGGGAGAGAAAACTTAAAACATGTAGAAGTGAATGTTGAAAACTAAAATTAATTAATTAATTTAAATTTAAGAAAAAAAGAAAAAAATTGTGCTGAATATCCCAGGGATATAAAGTTACATCAGTAATTCAAGACATGAGAAGTTGGTGATTTTCAATTATGAATTCTACTTTAATTGTAGAAGAAAATATCAATGCTTGAAAACAATGTTCATACTGTTGAAAAATAAAACAGAACAGACACTATACCATTTTCTATTCCATAGAGCACTACTGTGGAAGTTGAGAGAGGAGTTAAGTTCTTGTCATCTCTATAAAGAGCCTCCTGAAGGAAATAGATTTTGTATCTGTAACTGTAACAGTAACTGTCTAAAAGGGCCTAAAAGCATTCCATCAGGCATTCTGCCTTGTTCACTTTGGTTTGGCCTGTAATTTCCAATAGTTTTTGTTTAATCCATCCTCAGGTACTTTTACTCAGTCTCCTACCCATAATCCAGTGTTCTGGGCACTCTAGAATTCTTCCAATCAAGATTTTCTCCAAAATGTTATTACTCCATTTTGTTTTGTTTTGTTTTGTTTTTCCAACAAGATGTCTGAGGCCATATTTGAACTCTTGACTCTGGGCCCAGCAACTATCCACTAAGTAACCTAGCTACTTCTAAATGAAAGAAAAAAGATGGGAGTGTTTTAGCCTAGAGAGAACACTGAAGTGAAACATGATATCTGTCTTCAAATATTAGAGCTAAAAGTGGGTTAAAAAGGGGAGGTCATTACTGGAGGTTGCATAACCATATGTCATGGTATTGTTTACAAGATTCATATGTGGACTAAGAGATGTTGTATAAATGATTTCCAGTCTTTTCTAGTACTTTAATTCTGTGTCACTCAAAAGACTTTTTGCTGCTGAGTGTTTATCAACGGCTTATATTATTTTGACCTATCTTAAAAAACATTTCTACACTTCTCTTCCACCACAGAAAATCTACTAGATACTTGCAGTTATGCCATCACCATTATGATATACTCACATATGTAAAGTGACAATACACCTAGACATATACCAATGGGATTTCTGTTTAACTACTCAAATGTCAAGTGAAACAAAGGATATATATACACCAAAATGTAGATTCTCCAGATTCCCATCTTTCTGAATATGACCAGTGATGATCAACAGGAAAGATCCAAAGTACAGATTATCATCCACTAGGACCACATTATCTTTTTTTTATTTGGACTATTGATTTGATATTTTAGGTAAAAATCTCAGAAAATCCTTCCTTTATTTACTCTGTAG
Organism: Bettongia penicillata ogilbyi; assembly: GCA_023548195.1. Lineage (NCBI taxonomy): Eukaryota > Metazoa > Chordata > Mammalia > Diprotodontia > Potoroidae > Bettongia > Bettongia penicillata. The sequence goes on from JAJHZJ010000280.1 coordinate 12,926, forward strand.
CCACACTTTTGGGAAGTTAAGTTTTTCATACAGCTACTCAGTTTTTCTGTTGGAATAAAAAGGACCTACATGAAAGAGATGGAATTTCCCACCTCCTTCTAGCATACGATAAAATGATACCACAGGCAAAGACATGTGTTCCCAGGTTGCCTAGCAGAACACAATCATGTAGAGAAAAAAGAAACATCGCTAACTGTTGTGACTATTTATTGCCATGTAACAATAAATATCTTATATTTTATAACTGCAAATGTCTAAACACCAGGGACCATTAGGGGTTATTCAAAATCATTAAAACTTGTAACTCTAAGTGTGAAACAGAATTTTTTAGAATTGCTTTGAAATGGGAGATAATCCTGCTTCTCTTTGAATATAAAAATCTTTAAAACAAGCTTCTTAAGCCTGAATTTCCCATAAGTATCTTCTAATGTGTTCCTTTTAAAATGTTGCCTATCACAAGTTAGAGGTAATATTTGCATTAATAATAACCCTCTTAAAAGTACGTTGACATCTAATGGGCAAAAATTGTTTGTTGCTAACTTGGAAGGAAAGTTGAGCCAATACATAGTTGGCAACAGTGGAGCGAAAAAGGAGTGGACAGCTTTCAGAAATTTGATATACAACACTGCATTTGCTCATCTGGGTCAGAACACTCACAAACACCAGCACTGGTTTGATGAAAATGGTGGGGGAATTCAGAAGCTGCTAAATGAAAATCCACAGGATTTACCAGCAGGATAGTTCATCCACCTCTAAGAAGGCAGCATTTAATTCCTTCAAAAGCAAAAGTACAAGCAAAGCTTAGGAAGATGCAGGATTCCTGGTTCAGTAAAAAGGCAGATGAAATTCAGTTTTATGCTGACAGTAACAATCCAAAGTGATTTTACGATTCTCTGAAAATTATTTATGGACCAAAAAACTATGGTGCATCACAACTACTCAGTGCTGATAGAGTCACATTTATTAGTGATAAGCTCATGATCCTAGAGAGATGGGCTGAACACTTCCATAGTGTTTTCATCAATCAATGCTGAAGCCATTGACCAATCTCAGGCTGAAGTGGATCCTTCCTTAGCTGAACTTCCAACTGAAGAAGAGATTTTCAGGACCATTAAGCTTCTTTCATGTGGCAAAGCACCTGGTGTTGATTCCATTCCAGTGGAGATTTACAAGATAGAGGGACCATTACTCACACAAAGGCTGACTGAAATTTTCCAGGTTGTATGTCAAAAGGAAGTTATCCACCAGGAGTTCAAGGATGCCTCCATTGTCCATCTCTATAAAGGTAAAAGGAACAGATCATCCTGCCACAATCATGGGTTGAGGGGGTCTCTCTCTTAGTCACTGCTGACAAAATTCTTGCTAGAGTCCTCCTTAATAGGCCAATCCTTCACCTGGAAGATGGTCATATACCTGAGAGCCAGTGCGACTTCAGAAATGGCCAAGGAACGGTCAACATGACGTTTGCTGCCCAACAACTCCAGGAGAAATGCCAGAAGCAGAACAGAAGTCTGTACACAATGTCTGTAGATCTGACCAAGACCTTTGACACTGTCAGTCATGAGGGATTATGCAAAAATTTGGCTGCCCAGAGAAGTTAATCAGTATTGTATATCAATTTCATGATGGCCTACTTGCCCGAGTTTTGAATAGTCGACAATGCTCTCATGCCTTCCCAGTCATTAATAGACTGAAATAGGTCTGTGTACTTGCTCCCATGCTTTTTAGCATGACATTTTCAGCCGTGCTGTCAAATACTTCCAGTGAGAATGAATACGGCATCCGGGTCAACTACTGTGTTGATGGTAAGTTCTTCAATTTGAAAAGTCTACATACCAAGACAAAAGTGGAGGGAGGGCTGGTGAATGATTTCCTGTTTGCAGATGACTGTGCACTCAATGCAGCCTCTGGAGCTAAGATGTTTCAGAGTATGGACCAATTCTCTGCTGTCTGTGCTAATTTTGGCCTAATAATTAACACCAAGAAAACACAGGTGCTCCATCAGTCACCACACATCATCCATATGTGAAACATTGATTGCAACAAATAGAGAAGTTTTGAATGGTGTGGGTAAGTTCACTTACCTTGGTATTGTACTTTCCAGGGATGCACACATTGACAATGAGGTTGATGGACACATTGCCAGAGCTAGTTCAGTGTTTGGGAGGCTCAGAAAAAAGTTTGGGAGGTAAGTGGTATTAAACTGACTACCAAACTGAAGGTCTACAGAGACATTGTGTTGACCTCATTGCTGTATGCCTGTGAAACATGGACAGTCTACCAGCATCATGCCAGGAAACTGAATCATTTCAATTTGAATTGTCTTAGGAAGATTCTGAGGAGCATCTTGCAGGATAAAGTACCAGACACTGAAATCTTTGCTTGATCTGAACTACCAAGCATTCACATTATGCTTCAACTCCAATGGGCTGGCCACATTGTTCCAATGCAAAATGTATGCTTGCCAAAGAGACTATTTTATGGAGAACTCATATGGGGCAGGCAATCACATAGTGGTCAGAAGAAGCAATACAAGCACACTCTCAAAGTCTCTCTCAAGAACTGTGAATTTGACTGCGACATGGGAGACACTGGCACAGGAGCACTCAGCATGGTATGGCCACATCAGAAAGAGTGCTGTGCTCTATGAGCAAAGCCCAATTGAGACAGCCCAAAGTAAATATAGGATGTGCAATTTGGAGTATCCACCACAAAAATTCGTGTGGACCATTTGTGCCCAATCCGTGATAGAGCATTTCAAGCTCATATTGATCTGATCAGTCAGAGTTGTATACACTGAAACTTCATTTTACCATGGTGATATCATTTTGGTCCTCTTTGAAAATGAAGGACACCAACCAACCAATCAACATCTAATGACCTTACTTTTATCTGAACTGAATGAAAGAAGGTTGACACACAGATACACACAGAACTTGAAGAAATACATTAAACTCAACAGAGAAACAACCAGGGATAAGATAACGAGAAAAGGTACTATAAGAGGGAAAGTAGGATCAGGGATGTCTCAAACAAAAGAACTGTCGACTTCAGACCACTGAAAATAAAGTTTTTTTTAAGATCAATAAATCTGGGCTTAATGAAAAGTGAACAAGCAGAGGAATAAGAAGAGAGCACTTCAAATACAGATTAACTGTGTATCAGAGTTCTTTTCTACCTTCTATTTTTCTTTTGAAGGTAAAGGAAAAGAGAAGAAAATATAAGAGATTATGACGAAGAAAAGTGTATAATTAACAATAAGAGTAATGAATGGGAATGGGACATAAACTCACCCATAAAACAGAGGTCAGTGGCAGAATGAATTGGAAAGTAAAAATCAAGAGTATGTTGTGTATAAGTAATTCATTTAAAACATAAAGACTCATAGGAAGTTAAATTGAAAAAGTGGAACAAAATCTATTGTATCAGATGAGTCCTTAAAAAGCAGGGGTAGCAATTATGATATTGGAAAAGGCAAAAATAATAATTGTCATGGTTAAAGGATAAAAGCAGCAAAATTATATTTTGATTAAAGCCACACTAGGCAATGAAATGTCAATACTTAGTATATAAAAGGAAAGTTAATCACATTACAGGGGAAAATAAGCAACAAGCATATAGTAGTTGGTAATTTGTTTGTCTCTTTCAGACCTATGCCAATCTAAAATAAAGACAAATTTAAAAGTAAATTAATGACCTGATTAAAAATTTAGAAAACTTAGCAATTACAGATCTCTGGAAATTACGAAGCCTTATGTGCTAGGACACTGAAAAACTCATAAACAAATGCAGAAAAGTAGAAATAGCAAGCACAATTTATTGAACATAGCATATTAGAATGATAATCAATAAAAGTCTTCGAAGAAAGTATTTGAATGTAAATAGAAATTAATCATTTAATCCCAACAAATTGGTAGGTAAAGAACAAATCATAGAAATCATAGGCAATTTTATTCAAGAAAATAAAATGAGACAATATACCCAAATTTTTTGTGATGCAAAAAGCAGTCTTTAAATACTTTTGAGAAAGAGAGAGAGAGAGAGAGAGAGAGAGAGAGAGAGAGAGAGAGAGAGAGAGAGAGAGAGAGAATTCTCTCTTTAAGTTCAGATGAGAGAGAGAAGAAATTCCAAAGGACACAGAAGTCCCTTCTCTATGACAGTCACTATCTCTTCTAAGAATAGCTTCAGTGATCCTACATACTAATCTACAAATTCTGAAATCACTGAATTTTTGGAAATCCTCTCTTAGGGTGATCAGGCTGTCATTTATGTTGTTGCAACTGTGGGCCAATATTTCTGGCAGCTGGTGATAGAATTCTCTGTTGTCCTACTTCTGACAGTCAGGAATTTGCTCCTACCAAAACAGCAACAGACAGGAGGTGAATCAGTCACATCTGGCATGAGCTATGAATCTGAGCAAAAAGACAAGGTCAGACAGAAATATTGATTATTTGAAACAGCTGGAATAAGGACTGAGGTGGTGTAAAGAGGATTTTGTTATTCTTTTTTATACTACTCTTCCCAGGATCCTAGATATAATCTCCCAGAATCATGATTCTAAACAATTCCTACTGAGACTATGCAGTGAGATATAGCGATGACATAATGTAATATTTGCTACACTTGCACTGTACTAAGTTATGAGTAAATTGTTAAAGTTAACCTGTAAACTAATGTGGGCAAAATGATTGGTTTCTTGACTTATAAATCAATTTCCTTGATTGGCCCCCATCAAGGCTTGGAAAGGGAAAGGTACATGCAAGAGGAATGTGCATGAGTGCTTGCCTCAACCAGCCCCGACTGAGGCTTTGTGGGCCTGTTGGAGTTGTAGCTCCTACTATATTCTTGCCTACCCCTGCAAGAAGAGCTTAGAGGATACTGGGAGTTGGAGCTCCCATTATCAGCAGACCTTTGAGAAGAATAGAATAAAGTAAGCGCATTTAACCTCTTATTATGTCTCCAGTCCTGTCTTCCTGTCAGCCTAGATCGAGTGAACCTGCTAGAAAAGCTTCTGCTCCCACTTCTGTGTGTCCTGTCTTATAGGTGGTCAATCAGTATCCTGAAGGCTAAGGGGCAAGTCAATCATTATGGTTTTATTACTAGTACCAATTATTTTTTAACTCTGTGAAATTATGGGAAAGAACATCCTGTGCTTTAGGCATCCAGTGGTTGACAGAGACCTCGATACTTACATATCTTATACCTGCTTGATACCAGGCCTTCCCTTTAAAACTGTGAACCTTAATTTCTTGAGTATTTTGGGTTGCCATATATTTTTGTTTCAGATTATAACTGTATATATAACTGTATAACTATAAAGTTGTAAAGAATAAAGTGAATAACATTGCCAGGTAAAAGAAAAAAATTGGACATCCAACCAAAAAAATTAGAAAAGTAATCAAGCTGAGCATGGCAGTTCACCCCTGTAATCCCTACTACTAGGGAATCTGAGGCTAAGTTCCTGAGCTTGAGCTCAGGAGTTCTGAGCTGTAGTGGGCTAAAACTGACCAGGTTTCCGCATTAAATCTGGCACCAATATGGTGAATTATTGGGAACAGTAGCCTACCAGGCTACCTAAGGAGGAATGAACTAGCCCAGATCAGAAATAAAGTAGTTCAAAGCTTTCTTTGGTGGGGTCAAGTCCAGGAGTCATCACTGTGCTTCTATCATAGGCAAACCAGTTTCAAAAAAAAAAAAATCAAACAAAAAACTCCAACAATATTTAAAAATAGAAATCCTGAAAATCAAAGAAAGAATAAATAAAATTGACAACAAACAAAAAAGAACACATTGAATGAATAAAGACTGGAAACTGATTTTTGTTGGGGGCAGGGGGAACTAATATATAGACTCTTTTCTAGAAAAAGAAAGGTAGAGACACACAGAAAGAGAGGAAAAGGAAATTGAAAAGGAAAAATCACCACAAACATAGAGGCAATGTGTTGTATGTAAAAAGAAAGTGGACCTCTCCTATTTCATGTCCCCATCTAATCTCTACCTTTTTTAATACACCATCTACTTCCTTACTTTAGGTTATGTTCATGTGCCTTGTGGCAATAAATTAATTTGTAACTGAGGTGGGTGACTCAGTGGATTTACCTTGAGTCAGGAAGACTTATCTCCATAGTTCAAATCCAGCCTCAGACACTTACTAGCTGTGTGACCCTCTGGAAAGTCACTTAACCTTCTTTGCCTCAGTTTCCTTATCTGTAAAATGAGCTAGAAAAGGAAATGGCAAATGACTCCAGTATATCTGGCAAAGAAACATCAAATGGGGTCACAGAGAGTCAGACATAATTGAAAATAACTGATCAACAAAACCTGAGTACTTATCCTCCCTGAATCCTCCCACTCCAAGAGGATTGCCTTTCCTGCTTGAGGCAAAAGAACATTAATAGGTGGTCTAACTTTGAGAGCCCTCTGACTCATTCTAATATAAAATCAATTAATTCAAATCTATTTTGCCCAATTATATGCCATTAAAATTTATAATTAGTAAAATGAATGAATACTTTAAAGAATACAACTCAGATTAACAGATCATGAAATAGGAAATTTAAATAATCTAAACTCAGAAAAAGAAATTGACCAAGCCACAAAGCAACTCCCAAATAAGAAATTCAAGGACAAGATAATTACAAATAAACTTCAAAAAACATTGAAAGAGGAATTAATTAAAATAATATATAATTTATTTTCAATTATGCGGTGTTCTTATCAAATTCTTTATGTGGGATAAATGTAATCCTGATATCTAAAATAGGAAGATTTAAAACAGAAAAGAAAACATTAAGAAAATATATTAAATTATTAAATAAAATACCAGCAAAGCCTCTGCAACCATATACTTAAAAGACTATTATATTAGGAACATCTTTGATGTATACCAAGAATACAGTGCTGGTTTGATGTTATGAAAACTATTAACATTACATGACATTAATAATAAAAATAGCATGATCATATTAATAGATTAAAAGAAAGCTCAACAAAATACAACACTCTTTATAGTAAAAAGCAGAGGAATAAATGTGTGTGAATTCATCCTTCATTGCCAAAAAAAACCATGCCATCAGAGAAATAATGACATGATTTTCACTTGACTTTTTTTTTGAGTGAGGGAGGGTCACCAGCCTCACTTCTCCTCCAGAGTCATCTAAATCCAGTGACCAGATATTCATCAGGATGACTGGAGATGACCCAGGATGAGGCAATTGGGGTTAAGTGACTTGCCCAAGGTCACACAGGTAGTGAATGTCAAGTGTCTGAGGTGAGATTTGAACTCAGGTCCTCCTGATTCCTGCACTGGTGCTCTATTCACTGCACCACCTAGCTGCCCTTAAAGGAATAAATGTACAATTCCTTAATATGGTAAGAAACTAAAACTATCTATCTGAACTATATGTCTACCTACCTAAAAGTAAGGGCTAAAATATGATAACCTTACCTGTAATATTAGAGATAAATCAAGGATGTCTACTGTTAGGACAATAGTGTGTGTGTGTGTGTGTGTGTGTGTGTGTGTGTGTGTGTGTGTGTGAGTGTGCGCGTGTAAATTCTAGCTATGGCAATTAGGCAAGAAAAAGAAATTGAAGAAAGGAAAGAGAAAATATAATTATCCTTTTTAATACTTAGTATGATTTACTTAGAGCACCCTAGAGACTCTACTAAAAAATTAATTGAAACAATAGCTGTAGCAACATGGCAGGACATGAAATAAACCCACAAAAATCATTGGCCTTTCTATATAACAAAAAGAAAATATAGTTAGAAGAAAGAAAAAAAAGAAATTCTATTCATAATAAGAAATTCCATTTATAGTAATTCCATAAAATCCCCAAAATATCTGAAAGTTCACCTATCAAGGCACATACTGAAATTATATGAATAAAACTTTTACAAATGCAAAACAAATGTATATAAATTTTAAGTACTCTTCATAGAAAAAAAAATTGACCTAAATAATTGGAATAGTTGGATTATGTCAGTATGTTTTAAAATGAAAGTACTAGTTTACAGATCTAATGACATAGAAATTAAACACAAAGACAGTCCCTGGCCTCAAAAAGCTTGAAACCTATTTCTTTGCTGCTGCCTCCCGAGGGGGCCTGAGTTATAGAGACACCCCGCTCTCCTGTCGGCCAGCACAGAAGTCTCTCTCACTGACCTGTAGCACCTGTGGGTTGAGGGACCCCCGTGGCCACCAGAGACCCTGTCCCTGAAGCCTGCTGGGATCTGCAACTCTTAGTGCTACATGGCCAAAGCACGGCTGGGCTCTGCTTCGGTCTGTTGTGTGATGGACCCCTGGTTTTGGTTTCCCAGGGCTCCCTGGAACAGAAATCTCCTCCCCTCTGTTGTTGTGTGGTTTCCACTGCTCCAGAATTTGTTGGGAGTTCCTCCCCACAGGTAATTTATGGACTGTGGGTTCGGAGCTAGCATATGTGAATCTTTCTACTCTGCCATCTTGGCTCTTCCCCCTTACTGTTAAGAAATTCCAAAGGGGAAGGAGAAGGTATCTGATCTGGAGGCAAGAACAAGAGTCCCAAAGAAGTGCGAAAGCAGTGTAGCTAGTGAAAAATGTGAGGAGTGGATGAGAAACTTTTCTGGGCTCCCTCCTTAAATAAATGCCCTGGAGCACATGGGCCTTCCTTCCAATCAGAGAATTCAATCAAACTGAAGGGTTTATAAATGAGATATGAGTAACGGCAAACTCAATCTTGCAGAATAATGAGATTTTCCAATGATAATTTTACTGGACAAGGAAGTCATCATGAATAAGTCCAGAAACACTTAATTAGGGAAAATTCCTTGGCCTTATATCCAAGACATATGAGAAGTGGCACAAATATATAAGAACAAAAGATATTCTTCAATAGGTAAATGGTCAAAGAACATCAATAGTGTGTTCTCAAAAGTACAGTGGCAAACTATGAGAAATAATATGAGAAAATACTTCAAATCATTTAATAAGAGAAATATAAATTAAAATAACTCTGAGGTTGCAATTTATACCCATCAGATTTGGACTAACCTATAAATGTTTGTAAAGTAAAAACAAAACACATCAATCAAGCCAAAAAAAAAAAAAGAATGATGAAGATGACAAAAAGGAAAATGACAAATTTTTGGTAGAGCCATGACAAGTCAGACACACTAATGTAAACTGGTGGAACTGTAAAGTATTTCAGTCATTCCAGAAATCAATTTCTAATTATTCTACAAAAGTCACTGAACTGCATATACCTATGACCTAGCAAAAGGATACTAACCCTAACCTCTGAACCTAAACCAATTCCTAGACTTATAGCCCAGTAAGATCAAAGAAAGGAGGAAAGGACCTATACATATGAAAATACATCAAAACTCTTTGTTGTAGCAAAGAACTGGGGGCAAAAGTGGGTGATCTTCAACTGGTACATTAACATAAAGGAATAGTATTTTTTCACAACACTTGATGAAAGAGAAATTAAAAGAAGCCTGGGAGAACTTGTGTGAATTAAATCATTAAAATGAGGTAAAGTGAAATGAGCAAAACCAGGATATCAGTTATACAATGACTATTCTATAGTGTAAAGGAAGATTTAAAAAAAAAGTACAGTTAATGCAATGACCAATCACAATTATAGAAGTCTACTGATGAATCATGCTTCCCATCTCTGAACAAAGAGGTGATGGCCTAGGGTGCTAAATGAGATATTTTCAAAAAAAAAAACAGTGGTTAAATGTGTTTTATATGTACATCTATATTTGTTACAAGGTAGAGCTTGAATGTGGATGGCAGGGGTAATGATAAGAAAAATTACTAAGAAAAATTAAACAGAGAAAGAAAAAAAATTATAAACCATTTTTAACAATAACCATAAGAGAGCTGAAGAAAACTCAAAAGGAGACACAGAAAAGCAGTGCAGTGTTGAACTACAAAGTCTAATTTGAAATATTAATAAAAGATTTATATGTGATAGAAGTTGACAGCTTCTTATGTAATCCTTATTCTTTGTATATTGAAATGTTTGTACTGAGTTGTTTTGGTTATTTCTTTGTTGATTTATTTGTTTCTAAAACTGGATCTCCCTGTCTCATCAAGGCTACAAATATAGTGGCTATATAAGAGCATGTCCGTACCCCTTATTAGTTGACCTGCTCTGTTTCTGACCTGAGCCAGTACCTAAATTCTTAAATAGCCTGATGGTTTCCTGCTGCCAGAGGTTCACCATATTTGTGACAAATTTATTATGGACATTTGATCAGCTTTATCCTACTTTAGCTCAGGACTCCCCAGCTCAAGCAATCCACCAGCCTTAGCCTCCCCAGCAGCAGGGATTTCAATGTATCACCACACCCAGAATGTTGGTGGTTTTTTATGATTAAGTTAACAGTAAGGGGGAAGAGCCAAGATGGCAGAGTAGAAAGATTCACATATGCTAGCTCCGAACCCACAGTCCATAAATTACCTGTGGGGAGGAACTCTCAACAAATTCTGGAGCAGTGGAAACCACACAACAACAGAGGGGAGGAGATTTCTGTTCCAGGGAGCCCTGGGAAACCAAAACCAGGGGTCCATCACACAACAGACCGAAGCAGAGCCCAGCCGTGCTTTGGCCATGTAGCACTAAGAGTTGCAGATCCCAGCAGGCTTCAGGGACAGGGTCTCTGGTGGCCACGGGGGTCCCTCAACCCACAGGCGCTACAGGTCAGTGAGAGAGACTTCTGCGCTGGCCGACAGGAGAGCGGGGTGTCTCTATAACTCAGGCCCCCTCGGGAGGCAGCAGCAAAGGCAGCAGCACACCAGGGCTCCCAGGGCAAGCAGGAGCTCTGATCCATTGTTGAAGATCTCTGTATAAACCCTCTGAGGGAACTGAGCCAAGTGTGGTGGCCCTGCCCCCACCTGAGAACCTGAATTTAATCTCACACTGAATAGCAGCCCCACCCCTCTCTGAAAGCCCTGAGGTAGGGAAGCAGCATTTGAATCTCAGACCCCAAGCACTAGCTGGGTGGATCTGGAGGTGAGGTGGGGGTGGAGAGGAATTGCAGAGGTCAAGTAACTGGCTGAGAAAAAGCCCAGAAAAGGGGGAAAAAAATAAGACCATAGAAGGTTACTTTCTTGGTGAACAGATATTTCCTCTTTCCTTTTGGATGAAGAACAACAATGCTTACCATCAGGGAAACACATAGAAGTCAAGGCCTCTGTATACCAAACATACGAAATAGATATTTAATGGGCTCAGGCCATGGAAGAGCTCAAAAAGGACTTTGAAAATCAAGTTAGACAGGTGGAAGAAAAACTGGGAAGAGAAATGAGAGAGATGCAATACCTAGCTAAAGGAGACCCAAAAAAATGCTGAAGAAAATAACACCTTGAAAAATAGGCTCACTCAATTGGCAAAAGAGGTTCAAAAAGCCAGTGGGGAGAAGAATGCTTTCAAAAGCAGAATTAGCCAAATGGAAAAAGAGGTTCAAAAGCTCACTGAAGAAAATAGTTCTCTCAAAATTAGAATGGAACAGATGGAGGCTAATGACATTATGAGAAACCAAGAAATCACAAAACAAAACCAAAAGAATGAAAAAATGGAAGAGAATGTGAAATGTCTCATTGGAAAAACAACTGACCTGGAAAATAGATCCAGGACAGACAATTTAAAAATTATGGGACTACCTGAAAGCCATGATCAAAAAAAGAGCCTAGTTATCATCTTCCATGAAATTATCGAGGAAAACTGCCCTGACATTCTACAACCAGAGGGCAAAATAAGCATTGAAAGAATCCATCGATCACCACCTCACAGAGATCCAAAAAGAGAAACTCCTGGGAACATTGTAGCCAAATTCCAGAATTCCCAGGTCAAGGAGAAAAGATTGCAAGCAGCTAGAAAGAAACAGTTCCAGTACTGTGCAAATACAATCAGGATAACACAAGCTCTAGCAGCTTCTACATTAAGGGATGGAAGGGTGTGGAATAGGATATTCCAGAAGTTAAAGGAACTAGGACTAAAACCAAGAATCACCTACCCAGCAAAACTGAGTATAAAACTTCAGGGGAAAATATGGTCTTTCAGTGAAATCAAGGACTTTCAAGCATGGTTGATGAAAAGACCAGAGCTGAAAAGAAAATTTGACTTTCAAACACAAGAATGAGAAGAAGCATGAAAAAGTAAACAGCAAAGAGAAGTCATAAGGGACTTACCAAAGGTGAACTCTTTACATTCCTATATGGAAAGACAATATTTGTAACTCTTAAAACGTTTAAGTATCTGGGTAGTTGGTGGGATTACATGCACACACACACACACGTACACACACATACACACATGCATGCACACACAGAGACAGAGAGCACAGAGTGAATTGAATAGGATGGGATCATATCTTTAAAAAAATGAAGGTAAATGGTGAGAGAGAAATGTATTGGGAGGAGAGAGGGAAAATGGGATGGGGCAAAATATTTCTCATAGAAGAGGCAGGCAGGAGACGTTTTAGTGGAGGGTAAAAGAGAGGAGCTGAGAGAAAAATAGGAAGTTTACTCTCATCACATTCGACTAAAGGAAGGAATAAAATGCACACTCATTTTGGTATGAAAACCTATCTTACAATACAGGAAAGCAGGGGAGAAGGGGATAAGCAGGGTGGGGGGGATGATGGAAGGGAGGGCAATGGGAGGAGGGAGCAATTTGAAGTCAACACTCTTGGGGAGGGACAGGATCAAAAGAAAGAATAGAAGCAATTGGGGGCAAGGTAGGATGGAGGGAAATATAGTTAGTCTTACACAACATGACTATTATGGAAGTCACTTGCAAAAGTACACAGATATGGCCTATATTCAATTTCCTGCCTTCCCAAAGGGTGGGAAGAAGGTGGGGAGGGAGGGATGGGGAGAAGTTGGAACTCAAAGTTTTAGGAACAACTGTTTAGTATTGTTCTTGCTACTAGGAAATAAGAAATACAGGTAATGGGGAATAGAAAGTCATCTGGCCCTACAGGACAAAAGAGAAGATGGGGACAAGGGAAGGGAGGGATGATAGAAGAGAGGGCAGATTGGTGATAGGGGAAATTAGAATGCTTGGTGTATTGGAGTGGGGGGAGGGGACAAATGGGGAGAAAATTTGGAACCCAAAATTTTGTGAAAATGAATGTAAAAAGTTAAATAAATAAATTTATAAAAAAAGAAAGGAAAATATATTTTAAAAAGTTAACAATTAGTAAATTAACAAAAGATGAATAAGTGAATAGAGATTGATAAATGAATGGACAGTGGATCATTGAATAAATGATGGCATTCCATTGACACTATTTGACTTTTGGTAGTTCTTTAAACTGAACAGAAGCGTCCTATTTGATGATAAGTAACACTAATAACTAATACTTGCTTAGATCTTTAAAGTTTGTAAAGTGCTTAATCTGCGTCATCTCAGTTGTTACACACACACACTTTAAAGCAGGTGGTTGTTGCTCAATCGTGTCTTCCTCTTCATGACCTCATCGGGGTTTTCTTGGCAAAGATAGTAAAATGGTTGTCATTTCTTTCTCCAGTTCATCTGAAAGATTAGAAACTGAGGCAAATAGGATTAAGTGACTTTCCTAGGGTCACACAACTAGGAAGCATCTGAAGCCAGATTTAAACTCAGGAAGATAAGTCCCTACGCGCTGTACTACCTGGCTGCCCTTTATAGTAGGTAGTATAGGTATTTTTAACTCCACTTTACAGAGAAGGAAACTGAGGCTAAGAAAATTTAAACCTACTAGCCCCATGTTCACATGTCAAATATAAGAGGTAGGATTTTAACCCTGGTCTTCTTGGCATTCTTTACACCTTGTGACAATGCTTCTTTTGATAAGGACAGTAAAGGGTATGTTCTGTTGTCATGGTTTTAAAAGCCAAAGATTGGTTGTGTAAAACCTTTTCAACGTATCATTACAAATACTTCCCAACCAAGTTACAGTATCAGTTTTCATCTTCAGATTTAGTGCCATGCTCCTGCCTCATTATTACACTTTAAGACAACAGAAACCAACCAAATAAATAATAAAAAAGAAAGAAAGAGGGGAGGAGGGAAGCTACAAAACTAGAGCACTCACTTTAGATAATTTCTTCTCCTTGATAGAATCTTATATAGTCTGCATCTTCTTGTGATAAGAGTCATTTCAAAAAAATGAGTCTGGGAAAATAGGAATTTTGTAAGCTTCAAAAACACATTTTTTTTTTTTACTTTTTCCATTTTCCTTCAAGAACTGCATTCCTACTGAGAGTGTTACATTTGTTTCTGTCAAACTCTAGTCAAGAAATGGAATCCTTAAAGAGCTATCTTTGTGTGAAATGTCATAAAACAAATAATCCCTTTTTTACATCTGATATTCTCATTTTCTCTAGCTTAATGAGTTTTAAATGTGTTGATATTGTCCTTTTATCCCTCATCTCTCCCATACTCCAAAACAAAAGTATATGGAACAATGTATCTAATATTTTGTAGCTAGGAATTTTTGCTCTAACAGACTTACTGGTTTATAAAGAATCTGAAAATATGTTAGATTCCCCAGTCAGGCCTGAAAAATATGTTTCTGTGACTCTACCTGTACACTGAACTAAGGAGAATGAAAAGGACAGCCAGGTAGGGGGTTTGAAGTCAGAAAGACTGATCTTCATAAGTTCAAATCTGACCTCAGACATTTGCTAGCAGTATGACCCTGGGAAAGTCATTTGCCTGTTTGCCTCAGTTTCCTCATCTAGAAAATGAGTTGCAGAGGGAAATGGCAAACTCCTCCAGTATCTTTGCGAAGAAAACACCAAATGGGGTCACAAAAAGTTGGATTTGAAGGAAAAATACTCAATAACAAGAAGGAGAAAGGAGATAATTCTCTACCTCCATAGTTTAAGCTTGTGAGTGAGAAGTGAGGACTCTTTAAAAAGTAGCACAATTATCTAAAAACCTCTAGATTTAGAACCAGAGAAGTAGAGCCCCCTTTAAAGTGGTCCTGACAGATTTATGGAGAATCGAGAAATTGTTGACCGAACAAGTGATATGAAGGGCAAAATGGATAATTTTGATTACATTAAATTGAAAAATTTTTGCACAAACAAACTCAAGGCAACCAAGATTAGGAGGGAAACAGAAAACTGGGAAAGAATTTTCACAATTAGTATCTGTAATAAAGGCCTCATTTCTAAAGTATATAGAGAACTGAGTCGAATTTGCAAGAACACAAGTTATTCCTCAATTGATAAATGATCAAAGGATATAAACAGTCAGTTTTCAGGGGAAGAAATTAAAACTATCTATAGTCATAAAAAAACACTCTAAATCACTATTGATTAGAGAGATGCAAGTCAAAACATCTCTGATGTACCACATCAAAACTGTCAAATAGGCTAACATGACAAAACAAGAAGACGATAAATGCTGGAGAAGATGTGGAAGAGTTGGAACACTAATTCATTGTTGGTGGAGCTGTGAACTGATCCAACCATACTGAAGAGCAATTTGGAACTATGCCCAAAGGGCTTCAAAAATTTGCATGCCCTTTGACCCAGCAATATTGCTTCTAGGACTGTATTCCAAAGAGATCATAAAAATGGGAAAATGTTCCACATATACAAAAACATTTATAGCAGCTCTCTTTGTGATGGCCAAGAACTGAAAATCAAGAGGATGCTCACCAATTAAGGAATGGCTAAACAAGTTGTAGTATATGAATGTAATGGAATACTATTGCACTACAAGAAATGATGAACAGGAGGACTTCAGAAAAACCTGGAAAGACTTATAGGAACTGATGCTGAGTGAAATGAACAAAACCAGGAGAATATTATACACAGTAAGAACCACAGTGTGTGAGGATTATTTCTGATAGACTTAACCCTTCACAGCAATGCAAGACCCTAAAACATTCCCAAAGAACTCTTGAGGCAAAATGCCATCCACATCCAGAAAAAGAACTGGAATCAGAATGTAGAATGAAGCAGACTATTTTCTCTTGTATTATGTTTTGGTATGGTTTGGTTTGCCTCATGGTTTTTCTCACTCATTTTAATTCTTTCATGCAACATGACTAATGTGAAAATGTCTTTAATAAGAATGTATGCGTAGAACCCATATAAGACTGCATGCCATCTCAGGAAGGGAGGAAAAAGGGAAAGGGAGAAAATTTAAAACTTAAGGTAATAATTGTTGAAAACTGAAAACAAATAAATTAATTAAATATGGTTTTTAAAACTTTTTAAATAAAATAAATTTGACCTGACAAAAAAGCCTGTTTATGGATCAGACAACTACATGGAAATCTGGGACTCAAAACTAATTTGATTAAATGAATATTGAAGATGAATCTCTAGAATATTGCAATACTTAATGTTGGTTAATATTGGAGATAATTATTATATTGCTTTGTTCTTTTGTTTCAAAATGTTTATTTTTAAGTTTTCTTAGTTACATTAGTGACATGTGAATCTCCCTTCTCAAAACTAGTTCCTTGTTAGTAGTTTAGAAAGGTTTCCCTTACATTTACCTCTCTACAACTCCAATTCGCTGCCCCATCCTGCTTTTCAGTGCAAAGCAGAACCAGTCTAAACTCTTTTATTTATGACAGCCTTCTGCATTATCAATGAACTGCATAATTTCGTGGAATCACAAATTTGGAGCTGAAATGACCTCTGACATAAAGCTGATCAAGTCCAATCCCTTCATTTTAAAGTGCAGAAACTGAGACCCAGGGAGACATTAAGTGACTTTCCCACAGTCACACAGTCAACATGTGTCTAAGGCAGGATTCAAACTCAGCTCTTCCTGACTCCTGCTCCAGCTCTCTAGTCACTAGATTATGTAGTGGAAAGAACTTTAGAGGTGATTTAGGTCAGTTCATGATCATAGTCTTCCTTTCCTCAGGTTAAACATATCCAGTTCCTTCAAATGATTACTATTTGACATTATCTTCAGAATTCTCAGCATCCCCCAACATTCATTCAAAAATTTCTGAAATGTGGTGACAAGAACTGAAAGATCGAAGTAAGAGAAGCAGAGGAAAAATTTTGAAGAGAAATGAGAGTGATGCAAATTAATCATGAAAATGAATCAATGGCTTGCTAAAACAGACACCAAAAAAGGTTGAAAGAGAAACCTTAAAAAATAGACTAACCGAAACGGCAAAAGAGATCCAAAAAGCCAATGAGGAAAAGAATGCTTTAAAAATTAGAGCAGACCAAATGGAAAAAGAGATCCAAAAGCTCACTGAAGAAAATAATTCTCTGAAATTTAGAATGGAGCATATGGAAGGAAACTAATGACTATGAAAAATCAAGATGGTCCATAAGGCAAAAGAGTTTGGATTAAAACAAAGAAGCAACTACGTAGCAACATTGAGCATAATCATTCAGGAGACATTCATTGAAATGAGAAGCTTCCAAACCTGCTTGATGAAAAGGTCAGAGCTTGACAGAAAATATGAATGCCAAATGCAGGACTCAATAGAGGCATAAAAATGTAAAAAATAAAGAAAATTTTAAAAAAAGCATGTTACTCAATAAGGGCAAGCTGTTTATATATCTACATGTGAAGATAATACTTACAACTCTTCAGAATTATATCTTTATTATGACATTTAGCAGGAATATGTGCATATAAATTGGCTTTGATGTGATTATAAAAAATCTAATCAAGTGATGAAAAGAGATTGTACAGGGATAAGAGCAAAGAAGGAAGAAAATGGTAAATTATATCACATGAAGAGGCAGGGTACAAAGATTTATTATGGTAAACATAAAGAAACAAGGGAGATTAGCATTGTTGGAACATTATTCATATTTGATTTTGCTCAAAGAAGGAATAACATAATCAGCAAGGTATAGAAATCTAACCTATAGGAAGCAGGAGGGGGAAGGTGAAAGAAAAGGGAGGGGGTGGATAGAAAGGAGATCAGATTGAGGGAGGCAGTGGTCAAAAGTAAGACTCTAGTGAGAAGGAAAAGGGAGAAAGAACAGGGAAAAACATAATGGGAGGGGATTGTATTCATCTTTCGTTTTTGAAGAAGACTGTGGTATCAGAGAAATGATGACATGACTTACACTTGACTTCGTTTTGAATGAGGGAGGGCTGTGCAAGGTCACTAGCTGACCCGGGTCCGGGTCCTTCAGGTGACACTCTCTCAGTGGGCTTCTGCTTCGGACGTCTCCGGATTTCCCTCCCCGGGGGACTCGGCGGAGGGACTCAGTCGGACACTTCTTCAGGAGGCATATACTTTATTAAGTGCAGAGGAGTCCCCCGAACAGCTAAGGGCGTTGGTTTAAGTAGGTTTCTAGTTCCGGGTAGCCATCTACTGTTTAAATAGGTTTCTATTTTTAGGTATCCATCCTGATCCACCCCGAGGGAGAGGCCTACATCCCATTGGAGCAAGCCCCTCCAGACCAATCCTAGGGAGGCACGATCCCTAATCCCGGGTCGTGTCCTCCCCTGGTTGGCTGGTGGCCACTCCTGGGGAAGCCCCTCTCCGCCCAGGCAGTCAGGACCGACCCCCGACAACTAGCCTCACTTTCCTTGAGTCATCTGGATCCAGTGACCATATATGCATCAGGATGACTGGAGGTGACCCAGGATGCAATGACAGACCTTGGCCTTTTAGGCTAAGGTCTTTTCAAGTACTCACTTAAAGTGAAATAATGACTATTCAGTGAATAATCCTCTTTAAAAACAGTCAGGGCATGGCCTCTTAAGATAGAGAAGGAAAAAATATATATGAATAAATCAAGTTGGGAGGGGCAGGAGCCTCAAGGTTGTTGTTTTGAACAGAAACAGTTACTATTGACATTCACTTTAAGTCAAGAGGGTCAGAAAAGAGCCATTGATTGGAGCGTGGGCAGGGACCCGTTGTTGTTCAGGCTATGGACTTTAGGATTCACTGAGTCTAAGGTTTTAGGGAAGAAAAGAAAGAGAGAGAGAGGAAGGAAGGAAGGAAGGAAGGAAGGAAGGAAGGAAGGAAGGAAGGAAGGAAGGAAGGAAGGAAGGAAGGAAGGAAGGAAGGAAGGAAGGAAGGAAGGAAGGAAGGAAAGATGGAAGAGAAACAAAAGAATGAAGAAATGAAGAAACAAACAATGAAATCTAGCCAGGGAACCCCAAGTAAATTGGGCAGCTTCTGACGATCAGTTGGTGTCCAGACTTTACAACCCCAAAATACCAAGGGCAAATTGGAAGTTCACTGGAAAAATGCGCAGGACCAGTGTCAGAGAGTAGAGTGAGTGGTCAGGCCCCAGCCCTAGGGCTATGGAAGGGTTGAAGAAACACTCTAAGAAGAAGCCTGTGGCAGCCACAACAGGGACCAGGACAGTGGCAGAGCAGCATCTGTTTCTGGAACTCTAAGCCCACATATTGTGTGGGGATCCAGCAACTGAGAGTCCACTTCCCCTCCCCCACTGGAAGCAAAAAACTACCTTGACAAAGAGCTCAAAAGTCAAGTAAATAGCTGGGAGAATGATCAAAAACTAAAAAAAGAATCAGACTACAGAATCTTACGTTGGTGACAAGGAAGACAAAACTATACAAACAGACGACAACAAAGTCAAAATTTCTATATCTAAAACCTCCAAGAAAAATGTTAATTGGCCTCAGGTGATGCAAGAGCTCAAAAATGATTTTGAAAATCAAGTAAGAGAAGTAGAGCAAAAAATTGGAAAGAAAAATGAGAGTAATGCAAGAAAATCATGAAAAATTCTTGCTAAAGGAGACCCCAAAAAATACTGAAGAAAATAACATTTAAAAAAAAGACTAAAGCAAACAGCAAGAGAGATCCAAAATGCCAATGAGAAGAAGAATGCCCTTGAAAGCAGAATTGGTCAGATGAAAAGGAAGTCCAAAAGCGAAAATAATTACTTAAAGATTAGAATGGAACAGATGGAAACTAATCATCAAAAAAATAGACTAGACATCAACTTTCAAGAAATTATCAAGGAAAACTGCCCTGACATTGTAAAATTGGAGAGTAAAATAGATATTGAAAGAATCCAACTATCATCTCCCGAAAGAGATTCCAAAAGGAAAACTCCCAGGAATAATGTAACCAAATTCTAGAGCTCCCAGGTCAAGAAGAAAATATTGCAAGTAACAAGAAAGAAACCATTCGAGAACTGTGGATATACAATCAGAATAAAATAAGATCTAGCAACGTGTACATTAAGTGATCGAAGGGCTTGGATATGATATTTCAGAGGTCAAAGGAGATAGGATTAAGACCAAGAATCACCTACCCAGCAAAAC
Organism: Bettongia penicillata ogilbyi; assembly: GCA_023548195.1. Classification (NCBI taxonomy): domain Eukaryota; kingdom Metazoa; phylum Chordata; class Mammalia; order Diprotodontia; family Potoroidae; genus Bettongia; species Bettongia penicillata. The sequence goes on from JAJHZJ010000280.1 coordinate 33,154, forward strand.
TGAGTATAACACTTCAGAGGGGGAAATGGTCATTCAATGAAATAGAGGACCTTCAAGTATTCTTGTTGCAATGACCAGTGCTCAACAGAAAATTTGACTTTCAAACACAAGAATCAAGAGAAGCCTGAAAAGGTAAATAGGAAACAGAAGGAAGTTACTAGAGTTGAACTGTCTATATTTCTATATGAAAAGATAATATTTGCAATTCTTGAGATTTTTATCTGCATTAGGGTAGTTGGAGGGATTATACAATATAGAGTACAGGGTGAGTTAAATAGGTGGGGATGGTATCTAAAAAATAAAATTCAGGGGTGAGAGAGGAATATATTGGAAGGAGAAAGGGAGAAATAAATGGGGCAAATTATCTTACATAAAAGAGACAAGAAAAAGTTTTTGCAATGGAGGAGAAGAGTAGGGAAGTGAGAGAGAAGGCATGAATCTTACTCATCACATTTGGCTTAAGGATGGAATAATATGCACCCTCAATTTGGTATGAAAATCTATCTTAACACTACAAAAATTATAGATCAATTACCCTAATGAGCATAGATGAAAATTTTTAAATAAAATATTATCAAAGAGATTATAGCAATTTATCATAAGTATAATACATTATGACAAGGTAAGATTTATACCAGAAATGCAGGACTGGTTCAATATTAGGAAAACTATCAGCATAATGGACCATATCACCAACAAAACTAACAGAAATTATATGATTATCTCAATAGATGGAGAAAAACTTTTGACAAAATACAACACCCATTGTTATTGAAAACACTAGAGTCCAGAGGAATAAATGGAATCTTCCTTAAAATATGGAGCATCTGTCTAATACCGTCGGCAAACACTAAACGTAATGGAGATAAGCTAGAAGCATTTTCAATAAGATCAGGGGTGAAACAAGGATGTCCATTATCATTACTGTTATTTAATTTGATGCTGGAAATAAGCACATAGCTATAAGAAAAGAAAAAGAAAATGAAGGAATTAGAATAGGCAAAGATGAAATAAAGGTATCACTCTTTACATGTGATATAGTGGTATTCTAGAATCTTAAAAAATCAACTAAAAAACTACTTGAAATAATAAACAACTTTAACAAAGGTTCAGGATATAAGATAAACCCACATAAATCATAATCATTTCTCTATATTACTAACAAAACCCAACAGCAAAAGATAAAGAAATTCCATTTAAAGTTTCTGTGCACATTATAAAATATTTGGGAGCCTATCTGCCAAGACAAACCCAGGAACACAATTACAAAACACTTCACACAAATAAAATCAGATATAAATAACTGGAAAAACATCAGCTACTCATGGGTAAGCAAAGCTAAAATAATAAAAATGACAATTCTACCTAAATTAATTTGCTTATTCAGTATGATACCAATCAAAATATCAAAAATTTATTTTATAGAATGAGAAAAAAATAATAAAATTCATCTGGAAGAACCGTCCAAATTATCAAAGAAATTAATGAAAAGATATACAAGGAAAGGTGGCCTAGCCATACAAGATCTTAAATTGCATTATAAAGTAGCAATCATCAAAACTACTAAGAAACTTAGTGATGGATCAGTGGAATAGGTTAGGTACACACGTCAGTATTCAATGACTATAGTTATCTACTGTTTGATAAACCCAAAGACACCAGGTTCTGAGATAAAAACTCACTATTTAAGAAAACCTTCTGGGAAACCTGGAAAATAGTATGGCAGAAACTAGGCATAGAACATCTTACATCATATACCAAGATAAAGTCAAAATAGGTAAACAATTTGGTTATAAAGGCTGATGCTATAAGCAAACTAGGAGAGCAAATAATAGTTTGCCTTTCAGATTTATGAAGAATAGAAGAATTTATGACCAAGCAAGAGGGAATAGTATCAAATGCAAAATGGATAACATTAAATTCAAGATTTTGCACAAACAAAGCAAATGTATGCAAGATTAGAAGGGAAGCAGAAAACTGGGAAATAACTTTTACAGCCAGTATTTCTGATAAAGGCCTCATCTCTAAGATGTACAGGGAACTGTGTTTAATTTATAAGACTCTAAATCATTCCCCTATTAATAAATAGTCAAAGGATATGCACAGGTAATTTTCAGAGGAAGAAATGAAAGCTATTTTATAGTCATATAAAAAAATGGTCTAAATCACTATGGATTAGAGAAATACAAATCAAAACAACTCTGAGCTACCACAACACGCCTATCAGATTGGCTAACATGACAAAACAGGAAAATGACAAATATTGGAGAAGATGTTGGAAAATTGGAATATTAATGCTTGGTGGTGCAGTTGTGAACTAATCAACCATTCTGGAAAACAATTTAGAATTATGTCCAAAAGGATATAGAAATGTGCATACCCTTTGACCCAGCAATACCACTTCTGGGTCTATATCCCAAAGATAACATAAAAATAGGAAAAGGATCCATATGTACAAAAATATTTATAGCAGTTCTTTATGTAGTGCCCAAAAATTGGAAATTAAGGAAACGCCCATCTGTTGAGGAATGGCTGAACAAGTTGTGGTATATGATTGTAATGGAATACTATTGTGCCTTAAGAAATGATGAACAGGCAGACTTCTGTAAAACCTAGGAAGACTTACATGAACTGATGCTAAGTGAAGTGAGCAGAACCAGGAGAACATTATATACAGTAATAGTCACAGTCTTCAATGACTGATAAAGTTAGCTCTACTTAGCAATGCAGTGATCTAAGACAACTCCAAAGGCTCATGAAGGAAAATGCTGTCCACATTCAGAAAAAGAACCATGGAGTTTGAATGCAGAGGAAACCATACTAATTGTGCTCTCTCTCTCTCTCTCTCTCTCTCTCTCTCTCTCTCTCTCTCTCTCTCTCTCTCTCTCTCTCTCTCTCTCTCTCTCTCTCTCTCCCTCTCTCATTGTTACTCCCATTGGTTCTAATTCTTCTTTAATGTGAAAATATGAAATGTGAAAATAAAAACAAAAAAACAACATTTGACATTCTGAAAATTCACAATCAATACCTTTAGTTATATGATGGAAAATTTTATGAGAAAACAAAGTAAGGATCTCCCCCCTGAATGTCCATGATGATGATGATAACAGTTAACATTTATATGGCGCCTACTTTGTGTTAAGTGCTTTACAATCACTATTTCACTTAATTTTAACAACCGCCCTCGGACATAGGTGCTATTATTATCCCCATTTTGCAGATAAGGAAACTGATATTAATAGAGACTAAGTGACTTGCACATGGTCACAAAGACAACAAGAATCTGAAGCTAGATTTGAATGAAACAAACCCCCCCTTTTTTCCCCTCAAAATCAATATTTGCCCATCTTAAATTTTATGACACTTCACCCATCCTGTATAATCTTTCAAAATTTACTGATAGAGACTTGATCACAACTATCAATCAGTTCTTTCACTGAGATATCATTTATCCTGTTATAAACTGAACCATAAACTCCAGGAGAACCAGATCCTTCTTTCCCAAAGGGAAAAAAAAACTGGAGGACACACAGACTAAGACCTTCTTTCCACATAGGAAGAAAATCAGAAGGAGACCATGTCTATAAAAGTAGAATGATCTTTATTAAGCAGGTACAAGTATGATCATGTGGAGCAGAGAGCCTAATGCTGAATCAGCTCATTTTAGGGATAGCAGAAAAAAGTTTATATACTTTTCTAACAATGGAATGAAGAAAATGCCAAAGGAGTCATGAAATAGGCTGATCAGGGAGAAAAAGGGGGCATCTTATGGATGGACTGTTCCAGACAGTAGGGGTAAAGAGTTCCTAGGACAGGAGCACTGATACACATGGTGATGTAGAGAGTCCAAATACAGACAAGACAAGTAAGGTATCTCCAAGGGTCCAAGGCCAGCTGATTCCTTAGGGCTGCCCAAGGCTGGTTTGAGCTAAGCTACTTTCAGGGTCATTGGTTCTACCCTTCCAGTTGTACTTACTCTTGGTTACAGTAAAGAATTGTTGATTTGTCAAGCCATTCTGTATCCTGATTGGTCGAGTTAGTCCCATACCACTCTTCCCAGTGACCTGGATAATTGGAAAGCTCAAGCAAATCAAAGTAGTTAGCATTTTCCATTCCCCACTGGTCTATTGCCTTGAACTGGTTCAAGGTAGTTCACCATCCTCTTATTATCTGTTCACTTTTCTGAGATCTCAATTCCCTTTAAGACATTTTTGTCTTTTTAAGACATTTTGTTCCTTTGTTCCAGTTCAATTCAACAAACATTCATTGAATATCTATTGAATTGTTGTTCAGTTGTTTTTCAGTCATGTCTGACTCTTCATGACCCCATTTGGCATTTTCTTGACAAAGATGTTAGAGTGGTTTGCATTTCCTTCTGCAATTCATTATACAAATGAGGAAATTGAAAGAAACAGGGTTATGTGATTTGCCCACAGTCACGTAGCTAGTAGGTATCTGAGGTTAGATTTGAAGTCATCTCCTTGACACCAGGCCTAGCTCTCCACCCACTGTACCACCAGCTGCCCGCCTACTGCATGCTAGAAATAATGTTAAGCACCAAGAAAAATATACAAAGGCAAAAATGAAAACCAATACTTCAAGGAATTTATGTTGTACTGCGGTGGGAGAGGGTGGGGCTAAGAAGCGTTACAGCGTTTGAAGTATGTGACTGTTTAGGCTTCATTCACATAGGCAGCAGAGGCATCCGCACAGGTGGAATATGTCTTTTTATGAGTCACAGCTCATATAAATATGTGTTTATATGAGTCAGACGGTGTTAGAGCTTTCTAAGAATGTTGGGGATGAGGTGGCAGTGCAAGCAAAGTGGATTTTTTTTTGTTTCTTTTTTGGAGTTCAGTTTCCCAGGCTCAGGCTAAATTGTAAATATCCAAAGAATTAGTCTCCTTTGAACCCTGATAACTCACAGCTGTGCTGAATCGCATAGGTTTCTTGCCTTCTGGCTCTGAGACAATCAGTCTTTCTTATATATTCTGAGAGGTTAGCATTGTGCTCATGGGCTCACTCATGGGAAAAATGTATCTTTGTGATCTCCAGATGAGACCCTGCATAGCCTTTGTTAAGGGGCACCTCAGCTACAAAATGTAAATGTAGACCCAGATGTTGGTGCTCCCTGATCTGGTATGTATGTACCTTTACTTTGTTTAGACAGTTGGAGCCCTGTCTGTTGGATTCTTTCTTGGATACTCACTTCTCTCTACTCTTATCTTTATTTTCCTGCATTGTTTAATTAAAGTAAAATTATTAACCCCTTTGAAGTTGTCTTTCTTTTAGAAAAACAGATCAAGAACCTGTGTTAGCAGCCCTCCTGTGTGTTGGTGTTACTGGTCTTATACCTCCACAACAGTTGCTAGTAGCATTCCAGCTACATGGGGAAAGATGCTGATCAACTAGGAACAATTGACTTACCCCCTCTTATGTTGTTTAATTTTAAAGGGACTGTGATCCATTTAGCAGCTGTTTATCTCTTTGAGGAAAGCTGACACACTTCACAATTCTAAGATTAAAAAGACAGAGACATTGAGAGAAGATTGACTAGAGGTGAGAGAATTGAATCCTCTTTCCTGGAGGAAAATTCTCAGAAGTCTTTGAATTCCTAGATTCTATCAAGAGGAAACCTTACTTTGGCTTTGCCAGATGCATACATGAAATCATTTAACCAACCAGCATTTATTAAGTATTTTCCATGTGGGAGTGACTATGCTAATCACTGGAGATACCAAGGGAAAAAGCAAAAAAAAAAAAAAAGCAAAACATGCCTTATCCTTGTGAGAACTCATTCAGCCTCAGGAGGAATGAAGATAAAAGTTAAATTTATTGTGTGACTGCAGTAGCAGGTGTTTCATAAAAACGACACATCCTCCAGAAGCAAAAGTAAGCCTTAGAAACCTATGCCAACTGCAAAGTCCCTCTCCTGTCTCCCCATTGACTGGATAATGCAGGATGTGCATTTCTGATACACCTACTACACAATTCCCCATGATATGTTTCCCTGCCTCTACTTGCAACCTCTACTCCTCCCAGAGGAGAAATTAATATTCATAAGGTTACTAAACATGAGCATTCCAAATAAGACTTAATTTTTACTCTGCTTAGCTGACTTCTCAAAACAAAAAGAAAATCAGTCGGATCCTTGCTTTGCCCGTTGTCTTGTGTGAGACATAATTCCTTTGTTAGGTCCCCCATTCTACTGATAGTTATTTTCAACTTAGATAAACAAATTTCTCCATTGTATCTCTCAATTTCCCTCTTCTGCTAGAAGATAATCTAGTACTAATCTATGTTGATAGTGTCCCTGTTTAATGTCTAATCCTTGATAACCATAGGCTGAGAAGTTCTCTGATTAGCCTAATGAGTAAAAGTGTTTAATCAATATCCCCTACTGATTTCTTCACAATCAATTTGTTTCCCTGCATTTGGTGCAAGTCAAAAGACTTTCTTGTATCCCCAAATTTCATGAGTCATGTATTACATAATTTCTTTGGAAATAAAAGTTTTAATCATTTCTCAGAAGCTTAAAGAGCTTACATGCTAATCAAGGAAATAATGTACATCTTAATTGGCACACATAAAATAAATAGAGAGTAGATGAAAGATGGCAGAGCACCACAAAACTGAACTTCTGGGATGGTATGACTCCAGGAACTGGGAGTTAAAATGGAGAAACCAAAATGGTTCAGCCTTGCAAAGTGTTGGGCCAAGGTCTTAATTAAAAATATAGTCAATGTTACTGTAGATTAATGCCCCCAATTTATTTTAATTATCATTTATTCTAACATGCTTAGAGGTGAATTAATTGAAGAGGGAGTAGAGGGAACAAGAAAAGTGGAAAGTGTTATTCATAGTATGGCAACTAGGTAACGTAAAGCATGGGGCCTAGAGACAAGAGCACCTAAGTTTAAATACAATCTTAGACACTGACTGGCTTTTTGATGCTGGACAAGTTACAGTTTTCTCATTTATAGTACCTACTTCCTACAGTTGTTGTAAGGAGTAAAATGAGATAATAATTATAAAGCACTTAATGAAGCACGTAGCACATGTAATCACTATAAATGTTAGCTATTTGGAGGAGGAGAAGGAGAAGGAGAATGACGGGAGGGAGTGAGGAATAACCATAGAAATTTGATCAGAAAAATCTATTTCAATTTTCCTAGACCATGAAAAAGAATATGGACCATCATATTTGCAGAACAAAATAGATAAATGTTAGAAGCAGCCACAGACCCTTAGAGAGGTCCCAGGAGCTAGGACTAATAGCCCAGAAGCTTCTCTAATGTTCAGTGGTGCATTTGACAGGTAGAATATGCACTTGTTTGATGATATGTAAGCTAGCTTTTGCTTCTGAAGGGAATGGGATACTTTCTATAATATTATCCCTCCCTACCTCCACAACCTGTCACATGAAAATGCAAAATAATTTGGAAAAGGAGGAGCACTAATAATTGAGGAGATAAAAGGAGGTGACATCTAAGTTGAAGTACATTAAGGACTGTGAGGATAATTGATGGGGAGGAGCACATTCCAGACATGTGGAACTGGCTGTACTAAGTCTCAGAGGAAAAAAATAAAATGACTAGGTCAGAAAAGACAAAGAAACAAACAGCACAACAGTAAGTCAGTTGATGCAGAAAACAGCACACGTGAAGGAGAGTAATCTAAAATAAGCCAAAAAACCAGCTAGAACCAGAGTTTTAAACGACAAGTTGCAGATTTTTGTATTTTAGACTACAGGCTCTGAACTCTGAAGACTATCGCCCAGGGAGATGGTATGATCAGAATTGTACTTTAAGGAAATTATTTTGACAGACGTGTGGAAGATGGATCAGTAAGGGAAGAAACTGCAAAGAAAGAGATCAAGGAGAAGGTTATTGCAATTATCTACACAGGGGGTGATGAATATCTGAACTAGGGTGATAATCATATGCAGGTAGAAAAGGGACAAATGTGAGGGAAGATGCAATGGTCAAAACTAACAAAATTTGGCAACTGATTGGATGTGGGGGATGAGAGTGAAATTAAGGATAATTTTGAAGGACAATAAATTGAATTGCTAGAAGGATGGTGATTGCCTTCCCCCCACACACACACACAGACACACACACACAAATGATTCAAAAACTATTCTCCATTGAAGAGAAAACAAAAGTAAAGTTGACCAGGTTTACATTCTATGATCCATTATCGTTATTTTGTGCAAACCGAGTAGTAGTTCTCTTCTTCCTTTGTGCTTATCACTCTTGGGTAAGCTTTCATTATCCTTACTCTGAATTCTTAGAAATCTCCTTTCTCAAAATGTAGTATGCATATCATATTAATAGTGCGATCACTTCCTCCTGAGTTTCTCTTCAAAAACGAGTTTCTTTTCATTAGTCAGAGCCAGTCCCAAAACTGTAGTTCTCTCATCATTTCCTCTACCTTTAAAAGAATGTGGCTCTCTTTAAGCAAATCAGCATTTTATCAGAAGCTCTTCTAAAAGAAGAAAATAGAGGGAAACAATGGAAACAGAACTCCATCAGATGTCCAAGTAGTTGAAGTCCCACAGCACCACAATGACAAGCCTTCTTATAAAGTCTTGTCTTCTGCACCTTAAACTCACTGTTCATTACTTCATTCTTGTCCAGGTCTTTTGTACAAGACCACTACCAAGATATTACTTCTCTTTTTCCACCTTTAACATTCTGTGTCACCTGAAGACTTTAAAATGTCAAAACATATTCATTATAGAGAACATTATACCAGTCACTGTACAAGGTAAAATCAATTAATAGGAAACAGGCACTGTTTTAATGGAGTTTACAATATAGTAGGGCATATCATACATACACACATATTGTACATACATACATACATACACATACACAAAACTTTAATAGAAAATCCTGTGTGATATATACATATGGTGCAAATCAAGGGCCATTCTAGATGTGATGGGGGAGGTGAGCAACTGAAAGGAATTAGGGATGGTTTCATGGCAGAGATAACAGTACAACCAGGTCATAAACTAAGGTTAGAATTGCTTTTTATGTAACAATATACTGATTTAAGAAAGATAACAGGAAGCTATTTCAAAAGCCTTGAGTAGCTGAATAGTGTCTTAAGTATAGTATTTACTTAGAATATCACAAGCTAACATAATCTATGTTGTGTTGAATTTTTTTATTTATTTGGTTAAACATTTTAATCTCATTTTAATCTAAATTCTACTTGAAACCTGAGGACCACAAATTTGATATCTCTCCCCTGAACCAAGGAAATCACAATTCTGGTCCAAAATGAATAAAAAAATAAAAGGACATAAGATAAAAAACATGGTCTTTCAATGAAACAGAGGACTTTCAATCATTCTTAATGAAAAGACCAGAGCTGAAAAGAAAATTTGACTTTCAAACACAAGAATGAGAAGAAGCATGAAAAAGGAAACAGCAAAGAGAAGTCTTAAGGGACTTACCAGAAGTGAACTGTTTACATTCATACAGGGAAAGACAATATTTCTAACTCTTAAAACTTTTCAGTATCTGGGTAGTTGGTGGGATCACACATACACATGTACACGCATGCACACACATACACACATGCACACACATACAGAGATAGAGAGCACAGATTGAACTGAATAGGATGGGACCATACCTTAAAAGAAACTAAGGTAAATGGTGAGAGAGAAATGTAGGGGGAGGAAAGAGAGGGCAAAGGGAGGAGGGAGCAATTTGAAGTCAACACTTGGGGAGGGACAGGATCAAGAGACAGAAGAGAAACAATGAGGGGCAGGTTAGGAGGGATGGTAATCCAGTTAGTTGTACACAACACGACTATCAGGGAGGTCATTTGCAAAACTACACAGATAGGGCCTATATTGAATTGCCTGCTGTCCCAAAGGGAATGGGTGGGGAGGGAGGGATGGATGGGGAGAATCTGGAACTCAAAGTTTTAGGAACAACTGTTTAGTATTGTTGTTGCAACTAGGAAAGAAGACATACAGTTAATGAGGAATAGAAAGTCATCTGGCCCTACAGGAGAAAAGAGAAGATGGAGACAAGAGAAGGGAGAGATGACAGAAGAGAGGGCAGATTGGAGATAGGGAAAATTAGATTGCTTGGGGTATTGGGGTGGGGGGAGGGGAGAAAAGGGGAGAAAATTTGGAACCCAAAAATTTGTGAAAATGAATGTAAAAAATTAAATAAATAAAAATTAAAAGAAAAAAAAGAAAGCGCAAAAAAAAGTTGCTAAGGATACAAAAAAAAAAAAGAAAAAAGAAAATGCTAATTTGTGTAAATGATATCTCACCCAAGAGACTATATATGTTCCTTGAAAGCAGAGAATATTTCATTTTTGTCTTGTCTCAGGATTTGAACAGAGTAACCAGCATGTAGTAGGTGCTTAATAAAATTTTGGTATTGTTATTGTAGTTGATGATGCTCATCATCATCAGACAGAAAAGCAGTCTACTGTTGTGATTTGAAAGCTAGGAATTAGAGTCAGAAGTAACTGTATTCAAGATTCATCCACAAATATTGTCCAATGAAACTAGGCAAGTTGGCAAAGGACTTAACCTGTCAGTGTCCCATGCAACTCTTTAAGACTAAAAGTTTAAGAACAGCTGCCAATCTGTATTGATTAGAGAAAGTTTGTCACCAAGAATCCTCATCAGTGAGATCAGAGACCTGATTTGTTTTTAAATGGCTAATATTTGAAGTGCATTATGCAGTGTACAAAACTCTTTCATCTCAGCAACCCTAGGAATTGGGGAATGTTTTTATTATTTTCTACCAGATTTATGATTCATCAATGTAGGGATTTCCTGGTGGATAACTGTTCCTATCAATGCAAATATGTATCTACTATGAACTGACTTGCCAAGAGATACTGGAGTGACCCATCAAGAGGATGGATTTGAACCCAGATCATCCTGTCTCTGAGTCTAATTCTATCCATTATTCCACACTATTTCATCTATTCATGAAATAGTCTCATTTTAGAGATAAGGAAACAGGTTCAAATTAATGTGACTTGCCATTAGTTATACAGCCAGTGAGAATAGTAAAGGAGATTAAGTGACATCTTGATTTGTTGACTAAAATTATTTCTCTTGAGTTGAATGAATGGATGTATGGATGGATGGGTGGATGGATGAATGTATGTATGTATGGATGGATGGATAGATGGATGGATAGATGGATGGATGGATGGATGGATGGATGGATGGATGTAAGTTGGTGCCCCTTCAGTCAATAAATTTGCAAACCACAAGGAGTAACTTACAAAGACAGACAATGAGATGCAAGATTTTTCCCATTAATATTGCATTTTACATTTTGTTGAGAGTGAGGCCCTTTTCAGATATGAGGGAATCATTCTTCCTCAATTGTGAGTGGTTTTGTGCACTCATTTGCACATGAAAAGAATAGAAACAATGCACTAGCCCCAAGGGAATAAGTTGCTTCTCTGGAAGCATTCATTTGCATTAAAAAGGTTGTGCAGATCTGACACCAGAACAGCAGGAGAACTTTAGGAAATTGAGGAAACCTATACCCCAGAGATGATCAGTAATTACTAGCAAATGACTATTGCCTGGTTATATTCTAGCCTATAGAGTTGAAGAAATAGGAAATGTACTGAAGGGTCACCTTAAGTTTGGGAGATTTCTCTTATAGAGGGGAGTGAGACTAAAATCAAGTAGAGTTCCAAAAAGGAAGAATGAAACCTCTGTCCCCTACCTTACCTGGAAAGTTGACAGGAAGAGACATAGAGGCCCAAAGAGAGCAGAATTAGAGTCATCAATGGCTTTTTGACAGAACACAGCAGTATCCCAGCCAAGGGTCACTGCTGAGTTTGAAGCTCAAGGTGATGGAGATTACATCTGCCCACCAGGGAACAAACACAGGGAGTTGCAGTGGATTGGACAAATTCATCCAACAAAAATACTATGTCCTGTAAGAAACAAGCCCAACTAAGCAACCCATCAAATACAGACATCACTCCCAGTAATTAAGCTTTGTCAACCATTTACAAAGTTTGATCTAAGAAAGATAAAATTGGATTGCATCCACTTTTCTCAAGCTGGCAACATGCATTGCATGGGAGTTAGAGTGCAGAACTGGCTCAATTTCAGGGTTGATGGTACAGAGTTATATGCCATTCTAAAAGTAGACTTCCCTAAGGTCTGCCAATCAACTGATTAGTCAACACATTGAGAGGTGGGCTATATTAAAATGAGATTCTTGAGGTACTGACCTAGATCAATTAATCTTGATCAAAGAGACATCAGTCTTCACATCACCAGTCTTGAAAACAGGGAAGAATCAACATTTTCCCAGACCTAGGAATAGACTCGTTTAGATTAGATCTTAAGTTCCTTTTGAAAAAGGAGCTAAACTTTGGTAAACAGGGGGATGGGGATAATTCTGAGTCTCCAAGATAATGATTGCTAAGAAAAATCATTTTTCACAGTTTATAAGACCTTTTTAAAGAGAGAAAGGACATTGAACCCCACAGTTTCAAAGTCATGCATTGCTTTGACCACATGTACTTCCTATATCTGTCCTTTGGTACCACTCTAAATTTGTGCCCCCTTTACCTATTGACACTGTCTGGATTTATGGGAGAATATACTCCAGGTTTATGGTAATGATGTTTTGTAACTGCTGTGTTTTCCAAGATTATGCCATTTGATTATATGCCTTTGCTCACTTTGTCTACTGGCTGAACATAAGTAGAAGATCGCTAAAAGGAAAGTGAATTCTAAGAGTGTTAATAGTCAATCTTAGCCTTTGTATCACCAGCATATTGCCTGGCATATATTTGATACTTATGAATTCTCGATATTGAGGTAACAGGGAGAAGGGAAATGAGCACTTACTATGTGACACTCACTGCTTCCTACTTCTGAGCCATAGCCCATGCCAACACCACTGGATAGCAATTTAATCTCTCCCTGAAGGAAAATCCAGTGGAGATTTAAGCAAAGGAAAATTTTAATACAGAGTCCTAGTGAATTCAGTTTTATACACAGTACCTGCTACTATCATCAGAAGGAAATAGATCAAATATGAATAAAATGAAACTCCTTCCTGGGAAGCATTCAGATGTCTAGCAAGTAATTAAACAGTTCTCTACAGTGATACCTGTTAGAAAAATCTATCATATTTAATAGACATGACACTATCCTCCATTCCAATTTGAGAAGAGTAGTTCCTTGTGCTGAGTGGCTTACTATAGTAAATATTTCGCCAGTGTGTTTAAACCACTTTCATTCTGTGGCCCCTCTTCGAAGCATTGCTTTACAGGTCAGTATTCTGCCTTTCAGTAATGATGAATGGAGTGTTTTCCTAATGCTATGCTATACCATTATTCATGGTCCCATACTATGACCAGCACTTTAATTGCCACCACTTGAAAAGCAGAGGGAAGGATTCCATTACAGAAAAAACCTTCATCTCCCTGATTATAATAGCTTAGCTGACAAAATGCAGGCTTTCTTATTAATCTCATGTGTTTTCCCTTGGCAATGCATTCATTCACTTATAGTATATCATCAGGGACCACATCCAGGCAGAATCTCACTGAAATGGAATATGCAGCTCCTGGGATCTATAACTTTAGCCTGAGGAAGCCATGCTGATAATTATAGCATTTCACAGCCACATCCTTAATAGGTCCATTACTGGGAGGTGAGACATAAATTAAGAGTTCTGCAGACTGTATCTGGAAGACTCAGAGTGGCATAGAATTCTTGAATGCCAAGACATAGATGATTTTGCAATGCAGAAAGGATTCTGCTATAAATCCTAGATACCTCCTTGCAGTCTGATAGATTCCAATATATAAACAGAAACGCTATTCAGCAAATCCTTGGCTTTAAACGAGAATTCATTTTTTTCCCCTTTCCTCCCTGATAGTCCTTAAAGTTACATGCAAAAGAGGTTAGAGTTAACCCATTCATATCTAAAGGATGTTGGTCATAGATGCAACATACAATGTATATGATTTTAGTGAGTTTTGTCACAATTAGTAAACTAGCAGGACAAGTAGTAAGTCCGTTGGAGCCCAGTAAAAGCACCAATTTATGTTAGCATTGAAGCCATTATTATACTTGACTATGGTTTCTATTAAAGGTTTAAATCTTGCATAGGTAATGACTAAACCATGTGCTAGTCCATAAAATAACTGATAAGCAAGTCTCTGATATTAGAGGGGAGAGGGAATGGAAGGTGTTCTTCCAAGTAGGATACTTTTTTGTATGTTTTAAAATAGGGTTGGTTTGGGTCCAATTGCAACAAAGAAGACAGACTAATACATTTATGTTGCTCCATCTAACTAAGAATTCTATGATTTTTAGACAAGGTAACAGTTAGCTATTTGACCAATATATTGTACTTCAAATCAAAGCGCATATCAGTCATTTTAAAGGGATGTAGTTCAATAGTCTCAGGCAGATATTAGAAATACAAGTCTTATGAATTTTAATTTAGTCTCTACCTTTAGCTTGTATTGGAGAATCACAGATTCTCAGCAGCAAGTTTTGTGGTAGTAAGGAACAGGAAACAAAATGGAAATACACTCACAGAATGATTGAATAGATTATGGCATAAAAATGTAATGAAGCATCATTACACAAGAAATAACCAACCTGAAGAATTTCAGGGAGACTTCTATGAACTTTTGCAGAGAAGCATATGGAATAACTAAAAGAAAAATGTATGGAATTCCCACAGTGATATTAAGAAAAATAAACATTGAAGGACATCAGAATTCAAATCAAGTTAAGAGCCATTCTTGATGTCCAAAGACTGACATGCTTTTATTGCCTTTACCCTCTTGGAAGAAAGGTAGATATAGAGTAAGTAATTCATTGTTAAAAATGGTATCTACATGGATGTTTGGTTAAAAGAGGCAAACAAGCTAGATGATATATATTTATATATTGTTTATTTTCTTAAGGTAGCAGAATACATATATACCTTTAGAGAAATCCCAAATTAGGATGTCTGTGTCACCTAAAATTATAGTCTCCATATATGTTTAAAAATAGCATGAGAAAGGAATTTTCTTAATTATAAAGGTTGTAAATACAATAAGATAGGAGGTCAAAGTGTCAATTGAAAATATAGACACAGGATATCTGTGTTTCTTCTATCATTAATATGACATGATATAGCATAGTATAGGTCTGTAAAATACCAAGATAAGTCCTATTATTTAAGATATTATCTAATTCAAGACACCTTGTCCTTGGTAATCATGAACAGAAGAATGATAGTGGTCAATTTCATCTGGCCATGTAGTTGCTGAAACAGGATGGAGAATTTTGAGTTCCCTCAAAGAGAAAAGCATGTCTGTTATGCTAGAACATACAAAGCATTATGATAGATTAAAAGTAGAGTGAGCCAAAGTATCTCTCCTGCTTGACCAATCCAGGTTTTAGGCCTTTCTCAGGTCTTAAGGGTTCAAAATGTTTTGGATATTGTTCTACATTCCCCACTTCTTGGTCAAAGGTGCCACCTTCAGATCAAGGAAGGCAAGAGAAAATTTCCCTCTTTCTCAGGGAGTAGGAAGAGATGTCCTCTTAGAACAGGCATTTTTAGATGATTGAGGAATCCATATCCACAAGTTGAAAGCTGTAGGAGTAATCAGAAAGGCCTGCTAGGGAGTCTTAGAAGACATATGAGTTGAAAATTGAGAGAAAACAGCATAGTATAGGTTCTTGGTTAAAGGCACATAGAGAGGGTTCAATTCCCTAACCACAAAATGTTCAAACAATACAACAAAGTTTTTGTCATAATTCACAAAACTACATAATTAGTTTGAGTAAGATACAGATTAAGACTCAAAGAGCTCACAATGGACTACTTTTGAAAAAGAAAATTTACATGTCACCAAGATAACCAAGAAAACTTAAACATGAACCATGCAAATACAAACATTATTACCAATGTTACCAAACATTAAATTGCTTGTATCCCACTAACCTATTCTCAATGTCCATTTAAGTAGCACCTTTTGAATCCCAGTTATGTAGTTATCTGGTCCCTAGACTTCCTTGGACAATAGATTTCATTCTACAGACAGTTTTAAAAGGAAGTTCTTCTATTCTGATTCAGATCTAGAATTTCTTTGATGATTCTGACATAGTATAGTCACTTAAATTTGGTTATCCATTTTTGAAACCAGAGAATTTCAGTTTATATATCATCTGCCACTTCTGTCCTTAACTAAGTCCTATACCTGGTATAAGAATTCTTTTTTTTAAATGTGAGGGTTGAAACATATATTCTGTCTTTTAAAATTTAAGTCAGATAGTTTAATAATGGAAAAATAATTTCATTTACTTTTACTATTTTCCTATATTGTTTGTGTATGAAAATCCAAATTTGAGACCTTATTGTCAGAACATGCTTAAAGCTTGAATTTCCATGATAGATAAATTTTGGAAGCAAACCATATATATCTGCATATAATTCTTAAAGGAAATAGTCTAATCTTGTTCCTTTTCCATAACTTACTATCCTATTTAATTAGACATCCATCACATTGCATTTTTTTCTTATTACTTGGACTAATCATTTCCTTCTCAGGAGGATGTTATCCCTATATTATTATAATTTAGCCATGAATGTAAGTTAAAATTGTAAGCTATTCATTCTTGTTTCCTATTAAAGTGTCTCAGAAATGTTCCAGTTTCCATCTATTATTTAGCACATTTAGTATGATACTTACAGAACTTCTTGAATATAGAAATTTGCTATAAAAGGAATAAGAGGGACAATGTCATATATAATTACCAAAGAGGGAAAAAAACTTCTTACCTGTTTGATTCCAGGCCTAAGTCATATCTGACAGCCAAACATGTAGGTATTAGATGTTAAAAGCAGGGCTCAAGATTAATCAGGTGAGGAATTTTCCTTTTCAGAAAGAAAACAGCACAATTGGGAAATAAAGTCAAGAAGATCCTACCTACTGTGTCCAAGATTATCCTCAAAACTCTTCCCAGACATAGATACCCACTTTTAGCAGTTAGACTGCAGCACATGCCATTCTACTACTGGCTTCATGACACATGATACATGAGACAACTGTCCCTTTAATCAAAGCTCAAACCAATAGTTATCTGCTGTAATAGCAATTTAAGTGGAAAGATATTTCTCATTCATTAATAAGCCCATGTGACCTGCTTAAATCACCTGGAAGCCTAAGACACATGTGGTGGGAGCAGCTTGCTGAACAGGCAGAATAGGAAGTGAAATAGAACCAGGAGGAAGTGAGAGAGCATGGTTGGGTCAGAGGAGAAAGGATGTAGGGACGGAGGTTTACAGGTGTTATTTGTGAAAAGACCCAGGCAGAGCAGGGGAGACTTGGGAGTCACTTTGCCCCAGTGATCATGTTTATTAACTTCTTGGTCACCATGATAGATTTTTCTTTCTGGTTCTGGGACTTGCCTTCTGATGTCTAAAGAAATGTTTTTCTTCTGCCTTCTGTGTAGAGAATCTTTTATATTTTGCAATTCAGAACTACACTGGAACATTCATAGTCAGCAGCAGTGCTGTGATTATTGTCTTGGCGATACAACTGCGTCCCATGAAGCAAGTTCCAAAAATCAGAGCTTCAGGTGAGTTCTCCTCTCAAGGATTGCATATCCTAGATCATCAGTATTTAATCTCAAGTTGGTAGCAGTCAGACATCCATTCACAGAAAAATACTACTGCTCTCAGAATCCCTTTAAACAATGGAAACTTCTTAAGGAGAGTCTAAAGCAGTTTACATAAATTTCTGCACACACACTAATTCCAGATTTAAATTAATATTAGATTTCCCATAATGATAACACAAACGAGTTCATAAACTACTGTTCTTTACTAAGATAACTGTCCATACTAGAATACCACTCCATAAACAAAACAAGAAGTTCCTGACTTTAACCTCAGAAGTTGATGGATTTTTGTCCTTATTTCACAAGCTTGTTTATTCTTTTCTAATTATATTCACTCTGCTAGAGTGAGATGCTTCAGGAATTTAATCTGATGCATGTGATCAGTTCAAACACTAATTTAACACTAATTTAACTCTTACTTAGGCCATGGAATGACTACAAATTCAGATCAAAATAGCAGAATCTTTTCTGCTTCCCAGCTCATTATAGTAATTTTGCAATAATTTACATTGCAAAAGAAAATTTAGTAGACCTTCTGAAAAGCACAGATTTTTTCAAAGATATTTCTTCTAAAGGTATTTCCCCTTCTTTAAAATTTATCCTGGTGTTAAGAGGAGTAATCACTAAACTTTCATGAAGGAAAGTTAGTTGGAAACTTAAAATGATACATATCTCCTTTTGCCACATTAAAGCAAAAATTAACCTTTAAAGTTGGAATTCATTAAAACTAAGTCGTTGCAAAATGTCCTGAAATAACATAAATAAATTCTCAAAGTATTATAACAAGCTAGATTCCTAGTTATCATAAAATTTCTAGCCAAAAAGTTGTTTGTAATGGAGAAGAGGTTGTTTTGTTAGGCAAGAAGAACATACCAAATTAAAGTAGCCTTATCACAATAACAAAGTTTGCTAGGCCTTTAAAAATTTACTTAGTATCTTTTCTTTTCTTTGTCCTTAAATATATTGCTAAAAAATAATTACATCCTGGAATCTCATATAGATAGTGAATGTGGTAGTCACAAACCTCTAACTTAACATATGTAAAAGTTATATATCCTTAGATGAAACAGGCTTAAAAATCATACCCTTACTTGTTCAAGGATTCTCATTTACTCAGTAGGAATTCCACAACACAGAAAACTCATAAATGGAGTTGATAAGAATTTTAGGTGAAAGTTCCTCTTAAGTATAGACAAACTTGGAAGTTTATACTAGCCCATTTGCTCTTCTCTATTTTTTGTACAATTCTTAATCTAAGATTATAAGAGGAATTGTTTTCACAGCAACATAACTGATGCAATCATTTACCTAATTACACAATTTAGAAATGTAACAATGTCCTAAATATTATTGCGCATTCAAAACTTGAAATCACCCATTATCAACTTAAGTGAATTCATTTCTACATCACCTTGCACAGAGAATCAGCTCATCATTAATATGTTGAAACCACAACTTTAAAACAGTTTATATTATTTCCTGTCAAGATTTCAAATGAAAAGTCTGCTATCATAGTAAATATCAATATTATTATTTTTATTACTTGTTTATAACCAAATATACTTCATTAAATATTGTTTCAAGTTATCACACCATTTTTGAAGGCCCAATTTATATGCAACAAAATCCAGATTAAAAATTGCTTTTACACCATTTCTACCTCACAATGGTCTCTCAGATTTTACAATCTAAGAGTTTTAGAAATACAATACAATTTAGACATACAGTGATAACACAAACAATTAACTTCAGATGACATCAATTGTATTTCCAGATCATCACATACAGAAATTATTGATCTAATTCCTTTTGATATTTAAAAACCGCTTCAGAGTTATCAAGTATGGAATAATTGCATTAAATTAGAGAGGTAATAATGTTGCATCTAACATATATTGGTCATGTTAAGCACTTTACAATAATTATATTATTTTTATTTCAAAAACCATTATTATTTTTGCCCTTTACACATCAGGAAATGGGACAGAGATAAAATAGCTCACCATAAATTACAAATTACATTTTTTGCAACTGGAACAGAGAAATGTACTTCTGCTCTACCAAGAGCAGAAGTTGTCTGTCTCCTTCAACACACAAGGCCCTGCCAGCAGCACCTGGATTCTCCCAGGTAGCAGCTAGGTGCTGGAGTGTGTGACAGAGGACACTGCATAGAGGCTGGGATGAATGATGTCAGGGTCTTCCCAATAGTAATAATTTTTGATGGTAGAACTCAGGGAATGCTCTCTACTGACCTAACCTGTCCATGTCTCCCCTCTCCTAGCTGCAGAACTTGCTAAGGCTGTGGTCATTTCCATCTACTAGTACAGGATGGGCAAAATGTATTGAACCTGGATGATACTCCCTGCTTAGAGGGGTGGGCTGCAGGGTGCTCAAGGGCACAGGGCCTTTAGGGCTACTGCCAGTCTGTGATTGCTGCTCTTCCCCTCCTTTTGACAGATAGGGAAGACTGGTTTAACTTTTCCTACAATTCTCTCACATTCTCCTAATCTGATCTGGGATGAGAGGGATTAACAAGAACACTTGTGGCTGTTTAAAATCCCCATAACGTGATACCCTTTTGACTCTGGGAAGGGAGTGGGAAATACTGAATGGTCAAGATTGTGTGGAGGTTTTTTAACAAAGAATGAGTTCCTGTAATTATTCCAAAGGTTTCAGTAATTTTCTCCTACAACCCCCAAATGATCATTTTCCAAACTTCTTAATCATTAATCTCAAAACCTCCAGAATCTGCTAAGATGTTTTTAACTGTATCTAACTTTTCACTGTAGTGCCAGCTTGGCCAGGTCAGGAACCACAAGGAAAAGAGTTTTACAGGTTGGTTTGTTTTGGTGTTATGGTTGTTTTCCTGGCTGCAGTGCTTAGAAGTCTCTATCTGCATTTTAAACCTTACAGTTCACAGCACACATGATACAGACAGACACACACTGACAGACAAATTCGCAAAATAAATACCAAGTGAGTAATACACTGTTGGTGGAGCTGTAAGCTGATCCAACCATTGTGGAGAACAAGTTGGAACTATGCCCAAAGGGCTACAAAAATGTGCATACCCTTTGACCCAGCAATATTGCTTCTAAGGTTGTATACCAAAGAGATCATAAAAATGGAGAAAATGTCCCATATGTACACAAATATTTATAGCAGCTTTTTTGTGGCTGTCAAGAACTGGAAAGCAAGGGAATGCCCATCAACTGGGGGATGGCTGAAGAAGTTGTGGTACATGAATGTAACAGAATACTATTGTGCTATAAGAAATGATGAACAGGCAGACTTCAGAAAAGCATGGATAGACTTATATGAACTGATACTTAGTGAAATGAGCAGAACCAGGAGAATATTATACACAGTAAGAGCCACAAGGTATAAGGACTGCTTCTAATAGACAGCCCTTCACAGTAATACAAGGATCTAAAACATTCCCAAAGGACTCCTGAGGCAAAATGCCATCCACATCCAGAGAAAGAACTATGGAATTGGAATGCAGAATAAGGCAGACTATTTTCTCTTGTGTTATGCTTTGGTTTGGTTTCGTTTTTTCTCATGGTTTCTCCCATTCATTTTAATTCTTCTATGCAAGATGACTAATGTGAAAATGTGTTTAATCAGAATGTATGTGTAGGACTCATATAAGATTGAATACCATCTCAGGGAAGGAGGGGAGAAAATTTAAACTTATGGAAGTGATTGTTAAAACTGAAAATTAATTAATTAAATTTAAAAAAAAGAAAATTCACAAAATCCTTTATAAGCCTTATTTCAGTTGACATTAAAATAAAACAATACAAAGTGTGCAATTAATGACAGGGAGAGGGGGAAGTAGAGAATTGTTAGAAACCTTCAATACCAATTGGCTATTATTCCTCTGAGGAAGAGGGGTTGGGGAATTTGCAAGGATCCTAAACTAACAGGGTAGCTCTGGTGCCAACTAGAGTGAAGATGAGGTGACCTTGTACTACCACAGATAGGTCCCCTAGTTGAGAAAGGGGCGGGGAGGTAGATGAGGAAGGGATCCTGTAACCCTTGCTCATAGCACCCCTATGGATGTTGAGGGAAGCCTTGGTGCCCTCTGGTGTTTCTGATTTTCTATAACCTTGAAATGAGTCTGACATTCAAAATTCCAAGGTCTTGGTCTCTTGCAATAGTAGCAATTACTGGGTTTGTGATCCTTCACTACATCAGGGGTGGGGTGTATATTTAGAATGGGTGCTATTAGTTGCTGAAGCTACACAGTGTGAGCCTGATCTTTTTGGTTGGAAGCTCCCTTTTCACTTTAAGGTCCTCCTCAGCCTGTGCTGCTAGTGTTCAGGCAAAATGGGAGTCAAGTTCAGGTATAAATTGTGGGTAATAAATTAAGGGAAAGGAGGGAGGAGGAGGAGAGGAATAGGTTGGAGGGAGTGGAATAGGAGTAGAAAGACAGTTAGATAAGAGAGGAGGGTGTGGTAAGGGGAAAGGGAAAGTGGTGATGAAACTCAAGCAGCTTTGAAAGCCTTAAGAAGCTTCTCCCTTTTGTTCTCACTCAGCCATCTCAGCAAACAAACAATGAAAACATGCTCAATCCCTCAATCCTGCTTAGATGTTTTGTTGGCCTTTAAACTTAATTTTGTTTTAAAATAAATGGACATATCTAGATAGAGCCTTACCTTGAGGGGCCCTATGTACTTGGTTCCAGCCCTCAAAGCTAGCTTAAAGGGAATTGCAAACTTCAACCAAATTAGTAGGAGTCCAATGGAAGCTGGGAATATGGAATTTACCAGACCACATGAAGGTTAAGACTTCAGGGAAAAAAGTGGATCCTAAGGTGCCCAAGTCACTAGTGTTGTTGGGGTGGGATGTTGTTTCTCCTAGTTCCATGCAGATCATGGCACCATTAACTATCAACATGGAAGTTTGATTAAAAGAAGTAAACAAGCTAGATGTTATATATTTATGTAGCTTACTTCCTTAAGGTAGGGGAATGCATGAATACATGGGAGCCAGAAAATAATTCTGACTCAGAGATAAGCAAGTTAAGGAAGACCTTATATACCCTTAAAGCAGTCCCAACTTAGGCTGTCTGTGTCACCTAAAATTGTAGTCTCTATATCTATTTAACCATAGCATGTGAAAGGATTTTTCTTAATAGTTCAGATTGTAATAACCATAAGATAGGAGAAATTTTAAAGTGTCGATTGAAATTATAGATCCAGGATATTTGTATTTCTTCTGTCATTAACATGACATAACATAACGTACCATATGTCCATCAAATACCAAGATAAGAAAAGTTCCATTATTCAAGATATTATCTGGTTCCAGCCACCTTGTCCTTGGTAGTCATAAACAGAAGAATGCTTGTGGTCAGCTTCTGACCATGTAGTTATTGACATGGAAGGGCCATTTGAGTTCCTTAAGAGAGCAAAACCTTGTCTTTTACACCAGGGCACACAAAGCATTATGGTAGGTTAAGCTTGGAGTGAGCCAAAGTATCTCTCTCGATTGACCCATCCAGGTTTTAGGTCTTTCTCAGGTCTTGGGAGTTCCAAATGGTTTGGGAAAGGGTCTGCAATGAGTTACTAGTATGCTGACTTCTTTTTCTCAGTTCTGTTTTTTGTTATGCAACCAGAGGATCAAGTTCATTTGCATAAGCTTCTCCTTATTGATAGAGAATCATTATTCAGTGCTCCTTGATTACCTGAGAGATGCAATAAGCTTTGGAGAGGAGAGGTCCTTTGCCTTCTAGTTTCTGACGTCTAGAGGACATGTAGTTCTAGGTTTTCTTCAGGAAAGTCTCCAGAGGAAGAAAAAGGCCACTTTAAGAAGTAAACATAGAGGATAAGGCACCACAATCATGACTCTATTACCAAATTGCCATACTGGAGAATTTGGGGAACTTCCCCTTGGGTGAGAGTATTCTCTCTTTCTCTCTCTCTCTCTCTCTCTCTCTCTCTCTCTCTCTCTCTCTCTCTCTCTCTCTCGATAAGGTATCATGCTGCCAGAGGGAGAGTTTATTGACTCAGTGTATTGTCTAACATACTCTAATCTGTAACTTCTTTGATTTTTGCGTGCTATATGCTTGGATAAATGAGTTTACCACTGTATGATGTGGTCTTTTTGTATCTGTCATTTAGTGGGGAGATAGTCAAGCCTTCAGATATAGCTTAAAGCACTCTCCTCAGATAAGGGAGAGTGATCAGGAGAATTACTTCGGCCTAAGAAATATTTCTCTAGACCTACAATATTTGGGAGAGCTTATAGATATGATTCTATCCCTATACCTCTTTCATGAGAACCAAGTGTCCCATCCCTGTGGTCCCATTCTCCTGCTGCCATACTAGCAAGAATCAGTCCCCTTTGGAGAACGATAGAGTATATTTATTTACAACTCCCTGTAAGTATAATTTAGACAGATGCAAGTGAATACGCACAACCTAAACGGACAATATGCAGCCAATAGTTACAGTGAGTTTTATAGAGGATAGAGGTATGAGAATCACTGGAAATGAACAGCAATATTTGTTTTAAAAAAGATCATCAATACAACATTTATTCAATAAAAAAAAAAGTTGTATCATGATGTTATGTTTCCTCTGTCTTCCCATATTTAACGCAGGTAGGGAGACTCTAATAGACTCAGAGATTATGGGAGAAATGACTGCCCAAAATTATTACAGAACTTTTTGAAAATGTGGCCATTTCTTAATTATCCTCACTAAGGAAGTCAAGCTACATATGGAAAATCCGGAACAGTATTTATATTTGGCTTTAGGAACTTTTTAAATAGATAATTTTCCCCATAGAATTAAGTTCTATTCCAATATATCATTAGAGTTTTCAAAGGCTGTGCCCTCAAGTGCAAGGTAAGAGAGGAAAAGCTTGAAGCATCAGCGTGCCTGTCCAAGGACCAGTTTAATTAGTTTAAGAGAGGTTGATCACTAAGAAATTGACCATGAAATGATGAATTCTTCAGGTCATAGCAATTTATCAAACAGATGATTAAGGCATGGAGAGGTTGTAATCCACATCAGCAAAGGAAGAACTGATGTAATTATAGATCTTCTGAAATACAAAAGTTACACTTATTTTGCCTAAATAAGATGACCCAGAAATTTGCAGGTAAAAAGATAAATCCAGTCCAGGATTAAAACTTGGCAGTAAATAATCAACAAATATGATAATTAAAGCAATGGTCATGACATAAAGTGACCACCCAGAGCTGCCCAATGAGATGAAAAATTATTAATAGAGATTTTTGAAAAAAAGCTAAAGTCTTTTGTGTGTTTTGAATATGTTATGGAAGGCATCCTGGTCAGATATAGGTCATTCTACATAGTCTCTGAGGTCCTTTCTAGCTCTAAGATCTTGTAATTCTAAGCAACTGCAGTAATTTAGAGAGGAAAAAAAGAACAATACCAAATTTAGAGCAAGAAATTCTCTGAACAGAAAGGACAACCATGCACTACAATGGCCAGCATGGCTGTTTGCTTTTTCCTCCTACCTTTGGACATCCTAAAAAAGGATAGCCTATGCTGGGTGTTCAAATGATTCAATGGGTATAGATTGCACAGGCAGATTTAGATCAGAAAAAAAACTTTCTAATAAAGTGGAATGGGTTGTTTTGGATGATACTGAGTTCTCCATGAGTAGGATTAGGGGAGGAAGGGAAAAAGAAGTAGTAATAAGCTAGCAATGGGTCAGTGGTCACGTGAATAGTATTTTGTACCTTATTCTAACTTGTATTTACAAGATAGACTAGATGACTTTTAAGGTTAGGTTTATGGTTTAAGGTTAGACTAGATTACCCTTTCCATTCTTAAATGATACTGTGGCCCAAAAAAACTGCCTTGAGAATGTATGAGTAAAGCAACATTTCATTTACCCAACATTCCCAGGAAATGAGCTATTGAACATAGATGAAATGATGCAGTAGCTGAAATCTCCTGGCTTTAAGCATCAGGTTTCTATTAATTTTTTTATGGAAATCTTCCTGAAATGTGATCACATTTGCATAACTTCTTAAACATGGTATGCTAAACATGTGACTATATATGTATGTACATATAAATGTATATATTATGTGTCTATGTGTATGTACATGTATGTATGTATGTATGAGGGCAGCTAAGTGGTGTACTGGGTAGAGTTCTGGACCTAGAGTCAGGAAAATCTGATCCATAGTCCTGCATCAGACACTTACTACTATGTGAAACTGGGCAAGTTACATAAGTTCTTCCTGCCTCAGTTTCCTCAACTGTAATATGAAGGTAATTAATCCTATCTTCCAGAGTTGTTATAAAGATCAATGATGATGACAAATGAGATCATATCTGCAAAGCAGTTTTTAGATATTTAGCACTATATAAATGCCAGCTATTCTTATCATAACAATCTCATGGTGAGTCAGGGTCGTTATTGTTAATGGATGCCTATCCTCTTCTATAAGACAATGTGTTAAAGTCTTAATGAGATCTTCAAGACTCTGGTATTAAACACTGCTGAAATTATTGATTTCTAATTTCTGATTTTCTCTTACTGTCAAGCTATTAGTTATAACTTATTATATAACTTAATATTAATTAATATAACTTATTACCATCAGTATGCTTGCTTCCAGCACTAACAGTCTCCCTCTAGTCTGTTGCTGCTAATCTGTTGTAGACTAAGACAATTATCAAGCCTGGTAGAATTGTATTTAAAGTGCATCAGGTGCCCTTTCCACATGCGCCTTAAAATGCACAGCTGTTACTCTGATGCTTAGGGAACTTTGAGTCTGTTTCTGGACAAGTCTGACTTGTCACTGGGTTGAGCCCCTTGATTGCCCACTGAAACAGAATTCCATTAATATGCTAAAGGGGTGATCCACTTCTGTGTAAAGCAAAGCAAGACATCTGCTACATAAAGGTAAGGAAAAGAAAATCTAAGAACTTTGGTTCTTTACTTGTACTTACATTTAATCTTTTGTAGCCAAGAGGCTTCTTTATGTTAACTTCCTCTTTTTAAAGCACATTCTATGTACTTGATGCAGCCAGTTAAGTAATATAGGAGCTGGGTGGTGTAATATTGAAAAAATAATAATAATGTGTTCAAAAAAAGCTACTGTATAAAGTCCAGATTTTGGAAACATTATTATAAATTTTACCAGAAATCATCTGACACATGAGAAAACAGAGACCAAGAAAAGTAAAGAGATTTATCCAAGGTCATAGCATAAATAATTGACCCAGTCAGAATCTAAATACAGGTCATCAGAATCTAACTTGAGTGGATTACACCTTGGCAGCTATCATTTTTTTTTTATTTTGGAAAAAATCTGGGGATTTTCAAGGCTTGCAAGCTCAATGGAAATAAAAGATATAGAATGGCAGTGAAAAATCTAATGTGTCTTAGACTTTACTGTTAGAAATGTAGTTTCCAGAATGAACAAGGTAATTGTCCTATTAAGCTCTCATGTCACACATATAACACATATTATGTTCATTTCTATATGTTGTATCTTAAAAGGTAATTTTACAAATTGAACTGTATAGAGAGAACAGCAATCACAAAGGGAAGGGGAGAAGATGGCAGCTATCTTTATATATTTGAAAAGTAGAAAAGTAATTAGAATTATTTTTGTTAGACCTACACTATAAAAGAACTGGGGGAAATGTGTATAAGTTTCAGCAAGGAAGATTGTGGCTTACTGTAAGTTAAATGATTCATGTGGCCCAAGAAGGAATAAACTGCCTTAGAAAGTAATGAGATTCCCATCACCAGAGTTTTTCAAGACAAGATAGCTTTTGTCCTCTCCCCTACCCCATATCCTTCAAAACCTCTTTCTCTAAGCTAACTATTTACCATTATTTTTTTAATTATTAATTTATGCTTAATTTACAACATTCAATTCCACAAGCTTTTGAGTATTAAATTTGCTTTCCCTCCCTTCCTCCACCTTCCCAAAATGGTGGGCAATCTGATATAGGTTCTACATATACATTTATAGTAAACATATTTTCATGTCAGTCATGTTGTGAAGAAGAATTATAATGGAATGAGCCGTGAGAAAGAAGAAACAAAACAAAAAAGAAAGAGAGCAAATAGTACACTTCAATTTGCATTCAGATTCCATAGTTCTTTCCCTGAATGTGGATAGCATGAGCCTTTTGGCGTAGTCTTAGAACCTTGCATTGCTGAGAAGAGTCAAGTTTATCAGTTAGTCACTGCACTATGAGGCTATAACTATGTACAATGTTCTCCTGGTTCTCTTTCCCTCACTCAGCACCAGGTCATCGTTTCTTTTCTGAAGTCTGCCTGCTCATCGTTTCTTATAGCACAATAGTATTCCATTATATTCATATACCATAATTTGTTCAGCCATTCCCCAACCAATGGGCAACCCCTCAATTTCCAATTCTTTGTCACCACCAAAAGAGCTGCTATAAATATTTTTGCACATGTGTGTCCTTTTAACATTTGTATGATCTCTTTGGAATACAGTCCTAGAAGTGGTATTGGTGGATCAAATGGTACAGTTCTTTTAAGTGATCCTTGAATGAAATTATTTTAAATCCACTCTCCACTGTGATTTCCAGAAATGGATGCATATGGGTCACATGTTAACTTAGAAAACCACAAACTAGCATTTTCCTTGTTTTATTATTTTTTATCTATTTTGTTAAACATTTCCCAATTCTAATACAGTTTGGACCATACTGAGGAGTTTTGCAGGCCAGAGACAGGTGACAGCTAGTCCAACTCATCTATGAAGAATCACCCTGGGCAGAGTAGAAATGGCAGAGAAGAAAGATGCACATATACTAGCTCTACCCCCACAGGCCATAAAATACCTGTAAAGAAAGACACTCAACAAATTCTAGAGCAGCAGAAGTCACAGAACAACAGAGGGAGGAGATTTCCAGCCCAGGGTGACCTGGAAGGCCAATGGGAAACATCTATCACACAGGACACAGGGCAGGGCACGGTCTAGCCTTGACCATGGCATGGCTCTGGGAGGAGGACATGAGCAGGCCACAGAGGCAGAATCTCCAGATCCTTCAACCTACAGGCGCAAAGGTCAGTGACAGGATTTTTTTCAACTGTCTGAGAAGGGAGAAGGACCTTCTCATAGCTTGGGCCTCAGGTGGGGCAGTGGCCATATCAGGCAGGTGGCAGCAGCTTCCGCAGCAACCCGCATCCATTTTTGGATCATAAAACCCCTTGGGGCACTGAGCTGGTGATTCTTACCTTGGCCCTCTGGAGAGGTCCTGCACCCATCTAATATGCCTGAGGGATTTGAGCAACTGATCATTATCTCACATTGAATGGCGATCCTGCCAGGTGGTTGTGAAGAGGAAACTCTATTACTCAGATTCTGGGCACAAAAATTTCTACTTGCTCCCAGACCAGTGTACATGTTTGATTGTACCACCTTGGGGCAACTGAGATCTTACAGACCCCCAAGTATACCCTACTCTTGACAAAGGACTCAAAAGTCAAGCAACTGGTTGGGAAAATACCAAAAAAAAGGGAGGGGGGAATTAAACTATAGAAGATTACTTTCTGGTGAACAGATATCTTCTCCCATCCTTTCAGATGAGGAAGAACAATGTTTCCCACTAGGAAAGACATACAAGTCAAAGATTCTGTATCCCAAACATCCAAAATAAATACTCAATGGTTTCAGGCCATGGAAGAGCTCAAAAAGGATTTTGAAAATCAAGTAAGAGAGGTGGAAGAAAAATTTGGAAGAGAAATGATAGAGTTGCAAGAAAATCATGAAAAGCAGGTCAACAACTTGCTAAAGGAGACCCAAACAATGCTGAAGAAAATAACACCTTGAAAAATAGGCTCACTCAATTGGCAAAAGACATTCAAAAAGCCAATGAGGAGAAGAATGCTTTAAAAAGTAGAATTAGCCAAATGGAAAAGGAGGCTTAAAAGCTCACTGAAGAAAATAGTTCTTTCAAAATTAGAATGGAACAGATGGAGGCTAATGACTTTATGATAAACCAAGAAATTACAAAACAAAACCAAAAGAATGAAAAAATGGGAGAGAATGTGAAATATCTCATTGGAAAAACAACTGACCTGGAAAATAGATCCAGGACAGACAATTTAAAAATTATGGGACTACCTGAAAGGCATGATCAAAAATAGAGACCAGATATCATCTCTCATGAAATTATCAAGGAAAAATGCCCTGATATTCTAAAACCAGGGGGCAAAATAAATATTAAAAGAATCCACCAATCACCTCCTGAAAGAGATCCAAAAAAAGAAACTCTTAGGAACATTGTGGCCAAATCCCAGAGTTCCCAGGTAAAGCAGAAAATATTACAAGCAGATAGAAAGAAACAATTCAAGTATTGTGGAAATACAATCAGAATAACACAAGATCTAGCATCTTCTACATTAAGGGATAAAAGGGCATGGAATATTATATTCTAGAAGTCAAAGGAATTAGGACTAAAACCAAGAATCACCTACCCAGCAAAACTGAGTATAATACTTCAGGGGAAAATATGGTCTTTCAATGAAACAGAGGACTTTCAATCATTCTTGATGAAAAGACCAGAGCTGAAAAGAAAATCTGAGTTTCAAACACAAGAATGAAGAGAAGTATGAAAAGATAAACAGTAAAGAGAAATCATAAGGGACTTACTAAAGTTGAACTATTTACATTCCTACATGGAAAGACAATATTTGTAACTCTTGGAAACTTTTTTCAGTATCTGGGTAATTAGTGGGATTACACACACACACACACACACACACACAGAAAGAGAGAGAGAGAGAGAGAGAGAGAGAGAGAGAGAGAGAGAGAGAGTCAGAGAGCACAGGGTGAATAGAATAGGATGGGATCATATCTTAAAAAAAATAAAATTAAGCGGTGAGAAAGAAATATATTGGGAGGAGAAAGGGACAAATGGAAGGGGGCAAATTATCTCTCATAAAAGAGGCAAATAAATGACTTTTTAGAGAAGACAAAAAGTAGGGAGGTGAGGAAGAAACATGAAGCCCACTCTCATCACATTCGCCTAAAGAAGGAATAAAATGCACACTCATTTTGGTATGAAAATTTATCTTACCTAATACAGGAAAGTGGGGGAGAAGGGGATAAGCAGGGTGGGGGGGGATGGTGGAAGGTAGGGCAGTGGGAGGAGGGAGAAATTTGAAGTCAACACTCTTGGGGAGAGATAGAATCAAAAGAGAGAATAGAAAAAAAGGGGGACAGGACAGGATGGAGGGAAATATAGTTAGTCTTACACAACACGACTATTACGAAAGTCATTTGCAAAACTTCACAGATATGGTCTATATTGAATTGCTTGCCTTCCCAAAGGTAATGGGTGGGGAGGGAGGGATGAAGAGAAGTTGGAACTCAAAGTTTTAGCAACAACTGTTGAGTTTTATTCTTGCAACTATGTAATAAGAAATACAGGTAATGGGGTATAGAAATTTATCTTGCCCTACATGACAAAAGAGAAGATGGGGATAAGAGAAGGGAGGGATGTTAGAAGGGAGGGTAGATTGGTGATAGGGGTAATTAGAATGCTCAGTGTTTGGGGGTGGGGGAGGGGAGAAATGGGGAGAAAATTTTGAACCCCAAAATTTTTTGGAAATGAATGTCGAAAACTTAAATAAATTAATTTTTAAAAAAAGAATAGTGAAGGGAAATCTATTATTTCCTAGAGCATCCTAGATTATATCCCCTGCAGCATCTCTTTGATAGCTCCAATCTTTAAAAAGTTTTTCATGACATCAACACTAATTCTCTTCTATACAACTTCTACCCATTTTTTCTAGTTCTATATTCTGGGTCCAAAACAGAACAAATCTAATACCTTCATTACAGCCTTTCAACTCCTTGAAGATAGATCCATTGTCCCTCCTGAGTCTTTTCTTTTGGGGTGGTGGGTAAATATTATTTATCCTCTCCAATAATCTTCATATGACATGAGTTTATGGCCCTTCATCATACTATATACCCTCCTCTAGAGACTCTCCAGTTTATATATGTCCTTTCTAAACTGTATCTGAACCCAATATTACACATGTGGACTGTCCATGTAATAGAACAGTGACACTAATGCCTCAATATTCCTATAAATTTGCCTTTCTTAATTCAACCCCAGATCACAATAGCTTTTTTGGCTACCACATCACACTGACATTTTCACATTGAATATCAGAATGTTTCTTTCCCCATCTTGTGCTCATTCACTGGCTGTTCTTAGAGATGTCATACCAGAAGATTGCCACATATATCTTGATGATCCTGGCACATTGTATCCCAACGACATTTTGAAAGACCTCATTGTTTCCTGTTGTCCATGAAGAGACAATCTGACTGAGTCTCAATATTATTTAAATGTAGGCTGAATTGCTTGGCACAGCGCCCAAAAAGAGTTGATAGAGTTGTAATTCTGGTTACAACCTGAGTGCTTTAAATCCTATGACATTCATCCTTGTTTGGCATCAAAAGAAATATTCACAACAGAACTAACTGAAGGCAATTCTTCAAGAAATAATTTCTAAAGTTCCTGACATTGTAGGTGGTAAAAGCTATCTTTGATGCAAGCAATTATAACTCATCCTGAATAAAATTGTCTTTGGAGTCAAGGATTTTGTACCTACTGATGAGGATGTATTGGAAAGAGTTATTTGCTATGACTTTAAGCATAATTAAGTCCTATTCTCTCCCCACTGATAATGGGATAGAGATGTAACCAGGGCCTGTTCAAATACATGTATTGTTCACCACATGGTCAGTAAGAGCTGCAAGAAAGTACAGACTAAGGCAGAGTAAGGATCCATTTCTTCCACAGATCAGTGAACATTCCTATATTTACAACTTTGCCATAAGTAACTTCTCCTCAGGTCAGCCCTGTAATCTAGTATTAATAGTAGTATAAGTAACTGTTCACATTTATAAATGACACTTTAAGGCTTTTAAATCATACACGTGTAAAGGAGATGGCCCCTAACCCCAATCCTAATTAATGTAGCTAACAAAGTTCTCTATGCCCAAACTCAATAATGTAACTAACAAGGCTCTCAGATACCATCATCATATGAGAATGCTTCTTTGAATCACAGAACCAATCAGTCAAACAATTATAGTCTTGGGCAATTTCTAGATGTCTCTATTGAGTCAATCAACCAATCAAAAGCACAAATTAGATGTATATAAAGCCTCGTTAATCAAATTGAGAAGGAATGAAATTCTTGGAGCCATTAGATAAAATTAGATAACAAAATATTTTGGGATTGGTTGGAAGAATTAGACACCACTGTCCAGCAGGAGAATTTCAGCAACTGTTTTGAGAGTTATGCTTTGGGAGCACTTGAGAAACTAGACCTTTGCACTTGTTAACAAAAGGAAGGAAAGGGGGAATAGAAATTACCCCACAAGAAGTATTATATTTCCTCACCCTCACCCCATTCCCATTGACCATGCCATCAGAGGAATTGGATTAGTAACAAACTATGCATCTAGGTGGGAGCAAAAGCAGTACAAGCTAGACAATCTGAGGAAAGTCAGTTTCTTAATTAGTTTCTCTTTAGAATAGGGAGTTCGACTTCAGAGCTCTACAAAGGCCCAAACTTCAGATCCCTGAAAGGAACAATACCAAAGGAGAATTTCGCAAAGACTGCACTCCTTTTTCTCCCACAAAAGGAAAAAAGAACTTCCATTAACCAGTAGTCATGACTTACCCTTTAGCCACATGGACTCTTTGTCTGATCCTGTTCTTTCCAGGAACATTGTGTGTGCAAGTGGTCAAATTGTCACAGATTTCTGGGGAAATAATCCTGTGTCAACTGTTACCATCTCAGTAAATATCCCTTTTTAAAACACTTTTTCCCCCTAACACTACGAGTCTTGCTGATTTGTGTGAGTCTGGTTCAGCAAGATGGGATTTTTTGAGGTTGTCAAAAATAAGCTTAACTCAAAGAGATATCAAGTAAAATTCTAGAGAAGGCCAGAGGGGAAAAAATGGATTATTATGTATGGAAGCATATATAATCCAAGATAAAAACAAGTATAACACAACAAAATACTGGATGATAGTCTGAGTCACCAAAAGACATATCATCTGCCAGATTGTTTATGCCCATATAGAAGGGAATATGATTGTCTGTGCAGCTTATGCCTAAGAATTACCAAAGTATGATGTGAAGACTGATCTGACAAATTATGCTGCCACTTATTACACAGGCCTGCTGCTGGCCTACAGACTTTTTATAGATTTGGCATGGACAAGATCTATTAAGGTCAGGAGATGGAAGTGAATGCAGATGATTAAAATGTGGAAAGCACTGATGATTAGCCTAGTGTTTTACATGCTACTTGGATGCAGGTCTTGCCAGAACTACCACTGGAGACAAACTCTTTGGATCCCTTAAGGGAGCTGTGGATGGTGGTCAGTCTCATAGTACCAAATACTTCCCTGGGTATGATTCAAAAAGCATGAAATTTGATGCTGAAGTGCATTGTGAACATATTATGGACCAAAATGTTGTAGATAATATGTGTTATTTCATGAAAGAAGATGAAGATGCTTATTTTAAAAAAAGCAATTATCACAGTAAGTAAATAACAATATCACTCCTGACATGATGGAAGAGATATACAAGAAAACTCATGCTGGCATATGGGAGAATCCAATGTATAAAAGGGAATCTGAGATGGAAAAGATGTAATTACTCCAAAATGTCCCTTGCCCAGAAGAAAGACTAGGTTGCTCAGAAGAAGGCAAGTTTCCTCAGAGTCCAGGAGAGTGCAGCTGATAGCAAAAACGTCAAAATCTGTATGAAAATTTTCAGATTAAGAAAATAAATATATTGAAAAACAGCAAAAATAACTAATTATGTCTGGCTAGCGAGTTAACATTAAGGAACATACCAGGTGGGAGTCCATGAACAACAGTACTAGAAACTATGCAGTACCCCAAGATTACCCATGGAACCCTAAAAGGAGAAGTAATCAGTTACTTTCTTGAGATTACTCTAGTCTAAGTCAGAGTTGGTAAGTAGCCCCTGAGGAGGTGAAACACAAACATTTATCAAACCCATAAAGACAAAATCCAACCCTTAAAGTATATAAATTAGAATTCACTTTATTAAATGACAGTTTCTCCTCAGTGCTCTTAAAATATCTGAGTTCCCCAATTGATAAATGGCCAAAGGACATGAGCAGGCAATTTTCAGAGAAAGAAATTAAAGATATCTATAATCGTATGAAAATATGCTCTAAATCACTTTTGATTAGAGAGATGCAAATCAAAACAACTCTGAGGTACCACATCACACCTATCAGATTGCAAACGTGACAGAACAGGAAAATGATAAATGCTGGAGAGGATGTGGGAGAGTTGGAACACTAATTCATTGTTGGTGGAACTGTGAGCTCATCCAACCCTTCTGGAAAGCAGTTTGGAACTATACCCAAAGGGCTACAAAAATGTGCATACCCTTTGACCTAGGACTGTATCCCCAAGAGATCATAAAAACAGGAAAGGGTCCCACATGTACAAATATGTTTACAGCAGCACTCTTGGAAGTTGCCAAAAAGTGGAAATCAAGGGAATTCCCATCAATTGGGGAGTGGCTGAATAAATTCTGGTATATGAATGTAATGGGGTACTATTATGCCATAAGAAATGATGATCAAGATTTCAGGGAGGCCTGGAAGGACTTGTATAATCTGATGCTGAGTGAAAGGAGCAAAACCAGGAGAACTTTGCACACAGAAACAACCACAGTGTGTGAGAGTTTTTTCTGGTAGATTTGTAACTTCCTAATAATGTAAGAATTTAAAAAAAAAAATTCCCAATGGTTTTCTAAGGCAAAATGCCTTCCACACTCAAAGAAAGAACTATGGAATTCATTGACAGAATGTAGCAGATCATGTTTGTGCGTGTGTATATTATGTTTTGATTTGTTGTATGATTTCTTCCATTTATTTAGTTCATCTACATAGCATGACTATAGTGAAAACGTATTCAATAGGAAAGTATATGTCGATCCTATATAGAATTGTATGCTGTCCTGGGGAGGGAGGGGGGTCGTGGTGGGTAGATGTGGGGGGGTAAAAAATTTAAGTTTTATGGTAGTGATTGTAGAACATTAAAAAATAAATAAATAAATATCTGAGTTGTAAAAAATTCGAGACTGGAGAGGTCTGGAATAACTGTCCAAAAAGCCTAGGTCCTCAACAACAGCAAAAATAGGAGTATTTAAGAACTGTGTATCAAGGATATCATTGACACTCTATGAATAACACTTGAAAAAGCAATTAAGAACTGCTTAATAACTAATAAATTCTCCCCAAGTGACTTGAAAGTAACCCAGAATTAAGGATATGAACCAAAGTGTTTCAACAACATGTTTAATTTGTTAAACAAAACAAGTACTTAACTGGGTTAAGAATATTTAAGAAATGGGTCAGAGGAATTTCTAAGAAAATGGTGGAACGCAATAATTTTCTGCTGATTGAAGAGATACTGCCCCGATAACCCATAAAAAGAAAGCTGGACATGCTCTGAGACTGCCAGCTTTTGAGGGCTTGCTCTTTAGCATTTCTTTTGTACTTTGCAGTAACAAAAGACTTCTCACCCTTACACTCTAACAATGAACAGCAATCACAAGTTGAATTGAAAGCAAATGATATGTGCAGCTCACCTCAAATTATCTTTTGCAAGAAGCCTCAGCCATCCTTAACGCTAATGATTCTTTCTATTGATTATCTCCAATTTGTCCTCTATATATCTAGTTTATACATGGTTGTTTGCATGTTGGCTCCTTCATTAGACTATAAGCTTCTTGAGCACACGCACTGATTTTTGCCTTTTTTTTGCCTCACCAGACTGTCTGGAATAAAGTAGGCACTTAATAAATGTTGGCGGACTTGTTACCTAAGCTACTCCCACAAGGTGCAAGGTATACCTGTAACAGTTTTAGGTTTACTTCAAATAATCCCTCTTCAATGGCCTCCCAACCTCATCCCTAAATTCCCCTCCCTAAGACCAAGAAAAGATTACATGAGACCCCAAGTGTAGAAAACTTTGTGGTAAAAGGCCTACCTTTTTACAGTGGTAAGGACCATTCTTGTGTGGCTTGAAAGGAAACAGTATAGACATCTCTAGCCTCTTTTACCACCACCCTTCTCCAAGTGAGACTTTAATTCCTGCCATGAAGGGAAGCAGGAAGTTGGGCCCAAAAGCTTGGCCACTCTGCTCTCTAAGGAAGGGTATCGGGGTAGAATTATATCTCTCTGCTCCCTTAAATATTATTAGTCTAGAAGATATCATCACATTCAGTCTAATTTCTGGTTGTGATGGGATGCTTGACTGAATGTCCTTGGGCCCCAATTCTAAAATCACATTTCCCTTTAATTTCTCCCTAGCCTCAAAATACTATCTCAGGTGGTTTCACCCTCAAGGACACAGCCTGCCCTAGCAACAACTGCTATCTCCCTTCCTAGCCAGCTGCACATATAGAACTCATTAGTTTGATCCAGTTGTATACTGAACTGACTGTGTACTGGGTCATAACGACATTTACTACTCACTGACCAGTCATCTGTGTTCTAGACTTACATACCTATACTTGCTTTTACTAATTTTGTCTAACAAGACACTGATGAGAGAAACCTGGTTTTCCCTGGTTAGCCCTGACTGTTGGTTGACTTAGTGACATTTCAGGTCTAAAACCACACCTCCAGGTAGCCCTCCACCTTGGATTATTTCTCAATGAATTTGGGGTAAAATACCTGTGCAGTAGATACCAAAGTGTATGTTCCTTTAAGAATCTTAACCACTCTCTAATTCCACCCCAAAATACCTAGTTAGCATATTTTGTACAAGTGATACCATAGGATATCTTATATAAACTTTCCCTGTACCCCTTTAAGGTTGCAGTTTCCCTAAGAACTCTTGCCCACAGAAAAGTATGATAAATTTTTACCTTGACTTCAACAATGCTTGAATCTGTGAACTCTTCTCCAGACGACCTGCCCCTGGTACCCTGGTCTTTGAGGGGGGCTTACACCCCCTTTCCAGCCCTCATCAGTTACTTTTTCATTATTGGGGGAGAAGGTGAACCTCAAACTCTATAACCCAGATTCAAACCCTTCCCCACCAAATACC
Organism: Bettongia penicillata ogilbyi; assembly: GCA_023548195.1. Lineage (NCBI taxonomy): Eukaryota > Metazoa > Chordata > Mammalia > Diprotodontia > Potoroidae > Bettongia > Bettongia penicillata. The sequence continues at coordinate 70,945 of JAJHZJ010000280.1, forward strand.
ACATTCACAATGAACAGATATCAAATAGCAAGGAAATCCATTTAAACAAATTATAGCAAAACAAAAATTAGAGATGGTATGCATAAGAGAATATATCCACAATACTCCCAATACTATTGAAGGCAAGATAGCTCAACGAAGAGAGAGTCCTGATTTCATGCAAAATGTAATCTCCAGGGAAACAAACCAGATGTATGGACATGATGGAGATTGTCAACTTCTCTCATGTCTTCCCAGAGTCTTTTCCTTCAGCAGCCTAAAGTGGGGTCAGCCTCTTCCATTTTCCCTTTCAAAACTGGAAGCCAGAAAAGCCCTAAGGAAGTCAAAACTTGAAGAAGACATGAAACTTTCCAAAGAACTTTGAGAGAGAAAGAGAGAGACAGAGAGAGAGAGAGAGAGAGAGAGAGAGGGAGAGAGAGAGAAACAATAAATCGGTCCTATTGTAAGCCTTGTAACAGAGATTATTCTCATGACCCAAAGTACTAAGATATACTTTGGAAAATTGTATTATTATCTAGCCTAGTACACTACATTAAAGAAATATGGGGCGGAGCCAAGATGGCGGAGTAGAAGGACGCACATTTACGAGCTCCGAGCCCACAACCCATGGAATTGAGGTAAAAGGAGATCCCCATAAATTCTGAATCTCTGCAGGGGGTGCATAAACATAGGGGAAGAGATTTCCGTTCCACTGAACCCTGGAGAGCCGTCCCCGGGGTCCATCGCAGCCAGGAAAGCGGACCCCACCCCCACCTGTGGCCGCGACCCAGAGAAGCTGACCCGAGCAGACTTCAGAGAGGAAAGCTCCGGGGGAAGCTCCGGCAGCCGGGAAAGTCCCTCCGCCCACAGAAGCTACATACAGGTCAGTAAGAAAGAAAGCTGCGATAGGGGAGGGGAGCGGGGCGTCTCCGAGACTCGGGCCCCCTCGGGAGGAAGCGGCTTTGGCAGAGACGGGGGCAGGAAGCGGCGGAGGCAGAGGCGTGGGCGGGCGGCTGAGGCGGCAGCGGCCGGGGACTCAGGAATCCCCCAGCAGCAGGTAGGATCTTCAATACTGAAGGTCTTTCCAACCTGAGGGAGCCGAGCAGGGGAGACGGCCCTGCCCCCACCCTGCTCTACTGCTGAACGTCTCTGAATAAAACCCCCAAGGGAACTGAACACAGCAGGCGGGGCCCCCCACCCCCACCCGCTCCGTTCCTGAAAGTCTCTGCAGGAAGCCCCTGAGGGCCCAAGCTTAGGAGGCGGCCCTGCCCCCACCCCTGCGCCAGAACTAAAGCTTGCCGCGGGAAAGCGCATTTGAATCTCAGAGGCCAAGCACTAGCTGGGCGGATCCAGGCGGGGGTGGAAAGGAATCTCAGAAATCAAGTAACTGGCTGGGAAAATGCCTAGAAAGGGGAAGAAAAATAAGACTTTGGAGAGTTTTTTCCAACAAATGCAAATGATCCCAACCTTCGGATCTGATGGGGAGGACGAGAACGTATTTTTCCCATCAGGGAAAGATGTGGAGGGCGGGGCCTCAGCACCCCAGACACCCCAGGGGGGTGTTGGGTGGGCTCAGGCCTTGGAAGAGCTTAAAAAGAATTTTGAAAAGCAAGTTACACAGGTGGAGGAAAGACTGGGAAGAGAAATGACAAAGATGCAAGAAGAGTATGAAAAAAAGGTCAATATCTTGGTAAAGGAGACCCAAAAAAATGCTGAGGAAATTAACACGTTGAAAAATAGGCTCACTCAATTGGCAAAAGAGGTTCAAAAAGCCAATGAGGAGAAGAATGCTTTCAAAAGCAGAATGAGCCAAATGGAAAAAGAGGCTCAAAAGCTCACTGAATTTAATAGTTCTCTCAAAATTAGAATGGAACAGATGGAGTCTAATGACTTTATGAGAAACCAAGAAATCACCAAACAAAACCAAAAGAACGATAAAATGGAAGAGAATGTGAAATATCTCATGGGAAAAACAACTGACCTGGAAAATAGATCAAGGAGAGACAACTTAAAAATTATGGGTCTACCTGAAAGCCATGATCAAAAAAAGAGCCTAGACATCGTCTTGCATGAAATTATCAAGGAAAACTGCCCTGACATTCTAGGACCAGAGGGCAAAATAAGTATTGAAAGAATCCATCGATCACCACCTGAAAGAGATCCAAAAAGAGAAACTCCTAGGAACATTGTGGCCAAATTCCAGAACTCCCAGCTCAAGGAAAAAATCTTGCAAGCAGCTAGAAAGAAACAATTCCAGTACTGTGGAAATACAATCAGGATAACCCAAGATCTAGCAGCTTCTACATTAAGGGATCGAAGGGCGTGGAATAGGATATTCCAGAAGGCAAAGGATCTAGGACTGAAACCAAGAATCACCTACCCAGCTAAACTGAGTATAATATTTCAAGGGAAAATATGGTCTTTCAATGAAACAGAGGACTTTCAATCATTCTTAATGAAAAGACCAGAGCTGAAAAGAAAATTTGACTTTCAAACACAAGAATGAAAGGAAGCATGCAAAAGTAAACAGCAAGGAGAAGTATTAAGGGACTTACCAGAAATGAACTGTTTGCATTCATACAGGGAAGGACAATATTTCTAACTCTTAAAACTTTTCAGTATCTGGGTGGTTGGTGGGACCACACATACACATGTACACACATGCACACACATACACACATGCATTCACATGCAGAGACAGAGAGCACAGATTGAACTGAATAGGATGGGACCATACCTTAAAAGAAATTAAGGTAAATGGTGAGAGAGAAATGTAGTGAGAGGAAAGAGGGGGAAATGGAAGGGGGTAACTATATGTCATTTAAGAGGCAAGTAGGAGATGTTTTTTAGTGGAGGGAAAAAGAGGAGAGCTGAGGGAAAAAAAAAAAAAAAACAAGCAAATAAACAAAAGTTTACCCTCATCACATTTGACTAAACGAAGGAGTGAAATGCACACTCATTTTGGTATGAAAACCTATTTTACAGTATAAGAAAGCGGGGGAAAAGGAGATATTGGGGGGGGGATGATGGAAGGGAGGGCAAAGGGAGGAGGGAGTAATTGAAAGTCAATACTTGGGGAGGGGCAGGATCAAAGGACAGAAGAGAAACAATGAGGGGCAGGTTAGGAGGGATGGCAATTCAGTTAGTCTTACACAACACGACTATCAGGAAGGTCATTTGCAAAGCTACACAGATATGGCCTATAATGAATTGCCTGCCGTACCAAAGGGAATAGGTGGGGAGGGAGGGATGGGGAGAATTTGGAACTCAAAGTTTTAGGAACAATTGTTTAGTATTGTTGTTGCAACTAGGAAAGAAGACATACAGTTAATGAGTAATAGAAAGTCATTTGGCCGTACAGGAGAAAAGAGAAGATAGAGACAAGGGAAGGGAGGGATGACAGAAGAGAGGGCAGATTGGAGATAGGGAAAATTAGATTGCTTGGGGTATTGGGGTGGGGGGAGGGAAGAAAAGGGGAGAAAATTTGGAACCCAAAAATTTGTGAAAATGAATGTAAAAAGCTAAATAAATAAATTAAAATAAAAAAAATAAAGATAAATTTGCAGTTAAAAAAAAAAAAAAGAAATATGGGTAAATGTATGCAGAGTATGCCTCAGTACTCTGAAATCTATTTCCCACTTACAAGCTCACAATTGACAATATTACTTTATTGTGTTGTCTCCCTCATAAGACTATAAATTCCTTGAGGATAGAGCCTGCTTTTTGCCTTTCTCTGTATCACCAGAGCTTAGCATGATGACTGGCATAAAGCAGGCACTTGTTTGTTGGCTGCTTTATTAAATGAGGAAAGTCAAATAGAAATCATAGAATGAGAATATATCCAAGACATTTGGCAAACCTTAAAGTACTTTATAAAGGTTAACTATTATTATTAATTTATCAATTCCAGAGGTTTTTATAAATCTCTAGAATCTCCTACAGTTCTTGAGCATATGATTTTCATAGAATTTCTTCTCTCCCACAGTTCCTGAGTGCTCCCTGCACTCAGAGGGAATAAGAATCTCTCTCCCCATTTTAGCCTCTCTCTTTCTCTCTCCTTTCACCCCTCTTATCTTTCCTTTCTTTCTCTCTCCTTTTCCCTCTTCTCTGTCTCTCTGTCTCTGTCTCTCTGTCTCATACACACACATACACACACACACACACACTCACGCACACACACACACACACAACTTCCTAGTAATTTTCATACCTAGCCCTCTATATAACACTTATTCTGACACTTTCTTTGGTGATGTTAATAGTCTCTTGAGGGTTCTCTAATCCTTTGATTTCATATCTACAGCACCCAAATTGGAGGGTGGGGGGAGAGAAGGACCTAAAATATTCTCCTTTAACTGTTTTCATTCTCCCACTACAAATATTTCTCATCTCACTGTCTAATTTTCTATTCCAAGTACCAACCCATCACCATGTACATCCTATGGGATGACTATCACTTTTCCACTATTTACTCAAATGACAAAAGATAAACATATAAGCACTTGTTATGTCTTAATAACTTCATATTGATAAAGCACTATACACAGAGCATTTTCCTCCTGGAATACCTGTGGGGTAGATAATCCAAATATTATTATCTCCACTTTACAGAAGAGAATATTAATTTTCAGAGAAGTCAAGTGATTAAGAATTGGAGCAAAGATCTCAATCCAGGTTTCCATACCCTTAAGAAAACATTCTTTCCACTGAATTATGCAGTATGTCCTAGCTTACCCAAGTACCAAACAGTGAATTACAGCATAACTCAAGGCAAAATAAAGGTAAAAAATAGGATAATTACAAGGTAATTTCTCTTTTCTCCATACTCAAACAACTTAGATTGTAAGGAAAGAATATAGTTGAATCTTCAAGAGAAGTTATAATTAGCAATCAAATCTTCTGAATTTGAAAGCTAATACTTTGTAGACTTTCCTCTGGGGGGGCTGCACATTGTCCTATGGTGTCTCCCTATCAGTCCACCCTGTTCACGTCAGGATTTTGTTGGTTAACTTCAAGTAGTTGCCACACTGAAATCATGCATGTTGGTGACCCCTTGCATTGATGGAGCACGATTCCCTTCTCTGTTTAACATACCTTTTGTAGAAGATATGTCCTGAAAAACAGACAAAGCATGTTCTCTGCCAGGAACACCTCTCAGAAGACTTGCCAAGTTCCTCAGTTATCTTTATTCATCTCTTGAAGGACTGCCTGGACAGCAGGGGTGCCACCTTTGGACAGGACATTCAACAGGGATTGGTGAAAATGAATTGGTAGAAAGGAAAAGAAAGCTCAGGAGCTGGACCAAAAGAGATTTTTAGAGTCAAATTGCAGGAGTGGTAATACTGAGAAAACAGCCATCTCTGTTGCATATTTTCTACCCATTTAGTCCACAGTGTCATGAGTGCAGTAGCGCAGCTACAGCTGATGACTAGTTACTGTTGTGCCCTCACATAACTATTAAGTAACAATTTTCAGTATTAAGGTTGTTGTTATCATTGATAGTAAGCTTTTGCTATTTATACATGCTGCAAATTGTTTTTCTTTTGCATTTGCAATACATGTAAGCCACTGGATCCCCTTTCACAAATGACATCCTAGAAAAGCAATTAGTTTTGAAACATTTTTGGTGTCAGTCTCCATGTAAAGCAGTAGCTCGTGAATCCCCATTAGTGTGTTCAATTGTATCTGACAATCAAAACAGAACATATTAATTCAAGAGAAAGGGCATTTACTCAAACAACACAGAAAATAAAGTAACAAGGATAGATTCCACCCAACCCTGCCTCCACATGGAGTATATTCTCTCACAGGTTACTACACACCAATGAATGAGATCATGCCAGTGGAGAATAATAGTGACTAAGGAATGTACATGGAGAGCACATACATATGGAACACATGACCAGAGAATATGAATGTTGTATACATATATATGAACATGGGTGGCCATGTAACATGCATTAGGAATCATATGCCAGGAACCCATGAACCTACTACATGTGTTATATGTGTTATAAATATTTATTGCCAGTGCATATATGGAACCAGGTCAATTCACATTTATGATCCTATAAAATTCCTGATATCCTCTGATGAGGTCATTCTTATTGAGCAATATATCTCCAAATAATAACTTCTCTCAACTGTGCACTCTATTGCACCATCTTCACTAGTGTCTCCATTAGCCTCATGGTTACTGAGTTTTCTCTACTACTATCTATTAGACTTTAGTCTCTTCAGAGTCATCTGTTCTTTCTGTTATACAATCTATTGAGGTATAATAGCTAGAACACCTCTCCTTATCAAGAAGAATTATAGTTTTTAGTACATAGCTGAGGACTCTGAGCCACAACATGAGCCAGGTCAGGACTGGATAGGTAGCCAACAAAAGCCAGAAGAAGGCTTTCAAAGTTAAGATCAAGTCTTAGGAGCTATGTAAGGCTTATTGTGATAAGTTCCCATCTCTTCTCCCAAGAGCTTCTTTGATTGTCATTTGAATGAAACTAGGCACTAAACAAAACCTAGATAAAGCAGATAAGGGCATCATTTTTCATGCTTGCTTCACATTCTACCTTTTATTATGAATTTTTGCCAGCAATAAAAGTTATGATCCTTCTTGTAAAGCATTGAAGACAGCATAACCTTTTCTGGTGACCCAAAGTACCAAATGCTCAAAAACTCAGGGGCTTTGATAAAGCACTGTAGATATAAGGCAGAAAATTCAATTTTCTGGCATCTCTAGGGAAGTATTAGAAAATGGCAATTTAGTAAATCTCTCTCTTTCTCTCTCTCTCTCTCTCTCTCTCTCTCTCTCTCTCTCTCTCTCTCTCTCTCTCTCTCTCTCTCTCTCTCTGTCTCTCTCTCTCTTTCTGCCATGCGCACACACACAGACACACAAACACACACACACACACACACAAATGATGAAAGATGCTACCGGTATAGGCCCCAGTGATTCCAGTTGTTCTTTGGGTTACTTGTTAATTCATAATTCAACAAGCACTCATTTGACTTATGTGCCTTTACATATTATGTTCTATAAATTTGTTTTCATTGAGATTGTATGCATAAGGACAGAGCAATTCATCATCATAAGTAGCCAATACAGATAATTCAGTCCAAGTGCTCTTTTCTCTGAAGAAACATTGTTTGTTGCCAGAAGTTGTTGGATAATGAACTCCCCACTTGATTTTCTTTCACTTCCATGAACACATTCACTGTACCCCAATGCTTGGGAGTCTTAAAAGTTAAACTATTTATTCATCTTCTTTATATTTCTTTGCCAAAAAAGGTGCAATTAAGTTACATTCACATATGAACAAATACAATGTAGAATATTTCTGCTGCGTTTACGTCTTCTCCTCCCACTGACCTGTACCAGGAGTGCCAGGTTCTCTGAGTCTTTTCCTACAAGGACAGTGTTACTGTGATTGTGTGTCAATAACACAAAGAATCAAATCAAACCTGAACAAGTATGTACCAGTAAAGTAGAATAAATGGCGGACAAAGACTCTGGTTTATGAGCAGGGCTGACACTGTAAAACTGAATGATGAGCAACTTTATAAAGAAATGTAACAGAATTTATTTTTCAACCTGCTTGTGAGCCTCTTTTGGTTGACTTTATTGTTCTTGTTTTGACAATAAATAGAGAAATTGTAATGAACTTTTTTCTTCTCTTATTTTTCAACCAAGAATAGCTAATGTACACTCAGACTAATGATTACTTTTAAAGAAAAATACTATATAATAACACAATATTTTTGTAACACTTTCCAGTACTCACATTTTTCATATTTTGAAATTTGACATTTTCATATGTTCCTATTTGATATTTGATATTTCCCATTTGAAATTTGATATTTCCATATGTTCCCATATGTTCATGCATTCTTCCTTATGACTAAATATTACAAAGCTTTTTCTTCATAACGCTTTGAGGGAAGCATTTCAAGTGTAGTCATACCCATTTTATAGATAGGAAGAGGAAAGTTCAAAGAAGTTAAAGGCTTGCCCAGCCATATTCTAGCAAGTAAGTGGCATGATCCTGTTCTGAAACCAGTGTTCTTTTCCATTTCAACATATTGCCTCATGACTTAAACATCACAGTAACAATAACAAAAACAATTACTGTGAATAGAACTCTCCTTTCACTAGCCCATCAAAAAAGCAATATTCCTTTTCTCTGAACTCCTGTAGCTTTTATTGACTGCAATACACACTTGGCAACACACACTGATGCTAAGTGCATCCTGTACTGTTGGTTACCTACAAGCCTTATCTCCCAAATGAGATTATAAATTCATTCAGAATGAGTACCATATCTTAGGGGAGGTAGCATGGTGAGCTGACCAGAATATGATACCTGCATTCAAATCTTGGGCTCCACCATCACTCTCAAGAGTCAGTCCCAATTTCAAACCACAGTAGGAAGAACAAACAGTGGTATGCACAGGATGTGGAGTCAAAAAATCAGGTTCAGTTTCTGGATTTATTACTTACTAACTGATATGATTACCTCTTACATATGACTTCTTCCCCCACTCCCAACAGACTCTGAAATTCCTTGTCACTGGTTTCCTTGCTATTTCTCATACAATACTCTTTATCTCCCAACTCCAATCATTTTTGTTGGTTACCTCCTATGTCTAGAATTCTCTCCCTCATTATCTTTGATGGCTTCCCTATATGATTCCTACAAAGTCCAGTTAAAATCTTGTCTTTCACAAGAAGGTTTTCCTGATTCCACCTTAATTCTACAGCTTTTCCTCCATTGATTATGTATCACCAATTTATCCTGTCCATATCTTATTTGTACACAGTCTTTTATTTGTTGTCTCCCCATTAGACAGTGAGTGTCTTGAGATCAGAAACTGATTATTTGCCTTTCTTTGTATGCTCAGTGCTGAACACAGTGTCTAGTATATAGTAGATACTTAATAACTGCCTTCTACTTGAATCTTGAAACTTCATTTTTCTCCTCTCTTATTCATTTCTAAAATTGGAGTGATAGTGCTTTCATTAGGTACTTAATCAGGTTGCTATGGGGAAATCTTCTTACTGTAGTTCAGTCATTCAGTAGTGTCCAGCTCTTCCTGACTCCCATGGACCATACTACACCAGGTCCTTCTATCTTCCACTATCTCTCAAAGTCTGTCCAAGTTCACATTCATTGTTTTCATGACAATGTCTATCCATCTCATCCTCTGTCATTCCCCTTTTCCTTCTGTCTTTAATCTTTCCCAATCCCTTAGAATGATTTATAAATGAAAAATATTTTAGGCTTATGAAAGGGACCTCAGGGATTATTTAATCCAATTCCCTCAGTAGTGTGATGGAGAGAAATGAATCTTTTTTCTTCTATTTACTACCTATGTGACCCCTCCCCCCATTTTAAAGGGAGTATATACCCGTGATTTCACTAGCCTAGTGAAGTCCAGGTAGAGAAACTCCTTCCAGTACAGATCAGCAACTACTCTATAAATTATGGTTTTAGAGTTACCTGGGGGCACTGAAAAGATGTGACTTGTTTGTGGTCATCCAGAGTGCTAGCTAGCCAGACTGAATAACATAGAAATAGAAGCCAGATCTTCCTTAGTTTAAGGCCAGTATTCAATCTATTATGCAACATTGCTTCTTAATTGGGTAGGGGGAGAGAATCCTTTATGTTATGGTATTCAATGTGTTTGGGCTTTTAAGTGGCACAGTGGATAGAATTCTGTGCCTAGAGTCAAGAAAACTCATCTTTCTGCATTCAAATGTGACCTGACACTTACTAGCTGTGTGATCCCTGGGCAAGTATGTCACTTAACCCTGTTGGCTTCAGTTTCTTCATCTGTATAATGAGCTAGAGAAGGAGATGAAAAACCACTCCAGTATCTTTGCCAAGAAAATCTCAAATAAGGTCATGAAAAGTCAGACATGACTGAAAAACAACTGCATAACAACTGAAATCAAATGCAACATTGCCATGTACAAATGAGATGTCAAAGTTCAAGTCCAAAAAAAGATCCATTAATTAGACATATTATAAAAAATCGATGGGGGAATGATACCATTTTCAATCAAAATGTAGATGTTTACATTAATGACTAAACTGTGAAGACAAATCATGATAGTTATGAGGGCTCTAACTTTGGTTTTTCATAGGATTTATTTTTTTATAGATTTATAGTGGAAAGGGACTTTAGAAGCTGAATATAACACTCTCCCTTCTCATTTTGCAGATGAGAAAACTGAAGTACAAAAGGATTGACATATGAGTTCACTTGCTACAGGCCTGCAAGCAATCCCCAACCTGACAAATTGATCTTGTACAAAAGCCTATTTTTATTCCTTATTGACTTCGTTAATGTTCAAGCATTTGCAAAATAAAAAAAAAATATGTCTATGTTTCATTGAACCATAGTCATGTGGGAATGCGAAAGCTTTAAAGTACACTTAAGGATCACTGTCTCTTGACTTGTCACTTTTAAATCTGGAGGATCACTAGGGATAAAGTTAGAATTTATATGTTTTTGGTGATACTTTTAAAACTTTTTTCATTATTTTACATTTTGTGGAAGTCTTTCACTGAGTTTGGCTTACCTCCCACTATTTTTGTTATCAGAAGTATATTTCTGCAGAGATACTTTGCCAGATGGAGGAGGGAAAAACTATGAGAAGTATCTTAGTTAAATGGTTCAGAAGTTTGTTAGAGGGAAGAGAGATGATCAGACTTTCCTATCAATGTCTCCCAGTTCGTAGTAAATATTTTGTAAATGGTTGATTTTATGGCAACTTAGCAACCACACCAGAAAATGAGAGATCTCTCATGCACAAAAATTACATGATTCTACATCTTGCCTTGAACTGTTTATTATCTCAGCTGATGGGAGAACAGGGAGTTATTTCTTGCCTCCATTCCCAAATCTGCACAGGAAAATCTGAACATTACAAGGGTTCAGGGTGCAAAGAATGAGGGGGTATGAGAGAAATGGAGAAGGGATCCTGGCTCATCTCATGTCTGACTTCACAGGTTTATGATATAGAAAAAAGAAAAGTCTCTGAGACTTAGAAATATAAAAGAATGTCTTGCTAACTGTCCCTTATCAAAAGGAAGGAGTTAGTGAATTTGTTGAATAAGCAATGTAATTCATTTGTGTCCTTTATATAGGTAATAGGAGCAGCTAGGTGGTGCAGTGGATAGAGCACCAGTGCAGGAGTCAGGAGGACCTGAGTTCAAATCTCACCTCAGACATTTGACACTCATTAACTATGTGACCATAGGCAAGTCACTTAACCACAATTGCCTCATCTTGGGTTATCTCCACTGATCCTGATGAACATTTGGTCACTGGATTCAGATGGCTCTAGATAATTGAGGCTGGTGACCTGCACAGCCCTCCCTCACCTCAAAAAAGGTGAAGTGCAAGTCATGTCATCATTTCTCTTATGGCATGGTCTTCTTCGGCAACGAAGGACAAACACATTATCAGAGGTAAGAGGCTCAGAGATGGTCCTCACATTTATGTCTAGAGCTCCTTAGAAGTTTGGACATGTGCCTCATGGTTTAGGAATACAAGGGTCTGCAAATAGAACCCCTCCCAAAAGGTCTAAATAGAGGATTTAACTCAAGTCTTTCTCCCAATTTTAAAGCAAAGTTATATATTGACATTAAAAAAAAAGGTTAAAAATCACTGTTTCTTGTTCAATACCTCATATACTTTATACCTTACAACTCATGAAAAAAAAACATGATTGAATCATCAGATAAGTACAGGAAGTTACAAAAAAAGGATTACATTTTAAGCAAACAATAAGAGGGAAATCTAAGGAAGGCATCAAATGTCAAATCTATCATAGATTAAAGGAGCTTACAAATCATTTTATCCACCTTCAGGAAAATGTGAGGTTAAATAACTTTCTGAAGGTCATACATGGGACAAGTAGTAAAGCCAAGATTGAATCCCATCTCCTCTGATGACAGATTCAGCACTCTTTAGATATCTTATATCTACATAGTTGTTTGATGGTGTCTCCTCCATTAGAGTGTAGGCTACTGGAGCACAAGAATCATGTTTTTGTCCCTTTTTTTATATTCTCAGCACTTAGCACAATGCCTGGCATATAGGAAGTGCCTAATAAATGCTTGCTGACTTAATTCAATTGCACCATATTACCTCATCTGGCACTTCACATTTTGGGAAGATGGAAGGGTAGCATGTTAGGGAAAATGATGCAGCTGAATAGAAGGGCTAGGAGAAGCAGGTGTACAATTCTTCTGAAAAGTTCCCCAATGTTTCTGCTTTTGGCATGTGTCTGTCAGCATATTAAAGCCACAGGATACAATACACAGAACTGGCATAGATCCTTTAATCCTGAGACTAGCCTCCATATTACTATGAGACAAGGACTTAGAAGAGAGTCTGATGAAATGAGACTAAGAATGGGGATTTGCAGCAATCAAAGAATTCCTCCAGTACCTTTCCTTTTGTCACTACACTGTGTTTTGCCCTTCTCTGACCACCTCCTCTGATAACATCTCTCCAAGGATCTGTTCTGTCCACACGTCCCAACTAAGTCACACATATACATTTCCAGTGATTGAACACCTGAGGGCTTTGAGGAACAGAGAATATCAAAAGGAAATGAGTAATAGGGAATCAGTACCATAAGGTCAGCATTCTGCCCCACACCCTTCCTTTGGGTATGTTTTCATTTCACAGGGAATCTGAAACCATCAGACTGGGCAGAAATGGTAGTAAGGTAGAACATATTTCATTGTGCTCAAACAAATTAGCTGATTATCTTCAAGTTATATATGCTGTTTCCATGACCTATTAATATTGCATAGGCATACATGAACCATAGTTATTTCATTCACAATGATTTAACAAATATTTACTAGGTGACTTTATCATGGGAGATTTTGGCACTGTGAAAAATGCAAAGATGCAAAGGATACAACATCTGTCTTCACAAAGCTTACCAACTTGTAAGGGAGATGGGCCATGCATACCACTACAATACTTGTAATAATATGAAAGGAAAAAAAAGAAAATGAGTATTTATTAGTATCTACTACGTGCCAGACACTGTATTAAGTACTTTACAAATATGTTCTCAGTTAATCCTCACAACCTTGGGAAGGAGGTGCTATTATTATCTCCATTTTACAGAAAAGGAAACTGAGGGAGAGCTTAAGTGACTTATGCAAAGTCATGTGGATAGCACATGTCTGACGCTACATTTTAACACAGAAGGAATTTGAATTTAAGGTTATAGAATCATGCCTCAGAGATCACCTTGTCCAACCCCCATATTTTACAGTTGAGAAAACAAGTGCATGAAGGTTTCATGATTTGATTTATCCAGTGACTTTTTTTCAGTTTATTGTTATAAAAAAAATATTACCCTTCCTGGAAGACCTGCCCCAACTCGACTCACATGTTTACAGATTTTTTGGCTTCATGACTTCAACTCTTACAAGTTCTTTAGGTAACCTCTGGGTTAGGGCTCCTCATGAACCCCCACAGTCATATGAAGTGTGTTTCACATTAACAATAAATCTGTAGATACAATTAACTCTTAGCAATCATATGGGGTGCACTGTCTCACAAATATACAAAGTTTCATGAGAAAAAAAAGACACAGACATAGAGTACAATAATAGTTACATAAACTTCTAAGGAATACATGTGGTCAAGGCAATTCATAGCTTCAAAGCAGTAAATTCTTGATATTATCTTGATATTATAGAGTCTTTAGGAAGCTTCCCCATGGATGTGGCATCTCTGGTGAGTGACTTGCCCATCTTGGCTCCTAGAGTCACCTTAATTCCACAGTTTGAATCTCGATTGCTAAGAATAGATGTCTCTTGAATTTCTTCCTCTTGTAGAGGTCCCACTCCTTGATATTGTTTACAGCCTCAATTTCATACTCCTCTGTATCCCTGTATGTCTGGAATTTATGTCTCTTCTTCTTAGCAGCTCAAGTGTCTCCTACTGGTAGGAGAGATTGGCTGCAATGTGGCCAATAAAATAAGAAAATAAGAGAAATCCCCTCCCTCCTCCTTCTCTTCTTCTCTCTCCCTGCAAAAAGCAATTCTCTTTTCTCTGGCTTGAGTCTTCCTCTATTTCTGACTCCTATCCTAGGCTTAACTGTAATCCTCTTGCACGATAATTTAAAGAATAAACATGTCCATTGTCTGTCAGTGAACAAGGGCACTCCTTCTGATTTACTCAAAGTATTCACATTATATAAAAGTGTTATCAGATTTTAACACATTTTTATTGTATTAATAATTAATTTCCTCTGTTATTTGTTCTTTGCTTCCTCTGATGACTTAAACTAAAGGAGTGGAAGCTGGGAAGAGGACTAAAATTCCCCTCATATAAAGAGCCATTGAGGTGTTTCAAAAAAGTGATTGACAGGATAAAAAGCCAACCTTAAGAAGATAATCAAGAAGTGGTAGGAAGTTTGGATTTAGAAGGAAGAGAAGAAAGAGATTGTCAAGAAGAAAGATTTTTGAACTAAAAGAATCTTTTTCTGTGCTTTTCAGGCATGGCTATTTGACTAACAAAAGGACCAAAAATCTGTTGATTGGCCCAATGTATGTTTTGGACACTATCCCAGGGTTCTTTTTTTTACAGCCTTCTCCTCCTCAGCAGTAGCTCTCTCAGCTCACTTCAATTTTCTTTATATTACTCTAACAACCATACAAAGTAGAGTGGAGTTTCAGTAAAATGAAAGAAGACACTTACCTCTGGAAACCTTTGCTCTGCATTCCCACAATGATACATGTCATTATCCTCCTTAGATGTTGAATACCTGGGTGTGGTGGCTAACTATTCCATACTGTCTTACATGTCTACTACTTGTGTATGGATGCCTACTTACTCTCTGTGCTGACTTGTTTATTCTGGTCTTCCTCATACTGGAAAGAATAGGTTTCCAGAGATAAACCACTAAAACCACCAAAAAGTTACACTTCACATTCTCTCAGGGTTCTGAGGGTAACTCTGTTGAGGGGGAATAGATGCTCCCTTTCTCATAACTTTAACTCTTGATCCTCCATAATTACATTTCCAATTATGCAAACTAGCCACTTGATGCTATTTTTAGATCTTTATCATAACTATTTACTTAGAAATAAGGCAAAAGTAATAATAATATCAAAATTACTCATAGATTAAAGCAACTGCAGTAACAAATATTTCACATTTATTTCACAAATAACATATCACTGGAGTTTTTAGACTCTAGCTTCTAACAGGTTTACTCTTGATCTCATCACATAGGAAACCAGCTTCAGAGGGATTAATAATCTTACATACTTTATTCTATTCTTCTCAATGGGAGTTTGCTGATAATGAGAGCAACAACTCTTATAGCATTCCCTAATCACCCTTCTTGAAGGGGCAGGTGATTATATAGTAAGAGCTGCAACTCCTAAGGGATCCCCTAAGCCTCAATGGAGGCCAGTTGAGGCAAGCACAGATTCCCCCCAAGCCTTTATGAGGATCAGTCAAAGCACACACAGCATCACACTGTCATATTCTTCTGTGGGTTCCCCCACTTACTGACAAGTGCCCAGCTGCTTTATAGGGCAATAGACCAAAAAAGGCACATTGCCAGCAATAGCCTCACAGGTGAACTTTAGCAATATCATCATTCAGTGCAAGTATAGTAAAAAAAAATCCCATTATGTCACCCCCATATCTCACTGCACAAGCATGGAAACTGTTTTGAACCCTGATCATAAGAATTATTATTTAATACCTGGAGACCAGAAATTGTTATGACCATGGATCCTGAGAAACTAAACTCTAAAAAGCAATAATTCTCCTTACAATAATCCCCATGTAAAAGTGGATCACACCCTCCTACCTGTACTCTGTATTTAATATCTGTCAGTGGGCACACACAAAAACCTGGAAGGGAAACACATTAGAGGGAAAACCACATGTAACTCTGGATAACATAACTCTATATTGAAAAATTTAATTTATTTTAATTTATTTTTAATTTGTTCTGAAACATATATACCACACAAAGTCATTTCTCTGATAAATGATTGGCTAATAGTCTTTACACTCTCTGGCCAACAAATGCACCTCTATTCTTGCATATATACAGTATTAATAAGCCCTTTCAACTTACAATCACCCTTAAAAGGCAGTTTAGAAAGTATTGCCTCATAATTTGCGTAGCAATTCTTTTTAAGCCAGAGAACTACAAAGATCATCAAGCTAACTATTTCTTGGTATTCCAGACCAAACCAGCAAACAATTCACTTTGTGATACTGTGATACTGTCCTCTGCAATTAAATTTTAGCTAAAAGAAAACAAACCCTAATTGGGCCAACCAACACATTTTTGGCCCTTTTGTTAGTCAAAGAGCCATAGCTGGCAAACACAGAAAAGATTCTTTCAGATTAAAAATCTTTCTTTTGACAATATCTTTCTTCTCTTCCTTATAATCCAAACTTCCTACCACTTCTTGATTATCTTCCTAAAGTTTTTATCATGTCAACTACTTAGCAAAATAGCTATCTCAGCAAGCCTAGCCAGGTCTTCACTCAATAAGATACTGTATTGTCCAATTAGAACAAAACTCACAGAAAATGGCTCAGGTTCAATCAAAGTGAACCAGACTGATTGGGCTCTTTACTCAAAAAGATTCTATATCATTCAATTAAATCTAGTCCATCATCTTTTCCTACATCGTAAAGAGGCTGTATAATTTGTATTTCCTATTTGTACTTTCTCACTCATGTTAGAAGGAACAGCAAAGAGTAAGAGGCAGGTCTTAGAAGCTTCATCCTTCTTAATATGTAAGAATATTAAAAAGTAATACCTGGCATTGAAGCTTTTGTACGATGAAATTGAACATTTCTCCAACCAATCAGAAATCATGTAACTGAAGCCTTCAACTACTCCAGCTACTTCTTCCAAAGAGCTAGGAAAAAGCACTTTTCCACATCCCAAAGATTCTTCAATCTTCATTTCCCAAGTTCTACTCTTTTTGACTTTGGCCTTAGCCTTGGCTTTCTACTCTATCAATGGCTTAAATCGGGGATTTTTGGCATTCAGTAAACTTTCACTGAAAGGTAACAACTAGCCAAATTTCTCCTGTGAAATCAACAATCCTTATTCATTTTTACTCTGAATAATGATATTTCCAAATAGTTATACAATTTCTTTCTTTTTGGGGGAGAAGGGGGGCATTTCAGTTTATTTTTTCTCACTTAATAGTAGTTTTTTTCCCAATTTCATTGAAAGATAGTTTTTAATATTCATTTAATAAGATTTTGAGTTCAAAAATTTCTCCCTCCTTAGCCTCTCCCCTCCCCAAGACAACAAGCAATCTCATACAGGTTATATGTGTACAATCATGTTAAACATATTTCCACATTCAACATGTTATAAAATAAGAAGCAGAACAAAATGGAAAAACACTGCAATCAGACTCCAGAGTGCTTTATCTGGATGTGAATAGTATTTTCCATCATGAGGTTTTTTGGATCATTGTGGTGCTAAGAACTAAGACTATCATAATATATCATCATACAATGTTGCTGTTAATATGAACAACGTTCTCTTTCTATTCACTTCATTCAACATCAGATAATGTAAGTCTTTCCAGTTTTTTCTGTTCATCATTTCTTATAGCACAATAGTATTCCATTACATTCATATACAGCAATTTGTTCAGCTATTCTCAACTGATGAGTAGGCCCTAAATTTCCAATTCTTTACCACCACCAAAAGAGCTGCTATAAATATTGTACACATGTAATTACTTTTCCCTTTTTTATGATCTCTTTGGGATACAGACCTAGTAGTAGTATTGCTGGATCAACAGGTATGCACAAAATGTAGCTCATTGGACATAGTTTCAAATTGCTCTCCAGAATGGTTGGATGAGTAGATAATTCCACTTACAATGCATTAGTGTTCCAATTTTCTCACATTTTCTCCAAAATTTATCATTTTGCTTTACTGTTAGATTAACCAATCTGATTAACCATCCAACCTGAGGTGATACCGAAGAGTTGTTTTAATTTGCATTTTTCTAATCAATAATGATTTTGAGAGTTTTAATTTCTTCATCTGAAAAATGCCTGCTCATATCCTTTGATCATTTATTAATTGAGGAATGACGGATTCATAAATATTTGACTCAGTTCTCTATAGCCTCTGAAATCTTAAAGCATTTATACGCAAATGATCTGTGGGACCATAGTTCTCTACAAGTCTAAGATCTCAGTGACATCTACCCTCTTACTCTCTGTTCTTTAAACTGTGTTTCACACTCATAGTTTTCCAGTTTTTAACAAGTAAAATTTCTTTCTCCATTCCAGTTGCTTTCTCTGTCTCTTTTAAACAATCAGACTATTCATAAAAGAATGAAACATCATTCTACATTATTCACATGGTGATTTGGATATTTATAACACAGTTCATTTTCTGTTGCAATGGCAACTGAAATGAGAAAATCTTTCCCATTCATTAATAGGCCCATGTGACCTGCTTAAATCACCTGGAAGTCTAAGTCACATGTAGTGGGAGGAGCTTGCTGAATGGGTAGAACAGGAAGGGAAAAACAAAGCTGGGAGGAAGCTGACCAAGCTAGTCAGAGCTGGGAAGGACACAGACAAGCAGACAGCTAGGCTCATGAGTGTGTGTTTGTTTGTGGGAAGGTTCTGGCAGTGGGGGGAGGCTTGGGAATGTCTTTGATCCCTGCAGTGATAATGTGTATTAACTTCTTAGCTACTATGACTGATTTTGCTTTCTGGTTTGGGGATTTGGCTTTCTAGTGTCTGAATAAATGTTTTTCTTCTGCCTTCTATATGGAAAGTCTGTTATACTTTGCAACTGAGAACTACGCTGGCATATTTATAGTCAACAACAGTGCTGTGAATATTGCCTTGGTAACATATTTAGTATCATGAACAGGATAGCAGGGTATAAAACCTCTATTTGGAGGCAGAAAGGATTTAGAGGTAGCAATGAATATCCCAGGATGGCAGAATTTACCATATTCCTTCCTAGCAAGGAAATAGGCTAAGAGCACTGGACCCTGTGAAAACTGGGAAGCCAGTTTACAGGAGGGGAACCTAGAGATGTGGAAAGGTTCTTGCAAGGAATACCAATAAGACCAGGGAAAGAGCTAACAGGGGTAAGTAGTACAGGTTAGATTTTATTAGCAGATTACCACATTATGTGTGAAAGCAGAGACAAGCTGCTGAAGGAAAAAACTCAGATGGAAAAAGAATTAGCTAGTTGGCATAGGAATTCTCAGTATTCAAGCTCTCCTTTAAATGAAGAGGCTGGGGAGTCACAGGTGGAAAGAAAGGTTGTTCATTTAGCTAAGAAGAAGTGGAAGGCTGGCAAAAGAAGTGTGCATATGACCTTTGTAGAGATCCAGTCCAGTTTCCATGACAACAATTGCCAGGACTGTGCATGGATGGAAAATATAATTAAGTCAGAGGTGAAAAATGAAGGAATTATTCAGGAGGACACTTCTAAGACCAAATTTCACCCCACAGTAAAGTGGAAACAAGAGACCTAAGTGGTAAACACAGTATTTAAGGAGATAATTGAGGATATTACTCAGCAGGAGGTCACAGATATTTTGAGTTGGTTCACCCAAAGGAGGGGATAATGGTTAATACCTTGGATGGTGAGAATCTGTGATGAAGGAGCAGGAGTAGTATCTATAGATGGTATGGATTTCTTGAAATTTACAAATATCAGTCAGAATCCTTTTCTACAGTAAGCCTTTAGAGATTACAGCATGCAAGGAGGTAAAAATATGACTAATCTGTTAGCTTTGGCTGCAGAAGGATTCAGTAAGCAATATCTTATTGATTCTATGTGGCCTAGTGGATATAGACCCTAGGGACTGTACAAGAAAGTTGAAGGAAGAGGTAATGAAGACTTCCAAATGATTGGAAATGCAGGTGCATGTTATGCTACCCCCCTTAGCAGCTTCCCATAGTAATATAATAGCAAAGACAGCTCCTGCTGCTTATAAACACCTAGTTTTGACTCTAATAAATGGGGAAATAGGGAACCCTCTTTTGGAGGTGCTGGATAACATTTGACAATTAAGTGACTTAGGAGACTGGGGAAAAGATAAATTTCCTGTAGAGAGAAGAGTAATTAGGGAGCCAATTCAAAGTCAGAATAGATTGACAAGGAAAGAATTGTTATTGCTCTATTGAGAGTAGGGGTAGATTTTGGAAGCACAAATGGTATTCCAACTAATGAACTATACAGAATGGAACAAGAAAAGGTGCTTGATATTAGAAGTAGAGAAATAAGAACTGCCACTATGTATCCTCCTGAGCCCTTGTATCCAAGTTCATCACACCTTCAATGAGAATAGGAAGTTGACTGAGCCCCAGCTAAGATTAAAGAAATACAAAGACAAGATTACAGACCCTATATCTATTTGACCAGACATTGAAAAAAATGGATCAAATACTGTAACTAGGACATTAATAGATACTGGGATGGAGACTTCCCTTATATAGAAACCCCAATAAGTTTAAATATGGAACTCCTATCATCATTACAGGCCTAGGAGGAGCTCAAATATCAGCCAAATTTGTCAAATTAATGATGAAAATTGGACAATTATCTAAGAAAGGATATACCATGGTAATGTACCCATTCCTGAATATATCACTGGAATAGATATATTGAGAGATATGATTCTAAATTTACCTGAGGGGAGATATCAATTTGCAGTAAGGAAGATAGGAATTAACATAGTTTTTGTGGGTAAAATATAAAAGACTCAATCATTTTTTAAAATTAATTTATTTATTTTCAGTTTTCTATAATCCCTTCCATAAGTCTTAGATTTTTTTTCCCTCCTTCTCCCTCCATCATTGAGATAGCATGCAATCTTATGTGGTTTCTATACACACATTGTTATTAAGCACATTTTCACATTAGTTGTGATGCATACAGGAGTTAGAATAAATGGGGGAAACCATGAGAAAAAACAAAACAAAACATAACACAAGAGAAAACATTTGGATTCATCCTGCATGCCAATTCCACAACTCTTTCTCTGGATGAGGATGGCATTTTGCCTCAAGTGTCTTTTGGGAATGTTTTAGGCCCTTGCATTGCTGTGAATGGACAAGTCAACTAGAAAAATTCTTCACGCTATGGTTGATAAAGTGTATAATAGTCTCCGACTTCTGCTCATTTCACTCATCATCAGGTGATATAAGTCCTTGTAGGCCTTTCTGAAGTCTTCCTGTTCAACATTTCTTATAGCACATAGTATTCCATTACATTCATATACCACAACTTGTTCAGCCATTCCCCAATTGATGGGCATCCCTTGATTTCCAGTTCTTGACCACAACAAAGAGAGCTACTATATAAATATTTTTGGACTCAAACCAAGAATCACCTACCCAGCAAAACTGAGTATAATACTTTAGGGGAAAATATTGTCTCTCAATGAAACAGAGGACTTTTAAGCATTCTTGATGAAAAGGCCAGAACTGAAAAAAAATTTGACTTTCAAACACAAGAATGAGAAGAAGCATGAAAAATAAACAGCAAAGAGAAGTCATAAGGGACTTACCAAAAATGAACTGTTTACATTCCTACATGGAAAGACAATATTTGTAACTCTTAAAATTTTTCAGTATCTGGGTAGTTGGTGGGACCACACACACACACACACACACACACACACATACACACACACACACACACACACACACACACGCACGCACCTACAGAGACAGAGAGCACAGAGTGAACCGAATAAGATGGGACCATATCTTAAAAGAAATTAAGGTAAATGGTGAGAGAGAAATGTAGTGGGAGGAAAGAGGGTGAAATGGAAGGGGGTAAATTATATCTCATTCAAGAGGCAAGCAGGAGACTTTTTAGTGGAGGGAAAAAGAGGAGAGATGAGAAAAAAACAAGAAGTTTACCCTCATCACATTTGAGTAAAGGAAGGAATAAAATGCACACTCACTTTGGTATGAAAACCTATCTTAAAATACAGGAAAGTGGGGGAGAAGGAGATAAGCAAAGGGGGGGTGATGGAAGGGAGGGCAACAGGAGGAGGGAGCAATTTGAAGTTAACACTCGGAGAGGGACAGGATCAAAAGACAGAATAGAAACA
Organism: Bettongia penicillata ogilbyi; assembly: GCA_023548195.1. Classification (NCBI taxonomy): domain Eukaryota; kingdom Metazoa; phylum Chordata; class Mammalia; order Diprotodontia; family Potoroidae; genus Bettongia; species Bettongia penicillata. The sequence continues at coordinate 93,072 of JAJHZJ010000280.1, forward strand.
ATGGGGGGCAGGGTAGAATGGAGGGAAATACAGTTAGTCTTATATAACATGACTATTATGGAAGTCATTTGCAAAACTACACAGATAGGGCTTATATTGAATTGCTTGCCTTCCCAAAGGGAACGGGTGGGGAGGGAGGGATGGGGAGAAGTTGGAACTCAAAGTTTTAGGAACAACTGTTGAGTATTGTTGTTGCTACGAGGAAATAAGAAATACAGTTAATGGGGAATAGAAAGTCATCTGTCCCTACAGGACAAAAGAGAAGATGGGGACAAGAGAAGGGAGGGATGATAGAAGAGAGGGCAGATTGGTGATAGGGAAAATTAGATTGCTAGGTGTATTGGGGTGGGGGGAGGGGATAAAAGGGGAGAAAATTTGGAACCCAACATTTTGTGAAAATGAATGTAAAAAGTTAAACAAATAAATTTTTATTTAAAATATATATATATATATATATATATATATATATATATATATATATATATATATATTTGTACATGTGAGACCCTTTCCCATTTTTATGGGATACAGTACTAAAAGTGATAATGCTGAGTCGAAGGTTATGGAAACCGTTGAAGCCTTTGAGGATAGTTCCAAATTGCTCTTCAAATGATTGGATCAGCTCACAGCTCCACCAATAATGAGTTAGTGTTCCAATTCCCCCATATCTTCTCCAACATTTATCATCTTCCTGTTCTGTCATGTTAGCCAGTCTGATATGTGTCATGTGGTACCTAAGATCTTTGATTTGCATTTTTCTGATCAATAGTGATTTAGAGCACTTTTTTTTCATATGACCATAGATAGCTTTCATTTCTTCCTCTGAAAACTGCCTGTTCATGTCCTTTGACCATTGATCAATTGGGGAATGACTTGTATGCTTACAAATTTGACTCAGTTTACCATAGATTATAGAAATGAAGACTATATCACAGACACCAGTTGCAAAAATTCTTTCTGAATTTTCTGCTTCCCTCCTAATCTCAGTTGCATTAGACTTGTTTGGACAAAAACTTTTCAAAATAATAAAGTCAAAATTATCCATTTTGCACTTCCTAATGTTCTCTATCTCTTTTTTGGTCAAAAATTACTCCATTCCCCATAAATCTGGCAAATACACTACTCCTTGCTCCTCCAATTTGTTTATAGAATCAGCCTTTATGCCTAGATCATGTATTCATTTGGACTTTACTCTTGTGTATGGTGTCAGGTATTGGTCTATGCCCAGTTTCTTTCACACTGTTATCCAGTTTTCCCAGCAGCTTTTGTCAGACAGTGAGTACTTATCCCAGAAGCTGGAGTCCTTGGTTTTATCGAAGAGTAGACTGCTGTATTCATTGATTATATATATATATATATATATATATATATATATATATATATATATATATATATATATATATATATATGTATGTATATATATATATGTATTTACAAATCCTTCTCACATTGTCATCTTTATGCACATGCGGTTGGACAAAAGTACTTTCTAATTATGGTTTTAATTTCCTCCTCATTGGAGGTGAGTTCACTCTTTTCATTTTTAGTATTGAGAGTTTGGTTTTCTTCTTTCTATTTTTATTCAAATTAACAAAATGTTTATCAATATTATTTTTTTTTCATAAAACCAATTCATAGTTTTATTTATTACTTCAATAGTTTTCTTAACTTCAACTTTGTTAATTTCTCTTTTGGTTTTTAGTATTTCTAATTTGGTATTAACTTGGGGATTTTCAATTTGTTCTTTCTCTAGCTTTTTCAGCTGCATGGCCAATTCACTGATATCCTCTTTCTCTATTTTATTTGTGTAGGCATTCAATGATATAAAACTTTGCCTAATAACTGCTTTTGTAGCATCACTTAAGTTTCAGTAGGTTGTCTCATTTTCATTCTCTTGAATGAAGTTGTTGATTGTTTCTGTGATTCTTTGTTTAACTCACTAGTTCTTTAGGATTACATTATTTAGTTTCCTACTAATTTTTGGCCTATTGTTCCATGACCTTTGTACATATAATTTTTATTGCATTATGATATGAGAAGATTACAATGATTACCTCTACCTTTATTTCCTGGATTGTGAGGTTCTATGACTTAGTTCATAGTCAATTTTTGTATATATGCCATGTATCACTGAGAAAAAGATATATTAAGTACCTTTCTATCCCCATTCAATTTTCTCCAGAGTTCTATTCGCCTCCTTAACTTCTTTCTTGCTTATTTTGAGATTAGATTTATCAAGTTCAGAGAGGAGCAGTTTGAGGTCCTCCACTAGTGGAGTTTTGCTGTTTATTTCTTCCTATAAGTCCCTTAACTTGTCCTCTAAGAATTTGGATGCTACACCACTTGGTGTATGTATGTTTAGTAATGATATTGCTTCATTATCTATGGCGCCTTTTAGCAGAATACAGTTTTCTTCCTTATTTCTTTTGTTTAGATCTATTCCTGCTTTTGGCTTGTCTGAGATTAGAGTTGCTACCCCTGCCTTTTTTTTACATCAGTTGAAGCATAACATATTCTGCTCTGACGTTTTACCTTTACTATGTATGTATCTCCCTATTTCAAATTTGTTTCTTGTAAGAAACATGTTGTTGGATTATGGTTTTTAATCCATTCTACTATCTGCCTCCGTTGTATGGGAAAGTTCATCCCATTCACATTCACAGTTATGAAAACTCTCTTTGTCTTTCTCTCCCTCCTACTTCCCCACATTTATGCTTTTAGTTCTCCCTTCTCCTCCACAATCGTTTTATTTTTTGACCACTGCCTCCCTCAGTCTTCCTTCCCTTCTATTATCCCCCTCCTTTTTATTTCCCTTTTCCCTTACTACTTCTTCACTCCCTTTTAACTTCCCTTCCATTTACTTCCCCCTTTCTCCTCTTACTGCCTTTTTCCCTCTTTGAACCATATCAGATGAGAGTAAATTTCAAGCAGTGCTCATGTTCCGCCTTTCTTTTCCTCTACCATACTATGTTTTTGTGCCTCTTCTTGTGATGTAATTTACCTCTTTCTATCTTCTCCTTTTCACATCTCCTGTTACAATCCCTTTCCACCCTTAAATAACATTTTTAACATCACATTAGTTAATTTTATATTCACTCTCTCTATCTATGTATATTGCTTTTAAATGCCATAATAAATAAACAATTCTCAAGATTAGCAAGTATCATCTCCCCTTATTGGGATGTAGACAGTTTGCCCATATTGAATAGCAAGGGTTTTTTTTTTTACTTGTTTACCTTTTTATACCTTTCTTGAGACTTGTATTTGAAGATCAAATTTTTTAATGAGCTCTTGCCTTTTCATTAGGGAGGTCTGGAAGTCCGTTATTTCATTGAATGTCTATCTCCTTTCCTGAAATATTATGCTAAATTTTGCTGGGTAATTGATCTTCCGTTGTAGTCCAAGCTCCTTTGCTTTAGAAATTATCACATTCCAATCCCTCAGATCTTTTAATGTAGAAGCTTCAAAGTCCTGTATGATCCTGACTGCAGTTCCTCTATATTTGAATTACTCCTTTCTGGCTGCTTGCAGTATTTTCTCCTTAACTTGATAGTACTGGAATTTGGTGACAATATTCCTTGGAGTTTTAAGCTTAGAATCTCTTTCAGGAGGTGATCAGTAAATTCTTTTGATAATTGGATTATTTTGGCCTCTGAATCTAGGACCTCAGGGCAGTTTTCCTTGATGATTTCTTGGAAGATATTGTTCAAGCTCTTTTTTTCATCATGGCTTTCCAGTAAACCAATGATTCTTAGATTTTCTCTCCTGGATTTATTGTCCAGGTCAGTTGTTTTTCTAATGAGATATTTTACATTTTCTCCTATTTTTTCACTCTTTAGGTTCTATTTGACTGATTCTTGGTGGCTCATGGAGTCATTAGTTTCTACTTGCCCAATTGTAATTTTTATTAGATTGCTTTCTTCAGTTAACTTTTGCATATCCTTTTCCATTTGTCCAATTTTTCTTTTTATGAAGTTATTTTCTCCAGTTAGGTTTTGTGTTTCTTTTTCCATTTGTCCAATTTTCCTTTTTAAGGAGCTGTTCTCTTCAATGAATTCTTTTTTCATATTTTTAAAATTATTGGTCAATTTTTCTTTGCCTCTAATTTGGCTTTTAAAATCCTTCTTGAACTCTTTCCAGAATGCTCTTTGGATCTGAGAACAGTCCATATTCCCTTCTGAGGTTTCAGTTAGGAGAACAGTCTCAATGCTGAACTCCTCAGTATTCATGTTTTGGTAACTATCCCCATATTAAGATTCTATGATCTTTTCTTCTCTGATGTGCTTCCCGCTTATGGTGATTGCCTTTTTCCTGGCTCTTAAAGTAAATCTCTGTTTCTGGGGCACAGAGGCCTCTGTCCCATGGTTCTTGTGCTGAGACTTTGTGTATTGTGGCCTCTGGTTTTTCAACTGGAAGCTAGAATGTTGAAGTTTACCTGTGACTGAGCTGGCTGATGTGCCAAAACAGAGATCAGGTAAAGTCTTTCTGAATTTTCCTGGAGTTAGCCTGGATATCACTGAGTGAGGTGTGGAGGAGGGGTGATCTGGCTGCAGGATGTCTCCTCTCCTGAGCTAGAGTACAGACCAACTCAGTGGTTGGTGAACCCCTATCTGTGCAACTATCTTCCCAATTCCCCTAGCTGTGATATGGTATGCCTTGGATCCTGTTGTTGGCGCTTACAGGCTCCACTCCCCACTTAGGCTCAGGATCTCCTCCTAGTTAACTGATGTGGGGCTTTCTGGGACATCTCCAGTCCTACACTGGTCCCCTTCAGCCTCAGCAGGAAGATCTCTCAACGATTTATTTTCCTGGCCGCTTGGGATAAGATAATGTTTACCCCTTTGGCTGATCCAACAACTTCAGGATTTTTCTTGGGAAAATAATCTCCGGGTTTTTCAAGATCAACAAAGGGAGGTGGAAAGCACTTACAGATAACCCCACCATCTTGGCTCCCAGAAGTTCAAGTAAGTGACTTATGGGCATTTAATCTGTGAGCCAATAGTCTCAGGAATGGCTGCTGCTGTTACCAGGAGTCTTGCTATTCTCTCTCACTCAGTTTTGCTGGACCCTCATCCTGGGCTGATATATTTGAGAAACTACACCACTTCTTTGGCTTCAATCCACCCTAGGTGGCTCCTGCTTGGGTCTATTATGGCCAGTTCTACTCTGATACTGTCAGTGCACTCAGCGCTCCTCCAAGATCCTTCCCATAGACCTTCCAGTCTGTCCTGGGCAGGAAATCTGCCACATTCTGTCTCCTAGTGGATTCTGCCACTCTAAAATTTGTTTACATTCTCTTTTTAAAGATGCATGATGAATTTTGTTGTAGAGGTTATTTAAATACGTGCTTTCACTCTGCCCTCTTGTCTCAGCCCTCTACCCAGTCACGTTACCTGAACGTTCTAAAATAATTACTTTAAAAAATATCATGTGTCAGGTGGGCAAGATGAAATTACCATATTGAGGCAGTAGTGTTAGTCCCTACAACTATTCAGAATAATTCTGTCTGGCCAGTACAAAAGTCAGATGGGACATGGAGCATGACTGTAAATTATAGACAAATGAATAAAGCCTTGTATGCTCCCTGGTATGTTGCTGTTCCAGATACCATTATTTTAATAGAAAAGAGCCATGAATATGATGGAAATGCTATGCAGTTACTGATTTAGCCAATACTTTTTTTACTATTCCCATAGATTCTAAACAATGGGACCAAGGGGAGGAGCCAACATGGCAGAATAGAAAGATTCACATATGCTAGCTCCTAACCCAGAGCCCATAAAATACCTGTAAAGAAGAACTCCCAACAAATTCTGGAGCATCAAAAGCCACAGAACAACAGAGTGGAGGAGATGTCTGACACAGAGAGACCTGAAAAACTGACATGAAAGGTCCATCACGCACCGGACCCAGAGCACAGCACAGCCCTGACTTGGCCCTGCAGCACCGAGGGGAGCAGATCCAAACAGAAAGAACAATGCTCACCATCAGGGAAAGACATAGAAGTCAAGGCTTCTGTATCCCAAATATCCAAAATAAATATTCAATGGGCTCAGGCCATGGAAGAGCTCAAAAAGGACTTTGAAAATCGTGAGACAGGTGGAGGAAAAACTGGGAAGAGAAATGAGAGAGATGCAAGAAAAGCATGAAAAGAAGGTCAACACCTTGCTAAAAGAGACCCAAAAAAATGCTGAAGAAAATGACACCTTGAAAAATAGGTTCACTCAATTGGCAAAACTCGTTCAAAAAGCCAATGAGGAGAAGAATGCTTTCAAAAGCAGAATTAGCCAAATGGAAAAAAGAGCTTCAAAAGCTCACTGAAGATAATAGTTCTCTCAAAATTAGAATGGAAGATGGAAGCTAATGACTTTATGAGAAACCAAGAAATCACCAAACAAAACCAAAAGAATGAAAAAACGGAAGAGAATGTGAAATAGCTCATTGGAAAAACAACTGACCTGGAAAATAGATCCAGGAGAGACAACTTAAAAATTATGGGACTACCTGAAAGTCATGATCAAAAAAAGAGCCTAGACATCATCTTCATGAAATTATCAAGGAAAACTGCCCTGAGATTCTAGAACGAGAGGGCAAAATAAGTATTCAAGGAACCCTTCAATCACTGCCTGAAAGAGATCCAAAAAGAGAAACTCCTAGGAACGTTGTGGCCAAATTCCAGAATTCTCAGGTCAAGGAGAAAATATTGCAAGCAGCTAGAAAGAAACAATTCCAGTATTGTGGAAATAAAATCAGGATAACACAAGATCTAGCAGCTTCTACATTAAGGGATAGAAGGGCATGGAATATGATACTCCAGAAGTCAAAGGAACTAGAACTAAAACCAAGAATCACCTACCCAGCAAAACTGAGTGTAATACTTCAGGGGAAAAAATGATCATTCAATGATATAGAGGACTTTCAAGCATTCTTGATGAAAAGACCAGAGCTGAAAAGGAAATTTGACTTTCAAACACAAGAATGAAAAGAAGCACGAAAAGGTAAACAGCAAAGAAAAGTCATAAGGGACTTACTAAAGTTGAACTGTTTACATTCCTACATGAAAAGATAATATTTGTAACTCTTGAAACTTTTTAGTATCTGGGTAGTTGGTGGGATTACACACACACACACACACACACACACACACACACATGCACGCACACACGCACGCGCGCGCGCACACAGAGACAGAAAGCACAGAGTGAATTGAATAAGGTGGGATCATATCTTTAAAAAATGAAATTAAGCAGTGAGAGAGAAATATATTGGGAGGAGAAAGGGAGAAATGGAATGGGGCAAATTATCTCTCATAAAATAGGCAAGCAAAATACTTTTTAGTGGAGGGAAAAAGAGGGGAGATGAGAGAAAAACATGAAGTTTACTCTCATCACATTCGACTAAAGGAAGGAATAAAATTCACACTCATTTTGGTATGGAAACCTATCTTACAATACAGGAAAGTGGGGGAGAAGGGGATAAGTGAAGTGGGAGGATGATGAGGTGGAGGGCAATGGGAGGAGGGAGCAATTTGAGGTCGGCGTTCTTGGGGAGGGACAGGATCAAAAGAGAGAATGGAGGCAATGGGGGGCAGGATAAGATGGAGGGGAATATAGTTAGTCTTACACAACATGACTCTTATGGAAGTCATTTGCAAAACTACACAGATATGACCTATATTGAATTCCTTGCCTTCCCAAAGGGAATGGATGGGGAGGGAGGAATGAAAGAAGTTGGAACTCAAAGTTTTAGGAACAACTGTTGAGTACTGTTCTTGCTACAAGGAAATAAGAAATACAGGTGATGGGGTATAGAACGTTATCTGGCCCTGTGGGACAAGGGAAAGAATGGGGATGGGGGAAGGGAGGGATGTTGGAAGAGAGGGCAGATTGGTGATAAGGGCAATTAGAATGCTCAGTGTTTTGGGGTGCGGGAAGGGGACAAGTGGGGAGAGAATTTGGAACCCAGAATTTTGTGAAAATGAATGTTAAAAGTTAAATAAATAAATTTAATGAAAAAAGAAATATCTAAAACAAACAAAAAACAATGGGACCAATTAGCTTTCACTTGGCTGGGCTGACAATATACTTTTACACGTTTGCCACCAGGATATCTGCATAGCCGTACAATTTGTCAAAGGATTGTGGCTGAACATTTAGATGAATAGGAGCTATGTGGTGTACAGCTTACTCACTACATAAGTGATTTTATCATATAAGGGAAAACTATAGAAGTGGAGAAGAGTTTGGTGCTTTTAATTAAGCATAAGGAAAGCAAAAGGTGGGAAATTAACCCTGCAAAGATTCAAGGACCAGATCAAACCATAAGCTTTAGGAATATATGATGGAATAAGGGGTTGTGAGAGATTCTCTTACAAGCCCAACAAAAGATTCAATATTTTCCTACTCTCACCAATAAAAAAGAAGCCTAAAACTTTATAGGATTATTTGGATATTGGCAATATCACATACCATATCTAGGACAAATTTTCAAACCTTTATATAATATTGCTAGTAAAAAAAAAATATGAATTTTATTGGAGACTTGAGCAAAGTAAGGCTTTTGAAGGCTTTGTTGGTTTTGCCACAAATTCCAGGTTACATATTCATCCTATACAATTACTTGTAACCCCACCAGACCACTTTGCATAGACCATAAATCTAGGGTCAATTGTATAGTGGCAAAACCAACAAAGCTGAAATGCACCCTTAGAATTTCAGTCTAGGAAACTCCCTTCATCTTGAATTTAATATACCCTTTTAAAAAGCAGTTATTAGCTGCATGCTGGGCTTTGATAGAGACTGAACAACTGACTTTGGACCATGAGGTTATATTAAGACCTGGAATCTCAGTTATGAGCTGGGTAATGAGTACTCCAGTTTCTCAAAGAATTGGAGATGCTCAAAAGGTTAGCATAACTAAATGGAAATGTTGTATTCAAAATAGATCGAAATCAGGCAAAAGTGGAATTCTGCTTTTCATAAATCTATAGCAAACATAGAGGCTGAAGAAAATTATACATCTCCTGAAACAAAGCAACAGTTGGTACAGTCTTTGGTAAAAATAGAATGAGGGATATGATAAACTGAAGAACAAAAGAGACATGCATGGTTTACCGGTGGGATAGCAAACTATTTGGGCCACAAAAGACATTAGTAGCCTATAATCCATGTACTAGCCACACTTTGCAAAGTACTGAGATAGGTAAAAGTAGTGAATATGCTGAACTTATGGCAGTACATCAAGATATCAAAGCAGAACAAGGAAGACAGTGTCATATTCAGTGATTCATGGGCAGTAGATAATTGTTTAACTACATGGATTCATATGTGAAAAAATCAAAATTGGGAAATTCCTGGCAAACAAGTCTGGGGAAAAGAATTATGGGAAGATATGTGTGAAATATCTTTGGTTACTAATTGGTCAGTTTTTCATGTAGATGCTCACATGGCCCTCATCACATCAGAACATGAATACAATGCACATGCTGATCTTTGAGTAGCAAAGATTGCTACTCAACATATTGTCCCTACTCTGACACCAACTGATTATCCAGTACTAGCAAAATGGGTCCATCAAATGGCCAGCCATATAGGGCTACAGGCCACACACCAATGGGCACAAGACTGAAGTATTATTATCTCTCATTCATTGTTAAATCAAGCAGTAGAGGAATCTTACATATGTCCATTGGAAAAGGAACAAACAGTTCCTCAGGTAGTAACTGGAGAGGTAGCAAGGGAAAAAATATCAGCCCCAATTTGACAAATAGATTATATTGGACCCCTACCCCAAGATAAAGGGTGCAAATTTATATGTACTAGTATTGGGGTCTATTCAGGTGTACTAGTGGTTTGTCCCTATAAGAATGTGACCCAGAAAAACAACTGTAAAACATTAAATATTATAAGTCTCTATTATAGAACCTAATTCAGATCCAAAGTGACAATGATTCACATTTCAAAGGTAATGAAATGAAGAGATTTTCTGTATTAAATAACATAATGTACATATTATGTTGCATATTATCCACAAGCATCTGCGTTAATTGAAAGAATGAATTATTAAAAGAACATTTAAGAAACCTAAGTTCTAATCATTCTTATGAACATTTGAAAGATAATTTGTTCACTGCTTAGTGTAATTTGAATAATAAACCATTAGGAGGAAGTACACCTCTAGCCAGAATGATGACCCCAAATCTATAAAATTGAAAACAATAAACCCAAATTTTGAGTATTGGACTGTGAGACCAGATGTTCCAGCAAAATCTCCTGGGACACCTGGTTTGGCAGGATATAATTTACATTTTCAGAGGACTTTAAGTTAGATTGAAAAGAAATTAAAAAAATAACTACTGAAAATATGTATGAGAATTCTCAAAAATCATTTTGGATGGATATTACGTAAATCTGGATTAGCAGCTTGAGGAATACATGTATTGACTGAAGTGATAGATTCTACTTATCAAGGAGAAATTATTGTGACATTCCAAAATTAGGTGAAGAATTCTTACAGTTTTGTGAAAATGATAGAATAGTTTTAGTGATTATTATTCCTTTTGAAACAATAACGCTTGTGAAAACTGACCGTCCTTCTGAAATAAAATAACAGAGGAACTGAAGGATTGGGTTCTACTGATAGAATAAAATTGGGATCTAAAGTATGGGTAAAAGGGAAGCCAGATGATGTTCCAAAGGCTGCATAAATTATAGCACACAGGAAAGATAATACTGTAACTGCTGTTTATGCAGGAGAAGATGATTACCAAATTGTACTCTTAATTCATATATTCTACTGTGAATGAGGCTATGGTAGTGAGCTCATGTACTCCAGAAGCACAACTGACCCTATATCTACCTTGCTTCTTGTTATTGTCTCCTTGTTTCTTGTTGGCTTTTTGTCTGTTAAACCTGTTTGCTAGATTTGTTTTCTGTAGGGTTAGTACCCTCCAACTGTAGATGCCTGATCATTTAAGCCAGATGTCCCCTCTTGTCTATAACTGTTATGTGTCACCCCTGAACCTGGTTTTGACCAATCTCCTGATGCCAGCTAAAGAACTCACCTTTCAAATGGCACCTCTTAGGGCAAAGACAGTTCTGTATCCAATCTCAGCAGAAAGTAATTATGGAAGACACCTTCACCCCTTACCCTAAGATTTTAGCTCCCATTAGTTCTAAGGGGGATGATGGGGTGCTTTGCTCAAGCCCACCCTGGGATATAGTTTTATGCACTTATTTTGTGTGATCCCTGTTATATTATTGTAAAGTTCTATTGACATCAGTTGCCTAAGATATTGTTTTGTATGCTTATTTTCTGTTATCTCTGTTATAATTGTGTTCATACAAGTTGTCTCATAAATCTATGTAAAGAATACAAATGACCTTGGGGTCCAATGTAATGGTAATTTAATTGGGAAAATATTTCCCATTCATTAATTGGCCCATGTGACCTGTTTAAATCACATGGAAGCCTAAGTCACATGCAGTGGGAGGAGCTTGTTGAATGGGTTGAACAGGAAGAATTGAACAAAGCTGGGAGGAAGTTGATCAAACTAGTCAGAACTGGGAAGGACACAGGAAAGCAGACAGCTAGACTCATAAGTGTTTGTTTGTTTGTGGGAAGTCCCCAGTAGTGGGGAGAGACTTGGGAATGTCTTTGCTCCCTGAGTTGATAATGTGTATTTGACTTCTTGGCTACTATGAATGATTTTCTGGTTTGGGGATTTGGCTTTCTGATGTCTGCATAAATGATTTTCTTCTGGCTTCTTTATGGAGAGTCTATTTTGCTTTGTGATTGGGAGCTACACTAGCATATTCACAGTCACCACCAGCGCTGTGAATATTGCCTTAATGATACATCTGTTCAAAACTTTTCAATTCCATCTGAAAACTTCATTTATATATAAACACATTTTATCAGTTTTTATTAAACCAAAGTTCTTTTCCTAATCTTTCAAGTATTAAAATGTTCATCTCCTATAGAAGCAACATCCTTCATTCTTTGACAATTGATTTAACTCTTTTTTCTTTCTTCAAAAGTACATATTCTTCTACTTTCAGAACCAAAATGTTACCTATGAAAAGAACAATGCTTTACTGAAATAATATCTTATTATGTAAAATCAGTGGATCAGACAAAATTAGCCCTGAAACCTCTTTTCACTTCAAAATTCTATAACTCTATGTGAGTTTTGTTGCTTTATTCCTTAGTGAATTAAAGCAACTATTTATTCCCATTAACTATTGTAGAAACCAAGATGTCAGTTTCACTCTGGAAAATTCTGGCTCTATTAGTCTTTTAAGAAACACATTATGTAAGTTCTAGGTACAGCATTATTTTTATCACCTCCACTTGAAAGGATGTTTGGGGTCTCCTGGTAAAGGTTTTATATTAGCACACTCCTTCCTTTATGTTTAGTTCACACTAGGGTTGAGAATTTGTAGAAAAATAGGGATTGCAGTAAGAGAAACAAGACAGCTTTTTAACTTTGCCTATTTTCTGTGATCTCCTCTAACAACTCCAAAAATAAAAGGCATAAGATTGAGTAGGGCTGTCAGTGAATATTTCAATCACTTTGAGCACATTACCTTTTAAATCTTAATATACAAATGTAGAAATTATTAAATTATTAAAAATAATTTTACATATACTGTCATGACTTTCTCATTTTCATTGGTGCTCAAGCCATAGAAAAATGTTACATGTATACCATTATTCACTTTCTTTCTCTTCTCTACACAGTGCATAGGCTGATTTATAGCGTGAAAATCACACTGGTCCTCAAAATGCTGATTTTGTACCAGAACCAGATGCCTCTTGTTTCCAAGGTAACTTTTACTGTGAGCAGCAAAACTTTACTGATTTTGATGTATTTGAATGATGATCAGGTGCAGCACCAATGAGATATTCACAGCACCTATGGTGACCATGAATAGCTCAGCACAATTCTGAATGGAGAAATATAAGAGACTTTCCACATCGAAGACAGAACTAAAACATTTATTCAAACACCACAAAGTCAAATTCATCAAAGCAACAAAAATCCATACATAATAACAGTGCAGAAGACAACACCGTCTCCAAGCATTCCCCTTGCTAGTCTTCTCACAGACCAGCTCCCTTAAGCAAATCACAAACAAGCTCTTTCACTCATGCTAGTTGGCTATCTGCTTGCCTGCACCCTTCTCAGCTCTGACTGTTCTCTGATCAAATTTTCTCTCAGCTCTGCTCTCGACCACTTCCTGTTTCATCCTTCCTGCTCCACCCCTTCTTATCTCCTTAGACTCATGTGACTCAGGCTTCCATGTGACTGAAGTGGGTCACATGAGCCTATTAATGAATGAGAAAGATCTTCCCATTTAAATCACTATTACATCAGGCTAAATTTTTGAAAGCCTGAATTATAATACCTTCTCTGAGAATATTTCATTTAGGGAACCTGATTTAGTAAACATATAAGAATTATTCAAATTGGCACATAATTTTAATGAAATGAATATTTTTGAAATGTCAGGGGGGAAATATTGTGGATTTACTTTCCCTCTTACATACTTTAAAGATGTCATCAGATCAATATGTGAAAAAAGTAGGTGAACCAGTATAAGTGTACACAAATGGAATTTTTGTGTTTTCTTTCCTGGAGTTCAGTTTCCGGACTCATGCTAAATTGTAAACATCTGAAGGATTAATCTCCTTTGAACCTTGATAATTCATAACTGTGCTGAGTTACATAGGTATCCTGCCTTCTGACTCTGAGCCTATTAGTCGTAAATGTGTGTGTGTGTGTGTGTGTGTATACACTTAGCCTTTCATCATTCATCAGGGCTTAGAGAGAAGACCTCCAAAAGAGAAAGGAGACCTGAGAGAGAGAGAAAGAGAGAGAGAGAGAGAGAGAGAGAGAGAGAGAGAGAGAGAGAGAGAGAGAGAGAGAGAGAGAGAGAGAGAGATGGGAGTGGAGATAGTCCTCTGATTCCAACCTTTATAATAACATTGGAAAACCAGACTGAAAGAAAGTAATATTGTTAATACCTTTGAAGGAAGTATGGGGTTTAGTGAGACTGAGGTATTTATCTGTTATTTTCTAGTTACTGTATTATTTTGTTGTGCCTAGAGCCCAGACCAGAGTTGTTTTTTCCCATGTACTAGGGGAGGACAAACTACCCCTGAACTGGAGTGACACAGGTCAGAGACAAAAATTGGAGGCAGGAGCCTCTGGACCCTGCTATTCCTGGACCCAGGCAGGAGCAGGAAGAGCTTGAAATGGAGCAGTCCCTTCCTATGTGAGGTAAGACATGGAGCAGAAGTAGAGAATTGCTGGCATGTGAACCCAGGTAAGAGCCAGAAGCAATTGGTTCCTGCAGGAGGAGGAACCCTGGAGCTCAGAAATCAGTCCCAAGTTGAGACAGAGGCTTTGCAACAGGGCAGGAGCAGTGAGTGTGCTTTCCTGCCACATTCCCTTGGGATAAATTGGGACCCAGAGGGTAGAGTTGTCTATGGTAGGACAGAGAAAAGTACTGCAACCCCTGGATACCCACTCTCTTGACTTTGTTGCCTAGATGCCCCTCAGGACCTGGAAGAGTTGCTGGAGCAGTTTTAGGACATGGACACGAACTCTAGCTCATTAAAGCATGTGTGCACCTGAGAGTTCCAGATGTGAGTCTGCAACAGCACCATGGGGAGAAGGACACAATTTCAAGCAGACTTTACTTGGATTCTCTTTTCTGAATCTACTGTGACTTAGGGGTGGAGTGTGTTGTATACATTTTCTGCTCCCTCTGAGAATGTGCTGTGTAAGGAAAGACCTTGGCCTGAGATCTCCTGATTGTATAAACAAGTATTTTAGGACTATGTTGTGTTAAATACTATTGTGAATTCTTTTGTGTCCATTTAAAACCATGTGGCCACCCTGGTAATAAGTGGATGCAATGTTGTGGATTTTGAAGTTATATTGTGAATGCTTTAGTTTCTTGAGTGGGGTTTGATTTTGCATAAATAAAGAGCATACTGACTTTGTGATTCAACCCTAAATAAATATATAAATATATTCACAGCAGCTGCCCTCAAATGTGCTGTGTTGATTGGCATTACAACTGACCATATGTCATGAGTAAGGCATAGCCATTTACATAGCTCTCATGCTCCACTGGCATTCCTGTAATGGCAAAGGAAATCAGAGGGGCTCCTTGCTCATTTTGTGGATTTCCTATGGTGAACTTAAGGATATAGTCAACCATTACAAAGGATGGACTGTGGTTATCATCACTGGAAGAATATTCATCAATGAGATCATAGGTCCATGAAAGCAGTATTATTTAATTCCCTGTGTTATTTTACAGAATTTTATAAAATTATTTTGCTTAGTAAATCCTCTTAACACACACACACAAAAGAACAAAATTTAGCTGAATTAAGTGCAGCTAAATGCTTAATCAATGAGGATGTAAATTAATGAGATTTTCGTGTACATAGAACTCAATAATCATGTCTTCTGAAAAAAAGGCTGAAATGTATTCATTTGGGGTTCCTTGAAGATTCTCCTTTTCCTTTGTTACTTTAAAAAATAAACCACTATCAAAGAGGGAGAGAATGTCTCCTTTTTTTAATTAAACAATGCATGTAAAGCACGGTACATATGAGGCAGATAGGTTGTCCATATCTAGCCTCACACACTTACTAGCTTTGTGATCCTGCTTGGCAAGTTACTTAAACTCTGTCTTAGTTTCCTCATCTGTATGTTGTGTTAAATACTATTGTGAATTCTTTTGTGTCCATTATTGTGTCCAATAGCACCTACATCCGGGGTTGTTATGAGGATTAAATATTCATAAACCACTTTGCAAACCTCAAAATGCTATATGAATGCTAGCTATTATTCTAAAAACTTTAAAGTATTATATTAATCTCAGTTACTATTGTCATTGTTATCCTTTTTACAGGGCTCAGTTATGAAACTGGAGCTGTTTGGTTCATTGCGGTTGACTCATAGCATATAAGTTCCTCGTTTTTGTCATTGTCTCCCCAATGGCTATCACAATGCCAGGTCCATAACAGGGACTTAGTCAATGTGTTTTTAATTGAATTGAAATAAATTGAACTGAGGGGCAATGAAGAGATGCAGTGGATAGTATGCCAGTCCCAGAGTCAGGAAGACTCCTCTTCGTGAGTTCAAATCTGGTTTCAGACACTTGCTAGCTATGTGACCCTGGGTAAGTCATTTAACGTTATTTGCCTCCATCTCTTCATCTGTAAAATATGGTAGAGAAGGGTATAGTAAACCATTCCAGTACCATTCCTAAGAAAACCTCAAACAGAGTCCCAACTTAGGACATGATGGAAACAACTGAACAATAATAACAACACTGAGTTCAGAACGATGTTCGCTCGGAAAATTGAAGTAGTGAGCGCAGTACCTTAGTAACCTAAATGGCTTGTTACACCTTCAGGAGAAATCAGCTTTTCCTTGTAAGAAGTTAAAAAAAATACATCACAATTCATCTTTCCAATGTCACTACAAAGGAAAAGAACAATTGAAAACCTGATTTGGGATTGGAGAAATTGAGGTACAAAAAGTTAAAGGAATTTTCCCAATTTGATAGATTAATAACTTGGTGCTAAGATTCCTGTTGTCTATGTTCTTTACCTATTAAGCAAAAGTTTCCAACTATATTTTTCACCAGGGCAGTATGGCGTATTGTAGGAAATTTTTCAAATGCCAAAATTATCTTTTTTCTGGGATTCTCATCTAAGTTATCAGAAATGCAACTAGAATTCAGAGGCAGTTCAGGAGAAAGTGGGTAGTAGAAAATTTGTGGAAGATAAAACATTTTTAGCAGATCTTTCCCCTCATTTCAGAATTTGGCTGGGAAAATGAGCAGGCAATGTCCATCTCCTTAGTGACTTATCTCTGGAATTATCCAGCATTTATTTTTCCAAAGACTATGGTGATTCTCAATTCATTGCTTTGAGATTTCTAACTTCACAGTGTCTAAAGTGACAATCAGCTAAAAAAAATCTAGACCAATACGCTCATGGAAGATAATTAGAGATAATTTCTTCCACAAGTATTCACGTACATTTTAACCATGGAGACAATCCCTAATCATTATTGTTTAACCAACGAGTTGACTCTGGCTTAAGTGTTCTTAACATATTTGTAATATGGAACCCTTTGGCAGTCTTGTAAAGCCTATGGACCTCTTCTCAGAATAATAATTTAAATTTATAAAATAAAATACAAAAGAATTACAAAAGAAATCTATTATATTGAAATAAGAACATAATGTCTCCCATGTAAGTTCATAGACTCCCCTGAAATCTATTCATGGACCCCCGGTTAGGAACTTCTACTCTAAAGATGTGGGGAACGTGGAACACTAAGGCATTGTTGGTGGTACTGTGAACGAATCCAACCATTTTGGAGAGCAATTTGGAAATATGCCCAAAGGACTATAAAACTGTGCATACCTTTTTGATATAGCTATACTGTTACTAGATCTGTATCCCAAAGAGAACATAAAAAAGTGGAAAGGATCCACATTTACAAGCATATTTATAGCAGTTCTTTTTGTGATAGCAAAGAATAGGACACTGAGGGGATGCTTATTGATTGGGAATGGCTGAACAAGTTGTTGTATATGAATGTTATGGGATATTATTGCACTATAAGAAGTGATGAACAAGTGGATTTCAGAAAAACCTGGAAAAACTTATATGAACTGCTCCTCAGTGAAGTGAGCATAACCAGAAGAACCCTGTGCACAGTAATAGCCACATTGTGTGATGACTAACTTGGACAGACTTAGCTCTTCTCAGCAATACAATGATCCAAAAGAATCCCAAAAGACTCATGATGGAAAATGTTACCCGTATCCAGAGAAAGAACTATGGAGTCTGAATGTAGATTGAAGCATACTATTTTCACTTTTTTTTGTTTTTTTCTTTCTCATGGTTTTTTCCCTTCTGTTCTGATCCTTCTTTCACAACATGACTACTGTGGAAATATGTTTAATATGATTGTATATGTATAAAAAAAGAATTTTTACTCTGGAGGAAAAAATTAATAAAAAGTGTCTGTACTGTTTTGAAATAGAATCATCTATCTAAGAAAATAAATATTGCCCACTACTTACAGCATGCAAACAATAGTCATTTGATGAATATATGCCAGACTTTAGATAAGAGTTGGAATCAATGAGCTCTGGAGTGTTTTCCAACTCTAGAATTATTTATTTCAAAGTTTCAGGTCTAGAAAAGTGGCATAAGGACAGGATAGCGGAAAAGATCTTTGGGGCTAAGCAGTAACTTTCAGGCACGATTCAAATAGCATGTGATGTTAAATGATCACCTATTTCACCTATTGGTAGAGCTAGTTTTGTCTTCATGATTCTAAGGCCATATTGGATTATTCTCAGTCCATGGAAAGAGCAACAAAATTGGCCATATGAAACTACAGGGCTTACTTTAAGAACCATTATATTGCAAAAACTTTACAATTGAGTAAAAGAAATACATTATAAGCTTAAATACAATTTTTAAAAAAAATATGTGCACAACAGAACATGAGAGGATTCAAAATATGTAGCAGTAAGTTTCCATTTCAAGAAAGTCCGTATAATAAATACTATGAGTTGTGTTGAGGGCTATCCATCTTTTCTTTGGTTCCTTGTAAATTTTTTTTTTTTGTTCTCTGCTGCGAACGTTTTACTTTATTCTTTTTCCTCCTTCTTCTCCTCCCCAAAGAAGTGTAGATATGTTTTTATATACATAAACATATACATTTATACACATACACAGATACTTACATATATACATATATAGACATGTACTTCCCCTAACAAATTCTACTCCTGATCTTTGTTTATATGTTTGTGCTTATCTCTTTTTTCTGTACCTTCTAATTCCTCTATTCTATCCACTACTTTGCCCTCATATTACTTTACCTACCCCCTCACCAAGGGTCCCTCCCTTATCCTCCTATTTCTATTAATCTAAACACCCTTCTATACTCCCGTTTGATCTTTAGAGTTCCCATCCCTATCTTCTTAGTGTTTATTTTTCTAAATTTAGAAGATTTTTATGCTCTTCTTGATATATATATTGTTCCCTCTTAAACCCATTCCAACGAAAGCAGATTTCCAGAACTAACAGCCTCCTCCCCCCATCACTGTGTTAGTTCTTCCTCTTGTACCTCATTTATGTAAGACAATTACTCTCTTTAGCTTTTCCTAAATGATTTTACTTTTTAGTAACACATCATACTCAGACCTACCCCAATCTTTCTCAATCTTTTCTTACTAACCCAATTATTCACATCAATCTTAGACATAAGTCTATATTTTATATACATAAATGTTAGAGAGTATGTCCTTACTGAGTCCCTTGTAAGTAGTCTTTGGTATGTACCTTATCTTTCTCTTAGCTGTCGTATGTTAAATCTATTAAGTTAAGGTTTGTTGTTGTTGGTATCTTTAAACAAAGTCCTAAAAGTCTAGACAGTTCATTAAATGTTCATTTGTTTTTCATTCAGGATTATACTTAGCTTTGCAGGATATGATATTCTTGGCCGCAATCCCAGTTCTTTTGTTCTTCAATGTACAATGTTCTAAGACCTGTGGTCTTTTAGTGTTGCTGCTGCTAGTTCTTATTGTGGCACTATAACTTTTAATTTATTTCTTGTTTCTCATAATATTTTATCATTGAGCTAGTGGCTTCAGAATTTTACAATAATATTCCTGTAGGTTTTCCTCATAGGATCTCTTTCAGGTGGTGACTGGTGAATGTTTTTCTATTTCTACTTTCCCCTCTTGTTCTAATGTTTCAGAACAATTTTATTTGATCATTTCCTGAATTATTATATCAACATTCTTTTTCTATCAGTTTTCAGGGAGTACAATTATTCTTGTGTTTTCTCTTCTTGATCTGTTCTCCAGATCAGTTGTTTTTCTTATGAGATGTTTTATATTTCTTCTATTTTTTTTCATTCTTTACATTTTGTTTTGTTATTTCTTGATCTCTTATAACTGCAGGCTTCCCTTTGCCAATTCTGATTTATAAGGAGTCATTTTCTTCCTTATGAATCTGGATCTCTTTCTCTAACTGACTGACTTTCTTCTCAGAATCTTTTTTTTCTTGTATTGTTCTTATTTTTTTAATCTCTCATTTGATTTTTAAAGTCTTCTTTAAGTATTTTGTGAATTCCTTTTTGGTCAGGTGACCATTTGATATCACTCTTTTGGGTAGAAGAAAGTTTCTTTGTTTCAGTATCCTCCCCTCAAGATAAACCATGGTTTTCTCTATTCCCATCATAATTTTTTATGATTGGTTTCTTTATACATTTTTTTTTAATTTGTAGTAGCTTAGCTTTTTTAATCACCTCTAGTCCTACAGCATGGACGATGGTGCCTCCGGCCTCAGATCCTCTTTATGTTTTCCCCTCTGGCATGGAAGTAGAGCCAAGATCTTCAGCCTCCTGTAAATGCATACAGTCAGGGGTGTCCTTGCCCCATTGCTTCTTCACACACCCAACATGTGCTGATTCCTCTAGCCCTTGGCCAGCTGAGTCTGGCCTTCTTCATCAGCAGAGGTTCCCTTGATATTCCCTGGTTCAGATGCCAGATAATTCTCATTGTCCCAAGAGTAAAAGTTCCAGCAACTGGGACAGAGGCAGCCTGCCACCTCAGGTTACCACAGGGATTAATGCTTGTTGTTTCACTGGACCTAAGGACCTAGACTGGAGTTGTTTACTCTTCATGCAGACTAAACCTACTCCTGGAATTTTTCTTCAGATCTTCTGATTATTCCAGAAGGACCCCTGCTCTGCCCCTACTCTTATTTATTTTTGCAGGTTGATGTTTGCCCTGAGACACTATTTTATCTCTTTTGTGGGAAAAAATCTTGAGAGCTTAGAATTTTCTGACTTATTCATCCATTTTCCCAGAATCTTTTCCTATACTGCTGTAAGGGAATTGCCAACCCCCAGCCTCTTGGACGGCATTCACTGGTCACGACTCAAGTAAACTGAGGGGAGACTGGTAAGGCATGAACAAGATGGCGCTGGGAGGAAGGGTTCCACCCCTGTTTTGCTCAAGGCTATTTTCCCAGGCTTTTCTGAGAACAAAGAAGCCCAAAAATGTTTTTCTTTCTAGGGGCTACGTGTCCACCCTGGGCAGTCCTAGCTTAAGGTAAATTACTTCCATATAAAGGCAAACTACTAGCTCATAGGTTCACTTAGGGTGCTGGTGTCAGAAAAGAGATAAAAGCACCACTCACTGCTTGAATAAACGGAGTTCTTACTATCTTGTCTCCCGCCTCAGTCATTGCTTACAGCTAAACTCCCCCAGGGCCTACAGGCCTCTGCTGGTCAGATAAGCCTGTGGGCCCGAGAGATTGGGCTCAGATTTCCGGGGTCCCTAACATACTGCCTACTATTAGAAGGGCCTAAGAGATTGTGGTTCATGATATGAATTGGTTAGCTCTCATTTTCGTGTCGATTATTATTGAACAAGTACTCCAGGTAAAATGATCAAATCCCCAAGGTTAAATGATTAAAATTCTCAGAGTTGGTGTTAAAACTTACTCCAATTACAAGTCTGTTTCTCTGTCATTAATTGCTGTGAATAAAATATCTCAACACAATTTTGTAAACTTGGATATGTGATTGTGCTGCTACTAGCTTGTTTCTTCCCAGTCGGTTATTTCCTAATGAATCTCAGCAGATAGCTGTCAATATTTCTACTCCAGTGATGAATGGAGCCAATGACTACAACTTTCTCAAGCCCTGCATTCAATCATGTCATTTCTAAGAGACTCATTTATCATTTACTAGGGCCAACTGACCAATTATGACAGTTATTTCCTCACCCAGTAAAGAGGAACAAAGTGATTTATAGAGTAGCTCCTTTCCAGCAAAAAATCATAAGAAGTGCTGATAATAAATAAAATATTGCAAACATAATCAGCCTCAGAGTACTATTCTCTAAATATGAATCAGGGTCTTGTTAGTGTATTCTTAGTTAATTAGTACTCTTTCTTGGTGAGATTTTGTTTCTAAGTCAATCACTCTCTTCTAACCATAATCAAGCAAGTACTCATCAAATTTCAAAAGAGGAATCAAACATTGGACTTGGACAATCTGAGTTGGCTATCTTTGAGTGCCAACTGACAGAGAGTTGCCAGATCTCCACTTCACTTAGTATTGGAACTTTGCAATCACAGTTGTGTCTCTAATTGAAGGACTAACAAATGCCTTCTCATCACCATCAAATAATAGTCATTACCATATCCATCTGCACAAAGTACCATTGAAGTATCTATAATCAAGAGAAAAAGTTCTCTACCAAAGAAACACAAATTTTATTTTGAAGGATTTGCTAAACAATTAACTCTCAAAATGATGTTTCTAAAAGGATTTTAGTATTAGCAAGTATTAGCAAATGGATAAAGGTAACCACATATGAAGCAATACTTCCAAAATAAATTGAATGCATATTCATGAAAACATGTTGTTTTCAGTCATGTATGACTTTGTGAGTGACCCCATTTGGGGTTTTCCAGCCAAAGATACTGGAGTGATTTGCCATTTTCAGGTCATTTTACAGATGATGAAATTGAGGCCAGTTGGATTAAGTGACTTGCCCAGTATCACAGAGCTAATAAGTGTCTGAGACCAGACTTGAGCTCAGCAAGATGAGTCTTCCAGATTCCAGGTCAAGCATTCTATCCATTGTACCACCAAACTGTTTTCATGTCCTTAAAAACATAATTCAGTAAAATTCAGCAAGCACTTATTCAGAGACATAGAACATCAATTATGTCAACATTAATAAATAACACTTATATACCACTTACTATGTGTCAGGCACTGTGTAAAATATCTTACAAATATTCTCATTTGATCCTCACAACAACCCCTGGAGGTAGAGGATGTTATTATCTCCATTTTATAGAGCAAACTGAGGCAGGCAGATATCAGGGTGTGTAACCTACAGCCACACAATAGAGAACTTTGAAAAAACATATAATTTGCCATATACATAGAGAATAAACAGATTGCCTTTCAACCAAACCAAACCAAACTGGCCTGCTGGTTGATTGATAGTAATATCTTGGGCAAGGGTTCAACAAGAGGCAAAGTCAAGAGTTCACCAAAAAACATAATTGCTCTTTTTCAAGTGGGGCACCAGAGAACTAACAATGTTGTGGCTCTTCCAACCACCACCAACACTATGAGAGAGTAGCTTGGTGAGTGTTTTTATTGTTATTATTCTCTGCCACAAATGATCTCTTAAAAATTGCTCCAGGAGAATCTGCCAGCAAATGAACCAAGGAATAATTTGATATCATCCCAGCTCTGCACATCCAGAGCTTTACAATAGCTCTAGGCTGTTATTCTTTTGAGTCTTTAACCCACAGCATAAACAAATGAACTTTTTACAAACTAAAAAAAACCTTCTACTTGCTCTGCTCCAAATGGCATCTCTATTTTCCACTACAGAACAGGCTGTGGATAATTTGTTCCTTGTGCCCCATTTGGCCATTCCACTTCTTGGGTGGGAAGCTTCTGCTTTCCATTTTTCAGTATTTCCCATTGAGTTTTGAGTTTTGGGGGTACTCCTCCACTCTTTGTTTCCCATTCTTCTCCTATTCTTTGTCCTCCTCAGGGACCACTAGGCTGAGCCATGCAAATTAGCTAACTCAAGGAAGCACAAGGGGGATGAAATCAACAAGTCAGGATGAGGTAGAACCACCAGCCATTTCTAATAATAGTTCTCATGACACAGAAGTGGAGAGTGATAAGGGTTGGAAAGGGGGATGGGATAGATGAAATTTTGATGTCCGCCAAAGACTGGAGCACAGGGCCAGGTCACCTGGAATGACTTAGAGAACTCAAGCATTCTTGAGGTCAAAGTTAAGATTTATTACACTTTTCAGTGGGCAAGACTTCTGAGGGAACCTGCAACCTTAGAGGGCTACAGGTAAAGCTTATATAGGACAGTCTATAATAAAACCCGTGCCAAGTATGCTAACTAGGTGATTTAAAGTGGAATTAGGGAGTGGCTAGTTTATGTTGTACTTCTTTTGTGTATACCTATTTATGTGCATACTGTCTGTCATGAAAGAATGTAAGCTCCATAAGGGCAGGAACAACATTTTTTTTTGTTTCTCTGTTGCCCCCACCCATTACAATGACTGACACATGTTTAATAAGTGTTTATGGATTAAATAAAGAATGTACAATAAAGCTACCTTCAAGAACCATCTAAAAAAATCTACAATCAATTAATTGATCTTTCACACTCTGGGCAGCTGAATATCATTCTGAGGAAGTTTCATATGTCTTGGATTCTGTGTAGACAGTACACTTACAAGACTGTCTGAATCACTATATCAAAACGGCTATTAAACCTTATCTCAGCACCTAGAATGTAACCTGAGACTTGATAAGGGTGAGTGGTACTACCTTTCTTGATACCAAATTCTCACCTACATTTTAGGATAGCACTTGCAAGATTGTGTCTAAGATTATAGAAACATTCCAAATATATCAAGATACAGATATCTCCTTTAGAGTTGAAGGTGTAAGCTTTCAGAAAAAAATACAGAAAAATCAAAAGAAGAATTAATGATCTGGGAAAGTGACAAAAATTAAAGGGTTTAAGACTAGATGTTAAATTGTTATTGCTGGCTGTAAAAAGAAGTGGACTCTAAAAATCTTCTAAATGTAAATTTTCTATAGCTGAGGAGGTGGCAATATTCCAGATCTCTTAACACAGCAAGAGGCACTGAAATAAATACTTCTTAGGGGAACTGATGCATTAAGAGAATACATTTTTGGACTGGAGGTCAGAGACTACATAGAAGTTGCAACCTGACAATACTTGGTAAAAGGACTCATTTCTAACTGTAACACAGTCAGTAAATTCTCCAAGCATTGCTCATACATGACAATAAAAGGAAATATAACACCCTTTCAAGGCACAGGCTTCCAGACTAAATGCCAAAGTCACGTTCACATTCATAGATTTGCTTAAGGCACTATCAACACACTCTGTTTTGATGCAATGTCATCCTAGAAAGACCCAGGATTTCACCACTTCTTGCTGGTGGAGACTGCTTAGCTATAAGGGAGTATTAGATGTAGGATAAATGATATGTGTAATATAATGTGTAAGTATAGTGTCTGAAAGGATGAATAGCTAAAATAATACATGTTTGGATTGAAGGGTGGAATAAGGTAGGCTGCCTGGAATTTAAGGCATTTCCACTCAAAAGTCACCAATTTTGATATTCAGGAAACAATAGTTTAGGAAGTCACTATGGAAATGATAGCACTAAAATCACATTCCATAAGAGAAGGTCTGGTCATGGACAGCATTCAATCTTGAGAATTTTCACAAATTGCAGTCTTTGCGCTCTCACCTATGACTTCACCTGGAAAAATCTCATTTAAGTCTCTACAAAGAAAGTAACATTTGTTTCTCATATAAGCACTCAGTCTAAAAAGGCATATAATATAAAACTGGCTTTATTTCACCAAACACAAAATAATAGACCAAGAAAGACTTGAACCTAGAACAAGAAAAAGAAAAACAATGCTTCTTTCTCAAATGGACCTTTGTTTTCCAAAGGGATATATAAGGTTCTATCAGTTCTCCACACCTATTACAGTATTTCATGGCCAAAAGGAAATACATTCAGTCACAAACAAGTACTTTTAAGAACAGAACTCTATTAAAAGGCTCTTTTTTTAAATATTAGGCATGATTCACTCTTTTCAAGCTCTTCTCTGAATTAATGGGATATCCTAGATTAATTTTTTATCAATTAAATTTTAAATTAGAGATGGTAGAAGAAAAAGGAGGAGAATAAGAGGAAGAGGAAAAGAAGGAGGAGGAGAAGAAGAAGCTACTTTTGTGTGCAATTTTATTTCAATATTTACTTTGGTTTATTATTGCTAAGTTCTAAGTACATGGAAAACACAATTAATGAATGCATAAATTGTGCCTTAGTGAGTTACTCTCAAAGACTCATTTATTGTTTAATGTAAGGCCTTAATCATATATTACTGCATTAAAATATTTGAAGGGCCTAGGTTAAAGATACTTATGAAATAAAAAATTTAATTTATTAAGAAACTGCAATCGATGCAGATTCTTAGATAATTAGCTCTTAGACATGTACAGAGGAATATAGAACATGAATTTCATGATTTTTCTTCCATGCTGTAGAAGACAGTGAGCTTTTAACACTATTTTGTATCTTCTGTCTAGATTAACATTACTTTACAGACTCCATAAGGACAGTGACATAGATCTTTTGAGTGCTCTGTACTTCCATCTCACAATGTCTAGTATAGAAATTTACATGTAGTCTGACCAAAAATAATAAAGTCTAATTTATTCTGAAAGAATGGACTCATTATCACTCATTATCAAGCACTAAATTTAATAAAGTTAATTAGAATACATAATGGAGGCATATAGGTGGCACAATGGATAAAGTACCAGGCATGCAGTTTGGAATATTTATTTTCCTGAGTTCAAATCCATCCTCAGACACTTAATAGCTGTGACCCTATGTAAGTCACTTAACCTTGCTTGCCTCAGTTTCCTCATCTGGAAAATAAGCTGGAAAAGGAAATGGCAAATCGCTCCAATATCATTGCCAAGAAAACCTCAAATGGGGTCACAAAGAGTCAGACACAATGGATATGACTGAGAAACAGCAATTAAAAGATCAAATAAGGATAACATGAAGAGTTAAAAAAACATGCTGTTATAATTCTCACTTTACAGTTGAGAAAACTGAAATGGATAAGGTTTTAAGTGACTTCTTCAGAGTCACACAGTTAGAAAATGGCCATATTTGAAGTCAAGTCTTGACTCATCCCAGCACTCCATCCATTGTGCCACCTAGTTAGACGGAATTGTCTTTCACCACCCAAGAGCAGTGGAAAACATCATTCTACAGGTATATTTCCTGTCCTACAAATCAACTACTTTAATTTTTATGTACAATTATATCTTGGCTTATATTTGTTTGGATTTGAAAGGTAACAACTCTAAAAACAGAAGGAAAGAAGGGAAAATGAAATTGTAATAATTCATGTCATGTCCATGTTAACTGTTAAAACTTCTAAGTTACCCAGTTTTCCTGCATTATCTTTTTAATTTTAGGGAAATCTGTTTTCAACTTTATATTAAAGCTAAATTTCCCAATATAGTCAGTATCCAGTTGTGACAGTCACATTCAGTGTATCAATTGCTCCATCTAATGGCATGAGTTAATCCTACAAAGAATATCTTGCAAACAATTTAGCCAGGTCACTGATGCCTCTGTGAAGTCTGTTGAAATTCTTCCGATAGGTCTTGGAATAGTTTTCCCTGTGAGTAATTAAGTACATCCTCATTTCTGCCTTCAGTGGCCAATAGACATAAGTGAAATTAACGGCATTTCCTTCCACTAGATCAAAGACCTTTGAATTTCTGATTCCCACTTCCTGGATAACTTCTTCCACTTTGTCAGGGAAGACAAATCAAACCATAAAAGAACAGGAGCATAACATTTGAAAGTCTGACCCAATTTATCAAAGATTCTAATTATGTTGAACTGAATTAAGAAATAATAAGAGAGATGTTCAAGACTCAACTACAGGTTTTCATGAGATGTTGTTAGTAATTAATTATTGGCCCCCATTACCTGAAGATCAGGTATGTTATACTTCACCCACAGATATTCTAGAGTCATGTTGTGCAGACTGGCAAAAATTATTGTTTAATTTTCAGTGTGAATATTGGAAATTGAAAAATGCTACAAAAGTAGGCTTGATTATTGCTTTATTGATGATCTAGAATTAAGAAAGTGATGGAGAAAATATCAATAATACAAATCAAATTTAGAATAATACAGGTCAAATTTGTGTAATATATGTACACAAATACATATATTGTGTATATATGTGTATGTGTGTATAAAAACATATATTTTCTTTTCTAGAAAGTCTGTTGTTAAACATTTACCCGCAATCCCTTGCCTAGTATTACCTAGTACTTCCCTTTGGAGGGTGGGAGGGTTGAGGGGTGCCTGGTCTGCCACTAGATCTAGCTTCTATGAATTTTTCCCAGTTTAGGGCTCCCCAAAACCCCAGTTTCATTTAACCTGCTTAACAGGTTAGATTTTATAAAGAAATATTTACTTCAGTTTTAAAATAAGAACAAAATCCCTCATCCCATCAACTGGGGAAGGGAGAATTATAATCCTCTCTGTGTCCCCTCAGTCTTTAGGGAAGGGAGGGGGATCAGAGTCATAGCTTAACTCAGTTCCTACACAGCAAAATCCCACCTAGTTCCAAGTCCAAAATCCCACTTGGGCTTGCATCTTGGCATCTGAGATTTGAACCCAGGTCCTCTGATGACAAAGTGTACTGAGACATCTTTGTTTTAAGAAACTGAGGTATGTATGCTTTAGAAAGGCACTTATGCAATAGGCCTAAGAATAACAAAAAAAATTAAAGTGTGTCCTGGACTGACTGGGGAGGGAGAGGGAGGACACAAAGAATCTTTCCAGCCTAAACAGGATGAGCTGCCATTTAGATAGCATATATGCCTGCCCACTAGAAAGTACTGGTTTTCATATAATTATTCCATAGAAAACTTAAATAGGGTTCATATATATATATATGTATGTATATATATATATAATTTCATGTAATCATATATGTATGCTCACTGCTAAACCCATGATGAATTTTCCAGGATAAGTGTGTGGGAACTGCCTCTTTCCCTTCCTCCTTGAGGGAAAGGTTAGTATGAGAATGTCTTTAATGCTATGTAACTGGGCAGGTAAATATATATAGAAGAAATACAAGTTTTGTGGGTCAAATAGCATTTCATAAGCTTGATGACTTAAGAAACTTATTTGCAAGGCAACCTTAAAATGTCTAAAAATGTAGTACTGAAATTTGTATTATGACAGCCAGCTGTAGAGCTGTGACTTTTCCATCCATCAATCAGACTAGGGGAAAAAATGATTACATTATCTCAGCCATTTGAATCATTCTTTCCAAAGGGTCAATCTCATAATCTTCTCACTGAAAACCAATAAGCCATAAATCATACTAGTGAATTCTTTCCTTCCAACTCCCTTGAGCGCAAAAATATCCCCTGAAGGGATGAATAGAAGATAACTGTCCCATCATTACTAGACATAAGCTAGATTCTCATTGTGAAGATAGCAGACTCCATAGGCAGCAGCTAAATGTGGTTGCTAAGCCATGTGGGGACCTGTCAAGGCAGGTGTGCACTGGTGGCGTCAGAGATAGGAAAACAGCAGTACTGAATGTACACTCCAGGCAAGCAGCCTCCTTGTCACCTGTTACTCTCCAAATGAAAAGCATTTGATGTTTCTGTAGTAATTGAAAGTTTGTAAGTTACTTGATGAACATTATCTCATTTTGATCCCCACAGAAATCCTGATAATAGTACCCTGATTTTATATATGAGGAAATTGAGGCAAATTAAGTTACTTGGTCATGGTCACATAACTTTTAAGTCTCAAAGACAAAAATTAAGAGTGTGTTGCTCCTAACACTAAGTCCACTGGTTTTTATACTATGCCACATTGCCTCTCTTAATTAGATTACGTGTTAATTCTTGCACTTGTCAAAATATAACCTAACCTGAACATGAATCCACTGGGTTACATTCCTGAAGAGTAGTCATACAGCCTCTGTTTAAAGACTTTCAATGGAAATTTAGGCTCTCTATAGAATAATTACACCATAGCCAGTCCCTTGATGGTGGCCAAGTATACATACTATTCAAATGGGGACTTTTATTATTAACATTCAAAGCAGCACATTTTAATGCTGAACAACTTTGTTAGATAATTTTTCTTTTTTTATTACTGAAACTTGAATACACTATAAGAAAAAGAAATACATTATAAACTTAAATATTAAAACAAATACAAAATAAGAAAAGAAAAACATGTCATGTTCACAGTAGAAGGTAAGAGAGGATTCAAAATATATAGCAATAAATTTCCATTTCAAGAAAGGCTACATAATAAGTACTATGCATTGTGTTGAGAGCTGTGCATCTTTTCTTTGTTTCTTTGCAATTTTCTTTTGTTCTCTGAGGTGCACCTTTTACTTTGTCCTTATTTTCACCTTCCTCTACCTGAGAAGGCTACAACTAAAGGCTGATATATTTAGATATATAGAAACACATATACATATATATATATATATATATATATATATATATATAGACACACACTTTCCCTAACAAATTCTACTTCTGATCTTTGCTTTTGTTTATGCGTACCTTATTTCCTATCCCTCCTAACTCCTTTACTTTGCTTCTATCCTCAATCTTGTCCTCCTATTACTTAACCTAGATCCTCTCCAACAATTCCTATTTTATCCTCCTATTCCCATTAATCTAAATACCCTTCTATACACCCCTTTAACTCATTCCCTTACCTTACCCTCTAAAGAACCCTCCCTTATCCTTCCAAGAATCCCTTCTTTATCCTCCTATTCCTGTTCATCTAAACACCCTTCTATACCCCACCTTTAACTTATTCCTTCACCCTCCCCTCTAAAGATCTCTCCCTTATCCCTTCTCCCCTCCCTTAGTATTTTATTTTTTTTAGAATTCAAAAGACTTTTATACTCTTCTAGATATACATGTATTGTTCCCTCTAGAACCTATCCATGATGAAAGTAGGTGTCCAGGACATTTAATTTCTCTGTATTGGGTCTTCCTCTCACACCTCATTTGGAAAAACATAATTACTCTTTTTTAGCTATTCAAAATGATTTTGCTTTTTAAAGTCATGTCCTACTGAGGTCTACCCTAATCTCTCTTGCAAATGAATTAATTATTAATAGCAATCTCATAGGTTTTACATAGAGCAAAGCTAAACAATCTGTTCCTATTGAGTACCTTATAATTAGTTATTGCTTTTGTCCCTTACATTTCTCTTGGCTCTTGTACATCAAATCTTCTATTAAGCCCAGGTTTGTTTGTTTGCTTTTCAACAAGGTCCTGAAAGTCTGAAAATTTATTAAATGTCCATTTCATTTTCATTCAGGATTATACTTAGTTTTTCTG
Source organism: Bettongia penicillata ogilbyi (assembly GCA_023548195.1). Classification (NCBI taxonomy): domain Eukaryota; kingdom Metazoa; phylum Chordata; class Mammalia; order Diprotodontia; family Potoroidae; genus Bettongia; species Bettongia penicillata. Next base: position 124,187 of record JAJHZJ010000280.1, read on the forward strand.
GGTATATTTTCAGTCACAATCTCAGTTCTTTTCATCTTTGATATATAGTGTTCCAAAACCTTTTAGAGTTACTGCTTTCATGTCTTGTGTGATTCTAAGTGTGGCATCAACATATTTAAATTATTTTTTCTTCTTTTTCAAAATATTTTATCCTTGAGCTGGGAGTTTCTAGATATTCCTAGAGATTTTCCTCATAGGATCTCTTTCAGGCGATGATCAGCGGATTTTTTTTTCTATTTCCACCTTCCCCTTTTGCTTCAGGACAATGTTCTTTAATTGCATAATGGTATCAAGATTCTTATTTTGATAATACCTTTAAGGCAGTCCAATTATTTTTATGTTTTCTCTTCTTGATCTGTTCTCCAGATAAGTTGTTTCTCTAATGAGATGTTTCACAACCTCTCCTATTTTCTTTTATTCCATATATTTTGTTTTATTACATCTTGGTCCCTTATAACTTTGCTAGCTTACCCTTGCCCAATTCTGATTTTCAAGGAATCATTTTCTCCCTTAAGATTCTGGATCACGAGGAGTGCAGCCAAGATGACAGAGTAGAAAAATGCCCATATTCTAGCTCTTCCCCAACAGACCATAAAATTTCTGCAAAAAAACACACTCAACGAATTCTAGAACTTCAGAAGCCACAGAACAAGAGAGTGGAGAAGATTTCTCAAGCAGGATGACTTAAAAGGCCAATGAGAAATGTCCATTGGACAGAGGCTGAGTGAACCACAGCCCCACATTGACTGCTCAGCTCCAGGAGGACAAAGACTGCAGGCCTACAGGGCAGAATCTTCAGCAGCAGCAGTGAAGGTTCCCAGACCCCCCAAACCACAAGTGCCAGAGGCAGCTTCAAAGGTCATTTAGAGAGCTTTTTCACCTCCTTGGAAAGGGAGCAGGGTCCTCCCCTAGCCCCAGTTCCAGACAGCAGTGGCAGCGCTGCAGACTGAGGTGGTGGTGGCCACTGCATGCATTGTTGGAGACTCACCATGAAGCTCATGGGAGGACTGAGCAGCTTATCTAAACCTCAACCCTGAGTGGCGGCCCCACCAACACCTAAAGCCCCTGGGAGGATTGAGCAGTATATATAAATCTCAGCCACTAGCTAGGTCATGAGTAAACTCCTCTTCCTGGATGGTGGACATTGGAGGAACTGAGAACTTACAGGTCCCCAGAGTATACACTATTGTAGAAAAAGGACCCAAAAGTCAAGTAAGTGGTTGGGGGAAAGCATAAAAAGGAAAAAAAAAATAAGACCATAGAAGGTCACTTTCTTGGTGAACAGATATTCTCTCCCATCCTTTCACATGAGGAAGCACAATATTTGCCATCAGTGGAAGACATAACAATCAAAGTTTCTGCATCCAAAACATCAAAAATAAATATGCAATGGTCCCAGTCCATGTAAGAGCTGAAAAAGGGCTTTCAAAACCAAGTAAGAGAGGTGGAGGAAAAATTGGGAAGAGAAATGAGAGCAATTCAAGAAAATCATGAAAAGTGAGTCAACAGTTTTTCAAAGGAGATCAAAAAAATACTGGAGAAAAAACACCTTTAAAAATAAGCTAACTCAATTGGTGAAAGAGGTCCAAAAAGCCAACAAGGAGAAGAATTCTTTCAAAAGCAGAATTAGCCAAATGAAAAAAGAGGTTGAAAAGCTCACTGAAGAAAATAGCTCTTTAAAAATTAGAAGGGAACAGATGAAAGCTAATGACTTTATGAGAAACCAAGTATTCAAAACAAAACCAAAAGAATGAAAAAAATGGAAGATAATGTGAAATATCTCATTGGAAAAACAACTGACCTGGAAAATAGATCGAGGAGAGACAATTTTAAAATTATGGGACTACCTGAAAGCCATGACCAAAAAAAGAAGAGTCGAAACATTATCTTTCATGAAATTATTAAGGAAAACTGCCCTGATATTCTAGAAAAACAGGGAAAAATAAATATTGAAAAAATCTACCAATCACTTCCTGAAAGAGATCCAAAAAAGAGAAACTCCTAGGAATATTGTAGCCAGATTTCAGAGTTCGCAGGTCAAGGAGAAAATATTGCTAGCAGATAGAAAGAAACAATTCAAATACTGGAAATACAATCAGAATAACACAAGCTCTAATGGCTTCTACATTCAGGGATTGAAGGACTTGGAATATGATATTCCAGAAGTCAAAGGAACTAGGATTAAAACAAAGAATCACCTACCCAGCAAACCTGAGCATAATATTTCAGGGGGAAATGGTCATTCAATGAAATAGAGGACTTCAAGCATTCTTGATGAAAAGACCAGAGCTGAAAAGAAAATCTGTCTTTCAACACAAGAATCAAGAGAAGCATGAAAAGGTAAACAGGAAAGAAAAGTCATAAGGGACTTACTAAAGTTGAACTGTTTACATTCCTACATGGAAAGACAATATTTGTAACTCTTGAATCTCATAGAAGAGACAGGTAGGAGACTTTTCAGTGAAGGGAAAAGAAAGGGAGCTGAGAGAAAAACATTAAGTTTACTCTCATCACATTCGACTAAAGGAAGGAATAAAATGCATACTCGTTTTGGTATGAAAACCTATCTTACAATATAGAAGAGTGGAGGAGAAGGGGATAAGCAGGGTTCGGGGGATGATGAAAGAAAGGACAAGGGGAGGAGGGAGCAATTTGAAATCAACACTCGGGGAGGAACAGGATCAAAAGAGAGAATAGAAGCAATGCAGGGCAGGGTAGGATGGAGGGAAATATAGTTAGTCTTATACAACACGACTATTATGGAAGTCATTTGCAAAACTACACATATATGGCCTATATTGAATTGCCTTCCTTCCCAAAGGGAATGGGTGGGGAGGGAGGGATGGGGAGAAGTTGGAACTCAAAGTTTTAGGAACAACTGTTGAGTATTGTTCTTGCTACTAGGAAATAAGAAATACAGGTAATGGGGAATAGAAAGTTATCTGGCCCTACAGGACAAAAGAGAAGATGGGGACAAGGGAAGGGAAGGATTATAGAAGAGAGGGCAGATTGGTGATAGGGGCAATTAGAATGCTCGGTGTATTGAGGTGGGGTGAGGGGATAAATGGGGGAGAAAATTTGGAACCCTTTCACTACAGGAAAGGGAGAAAGGGATAAGCTGGAGGGAGAGGAATTATAAAAGAGAGGGCAAATGGGAGGAGGAAGTAGTTAGAAGAAAACATTCTTTGGAGGAACAAGGTCAAAAGCGAGGATGGAAGAAATGGGGAGGGCAGGATAGGATGGAGGGAAATGTAGTTAGTCTTAGACAACATGACTATTATGGAAGTCATTTGCAAAATTACACAAATATAGCCTACATTGATTTGCTTGCCTTCTCAGTGGGGATGGGTGGGAAGGGAGGGAGGAAGAGAAGTTGAAATTCAAAGTTTAAGGAACAAATGTTGAGAATTGTTTTTGCACACAATTGAAAAATAAGAAATACAGGTAATGGAGTATAGAAATTTATCTTATCCTGCAGGACAAGAGAGAAGATGAGGGGAAGGGAAGGGAGAGGTATTAGTAGGGAGAGCTCATTGATGGAAGGGGCAATCAAAATGCTAGGCGTTTTGGGGTGGGGAAAGGGGAGAGATGAGGAAAAAATGTGGAACTCAAAATTTTGTGGAAATGGATGTTGGAAACTTAAAATAAATAAATAAATTTATTTTAAAAAGATTCGATATTTCCTTTTTTAATTGGCTCATTTTCTTCTCATAATCGTCTTGTTTTTCTTGGATTGTTCTTATTTTTTTTTCTGTTTTCCTCTAATCTCTCTCTTTTGACTTTTAAAGTCTTATTTGAATTATTTTGTGAAGTCTTTTTGAGCAGGTGGCCATTTAACATTTCTCTTCGGTGTGGTAGAGGTTTCTTTGCTTTAGTATCCTCCTTTAAAGACAAATCCTGATCTTCACCATTACCAGTTATTCTCTATGGTTAAATCTTTTCTCCTCTGCCCATGCATTTTTTATTTGTAGTACCTTGGTCTTTTTTCAATTTATTTACTTTGATTTTCTACATTCATTTCCACAAGATTGTGAGTTCCAAACTTTCTCCCCATCTGTCCCCTCCCTCACCTGATTACCCCTTCCCCCAGTCTGCCCTCCCTTCAATCACACTGCTCCCTTCCCTTGTCTCCATCTTCTCTTTTTCTTGTAGGGTAAGATAGATTTCTATACCCCATTACCTGTACTTCTTATTTCCCAGTTGCATGCAAAAGCAATTCTCAACTTTCGTTCCTAAAACTTTGAGTTCCAACTTCTCTCCCTTCCTCCCTCCCCATACATACCCACCGTCAAGGTAAACAATTCACTATAGGCTATCCATGTGTAGTTATGCAAAAGACTTCCATAATTGTCATGTTGTGAAAGACTAACTATATTTCCCTCCATCCTATCCTCTCCTCCATTTATTCTATTCTCTCTTTTAACCTTGTCCCTCTTCAAAAGTGTTTACTTCTAATTGCTCCTTCCTCTCATTTGCCCTCCCTTCTATCATCCATCCACACCCCACTTATCCCCTTCTCCCTTACTTTCCTGTAGTATAAGATAGATTTTCATACCAAATTGAGTGTGCATGTTATTCCCTCCTTAAGCCAAATGTGATGAGAGTAAGGTTCACTTTTTCCTTCTCACCTCCTGTCTTTTCCCCTCCATTGAAAATGTGTTTTCTTGCCTCTTTTATGAGAGATAATTTTCCCCATTCCATTTTTCTCTTTCTCTCAATATATTCCTCTCACCCTTTAATTTTATGTTTTTAAACGTCATCCCTTCCTATTCAACTCACACTGTGCCCTCTGTCTATATGTATATAATCCCTCCATCTACCAAAATATTGAGAAAAGTCTCAAGAGTTACAAATATTACATTTCCACATAGAAATGTATACAGTTCAACTTTAGTAAGTCCCTTAGGATTTCTCTTTCCTACCTTTTCATGCTTTTCTTGATTTTCGTGTTTGAAAGTCAAATTTTTCTGTTCAACTCTGGTCTTTTCATCAACAATGCTTCAATGTCCTCTATTTCATTGAATGACCATTTTTTTGCCTGAAGTATTACGCTCAGTTCTGCTGGGTAGTTAATTATTGATTTTAATCCTAATTCTTTGACTTTTGGAATAACATGTTCCAAGCCCTTCAATCCCTTAATGTAGAAGCTTCTCAATCTCATGGTATCCTGATTGTATTCCCACAGTATGAGAATTGCTTCTTTCTGGTTGCTTGCAATATTTTCTCCTTGACCTGGGAATTCTGGAATTTGACTACAATATTCCTAGGAGTTTTTCTTTTTGGATCTCTTTCAGGAGGTGATTGGTGGATTTGTTCAATATTTATTTTGCCCTCTGGTTCTAGAATATCCAGAGAGTTTTCCTCAATAATTTCATGAAAGATGATGTCTATGCTATGTTTTTGATCATGGCTTTCAGGTAGTCCCATAATTTTTAAGTTGTCTCTCCCAGATCTATTTTCCAGGTAAGTTGTTTTTCCAGTGAGATATTTCACAATGTTTTCAATTTTTTCATTATTTTGGTTTTGTTTTGTAATTTCTTGGTTTCTCATAAAGTCATTAGTTTCCGTCTGTTCCATTCTAATTTTTAAAGAACTATTTTCTTCAGTAAGCTTTTGAACCTTCTTTTCCATTTGGCTAATTCTACTTTTTAAAGCGTTCTTCTCCTCATTGATTTTTTGGACCTCTTTTGCCATTTGGATTAGTCTATTCTTAAAGGTGTTATTTTCTTCAGCATTTTTTTGAGTCTCCTTTAGCAAGCTGTTGATTTGTTTTTCATGCTATTCTTGCCCCACAGTCATTTCTCTTCCCAATTTTTCCTCCACCTCTCTACTTGATTTTCAAAATCTTTTTTGAGCTCTTCCATGGCCTGAGACTATTGCAAATTTATTTTGGATGTTTTGGATGTAGAAGCCTTGACTTTTATGTCTTCCTCTAATGGTTTGTTTTGTTCTTCCTCATCCAAAAGGATGGAGGAAAATACCTGTTCACCAAGAAAGTAATCTTCTATAGTCTTTTTCCCCCATTTTTAGGCATTTTCCCAACCAGTTACTTGACTTCTGAGTTATTTGTCAAAAGGAGGGTATACTCTAGGGACCTGTAATTTCTCAGTTCCTCCAAGGTGGCACAATCAAGGGAGAGGAGTTTACTCCTCTCCTCTCCTGTGCTCTGGTCTGGGAGTAACCACAGATTTTTCTGCCCAGGATCTGCAAATAGGTTTCCCTCTGCACAACAGCCTCCAGCTCCACCAGTCAGTGCTCATCCTCACTCCATTTCTGCCATTGAGGGCTGAGATCTAGATCAGCAGCTCAATTCCCCCAGGGGCGTGAGACTGAGGGCTCCAAAAATGGAATCTCCACCACAATGACTTCCACTGTCCTGGGCCTGAGGTTAGGGCTGGACTCCACTGCTCCCTTCTCACCCAGGTGAAAGAACTTACCCATTGACCTTTGAAACCATCTTTGGCATTTATGGACTGAGAAATCTGTGAACCATATCTGGTGCTTGGGATTCCACCTGCTCCAATCCTGCCCTTGATACACTCTATGGTGTGATAGACCTTTCCTGTAGGCCTTCCAGACTGCCTTATGCCAGAAATCTCTTTTACTCTGTCATTTTGGGTCTTCTGCTGCTATAGAATTTGTTTAGAGGCATTTTTGTAGGCATTTTATGGGCTGTGGCAGGAGAGCTAAGAGCAATTCTGTCCTTTTACTCTACTATCTTGACTCCCTCCAGAGCCTTTAGTCTTTTTAATCAGCTCTAGTACTAGGGCATGGGGCATGGTGCCTCTGACCCATATGCTCCTTCAGTTCTCCCCTATGGATGGGAACTGGAGCTAAAACCCCCAGTCTTCTATAGGTGCTCACAGACAACAGTGTTCCTGCTCCACTGATTCTGCACTCAACCAACATGTGTTGCTTTCTTCTCTTCCTGACCAGATTTCCACAGCACAGCTGAATCTGGCCTTCCTCCTCAGTAAAGGTTCTCTCTATCTTTCTTGGCTCAGATGCACAACACCCTTCCCTGTGCCTGAGCTAAAAGTTCCTGAAACTGGGGTGGAGGCAGCCTCCCAACCCAACTAACCTCAGAGGTTGCCGTTTGTTGTTTAAGCAGACTTAGGACCTACCCTGGAGGTGTTTACTCTTCATATGGACCAAACCTCATACTAAGACTTGTTTTTTTCACATCTTCACAGCTTCTCATATTGTCCCAGGAGGGCCTCTGTTATGCTCTTTATTTTTGCTGCCCAGTGTTTACCCTGAAGCATTAATTTATCTGTTTTGTGGGGGAAAATCTTGAGAGTTTGGAATTTTCTGACCTACTCTACCATTGTCCTAGATTCCTCTCCCAGAAGTTTTTCTTTAAAAAGCTATAATCCACTGGGTAGTGGCTGAACAAGTTGTGGTATATGATTATTACAGAATATTACTGTGCTATAAGAAATGATGAGCAAGCAGATTTCAGAAAAATCTAGAAACATTTTTATGAACTGATGCAAAGTGAAGTGAACAGAACCAGAAGAATATTGTATACAGTAACAGAAATTCTGTACAGTGATCAACCGTGAGTGACTTAGCTATCCTCAGCAATAAAATGATCCAAGACAATCCCAAAGACTCATGATAAAGCATATTAATCAACCTCCAGAGGAAGAACTGATACTGCCTGAATACAGACTGAAGCATACTATTTTTTTACTTCCTTTTTCCCTTCCTTTATTTTTTCCTTTCTCTATTCCTTTCTTTTGGGTGCAGGCCCCCGGAGCTCTGCCAAGTCCCGGCCTGGGGGCGGGGCACCCATGTTCTGTCGGGCCTGGAGCCCGCTGCCGCATCAATGGGGGCAGCGGTAGCAGCAGCAGCATCTGCAGCAGCTTCGGGACGTCCCTCGCTTGGGGTCCTCGGAGGAAAACGGAGGCAGAAATGCAGCTGAAGTGGAGCTGAAAGGGCCACAGATGCAAGAATTGGGGACCCATTTCTGAACCATTAAGCTGTGTCTGACATTGACCTCCTTCCATTAATAATAAAGAAGAATACTACAGCAGGAGCTTAGGATGTATTAACACCAACTCATTAATATACTAACTGAACCATGTTCTGAAAATAAGTCTACATATTAAAGGACTTGACCTGGACACAACAAATTTATTTCTTTTTTTCTCTGCTGATAATGTGACTCAGTGGAGGAAAGTGGTGTTTTGATAAGCATGAGAGATCATTCTTTTCATGTCCGTTACAGAATGGAAGCTTCTTGCCTGGAGCTGGCCCTGGAAAGAGAATGCCTGTGTAAAGCAGGAGATTGCCACGCTGGGCTGTCGTGCTTTGAAGCTGCAGTTCAAGTCGGAAGTGAAGACCTAAAAACACTAAGTGCTATTTATAGCCAGCTGGGCAATGCCTACTTCTACTTGCATGACTATGCCAAAGCTTTAGAGTATCATCATCATGATTTAACGCTGGCCTGGACCATTGGAGATCAATTAGGCGAAGCTAAAGCCAGTGGTAACCTGGGAAACACCTTAAAAGTTCTTGGCAATTTTGATGAAGCTATAGTTTGCTGTCAGAGACACCTAGATATCTCCAGAGAACTTGATGATAAGGTTGGGGAAGCAAGAGCACTTTATAACCTTGGATATGTATACCACTCTAAAGGAATAAGTGTTGGCTGTCCTGGCTCTCATGACCCAGGAGAATTTCCAGAAGAGGTGAAAACTGAGTTGTAGAAAGCAGCAGATTATTATGAAGAAAATCTATCAGTAATGACTGCTTTAGGGAGCCGAGCAGCCCAGGGCCATGCCTTTGGGAATCTTGGAAATATACATTACCTTCTTGACAACTTTAGAGATGCTGTTGTATCCCATGAGCAGCGCCTCTTGATTGCAAAAGAGTTTGGAGATAAAGTTGCTGAGAGAAGAGCATACAGCAACCTTGGGAATGCGTATATATTCCTTAGTGAATTTGAAACTGCTGCAGATTACTACAAGAAAACACTACAGTTGGCCCGGCAGCTTAAAGATAGAGCTGTAGAAGCACAGTCTTGTTATAGCCTTGGGAACACTTATACTTTACTTCAAGACTATGAAAAGGCCATTGATTATCACCTGAAGCACCTTACTATAGCTCAAGAACTGAATGATAGAATTGGAGAAGGAAGAGCATGCTGGAGTTTGGGAAATGCCTACACAGCTTTAGGAAATCATGATCAAGCCATGCATTTTGCTGAGAAGCACTTGGAAATTTCAAGAGAAATTGGGGACAGAAGTGGTGAGCTAACAGCTAGGCTGAATCTCTCGGATCTTCAGGTGGTGCTTGGTCTCAGCTATAGCACAAATAATTCAGTGATGTCTGAAAACAATGAAATTGCCAACTTGTGTGATACACGCCCTAAAGTAGGATGCTGACACAGTATGGAAAATATGGAACTCATGAAGTTAACACCAGAGAAGGTTCAGAACTGGAATAGTGAACTTCTTGCTAAGCAGAAACCTCTTATTGCCAAACCATCTGCAAAGTTGCTTTTTGTAAATCGACTCAAGGGAAAAAGTACAAAAATAATTCTTCTACTAAAGTTCTGCAAGATACTAGTAATTCTATTGATCACCGACTTCCAAGCTCTCAAAGGAAAATCAGTGCTGATACAATTGGAGATGAAGGGTTCTTTGATTTGTTAAGCCGATTTCAAAGTAATAGGATGGATGACCAGAGGTGCTGCTTAAAGGACAAGAACTGCCACCCAGCTTCAGCTACAACTTCCTCCACTCCCTCCAAAACAAAGAGAAAATCTCTGTCTGTTTCCATTGTCTCCCTCCATATGGATGAATTTTTGGATCTGCTTGCTAGCTCACAGAGCCGTCCTCTAGATGACCAACGGGCCAGTTTTAGCAATCTGCCAGGGCTTCGTTTAACCCCCAGCAATAATCAGTCAGTACTTGGCCACCTGATTGCCAGTGACAGAAAATGGCCAGATAATGACTTCTTTGACATCCTTGTAAAATGCCAAGGCTCCAGATTAGATGATCAAAGATGTGCTCCACCACCTGCTGCTACCAAGGGACCAACAGTACCAGATAAGGACTTTTTTAGCCTTATTTTACGGTCTCAGGCAAAAAGAACGGATGAACAGAGAGTTCTTTTACAGCGAGACCAGAATAGAGACACCAAATTTGGACTAAAAGACCTTTTGCAAAGCAGCGCCTTGTTAGAATTTGAAAATTTAGGATGAAAATCAGGAAACGATTAGTACTGTACATTATAACATAGTTAACTGCAGGGAAAATAAACTTACCCTTACTTTAAAGGGAATTTTTGTAGCTCTGTAGTAGAATCGATTACACAGCTTAAAAGTTTTTTTTATAATTATGTAAGTATTTTTAATGGTGCAATGATGAAGAATTAACATTCCTCTGATTATCTTTTTGAACAATGCTTTAGTATACTTGTAAGGTGCAGTATCAGCATGTGGTCACTGTTTAGGTTTTGCATTTTTTTTGATGACTTGCTGAAATTTTTCTGTATTTTTGTAAAATAGGAAGCTATAGATTAGGAACTAATCTCATTAGAGATCTTTTTATTTTAATGATTGGCAATGGTACTTTTTTATACTTGACTGTGTTGGGGGGTTGTAGGGTGCTCCTTCAAAATAACGTACTTGATTAATGGAAAAAGATCATTTGTAAGAAACATTGTTTTGTGCACATCTTGAATTTTTTTCTTCTCAGTTTGCCCCAATATCTTTACTTTGTCTTAAAGCCAGCGCTGGTACAAAGGAATCTCGAGAGGAATAAACCTTCCTCTCATATGAAAATAAATAATTAAATAAATAACCATTCCTTTCTTTCCTCCTTCCTTTTTCTCTTTTTATTCATATGTTGTATCTTTACTAAGTTAATATCTTTCCTATGCTATTTCCCCTTTTTAGAGGTTGCATCTCTAATGAATGCTTCATTTTGGTCCAATTCTGAGTCTAGAACACTAGACAGGTCTGAGTGAGACCTGTCCCAAAACAGACCTGGATAGCCAAAGTGTGACAAAAAAAGTAGGATCCTAACTTTTGTTAATATTGTTCTGTTAATATTTGAAATAAACTAGATTTCGTTCCAAATAGTGCAAATATGCGAAAGGGTAGTTAGAGAAACTGGGCATCCTAAATTAAAGCATGGAGGTAATCTTCCTGATGATATAAAAAACTTCCTTAGAAAATACTGTTTTGCCAGACTATGCATATTTATTACTAGAGTTTGTTTTTTCTTTTCTAGTGGTAGAGGGAGGATTGCAAAGGAGAGAAAATAATTACTTGTTATTTGAAAAAATGAAATATAAGATTTAATTTTAAAATAAAATATGTAGATTATTTTTAAAAACTTTAAGCTTATTCAGGAATATTCCAAATATGAGTATTCTTTATCGTTTAGTCTACCAACACACAGCTTTTTCAGAGGTTATGAAGGTATTTTTGTGAAGTGTCTCTGGTATAATGATCAGACTGATTGTAATTTGAGATTCAGTAGTCAGAATAGCAACACTTTCCACATTCTCAATCGTCACCGTTACTTTGGTGCACCATTTTATGAGTTCAGATGGAATGGGATAATAAGAAACTGATGAAGAGTGGTGCTTATTGTTTTGGGGGTCCTGAACAACCTCGTCCTCTGATGCTGGTACAATAGATCTTTAGTTTCTACAGGAAAAAGGCTACCTTCCCTTCAATGAGTAGGTATTAAGCACTTACTCATGCCAATCATTATGCTAAATGTTATACAACAAAAAGGCAAAAGATAGTCACTGCTCACAGTCTAGTGGGGGAGACAGCATGCAAACAACTATGTACACACAAGATAGGCAAATAGATATGTATTATGTATATGATAAATTGGAAATAATCAACAGAGGTAAAGCACTAAAATTAAGGGGGATAAGGAACAGTTTCTTGTTGGAGGTGGGATTTCAATAGGAACTTAAAGGAAGCTGAGGGGAAGCTAGAAGGCAGAGAAGAGGAAGAAGAGCATTCCAGGACTGAGGAATAGTAGGTGAAAATTCTCAGAGTAGAGAGATTGAGTGTCTTGTTTGAGGAACAACAAGAAGGCTAGTGTCACTGCATTGGTGAGGATGTGAGGAGGGTGGTTCTAAGATCTAAGAAGACTGGGAAAGCATGGGGGAAGGTTATAAAGAGCTTCACATGCCCAACAGAGGATTTTACATCTGAATCTGGAGGTGATAAGGAGACACTGGATTTTATTGAGAAAAGTTACATCATTAGACCTGTGCTTTAGGAAGATCATTTTTTGTAGCTGAGTGGAGAATACAATTTGCTACAATTGTTGCTCTATCACATATAATATAAGGAAGGTCCTTTGGTCAACACAGGGCATTTATGGTTGCAAGAGGCACAGAAAGTACTGGAATTTTTTCATGAGTATTCACAGGTGATCCATGGTACACTTGCCTTTATGTTTTTGGGTTGTTTTTGTTTTTTATAGAATAACTAGAAAGAAAAGAAAATCTCTTTCTACTTCCTTCAGGCTATTCCTTCTCAGTTACCTATTTGAAATTATTTTCTAAATTTTTCAAAACATTTATGCAGATATATCCTGATCCTTGGCATGGCCTTTTATATTCTTAGCCTTTTCTTCTGCTCTAATTAGCAATTTATTCACAAATGGTGCCCCAGAGCTCTGACACATACCATGTGTGACCTTAGGCAAGCCATTTAAGACCCTTCAGACCTCAGTTTCCTCATCTGTAAAATATCAATGATTCCATGAATAGTCACAGCAGCTATTAGGTATGTAAACTCTTGGTCAGTGTGGAGGTCAACCTTGACAAAAACAAAACTGATATCAAAAAGGCACTTTTTACAAAGCAAAATGTATATACATATGTGTATATTTGTATATGTGTGTGCACATGCATGTTTATATTACTTGTGTGTATACTAACTGTAGTGTATTCATATACCTGTGCATATATGCAGTCAATCCTCATTATTCACAGATTCCACATTTGTGAATTTACTTACTCGCTAAAATTTATCTTTAACCACAAAATCAGTGCTCCATCACTTTCATTATCATTTGAGGAAATGCATGCACAACCTGTGAAAAAATTTGAGCACCAATACACATGGTCCCAGCTGAGGTTGAACAAGATGCGCTCTGCCTTCTTGTTTCAGCTCTTAGTAAACAAGTATCCTTTTTGTTGTCTGTTGAGTACTAGGGTTGGGTTTTTTTGCACCTTTTGTTGGTGATTTCACTGTTCAAAATGACCCCCAAGCACAGTACTGTGTAATATTCTGAATATTACTGAATAGTACTGAAGTACTGTGTAATATTCTTAAAATCAAGAAGGCTATGATATGCCTTATGGAGAAAATTTGAGTTAAGCTTCATTCAGGCATGAATTATACTGCTATTGACGCACAAGCTCAATGTTAACAAATCAGCAATATGATACATCCAGAAAAAAAAAAAAGGAAATTTTCCATTCCGTACCAGAAACCACCCCAGAAAGTATTAAGGTGCTAATGTGACTAGAGTCTCACAGGAATCTAACCCCGAATTTTCCTCAAGAGCAATGGTTTAATACTCTAATTCAGTGTTCAAGGCAATTTCGTAGACTATAAGTACTGTGAATATTAAAAATTGGCTACAAACAGAAACACATATACGTATATGTACAAATGTATCATAATATGTAGATACATAGTATTGTGTATATATATATGTATGCATGTATGTGTGTATATATATCATATATATTCATATGCACACATATGTACACTCACATATATACCATGGGGAGCAGTAAAATATATACACCTCATCACACTCTGGAAATGTAACAGATAAAAAAAGGAAAAACCACCTGAACTTGTTCAACTACAACCATATGTCATTAAAGAAGTACCAATAAACATCAGGGCAAAAACATTTACAATGATTCCTACAAAATACTTACATATCATAATGTTATTCTTCAAGAATACATTAAGAGTAAAAGTTGTACAAAACCTCTCTATAAGACTGACAAATGAGGACCTCTAAGGAAGATCAGGGATGACAGATGTATCTATGCATACAGTCTATCATGTAAAAAGATATTTGGAACAGTCAGGTAGCAGGGGAGACAGACAATGAATACATGGATGGCCAAAATAACAGATTGGTTCCCATAGGACCTGATTTGCCAGATGAGAGGATAAAATTCTATGGAACAGAATAATAGATTGACTATTCAAAGCTAGAAACAACGAGTGTGGGATCATCATTTCCGATATTATGTAATAATGAGTAAGTGCTTGCAGATTCAAACATAAATATGATAGCAAAAAGTCAGAATCAACTGAAATGCCCAGTGTTTGAGAGATGGCTAATCAGACAGAATAGGAGAGCTAGGTGGTGTATAGCTAGGCCTGGAGTCAGGGAGAATCATCTTCATGAGTTCAAATGTGCCTCACATACTTATACCTATGTGACCCTGAGCAAGTCACTTAATCCTGTTTGCCTCAATTTCCTCATCTGTAAAATGAGTTAGAGAAAGAAATGGCAAACCACCCAAGTATATCACCAAGAAAACCCCAAATGGAATCATAAAAAGTCAGACACGACTGAAATGACTGAATAGCAAAACAATAATCAGACAGAGCTGTATTATTGGAATGGATTCTATTTCCATTAAGAATGACAAACATGAGTATGATTCATACATATGATAAGGTCTATATGAAACAGTACAAGTGAAAAAAGTAGAAATAATGTGTGCTCACTTATAACAGTCATATCAACGGTTTATTTGTATTATTTCCATCCATGAAAGATGGGGGGATTACAGTTTATGTTTGTTACATTGTTGATAATTTGTCTTTTTCTACTGCAAAGCTGATTAAATAAATCATTTAAAAGAAAAGGCTAGAAAAGGTACTCACAATCACTGTAACCATGTAACTGGGAAAGCACACCATCCACAGCAATCACAACTGTAAAACTGAATGCTGCAAAACTAAAATAAGCAAGATTATCCTGGAAAGGAGTTGGAAAATATATGGCTCTTTCCCTTCTGTTCAAAGTTAGATGTGTGTATATATTAGGATGACTGTTTGATAAATTTTGCTTAACTGCTTGTCCATTTTTTTTTATTTTTATTACAATGGATGGCTCACTTGGGGAGAAAAAGAAAAAGATGTGGAAAAAAAGCAATATATAAAAGATATCAGAATTAATCTAAAAAAATAAGTTTTTGTCCCTGTTTTTCAAATGCCCTACCTACATTAGGAAATGACTTCTTTTGCAGCTATCTGGGATAATGAGCATTACCCCCTTCAAAAGGTGGCAACCTCTTCAGTTGTTCCTCTCAAAATCACCTTGTATCGATTTTTCCTAAATGTGCACTGCTTATCTCTAAGCTCCTTAGGGGGCAGAGACTATTTGTGCTTTGCCTAGAACATGGCAGGTATTTAATAAAGTTTGTTGATTGATTGCAAAATGAGGGCATGAAGCCCACCCAATATAGCATGTCCATCCCTCTGTGGCGTTAATGACTTCCCCCAACATGCCCTTGCAAAAAGTGAGTTCTAATTTCCCAAGGGGCTTTTCCAGGGTGGTATAGCGACATTGTTTCCTTGCAGAGTCCACACTCACGTCCACCATATCTGAAAATCACTCTCGATTCCTCCCAATGAATTATTTCTTACATAAAATCACATGGCTGCCTTTTTTTCATGTTATATGACTATTTGTCTTACTGTCATAAATTGGAATAATACTCAAACTCATTAGACCAAGGCTGATCAAAGACTTGAAGAAGAATTTAACATATTAGTAACAAGGAAACAATGGAAAACTGAGTACCTGAGGCATGGAATGGTTAGTATGTCTAGTCCAAAGTAAATAGCTAAGAGGATATTTCCCCATTTCCCACTCCTGGCAAACCTTTGTCCTACTTTATTCCTCACCCCTAGGCTCAGTCTTCAGTTCAATGATCCTATCTTCCATTAGCCAGAGAGAGAAGATAGTTTCAATAAAGTTTTACTAGAGAGTTAAGAAGGAACCCAGACATAGTCATGTATCACCCATTGCTTTGGGGACATCTCAGACTCTAGCTCCTGTTGCTGCTGTTGTTACTCAGTCGTGTTCAAATCTTTGTGATCCTGTGGAGCATACCATCCTTGGAATTTTCTTGGTAAAGACGCTGAAGCAGTTTGCCATTTCCTTCTCCAATGGATTAAGGTAAAGAGAGATTGACTAGGTTCACACAGCTAATAAGTATCTGAGATTGGATTTGAACTCAGATCTTACCGACTCCAAACCCAACAATCTAACCATTGAACCATCTGGTTAGTTCCTGTCTCTTGAGGGTGCCTCAAACTCAACATGCCCAAAACAGAAATCATTCTTTTTCCTTCAAACCTGCTCCTCTCCCAACCTTCATTATTGCTATTAAGGTCACCACCATCCTCCCAGGCCCCCCAGTGTGCAACCTTGGTGTCATCCTTGACTCCTCACTTACCCCAGAATCTGATCTATTGCCAAATCTTGTCATTTCTACTCTCACACCATATCTCACATGTCCCCTTCTGTGTAAAGTAAGTGAGTAAAGACTCACAGAACTGCTACATAGTTAAGGCCCTCATAACTTCTCTGCAGTATCTCCCTTTCCCATTCCCTTCCATATCCAATTAAACTGCCAAAGTGATTTCTTTGAAGCAGAGATTTGATCATGGCACACCCTCTATTAGGTGAATGTCCATCACACCCTCTTACCTCCAGGACCAAATATGAAGTTTTCTGTTTGGCATTTAAAGCTCTTTGTAACTTGACTTTTCCTACCTTTATAGTATTATTACACTTTACATTCTCCTTCCTCTTTTCCCCAGTGAACTCTGCAATCCAACTACACAAATCCATGTTGTTCCTTAAACATGATACTCTATTTCCCATCTCCTTATTTTTGTGCTGGCTGTTCCTCATACCTGGAATACCCTGCCTCTTTACCTCTCTGCTTTAGTTTTCCTGGCTTCCTTTAAGGCTCAGCTCAAATCCTGTTCTCTCCAAGTGTCTTCTCCTGTTTTCCCATAGCTGCTGGTGATTTCCCCTTTCAGATTACTTACCATTTACTCTTTATATATCTTGTATGAAGCTAGTGCTTTTCCATCATTCATCTGTAAATTCTTCAGGGACAGACACTGGGTTTTATTTTGGTTTGCTTTTCCTTTTATTCCCAGAACTAAGCATAGTGTGTGGCATATAATAAGTACTTAATAAATGTTAGTGGACTGATTGACTAACTAACAAATAACTCCATCTTTACTATTTCACAAATGACTAAAAGTTGTAGAAACTATAAAATCTCTTTTTTTGATATTTTTAACCACCACCTCCCTCAGTCTCCCCTTCTTTCAGCCTTCCTCCCTTTTACTCCCCTTTACCCTTACAAATTCTTCCCTCCCTTTTAGCCTCCCCTCCCCTTTCTTTCCCCTTTCCCCTCCTGCTGCCTATAGAGCTAGCTAGATTTATATACTTAAGTTTGTTATTCTTTCCTTGAACCAGATCAGATGAGAGTACCTCTCAGAAAATGCTCATCCCCTCCCCTCTTTCTGTATACTGTAATATAATTTTGCACCTCTTCCTGTGATGTAATTTACCATTTTCTGCCTCCTCCTTTTCAATTCTCCTGTTACAATCCCTTTGCACCATTAAATCACATTTTTATCATCACATCATTTACTTTATACCCACTCCCTCTATCTATATATGGCCCTTTAATATTTCATAATAAATATACAATTCTCAACATTAACAAGTATTGTCTTCCCCTATAGGGATATAAACAGTTTGCCCATGTTGAGTAACAAGTTTTTCTTTTCCCTGTTTACCTTTTAATACCTCTCTTGAGACCTGCATTTGAAGATCAAATTTCCCATTAATTTCTGGTCTTTTTATCAGGAAGGTCTGGAAATCCCTTATTTCACGAATGCCCTTCTCCTTGCCTGCAATATTATGCTCAACTTTGCTGGGTAATTGATCCTTGATTATATTCTCAGCTCCTTTGCCTTACAGAATATCATATTCCAATTTCTTCAATCTTTTAATGTAGAAGCAACAAGGTCCTGTGTGATCCTAACAGCAGCTCCTTGATATTTGAATGGTTTATTTCTGACTGCTTGTGGTATTTTTCTCCTTCACTTGGTGGTTCTGGAATTTGACAACGATATTCCTTGGTGTTTTTAGTTTGGTATCCCTTTTGGGAGGGGGACAGTGGATTCTTTCAATGACTATTTTGCCCTCTGGATCTAGGAGTTCTGTGCAGTTTTCCTTGATGATTTCTCAGAAGATATTGTCCAGGCTCTTTTTTTCATCATGGTAGGCCAATAATTCTTAAATTTTCTCTCCTGGATGATTTTCCAGGTCAGTTGTTTTTCCACTTAGATATTATACATTTTCTTCTATCTTTTCATTCTTTAGATCTTGTCTGACTGAGTCTTGATACCTCATAGAGTCATTAACTTCCACTTGCCCAATTCTAATTTTTATCAAATAATTTTCTTCAGTTAATTTTACACTTCCTTTTCCATGTGTCCAATTATTCCTTTTAAGGAATTATTTTCTCCAGTTAGTTTTTGTACTTCCTCTTCTATTTGTTCAATTTTCCTTTTTAAGGAGCTATTCTCTTCAGTGAATTCTTTTTTCATACTTTTAAAATTATTGGCCAGTTTTTCTTCTATTTCTCTAATTTGACTTTTAAAATCCTTCTTCAGTTCTTCCAAGAGTGCTGTGCTTGTGACTAGTTCATAGTCCCTTATGAAGTGTCAGATAGGAGTATAGTCTCAATTCTGACCTCTTTGGTATTCATGTTTTGGTCCTTGTCCCTATAGAAAGATTCTATGGTCTTTTCTTTCCTGCTTTGCTTCTTACTCATGATGATAAGGCTTTGCGTAGTATGGCCTCTGGTTCTTTCAGCTAGAAGCTAACAAATCTGGTGTTAAGCTGGCTGGTGTGAGAAAGCAGAGGCCATGTGAAGTCTTTTTGTGGTTCCCCTGATTTTCCCTGGAGCTAGCTTGTTAAGTGTGGGGAAAGGGTGGTCTGGCCAGAAGATGTCTCCTCAGCTGAGCTACAGCAAAGGCAAGCTCAGAGGTTGGTGATCCTGGCTGCCCTAGTGTCTTGCAGTTTCCACTGGGGTGTTGAGGCATGCCTGGGGTCCTGGTGTTGGTGGTTGGGAGACTCCACCCTACTGGGGTTCCGGATCTCCTCCTAGTTCACTGAAGTGGTGCTGTCTGGGACAGCTCCAGTCCTGCACTGTTCCCCTTTCACCGCAGCAAGAGGAATCCTCCTTAGCAATTTTCCTAGTGTCACATGCTATGAGACTGTTTGCCCCTTCAGCTGATCTCACTGATCCAGGATTTTTCTGGGGAAATATTTTATGGTTCTTTCATGGTCAACAAGGTGAGGGAGAGAGTGCATTTACCAATCACTCTGCCTTTTTGACTCCTGAAAGTTCAAGTAGGTGATTTACACACATTTAATCTGTGAGCTGATATTCTCAGGAGCAGCCACTGCAGATATGTGGGGTTCTGTGGCTCTCACTAGCTCAGCTCTGCTGTACTCCCATCTTGGGCTATTATGCCCAAGATTCCATGGTGGTGCTGCTGCCGCAGACTGCGCCAGGCCTTGCCATGGTGGGAACACGCTGCACTGTGCACTGTGTGTCTCTATGTTTACTATTTGTGGATTGTTGAAATCAATTTGATTCAGTTAGGCAAAATGTTGCCTTATAAGATATAATTACTACATTGATACTCTGATCATAAATATCAGTTGAGTCATAAAACTAGACTCTGCATGCTCACCAAAGGCATTTTCCATTATTAAAAATGATTCAGTTCAGAATCCAAAATGAAAAAGGATTCTTATTTGTTGATAACACTGGTGCTGAATGAATCATTGTGCAGAACTTTGCAATGGTTCCTGGGCAGGAGTCTCTAACCACTCGTGGCGTTTGTTCTGACCATACATACAGAAAAGACAAAGTGAATGAAAAATATTTATTGCCAGTATTACAGAATGTAATCAGTGTCTACCTCTATGACAAGCAGTATAGATGGAACATAAGTTGGGACCAGAGTTGAACAGGAGGACAGTAGGAAGGATTATCTTTGGGAAGTTACAAACCTTCTTTAATGATACAAAGTTTCCCATGAAAGCAAAAGACCATCTTTTAAATTCTAAAGAGTTACAAGATTTGTTGCATGGCAATAAGACATGCTGTATGACCTGTAACACAAGAAGAAAAAGAAGGAAAGAGAGATGGAGGGAGGAAGAGACAGAAAAAAGATGGAAGGAAGGATGCAAAAAATTGGATACAAGGTACATCCATCAATTGAAGAATGGCTAGACAACTTATGTAGAAATGTATTGGGTTACAAGAAATGATGAATATACAGAAACATAAGAAAACATGATGAATACTCATAAAGTGAAACAGATAACAGGAAAATAGTATGCATAATGACTACAACAATATAAGTAATAACAACAAAAACAAAACAGTTAAAACTGATTTCCATAAAATTGTAATGACTGACTTTGGTCCCAAAGAAGAGACCTGAGAATGTGCCCCCTTCCATTCTTTGCAAAGGTGAGAGAATATGGGTGTAGAATACTACATATAAGGACTGACAAAAAGGACATGTGAGAGAGCAACTGGGTGCTCTCAAAGAGGGGCCAATGGACAAAGACAAAGGGTGTCATGGAAAAAACACTGAACTCAAGAAACCAGGGTTTGAATCCTGGCTCTGCCACTTACCAGATAGGAAAATTAGGGGAGCATGGAATAATTTACTTGTTAGATCTATGGAGAAGGGAAGAACTTATGACCAGAAAAGAGATAGAAAGCTTTGCAAAATATAAAATGGGTAATTTTGATCATAATTAAATTTAAAAGATTGTTCACAAACAAAACTAGTATAACTAAGATTAGTAGGAAAGCAGAAAGTGAGAAAACAATTTGTACAACAGGTGTCTTGGATAAAAACCTCCTTTTTCAAATATGTAGAGAAGTAAGTCAAATTTATAAACAATATAAGTCATTCTTCAATTAATAAATGATCAAAGGCTATGAACACGAAGTTTTTGAAGGACGAAATCAAAGCACTCTATAATCATATGAAAAAATGTTCTGAATCATTAATAATTAGAGAAATTCAAATTAAAACAACTCTGATTTTGGCCAATATGACAGAAAAGGAAAATAATAAATATTGAAGGTGATGTGGGAAAATTAGGACACTAATGTACTTTTGATAGAGTTATGAACCTTTTGGAACTATGCCCAAAGGATTATATAAAACCGTGTATATCCTTTGATCCAGAAAGTCCACTACTACCTTTGTATCCCAAAGAGATTTTACAAAAAAGGAAAAGCAAATACTTGTACAAAAATATTTATGTCAGCTCTTTTTGTGGTGGCAAAGACTTAGACATTGAGAGGATACTCATCAACTTGGGAATGGCTGAACAAGTTGTGGCATGTATATGTAGTGGATGAGAGTAAGACTCACTCACACCCTCTCACCTTCCCCATCTTTCTCTCCACAATAAAAGCTTTTCCTTGAGCTTTCATGGGAAATAATTTATCTCATTCCCCTTTTTCCCAGTATATTCCTCTCTCACCCCTTATTTTTTCATATTCATGCTTGCATCATCTATCCATCCATCTATCTATCTATCTGTCTATATATATATATATATATATATATATATATATATATATATATATATATATATATATATATATATATATATATATATATTCCTTCTAACTACTCTAATAATGAGAAAGGCCTTATGAGTTCTAAATGTTATCTTCCCATGTAGGAATGTAAACAGTTTGACCTTATTAACTCCATTATGATTTCTGTTTCCTGTTTACCTTTCCATGCTTCTCTTGATTCTTATATTTGAAGGTCAATTTATCTATTCATCTCTGGTATTTTCATTAAGAATGCTTGAAAGTCCTCTATTTCATTGAATGTCTATCCCCTCCTCCAAAATATTAGATTCAGTTTTGTTGGGTATGTGATTCTTGGTTGTAATCCTAGCACTTTTGCTCTCTGGAATATCATATTCCAAGCCCTCTGATCATTTAATGTAAAAATTGCTAAATCTTGTGTTATCCTGACCATGACTCCACAGTACTTGAATTGTTTCTTTCTGGCTACTTGTAATATTTTCCCCTTGACCTAGGAGCTCTGGAATTTGGCTACGATATTCTTGGGAATTTTCATTTTAGGATCTCTTTCAGGAGGTTATTGGTGGATTGTTTTACTATTTTACCTTCTGGTTCTAGAATATTAGGTAACTTTTCTTTATTAATTCCTGGAAAGATGATGTGTAGGCTTTTTTTGATCATGGCATTCAGGCAGCCCAGTAATTTTTAAATTATCTCTCCTAGATCTATTATCCAGGTCAGGTCAGGTTTTTCTTTTTCCAATGACATATTTCACATTTTCTTCTATTTTTTTGGTTTTATTTTATTGTTTCTTGATTTCTCATAAAATTAATAGTTTCCATTTTCTCAATTCTAATTTTTAAGGAATTATTTCTTTCAGTGACCTTTTGTGCCTTCTTTTCCATTTGTCTCATTCTATTTTTTGTGGAGTTTTTTCTTCAATGACTATTTTTGTGCCTCTTTTATCATTTGGCCAATTTTACTTTTTAATGAATTCTTCTTGTTGGCTTTTTGTACCTCTGTTACCATGTGATCTAGTCTGTTGTAAAGGTGCTATTTTCTTCAGTACTTTTTGTCTTCTTTACCAAGCTGTTGACTCATTTTTTCA
This sequence comes from Bettongia penicillata ogilbyi, assembly GCA_023548195.1. NCBI lineage: Eukaryota > Metazoa > Chordata > Mammalia > Diprotodontia > Potoroidae > Bettongia > Bettongia penicillata. The sequence continues at coordinate 147,003 of JAJHZJ010000280.1, forward strand.
TAATTTTCTTGCATCACTCTCATTCCTCTTTCCAGTTTTTCCTCTGCCTCTCTTACTTGGTTTTTCAAATTCTTTTTGTGTTCCTCTATGACCCAAGATCAATTCATATTTTTCTTGGAGGCTTTAATGTAGAATTTTTGACTTTTCCATCTCCTGAGTTTGTGTTTTAATCTTTCTTGTCACCGTAGTAACTTTCTATAATCAAAGGTTCTTCTTTGGTTTGCTCATTTTCTCAGCCTATTTCTTGACCTTTAACTCTTTGTTAAAGTGGACCTCTGCTTCCAACATGGAGGGCACACTGCCCCAAGTTTCAGAATTTTTATGCAAAGATACATCTAGGTACCTGAAGTTTTCAGTCCTTCCAAGATGGTATGAGGTAAGGAGAGATATGTTTACTACTTTCCTGGCTTGTGCTCTAGTCTGTGAGTTACCACAGGCTCTATTTTCTTCCCTGGTATTATGAAGATCATCCTTGCTCCACTGTGGCCACAATCTCTGATGTGCTAGTGCTCCTCCTTGCCCTGGGACTATGACCTAGTTCTGAAAATAGGCAAAGTAACAAAGTCCTGCCTAAGTGACAGCAAAGAGACCCCTGTAATATCCTCCTTCTCAGTTGTTCAACCCCTGCTACCATCTGTGGACTGAGAACTCCAGAAGCAACTACAACCACTCTCAAAACCTGCTTCTAGTTTGCTGGGGCCATGTCTGTGTAGGAGCAGCCTGCGCTGGACTGTGTTCCACTCTCACCAAGGTGGGACAGACATTTCCTGTTGATCTTCTAATTTATCCTTGTCTGGAAAATTATTTCATGCCATCATTTTATGAGTTCTGCTGCTCCAGGAATTGTTTCATGGAATAATTTAAAGGTGTTAGAAGAGGATTGGGGGGAGAGTTCATGCCAGTTGATGCGTATTCTTCACCATCTTGACTCTGCTTCCTGAGCTGAATATTTTTCTTGGGAGAACCTGTCCCCCAAAGAGAGGGCATCAAATTTTTCTTGTACTCTCTGACTCATTTTATCCATACCCCAGAGCTCTAGGGAAAAACTTCTAAAGGTTAGTTTTGGTTCATATCTATGATCTTCCCAAAAGGGATTAATAGATCTCATTCAAGACAGGGATACAATGTACAAAGTTGATCAGGGATAGGAAATTACTTATTTCTTCTACCACAAAAACATAATGAAAATAATATAGTTAGTATCCTATGTTGCACTTTGAAGGTTTCCAGAGTTCTTTACAAATTGTTGCTGTTGTTGCAACTTTAGAAGTATTATCGGGGGGCGGAGCCAAGATGGCGGAGTAGAAGGACGCACATTTACGAGCTCCGAGCCCACAACCCATGGAATTGAGGTAAAAGGAGATCCCCATAAATTCTGAATCTCTGCAGGGGGTGCATAAACATAGGGGAAGAGATTTCCGTTCCACTGAACCCTGGAGAGCCGTCCCCGGGGTCCATCGCATCCCGGAAAGCGGACCCCACCCCCACCCCTGGCCATGGCCACAGAGAAGCTGACCCGAGCAGACTTCAGAGAGGAAAGCTCCGGGGGAAGCTCCGGCAGCCGGAAAAGTCCCTCCGCCCACAGAAGCTACAGGTCAGTAAGAAAGAAGACTGCGATAGGGGAGGGGAGCGGAACATCTCCGTGACTCCGGCCCCCTTGGGAGGAAGCGGCGGCGGCAGAGACGGGGGCAGGAAGCCGCGGAGGCAGAGGCGTGGGCGGGCGGCTGAGGCAGCAGCGGCCCGGGACTCAAGAATCCCCCAGCAGCAGGTAGGATCTTCAATACTGAAGGTCTTTCCAACCTGAGGGAGCCGAGCAGGGGAGATGGCCCTGCCCCCACCCTGCTCTACTGCTGAACGCCTCTGAATAAAACCCCCAAGGGAGCTGAGCACAGCAGGCGGGGCCCCCCACCCCGCCCCCACCCGCTCCGTTCCTGAAAGTCTCTGCAGAAAGCCCCTGAGGGCCCAAGCTTAGGAGGCGGCCCTGCCCCCACCCCTGAGCCAGAACTAAAGCTTGCCGCGGGAAAGCGCATTTGAATCTCAGAGGCCAAGCACTAGCTGGGTGGATCCAGGCGGGGGTGGAAAGGAATCTCAGAAGTCAAGTAACTGGCTGGGAAAATGCCTAGAAAGGGGAAGAAAAATAAGACTTTAGAGAGTTTTTTCCAACAAATGCAAATGATCCCGACCTTCGGATCTGATGGGGAGGACGAGAACGTATTTTTCCCATCAGGGAAAGATGTGGAGGGCGGGGCTTCAGTACCCCAGACACCCCAGGGGGGTGTTGGGTGGGCTCAGGCCTTGGAAGAGCTTAAAAAGGATTTTGAAAAGCAAGTTAGACAGGTGGAGGAAAGACTGGGAAGAGAAATGACAAAGATGCAAGAAGAGTATGAAAAAAAGGTCAATATCTTGGTAAAGGAGACCCAAAAAAATGCTGAAGAAATTAACACCTTGAAAAATAGGCTCACTCAATTGGCAAAAGAGGTTCAAAAAGCCAATGAGGAGAAGAATGCATTCAAAAGTAGAATGAGCCAAATGGAAAAAGAGGCTCAAAAGCTCACTGAATTTAATAGTTCTCTCAAAATTAGAATGGAACAGATGGAGTCTAATGACTTTATGAGAAACCAAGAAATCACCAAACAAAACCAAAAGAACGATAAAATGGAAGAGAATGTGAAATATCTCATGGGAAAAACAACTGACCTGGAAAATAGATCAAGGAGAGACAACTTAAAAATTATGGGACTACCTGAAAGCCATGATCAAAAAAAGAGCCTAGACATCGTCTTGCATGAAATTATCAAGGAAAACTGCCCTGACATTCTAGGACCAGAGGGCAAAATAAGTATTGAAAGAATCCATCGATCACCACCTGAAAGAGATCCAAAAAGAGAAACTCCTAGGAACATTGTGGCCAAATTCCAGAACTCCCAGCTCAAGGAAAAAATCTTACAAGCAGCTAGAAAGAAACAATTCCAGTACTGTGGAAATACAATCAGGATAACCCAAGATCTAGCAGCTTCTACATTAAGGGATCGAAGGGCGTGGAATAGGATATTCCAGAAGGCAAAGGAACTAGGACTCAAACCAAGAATCACCTACCCAGCTAAACTGAGTATAATACTTCAAGGGAAAATATGGTCTTTCAATGAAACAGAGGACTTTCAATCATTCTTAATGAAAAGACCAGAGCTGAAAAGAAAATTTGACTTTCAAACACAAGAATGAGAGGAAGCATGCAAAAGTAAACAGCAAGGAGAAGTATTAAGGGACTTACCAGAAATGAACTGTTTGCATTCATACAGGGAAGGACAATATTTCTAACTGTTAAAACTTTTCAGTATCTGGGTGGTTGGTGGGACCACACATACACATGTACACGCATGCACACACATACACACATGCATTCACATGCAGAGACAGAGAGCACAGATTGAACTGAATAGGATGGGACCATACCTTAAAAGAAATTAAGGTAAATGGTGAGAGAGAAATGTAGTGAGAGGAAAGAGGGGGAAATGGAAGGGGGTAACTATATGTCATTTAAGAGGCAAGTAGGAGATGTTTTTAGTGGAGGGAAAAAGAGGAGAGCTGAGGAAAAAAAACAAACAAACAAAAGTTTACCCTCATCACATTTGACTAAACGAAGGAGTGAAATGCGCACTCATTTTGGTATGAAAACCTATCTTACAGTATAAGAAAGCGGGGGAGAAGGAGATATTGGGGGGGGGGATGATGGAAGGGAGGGCAAAGGGAGGAGGGAGTAATTGAAAGTCAACACTTGGGGAGGGACAGGATCAAAGGACAGAAGAGAAACAATGAGGGGCAGGTTAGGAGGGATGGCAATTCAGTTAGTCTTACACAACACGACTATCAGGAAGGTCATTTGCAAAGCTACACAGATATGGCCTATAATGAATTGCCTGCCGTACCAAAGGGAATGGGTGGGGAGGGAGGGATGGGGAGAATTTGGAACTCAAAGTTTTAGGAACAATTGTTTAGTATTGTTGTTGCAACTAGGAAAGAAGACATACAGTTAATGAGGAATAGAAAGTCATCCGGCCCTACAGGAGAAAAGAGAAGATAGAGACAAGGGAAGGGAGGGATGACAGAAGAGAGGACAGATTGGAGATAGGGAAAATTAGATTGCTTGGGGTATTGGGGTGGGGGGAGGGGAGAAAAGGGGAGAAAATTTGGAACCCAAAAATTTGTGAAAATGAATGTAAAAAGCTAAATAAATAAATAAATAAAAGGAAAAAAAAAAAAAGAAGTATTATCTTATATGATCCCCACAACAATCCATTGAAGTAGGTGCTATTATTGACCTTATTTTGTAGATAAAGAAATTGAGGCAAATAGAATTTAAGTGACTTGCCTAAGGTCACATGGCTAATAATTATCATTGTTAGCCTTTGAATTCAAGTCTTTTAGATTACAAGTCCAACACTGTACACCCCATGACATCTAGTGACTTCTAAAATAAGAAAATTGTCATTGATTGTAAGGGGTCTGGAACTGTCGGGTTATCAGGGTCATGATGCCCTTGGGAGAAATCTCTTGAGATAACATGTCCTTGCATGACTTATGTGATGGACCACCCTTATGCAATAACCAATCTTCACAATTATCTTGAGCAAGAACAACAACAGCCACAGTGTTTGCAAACCTCTTGTATGAATGAAGGCAGGCATGAGATCTTTGAGAACTTAACAATTGATTTAGAATGTAAAGTATGATGTACTGAGTCTGCACCCTGCTCACCCTTAAGAGATTGTGATTCAAAACTTGTTACTCTGGTATTATACAACAAACTGGTTGATCCCTGGTCCCTTTTTGCTGTCCTGTGACAACAAAAGGGATTGAGATGCTGTCAGTTAAAAGGGAGATGTGGTATCTGCTTCATTCTCTTCCTTTGATCTTTCCAGAAAAGAATTAGCTCTTCCTCAATAGATTTTTTTGTGTGAGAGTAGGGAAGGAGTGGCTTTCTTTCCCCCACAGCTAAACAGAAGTTCATCTAGGTGTACTGGGCCTGGACCCTCATTCTCTGGATGCCTCTTCTCCTATATGTTTGCTTTCCTGAGCATAGATGACTGAACAGTAAACTTGAAATGGAAATTTCCAGTCGTGGAGAAAGGTTTATAAGTTTTAGAACTTCAGAGTTCCTTGTTTCTTGGCTGGCAACAGTAAGAAGAATGAGTCCATCCTTTGCCTGGTTTGCTTGAAGACAAAGACTTCGAGGGAACCTTTAGGATAGTGCACAGGACAAAGTGAAATATGAAATTATTCACTGCACTTATTCAGCAGTCCTGCCAACTGCTATAGATGTTGAAATTTAAATCTTGGGGGCAGAGCCAATATGGCAGAATAGAAAGACACACATACTCTAGCTCTTCCGCCACAGCCCATAAAATATCTATAAAAAAAAAAAAAAAACTCTCAACAAATTCTAGAGCATCAGAAGCCACAGAATGACAGAGTGAAAGAGATTTCCAGCCAAAGGTAATGTGGAAGGCCAAGAGGAAAGGTCTATATCACAGGACACTGAGCAGAGCAGAGCACAGCCCTGGCTATGAGGTACTGAGAGGAACAAGACCGGAACAGGCCTCCGGGGCAGAATCCCCAACAGGGAGGGTCCCAAATCCCTCCATACACAAGCACCAAAGACAGTTTCAAAGGTCAGTGAGAGGGCTTTCCCAACTGGGCAAGTGGGGAGCAGCACTGGCCCCAGGTGGAGGCAGCTGGCGGTGGTGGCAGAAGCTGCTGCATTCATCTGTGAAGCACTCCACCTAAATCCCCTGTAGGAATTGAGAAGTTGATCTGAATCTCAGCACTGAGCATGGTCCTGGGGTGAGGAGGTGCCCTAGGATCCTCCTCTTGACAATGGATTCAGAAGTCAAGTAACTATCTGGGAAAATGCCCAAAAAAGGGGAAAAAATAAGATAATAGAAGGTTATTTTCTTGGTGAACAGGTATTTCCTTTCATCATTTCAGATGAGGAAAAACAATGGACACTGTCAGAGGAAGTCAAGACTTCTACATCCAAAAAGAATATGCAATGGGCTCAAGCCATGGAAGAGCTTGAAAAGCAAGCCAACAGCTTGCTAAAGGAGACCCAAAAAATGCTGAAGAAAATAACACCTTTAAAAAGAGGCTAACTCAACTGGAAAAAGAGGTCCAAAAAGCCAATGAGGAGAAGAAGGCTGTAAAAAGCAGAAATAGTCAAATAGAAAAGGAGGTTCAAAAGCTCACTGAAGAAAATAGTTCTTTAAAAATGAGAGTGAAACTGAGGGAAGCTAATGACTTTATGATAAACCAAGAAATTACAAAAAAAAATCAAAATAATGAACAAATAGAAGATAATGTGAAATATCTCATTGGAAAAACAACTGACCTGGAAAATAGATCCAGGAGAGATAGTTTAAAAATTATGGGACTACCTGAAAGCCATGATCTAAAAAAGAGCTTAGACATTATCTTTCATGAAATTATCAAGGAATACTATCCTGATATTCTAGAACCAGGGGGCAAAATATATATTGAAAGAATCCACAAATCACCTCCTGAAAGAGACCCAAAGAAAGAAACTGCTAGGAATATTGTGGCCAAATTTCACACTTCCCAGGTCAAGGAGAAAATATTGCTAGCAGTTAGAAAGAAACAATTCGAGTATTGTGGAAATATAATCAAGATAACACAGGATCTGGCAGCTTCAACATTAAGAGATAAAAGGGCTTGGAATAGGATATTCCAGAAGTTAAAGGAACTGGGATTAAAACCAAGAATCACATACCCAGCAAAACTGAGTAGAATATTTCAAGGGAAAAAATGGTCATTCAATGACATAGAAGACTTTCAAGCATTCTTGATGAAAAGACCATAACTGAAGAGAAAATTTGACTTTCAAACACAAGAATCAAGAGAAGCATGACAAGGTAAACAGGAAAGAGAAATCCTAAAGGACCTTCTAAAGGTGAGCTGTTTACATTCCTACATGGAAAAATATTTGTACCTGTTGAGACTTTTCTCAGATTTGGGTAAGTGGAGGAATTATACACACACACACACACACACACACACACACATAATGACAAAGAGCATAGGTTGAATTGAATCAGAAGGGAGGATATCTGTAAAAAGATAAAATTAAAAGGTGAGAGAGGAATGTATTGGAAGGAAAAAGGGAGAAATGGAATGGGGCTTAAAGAGATAAGAAAAATATTTTTCAATGGAAGAGAAAAGGGAGGAGGTGAGAGGGAAAAAGTGAAGCTTACTCTCTTCACATATGCCTTAAGGAGAGAATAATATGCTCACTCAATTTGGTATGAAAATCTATCTTTCAGGGGGCAGAGCCTGAAATGGACAGACCAAGGACACGTCACAGGCAAAATCAATTTGGAATTTCGAGAGCATCTTTATTAGCCAGGCTGGCAGCTGCCTCATGTAGAGACCCAGAGGAGACAACTTTGAATTAGGGTGGGTGAGTGCATTTTAAGCATTTTGACGCTACTCAGTACAGCCTTGCAGTTTCCAGAACAAACAGGGTTCTGACAGAGTAAGAGGGGGTTTGCTACTAGGCAAAATAGAGAGGGTTGTCAGGGGCATTCCTAGGTAAAGGACCCTCAACAGAAAACATGTGCCAGTAGAGGTAACCAATCAGGAAAGGGGGTGTGGCTCAGCAGAAGGTGGTTACCTGGCAATTTTTGGTCTAACATTAGGGGGGCACTGGTGGTTACCAGGCAAATGGACTAAACAAGAAATGACTGTTAACAATTTATCAGATATTAAACCAAAGGGGAAAAACATTTTGACAGGGGCTTAACAACAGAAGGAAACTGTTACTAGGCAAGCTATTCTGCCTAGTAACCTAACAGAAATCTCTAGGCCTAGGGGCCCAGGGAGAAATAATGTCCATTTTAAGCCAGATGGCAGAGTAAAAAGATGCATATACTCTAGCTTTTCCCCCACAGCCCAAAAATTACCTGTAAAAAAATAGCTTTCAACAAATTGTAGAGCAGCAGAAGCCACAGAAAAAAAGAGTGAAAGAGGTTTCTAGTCAAAGACAACCTGGAAGGCCAACAGGAAATGTCTATCTCATGAGACCCTGAGCAGAGCCGAGTCCAGCCCTGACCAAATGGCACTGGGAGGAACAGGACCTGAACAGACCTCCTGGGAAGAGTTCCCAGCAAGAAAGGTCCCAGATACCTCAACCTACAAGTGACAAGAAAGCTCCAAAGGTCACTGTGGGAGGGCTTTCCCAGCAGGGGACTGCAGGCAGCTACAGTGGCCAGGAAGCAACCTGGGGCCATTGTCCAGGCAGTTCAGCTTAAAGCATCTGAGGGTAGGGAGCAGCTAATCTAAACCTCAGCCCTCAGTGATGGCCTCTCCCCTACCCAAAGCCCAGGGGAACCTAGCAGCTGATTTGAATCTCTTAACAAAGGATTCAGAAGTCAAGTAACAGGCTGGGAAAATGCCCAAAAAAGGGGAAAAAAATAAGACCATACAAGGTTACTTTCTTGGTGAACAGGAATCTCCTCTCATATTTTCAGATGAGGAAGAACAAGGCATACTGTCACAGGAAGTCAAGACCCCTGCCTCCAGGGCCTCCAAAAGGAATTTAAATTGGGTTCAAGCAATAGAAAAGCTCAAAAAGCGAGTTAGCACCTCGCTAACCTTAAAGAAGACTCAAAAAATTGTGAGGAAAATAACACGTTTAAAAAGAGGCTAACTCAATTGGGAAAAGGTCCAAAAAGTTGATGAGGAGAAGGAAGTTTTAAAAAGCAGAATTATCCAAATGGAGGAGAAGGTTCAAAAACTCACTGAAGAAAATACTTCTTTAAAGAGAGAGAATTGAGTTCAGGGAAGCTAATGACTATGACATAAACTAAGCAGTTAAAAAGCAAAACCAAAAGTTTGAAACAATAGAAGATAATGTGAAACATCTCAGTGGAAAAACAACTGACCTGGAAAATAGATCCAGGAGAGACAATTTAAAAATTATGGTACTACCTGAAAGCCATGATCAAAGAAAAAGAGCCTAGACATTATCTTTCATGCAATTATTGAGGAAAACTGTCCTGACATTCTAGAACCAGAGGGTAAAATAAATATTGAAAGAACCCAGCAATCACATCCTGAAAGGATCCAAAAAGAAAAACTCCTAGAAATACTGTAGTCAAATTCCAGAATTCCCAAGTCAAGGAGAAAACATTCAAGTAACTCAAAAGAAATAATCCAGGTACTGTGGAAATACAATCAGGATATCTAGCAGCTTCTACATTAAGGGATCAAAGGGCTTGGAATAGGATATTCCAGAAGTCAAAGGAACTGAGATTAAAACCAAGAATCACCTACCCAGCAAAACTAAGTATAATACTTCAAGGGAATAAATGGTTGTTCAATGATATAGAGGCATTCATGATGAAAAGACCAGAAATGAAGAAAAAAATTGACTTTTAAACACAAGCATCAAGAGAAGCATGAGAAGGTAAACAGGAAAGAGATATCACAAAAGACTTTCTAAAGCTGAACTATTAACATGTAACTCTTGAGACTGTCTCTGTATCTGGGTATATGGAGGGATTGTACATACACACATACACACACACACACACACACACACATACATACACACATATATAGAGTGTACATGCTGTGTTGAATCAGAAGAGATGATATCCACAAAAAATAAAATAAAAATTAAGGGGTGAAAGAGGAAAATACTGGGAGGAGAAAGGAAGAAATGGAATGGGGCAGGCTATAACTCATAAAAGAGATAAGAAAAATCTTGTTCAATGGAGGAGAAAAAGGAGAAGGGGAGAGGAGAAGAGTGAAGCCACTCTCTCCACATATGGCCTAAGGAGGAAATAACATGCTTACTTTGGTATGAAAATCTATCTAACCCTACAGGAAAGTAGGGGAAGAGAAGACAAGTGGGGTGAGGGGAACGATAAAGGGAGGGCAAATGAGAGAGGGGAGTAACTAGAAATAAACACTTTTGGGAAGGGACAAGGTCGATTGAGGGAATAAAAAAACAAGGGGGGACAGAGTAGGATAGAGGGCAATATAGTTAGTATTATACAACATGATTATTATGGAAGTCTCTGGCAAAACAACACATATTTAGTCTGTATTGAATTGCTTGCCTCCTCAGCGGGGATGGATGGGGAGGGAGGAAGGGGGATAAGTTGGAATTCAAAGTATTAGAAACAAATGTTGAGAATTATTATTGCATATAACTGAAAAGTAAGAAACAAGGTAATGGGGTATAGAAATGTTTCTTGCCCTACAAGAAAAGAGAGAAGATGGGGATAAGGGAAGGGTGGGGTGTGATAGAAGAGAGGGTACATTGAGGGAAGGTGTAATCAGAATGCAAGGTAGTGGGGGGGAAGGGAGAGATGGGAAGAAAAATTGGGACTCAAAATTTTGTGGAAATGAATGTCATAATCTAAAGTTAAATTGAAAAAGAAGAAATTTAAATCTCATTTTCCTGGAAGATTATAACAGTACCACTGCTAACTATTTAATATTTTTCCTCTCAATGCTTGCTTATGGATATTGTGTGAATTAAGCACTTATGTGTATGGGCAGAAGAAATAAATTATTTTCCTGCATTTGATCCACATCATGTGTAGAGTACCTTTTAAAGTAGATGTATGCCAAATCTAAGGTTTTTTTAAATTTATTTATTTAAATTTTTACATTCATTTTCACAAAATTTTGGGTTCCAAATTTTCTCCCCATTTGTCCCCTCCCCCCACCCCAATACACCAAGCATTCTAATTTCCCCCTATCACCAATCTTCCCTCACTTCTATCATCCTTCCCTTCCCCTTGTCCTCATCTTCTCTTTTGTCCTTTAGGGCCAGATAATTTTCTATTCCATTACCTGTATTTCTTACTTCCTAGTAGCAACAACAATATTTTACAATTGTTCCTAAAACTTTGAGTTCCAAGTTCTCCCCATCCCTCCCTCCCCACCCATTCCCTTTGGGAAGGCAGGCAATTCAATATAGGCCATATCTGTGTAGTTTTGCAAATGACTTCGATAGTAGTCATGTTGTGGAAGACTAACTATATTTCCCTCCATCCTACCCTGCCCCCCATTGCTTCTATTCTCTCCTTTAATCCTGTCCCTCCCCAAGAGTGTTGATTTCAAATGGCTCCCCCCTCCCATTTCCCTCCCTTCCATCATACCCCCTACCCTGCTTATCCCCTTCTCCCCCACTTTCCTGTATTGTAATATAGGTTTTCAAATCAAAATGAGTGTGCATTTTATTCCTTCCTTTAGTCGAATGTGATGAGAGTAAACTTCATGTTTTTCTCTCAGCTCCCTTCCTTTTCCCTCCACTAAAAAGTCTTCTACCTGCCTCTTCTATGACAGATAATTTGCCCCATTTCATTTCTCCCTCTCTCCTCCCAATACATTTCTCTCTCATCACTTAACTTCATTTTTTAAAGATGTAATCCCATCCTGTTCAACCCACCCTGTGCTCGCTGTGTCTGTGTGTGTGTGCACATGTGTGTGTGTGTAATCAAACCAACTACCCAGATACTGAAAAGTTTCAAGAGTTACAAATATTGTCTTTCCATGTAGGAATGTAAACAGTTCACCTTTGGGAAGTCCCTTATGACTTCTCTTTGCTGTTTACCTTTTCATGCTTCTTTTCATTCTTGTGTTTGAAAGTCAAATTTTCTTTTCAGCTCTCGTCTTTTCATCAAGAATGCTGAAAGTCCTCTATTTCATTGAATGATCACTTTTCCCCTGAAGTATTACACTCAGTTTTTCTGGGCAGGTGATTCTTGGTTTTAGTCCTAGTTCCTTTGACTTCTGGAGTATCATATTCCATGCCCTTATATCCCTTAATGTAGAAGCTGCTAGATCTTGTGATATCCTGATTTTATTTCCACAATACTGGAATTGTTTCTTTCTAGCTGCTTACAATATTTTCTCCTTGACCTGGGAATTCTGGAATTTGGCCACAATGTTCCTAGGAGTTTCTCTTTTTGGATCTCTTTCAGGCAGTGATCGATGGATTCATTCAATACTTATTTTGCCCTCTGGTTCTAGAATCTCAGTGTAGTTTTCCTTGATAATTTCATGAAAGATGATATCTAGGCTCTTTCTTTGATCATGACTTTCAGGTAGTCCCATAATTTTTAAATTGTCTCTCCTGGATCTATTTTCCAGGTCAGTTGTTTTTCCAATGAGACATTTCACATTATCTTCCATTTTTTCATTCTTTTGGTTTTGTTTTGTGATTTCTTGGTTTCTCAGAAAGTCATTAGCCTCCATCTGTTCCATTCTAATTTTGAAAGAACTATTTTCTTCAGTGAACTTTTGAACCACCTTTTCCATTTGGCTAATTCTGCTTTTAAAAGCATTTTTCTCCTCATTGGCTTTTTGAACCTCTTTTGCCAATTGAGTTAGCCTATTTTTCAAGGTGTCATTTTCTTCAGCATTTTTTCGGTCTCCTTTAGTAAAGTGTTGACCTGCTTTTCATGCTTTTCTTCCATCTCTCTCATTTCTCTTCCCAGTTTTTCCTCCACCTCTCTAACTTGACTTTCAAAATCCTTTTTGAGCTCTTCCATGATCTGAGCCCATTGAATATTTATTTTGGATGCTTGGGATACAGAAGCCTTCACTTCTATGTCTTTCCCTGATGGTAAAGCATTGTTCTTCCTCATCAGAAAGAAAGGGAGAAGAAATCTGTTCACCAAGAAAGTAACCTTCCATGGTCTTATTTTATTTTCCCTTTTCTGGGCCTTTTCCCAGCCAGTTACTTGACTTCTGAGATTCCTTTCCACCCCAGCCTTCCCTCCAGATCTACTCAGCTAGTGCTTGGGGTCTGAGATTCAAATGCTGCTCCCCAGCATTTCCCTCCTCAGGGTTTTTGGCAGGGTTGGGGCTGCTATTCAGTGTGAGATTAAATTCAGGTGCTCAGGTGGGGGCAGGGCTGCTAATCAGTTTGAGATTAAGTTCAGCTGCTTGGGTGGGGGCAGGGCCACCACCAGGAGTTCAGTTCCCTCAGGGGGTTTATGTGGAGATCTTCAACAATGGATCCGAGCTCCTACCAGCTTTGGGGGCCTCTGTCCTCTGCTGCTGCCTCCCAAGGAGGCCTGAGTTATGGAGACACCTCACTCCCCTCTTGGCCAGCCAAACAGGTTCTCGCACTGACCTTTGGCATCTGCGGGTGGAAGGACCTATGCTGCTGCTGGAGATTCTGTCCCTGAAGCCTGCTCGGATCTGCTCCCCTCAGTGCTGAGCAGCCAAGGCAGGGCTGGTCTCTGCTCCAGGTCTGATGTGCAACAGACCTTTGGTGTCAGTTTTTCAGGACTCTCTGGAACAGAAATCTCCTCCACTCCATTGTTGTGTGGCTTCCGCTGCTCCAGAATTTGTTGGGAGTTCTTCATTACAGGTATTTTATGGGCTGTGGGTTTGAGCCAGCATATGTGAATCTTTCTACTCCGCCATCTTGGCTCCTCCCCAAATCTAAGCTTTAAGAAATTTTCCCTGGGCCTCCAGAGTAGGACAGTAAAAAGTCAGAGGTTTGAGGAAGAGTCTGATCCCTTTCTTTAGAGGGCCAACTTCCCCCAGGAATGAATATCAGATTTGTGTCAGGGGAGTAGGTCTAGAACAAAGAAGGGCTTTTTGGTGGAAAGGGAGAAGATGAGCTTGTCTGACTCTAGGGCTTAAGTATTTGTATTGTAGAGCATCAAACAACCTTATCAAGCAGGTAGAGTCCTTTTGGTTTCATTTTGTTTTTAACCCCTGTTTTATAGATTAAAAACCAAAAGTTCAGAAAGATTAAATGATTTGTTTATGTCTTGCATAGCTAGTCAGTGGCAGGGGCCAGACTTGAACCCAGGATTTTTGGATTCTATCTGTTAGACTCTGTTGATTCTTTATTAATGTATCAGATTAGTTCCTTGTCAACTTTAAGAGAAGTGGGCAATTTAAACCTCAGGCTACACTTTTTTTAAAGGGTTAAGCAGAGTTCATAGTAACAAATCTTTCATAAAAGTGCAAGGAATCATGAAGATGCCAAACCATTAAAGATAATAGTATATCCTTAGTGGATCATTATTAAATATTGCCTGAATAACAATTTTGTCTCAGATCAGCTTTTCTTCCTTTTTATCTTCTGTCCCCCTTGAAAGTGAGGGGGAACAAATGCTTTTTATGTGTCTGTACAATACTTAACATGTAGGCAGATTTTCCTACCACGTGAGCAGTAGCTTGGGAATAAATTCCTTGGGAATAAATTGGATTTTGTTTTGTTTTGCTTTTAATGTTCATGCAGTCTTCTAGGTCACTAAGGTATAATTTTGTCATTAAATACTGAAATGCCAAATAAAATGCTATTCAGCAGTTTGAAACTCAGTGGTATACTTGATCTGAAAAAAAAAGACTTTATCTGGGATTGTGATCACACACTTAAACTCTATTAATCATTCTGAGTGACTTGATCTTCTTACAAAAGATAACTCAGTACATTATGTGGTATTGAGTGACTTAAATACTGCAGTTCAACTCCTGGGAAAATCTGGCCTAATAATTATTTTTAAAAAGCCTTTCTCACTTTGACCTCACCCCCGCCTCTACCCGAGTTCCTGCTGTCAGTGCTCTCTTTCTACTCAAATTTCTTGTATTTATTGATCTGCATACAACTTACATCAACCTCAAGAGAATATAAGATCCTTGAGGGCAGGGATTGTTTTAAAGTTTTTTCCTCCATTTCCTAGTACATATTAGGAACATAACAAATGCTTGCAAAATGAATGCATGAAGGACAAGGAATCAAGAAATTTTGTTTCAAGTTCTTTCTCTTCTGTTACTCATATGGTCACAGACAAATCACTTCAGTTCCCTCAACTGTAGAATGATTAAAATTGACAAATATTTATCGAGCACTTATCCAGTGTATAGTACTGATGGGGTGCTTGGGTACATGTGCTTGGACCTCAACTGTAAAATCACATTTCTCTCTCAAAATCACATTTCTCCCTAGCCTCGAAACACTGTCTCAAGCAGTTTCTCCTTAGCTGAAGGACACAGCCTGCCCCAGGAATAACCATTATCTCCCTTCCTGATATAGTAGTCAGCTGCACCTATGGAATGTGTTAGTCTGAACCAGCTGTGCACTGGCTGACCTGGCTGTATACTGGGTCATAATGACATTTACTACTCGCTAACCAATCATATGTGTCTACACTTAGACATACATATACTCCCTTACATTTATCTTGTCTAACAAGACTTTGATGAGAGCAGCCCGGTATTTCTTAGTCAGTATTGACCTCTAGTTAACTTAGTAATGTTTCAAGCCTAAAACCACATCCATGTCCTCCCCTTTGGACTATTTCCCAATGAACTCTGAGTAAAATACCTACAAAGTAGATACTAAAAGTGCATATTCCTTTGAGAACTAACGACTGCCTAATCCTGCTCGGAATCACCTAGTTAGCATATTTGGCACATGTTTTATTATAGAATATCCTATGGAAATTTTAGCTCTACCCCTCTAAGGTTGCAGGTTCCCTAAGGAGTTTTGCTCACTAAAAAGTGTAATAATTCTTAACCTTGACCTCAAGAATGCTTGAGTCTGTGAATTCTTTCCCAGATGCCCCATGCAGGGAACCCCAGTCTTGAAGTTCCTGTACCTCTGTCTCTCCAGCCCTCATCAGTACCATACTAGAAAGAAGTTTAAAACTATAAGCTAGCTCCCTGTCCTGAGAGAGTTTAGAGCATGGATGAAAAACACCAGTGCAAAGCGACAAGAAGGAAGCCAATATCAGTCATTCATCTAGAATTTATCAAGTGCCTACATATTCAAAGTAATGATAATAAATAATATGATAATAATTCCAACAGTTGGCATTTAAATTTTTGCAATTCACTTAATAGTTGTTAATTTATTGTTGTTCAGTTGTTTTCAGTCATATCTGATTTTTATTGACTGATACTCTTTTTAGGGTTTTCCTGGCAAGGATACCGGAGTGGTTTGCAATTTCTTTCTCCAATTTATTTTGCAGATGAAGAAACTGAGGCAAAGAAAGTGACTTTCCTCAAGGTCACTATAAGGTCTGGAATTCTCCTAGCTAGGGAACTCTGTACCTTTCAAAGGGACAATATCCCCATATACTGTGATATTCTAGGCTTCTCCGAACAGAGGAGTTAATTTTATACTGAAGAAAGAGGCAGGAAGATCCAGATTGGTTATAGATAGTAGTTTAATCAATTGGGTTATTTACATTAGGTGCCAGTCTGGGGTTGCTGCCAGATGAAACAGTCTCAATAATGGATCAAACTTTGAAAAGACCCCAGGAAAGCAAAATGATAATTATACAAATCAGACAAAAGGAGGAGGAGTTATAGAGCACATCACTAATGATTAGTTTCTGGTCAGAAATGGTAAATGCACAAACACATGATTGTGTACTGATCATGTACTGCTTATGTACTGGTCACTGTGTCCATGTTATGGTTTTCACAATCACCTTGTCTAATTTATGGTTTTTACTTGTCATCATATGTGGGTTTCTGCCTGTCACAGTGTTTAAGTTATGACTTTCATTTCTGGCTGTGTTTTATGGCTTTTCCTCAGTAGGGACCCTTTAGTCAAAAAGGTAGTAAGCGTCTGAAGCCAAATTTGAACTCATAAAGATGAGTCTTCCTGATTCCAAGTCCAATACTCTATCCGTTGTGCCACCTAGCTGCCCAATTTACTTTACAGATATTTTCTTATTTGATCCTCTCAACAACCCTGAGAAGAAGGTGCTACTACTCATTCCATTTTTAAGATGAAAAAAGTTAAGTAACTTGCCCAAGGTCATACTCTCTGAGGCAGGATTTGAATTCAGGTCTTACTGACTCCAAGTTCATTGATCTATTCACTTGATGCCCCAACATATAATATAAAGAACAAAAAGGAAGAAAAAAAAAGCCCTTGACCTTAAATAATAATCTGGTTGAAAGATATGACAACAGGGTGACACAGCTACTAAGTATGTGAGGCAGGATTTGAACTCAAGTCTTTGTGACTTCAGAACATATATTTATTGATTATTATGTACCTAGTACTGTATTAGATGCTGAGGGAGTAGCACATTTAAAATGTTATATTTTCAATGTGAGCATTTATACCTTTGAAATTGACAAATGTTACAGAATTAGGAATTGATTTGTTTTTTTGTTTTTTGTTTTTTAGCCGTCTAGACTTGAGAAAATGGTTAAGAAAATTTTAATGATATAGAGATTAAATTTAAAAGTGTGTTGTGGAAAATGCATTATCTCCCCTCTCCCATTCCCTGCCAGAGAGCTGTTAGTTAAACATTAACCAACTGTCTGTAATCCCCATAAACAAAAGCTCCTTGTGGTCTTCAAAAATGATTAAGAGTATAAAGAGGTCTTGAGATCAAAACTTTTTAGAACTTTTCTAAGACTCTAAACTTTTGAATAGTTACTACTTGCATTTGTACATAGTGCTTCCTTACAGGGAGCTCCCTACACCAAGAAAATCATAGGTCAAAAAATAAAAGAAATGTCTGAGTCACTGTGCATCACACTCGGGATACAACCATGAAAAAATGGCATAGTCTTTGTTGTCAAGCAGAAAACATTTTATTATGGGGATACTACATTTACACGGGTAAATAAATGCAATCCAAGGATGAAACAACACAGTTTCAGAACACAGTTTAAGACAAGCTGAAGGAGGAGAAGCAGAATGATCAAAGGTCTTGAATCTCTTTTATTTAAAGAGCTGCAGAAAGAATTAGGGCTGATGATGGGTAGGAGATAGAAATAGGTTTCTTTAAGTATTGAATGGCTGTTACATGGGGAAGAGATATTATTGAGTCATTTCTGATTCTTTGTGACCCCATTGAAGGATTTCTTGGCAAAGATACTGAAGCAGTTTGCCATTTCCTTCTCCATTTGTCCCACGTTACACAGCTAGTAAATGTCTGAGACAGGATTTAAACTCAGGAATGTGAGATTTTCTGACTCTGGGCCTGATGTTCTATTCACTGCACCACCTAGCTGCCCCAGAAGAGAAATTAGGTCTATTCTATTCACCCTGGTGGAAAAAACCTGTACCCACAATGGATAGATATTACAAAGATATTAACATGATTTTTACTGAGCCAATCTCTAACCTGAGAATACTTGGAGCCCCACATAGCAGGCCTAGAGATAGGAGTGCCAGTAATCAAGCAGTTTAATTAATCAGATTCAGAGTGAGGAATGTTCTCTTAGCTGAAGTAAAAGCACAGGTTATATACTTAAATCACAAGAGGGGAAGAAGGTGGGGGAAAGTGGATTTCAAACAATCATTTAGTAGTTTTCCATGAGTAACTAATACAACAATTTTGGAGTCAGGTCTTTGAAGGTCATGATCACCTCCCCTATGGTACAGAATCAGAGTTATAGGAGGGAAACAGGTTCTACAATCTTTGATTCACTTCACTTAAGGTCAGAGTTTTGATTAATCAGTTTAAACTGCGTTCTGAGCTCTGAGAGGCAGCTCTTGAGAAAATGAAATTACTGGTATATTCATTATACATATTTATATCAATTAATATGAAAATTTTAAATTCCCTTCTCATTCTTTCTTTTTGTCCAAAAAGGTCAGAATGACCCTTGAAGGCCAATGAGGAACATTCATTTGAAACATGATTTTGAAAACTTTCTTGACTATAGAAATTTGCTGTAAAAAGGAAAAAAAAAAGTGGGACATAGTTATATAACGGGAAAAATTCCCTTAGCTCTGCAGTTATAGAGTGTTAAAGCAAGGCACAGGATTAACTAGGTGGGAATTTTCCTTTTCCAGAAAGGAAATAACACAATGAAGAAATAAAGTCAGGAGGATCCTATCTATCTGTAGCCTATCTAGGCTGTATCCTAAGTCATCCTTATAAACTTTTGCAGGAGCAGATGTCCACCTTAGTAGTACTCAGGTTTCCTCACCTGCTATTTTCTGTTATGACTTTGTAACAATTAGGACAACTATCCCTGTGATCAAAGCTCAAAACAAATTAAAATCCTAGGAATTTTTACCTTAAATAGCAAAATTTTCATTAATCACAACTTTATGAGATAAGTACAACATAAAAGTGAAAGAAAAAAGCCCCTGCTACTTCATAAACATTGAAGTGACAGCAGCAAAGAGAACAAAGACTTAGTTCACAGAGGGGAGTGACTTGGAAATCCCAGCCCATGTCGAGTTTCTTGGATTGGTGAGCTACATCAGCTGTTGTCTTCTCATTTGGGGATTCTTGGGAACAGCTGTCCACCTCATAAGTCAGCTGCTTTGGACCCCTTCTAATCTTTAGCGTAAGGTATCAGTAAGCACCCTAACAAACACAGAGGGGCTTGCTATCACAGATTCTTAGATCTGCATTCATAAAAGGAAAACTTTCAAGGGATTAACAATCAGTTTAATCAAGCACACATATCATTCCTTTAACCAAGCACATATATCATTCACCTAATTCAGGAGAGTCAGCACCTTGAAATTCAAAGAAAATTAAAAGATCAACAGACATGGCTTGCTCTGCCTGAATTCAAGACAGTTGGACCCCAACTATTTGACCATAGTTGCAAGACAGGGAAGCATGACATGTGGGATTTCAAAGCCTGGGGGCTCCTTAAAGTGGCTTCTCAGAGTCCTCGTCTGGCCAAACAAATCCTTCCAGTCAGTAAGCCCCAAAGTAATCCACAGACATAGATTCCTCTGCCTGCCCATAATTCAACAGACAGGTACAACTGTCTGACCATAATAACCTGAGAGGAAAGCACTAACATCTGGATTTTCAAAGCATGGGAGGAGGGCATCCCAAAGTCATGTGCCAAAGTTTAATCCTCACTTTCCATCTCAGGTAAATAGGTGGTAGTTTTGAATGTGTTGCTTACACCAACTAGGTTTCCTCCTTTCTCAGAGGTGAATAAACAAATGAGAGAGCTAACTGCACAAAAAAAGATTGATTACTGATGCATTATTAGCAGCATCTGAAGTTCACAAACTAGAGGCAACTTGGTTAAGAGATGAATGGTTGGAAGGGGTTAAGGGACACCTCCAGCTGTGGGAGATGTCAGGGATATAAGACAAAAGGAAGTGGTCCTTCTTGACTCAGATGAAATAGAGGCCTGTAAGTTATGGAATAGATCACATCCTAGCAAGTGACTGGGAGCCTCAGGGACCAAGACAAAATGATGAAAGGCACTTATCCCTCCAAAAATAAAGGGAGAGTGATTCTGAGATAGGAGTTACCAAAGTCTGTTGAGGGCCAGTCTGGAGTGCTGTTGGCAAAGTTCAGGACAGACCTTCAGGGAAACTGTTCTTTGAGACTCATTATCATTCAGAATGGATCTCCAGGCCCCCCTGGATGTTGTTGTCTACATGAGATATACAAGAGAACTGCAGAACACACGGGATTTGTAAAAAGACACCCTCTAAGCTAACAATCTTTAAGACAATAAGACCGGCCAAATTACTAGGATAGGAGATGAGCAGAATGTCACATAGACTTGCAGCTTCCATATGTAAATACCCTGACCCTTGGATCAATAAATAGAGTGGCCATATCTTCCCCTGCCTGCCTGTGTCTTTCTTTTTCACCACTGTCATGTGGGGACTCAGGCAGTCTGCCACAAAAGTCTAATAAGAAATCCCCATACTTTCTTCACTCTAGGAGAAGGGAGAGTGGTAGGCAGAGGAGTTTAAAACTGAGAGTATGGTACAGGTATCAACTAGAGCTGACATCTTTTGCCTCGCTATGAGCAGAGAAACATATACAACAGGAGTCATAGGGAAAATGAGCATCACCTATACATCCCCCTCCTTCTGCCACCCCTCCTGTCAACCTTCCCTAGGTCAGTCGGCCTAGTCATGTTGAGTGATTAGGATTTCAGGGAGTATCCCTCAATTCTTTTCGGGGTGCTTTCTTTTTGTTCTCTTCAGCATCTGCCCCGGTTCCCATTTTAGAGTCTTTCCTCTAAAGGCCAGATTTTCCATTTAAATGTAAAAGATAAATTCTCAATGTAAACATAGGATTGATGTGTTCTACTTAAGATTCATACATATCTAGTTAGCAATCTAAGTTCCTAATGGTTATAATGTGTTTCAACAGTTAAGTGTACAGTATTTTAGCTAGTTATAGCAATCTAACATCACTAGAAAGTCTCTAAATGGAAATGTTTTCAATGTTAGTTTATAACAGTTGGTATTGTAGTTAAATATTTTTCTCTAGTAAAAAGATATTACTTCATTAGTTAGAAATAGAGTTTTCTATCTATTTAGCAAATGTATCATTTAACAATGTAGTCAACTTGAGTCATGGACATGATTTCTGGTTAGCTTCCTAATTAATGCAGGGTTTCTCCAGTTAAGTTAAAGTTAGCTCCATATCAGCCTGAAATAAAATAGAAAAAACTATCAACTTTAAAGAAGGCACTAAAGTACTAGAATTCCCAAGAGAGGCAGTGAAGGGCAAAGTTAAACACACTTCAACATGGAGAGAGTCCCGTGGGAAACACAACCTCAGGAAACTGTTATTAAAGTTTTTTGGGTTTTTTTTTTTTGCATAAGAATTATTAATCCTTAGAGAAGGCTGATGGAGCGCTAACATCAGTTCGGAATAAGGGCTGCTTCCTTCCTTTCTTTTTTCTTTCTTCCTTTCTTTCTCAGCTTAGAGAGCTCTAGTTTTAACTGATTTTGATTGCCCTACGGCACTTTGCAGCTCTGGGATGGGATAAAGTCAGTTCATAGTTAGCTGCACTGAGTACTACTTAATGGTAACACTGACCTCTCCAGCTATTTTTTCCCATATTCTAGCTATTTTCATCAATGTACTACCAATAAAAAAAACTCCTCTAATTGGATCTAGTCCCATGTCAGTGTGTAACTGTTTCAGTGGGGATTGCACATAGAATTCAGAGCTTCTCTGCCAGTTTCTGACTACCTATGGTGACACTGCACTTTGGGCACTTGGGGTATGAGTAAGCCTGTGCCCCTTCCAGTCATGTGGTGGCTTAGTGCTAAACAAACCTGGTGCTTTGGCAGAATGTAGAAAACTCTGGATGATTTGTTGTGCCTGATCTTTTTGTACACTGTTAACAGCAGCATGGGGGGGCTGCCATGTCAGTTTGAAAGGAGAGGCACCTTTTGGTTCACATTGTTCCTTTATCAATCAGTAGGTCTCTTCTTCCCTGTGAGGGATAGAGGGAAAGTAACTTGCCCTATCCCTCATTGTGGCCACTGGCCATGATCACATGACCACATGACCCACATCCTGCCTGAACTTTGGACTGTCTTTCCTATGTTTATTCTTTTCTAATCTTAGGTAAATGAATATCAATACCATGATAGGTGTGTTCAGGCTTGGAAGTCACCTTGTGAATGCAAGACTTTCTATAGGTTGGAGTTAACTGGCAGCAAGGGGAGGAGTCACTGGCAATGTTCCAACTCTCTTGGAGCAGATGACTACTGTCAAGAGGATAATACTAAGCTCTGCTCCAGTCTGCCTGGAGATACCTACTCTGAGAAGGACAGGGAAGAGTTGAGGCAAAATGTAAAACCTCTACTCAGTCCAAAAAATGCCCTATGGTTTAGATAAGGTATAAGTATCAAACTAATGGGAAAGTATAACTGAAGTTATTACTGCCATTTATTTAAGTTTGTTTCTGTCAAATACCCTTAGGAGTAGGACTTAGTGATATTTTTGTGAGTAGAAAATAAATATCTGTCCCACACCTGATTCATATTATCCATTGAGTACTTTTCTATTTCTCCTTTGAGGAGACTTTGAGGAAACCCAAACCTTCACCTTAAGCAATTTTCTTCTGGCACTGGGATGAGGAATATAATAAGACAAAATGTGTGAGAAAAGGAAACCTTTCAGATGATTTGTTCCAGAATGAAAGAATCAATAATAAACTGCTTTCTCTATCACTGGGACTTTTGGGTTCATTCTTTTTGTTCCTGAGCCAATATGTTGTTTTCTTGTGTTTATAGATTTTTTCTTGTGATACAAGCTGTGAATGCTTTTTACAATTAAGCAAATGCATAATTGACTGATATTTGGAGAGACCACTGTATGTAAGGCAAATTTTAGTGTAAGTTAGATGGATTTTAGGGTGTGTAAAATAAATTTTTGTTATTATTTTTCAGAATTCAGTTTCTCAGGATCCATAACCATAACAATCAAGTTTGCAAGTACGAGATATGAGTTTCCACAGTAATGCTTCAAAATATCTCCACCACACTTGCACAGAGTTATATAATGATAAATAGTAAAAACATCCACTGTGGCTGTGCAATGAGATACAGGGATGAGGTGATGTAAATTTGTGAGGCTATTGCTAGCAATGTGCCTTCTTTGTCTGTTGGCCTATAAAACAGGTGGTCACCAGATAGTGAATGGGGAACCCTAGGGTTGAATGGACAAATGCTGTGTGTGTCTCAACTAGCCCCCATTGAGGCTTGGGGGGAATCTTAGGGTTGAGTGCACAATCTGGAATGCTGTGTGTGCCTCGATTGGGCCCCATCAAGGCTTGGGGAGAATCTGTGTTTGCTTCAACTGACCCTCATTGAAGCATGGAGGGATTTAGGGGAAGCACAAATTGTGCCTGTCTCAACTGACCCTATCTAGACATAGGGATAGTTGCCCCCCCTTCCCTCTAACCCCTGAGAGAAAGGTGATTAGGGAATGCTATAGGAGTTTGTACTCCCATTGTCAGCAACCTCTTCTGAGAAACTAGACTGGAATAAAGCAAGATTACTAACCCCTTCTTAGTGTCTTTCCTGTCTGACCAAATCAAGAGTGAACCTGTGCTAGCCCTGAAGTGTGCTGTGCTTATCTGTCTGTGCTGGTGTAGTTGGCAGGATTCTCACAGATTACAGGAAAGTATGAGATTTAGTGGAACTGGAATAGTTGTCTGTTGTTCTCCAGGTATTATGTTATTTTTAGTAGCTATGATTCTATGAAGCCTTCCCAAGGGATGGGACGATGGACTATGGACCCCTTCCCAAGAGTGGGAAGATGTACTCCTTACTGCTAGAGGCTTTGAGAAAGTTTTGCTGAAAACTCTGGGTACCCTTGATAAGAAGGGAGCTAGAAAGGCTTCAGAAATTGTAGAAATTCTGTGGGATTTAGCCTCATAGGAGTGGGAAAGTCAGTATTCCTTGGCAGATGCAGTAGTATACCGGACCAGCCTACAGACACCTCAGACTAGCCCAGAGAGACCTGGACCCAGGAATAGCATTGGGGGCTGGGACCGTGAAGCAGGCATCCCTAAGCTGAGACGAGCCAAGTGAGGAGCAACAGAAGCCCAAGAAGCAGAAAAAGCAGCAGAAGCAGTTGGAGCAGTTTCTCAGGTGCCCAGAGCAAGGCCCAGACAAGATAACCCCACTTTCCCTCTCCCTATCCCACTGGCACTTCCTGAAGAGATAAGTTGGAGAAATAGCAATGGGAGGAAAACATGACCTTCAGAGGTGGGGGAGTCAAATGGGTGATTCAGTCTCTTGGGTTGTGGTTGGTTAAAGTTAACTATTGTGAGAAAAAATACTGACAAGCTACTGTCAGTGGGAACCTGGTTATGGGGGTTTCAGATTGATTTATCCCAGAAAAAAGAGGCATATGAGAAAGCCCAAGAAATTTGTTAGAGAATGAAACTCCAATTCTCAGGGCTTGGGTGTTTATTCTTCCCTCTGCTGAAGAGGCAGAGCTATCTGATGGGCTTGTGGAAGACTTTGGATATGTTACAGTGAAAGGAAAAAGTGTATGGGAGAAGTCCCTCTTAAATCTTCCAGTATTGTTAGAGACTACTTCAGAGGCAGAGTACTTTGAGAAGTGGGAGCAGAATTTCCTCAGAGTGCAGGAAAGAGTTAACACCTCTATAGAAATAAGACAGAAGCTGGAGGAGAAGTTTGAACTTCTCAGAGTCAAGGCCATGGTCAGAGCTAGAGCACTGTGAGGTAGGTTCTGCTAGAGAGAGCCCAACTCAGAGTAACCCCCTCCCTAGACTACGCCAGAGGGGTAAAGGTCCAGGAATTGTATTGTGCCCAGAGCCCAGGTGCCCTTGAGTTGGGGTGATATGGGACACAGACGGAAGCTGGGGGCAGAGATCTCTGGAACCTACTGCATGTGGACCAAGGCAGAAGCAAGGAGAGCCCTAGTTGGGGCAGCCCTACCCTGCAAGGTGAGACCCCTGAGTGTACTGGAGGGGTGGGAGCCCTGGAAATGTGTAGGGGCAGTCCTTCCACCCATAAAGTGAGACATGCAGCAGGAGCAGGAGGCAGCCTGTATCCAGACCCTGGTAGGAGCAGCAAGAAGTCAGCCCCTGGAGCTGCATAAGGAGGGGGAGTTGCTGCTGTGCTAGGGACCCAGCCAAGGGTCAAGATGAAAATTTTGCAGCAAGGCAAGAGATCTGAGTATGCTTTTCTGCCACCTCCCCCTGGGACAGGTTGAGGCCCAGGGGTGGAGTTGTCTATGGTGGGATGAGGTGAGTGCCAAAACCCCCAGGGGTCCACCCTGTCAACTTTGTTGCTCATCAGCCCCCCAAAACTTGTGGTGGGTGCTGGAGCAGAGTTGGGAGTTGGACTTTTTTGACTATGCGTGTAGCTGAGAGTGCCAGGTGAGAGCCTGCAACTGCATAGGAAGAAGGACACCTCCCCAAGAGTACTTTCAGGACTTGGACCCTCTGCTTTGACTGAGGTGATTATAAACTATTGTGACCTAAGGGTGGAGTATGTTGTGTTCTCTGCTACCCCTAGAGATGTGATGTGTTAAGGGAAACCCCTTTCTTGTGATGGGGGTGGGTGCAATTACAGTCTGGGCATGAGGGTAACAGAGATGTTGACCCCAAACTCCCTGATGTATAAGCAGTTCTATAGGCAGTACTTTGAACAGTACCTGAAGTGAGGAGGAGCTGACTGCTCATGCACCAAAGATTTTGACCCTCAAAGATTATATAAGTGGGGAAATATGCTATATTGTTTACTGTGCTATGGTAATATACTGCTACTATGTCATATACTGAAGGTTACGTTACATATTGAATGCAATATTATATACTGTGTGCCATGTTGCATACTGAGTGTTATGCTGTATACTGAATGCTGTGTTCTACTTTAGGCCTTGTGGCCATACTTGTTCAGAGAAAAAGGCAAGCTACTTTTGTGTTTGTTTGAGGCCATGTAGCTACTCTGACAGTATGCTGTTTGTATACCTGATGCCCAACACAATGTGAATGTTATATTGTTGTTATATAGGTGATGCCCAGCATAATGTTGCTGTAGTCTATATTGTTGTTATTGTAATATGAATATTGTTACAATTTATACCATTGTAATATACATATAATATATAACATATTGTTATGAATTGTAATGTTATGTTTTAGTTTCTTGCTCAAGGACCCTAAAAGTGTTACCTGTATAGATTGTAAAGGCCACTATCCTGGAGGAGTGGAGTATATGTAATGTGAATTTTAGTGTAAGGTGGATTTTAGTGTGTATAAAGTGAATTTTTGTTATTATTTCTCAGAGTTCAGTTTCCCAAGATCCATAACAATCAACAGATTCCAAGTACTAGACATGAGTTCCCACAGTTATGGTTCAAAATATCTCCATCACACTTGCACAGAGCTATATAATGATAAATAATAAAAACATCCACTGTAGCTGTGCAGTGAGATACAGGGATGAGGTGATATAAATTTGTGAGGCTATTGCTAGCAATGTGCCTTCTTTGTCTGTTGGCCTATAAAACAGGTGGTTACTAGATAGTAAATGGAGAACTCTTAGGGTTGAATGGACAAATGCTGTGTGTGTCTCAACTGGCCCCCATTGAGGCTTGGGGGGAACTTTAGGGTTGAGTGCACAATCTGAAATGCTATGTGTGCCTCAATTGGCCCCCATCAAGGCTTGGGGAGATTCTGTGTTTGTTTCAACTGGCCCTCCTTGAGGCATGAGGAGATTCAGGGGAAGCACAAATTGTGCCTGTCTCAATTGAACCCATCAAGACATAGGGGTAGTTGTCCCTCTTCTCACTGACCCCTGTGAGAAGGGTAATTAGGGAATGCTATAGGAGTTTGTACTCCCATTGTCAGCAACCTCTTCTGAGAAACTAGACTAGAATAAAGTAAGATTATTAACCCCTTCTTAGTGTCTTTCTTGTCTGATCAAACCAAGAGTGAACCTGTGCTAGCAGTTCTTAAGTGTACTATGTTAATCTGTCATACAATCACCTACTTATCTCATATTTTGGTAATAAATATGAAAATGTTTTTCAGAAACATGGGATCAGACTTGCATTTGAAAGGAAACTAGAAATGTTCTTTTCTAGTAATTCATCTGCTGTGGTGAAGCATTTGAGCCAATTATAAGAATCTAATTTGTCTTACCATTTCCCAGTTTTCCAGAGAAGCTGCAGTTACCTCCAACTTCCCTCCTACATCAAATTTCTAAAAAGTTGCAGACAAAGCTCCATGCTCAGCATTTTTCTCAGAGCAATCAGAGTAAACTCAAGAAATGACCTCCCAGAACTTTTACCTAAGGCAGAATAAGAATGCCAAATACAAATTACCTTCATTTCTATTGTGAAAATTGATTTCTTGATTTGCTTGATCTCCCCTCTTCCTGAAAACACAGAAGAACTATATGGGGACTGATTGTACTGTCTTGCCATACCAACCATCCTGTGCAGGGAACTAGAGTCAACCTAGCTGGCTGTGGAGAAAATCAGCAGCTCTGAAACAAATTAAGTTCATACCAGCTTAGAAGCAGACCCTAAACTTTTTGGTGGTTTATGGATCTTGAAGAGACATCTTTATCTGCAGACTTACTATTTTACATCCCCCTTATCTCATTGTTTGTGCTCAAATCTAGAACTGTCAGGCTGATTTGTATATTAAAGGGCCACATATCTGACACTTAGAATTTCTTACTTCCCCTCCTATATTCCCCTTCTTTGTGAATGAAGATTGACTCATTTCCATTTTTCTTCCCAAATTCTCTGCCTCCTACTGTTTGAAAAGTATAAATATTGGGGAAGGAGCCAAGATGGTGGAGTAGAAAGATTCACATATGCTAGCTCCGAACCCACAGCCCATAAAAACCTGTAATGAAGAACTCTCAACAAATTCTGGAGCAGCAGAAGCCACACAACAATGGAGTGGAGGAGATTTCTGTTCCAGAGAGTCCTGAAAAACTGACACCAAAGGTCCCTTGCACACCAGACCTGGAGCACAGCACAGCCCTGCCTTGGCCTCGCAGCACTGAGGGGAGCAGATCTGAGCAGGCTTCAGGAACAGAAGCTCCAGCAGTAGCATAAGTCCTTCCACCCACAGATGCCAAAGGTCAGTGCGAGAACCTGTTTGGCTGGCCAAGAGGGGAGTGAGGTGTCTCCATAACTCAGGCCTCCTTGGGAGGCAGCAGAAGAAGCAGCAGGAGACAGGAGCTCCCAAAGCTGATAGGAGCTCGGATCCATTGTTGAAGATCTCCACATAAACCTCCTGAGGGAACTGAACTCCTGGTGGTGGCCCTGCCCCCACCCAAGCAGCTGAACTTAATCTCAAACTGATTAGCAGCCCTGCCCCCACCTGAGCACCTGAATTTAATCTCACACTGAATAGCAGCCCCAACCCTGCCAAAAACCCTGAGGAGGGAAATGCTGGGGAGCAGCATTTGAATCTCAGACCCCAAGCACTAGCTGAGTAGATCTAGAGGGAAGGCCGGGGTGGAGAGGAATCTCAGAAGTCAAGTAACTGGCCGGGAAAATGCCCAGAAAAGGGAAAATAAAATAAGACCATGGAAGGTTACTTTCTTGGTGAACAGATTTCTTCTCCCTTTCTTTCTGATGAGGAAGAACAATGCTTACCATCAGGGAAAGACATAGAAGTCAAGGCTTCTGTATCTCAAGCATCCAAAATAAATATTCAATGGGCTCAGGCCATGGAAGAGCTCAAAAAGGATTTTGAAAGTCAAGTTAGAGAGGTGGAGGAAAAACTGGGAAGAGAAATGAGAGAGATGGAAGAAAAGCATGAAAAGCAGGTCAACACTTTACTAAAGGAGACCGAAAAAATGCTGAAGAAAATGACACCTTGAAAAATAGGCTAACTCAATTGGCAAAAGAGGTTCAAAAAGCCAATGAGGAGAAAAATGCTTTCAAAAGCAGAATTAGCCAAATGGAAAAGGAGGTTCAAAAGCTCACTGAAGAAAATAGTTCTCTCAAAATTAGAATGGAACAGATGGAGGCTAATGACTTTCTGAGAAACCAAGAAATCACAAAACAAAACCAAAAGAATGAAAAAATGGAAGATAATGTGAAATATCTCATTGGGAAAACAACTGACCTGGAAAGTATATCCAGGAGAGACAATTTAAAAATTAT
The DNA here is from genome assembly GCA_023548195.1 of Bettongia penicillata ogilbyi. Taxonomy (NCBI): domain Eukaryota; kingdom Metazoa; phylum Chordata; class Mammalia; order Diprotodontia; family Potoroidae; genus Bettongia; species Bettongia penicillata. Next base: position 176,387 of record JAJHZJ010000280.1, read on the forward strand.
GGGACTACCTGAAAGTCATGATCAAAAAAAGAGCCTAGACATCATCTTTCATGAAATTATCAAGGAAAACTGCCCTGATATTCTAGAACCAGAAGGCAAAATAAGTATTCAAGGAATCCATCGATCACTACCTGAAACAGATCCAAAAAGAGAAACTCCTAGGAACATTGTGGCCAAATTCCTGAGTTCCCGGGTCAAGGAGAAAGTGCTGCAAGCAGCTAAAAAGAAACAATTCCAGTATTGTGGAAATATAATCAGGATAACACAAGATCTAGCAGCTTCTACATTAAGGGATAGAGAGACATGGAAAATGATATTCCAGGGGTCAAAGAAACTAGGACTCAAACCAAGAATCACCTACCCAGCAAAACTGAGTATAATACTTCAGGGGGAAAAATGATCTTTCAGTGAAATAGAGGACTTTCAAGCATTCTTGATGAAAAGACCAGACCTGAAAAGAAAATTTGACTTTCAAACACAAGAATGAGAAGAAGCATGAAAAGGTAAACAGCGAAGAGAAGTCATAAGGGACTTACTAAAGTTGAACTGTTTACATTCCTACATGGAAAAACAATATTTGTAACTCTTGAAACTCATAGAAGAGACAGGTAGGAGACTTTTCAGTGAAGGGAAAAGAAAGGGAGCTGAGAGAAAAACATGAAGTTTACTCTCATCACATTCGACTAAAGGAAGGAATAAAATGCACACTCATTTTGGTATGAAAACCTATCTTACAATACAGAAAAGTGGAGGAGAAGGGGATAAGCAGGGTAGGGGGTATGATGGAAGGGAGGACAAGGGGAGGAGGGAGCAATTTGAAATTAGCACTCTTGGGGAGGAACAGGATCAAAAGACAGAATAGAAGCAATGGGGGGGCAGGGTAGGATGGAGAGAAATATAGTTAGTCTTCCACAACATGACTATTATCGAAGTCATTTGCAAAACTACACAGATATGGCCTATATTGAGTTGCCTGCCTTCCCAAAGGGAACAGATGGGAAGGGAGGGATGGGGAGAAGTTGGAACTCAGAGCCTTAGGAACAAATGTCAAGTGTTGTTCTTGCTAATTAGGAATAAGAAATACAGGTAATGGGGAATAGAAAGTTGTCTATTTGTGTAGGGGACAAATTGGGAGAAAATTTGGAAACCAAAATTTTGTGAAAATGAATGTAAAAAAAATAAATTAACTAAAATAAATAAATAAATAAATGATTCTTCTCACAATGAAAAAAAAAAGAAAACAAAAGTATAAATATTCCAATTTTTCCAACTGGGCCTTGAATTTGCCAGAACAGACTTCCAACTTACAATATTTTCCTTCTCAGACAGTAAAAGAACCTACAATCCATGTAAACTGTGATTGGATTACTGGTTGATTCCAGGTTCCCCTTTTTGGGCCAAGGGTTTCTTCTGTTTAACATTTCACAGGAGTTTTTCTTTCACATTAGGTTGATCCTAATTTTGGTATTTAATAAGCTTGTATTCATTGCTATTCTTTTATTTATGAATGTTAACAGCTTTGCTATTCATGTAATGATTTAACTTTTACATATTTCAAAGATTTCAAAACTTAAAGGAGTAAAGTCTTGTAAGAGATTATACTTTTTCTGCATTCTTTTCCACTAGAAGAGGTGTAATAGAGAACAAAATTGCCCAGATTAACAAAAAAAGAAATAAAATATTTAAATAACTCCATTTCTGAAAAAGATATTGAACAAACCGTCAATGAACTGCCTAAGAAAAAAATCTTTAGGTCAAACGGATTTACAAGTGACTTCTACCAAACATTTAAAGAATAATTAATTATAATACCATGCAAACTACTTGGAAAAGTAGGCAAAGAAGGGGTCCTACTAAGTTCTTTTTATGACACAAATATGGTGCTGATTCCTAAACCAAGAAGAATCAAAACAGGGAAATAAAATTATAGACCAATTTCTCTAATGAATATAGAAGCAAAAAATTTTAAATAAGGCATTTGCAAAAACATTCTAAATAAAATATTTCCAAAAAGATTACAGCATTTTATCAACAGGATAATACACTATGACCCAGTGGAATTTGTACCAGGAATGCAAGGTTGGTTCTGTATTAGGAAAACTATGAGCATAATTTACCACATTAATAACAAAACTAATAGAAATAATCAATAGGTCAATAGATGCAGAAAAAACTTTTGATAAAATATAGCACATTTTTCTATTAAAAATATTGGAGAACACTAGGAATAAATGAAATTTCCCTTAAAATGATAAGCAGTATCTATTTAAACCTATCAACAAACATTATCTGTAATGAGGATAAGCTAGAAGCTTTCCCAATAAGATGAATGGTAAAGAAAAGATGTCCATCATCACCTATATTATTTAATATTGTACTAGAAATGTTAGCTTTCACAATAAGAGAAGAAAAAGAAATCAAAGAAATTAGAGTAGTCAATGAGAAAACAAAACTATCCCTATTTGTAGATGATATGATGGTATACTTAGAGAATCCTTAAAAATTAACGAAAAAAGTATTTGAAATAATGAAAAACTTTAGTAAAGTGGCAAGATATTTCCTCTTTTGTTAATCTAAGTAATTCCTATTTTTGTAAATATTCATCCATATCACATAGATTGTCAGATTTATTGGCACATAGCTGGGCAAAATAACTCCTAGTACTTTTTAAATTTCTACTTTATTTGTGGCAAATTTATCCTTTTCATTTTTAATGCTGGTAATTTGGTTTTCTTCTTTCTTTTTAAAAATAAAATTAAACAAAGGTTTATCTGTTTTTATTGATTTTCTCATAAAATCAACTCTTAGTTTTATTTATTAACCCAATAGTTTTCTTACTTTTAATTCTACTGATCTCTGATTTTCAAAATTTCTAATTTGGCATTTACTTGGGGATTTTTAATTTGTTCTTTTCTATTTTTTTAGCTTGCAGCCCAATTTATTAATCTCCTCTTTCCCTATGTTATCTATGTAAGTATTTAGAGATATAAAATTTTGCCTAAGAACTGATTTGGCTATGCTCCATATGTTTTGGGATCTTGTCTCATTATTGTTGTTCCCTTTCATGAAATTATTGATTATTTCTATGATTTATTGTTTTACCCACTCATTTTTAGGATTATATTAGTCTAATTAGTTTTAATTAATTTTGGTCTGTTTTTCTGTGGTCCTTTATTACATTTAATTATGATTGCATCATGACCTGAAAAGGATGCATTTAATATTTCTGTTTTTCTGCATTGGATTGTGAGATTATTTTTACCCTAATATATGATCAGTTTTTGTGTAGGTGCCATGAATGACTGAGAATAAGGTATATACATTTCTATCCCTATTCAGTTTTCTTCAGACCTGTAATATATCTAACTTTGCTACAATTTAATTCACCTCCTTAATTTACAAAGGCTACAAGCCAAGACCAAAGTGGAAGGTGTATTGGTGCATGATTTTCTATTTGCAGATGATTATACATTCAATGCAGCATCTGAAGCTGAGATGCAACAAAGTATGGATCAATTCTCTGCTGCCTGTGCTAATTTTGGCCTAACATCAGCCACCATCATACCATCCATACAGGGAACCATTGATTACAATAGATGGAGAAGTTTTGAATGCTGTGGATAAATTCACTTACCTTGGTAGTGTACTTTTTAGGGTTGTACACATTGATGATGAGGTTGAAGAATGTGTTGCCAGAGTTAGCTCAATGTTTGGGAGGCTCTGAAGAAAAGTATGGGAGAGAAGAGGTATTAGACCAACTACCAAACTGAAGGTCTGCAGAGACCTCATTGTTGTTTGCCTGTGAAACATGGACAGTCTACCAGTACAATGCCAGGAAACAGAATCACTTCTATATGAATTGTCTTAGTAAGATTCTGAACATCACCTGGCAGGATAAGGTACCAGACACTAAACTATGCTTCAGAGAGTGCAATTCTGATGGGCCAGCCATGTTTTTCTAATGCAAAACATGTGCTTTCCAAAAAGATTGTTTTATAGAGAATTCACATGGGCAGGCGATCCCATGGTGGCCAGAAGAAATGATACAAGGACACTCTCAAGAACTTTGGAATTGATTGTGTGACATGGGAGTCACTGGCACAGGACCACTCAGCATGACATGCCCATGTCAGAAAAGGTGCTGTGCTGTATGAGCAAAGCAGAATTGAAACAACTCAAAGATAATAGAGGATGTCCAAATTTAGAGGATCCACCCCTGTGTTCATGTAGACTATCTGCGCCCAATCTGTGGAAGAGCATCCCGAGCTTGTATTGGTCTGATCAGTCACAGCTGGGCATCTTGAAACCTGACTTTTATCATAGTGATGTCATTTTGATCCTCTTCGAGGACAAAAGAACCACCACCACCAGACATAACTTTTCTAAAATTTATTTCATCTTCTTAATTTCTTTCTTGTTTATTTTGTGGTTAGATTTATCTAGTTCAGAGAGGGGAAGGTTGAGATCCCCCACTAGTATAGTTTTACTGTTTCCTCCTGTAACTCACTTCACTTCTCTTCTAAGAATTTGGACTTTACTCCACTTGGTGCATATATGTTTAGTATTGATATTATTTTATTGTTTAGGATACTGTATTGTTCATGTATTTTTGTTTAATTCGAAGATTTTTTCCACGCATTAACTGGCCCATGTGACCTGCTTAAATCACATGGAAGCCTGAATCAAATGTAGTGGGAGGAGCTTGCTTTATGGATGGAAGAGCAAGCATGGAGCAGAGTTAGGAGGAGGTTGATGAGAGCGGTTCAGGTTGAGGAGAGAGGACCATAGAAAGGCACAGCTAGTGTTGTGAATGTTTGTTTGTGGTAAGGCCCTGGCAGGGCAGGACAAAGGCTTGGGACTAGTGTTGTCCCCTGCAGTGCTAATGTGCATTGACTTCTTGGTTACTATAATTGATTTCTCTTTTTTGTGTCTGAATAAATACTTTTCTTCAGCCTTCTATATGGAGAGTCTGTTATGCTTTGCAATTCAGAACTATGCTGGAATATTCATAGTCACCATTGCTGCTGCAAATATTGCCTTGGTGATACAGGTACCTCTCAGCAAGTTGTAGTTTCCTTCCTTATGTCTTTTAATTAGTTCTATTTTTGCTTTTCATTTTTCTAAGATGAGGATTGCTAACGCTGCTGATTTTTTTTATGTCAGCAGAAACATAATATATTCTGCTCCAGTCTTTTTACCTTTACTTTGTGTGTATCTATCTGCTTCAAATGTGTTTTTTGTAAACAACATATTGTAGGATTCTGGTTTTTAATCCACTCTGCTATTTGCTTCCATTTTATGGGAGACTTCATCCCATTCACATTCACAGTTATGATTACTAACTGCACTGCCCTCCATCCTATTTGTCCCCACCATTTAAGTTTTTCTCTGTCTGTTCACCCTCTCTCTCCTCACCAGTGTTTTGCTTTTGACCTCCCTCAATCTGCCCTCCATTATATCACCCTTTCTGCTCTCCCTTCTGCCTTCCCTTCTACCTACTGCCTGCCTCCTTTTTCTTTACCCTTTCTCTTCTTTACTATGGGGTAAGACAAATTTCTATACTCAACTGAGTGTGACTTATCATTACCTCTTTGATCCAAATTGGGTAAGAGTAAGGTTTAAACAATGCTCACCCCCTCCATTCTTTCCCTCTTCTCCAATAAGTCTTTACTATCTCTTGATGGGATGTAATTTATCTTATTTTGCCTCACCTTTCCTCTTCCCCCAGTAGAATCCTTTTTTTTATCACTTACTTTTCACATATCATTACATCAGAATCAACTTATACCACACCCTCTATATATACCACTTCTAACTGCCCTAATAATAACACAGTTTTCAGGAATTACACGTATCATCTTCCCTCATGGAGATGTAAAGAGTTTAATCTTTCTTTCTTCCTTTCTTCCTTTCTTTCTTTCTTCCTTCCTTACTTCCTTCCTTCTTTTCCTATTTATCATTTTGTGTTTCTCTTAAGCCTTATATTCAAAGAATGAATTTTCTGTTCAGCCCTAGTCTTTTCATCAGGAATGATTGAAAGTTCCCTATTTTATTGAATGCCCATCTTTTCCCCTGAAAGACTGTACTCAATTTCACTGACTAGGTGACTCTTGGTTGTAACCCTAGCTCCTTTCCCTTCTCATGTACTATATTCCAAGCTCTCTAATCCTTTAACAGAGAAGTTGGTAAATCCTGTATAATCTTGAATGTGTCTCCACAGTACTTGAATTATTTCTTTCTGACAGCTTGCAGTATTTTTCTCATTTACCTGGGAAGTCTGGAATTTGGCTACGATATTCTTTGGAGTTTTCATTTGGGGATCTCTTTCAGGAGATGACTGGTGAATTCTTTCAATGACTATGTTATCCTCTGGTCATTAGGGTATTAAGGCAGTTTCCCTTAATAATTTCTTGAAAGATACTATCCAAGTTCTTTTTTCATCATTGTTTTCATGTATTCCAATAATTCTTAAATTATGTATTCTGGCTCTTTTTTCCAGATCAGTTGTTTTTCCAGTGAGGTATTTTACATTTTCTTCTATTTTTTTCATCCTTTTGATTTTGTTTGCCTGATTCTTGATGTCTCATGGAATCTTTAGCTTTCATTTGCCCAATTCTAATTTTTAAGGAAGTATTTTATTCAGTTAGTGTTTGCACCACCTTTTCCATTTGGTCAATTGGATTTTTTTTAACAAATTGCTTTCTTCATTCAATTTTTGCCCTTCCTTTTCCACTTTGTTTAATCTTTCTTGCATACCTCTAATTTCTTTTCCCAATTTTTCTCCTACCTCTCTTACTTGAGTTTTAAAATCTTTTTTAAGCTCTACTAAGAAGACTTTTGGGGCTAGAGATCATTTCATATTTCTCTTTGAGGTTTCTCATGTAGGACATTGTTGTCCTCTTCTGAGTTTGTGTTTTGATTTTCCCTGTCACCATAGAAACTCTTTGTGGTCAAATTGTTCTGTTTTGGTTATTTTGCTTCTTGCTCATTTTTTTTTGCTAATTTTGTGGCTTTTAAAGTTAAGCTCTGCTTCTTGGGCACAGAGGGCACTGTCTCAACCTTCTTCTGCTAGGGGCAACAGACTTGGTGCACTGGGGCCTTAGATGCTGGCAGTTTACTCGCTGTGCTGGGGTGGCCTGACCTCATCATGTCTGTTGTTGCTTGGTTTCTGGGATTGGCAATTTGCCTTTTGCATTGGGTCTTGAGGCCTCACAGGTGGCCTGATGTTCTACTGGCCTGCTGAGCCAGGACTGAAGGACCTCAGTTGCTGATTTGGTCTGTGTGTAACAGCTGGCTTGCTAGGGCATCATGTGTGCTGGGCTGCACTCCCCTTTTGCCCAAGTGAGAGAGACCTTTCCTGAAGTCCTTCTAGGTGATCTTAAGCTGGAAAATTGTTTCACTCTATCTTTTTTTAAAAAATTCATTCATTATTTTTAGTTTTCAGCACTCATTTCCACAAAATTTTGAGTTCCAAATTTTCTCCCTATGTCTCCTCTCCCCCCTTCCCACCCTAAGACACTATGCATTCTGATTACTCCTTCCCCCAATTTGCCTTCCCTTCTATCACACTTCTCGCTTCCCTTATCCCCATCTCCTCTATTTTCTTGCAGGGCAAGATAGAATTCTATACCCCATTACCTATATTTCTTATTTCCCAATTGCATGCAAAAACAATTTTTAACATTCATTTTTAAAATCTTGGTTACCAACTTCTCTCCCTCTCTCCCTCCTCACCCATCCCCACTGAGAAGACAAGCAATTCAATACAAATTATACATGTGTAGTTATGAAAAAGACTTACATGAAAGTCATGTTGTTGAAGACTAACTATATTCACCTCCACCCTATCCTGCTCCCATTCTCTCTTTTGATGTTTTCCTTCTCCCAAAGTGTTTACTTCTAATTACCCCCGCCTCCCATTTGCCCTCCCTTCTATCATCCACCCATAACCCACTTATACACTTCTCCCCTACTTTCCTGTAGTGTGAGATAGATTTTCACACAGATTTGAGTGTGCATGTTATTCCCTCCATAAGCCAAATGTGATGACAGTAAGGTTCACGTTTTCCCTCTCACCTCCCCACTTTTCCCCTCCATTGAAAAAGCTTTTTCTTGCCTCTTTTATGAGAGATAATTTGCCCTATTCCATTTCTCCCTTTTCCTCCCAATATATTCCTCTCTCACTCTCTAATTTTATTTTTTAGATGTCATCCCTTCCTATTCAAGTCACCCTGTGTCCTCTGTCTATATGTATATAATCCCTCCAATTACCCAAATGCTGAGAAAAGTCTCAAGAGTCACAAATATTATCTTTCCATGTAGGAATGCAAATAGTTCAACTTTAGTAAGTCCTTCACAATTTCTCTTTCCTATTTAGCTTCTCATGCCTCTCTTGATTCTTGTATTTGAAAGTCAAATTTTCTACTCAGCTCTGGTCTTTTCATCAAGAATGCTTGAAAGTTCTCTATTTCATTAAATGACCATTTTTCTCCCCTGAAGTATTATACTCAGCTTTGCTGGGTAGGTGATTTTTGGTTTTAATCCTAGTTTCTTTGACTTCTGGAATATCATATTCCAAGTCCTTCAATGCCTTAATGTAGAAGTTGCTATATCATATGTTATCCTGATTGTATTTCCACAATTTTTGAATTCTTTCTTTCTGGCTGCTTGCAATATTTTCTCTTTGACTTGGAAAGTATGAAATTTGGCCACAATATTCCTAAGAGTTTTTCTTTCTGGATATCTTCCAGGAGGTGACAGGTGGATTCTTTCAATATTTATTTTACTCTCTGGTTCTAGAATATCAGGGTTTCCTTCATAATTTCATGAAAGATAGATGTCTAGGCTCTTTTTTTGATCATGGCTTTCTGGTAGTCCCATAATTTTTAAATTATCTCTCCTGGATCTATTTTTCAGGTCAGTTGTTTTTCCAGTGAGATATTTTACATTGTTTCCTATTTTCTCCTTCCTTTGGTTTTGTTTTATAATTTCTTGATTTTTCATAAAGTCATTAGCTTCCATCTGCTCCATTATAATCTTTAAAGAATTATTTTCTTTGGAGAGCTTTTGGATCTCCATCTGGACAATTCTGCTTTTTAGGTATTCTTCTCCTCATTGACTTTTTGCATCTCTTTTGCCATTTGGGTTAGTCTATTTTTTTAAAGTATTATTTTCTTCAGCATTTTTGGGGGTTTCCTTTAGCAAGCAGTTAACTCATTTTTTTAATGATTTCCTCAAATCATTCTCATTTCTCTCACCAGTTTTTGTTCTACTTCTCTTACTTGATTTTCAAAATCATTTTGAGCTTTTCCATAGCCTGAGACCAATTCATATTTTTCTGGAGATTTTACATGGAGGAGCTTTGACTTTGTTTTCCTTTGTTTGCATGCCTTGGTCTTCCTTGTCACCAAAGTAAGATTCTGTATTTTTGTTCATTTTTCTGATTTTTGCTCATTTCCCTAGCCACTGACTTGATTTTTGAGCTCTTTGTCAGGGTGGTTCTCTGCTTCCAGTGGTGGTGGAGGGATGTACTGTCAGCTACTTGATTCTCCCACAACCTGTGGGCCTAGAGCTCCAGAAACAGTGGCTGCAGCTGCCCCTGTTACTGCAGTGGTTGCCATGGGTTCCTCCATACCCTTCCCCCTCAGTCGTCCTGTGGCTGGGACCAGACCACTTCACTCTCCTGCACTGGTGCCACAGGCTTTTTTCCACTGGCCTTCTAATTTGTCCTAGGCATTTTGGGGTACTGAAATCTGAAAACTGCCACAGGTATAACAGATTCAGTCTCCCCAAGGTCCTGTCTGTACCAGTGTGGCCCACACTGGACACATCCTGATGCTCTTCCAGGCTGTCTTGGGCTGCAGATTTGCTTTACTCTGTCATTCTGTGGGTTCTGCAGCTCCAGAATTTGTTTAGAGTCATTTTTTACAGGTATTTGACTGGGTTTGTCAGGAGCGCTCTAGAAAATCTGTACTGTTACCCTGCCATCTTGGCTCTACCCCTTTTTCCATCTTTTTGTAGGTTCTTTTGTTCCAGAATCCATTTAGAGGTTTACTTTAATGACTGCATCCAAATTTCACAGGGAAAAATCCCCTTAACTAAAGGATTTGTTCTGTGAAGTTTGGATTCAAAGGGCCACATTTGAGGACTTAGAAGGCCACATGTGACCTTGATGCTGCACTGCTAGCTTAACCCTTAAGCTCTAGGCACTCCTCAGAATCTGCATTAGCAGCCTTCACTGCCATTAGAACAAATTTTTCTCATCTTCCCATTCTGTTGGGGAAAAGTCTTCACCTGCCTGGGGTAGACATCCCCGTATCTCACTGATGGGTTTGAGGCTTGCTATCATCCTCAGTCTTGTTTAGTCTGTCTGCTGAGATGGTTTTACTGGGGAGGGGCTGCTGCACATACTACAATTTCTTGGAGCCACAGGTGAGAATTGGATGATGGAAGGACAACAAAAGTGGATGAGCAGCCCTGAAAAAGGTTTGGCAAGCCCTCATAAAGAAGAGCTAGTACAGTCAAAAGAATGTAGGATTTGGAGTCAAGAGAATATCTTATTTGAATCTTTGCTTTGCTGTTTATTGTCCTTCCACAAGTCTGTATGTCCTTGCACCAGTCACTTAGCTATTCTCAACTTCAATTTTTTATGTGTAAAATGTATGGGTTGGACCAGACGATTTCTAAATTCCTGTCTAAGACTTGGTGAGTCTAACTTATGCTGTTCTTCATGAAAAGATGAAAGCAGTGATCAGATTAATTAAACAAACCTTGATTAAATACTTATTATGTGCAAAGCATTGTACAAAGCACTGGGGATACAAATAAAGTTGGAACACAGCACTTGTTCTTAAGGACTTTACAATCAAATTGGGAATGAGAGGACACATATGCAAATTGCCTCCAAAGGAGGGGGCAGGGATGATGTTTCATAGAACAAGGTCATGGAAGCAACTGTAAGGGATGAGTTGGGTAGAGACATACATATGCTCGTAAAGTTTAATAACTGACACTCCAAGGCTATGTACACACTTTTTTTTTTGGCATTCAATCTACATTATTAATTATAAGCTGCATTAGTTCTCCATCACTTTCTTAAGTTTGGCAATAAACAAAACAATAAATGAAGTATGACTTACGGTGTTTGCTAATTTTTGAGATATAAATGCTGACACCAAAAATTTAACACTTCCCGGTGAGTTCCAGATGACTCCACATCACTGGGTACAGGGGTTAACTCTGGCAAGAAGGAAGAGCACATTCTCATCTGAGAGTGGAGGGAAAAGGAGGGGAGGTTTGGAACTGAGGAAATTCACATCAGAAGACTTGTTTCTTCTCTGTGTAGTAGAGTTAAAGTAATCTGTAAGAGCCCCAGTCAGAAGGATATGGAATTTGGGGTTATATATAAATTAGTATAAATAATGTAAATTATGAGAGACCATCAATTGAGAATACTTTAAGTGTCCTTTTTCTGAAAGAAAATGAGACACAGATGCACATGTTATCTTTCCATGTTTTAATGACCAACTGTGCCATGGAACTGAACTAAGACCTCAGAGAGATTGAAATCTTGACTTCTGCCTTACTTGTATGATGCTTAAACCTGTAGAGCTAACCCACTCTACAAATGAAATTGCTTGGCAGCCTTATAGTAAAAATATTAAATCAAGCAAAGTTCGCTGATTTGCAAATAAATAAATAAATGTCTGAAGTCAGATTTCTACTCAGGTCTTGAAATTTTACTCTGAGTGTAACTAAGATTTCTTAGCTGATGATGCTAACAGATTTATTTAAAAACAGGGGAGGGTAGGGGGTAAGTGTGGGAGTGGGGTGGGTGTGGGTGTGGGGAGAGAATAAACAAAGCACATTTTTTAAAAAGCCAAGTAGCTCAGAGACCTCACTGTTCTCCACAGAATACCCAAGTAAGCCCCCTATAGAAGAGGAGGTGTTAGGAGTAAAGAATCACCAGTTCCTCAACTCTGCCTTCTAGAGGATGTCCTGACTTCCCCACTTGAATCAGTCCAGATTAACATGGGTCCAACCCGTGACAGGTCTCTCAGAAAAGCCCCCATCCCACTGTAAGCCACTACTGAAACCAAAGTCTGTTATTTTGATACAAATGTCTCACTACCTCCCTGAAATTCACCTCCCAGCACCACAGTCTTGTTGCAGCCACTAAGCCAACACGCACAAGTTCCATCTGGGCCTTCTATAGTCCTCTTTCAGGTCCCTGTTCAAGTACAACCACCTGTGGGGGAGGGACCAAGTCCCTTAACCCCCCCATTGGAGAAGAAGAACATTGTTCCAATTCCCATGCCTGGTACTCCATGCCCTCCAGAGGTGGATACAAAGCTGCTAAAGCATCAGCAGTGGATGATGGAGAACTGTGAGTCCATCAGTCCTGGCAGAAAGAAGGAATATCTGCAAGAGCTGGAAACCAGACTCTAAGTGGTCCTTGAAGACAACCAGTAGCTTATTTAACTTTGCATCAATTCGTGTTGTCTTTCCAAGTTTTTCTGAAATTCATCTTCACATCATTTCTTACAGTATGATAGATTGTACATCAGAATTGACTCAAAGAGGGAATTACATATATTATGTATATGTATAACATATATGACATATATTATGTATAAGTATAATAACAAATATACTCATTTGGGCATAGAAATCTATCTTACCCTATAGAAAAGTAAGAGGGAAGGGGATGAGGGGGCATGATAGAAGGAACAGTACTTTTGGGGAGGAGATAGTTAGAAACAATACACTTTTTGAGGAGGGACAGGATGGAAAGAGAGAGAATAGAATTAATGGGGAAATAGGGTGGAGGGAGATAGTTAGAAATAGAACTATGAAAAACATACAGGGAGTCAAATTTATAAAAATTAAGAGCCATTCCCCAACTGATAAATGATCAAAAGACACAAACAATTTTCAGATGAAGTAATCAAAGATATCTATAGTCATATGAAAAAATACTCTAAATCACTACTGACTGGAAAATGTAAATTAAAATAATTCTGAGATACTACCACCTACCTATTGGATTGGCTAATAGGACCAAAAAGAAAATTTCACTTGTGAACTGATTCAGCCATTCTGTAGAACAATTTGGAACTATGTCCTAAGGGACTATGAATATCCTTTGACTAGTAACCACTACTAAGTCTGTATCCATAAAGAGATTAGAAAAAAACAAAAAGGAAAAGGACCTATATGTACAAAAATATTTATAGCAGCTCTTTTCTGGTGGCATAGAATTGGAAATTGAAAGTATGCCCATCAATTGGGGGATGGCTGAACAAATTGAGGTATGTGATTATGATATATTATTGTACATAAGAAATAATGAGCAGGATGCTCTCAGAAAAACCTGAAAAGAACTTCTATGAACTGATGCAAAGTGGCACGTACTGTGTACAAAGTAGCGGCAGTATTGTGTGATGATTAGCTGTGAGTGATTTAGCTATTTCCAGGAATATAATGATCCAAGACAACTCTGAAGGTCTTATCATGAAAAAAGCTATACATCCTCAGAGAAAGAACTTATGGTGTCTGGATACTTTTTTCCTTTCTTTATTTTTCTTGAGGTTTCTTCATCTGTTTTCTTTCATAACATGACTAATATGGAAATATGTTTTCCATGACTATACATGTATAACCTATATCATATTTCTTGCCTTCTCAATGAGGGGAAGTTGAGAGGCTTGGGAGGGAGATAATTTGAAATTTAAAAGTTTTTTAAAAAAATTTTATATAGTTGGGGAAAACTAAAATTAAAGAAAGAAAGAAAGAAAGAAAGAAAGAAAGAAAGAAAGAAAGAAAGAAAGAAAGAAAGAAAGAAAGAAAGAAAGAAAGAAAGAAAGAAAGAAAGAAAGGGAGGGAGGGAGGGAGGGGAGGGAGGGAGGAAGGAAGAAAAGTCAGTTCATGTGATTTCAGAGCTGGGATATCCTTAGCACAAAGGAGCATCCCAGCCTCTGTACTGTGGGCTTTACATCTAAATGTGCACTTAGTCATCTCTTTAATACCTCATTCCAGAATTCTCCTTAGCATCAAATCCAAATTGGTTCTTTCTTTAATTCCAACTGTAATGTAAACAAAAAAACAACAACCAAAACCAGGACTGGGAGCCAGAAGACCTTGCTTTAGTCCCAACTCTATAATTAACTTCATTTTGTAACTTTTTTGACAAATCATTTAAATTCTGAGCCTTAGCTACATCATTTGTAAAAGTGATGATACTAAAATAGATTTCCAGGAAGGCCCCTTACAACTCTCAATCTATGATTTTGCAAAGCTATTATTTCATCACTATTTTGGTACATATTAGTAGGTACTTTTGGTAAGCTAGATAGTGAATAGAATGCCAGGCCTGGAGTCAGAAAGACCTCAGTTCAAATTTGACCTTAAATGTTTACTTCCTGTGTAATCCTGAGCAAGTCAGTTAATCTTGTTTTCCTTAGTTTCTTCATTTGTAAAAAGAGCTGGAGAAGGAAATGGAAAACTACTCCAATAACGTTGCCAAAAAAACCCAAAAAAACAAAGAGATCAGTCACTGAGTGGACACAACTGAAAACGACTGAACAAATACATATCATGTCCACTAGAGGACACCAATGTATCCAAAAAGTGACAAAAGCCTTAAGATGGCACTCTTTACCAAATATTTCCCTCATAATATCCTAGTTCATTTCCATGTGAGAAAAAGAATTAAACTTGTTATGTGAAGTGATTCATAGTGTAAAATCAAAAGGATAAGTAAATCAAAAGAAACTAAAGCAATTACTGCTTTTATTTCTCCCACTTGTAATCCAAAACAAATTCTTTTCATACCAGCATTTCACTTTCTCCCAGTGAAAAAAAAAAGGAACAGAAAAATGAATGACAACACTTCCAAATAGCCCCCACCAAACAAAAGGTAATCTAAGGGTATAGTAAGTAATCTTCAAGCCAGAAATAATTAGGTTTCTGCCCCACATTTAATATATACTGACTGTGTGACCTTAGGCAGGTCATTTATCCTTCTAGTGTTCTTGCTAACTCTCTAATACCATTTGTTGCAGAGTAGTGAAATACACCAGAAGGAATTTTTTCACTAAGGTTTTTTTTTTTTTTTCTCAAGGAGAGGATATTTCTTTCTACCATTGTTTTGAAATAGAGGGCAGCAATCAGATTTTTTTGGACCATGGAAAACAAAGGAAACTGATGAAGTAGAAAAGAGTGCCATCACTAAGAATGTCCAATGAAATAACAATCCTGGTCCAAATCAGAAAATAGTTAGAAATAGGATATATTCATTCGTGTGGTACCCATTGAAAAATAATCACATCAGGTGATTCAAAGGATAAATGGATAGCAATACGATAAATTTATGTAGGGTATAGCATATTTCATTTGATGGCCACCATATAAGAAATGGCATAGGGGAGAACATCTAGGAGATATATGTTAGAAAAGGAAAAGGGCTGATCATAGAGGTCTGTGTGGGTGTAACAAAGTAGATGAACGAACTTGGGATTCAGGAAGTCCTGAGTTTGAAACCTGACTCTAACAGTCCCTGGGCAACTTGCTTAATCATTCTCACTCTCAGTTTCCTCATCTGTAAAATGATACAGACACTTTGCAAACCTCAAAGGTGTTAAACAAATTCTTATTAGTTTTAGAGACAAGAAGAGATAACTGATGCAGAGTCTGTTTACCCTGTTGCTCACAAAATGAAAAAAAACAAGTGAAAGGCCTCTACTGTGGGAAACAAAAAAGAAATTTTGTTTCCACAGGTTTAAAACTCCTCCCAGCTTTAAGTGATAACAGTTAATCAGAGTTGTGACTTGCACAGTCAGGTTAAAGGTCAGAAACTTGTGCGCAGGCTAGACTAGCTGTTTGAGGGGAAGCCCATCAGAGAGGAGATCATGAAGTGAGGTGTTCAGAGGTTCCTTCTATCCAATAGATAGACCAAGAGATACCAGTTTGGAACAGAATAAAGGGGCTTGCATTGCTCTGAACAAATTGAAGTACTACCGTGGGAGCTACCCATTCATTCAAGGGGGATGAATGCAAAAATTAATAAAAACTTTCTTGGTTTCACAACAAGTACTGTTATTTGTTTAAGGTGGGCATGTTTCTTACAATTGGGAGTTTGTTGGGCCTGTTATTCACACTGCTATGTTGTGGACACTTTATGTGGATGATCTTTGGACATGGCCAAGAATGAAACATATTGAGAAGATACAGACAGGTTGCAATCTTCAACATCACAGAGTCATTATCAGATCAGAGTAGAGTATGATACATTGATCTAGTAGAATCTAAACACCTCAGGGACAGGGATTTTGAATTTTAAAAAAAATTATCTCCAGTGTAGTGCTCAACAAATATTTGCTGAATTGATTATTTCAAGACATAATGCTAATGTTGTCCTGTTGTTAAGGTTTGGGGTGCTGAGGACCCCAAAAGACCAACAGACAAGGTCCTGCTTGAACGAATTCGACACAAGCCATCTTAAAGCCAAAGAAAAACAAAGTTTATTAAAGATTCTCCATATTGGGTTGACTCTTAAAGAGCCTAAGCATTTGTACTACTTGTATTTACAAGCTGACTAGATAGAATCACAGCTAGACAGAGCCTGAGCTGGATTGAATCTGAGCATCTTCATGGAGGCAAGATGGAACTCAAATACAGAAAAAGACTGTAGGAGGGATCTGAGAGTGGTCTTATAGTCTAGGGTGATGGAAGAAGGGGTTCAGGGAGGGTCTTGAGGAGATGTCCAAGGAGGACCTCAATGGGACTGGGGTAGCCACCCTAGTGACTAAATGTAGTCAAGGGTTGGAAACAGCTGGAGGTAATCAAGAGGTATCAGACAACAGAGGGCTTGGGTGGGAAGCATGTGGGGCAATCCAGAGGTAACAAACAATGGAAGGCCAGGCTAGGCCAAGGGCAGCATATTTGAATATGAAAGGCCAGATTAAGAGGGGAGATTCAGGAGGATCCGGCTACAAATTTGAGTATGAATAGCCAGGTTAAGTGGGAAGGTTCAGGGATGCCGCCTCACTCAATATTCTCCTCCTGACTGACTCTGGGATTTTTTCTAGCTGTGCTTCACGCCTGGAATTCTCCCTTCTCATCTTAACCTGCTGGCTCCCCTAGCTTTCTGCAAGTTTCCTCTGAAGCCCCCTCTTCTGCAAGACTTAACTAGTCCTCAGTCTTGTGGCCTTCCTTCTGGAATTCTCTTCAATCTATCCTGCACATATCTTGTTTTTACATAGTTTGCATGTTGTCTCCTACTATGAGCTCCTTGAACCAAGGGATTTTTTTTTTTTTTTTGCTTTAGTTGTATCTCCAGTGCTATACACAGTACCTGGAACCTACTAGATGAGTTAAAAAATACTTGACTTCACTCATTATTAATATTAATGATGTTATTGAGAGTAATAATATTAGTAATAATGATAAATGTTTAATTGACTTAACTTGACTTAGTTATCCTATTTACTGACTTTGTTCAAATCCAGGCTCTGACTTATACTATTTCTGTAATCACTGACAAGCCATTTACCCTCTCAGAGCCTCAGTTTTTCATATGTAAAGCAAAAGAGTTAAATATGTTATGTTCTGCTTGACTGTATTTATAATAAAAAAGGGCTTCTATGTAAGGAAAGCAGATCAGTTAATGGGTAGAAATAAAAATTGTTAAAAGGAACATTTTAAAAATACATAGAAGAAAACAAAAAAAAAGAGTTTAGAAAGGAACATAAACTGCAATTAGGCTATTACCCTATTAAATTTTATATACTCTTAAAAACCAAACTTTATGACAGTTCATAGTTTCATATTTGTCATTCATTTTTGTTCTTATTGATATTTTGAAATGTTTCTGTTTATGTGTAATTATGTTTATAATAAAAAATAAAATTTTAAATAAAATTAAATTGTCCTATATAACATCTAAGTTCTTTTCTAGTTCTAAATCTACGCTCTTATGATTTTTGTATCCTTGGAGTCTAAGGATTCCAACAGTCTTGTCTGAGTTGACTGTATTCAGGCTCTGGCAAAGGTTCAAGAAAGCTAGAGTAGCTCTGGCCATGGTGGAAATGTTGGGGAAATGACATATTTTAAATAAATGGTCTATCTTAAATATCTAACTAGAAACGCTAAATGTTCAATTTATCTCACTGTCAATAACCTCAGGCCCTACCTCAGAAATAGTTGAAGATCCTAAGCTTAAAACTGCTTAGAGTCTCAATCTTTCACCTCCATTATAAGCAAAAAAAATTGAAGATTGAATTCCCTAAGGAATTCAATAATTAGTAAATCAATAAAACTTTTACGGTAGAATGAAGAATACCGGATTTGGAACCAGACAGCTTGTGTTTTAAGGCTAATTTTGCCCCATGTTTCCTCAAGCAATTTGCTTAATGCTTCTGAGCCCGATTCCTCATTTGAAAAAAAAAAAAAATGAAAAGACTTGTATTAGATCAACAAACTCTCTTCCAGTTCTAATATTATTCCCCATTCTCTTTCTGGATTATAATGTTCCATGCCTCATTAGTGTATACTGATAGAAATCATAATCTCCATCCCTTAAGAAATAGTTTTAAATTAATGTAGCCAAAAAAATATCCATCACCTAATGGAAAAAGATGATTGCCAACTGAAGAAAATAAATCCTTAAAAATTAGGATTGGGCAAGTGGAAGCTAATGACTCTATGAGACATCAAGAATCAAACAAAATCAAGAGAATAAAAAAAAGAAGACTGTAAAATATCTCATTGGAAAAACAAGTGACCTGGAAGATAGATTCAGGAGCAATAATTTAAGAATTATTGGACTATCTGAAAGCTATGATCAAAAAAAGAGCCTGGACAGCACCTTTCAAGAAATTATCAAAGAAAACTGTCCTGAGGTCCTAAAACCACAAGGAAAAATAGCCATTGAAGGAATTCACTAATTACCTCCCAAAATGAAAACTCCAAGGAATATTATTGCCAAATTCCAGAACTATGATTCAAGGAGAAAATCCTGCAAGTAACCAGAAAAAAAAAAAAAAACAGTTCCAAAATCAAAGAGCAACAGTCAAGATTTCAGAGGACCCAGCAGGTTCTACATTGAAGGACTGTAGGGTCTGAAATATGATATTGTGGAAGGAAAGGAGCTGGGATTAAAAGAATTAACTATCCAGAAAAATTGAGCATTATCTTTCAAGGGAAAAGATAGACATTCAGTGAAATAGGGGACTTTCAAAATTCCTAATGAAAAGATCAGAGCTGAAAAAAAAATCTGACTTTCCAATACAAGACTCAAGAGAAGAATGAAAAGGTAAACAGGAAAGAAAAAACCACTGTGTTCAATAAGGTTTAGCAGTTTATATCCTTGTATGGGAAGATGATACTTGTAACTCTTAAGAAGAGTATCTCTATTAGAGCAGTTAGAAGGAGTACACTTAGACAGAGAGTGTGTGTATAAGTTGACTTCGATGTAATGATAAAAAAAATAAAGACTAAAAAAAACGACTGCTGGAAAAAGAAGAAAGGGAGAAGCAGAATGAGGCAAATTATATCACATGAAAAGGCATGAAAGACCTATTACAGTAGAGGGAAAGAAGAGAGGGAGTGAGCATTGTACAAATCTTACTTTCATTGGATTTGGCTGAAAGAGGGAATAACATACACACTCAGTTGGGTAAAGAAATCTATCTTATAGTACAGGGAAGGAGGAGGGGAAGGGAATAAGAAAGGGAAGGCTGATAGAAGAGAGGGAAGATTAAGAGAAGTAGTGGTCAAAAGCAAGGCACTGATGAAGAGGCACAGGGTAAAAAGAGAAAGAGAAAATTATAAGTGGGAAAAGCAGAATGGATGGAAATACATAGTAATAATAATGTGAATGGGATATGAATAGGATGTGAATGGAATGAATTCTCCCCAAAACCAGAAGCAAATAGCAGAGTGAATTAAAAAACAGAATCCTACAATATGTTGTTTACAAGAAACAAATTTGAAACCGAGAGACACACATAAAGACTGGAGCAGAATCTATTATGCTTCAGCTGAAGTAAAAAAAAAAAATAACTCAAGAGTGGCAATCCTGATCTCAGACAAAGCAAAAACAAAAACAGATTTTATTAAAAGAGACAAGGAAGGAAACTACATCTTTCTAAAACTAAAACTACATCTTCATAAACAATGAACAATGTCAATACTAAACATATATTTACCAAGTCATATAGCATCTAGATTTTTAGAGAAGGTAAGTGAGTTACAGGATGAAATAAACAGCAAAACTATACAAGTGGCAGATTTAAACCCTACCCTCTCCCAGAACTAGCTAAGTCTAATCACAAAACATATAAGAAAGAAGTTAATGACTAATAGAATTTTAAAAAATTTAGATATGACAGACCTCTGGAGAAAACTAAGTGGGGATAGAAAGAAATATACCCTTTAACAATTAACTATGTGTCAGGGCATAAAAACCTCATAACACACTGCAGAAAGGCAGGAATATTAAATGTATTCTTTTCAGACCCTGATGCAATAAAAATTACATGTAATAAAGGGCATTGGAAAGAGAGACCAAAAGTTGATTGGAAACTAAATAATCTAATCCTAAAAAATGAGTGAGTCAAACAACAAATGATCGAAACAATAATTTCATTGCAGAGAATGACAATAATGAAACAACATATTAAAATGCAGTACTTAGGGGAAATTTTATCTCTAAATGCTTACATAAATAAAATAGAGAAAGAGCAGATCAATGAATTGGGCAAGCAATTAAAAAAGCTAAAGAAGAACAAATTAAAAATCCCCAATTAAATACCAAATTAGAAATTCTGAAAATCACAGTAGAGATGAATAAAACTGAAATTAAAAAAAACTGTTGAAGTAACAAATGAAACTAAGAGCTGGTTTTATTTTAAAAAATAAAATAGATAAACCTTGGCTAATTTGATTTAAAAAAAAAGAAATAAGAAACCAAATTACCAGTATCAAAAATGAAAAGGGTGAAGTCACCACAAATGAAGAGGAAACCATAGAAATAATTTGTGTGACAATAAATCTGACAATCTAAGTGAAATGGATAGATATTTACAAAAACATAAAGTGCCTAGATTAAGAGAAGAAGAAATAAGAAACTTAAATAACCCTATTTTACAAAAATAAATTCAACAAAACAGCAGAGGTCCCTAGGAAAAAATCTCCAGGACCAGATGAATTTATAATTTAATTCTACCAAACATTTAAAGAACAATTAATTCCAATACTGAATAAAAGCTATTTGGAAAAATAGGCAAGGAAGGAGTTCTACCAAATTCCTTTTATGACACAAAAATGGTACCAATATCTAAACCAGGGAGATCCAAAACAGAGAAAAAAAATTATAGAACAATTTCCCAACTGAATATTAATGCAAAATTTTTAAATGAAATATTAGCAAAGAAATTGCAACAATTTGTCACAAGGATAATATACTATGAGAAATTAGGATTTATGCCAGCAATGAAGGAATGGTTCAATATTAGGAAAATTATTAGTATAATTGACCATATCATAACAAAACTAACAATCATTTGTGTTTGTCCTTCATTTTTGAAGAGGATCATGACATCGGGGAAATGATGACATGACTTGCAGTTGACTTTGATTTGAGTGAGGGAGGGCTGTGCAAGGTCACAAGCCTCACTTTCTCCTCCAGAAAGACCTGAGTACAGTGGCCAGATATTCATCAGGACCACTGGAAATGGCCCAGGATGCAATAGGAAACCCTGGCCCTTTTAGGCTAAGACCTTCTCTAAGAACTCTAAGGTTCTTAATTTGAGTGAATTAATGCCCATTCAGTGAATAAGCCTCTTTGAGAAGTGAGTCAAGATATGGCCCCTTTAATTAAATTTTTTTTTTTTTTAATGAGAAAACTCAGGAAGTCAAGAGAGATAACTTTGTTGAAGGACAAGAGAATGGTCCTTAGGGATCAGGCACTAGGAAAGAATCCTTGGGTCAGGCACCCCTGAGGTAGCTGAGGAATTATAAAGTAAATTCTGTATGTACCTGTAACAAGGAAAGAATTTTTCTCACAGGGGCCTAGATGTCAGGCACTCTATTAAGTAGATGATACAAAACCAAGTCATATGGTTATCTCAATACTTGCAGAAAAAGCTTTTGACAAAATACAGTATCCATTCCTATTAAAAACACTAGAGAATAGTACAGCTAGGTGGTACAGTGGATAGAGCACAGGTTCTGGAGTCAGGAAAACCTGAGTTCAAATTCTGCCTCAGACACTTGACACTTACTAGCTGTGCAATGCTGGGCAAGTCACTTAATTCCAACTGCCTCACTTAAAAAAGAAAGAAAGAAAGAAAAACCCTAGAGAATATAGAAATAAATGGAGCCTTCCTTAAAGTGATAAGTAGTATTTATCTAAAACTATCAACCAACATTATCTGTAATAAGAAGTCAGAAGCTTTCCCAGTAAGATCAGCAGTGAAAGAAGGATGCCCACCGTCACTACTATTATATATACTATTATTCAATATTGTACTAGAAATTTTAGTTTTAGCAATAAGAGAAGAAAAAGAAATTTAAGAAATTAGAATTATCAATGAGGAGACAAAACTATCTCCACTTGCAGATCATATGATGTATTCTTAAAGAATCCTAGAAAAAAAACTAAAAAAAATCTTCTTGAAATAATTAACAACTTTAGCAAAATTGTAAGATATAAAATAAACTACATAAATCATCAGCATTTCTCTATATTATCAACAAAGCTCAGTAGCAAGAGATAGACAAATTCCATTTAAAATAATGGCAGACAATATGAAATATTTGGGAGTCTGCTTGCCAAGACAAATAAAGGAAGTATATGAACACAATTACAAAATACTTTTCACACAAATAAAGTCAAATCTAAACAACTGGTAAAATATCAATTGCTCATGGTAGGCCAAGCTAATATAATAAAAATGATAATTCTTCTTGAATTAATTTACTTATTCAGTGCCATACCAAACTACCAAAAAAATATTTTGTGGAGCTAGAAAAAATAATAACAAAAGTCACCTGGAGGAACAAAAAGTCAACAATATCAAGTGAATTAAGGCAAAGGAAGGCAGCTTAGCTGTAATAGATTTACAACTATATTATAAAGGAGCAATCATCAAAACTATTTGCTACTGGCTAAGAAATAGACTGGCAGATCAGTGGAATAGGTAAGGCACACAAGACACAGGAATTAGTAACTAGTAATCTACTGTTTGATAAACCCAAAGACTCCAGATTCTGGTATAAGAACTCACTATTTGACAAAAACTACTGGGAAAATTGGAAATTTATATGGCAGGAACTAGACATAGATCAACATCTCACACAATATACTAAGTTAAGGTCAAAATGGGCACATGATATAGACATAAAGGGTGATACCATAAGCAAATTAGGAGAGCAAGGGAAAGAATTTATGACCAAACAAGGGAGAGAGAACACTGTAAAATACAAAATTGATAATTTTAATTACATAAAATTAAAAAGGTTTTGTAGAAACAAAACCAATGCCACCACAATTAGAAGGGAAACAGAAAATTGGAAAATAATTTTTACTGCCAGTGTCTCTGATAAAGGCTTCATTTCTCAAATATATCAAGAATTGAGTCAAATTTATAAGAATACAAGTCATTCCCCAATTGATAAATGGTCAAAGGATATAAACTGGCACTTTTCAGACAAAGAAATTAAAACTATCTGTAGTCATACAAAAAAAATGTTCTAAATCATTATTGATTAGAGAAATGCAAATTAAAACAACTGAAGTACTACCTTATAACTGACAGAAAAGGAAAATGATGGGTGTTGGAGAAAATGTGGGAAAATTTGAACACTAATGCATTGTTGGTGGAGTTGTGAAACTGATTCAACCATTCTGGAGAGCAATTTGGAACTGGACCTGTGATTTCATCAGTATAGGCACCTTCTCTGAAACTTTCAGTCCTGGAGAATTGATAAGAGAACTAATAGGACAAATGACTTACCAACAGTCACACAGATGATATGTGACAGGGGCCAGACTTAGATTCTGGTCTTTCTGGCTGTAAGGGCCAACTCTCCACTCTGGCACACTGCTTCTTCATGACACTATAAAGCACAAGAAAAGTCAGCCATCTTCTCTGATTCTAACTAGCCTTCCCTTACCTTTCCCATGAATGTCCAGACTAGACAGAGAATAGTATTCTGAGAAACATAACTTTAGCAACAGAGCAATCCATCTAAGTTTAACTAAGTTGAGTGTTGTACATGCTTACATAGAAATGTCTCTGATACCACTTGATACATATTCCTCGTTTAGAACTTTAAACAGAACTTTAAAATAAACAAGGGATTCCTACAACTTATGTATTTATTTCTTCATGCCCTGATCCTCTGGTTCTTCAAACCATGCAGAACTGGTTTCAAGAGCAAGCACAACTTTGAATATTGTACATTGCTTCATTGTACAGTATATTGAGTACTGCACATTGCTCATTTTGAAAGATGTTTCAGTCACTTCAGGCTCATAGTAAATCATTTAGCAAAAGAGAATTAAATAAAGGTCTAAGAATACCAGGTAATTTACATTGAGCAATCTAGGTGATGGAATGGATAGTGCTGAAGTTGGAATCAGAAAACCCCAGGTTTGAATCCTTCCTTGCATGCTGGGCAAGTCACTTAATTCCTGTTTACCTCAGTTTTTCATCAGTAAAATGGGGAAAATAATGGTATCTTCTTTTCAGGGTTGTGATGAAGATCAAATAAGATAATACTGAAAGTGTTTAGCACAGCACTTGGCACATAGTAAGCAATACATCTATATACACAAATATGTCAGCTATTATTGCTTTTTCTTTTTCCTATACATCAAGTTATCTAGGTCTATTTCATCTTGTACCTGGCTTGAAAAACAACTGTTGACCCCAAATTGTCACCTAGCACCTAGTAATGCCAGCTATTTACACTCTGGAGAAGGCAGATAGTAGTGATGGGGTATAAGCCCAAGCCAAGACCTTTGTCCCTTGAACTGGGAGGGTTTTGGTCCCATTTGTCTAAAGGGCCTGGAAAGTCTAGCCTAGGGGGCTCCTTAGATTCCCCATGCTTGGTTTAGCATTCTTTTGAAATTCCTCTCTTTCGTACTACCAGTCACATTTTAGCATTCTCTTGAGGTCCGAGTCACCCAGTCAGGATTTTGGATTGTCTGAACTACCATCAGGGTCCTTCCTGGGTTTGATCTAGATTCCAGGCTGATCTCCACTATCTACTTGTTGTAGACACCTGGATTCTTCCTTCATTGTTTTCCTGTATTTAAGTACTATCTCCCATCTGTGAAAGAGCTCAGACTCAATCCAGCTCACTCTGTCTAGCTGAGAGTCTATCTGGACAGCTTGCTAATACAAGCATTACAAATGCTTATAGGCTCTTTAAGAGTCAATCCAGTATGGCAAATCTTAATAAACTTTGTTTTGCTTTGGCTTAAAGAAGGCTTGAGTCAAATTCATTCAAACAGGACCCAGATGTTCTGGGTCCTACCCCACCCCAAACCTCAACATTTTGGTTCCCTAATCAGGAAGAACTGCTAATCTCAAATTCTTCTGGCAAGACTGAAAAGTATTTAAACTTCCCCCTCTCCCTATTGCCTTCTTGCTCTCCAAGCACCTTGGAAGTGGTTTTCAGACCAGGTCCCAGTAGGTCATGCAGCTAGAAGGCTATCTTGCACTCAAGTACCCCTACAGGGCACCCCCTTGGAGGAAGGCTGTCTATCTGAGCAGCGGGGAAACTTGCTTTTGATGCCACAAGGAGGGACACTGGTTCAAGGAGTGCCCCTCCAGGGCAACCCCACAAAATGATGCCTAAGTAACTGCACTCATGTGATCCACTGGAGGAAGCATCTTCCCCAAGGTTATCCAAGTGGTGGAACCAACCCCCAGTACCCTGTCCTCCAGTCTTCTCAAGACTTAGAAAAAATGGGAAAGCCTGGAGCTTGGCAGGGCTCCTTCTTTCTCCACCTCTCTCTTCAAGTCCTGGGCAGCACTAAACCCCTTGCCAGCAGGAAGCTGTTTTAGAAGCTGAGACTTTTGCCCCTTACCACAAAAGATTTTGGGTCCCATCTCTCTGAGGGGGAAACGATGGGATACAAACCCAAGCCAAGACCTTTGTCCATTGGACTGGGAGGGTTTTGGTCTGACGGACCCCAGAAAGTCTGGCATTGGGGGCTCTTTGGATTCCCCTTACTTGGTTTAGCATTCTTTTGATATTCCTCCGTTTAATCCTATTACTGGTCACGTATTAGCATTCACTTGAGGTCAAAGTTGCACAGCCAGGATTGTGGATTGTCTGGATTACTGACCACTCCCATCAGGATCCTCCCTAGGTTTAATCTACATTCCAGGCTGACCTTCTCTATCCATCTGGGGACACGTGGATTCTTCCCTCAGTTTTTTTGTGTCTCACTTCCATGAAGGAGCTCAGATTCAATCCAGCTCACACTCTAGGTAGTTGAGATTGTCTGGCCACCTTGTTAATACAGGTGTTACAAATGCTTAGGTTCCTTAAGAGTCAATCCAGTATGTTCAATCTTTAATAAACTTTGTTTTCCTTTGACTTAAAGAAGGTTTGAGTCAAATTCATTCGAACAGGACCTGGTGTGTCAGTATTTTGGGTTCCCCACCATGCCAAACCTCAACAGTAGGGCCAGTTTTATGGCAAAAGCACTGTGCTGTCAAGAAGTTGACTGGTAGCACAATGGAAAAACTTGGAGGAAAAATTAGCAAAAGACTCCACTGGCTATGGAGTCAAAAGACTCATGTTCAAATCAGACCTCTGACACTTATTAGTTGTATGTCCTTGGACAAATACAATCTTCAGTTTCCTCATAATCTCTGAGAACCCTTCCAGCTCTAAATCTTGATCTTGGATAAATCTCTTTACCTCTTTGGGTCTGAGGAAATTGAATTGTAAAATTGAAAAGTTGGATAAGCCAATCACAGAGGTCCTTGGCTATAAATGCTAAGATCTCAAGTAGTGTTTCAATTCCACTGTATCAGCTAAAAACAATATTATTCCCTTTCTTTTTCTTGCCAGAATTAGAGCTAAACTCTTGGGACTGTTAATTGACCAAATCTTTCTGGAAAATTTGGAATTATACTAAAAACATCACTAAACTATAACTTTTTGACCCATATAGACCACGATGAGGCATATACCCCCCAAAAGGTCAAAGACAGAGAAGACTAACCCATTTCTTTTCATTGTAAACATATCTACTCTACTGCAAATTTATTATTCTCCACCCAGAATTCCTATTGATTAATTTCCAATATTATTGCAAGTTGTTTTTTAAGGTAAGTCATAGGATGGAAGAAGGCTGATATTTAAAAAAAAAAAAGAATCCTTCCCAAGTATTGGAAAAATAGTAATGCTTTCCCTTTCCAATCAAATTGTATAAACACATATATGTGTGTTGTGGGAAAACAGGAAGTAAGTTTTATTTCCACACTTTGATGGGGGTTGTGACTTAGCATGGACAGGTTAGAGGTCAGAAACTAATGCATAGGTCCAAGTTTCTGTGTGAGGAAGGGCCTATCAGAGAGGAGAACATGGAGTCACATGGCCAGGGGATGGTATCACAGGAAATTCAAAGTTCAGAACTCTATAAGGGTCCTGCCTCATCCTGACCTGCTTGTAGTCCTTCTGGTGGCCTTGCTGGAAGCTACCTGTTCCTTCAGGGAAAGGAACGTAGGCCTTCCCTACTCTGAACTTCATTTTTAATAAATTTTTCTTGATAACTTTTTTTGTGTGTCAAGTTTGTCTCTAACAAACATGGCAAAAACATGGGGCTCCCCCAAATGAGGGGCATCCGAGTCACTGCCTTAGAAGAAGTGAGATTAAATTTATGGGATGAGCACTCCTGTAAAAAACTTTTTTTTTACACTCCCCCTAAGTTCCATCTCCTCCAGTCCAAGCACTTCACCTCGGACCTTGGGCAGGAGTTCAGAGGAAGGAAGGAAGGAAGAAAACTTTGCCAGCAGATCATGTTAAGTCAGTATATTGAGCAAAGATCAAGTCACCCCTGGGAACTTCTACTCTGGATCAGATTTTTACTGAGGAAGGGGATTTCAGAGTGGCAAACTCTTTGTTGGTCCCTTTTTGCTGTCTGGAAGTTTTTTTATTGGTACTAAGTAAATGGAGAAAACTTGGACAGAATCCTGGGAATTTGAGCCATGGTGAGAAGGAGAGCTCCTGCGAGTATTGGGAGGATTCAATCTACTCTCAGGTCAAAAAAAACTGTGGTGGTCACTAGGGCCCAGGGACTAGTCCCAACAGTGGCTAACCTGCAGTTTCCTAAGCCATCTAGTGTCTGCACCTCTAGGTGGTTGTCCCAGAAACTGGAGTGAGCTTATTAGGGAGGAATTTAATGCTTAGAATTGGCTTGGAGACGAGCAAATTGAGATGAATAGTTTATCTCCTAATAAGAGAGGAACTGTGTTGTTCTTTCTGTTCAGTATTTGACCATGTGTTTGTGAAGTGTTTTGTTAAATTGTAAATGCAGCTCAGGAGTGAGTGGGCTGGGGAGAGAGAAAAAGAAAAAAAAGGCTTTTACTGTTTGGCTTGAAAATGGTGTTAATAGAAAGTTTGAAAACTTATAAGAAGTTGCATAAAAGAAAATCTTTCTTTCTGAAGTCTAGCCCCCTGGCCAAGTTGTGATTGTGAAAAGGAAGGTTTTGGCGCTCTGCAAAGTGTTCAACTTAAAAAAGTGTGGCTCTATTAGTTAAATTGTTAAATTAAATTTTTAGCCTCTTAACCTCTAAGATTTATTCTGAAGTAACAAAGAAACTGGAAAGGGTTAGTGAGTATTTGGTTCCTTTGAAATTTAAAAGAAGGGGAAGAATACGAGTGGTATGTGCTTGGACCTTGTACTCACTTCCTCATCCTAATTCAAAAAATGTTTAGCTTGATTGGGAAACCAACAGACAAAGCTATGGAAGATTACAGCATTTAAAGATTTAAAAGCTTTTCACTGTGATTTATAATTATTACTATTAGTTATTAAGCTCCCACACTTCATGGTTGGAAGTCATACTTTATCAGTATTAAATTATTTAGGCCCTTTTGCCTGGGCAGGGAGGATTTTTAATTAATATGATCCAAGACTTTTTTTTTAATCTGGGAAAGTCTGTCCTCCTCAGATATGGGAGTGGCCAGCCATTCCCTATCATACCTAAAGGAGGTACTGTTTTGTAATGGAAATTAGCAAAGAAAAAGAGAGGCAGTCTGGAGTAAAAAGCTGAGTTTTGATTTAATGAGATCTCAAAGCTGAAATCTGTACCTTATGGTTAAATTAAGTAAATATATCTGATACCAGAAAATGGATGTAAAATTGCAAATTTACTTTAGAATTTCAGTGATTTCTTTTAGAAGCATCAGCCCTGTCCATGTGCTTAGACTATGGGCACTAGGGTTAGGGTTAACCTTCTCCCAATCTCAGGTAATTTGGAAAGCTCCTTGTCTGGTGGACCTTGGTGGGGAGAGGGGGAGAGATGTGGGGGGAAGTGGAGCCAAAGGATGGCACTTCAGTTCTTTAAGGAAGTAGAGTAAAAGGAAAAAGGCTATTCAGAGCTGAAAATGGCTAGTCACATGGTCCTCTTAGAGAAGTTTTCTTTTACTTAAAGAAAAAAAAGGAAATACAAAGCAACATCTGAGAATGCTCTTCCTATCAGAATTAAACAGAAAGATATTGTTATTTGGCATTTATGATTGTAAAGTGCTTAACAAAAGGATGGCTATATGTTAGATGCAACATTAATCTAATATAATTGTTACATGATTTTTAAATTTGGAGTTACATATTTGTTACATATAGATTGGGATTTTAAAAGGATGTGATAGAAATTTGATAATATGAAACTTAGGTTATAAATAAGCAGTGGAAATGCTGATGTTTGCTATATAATAGTAGATTTAAGCTGGAAAGGGATTCCAGCACAGACAGTTATAGTTACAATGTGGAGGAAGGATGGATAGTCTTGAGTACTGGGATTGGGAGTCTTGGAAAAATAAAAGTTTCTATTGCAGATGGTTTCAGTAAGTAGTGAGGGTATAAGGATGTATTTTAAGAAGAAAAAAATCATGTAACTTGATTTAACGTAATTAATAGGTCAATCAAATTTGAGATGACTATCTGAAAGGATATCAGGTCATAGTGTGCCCATGTGGTGGTAAGCTGAATGGGTTAATGGCTTATTTTAAGTAAACTTAAATAAGTTTAAATTTTTAGGTAATCCATCTAAATATTATATTATGAATTGCAGTGTTAAATTAATGATGAATTGGTTAAATAAGCTGTTATGAATTTTTTTGTGAGTTTTCTTGTAAAATTCTTTTGAGAATCCTTTAAAAATATGTACACGCATATGTATATATATATTCATATATATGTATATATATACATATGTGTGTGTGAGAGAGATTTTCAAGTCTCTTCCATCTAAGGATGTATTAAATATGTTAAAAGTTTGCTTCTGCTGTTTAGAAGGAAATTTTAACTAAAATTGTTTTTGCTATGAATCAAGCATTTGCGTTTGTAAAAGGAAGTTTATGGGCAAATGTGAAAAAGTCTTGATGTTAGGTCTTTTCTTGTAATTTTTTCAATCAGGTTTAAGGGGGTTGTGATAAATTGTACACTGTTCTTAAGAGAGGAAAATATTGTATTAAGAAATGCTTCATAAAATTTTTTGTATGTTTTTTGGAAGGCCTACCCAATTTGTGTTTACAAGTTAATTTGTTATTTAAAGATTTTATGGGGATTGGAAAATAAGAGACAAGGAACTATGGCTCCTTTTCAGTCAATACTGGAAGGTATGGCAATCTCTCCCTTTCCTTTTCTCCTTCTCCTTCTCCAAGCACCTTGGAAACAGTTTTCAGAGCAGACCCCAGGTCCCTGTAGGTCAGGCAGCTAGAAGACTGTTTTGCACTCAGGTTTTCAGTCCAATGGCTGTGTTCAAGGCTGTGGACCTGAGCACACCCTCCAAAGCATAGACAAGGATGCATCCCTACCAGAAAGTGTGTACCCAACTCTCTGAATTCTTTTGGTGCTAGGGAATTAGGAAAACATCAGTTATTTCTTTTCTCCTGTATCTTTTTCAAAGGCTTATTACCACATCCTCCTTTATACAGGGAGGGACTTCCAGCCCCACTCCTGTAATGGGTCAATCCTCTTCAACCTCAAAAATTTGCCTTTGGATTTATCTTTTACAAAATTGGGAAAAAATTAGTTTCTCTAAAGAACTTAAAAGGGGGGGCGGAGCCAAGATGGCGGAATAGAAGGACGCAAGTTTACGAGCTCCAACCCACAGCCCATAGAATTAATGTAAAAAGAGATCCGCATAACTTCTGGACCACTGAAAGGGGTACAGAAATGGAGTGGAAGAGATTTCCGTGCCAGAGAGCCCTGGAGACCCGTCCCCAGGGTCCGTAGCGGACCCCACCCCCAGCGCTGCCCTGGCTGCGGACCCAGAGAAGCTGACCCCAGCAGGCTTCAGGGACGGAAGCTCCAGCAGCCGGGAAAGTCCCTCCGCCCACAGAAGCTACAGGTCAGTGAGAGAGGCTGGGCTGGAGGAGGGGAGCGGAGTGTCTCCGTGACTCGGGGCCCCTCGGGAGGAAGCGGCGGCGGCAGAGACGGGGGCAGGAAGTGGCGGAGGCAGAGGTGTGGGCGGCAGCAGAGGCAGCAGCAGCAGCAGCAGCCCGGCACTCCCCCAGCAGCAGGATCTTCATTCCTGAAAGTCTCTGCATAAAGCCCCTGAGGGAGCTGAGCCTGGGAGGCGGCCCTGCCCCCACCCCAGCACCTGAACTAAAGCTTGCTGCGGAAAGCCCATTTGAACCTCAGACCCCAAGCACTGGCTGGGCGGATCTAAGCGGGGGTGGATAGGAATCTCAGAAGACAAGTAACTGGCTGGGAAAATGCCTAGAAAAGGGAAGAAAAATAAGACTATAGAGAGTTTTTTCCAACAAATGCAAATGATCCCGACATTCGGATCTGACGAGGAGGAGGACGTATTCTTGCCATCAGGGAAAGACATGGAGGGCGGGGCCTCAGCACCCCAGACACCACAGGGGGATGTCAGGTGGGCTCAGGCCTTGGAAGAGCTCAAAAAGGATGTTGAAAAGCAAGTTAGACAGGTGGAGGAAAAACTGGGAAGAGAAATTAGAGAGATGCAAGAAAAGTATGAAAAACGGGTCAATACCTTGGTTAAGGAGACCCAAAAAAATGCTGAAGAAAATAACACCTTGAAGAACAGGCTCACTCAATTGGCAAAAGAGGTTCAAAAAGCCAATGAGGAGAAGAATGCTTTCAAAAACAGAATTAGCCAAATGGAAAAAGAGGTTCAAAAGCTCACTGAAGAGAATAGTTCTCTCAAAATTAGAATGGAACAGATGGAGTCTAATGACTTTATGAGAAACCAAGAAATCATCAAACAAAACCAAAAGAATGAAAAAATGGAAGAGAATGTGAAATATCTCAGGGGAAAAACAACTGACCTGGAAAATAGATCCAGGAGAGACAATTTAAAAATTATGGGACTACCTGAAAGTCATGAGCAAAAAAAGAGCATAGACATCATCTTCCATGAAATTATCAAGGAAAACTGCCCTGACATTCTAGAACCAGAGGGCAAAATAAGTATTGAAAGAATCCATCGATCACCACCTGAAAGATATCCAAAAAGAGAAACTCCTAGGAACATTGTGGCCAAATTCCAGAAGTCCCAGGTCAAGGAGAAAATCATGCAAGCAGCTAGAAAGAAACAGTTCCAGTACTGTGGAAATACAATCAGGATAACACAAGATCTAGCAGCTTCTACATTAAGGGATCGAAGGGCGTGGAATAGGATATTCCAGAAGTCAAAGGAACTAGGACTCAAACCAAGAATCACCTACCCAGCTGAACTGAGTATAATACTTCAAGGGAAAATATGGTCTTTCAATGAAACAGAGGACTTTCAATCATTCTTGATGAAAAGACCAGAGCTGAAAAGAAAATTTGACTTTCAAACACAAGAATGAGAAGAAGCATGAAAAAGTAAACAGCAAAGAGAAGTCATAAGGGACGTACCATAAGTGAACTGTTTACATTCCTACATGGAAAGACAATATTTGTAACTCTTAAAACTTCTCAGTATCTGGGTAGTTGGTGGGACCACACACACACATACATGCATGCACGCACACACACATACACACATGCACACACATACAGAGACAGAGAGCACACAGTGAATTGAATAGGATGGGACCATATCTTAAAAAAAATTAAGGTAAAGGGTGAGAGAGAAAGGTAGGGGGAGGAAAGAGGGTGAAATGGAATGGGGTAATTATATGTCATTTAAGAGGCAAGCAGGAGACTTCTTAGTGGAGGGAAAAAGAAGAGAGCTGAGAAAAAAAAAACAGTTTACCCTCATCACATTTGACTAAAGGAAGGAATAAAATGCACACTCATTTTGGTAGGAAAACCTATCTTACAGTATAGGAAAGTGGGGGAGAAGGAGATAAGCAAGGGGGGGGATGATGGAAGGGAGGGTAATGGGAGGAGGGAGCAATTTGAAGTCAACACTTGGGGAGGGACAGGATCAAAAGACAGAAGAGAAACAATGAGGGGCAAGGTAGTATGGAGGGTAATTCAGTTAGTCTTACACAACACGACTATCAGGGAAATCATTTGCAAAACTACACAGATAGGGCCTATATTGAGTTGCCTGACTTCCCAAAGGGAATGGGTGGGGAGGGAGGGATGGGGAGAATTTGGAACTCATAGTTTTAGGAACAACTGTTTAGTATTGCTGTTGCTACTAGGAAAGAAGACATACAGTTAATGAGGAATAGAAAGTCATCTGGCCCTACAGGAGAAAAGAGAAGATGGAGACAAGAGAAGGGAGGGATGACAGAAGAGAGGGCAGATTGGAGATAGAGAAAATTAGATTGCTTGGGGTATTGGGGTGGGGGGAGGGGATAAAAGGGGAGAAAATTTGGAACCCAAAACTTTGTGAAAATGAATGTAAAAAGTTAAATAAATAAAGAACTTAAAAGGAAAAAACTGGTGTTCTTTTGCAACACTGTTTGACCTCAGTATATTGCCTAGAGGGCCATGAAGCTTGGCCCATTTGGGGGACTTTAAAAATGAATACTCTCTTACAGTTAGAATTGTACTGTGTGCCCAGAAGAAAAACGAATAGAAGTTTTCTACATAATGATCTTTGTCAAGCTGTCTCAGGAACCTGTTCTCAGGAAAGATTGTGAGATGCTTATAGCTAGAACTGCCCCTCAAAAGAAGCAATGGTGGTCATCTGGACATTTTTGATGATCTCCTAATAGCCCTCAGGGCTTCATCTCTCTCCCCCTCCCCCTGCCCCAACAACGGGTCTTGCTGAGGTGTGACACTCTGAAGCCCCTCTCCCTGAGGCAACTTTGCTTAGTCCTCAGGCCCCACTCCAACAGCAGTCTCTAAGTATCTCCCTAGCTGACCCCTTCCTCTCCTCAGGTGTCAGCTGATTGTTTGGCTGGCAGTGACCCCATAATACCCAGGATGGAATTATCAGAAGAGTGAGGATAAGGGAAAGGGAGATCATATGATAATTTGCTTGTTAGAAGGCCTAAGAACTTCATTTCAAAAGCAAATAGATTTTCAAAAAAAAAAAAAACTTAGAGAGATTACTCAGGGAGAAAAGTAACACTGTGCCCTTTTTCAAGACTGGTTAGTAGAAGCTATTGTCTTGACTCTATTGAAGGGACAGCAGCTACAGCCTGGAAGTACCCAAGTTCAGTACATAGCCACAACCATAGGTAAAGTTTGAAGGACGATAGATCAGGATGGAGAAGTCAGCCAGTAACTGTCTGCACTTGGTAAGACAGCCTATCCTTCTCTCAATAATTTTTATATGATATGAAAATGCAATTGATGTCATCTGAAATTCATTGTTTGTGTTCACAGTTAAAACAATTTTGTTATCACTTATGAAAATTGTAAGTGTGCCATTTATAGTTCTAATGCTAAAACCTAAAGCTGGTACTCTGTATGTATATTTGTGGAAAGGAGCAGTCCTCAGGCAAGTCAAAAAGTGTGTGTGTTCATCCTTTGTTGCCGAAGAAGACCATGCCTTCAGAGAAATGATGGCATGACTTGTACTTGACCTTGTTTTGAGTGAGGGAGGGCTATGCAGGTCATCAGCTTCACTTCTCCTCCAGAGTCATCGAATCCAGTGACCAAATATTCATCAGGATGACTGGAGAAGACCCAAGATGAGGAAATTGGGGTTAAGTGACTTTCTCAAGTTCATAGAGCTAGTGAGTGTCAAATGTCTGAGGTTAGATGTGAACTCAGGTCCTCCTGACTCCTGCACTAGTGCTCTATCCACTGCACCACCTAACTGCCCAGTCAAAAAGTACAGCCTCCGTAGTTGAGGAGATTGTATATAGAATTTGCTTTGGTGAGAATTTGAAAATGTATAAAAATGATCTTCAGTGATTGGCTTTTAGGACAAATTTAAGATACAAGATGTAAGATAAAATCCCTGGGAACATTCTTTCTGAATGAAATGGGAATAATTAGATAAAGGAAAGGAAACCAAAGTGTTCATAATGTTGTATCATTGCTCCATAGAACAAGATTGGGATTTAAGGATAACTGTAATCGTAACTTATCTACAGAGGGATGCACTCAGGGGAAGTAAAAGTAGTCCCAGGGGGTCTGGGGGCTCCAGGAATGATCTTGGTGGGAGTGGGTAGTAACCTGGAGATTTGGATTGATAGGATTAAGAGTGGGAAGTAGAACAGAGATTTGGGCATAATGATAGAGTGGGCCTCAGGAGAAGCAGTTCACGTGGGGAAGGGGGGGGGGCGGGGGAACCAAGGAGTTTTCAAGGTGAGGTTTTTTTCCAGATCCATTTAGACAAATGGGAATAAAACTCTTTTGGGGTAATGGACAAAGGTCCCAACTTGGAATAAAGTCTTTACATGTTACAAAATGATGTAAAAGTCATTCGTATTAAAACAATTGACTGAATTAATTACTGAGACTAAATCTGAGACATCTTTAGTTTGAAAAAAAGAATTTCAGTCTAAGTTTCTTAGAGGCAGGTAGCCTCTGGTAATATTTGGCATTGATGGTAAAGTTAAATGCTTGTTTTGATTTGAATTCATTTCATGAACATAAGTTGATATTAGTGTTTGAACTTATCATATATGTAGCTCATTCTTTTAGATTGAGAAGGGTTAGAAAGGGACAGTAGTCTGGGAAACAGATGTAAATCTATTAGAGAAATAACTTAAGGTTTTAATGGTAAATTTGATTTTATGATTGTTATTTAATCAAGAATTAGAAAAAGTATAGAAGTGCATGTAAGCAACTTAGGATTTACTTCAAAAGATATTCCTTAGCCGATGTGAAATTATAGTCATATCTGAAACTGATTATTGGAGCTTGCTATTTTAAGACTGACTGTTACTCTGAGTCTACCTCCAGGTGTGCATAGCAAGAGAGGTGGTCTGAGTCACTGATCCATGATGTCAGTAAGTCTGTGAGATGCTGCTATGAACTGCAAGGAGGTGATCTCATGGAAAGGTTGGGAGAATGACCTGAGGTAGGACTCTCCTGACTCAATTTCCCCACTGACACCTGGCAGACTTTAAGCCTGGCAGAATGCCAGTTAACAATCTGCTCCCTGGAATTGACATGAAGTTAGGGAGATATGTTTCCCTGCAATGCCCCTACTCTTACTAGCAATTTTCTATAATCAAGAGTTTTATAAGCTTAATACCAGATCTATTAAGCAATAGATTGTTGGTAGGGGAACATCTGAGTTTAAGTCTAAAATTAAACTTTTAGGTTTAGGATTTTAGACCAACAACAATAAGTTAAGGTCCTTTAATTCTTAATAAGAGTATGGAGACCATCAGGTCAAGATCTTGTGAGGCTAACATATACAGTTATTATTTTGTCTCAGTTGGTTAATGTTAAAAGAAAAATGATTTCTGGTCTATACTGTAAATGCTTTAAAAAAAGCATCACATGGGGGGGCAGAGGCAAGATGGCAGAGTGAGAGCAATGACTCACCTAAGCTCTTAAACAAACTCCTTCAGATACCTCTAAGGAGAGAATCTCACCAAACTTTGGAGGTGCAGAATCCAATAGGAGACAGACTGGCAAATTCACAGCCCAGGACAGACTGGAAGGTCAACAGGAAGGATCTGTTCCATGAGAGTGAGCCCACAGTGCACAGCACAGCACCCTCAGCACAGCAGAGTTGGAGGGTCCCAGGGAGACCTGAGGCAGCAGCAGGCAGAACAGTGGGGTGACAGCTCAGGGTGAGAGACCAACAGAACCCAGCAAGTGACAGCCGCTGAGCCTCAGATATCAGTTGCAGCAGCTCCTGAGACTTTCAGCCCGCAGATTAAACGTCTGCAAGTCACCTACTTGAACTTCTGGGAGCCAGGATGGTGGAGTCATCAGTAAATGATCTCTCCTCCCCTTGATGACCTTGAAAGAACCATAAAATGTTTCCCCAGAAAAATCCTGGATCATGAAAAACAGCAGAGGGGGCAAATAGTCTCATAATACCTGAGACTAAGAAAATAGCTAAGGGGGATTCCTTCTACTGTGGCAGAGGTGAATCAGAAGGAGAGGGGCTCCAGGGCTGTGGAAACTTGCACTAGGACCCACGCAAGCCTCACTGCTAGGAGAGGAGACCCAGGAGGGGTAGAAATTCTCACTAGAATCCAGAGGTGCCTCAAAACTCCAGGGAAAACAGGAAGACAATAGGGCAACTGGGATCACCAACCCCTGAGCTTGCCTTTGCCTCAGTTCAGCTGAGGAGATCTCCCTTGATCAGACCACTCCTCCCCATTCTTAACAAGCTAGCCCCAGGGCTGATCAGGGAAACACTAAACAAAAAGATAAAAAGACACTTACCCTTAGTTTTTTCACACCAGTCAGTTCAACATCAAGTTCTGCAGCTTCTAAATAAAGAACCAGCAACACACAGTCACCATCATGGGCAGTGAAAAGCAAAATAAGAGGGGAAAAAACCATAGAATCTTTCTATGGGGACAAAGACCAAAACACAAATACCATAGAGGTCAGTAGTAAGACTGTACTTCCATCCAAAACTACAGAAGGGACTATGAACTGTTCACATGCACAAAAAGCTCTCCTGGAACAACTGAAGAAAGAAATAGAAGAGAACCTGGCCAATGATTTTAAAAGCCTGGAAAAAGAATTCCAGGAAGAGAACATCCCTTTTAAAAAGGAAAATCGAGCAAATGGAAAAGGAAGTTCAAAAATTAACTGGAGAAAATAATTCCTTAAAAGGAACAATTGGACAGGTGGAAAAGGAGATGCAAAAGTTAACTGAAAAAACAATTTGATAAAAATTAGAATTGGGCAAGTAGAAACTAATGACTCTATGAGACAGCAAGAATAAGTCAACCAAAATCTAAAGAATGAAAAGATAGAAGAAAATGTAAAATATCTAATTGGAAAAACAACTGATCTGGAAAATAGATCCAAGAGAGAAAACTTAAAAATTATTGGCCTGCCAGAAAGCCATGATGAAGAAAAGAGTCTGGACAACATCTTCCAGGAAATCATCAAGAAAAACTGCCCAGAAGTGCTAGATACAGAAGGCAAAATAGTCATCAAAAGAATCCACTGTTCACCTCCCAAAAGGGATCCCAAACTCAAAACCCCAAGAAATATTGTTGCCAAATTCCAGAACTATCAAGTGAAGGAGAAAATACTACAGGTAGCCAGAAAGAAACCATTCAAATATCGAGGAGCTACAGTCAGGATCACACAGGACCTTGCAGGTTCTACATTAAAAGATCTAAGGAAATGGAATCTGATATTCAAAAGGTAAAGGAGTTGGGACTACAACCGAGGATCAACTACCCAGCAAAGTTCAGCATAATATTTCAGCAAGGAGATGGTCATTCACTGAAGTAAGGGATTTCCAGACCTTTTTGACAAAAACACCAGAATTTAATAGAAAATTCGATCTTCAAATGCATGTTTCAAGAGAAGCATAAAAAGGTAAATGGCAGGGTGGGGGAACAACTTGTTACTCAATTTGGGCAAACTTCTTACCTCCCTATAAGGGAAGATGATACCTGTTAATCTTGAGAATTCTACATCTATTATGAAACATAAAAGGGATACATATAGAGGGAATGAGTATAAAGTAAATGATGTCATGTTAAAAATATGATTTAAGTATGTAAAGGGATTGTAACAGGAGGTGTGAAAAGGAGGAAGCAGAAAATGGTAAATTACATCACAGGAAGAAGTACAAAATTATAGTAGAGGGAAAGAGGGGAGGGAGATGAGCATTGTTTGAGAGGTACTCTCACCTGATTTGGTTCAAAGAGAACAATAAGCTTAATTAAGTATATAAGTCTAACTAGCTCTACAGGCAGTAAGAGGGGAAGAGGGAAGAAAGGGGTGGGGAAGCTAAAAAGGAGGGGAAAAGCAGTAAGGGTAAAAGGGAGGAAAAAGGAAGGGGCGCTAAAAGAAGGAAAGGAATTCTGCAGGAGGTGGTGGTGAAAAGTGAAAACTATTGAGGAGGAGAAGGGAGATGGAAGAACTAAAAGCACAAGCAGTGGGAAAGAGGATGGAGGCAAATACACAGATTGTAATCATAACTGTGAATGTGAATAGAATGAACTCTCCCATAGAACGGAGATGGATAACGGAATGGATTAAAAGCCACAATCCAACAATATGTTTACAAGAAACACATTTGAAATGGGGGGATACACACAGGGTGAAAGTAAAAGGCTGCAGCACAATATACTGTGCTTCAGCTGATGTAAGAAGCAGTGGTAGCAATCCTAATCTCAGATAAAGCAAAAGCAGAAATAGATATAATCAAAAGAGATAAGGAAGGAAACTATATCCTGCTAAAAGGTACCATAGACAATGAAGCAATATCATTACTAAACATTTATGCTCCAAGTGGTATAGCATCTAGATTCTTAGAGGAGAGGTTGGGGGAGTTGAAGGAAGAACAAGACAGCAAAACTATATTAGTAAGAGACCTCAACCTCCCCCTCTCTAAACTTGATAAATCTAACCTCAAAATAAACAAGAAAGAAGTTAAGGAGGTAAATAAAACTCTAGATAAAGTCGCTATGATAGGGCTCTGGAGAAAACTGAATGGGAATAGAAAGGAATATACCTTTTTCTCAGCAGTATATGGCACATATACAAAAATTGAGAATGTACTAGGACATAAAAGTCTCACAACCCAGTGCAGAAAGGCAGAGATAGTCAATGCATCCTTCTCAGATCATAATGAAATAAAAATTATATGTAATAAAAGGCCATGGAAAGGCAAACTAAAAATCAATTGGAAACTAAATAATCTAATCCTAAAGAAAGAGAGGATTAAACAATAAATCATAGAAACAATCAACAACTTGATTCAAGAGAATGACAATAATGAGGCAACCCATCAAATCTTATGGGATACTGCAAAAGCAGGTCTTAGGGGAAGTATTCTGGCCTTGAATGCCTATATAAATAAAATAGAGAAAGAGGAGATCAATGGCTTAGGCATGTAGCAGAAAAAACTAGAAAAAGAACAAATTGAAAATCCCCAAGTAAATACCAAATTAGAAATACTGAAAACCAAAAGAGACATTAGTAAAATTGAAATTAAGAAAACCATTGAATTAATAAATAAAACCAATAGTTGGTTTTATGAAAAAACTAATGAAATTGATAAACCTTTGGTCAATCTGATTTAAAAAAAAGAAAGAAGAAAATCAAATTACTACTATCAAAAATGAACAGGGTGAACTCATCTCCAATGAGGAGGAAATTAAAACAATAATTAGAAATTACTTTGCCCAACTTTATGCCCACAAATTCAATAATCTAAATGAGATGGATGAGTATTTTAAAAAATACAAATTGCCCAGATTGACAGAAGAGGAAGCTGAATACTTAAACAACCCCCTCTCAGAAAAAGAGATTGAACAAGCCATCATTGAACTCCCTAGAGAAAAATCTCCAGGGCCAGATGGATTTACAAGTGAATTCTATCAAACATTTAAAGAACAGTTAATTCCAACACTATGCAGACTTTTTGAAAATTGGGGAAGGAGTCCTCCCAAATTCTTTTTATGACGCAAATACAGCATCTTATCATGAGAATAATACATTATGATCAGGTAGGATTCATACCAGGAATGCAGGGCTGGTTCAATATTTGGAAAACTATTACCATTATCAATCACATCAACAACAAAATTAACATGATTATCTCAATAGATGCAGAAAAAGCTTTCAACAAAATACAACACCCATTCCTATTAAAAACACTGGAGAACATAGGAATAAAGGGA
Organism: Bettongia penicillata ogilbyi; assembly: GCA_023548195.1. NCBI lineage: Eukaryota > Metazoa > Chordata > Mammalia > Diprotodontia > Potoroidae > Bettongia > Bettongia penicillata. The sequence goes on from JAJHZJ010000280.1 coordinate 217,793, forward strand.
ACTTTCCATAAAATAAGAAGCAGTATCTACCTGAAAACTTCAGCAAGCATTATATTCAATGAAGATAAGTTAAATGCATTTCAAATAAGATCAGGGGTAAAATAAGGATGTCCACTATCACCATTATTATTCAATATGGTACTAGAAATGTTAGCTGTAGCAAGATAAAGAAAGTGAAAGAATAAGAATCGACAAAGAAGAAACTAAGTTATCTTTGCAGATGATATGATGATATACTTAGAGAATCCCAGAGATTCAAGTAAAAACTACTTGAAAAAATAAACAACTTTGGCAAAGTTGCAGCTTACAAAATAAACTCACACAGATCTTCTGCATTCCTATATATTAGTAACAAATTCCAACAGCAAGAGATAGAAAAAGAAATCCTATTTAAAGCTAGGGTAGATACTAGAAACTATTTGGGAGTTTACCTGCCAAAACAAACCCAGGGACTATATGAACACAATTATAAGACATTTTTTTGCACAAATAAAGGCAGATCTAAGTAAGTGGAAAAACATCAGTTGCTCGTGGGTAGCCCAAGCCAGTATACTAAAAATGACAATTCTACCTAAATTAATTTACTTTTTTGGGGCCATTCCAATTAAACTATCAGATAATTATTTTCTAGAGCTGGATAAAATAATATTAAAATTCATCTGGAAGAACAAAAGGTCCAGAATATCAAAGGGCCTAATGAAAAAAAAATTGCTAAGGAATGTGGCCTAGCACTACCAGATCTCAAATTGTATTATAAAGCAATTATGAAAACCACTTGGTACTGACTAAGAAACAGAAGGGTAGACAAGTGGAATAGTCTAGGTCCTCAAGACATAGCAGGCAATGAACAGAGCAATCTCCTGCTTGATAAACCCAAGGATCCCAGCTTCTGGGATAAGAACTCAGTGCTTAACAAAAATTGCTGGGAAAAATGGATAACAGTGTGGCGGAAACTAGGCATAGACCAATGCCTGACACTGTACACAAGAATAAAGTCCAAATGGGTACACGATCTAGGTATAAAGATTGATACCATGGACAATCTGGAGGAGCAAGGAATAGGATATTTATCAGATTTATGGAGAAGAGAAGAATTTTTGACTAAAGAAGAGATAGAAATCATTATGAAGTGCTAGCTGGATAATTTTGATTACGTTAAATTGAAGAGTTTTTTTACAACCAAACCCAATGCAACCAAAATTTGGAGGGATGTAGCATATTGGGAAAGAAGTTTTGCAGCTAATCTCAGGGAGAAAGGCCTAATTTCTAGACTATATAGAGAACTGAGTCAAATGTACCACAATGCAAGTCATTCCCCAATTGATAAATGGCCAAAGTATATGAACAGGTGATTTTCAGAGGAAGAAATTATAATCATATAAAAAATGCTCTAAATCACTTTTAATTAGAGAGATGCAAATCAAAACAACTCTGAGGTACCACATCACACCTATCAGATTTCCAACATGACAGAACAGGAAAACGATAAATGTTGGAGAGGATGTGGGAGAGTTGAAACACTAATTTTTGTTGGTGGAGCTATGAGCTCATCCAGCCATTCGGGAGAGTGGCTTGGAACTATGCCCAAAGGCCTACAAAAATGTGCATACCCTTTGACCCAGCAATAATGCTACTAGGACTGTATCCCCAAAAGATCATAAAAATGGGAAAGGGTCCCACGTGTACAAAAATATTTATAGCAGCACTCTTTGTGGTAGCCAAAAACTGGAAATCAAAGGGATGCCCATCAATTGGGGAAGGGCTGAATAAATTATGGTATATGAATGTAATGGATTACTATTGTGCCATAAGAAATGATGAACAAGAAGACTTCAGAGAGGCCTGGAAAGACTTAAATGATCTGATGCTGAGGGAAAGGAGCAGAACCAGAAGAACTTTGTGCACAGCAATGACCACAGTGTGTGAGTTTTTTCTGGTAGACTTGGATCTTCATAGCAATGCAAGGACTGAAAAAAAAAATTCCCAATGATCTTCTAAGTCAAAACGCCTTCCACATCCAGAGAATGATCTAAGAAATTCAAGTGCAGAATGTGGCAGATCATCTTTGTGTGTATGTGTGTGTTTAATGTTTTGGTTTGTCATATGATTTCTTCCATTTATTTTAGTTCTTCTACACAGCATGACTATAGTGAAAATGTATTCAATAGGAATGTATATGTAGATCCTATGTAGAATTGTCTGCCGTCTCTGGGAAGGAGTGGGGTGGTGTGAGGTAGGTAGGGGGGGAAAAATCTGAGTTTTATGGTAGATTGTGGAACACTAAAAATAAATAACATTAATATAAAAATAAAGAAGCATCAGATGACCAAAAGTTGAAATTGTTTTATGATGTGATATGTACTGTGTTCAAAATGATTATTTACCGTATTTATGTAAGTACTGGAGCCTGTTATTGACTCTAGTGAAATCTCATCTTTCTGATGGGGAAAATGAATAGTGAATTAATATAAAATGTAAAAGCCAGGTTGTAATGTGAATTTCTTAAACATCATCAAAGTGGCCAAAGTTTCAATTTTGATTTTGTAAGACTGATAAGTGTACAAAGCTTAGGAATAATTATCTAAAATTGTATTAAGATCAATTTCTTAGGAGAGTGGATATCTGGATTTCTACAAGAACATAAAGGGAAGAAGATGCTAAGATACTGTGCTGAAGACTGCTTGAAGTAGCATCCAGATCAGAAAACAGTTTTCATCAGATGATGTTCCTCCCCAGACCTGCTGTATAGGATAGAACTTCTGAATGGACAATTCATTGATCTGTCTTTTCCTTTTGAATCTCTGTATCTGTACTTATAACAAGGGGACTACTCCCTTGTAATTTGTCAATGTGGCCATTAACTTTGCTCCCTTAGATGAAAGGAAGAATTCATAGGGGAAAGAAAGTGAGGAGATATTGTTTGAATTTTAGGTGTGGAAACAAAAATTTTAATAGAGAGAAAAGGAGGTAGTTTGTGGGAAAACAGGAAGTCAGTTTTATTTCCACATTTTGATGGGGGTTGTGACTTAGTATGGACAGGTTAGAGGTCAGAAACTAATGCACAGGCCCAAGAAGCCGTGTGAGGAAGGGCCTATCAGAGAAGAGAACATGGAGTGACATGACCAGGGGATGATATCACGAGAAATCCAAAGTTCAGAATTCTCTAAGGGTCTTGCCTCATCCTAACCTGGCTAAAGTCCTTCTGGTGGCCATGCTGGAAGTTACAGGTTCCTTTAGGGGAAGGAACGCAGGCCTTTCCTGCACTGAACTCCATTTTTAATAAATTTTTCTTGATACCTTTTTTTGTGTGTCCAGTTTGTCTCTAAACTAAAAATAATAAAAATATAACTAAATATAAATAAAAAGACTCATGAATTTCAATTACTTTTCAGATTATCTACTAATTCCTCATTCTGATACTAAGGCCAAAGATTCAAATGGGTTTTCAGAGTGCATTTAGGTTTTCAGATAATTTGGCCTCCCCACCACTAAACAGTTCCATCTTTTGAATTGTTAGAAGTGAGCCCATCTAACAGGCCCCCAACAGTGAGAAATTTGCTCTCCTTAAACAAAGAACAATACCTGTTGTGAAACCAGGAAAGCTTTTATTAATCTTTATGTTCATTCCCCCTGAATGGACAGGTAGCCTCCTCAGTAAGGTTACAGGAAGACTACAATACATGTAGAAAGATGGGGGTTCTTATACTATTTTCCTAACTTTAGATCTCCCACAATACTGTTCCCTGGCCATGTGACTCCATGTTCTCCTCTCTGACAGGCCTTTCCTCACACAGGCCTTCCTTGGGCCTATGTATTAGTTTCTGACCTCTAACCTGTCCATGCTGGGTCACAACCCTTATCACCTAGGAATGTGGAAAACAGAACTTTCTTGCCTCCCACAATCTGAAATATCTTCATTTACCTTTATTTTTAATCAAAAGTACCTGAATAATTTGTTTAAGTAGACCTAGCCTAATTATTAACTGTAAGACCAAAAAGTACTTTGAAATTTTACAGAAATGGCAATCCATGGAGTGTAAAATACTGCCTCTAGTTTCAAATAAGGTGTCTTCTCAAATTACACACACACACACACACACACACACATCACTTTGGAAACTTTAAAGCTCCATATAAAGGTAATTATTTTTTATTTCATTATTATTAGATTATTGTTTATACTACTAAATTTAATAGATAATGGAAAAATAACTTGAGGCTCCCCTTAAAATGTTTTCTTCTTATGTGGTATTTCAAAATCATAGGTTTGAACATATTATCCCCACACCCATCCTGCATTCAGTGGTTTCCTTCTTGCAGATCACAAGGTCCTAGAATTTAAAAAATACATATGTGTGTGTGTGTGTGTGTGTGTTCTTCAAACACTGCCACAAAGAAGTCAAACTGGACTGCTTGCAGCTCTGTATACAGGACGTTTCTTCAGTCTCCAAGCCTTTGCAGGAGTTTTCCCTCATACCTGGAAAGCATCCCTCCTCCCCTTTCTAACTTCTGCCGAAACTATAGTAGTATTCTACCTTCAGAAATACCTTCAAATTTAAATTTCTACGTGCACTCCACCCCTTTAATATATAATATAAGCCCCTTCACGTCAGGGACCATTTATATATCAAAAGTTTAGACTTAGTAGGTGCTTCACAAATTTTCTGTTGAACTTGTGGGGAGAAAAACAGCCGAGTTTCGTCCTGAGATCCCCTGCCCAGGGTCCCCTTCGTCCAGCTCGTTCTAAAGTGGGTAAGGATTCTAAGTCTGGTCCGAATCAGGAACTAAGCCCGAGGCAGAGGTTTCACAGGGACCGAGACTGGACAGCAGACAGGAAGCTTTTTATATTTTCTAATACGTTATTTATCCCTCGCCTTCCGGTTTGAGATGCCCTTTAAAAAAAAGCCTTCCACCGTCCGCAGCTGGAAAACTTTGGACCCAGGGTGGGGTCCGGAGACGCACCCTAAAACGGAGCCAGTCAGCTCGGGCAGGTCACGGAGTCGGGCGCTGCGCTGGGGGAGGGGGATCGAAGGGCGGACCGAGGTGGGAGCAGCCGACTCCCCCGCCCCCTCCTTTCCGCTTCAGCGCATTGCCCGGGGGATCGGGGGAGCTCTTCGCCCTCTTTCCTTTCTCCTTCTCGGCTCGTAGCCGCCAGAAGGCCACGGGGTCCAGCACGCACAGCCCACATACTTGCTGCCCGCAGCGTCTCCTCCCTACTTCGCCGGCAGCCCGTAAGGGAGGCCACTCCGAGCCGCACACGTGAACGCCGACCGCGTTGTCCGCTTGGTGAGTTGCCCGCTTCCCTCTCTCCCGCCCCGGGTCTGGGCAGTGTGCAAGCGCAGGCCTGGCGGAGTGCTTGGGGCGCCCTTTTCCGGAGTCGGGGGCTGGCAGCGTAGCTTTCCCCGGGCCTCTGCGGCTAGGCGCGGACTTCAGCCACCAGCGAGCTCCACCTTGAAGCCTTGCTTGTCCGGGAGAGAGAGCTGGGGAGCCAACTGGTGCTGGGTCTAGGCCGGGCTTTGGAAGGGCCTTGCGGAGAGGGGGAGGGGAATCGGAGGGGTCGGGGAACCTGCTGTTCCAGTTACACAGGCCTGCCGGCTCCTCCCCTTCTCACACTACGGGGTCTTTATCTGTTTGGAACTTTGGGGTCGGAGGGTTTTGACTACAAAAGGCTGCGTTTTCTAATCTCGCCCCACCTCTACTTGGAAAATTTGTTGCCCTTGCTGAATTTTCTAATCTTCAGGAGATAATGTATATGCTTTTCATTTTTCTTCAATGTAACTTTTGTTGATACTTGATTTTTCCTTAGTGTACTTTAGATTCGTGGGGGTCTTTTTTAATGGAGGAGGGGGAAATCATGGCTTATTCAGAAGCACGAGTGGAATTTTCAAATCCACTTCATTTCTTGCTTCCCTAATACCTTTTGCCTTAACTCACCCCTCCCATAATTTTATTCCTGTAAGGTGAATTTCCTTTCGTTCAGACATTTAAAACAGACTGGAGGGAGGAGGAGTGCGGGGCTTCTTGGTGGGAGAATTGGTCACATGAGCTCTGTTCCCACAGACTTGTACATAATAACAAAACCTAGATGGGAACAAAATCCAAAGCCAAATTGCGGTCAGGTTTTTAAAAAAGGGAAAGATGTCTTCATTGAGTAATAGTAACACAAAAGTTATTTCATGCCCTCCCATTTCCAGAAAAACAAACGTCAAAAGATGGGGGAAATCATCCAAAAGTTGCTTTAACCTAGGAAATGCCTGAGATTTTTATTTCAGTGAGGGTTCCTCCTAGTTTTGCACTTTTTCTATTTGAACTTAATGCACTACTCTAAACCAGACAGATTCTGTTAATCTTAAAACTTGACCTCTTCTTTGAAAACTAGGTACTCTATTGCTAGATAAGTGATAACCAAGATCTCAACTTAGAAAGACTTTCTTTTTCCCTCATGTTGAGGAAAATTGTTTACTTGTATGCCAAACAAAATTTTTTCCCCCCTCCTATTTTTCCGTAATTGTGCAGCTAAGCTTTATGAATGATGGACATTTAGGTTTATGGGAAAATATCCAAGGGAATGTAACAGATGAGTTAGGATTGTATTAGAGCAGAAATCAAACAATTCAAAAACTTTTCAAATAGGCTGGGAAAGCATTTGCACTTTGCCTTCCTTTCTTCTCAGCTCCACTGAGAGAGAGCTCTACTGTCTTTGATCCCAAATTTTGAAATTGCTTAATTGATGCCCTTAGGTTTTCAAAGTAAAGTTGATGTTTTCCCCCAAAGGCAACGGAGGCACTTCTGTTTTGTTTTCCTTTCTCCAACTTCATTATCATTTTAATCCTAAATTTTGAAGTTCTAAAAATAAAGTTGAAATGTATTTTCCAAGTCTCCATTCCTTTCGATATCCATCTACTATTGTATGTAATGAAGTATTTGTGCATCCTTTTATTGCCTTTCCATTACTATTGTCTGGGGTAGTTAGAGGAGTATGGAAACAAGAACAGGCTACTGGACTGCCTGCTACCTGCATAATTTTGAAGTGTATCTGCATACATTCATTTACAGGGTAAAACTCTACCTCAGTTCCTTTCTCCCCTTTTTTTGTGACTTGCCAGCATCCAAAGTATTCTTGAGGTGCAGAGAAGCAGAATGTTGAATTACATTGTTCTTTGTAATAGTGCTGTCCATGTGAAGATACTATATACCCACCCACCAGCAATCAGTCATTTTCCCTTGGATATTTTCCTGTAAATCAAAAGTTCCATTTTCCATCATTCATAAAACTTAGTTGCAAAGTTGGGGGGGGGGGGTAGGAAAAGTGTTTTATTTGGCATAAAAGTAAGCAACTTTCCTCAGGATGAGGGGAAAAGGAAGTCTTTCTAAGTTGTGATGCTGGCTATCATTTATCTAGAAATATGGTACATAGTTTTCAAAGAAGAGATCAAGTTTTGAGGTTAACAGGATCTTTCTGGTTTGGAACAGTGCATCCACATCAAATAGGAAAAGATAGAGATGTGTATATCTAAATCTTTTGAACTTCCCCATTAGTCTTTGAGCTCCTTGAAAGCAAAGGACTATGTTTTGCCTTTCTTTTTATTCTCAGTTTAAAACAGTTTCTGGCTGACTGACTGTCCCCATGGGCATAGATTACTGTGATCAAGAAGGTGATAATCCTGTTTAAATGTGCTTGTTCCTTTGTGGGTGATTGACAATCAAATTGGGACAAGTAATAGGGCAGACTCTCACTGCTCATGAGGCTTAACCTTTCCTGATTGTCCCTTACATAATATGAGCCAGGCTTTGAGGCTTCAGATTGAGAGTAGAGATTTCCAAAGATTTCCAAAGGAAACCACCTGAAGCAGAATTAAATAGATATTTACAAATTCTCACCAGAATATCAAAAACATTTTCAATCTATGGTAGTCTAGGTGAAGTTTTCCATCAATTAGATTTTTTTTTTCCAAAAGAGAGCTCTTCAAGCAGTATGTACATGTGAGTTGTTAATAATGATAACATATTTCAGTGGATGGGGAACTGGCCTCTCAGAAGCAGGAAGACCAGAGTTCACATTCTGCCTCTGACATTCTGATTGTGACCTCTGGGCATGGCACTAAATCTTTCAGTGCCACTGACGACTCTTGAAGACTAAGTTGAAGAGGAGCCATTGATCTGCCTAGGTAGAAGGTGTTTCCCCACCCTGGAGTTCCCTATACCAATGAAATCATAGATCTAGTCCTTATCCATATTATTATTATCATCATCACTATTACTGACACTGATTATAAGCCTGGGCAACTAGATGGTGCAAGGGCACTGGGCTTATAATAAAAAAAACTCATGTTCGTGAGTTCAATTCTGGCCTCAGAGGCTGTCTGACCCTGGGCAAGTCACTTTGCCTCAGTTTCCTCATCTGTAAAATGAGCTAGAGAAGGAAATGGTAAACTGCTCCAGTGTCTTTGCCGACAAAAGAACCAAATGGAGTCAAGAAGAGTTGGGCAATACTGAAACAACTCAACCACAACAACTTAACCCTTATTCCAATTAGCTTATTGCCCGGGGGAAGCAAGTAACTGTATCTAGCTTTTAACCCACTTACTCAAGGCTTGGTTGCTTGGCTAGACAATGGAGTTAATCACTTTTGTATGTGAAGGTCTGCATATATTTATGTGCCAAAGTATTGAGTAGGCTCTTACTGAGAGATTAATGTCTTTTGGAACTTCTAGACACTAAGCTTATAAGGGCCTTTTGTCATAGTTTGTAATGTTTAAGAAGAAAACAAAATGTTGGTATCACACTGAAAATGGTTTTCAGTTATTATAATGGATCTTAAAATGGAAAGCAGACTTTTTTGGCTCTTTAATTATAGGTTTTTAGTACTTAAAACTTATTTTTGAGGTTGAAATAGAAAATAAGCTACTGATATTTTTCTTTTTATAACATAACAGAGGCATGAAGAGTCCCAGATTTTAGACCACACACCTCTAGGTAAATAATAACTAGCATTTACATTTACACTTTGAGGTTTGTAAAATACTTCACAAGTATTATCTCATTTGATCCTGATAGCAGCCTTGGGAGGTAGATGCTATTATTATCCTCATTTTACAGAAGAGGCAATTCAGGCAGACAGAGTTATGTGACTTAACCAAGGTCATACAGTTAACAAGCTGGATTAGAACTGAGGTCTTCCTGACTTCAAGTCCAACATTCTGAACCACTTAGTCACCTCAGATTATGTACAAATGTTAACTGAACACTGGTACACTTTACATGAGAACTTTATTCAATGACCAGTGAATTGATGACTACAGAAAATATTTCTTATCTATATGGACAATATTACTAGAAACAAAATCTGAACACATAAATGTTGCTGTCTTCAGACTGGCATATATAAGAGTTGGCAGAGTTGGTTTCATCATGTGTCCAAGGACAAGAAGTGTTTTCTAGAATACTTTGTCATCTGACTTTGTATTGTTTATAATAAACATAAAAGAACATCACAAAGGATAGAATTCTATAAATTAAGTATTTGTGCTCTGTGACCCTGGATAAGTGATTTAATGTCTCCCTCAGTTTTCTCATCAGTAAAATGGAGGTAATAATACAAGTAGCACTTCATCACAGATTTATGATAAAGTTCTAATGGAATAATTTATGTAAATAGCTTCACAGTTTTTTAGAGTTCTTTATAAATACTGGTTATTGTTCTTCCATTTATTAAAGATGACTTCAATTGCAAGGTTGGCACAGTGAAGAGATCCTGGGGAAAATATGTTGCAAGAAGTAATAGGACATTAAGAAATGAAAGCTAGAGGCTTATATAGATTACTTAAAAACTGTGCAGTAAGATCATTGACCTGTTTAAAGATCAAAGATAACACCATATTAGAAAAAGGGATGAAGAAGATACCATTTGAAATTGCATTAACTCCAACCCAACCTATTTAAACAGTGTTGATGCTAAAAAATGGGAAGATAGAAGTAAAGATATTAATCCTGATTGTCACCCTTTGTTAAATAAATTTTTAACAGATATAAAGCAGTTGCCATAGGGAGAAGACCAAATCCATTTTGAAACTGTCAACCAACAGACATTTTTTCTCTTTGTCAAGTAGAGTAAAGAAGCTTTTGAGGACAACATTGTTTTAGAATACAAGCTGACTTGCAAAGAGAACAGAAGAAATAGCAAAAATCAGTTGAGGTGAAAATGAGATAGCTTGGTATGATAACTAATTAAGTCATATCACCCTGATGGCACTTAGAGATGGAACTAGAAAGAAGGAAACCGTAATCCTGGAGTCTATCAGTACCAGTGGAATTACTACATATGAATTTTAATACTTCAGTACTATATGAGAAAGTTCAGTTGTTTTCAGTAATGTCTGATTCTTTGTAAGCCCATTTGGGGTTTTCTTGGTGAAGATACTGAAGTGGTTTGCCATTCTTCATCCAGCTAATTTTACAGAGAGGAAACTGAGGCAAAATAAGGTTAAGTGATTTGCCCAGGGTCACATAACTAATAAGTGTTTGAGGTCAGATTTGAGTTTTTTCTGACTACAGGCCTAGCACACTATCCATTGCATCACTTAGCTGCATATTATGAAGTAGAAATGACCAAATATAAGCAAAGTTTGTACCACAGGCAAACAATTTTGAAGACACAGTACTCAATTTTCAGTATATTGAAGCACCTGTTATGTGGCAGATATTGTGCTAGGCTCAGAAATACAAAGATTTCAAAAGAATGGAAAATATTATGGATGATATTATCATCCAACCCAAACTTCTCCATCTTTTTTTCACAGGGTTAGTTTCAGCCACAGAGGCCTCCATTTCCAACCCCAGAAAAGTAGCGTCCAAAAAATACAGATACTACCAATATCCACATGGTTCCTCTATGCTTCTAATGGTCATTTAGCTCCCATTATGCATTCTCTCTTCTCAGATTCCATATTTATGTTCCAGAAGCCAAGGTGCAGGATACACACTCTTTCCAACTCAATTTAATATGGAGCCTGCAGCTCCTAGAATGTAAAGGGTTTTAGCAACTTGAATCATTGCTGGCCACAAGATCTTTGAAAGGATCTGTCGTCTACCAAGGGATTGACTGTGATATGAAATATAGTGGGACCTGAGCTGAAATTTGAAGGGCAATAGTCAAAAACAGATTGGCTGAGAGCTCTGTAGAGTTGCAATAGTAGTGACAAGCGGAGAGGACAATGTTCAGTAGCAGTAGTGGGATGTAAGTAGCTTGTTCTTTCAGCTAATCATATCATGATATTTGGGTTTCAGATTCATGTTGTAGGAGGAGGCAATATGGGCAGATGAGAAATATTGGAATCAAAGGACCTGTGTTTATTTTCTGACTCCCACTTAATATTGATGTGACCTTAGACAGATCACTTAACTTCTATTGTCCTCAATTTTCTCATCTGCAAAATCAACTAGATGAATTCTAAAGTTCCTTCCACTTCTACATCTATGATCCTTGGTCAGCAAGTATTTATTAAGTGCTTACTGTGTGTCAGTTACTTTGCTAGGTGCTTTTATCGGTAAGCACCCCAACATACACAAGGGGACCTGCTATCGCATCACAGGTTCTTAGATCTGCATTTATAAAAGGAAAGATAACTTTTGAGGGGTCAACAATCACTTTAATTACATTCAACAAACAGAAAATACAGAGAAATAAAAACCAACAGACAGGGCTCTACTGCCTGAATCAAAACAATATTGCTATATACATCCCTGGATCGAGAGCCTATATGTCTGAGCAATTGGGGGAATGGGGAGGGTTCTGAACATACAGCCACTCAGAGTCTCTATCAGGTAATCACAAGATCCTTTTCATAAGTGAACCCCCAAAGTAAAATACCAACCTCCTAGTTTATATAATGAAGACTCAGCTGCTGATTGGCTTAGAGTCAGTAGGCATGAAACATACATGACTCAGCACAGCTGTGAACTATCAGGATTCAAAGGGGATTGAACCTTCAGGTGCTCACAATTTAGCTTGAGCCTGGAAAACAACTCCAAAGAAATAAATCCCACTTTGCTTGCTGTTACAGTGCTGGGAATTCAAGTACAAAGAATAACATAATCTATCAGTCAATACTGACTGATATGCTTCCTTTCATATTTGTTAATCAGTAAGTTAATAAGAATTTATCTTCATCTCTATCAAATCTTTCTGAAACTAGTCTGTTAATATATCACAAGGACCAGTAATGAAAATATGAGAAGGAAAATGGGTGATTCTCTAAATAGACCCTATCATCATAATCATGAGTTGATTAAAAGATGTGGAAAACACAAAATTCCACTATTTTTTTCCCTGGTCACCAAAAATACATTTGATTCTGTGTGGAGCAAAAATAGCCTTACAGGCTGTCTAACAAAGTCTCACTCAGGAATGTGTTGAGATGATTTTAAAAAAAATTCCTTGATAGATGCAATTATAAGCGCAATTGTTCACTAATCCTACAGTTATAAATGTATTTGGTCAAGGCATAAAACAGGGAGACATTACTTAAAATTGTTCATCTCTATTATGGTGGACAATTTTGTTCATGAAACTTTGTACATGGTTCTGGACCAAGTGATTCATTATAGGTAATGAGATTCTACACATTTTCTTGTTTGTGAATGATGCACTGATTACATTAATTTAGCTGCAATTACATAAGATTTAGTATACTGCCAATGATTCATGCACAAAACATGGCACAAAAAATAAAAATGTTTACAAACAAAAACTCATGGTTAGAGTTGGCATATGACTTCAGGACGAATAAAAGATCATATATGGACAGATATACAAATGAAGTGTTACTAGTACCCCAAAAGCATTAGAAGACCTGAGGAAGGCTTTCAGCATGTTGGGTAGCTCTTCTGTGAAAGATGTTAACAGAATTACATGGGATGAGGAAGTGGAGGCAGCTAGGGGGTATAGTGAGTAAGAGTGCTAGACGTAGAAGTCAGGAAGGTCTGAGTTTGCATCCAGCCTCAGGCACTGTCACTTAACTCCTGCCTTCCTCAGTTTCCCTATCTGTAAAATGGGGTTAATAATGGAACCTCCTTCAGAGGGTCATTGTGAAGATGTATTGAGAAAACATACAATAAAGTGAATGCAAGCTATTGTTACTATTACATGCCTGATGAAATAATGTATCCATTGAACTACTACTACATTCTCCTGACTATATTTGTCTTTATTCTCTCTCCTTTGCTTTAAAGAAAAATAAAATTCTTAAAGATAACCTAGAAATCTAGTTTACTTAAGTGGAAAAAGTAACTTCTTCCCATTTAATATTTGAATTTCTTGTCATCTCCACATTTCCTTTACTCCTCAGTTTTTAAAGCACCATATAAAAAAATATGAGCTGCCATTGCTACTGTTTTATTTCTGATTCTTTGCAACTTTTTCTTCTTTCTTCTTTTCTCCCCATCTAGTAAATCGACAATAACAAATGCAAGAAAAGAAGTGGTTGGGGGACTGGGAAAAAAATAATATCTATGTATTTGGCAACTAATGGAAGAAAGTAAGTATATAGAGGTTGCCTTTTTAGATTCCAACCTTCTAGAATTTAGGTACTCTTTTAGTGAATGTAATATTGAGTGCCTTGCATATTATAAGTGTTCAGGAAAAACAGATGGTTATAGATAATACAGAGACACTAATCTGGAAAAATGATTAGATGATGATAAAACTTTAAAAGAAATTTATCTTTGTTTTGTCTACCAGATGCGTAGTGCTAATACTATTGTATAATAATCCATAATTAACTGTGGCTACAGTGCTTGAAATGCCAATGTGTGCTTTGTGTGGAAATGATTTTAAATTCTTAGGTAGACAGATAATCAAGAAAATAGTTTTCTGGGGGAAAAAAGTCTTAACTATTGTTGAACATAGCTTTGTCAATAGAAGTAACAGGCTTTCTTGCTAAACTGGTTTCCAACAGTTAAATAAAACTAACTGAAAATAACTCAAAGTTTCACTACCATGAAAATGAATTCTGTGTCTAAAATTGTCTGCTTGAAATTAGTTTGATATTAAGGAATTGAGAGGAGTGGAGGCAACATGATTGCATAAGCTCTTCCAAAAACCCCTCTGAACACTTTTAAACAATACCATAAAAAATTTCTGGAGCAGCAGAACCCATAGAAGAACAAGATGAAATAATTTTCCAGCCAGAGACAACTTAGAATGTCAGCAGGAAAGGTCTGTCCCACTTGGATTAGAGGGGAACACAGTCCAGTCCGGGTTGTGCCAACACAAACCCAGTCCTAGTAAACCGGGAATAGACCTTGGGAGTGACTGAATCAGCAGTGGCAGTGACAGTGGCTGCTTCTGGAGATCTCAGCTCACAGATGGTAAAGGGGTCAAATAACTGGTCAGAAGGAAGACTACGGAGGTCTTTTTGCTAGCACTGGACTAGGACTCTTGCTTTGTCCAGACTCAGATCTGGGTCACATCCTCTGTGGCAGTACCAGGGCAAAGAGGAGCATTGGCATAGCAGAACTTGTGGGCCACAATGGAGCAGAGACCAGCCTCACAGTTCTAGGGTAGAAAACAGTGTTTATGGTCACTCAAAAACCAGAGTACAGGCCAGGAGAGTAGTGAATATATCTCTCCTTAGATCATACCACCTTGGAAAAACTGAAAACATACATGTCCCTAGCAGTATTTCTAAGAACAGCTGCACAAAACCCCTAAAGCTTGGGACAGTGTGCCCCTCCATCATGGAACCAGACTCTGCTTTAACCAAGAGTTAAAAATCAAGTAATAGGCTGGGAAAATGAGCAAACAACAGAGAAAAACTCTGACTAGAGAAAGTTACTATAGTGACAGGAAAGAACAAAACATTTACTTAGAAAAAGACAAAAAAGTCAAAGCTCCTACATCCAAAGCCTTGAAGAAAAATGTGAATTCATCTTAGGTCATGAAAGAGGTCAAAAAGGATTTTGAAAATCAAGTAAGAGAGGTAGAAGAAAAATTAGAGAGAGAAATGAGAGTGATACAGGAAAATCATGAAAAACAAGTCAACAGCTTGGTAAATACACCTTAAAAAGAGACTAGATCCAATATTAAAGAGGTACAAAAAGCCAATGAGAAGGCAATTCTGCCTTGAAAAGCAGAATTGGCCAAATGGGAAAAAAAAGACAAGAATTCCCTGAGGAAAAAAAAAAAATCTCATTAAAAAGTAGAATTTGGCCAAATGGAAAAGGAGGTACAAAAGCTCACTGACAAAAATTCTTAAAAATTAAAATTGAGGGGGTGGAGTCAAGATGGTGGACTAGAAGGACACACTTAACGCAGGGTCTCCACACACAGTCCAAAAAATACCTATAGACAGGGACTCTCAACAAATTCTGGAGCAGTAGAAGTGGAGAACAACAGAGTAGAGGAGATTTCCAGCCTATAGTGACCTAAAGGCCCACAGAAATGTCTGTTGCACCGGATGTGGAGCTGAGCCCAGCCTTGGCCCCGCAGCACGGCACTACAAGACTCTGGGAGGAGGACACCTCGTGGGTGGAATCTCCAGTCCCAGCAGCGAGTCCTCAGATTCCTCAACCCACAGGCGCCAAAGATCAGTGATGAGGTTTTATCAGCTGGCCAGGAAGGGAAAAGGGCCTTCCCATAGCCTGGGCAGCAGGCAGCAGCCACTTGTTGGGGTGTAAAAACCCCTGGGGTGGCACTGAAGAGCTGAGTCTTACCTCAGCCCTGGGTGGAGGCCCTGGGCAAGCTGGTCTTTGTCTCACACTGAATGGCAGCCCTGCCTGTCTAGCTTATCTGAAAATCAGCCCCCAGTGCTGACTTGGCGGAACTGGAGGCCAATTGACTGTGGAGAGATAACTACTAAGATTCTGGGCACAAAGATCCCTCTCTGCATCCAGACCAGTACACGCTTGATCGTGCCACCTTCGAGGATCTGAGATCTCACAGATTCCCAGAGTATACCCTACTCTTGACAAAGGACCCAAAACTTAAGTAACTGGTTGGGAAAATGCCCAAAAAAGGGGAAAAAAAAAATAAGACCATAGAAGGTTACTTTCTTGGTGAACAGATATCTCCTCCCATCCTTTCAGATGAGGAAGAACAATGAGACATAAAAAAGGGAAAGACATAAAAGTCAAGGCTTCTGTATCTCAAACATCCAAAATAAATATTCAGTGGGCTCAGGCCATGGAAGAGTTCAAAAAGGATTTTGAAAATAAAGAGGTGGAGGAAAAACTGGGAAGAGAAATGAGAGAAATGATGAGAGATGCAAGAAAAGCATGGAAAGTATGCTGAAATAAGCTAACTCAATTGGCAAAAGAGGTTCAAAAAGCCAATGAGGAGAAGAATGCTTTCAAAAGCAGAATTAGCCAAATGGAAAAGGAGGTTCAAAAGCTCACTGAAGAAAATAGTTCTCTCAAAATTAGAATGGAACAGATAGAGGCTAATGACTTTATGACAAACCAAGAAATTACAAAACAAAACCAAAAGAATGAAAAAATGGAAGATAATGTGAAATATCTCATTGGAAAAACCACTGACCTGGAAAATAGATCCAGGAGAGACAATTTAAAAATGATGGGACTACCTGAAAGGCATTATCAAAAATAGAACCTAGACATCATATTTCATGAAATTATCAAGGAAAACTGTCCTGATATTCTAGAACCAGGGGGCAAAATGAACTTTGAAAGAATCCACCAATCACCACCTGGAAGAGATCCAAAAAGAGAAACTCCTAGGAACATTGTGGCCAAATTCCAGAATTCCCAGCTCAAGGAGAAAATCTTGCAAGCAGCTAGAAAGAAACAATTCAAGTATTGTGGAAATACAATCAGAATAACACAAGATCTAGCAGCTTCTACATTAAGGGATCGAAGGGCGTGGAATAGGATATTCCAGAAGTCAAAGGAACTAAGACTAAAACCAAGAATCACCTACCCAGCAAAGCTGAGTATAATACTTTAGGGGAAAAAAATGGTTTTTCAATGAAACAGAGGACTTTCAAGCATTGTTGATGAAAAGGCCAGAGCTGAAAAGAAAATTTGACTTTCAAACACAAGAATGAGAAGAATTCTTGCATGAAAAAGTAAACAGCAAAGAGTGCATTTAAGGTTAGGGACTTACTAAAGTTGAACTGTTTACATTCCTACATGGAAAGATAATATTTGTAACTCTTGAAACTTTTCAGTATCTGGGTAGTTGGTGGGATTACACATACACACACACACACACACACACACAGAACACAGTGAATTGAATAGAATGGGATCATATCTTAAAAAAAAAAAATTAAGCAGTGAAAGAGATATATATTGGGATGAGAAAGGGAGAAATGGAATGGCACAAATTATTTCTTATAAAAGAGGCAAGCAAAAGACTTTCCAGTGGAGGGAAAAAGAGGGGAGGTGAAAGAAAAAACGTGAAGCTTACTCTCATCACATTTGACTAAAGGAAGGAATAAAGTGCACACTCATTTTGAGTATCTACTATCTTACAGTAAAGTGGGGGAGAAAGGGATAAACAGGGTGGGGGTATGATGGAAGGGAGGGCAGTGGGAGGAGGGAGCAATTTGAAGTCAACACTCGGAGGGACAGGATCAAAAACGAGAATAGAACAGTGGGGGGCAGGATAGGATGGAGGGAAATAAGGTTAGTCTTACACAACACAACTGTTATGGAAGTCATTTGTAAAACTACATAGATATGTCCTATATTGAATGGCTTGCCTTCCTAAAGGGAATGGGTGGGGAGGGAGGGATGAAGAGAAGTTGGAACTCAAGTTTTAGTAACAACTGTTGAGTATTGTTCTTGCTACTAGGAAACAAGAAATACAGGCAATGGGGTATAAAAGTTATCTGGCCCTACAAGACAAAAGAGAAGATGGGGGCAGGGGAAGTGGGGAGGGACGTTAGAAGAGAGGGCAGATTGGTGATAGGGGCAATTAGAATGCTTGGCGTTTTGGGGTGGGGGAGGGGGAAATGGGGAGAAAATTTGGAACCCATAATTTTGTGAAAATGAGTGTTAAAAGTTAAATAAATTTTAAAAAAGTTAAAATTGAAATGGAAACTAATGACTTTAGTTATAGAAACTAATGACTTTATAAAAAATCAAGAAGCAGTAAAAGAAATCTAAAGGAATGAAAAAATACAACACAATGTGAACTCTCTTATTAGAAAAACAACTGACAAGGAGAATAAATGTAGGAAAAATAATTTTTAAACTATTGGACTACCTTGAAGCCATGATCCAAAAAAAAAAAAAAAGATTAGACATCATCTTTCAAGAAATTATCAAATTATCAAGGAAAGTTGTCCTGATGTTCTTGAACCAGAGGGCAAAGTAGAAATTGAAAGAATCACCAATCACCTCCTGAAAGAGATCTCAAAATGAAAACTCCAAGGAATATTATAGCCAAATACTAGAGTTCCTAAGTGAAGGAGAAAATATTACAAGCATTCAGAAAGAAGCAAGTAATGTCGAGTCATAGTCATAACGAAAGATTTAGCAACTTCTATATTAAAGGAACAGAGGGCTTGGAATATGATATTCCAGAGGGCAAAGGAGCTAAGATTACAACTAAGAATCACCTACATAACAAGACTGAGTATATTCCTTCAGGGAAAAAGGTAGATATTCAATGAAATAGAGGACTTTCAAGCATCCTTGATGAAAACACCAGAACTGAATAGAAAATTTGACTTTCCAATACAGGACTCAAGAGAAGCGTAAAAAGGTAGACAGGAAGGGGAAATCCCACTAGCCTTAAGGTTTAAGTGTACGTTCCTACATGGGAAGATGATACTTGAAACTCATAAAAGCTTTATTAGGATAGGTTAAGGGAGTATATATAGGCAGAGGTTACAGGTATGAGCTAAATATGAAGGGATGATGTCTAAAAAAGTAAAATTAAGGGGTAAGAGGAATATATTAGGAGAGAAAGGAATGAAATAAATCATCTCCCATGAAAGAGGCAAGAAAAATCTTTTACAGTAGAGGGAAAGAAGGGGGAGGTGAGAGGGAATGAGTGAGTCTTATTCTTATAAGAATTGGCTTAAGAGAATAACATTCACTCAGTTGGGTATGGAAATCTATCTTATCTTACAGGAAAATAGGAGGAGAAGGGAATAAGAGAAGGGGGCATGGTGATGGAAGGGTAGGTTGGGGGAGGAGGTAGTCAGAAGTATAACATTTTTGAGGAGGGACAGAATGAAAGGAGAGAAAGAATAGAATAAACAGGAAAATAGGGTGGAGGGAAATACAGTTAACAATAGTAACTGTGAAAAACATTTTGGAGCAGGTTTCTCTGATAAAGGCCTCATTTCTCAAACATATAAGAGAACTTGGTCAAATTTATAAAAATAAGAGCCGTTCCCCAGTTGACACTCTGTATGCAATGGGCACTTAATAAATATTTGTTGATGTGATTCTTCACTAGATGATAATATGAAGTACTTATCCTTTACTTCACTCTCAAATTGATCTTTCTAAAGCACAGGTCTGACCACCATCCGTATTCAGTAAACTGTAGAGACACGCTATTATTTTCAGGGTCAAATATAAAATTCTCTGTTAAGCATTCAAAACTAGCTATCTCCTACTTTTCCAGTGTTCTTATACCTTATTCATCTCCAAGTCTCTTTGCTGTTTCTCAAACAAGAAATTCAAGCAAGCATTTTCTCTGGGCCAACTCTGGGCATTTTCACTGCCTCTCTTCTATGCCAGGAATTCTCTCTCCTCGTTATCATCTGGCTTTCATAACTGATCAGTTGTTATCTAGAAAACTGGCCAGTTATCTGTAAAATTGCCAGACAAAATGAAGACTTTCAAAGTAGTACTTTCTTCACCTTTGCCTTCTCTAATTTCTCCCAGTGAGTATATAAATAATTGGTTTTTTTTTTTTAAATTTTGAAATGAAAGCTGACATAAAATATAATGAAATGCTTTGAAACCCTGAAGAAATTTATTCAGATTGAATATAACATTATTTTGCATTAAGTTCTAAGATAATAAAACTAGGAACATAACTTGAAACTTAAAAGTTCTACTTTCCTACTCAGTAAATTTCAATAATTGCCTATTACCTCTAGTACTTAATATAAACTCCTCTGTTTGGATCTTAAAACACTGCACAATCTGCTAGCTCCCCTTATTATAATACTGTAACATATATTCCCTCCCTTATTATATATTATTCCTCTTCATGTACTCTACAGTCCAACAAAAGTGGTCATATCACTATACCCCGTACAGGACTTTCTGTCTCCTTATTCATATACCTTTGACTCGTATTTGTAACGTACTTCCTTCTCACCTCTGCTTCTTAGAATTCCTCATTTGTTTCAAGGCTCGAATCATGTACCACCTTCTGCATGATATCTTTTCTGATCCCCACAGCTGCTAGCATCTCCTCCAACATAATTGCTTTATATTTATTTTATATGTTCTCATATGTATACATGTTATCTTCCCCCAGGAGAATGTAAACTTCTTGACTTTCTGACTTTTGTTTTTATTTCTCTAGCACCTAGTAAAGTACCTAGCACACAGCATATGCTTAATAGATGCTTGTTAATTACCAAAAGGATTTTGGACCAAAAAAATTGCAAACATTCTTACAACTTAAATCTGAATTAAAACAGTGAAAGCACCGGACTGAATCTCGTAAGACCTGAACTCCAGTTACACTCGTACTATCAGCTGGTTATGTGATTTTGACTAAGCCACCTAAGTCACTGTGCTTCAGTTTCCTCACCTAAAAATTAAGTAGGTGGATTAATGATCTAAGACTTAGATCTAGCTATAAAGGCTGATACTACAAACAAATTAGGGGAGCAAGGGATAGTGTATTTTTCAGATTTATGGAGAATGGAGAAATTTATGACAAAACAAGAGATAGAAAACATTATGAAGCACTGAATGAACAATTTTGATTACATTAGATTGACAAGTTTTTGCACAAACTCAATGCAACTAAGATTAGGAGGAAAGCAGAAAACTGGGAAAGAATTTTTGTAACTAGTGTCCATGATAATGGACTCAATTCTAAAATATCTGCAGAACAGAGTAAAATGTACAAGTCATTCCCCAATTGATAAATGGTCAAAGGATATGAACAGGCAGTTTGCAGAAGAAGAAATTAAAGCTCTTTACAGTCATATGAAAAAAATGCTCTAAATCACTATTGATTAGAGATGCAACTCTGAGGTACCACATCACAACTGTCAAATAGGCTAACATGACAAAACAGGAAGACGATAAATGTTGGAGGAGATGTAGGAGAACTGGAGTACTAATTCATTGTTGGTGGAGCTGTGAGGTGATCCAGCCATTCTGGAAAGCAATTTAGAACTATGCCCAAAGGGCTACAAAACAACGCATACCCTTTGACCCAGCAATATTGCTTCTAGGACTGTACCCCAAAGAGATCATAAAAATGAGAAAGAATCCTACACAAAAATACGTATAGTAGCTCTTTTTGTAGTGACCAAGAACTGGAAATTGAGGGGATGCCCATCAATTGGGGAGTGGCTGAACAAGTTGTGGTCTATGAATGTGATGGAATACTACTGTGCTATATGAAATGTTGAACAGGAGGACTTCAGAGAGGCCTGGAAGGATTTATATGAACTGATGCTGAGTGAAAGAGTGAGAGCCAGGAGAACACTGTACACAGTAACAAACACAATGTGCAAGGGATTTTTCTGGTAGACTTAGCCCCTCACAGCAATGCAAGGACATAAAGCATTCCCAATAGACACTTGAGGTAAAATGCCTTCCACATCCACAGAAAGAACTATGGAACTGGATTATAGAATGAAGCAGAATATTTTCTCTTGTGTTATGTTTTGTTTTTTTCTCATGGTTTCTTCCCTTCAGTTTAATTCGTATATGCAACATGACCAATGTAAAAATGTGTTTAATAAGAGAAAACAACAAAAAAAAATCACTACTGCCTGGAGAAATGAAAATTAAAACAATTTTGAAGGTACTACCACCTACCTATTAGATTGGCTAATAGCACAGAAAAAAAATGAGCAATGTTGGAGTGCATATGCAGAAAATGAGACATTCATACACTGTTGGTGGACTTGTAAACTGAACCATTCTGTAGATCAGTTTGGAACTATGCCTACAGGGTTATATAACTGTGCATACCCTTTTACCTCGGAATACCACTATTAGATCTGTATCCATAAAAAGATAAAAAACAAAAAAAGAACATATGTATATGGAGGTGACAGAGAAGTAGAAAATGAGGGGATACCCATCAATTGCGGAACGGTTGGAATTCTGCACCTCTCTAAGCTTTGCTTGTACTTTGCTTTTGATGGAATTAAATACTGCCCTCTTAGAGGTGGATGAACTGTCCTGCTGGTAAATCTTGTGGAGTTCATGTTTTTTTATTTAGCAGCTTCTGAATTTCACCATCATTTTCATCAAACCAATCTTGGTGTTTGTGAGTGTTCTGATCCAGAAGAGCAAATGCAGTGCTGTACACCAGATCTCTGAGAGCTGCCCACTCCTTTTCTGCTCCACTGTTGCCAACTGTATGCCAGCTCAACTTTCCCTCCAAGTCAGCAGCACACTGTTCACGCTCAGAAAAGAGCTGTAATTTGTTGACATTAATTCTTCTGATAGTCATTTTTGCCTTGGGGGAGGTGCTTTTGTTGAATTCGAGTATTTAGTTTGGAAGGGATAAGTCTATGATCAATCCAGCACTCTGCAGCACACATTGCCTTTGTCACTCTCACATGTTGTCTGTCTCTTCTTACAATCACATAATCTGTTAGATGCCAGTGTTTGCTGCAAGGGCACATCCATGAAATTTTATTGTGTTTAGGTAGGCAACAAGTTTATTAACAAAATATGGTCATTGTCCAACTTTTTTAGCCCTCATGAGAGTGGGCTCACATAACAGTTTATATGTCCTTTGAAGAGTAGATGTCCCTGAGGGGTACCAATAAACTTGAATTGGTTTACACAATGGGAGGTGGACTATGTTAAAATGAGGGTCTGGGGAACATGACTTGTTACACCCAAATCTTGCTCAAGGAGACCTCAATTTCCATATCATCTGTCTTTACACAATGGAGAATCAACACTTTTCCAGTCCTGTCTGAGCAAACATGAGTAATATACTTATTAATAAACTTAGAATTTTTTTTACCATGTGATTAGATCTTGGCCTAGGTCGATCTTTAAGAGAGATTTCTCACACTGGTTGGTTACTGGATGAGGAAATAGAAAAGGAGAATATCTTGACCCTGATTCAGTATTAATTAGTTATCAAATACAAGAGAGAAATATTCATTTCTCCCAGTTTTATGTCTTCCCTTCTCCTATTAGATTCCATGTCTATAGTGCCTAACAATCCCTTGCACAAAGTGGCTGCTTACTAAATATTGTCATGGATGAGTGAGGCCTTTAAAGGAATAAAGCACACTGCAAGGGTAACTTTTTCTGTAGATCTTTCTTCCTGCCTTTCATTATCCTGGCATTTAAGTACACTGACTTTCTTAGGGCAGAGAAACACTTTCTAACCCCCTAGGTGGCATTTGAACATTGCAGACCTATTCCCCTTACCTCTCTCACCATCCTTGGAAATTCTTCCTTGACCAATGTCATTTCAAACTGTTCTTAATAAAACGTTATTAACCAAGCTTTGCTGTACTGTCATTTATTTCCCTACCAGGATGGCTCTGTCTTACATTCCCTTTTCCTGCCCCTAAAATGTTCCAGCTCACCTTTGTACTTGTCCTGGGGAACTAAGTGCTACCAGTAGTCTATTTTGGCTCACTGATTTTTGTCTAAACAATGAAATGCATAAACTTTCTCCCATCCTCATTCCTTGTGAGATAAGTCATTTGTCAGGGGCCAGGTGTTGATTATAAATCACTTGTTTCCTGTAAGGAAGGGATCTCTATTCAGGCCTTCATAATGTATAGTTCAAAAACACTGTATGGTGAACCTTGTGCTTTAGGGAACAAGCTGGTACAAAAAAACCAAACAAACATAGGGAAGAGGTTGAGGACTTTCTGTGACTTAACACTGAGGATTATTAGGGTTGCATTCATAATAGAGTATATCCTAAAAAGTTTAGAAAATTGTAAGTTCTTTCAGGATTTCTAAAAATTTCTGAACTTTTTTTTTGTTCTATATTTTGCAGATTTTCTATGGACCCTTTTGACAGTCTGGTAAAACATGTTAAATGAATGTTTTTAAATCTGTGAAATAACAATGCAAAGTAAACCAGTTAAATTGAAATACAGTCTTAATGTGAACCTGGGCAAGTCACCTAAACCTGATTGCCTTGCCAAAAATAAAAAAAGAAAGAAAGAAAAAAGAAGATGTAGTTAAGAAGAAATTATTTTAAATTCACAGACTTCAAGTTAAGAAAACTTATTTTCAGGAATTTTCTCTTGTTTGCTTTAGTTCTTGATTTTAAATGAACTTTTTATGATTTTTAAGCACATAACTTTTAAGTAGCCCAATAAACATCAATTTCACCTGTTCAAAAGACAGAGCGTAAGCTCCTTGGGGACAAGGAATACTGCTTAACCTATACATACCTTGAACATGGATGCTTAATGAATTTGTTCAAATTAAATATACAGTTATCCCTTCTGCAGCACAAATGGCTAAGGATGTGGCACCTCAACGATCTGAAAAATCCATGTAAAATTTTTTGGCCCTCCCTTCATACTAAAGAAGTTTGAATTTTTATGGTATTAAAAGATAAAATGTTTACATTATACAATAGTATACATGTATTTTATGCATTTCAGAATTTTTCAACTTTTTCTATGTCATCTGCTGGCCTTTGCATTTTGTCTCTGGCTTCCGCAAAGCTTCCGTTTAGTTTCTCAAGCTGACCCATAGTACATCAAAACTGCAATGGGGAAAGTTGCAATGTGGATGAGATAACTAATCATTCTTTTTTTTCTAAAATGAGATTGTAATGCAAAAAAGGGCTTCACCCCAGAACCACATCTCACTTGGAACCACAGAATAGTTGAGCTAGAAGGAATCTTTAGTGAGCATCACTCTCAC
Organism: Bettongia penicillata ogilbyi; assembly: GCA_023548195.1. Taxonomy (NCBI): domain Eukaryota; kingdom Metazoa; phylum Chordata; class Mammalia; order Diprotodontia; family Potoroidae; genus Bettongia; species Bettongia penicillata. The sequence continues at coordinate 242,837 of JAJHZJ010000280.1, forward strand.
TTTTACAAATAAAAAAATTGAGGCCCAGGAAAGCTAATTGATATACTTTAGCACTCATGCAGTTAGTAGGAAAGTCAAAATGAAAACCTACATTTCCTAAATTCTTGGTCCTGTTTCTTTCTCTTATATTATACTATCTCCTTTTATCTTCCATTTAGTTGGTAAACGGAGGTATTTCCAACTATCTTTATGAAACCCAAAATATTGTCACTTTTCAAGTACAGAGAAGACTTCAAATTAGTCTAGAAGAAATGCATTGAGTTAGTTTGACTTCCGAATCCCTCTTCCCAAGAACTGTGCATTTTTTACCTTCCTCTGATGATTCCATAAAAGGTGATGTTGTACTATAGTTGTTGTCGTAGCCATGTCTGACTCTCTATGACCGCATTTGGGTTTTTTTTTGGCAAACATACTGGAGTGGTTTGCAGTTTGGGGGGATAAATGACTTCAGGATCATACAACTAGTAAGCATCTGAGGTCATATTTGAACTCATGAAGATGTCTTCCTGAATTCAGGCCTAACACTAAACATTGCACATACTTGTACCCTGCTCCCTTTCTAATTGTAAAGGTGTAAAATATAACTCTGGAAGAGCAGTGTGATGGGAAATGATAAAAGAACACATCATCAATTGGAGCTTTAGAAACATTTATAAATTTTGTCAGGATAGTACAGGCTGATTTATAACTTAAGCAGATTTGTATGTTTGGAATTTCTGCATGTTAAACTTAGACTTCCAAGATAGACTTAATACTTTGGAGTCTCTTAATTTGAATAAGTTGTCACTTCTAAAGAGCAAATAGAAAGTTGTACCAAAAGAAAGGTTGGAAACAAATTGAACGTAATATAAATCTAGTTTCTGGTAAAATGGAAAACCACTGTGACTATTAGGTATGGTTTTTGACTTCTAGGTTCCCAAGAGCTCATGTTGGGTGCTCAGCACTATACCTGGTGCATAGTAGGCACTCAATAAAAGTTTATTGACTGACTGAAATTGCTATCTGTCCTGCACTAGCTTGCAGAAAAAGGCAACAAACTCAGTAGTAGAGTAACCTGAGTTCACACCCTCTATTCTTGTTCCTTGACAACTTTGTGACTGTCATTGGACTTCGATAAGTTTCATTTTTCTCTGTAAAATTAATATAGTAACTGTTACATGACTCCACAGGTCATAGAATAGAAAGCAGTTCTTTCTCTGGAGTGGACTGTATGGATTTTATTTGTGTGTGTGTGTGTGTGTGTGTGTGTGTGTGTGTGTGTAGTGTGTGTGTGTATAAAATATATACAATATCAGTTCATTCTCTAGAGGGGAATAGCATCTTCCTTCATAGGTCCTTTGTAGTTGATTTTAATATTCATATTATTCAGAATAGATTAGTCATCCAGTTACTCTTCATATTGTTATTACAGTGTATAACATTCTCTTGGTTCTGCTCATTCCATCCATTATTTCATGCAAGTCTTTCCATGTTTTTCTTTTTTTAAAATAAATTTATTTTCTGTATATTCAACATTCACTTCCACAAAATTTTGAATTTCAAATTTTCTCCCCATCCCCCATCTACCCCCCAGCCCACTACAGCATGTATTCTGATTGCGCTTTCCTTCAATCTCTTCTACCATCCTCACCCCCACTCCCTATCCCCTCCCCTTCTGTTTTCCAGTAGGGTAAGATAGATTTCTATACCCCAGTGCCTATATACCTTAATCCCTCATTGCATGTAAAAACAACTTCATTTTCATATTTATTTATTTATTTTCCTTTCTAAAAATATTTATTTATTTAACTTTTTACATTCATTTTCACAAAATTTTGGATTCCAAATTTTCTCCCCTTTTATCCCCTCCTCCCACCCCAATACACCGAGGAATCTAATTTTCCCTATCTCCAATCTGCCCTCTCTTCTGTCATCCCTCCCTTCCCTTGTCCCCATCTTCTCTTTTGTCCTGTAGGGCCAGATGACTTTCTATTCCTCATTAACTGTATGTCTTCTTACCTAGTAGCAACAACAATACGAAACAGTTGTTCCTAAAACTTTGAGTTCCAAATTCTCCCCATCCCTCCCTCCCCACCCATTCCCTTTGGGAAGGGAGGCAATTCAATATAGGCCCTATCTGTGTAGTTTTGCAAATGACTTCCATGATAGTCGTGTTGTGTAAGACTAACTGAATTACCCTCCATCCTATCCTGCCCCTCATTGTTTCTCTTCTGTCTTTTGATCCTGTCCCTCCCTGAGTGTTGACTTCAAATTGCTCCCTCCTCCCATTACCCTCCCTTCCATCATCCCTCCCTTGCTTATCTCCTTCTCCCCCACTTTCCTATACTGTAAGATAGGTTTTCATACCAAAATGAGTGTGCATTTTATTCCTTCCTTTAGTCAAATGTGATGAGGGTAAACTTCTTGTTTTTTTTTTTTCTCAGCCCTCCTCTTTTTCCCTCCACTAAAAAGTCTCCTACTTGCCTCTTAAATGACATATAATTACCCCATTCCATTTCACCTTCTTTCCTCCCCCTACCTTTCTCTCACCATTTACCTTAATTTCTTTTAAGATATGGTCCCATCCTATTCAATTCACTCTGTGCTCTCTGTCTCTGTATGTGCGTGCATGCGTGTACATGTGTGTGTGTGGTCCCACCAACTACCCAGATACTGAAAAGTTTTAAGAGTTACAAATATTGTCTTTCCATGTAGGAATGTAAACAGTTCACTTATGGTACGTCCCTTATGACTTCTCTTTGCTGTTTACTTTTTCATGCTTCTTCTCATTCTTGTGTTTGAAAGTCAAATTTTCTTTTCAGCTCTGGTCTTTCCATCAAGAATGCTTGAAAGTCCTCTGTTTCATTGAAAGACCATATTTTCCCCTGAAGTATTATACTCAGTTTAGCTGGGTAGGTGATTCTTGGTTTGAGTCCTAGTTCCTTTGACTTCTGGAATATCCTATTCCACGCCCTTCGATCCCTTAATGTAGAAGCTGCTAGATCTTGTGTTATCCTGATTGTATTTCCACAATATTGGAATTGTTTCTTTCTAGCTGCTTGCAAGATTTTCTCCTTGACCTGGGACTTCTGGAATTTGGCCACAATGTTCCTAGGAGTTTCTCTTTTTGGATCTCTTTCAGGCGGTGATCGATGGATTCTTTCAATACTTATTTTGCCCTCTGGTTCTAGAAGCTCAGGGCAGTTTTCCTCGATAATTTCATGGAAGATGATATCTAGGCTCTTTTTTTGATCATGACTTTCAGGTAATCCCATGATTTTTAAATTTTCTCTCCTGGATCTATTTTCCAGGTCAGTTGTTTTTCCCCTGAGATATTTCACATTCTCTTCCATCTTTTCATTCTTTTGGTTTTGTTTGGTGATTTCTTGGTTTCTCAGAAAGTCATTAGACTCCATCTGTTCCATTCTAATTTTGAGAGAACTATTCTCTTCAGTGAGCTTTTGAACCTCTTTTTCCATTTGGCTAATTCTGCTTTTGAAAGCATTCTTCTCCTCATTGGCTTTTTGAACCTCTTTTGCCAATTGAGTTAGCCTATTTTTCAAGGTGTTATTTTCTTCAGCATTTTTTTGGGGTCTCTTTTACCAAGGTATTGACCCGTTTTTCATACTTTTCTTGCATCTCTCTCATTTCTCTTCCCAGTTTTTCCTCCACCTGTCTAACTTGCTTCTCAAAATCCTTTTTGAGCTCTTCCAAGGCCTGAGCCCACCCGACAACCCCCTGGGATGTCTGGCATACAGAGGCCCTGCCCTCTATGTCTTTCCCTGATGGCAAGAATATTTCCTCATCATCAGATCCGAAAGTTGGGATCATTTGCATCTGCCCAAAAAAGCTCTCTATTGTCTTATCTTTCTTCCTTTTTCTGGGCATTTTCCCAGCCAGTTACTTGACTTCTGAGATACCTGTCCACCCCCGCCTAGATCTGCCCAGCTAGTGCTTGGGTTCTGAGATTCAAATGCGCTTTCCGCGGCAGGTGCGGCTGCTATTCAATGTGAGCTTTAGTTCTGGTGCTGGGGTGGGGGCAGGGACACCTCCCAGGCTCAGTTCCCTTAGGGGCTTTATGCAGAGACCTCCAGTAATGGAGCAGGTGGGGGCAGGGCCACCTCCCAGTCTGAACTCCTTCAGGTGGTTTATGCAGAGACCTTCAGTAATGAAGATCCTGCCTGCTGCTCGGGGAGTCCCAGGGGCCGCCACCTCTGCCTCTGCTGCTTCCCGCCTCGGCCAGCCCAGACGTGTCTCTCACTGACCTGTAGAGTCTATGGGCGGAGGGACCTTCCAGGCCGCTGGAGGTTCCATCCCTGAAGCCTGCTCCGATCTGCTCCTCTCTAACAACTTCATTTTTAAACCTTTCAGTTCCACATTCTCTCCCTTCCCACATCATCACCCCCCTTCATTGAGTAGGCAAGCAATTTGATATAGGTTATACATGGATGGTCATGCAAAATACCTCCATAACAGTTGTGTTGTGAAAGACTAACTATATTTCCCTCTATCCTGTCCTGCCCTCCATTTATTCAGTTCTCTCCTTTGGAATGAAAATCTGTCTTACACTACAGGAAAGTAGGGGAGAAGGGAATAAGTGGGGTGGGGGGACGATAGAAGGGAGGGCAAATGGAAGGAGGGAGTAATAAGAAATAATCACTTTAGGCCTAAGGAGAGAATAGAATAAATAGGAGGCAGGATAGGATGGAGGGAAATATAATTAGTCTTTCATAACATGAGTATTATGGAAGTCTTTAGCAAAACTACACATATATACCCTATGTTGAATTACTTGCCTTCGCAGGGGATGTGTGGGGAGGGAGGAAGGTAGAAAAGTTCAAACTCGAAGTTTAAGGAATGAATGTTGAGAATTGTTTTTGCATGCAACTGGGAAATTAGAAATACAAGTAATGGGGTGTAGAAATCTCTTTCCCTACAAGAAAAGAGGGAAGATGGGGATAAGGGAAGGGAGCGGTGTGATAGAAGGGAGAGCAGATTGGGGGAAGTGGTAATCAGAATGCATGGTGTTTTAGGGTGGGAGAGGGGAGAGATGGGGAAAAAATTTGGAACTCAAAATCTTGTGAAAATGAATGATGAAAACTAAAATTTATTTTAAAAAATCAGAAAAAAAATTGCTCTATATTTTATCTAAGATTTTGTTCATCTTCTTGACTTATTTTTTGGTTAGATTTATTTAGTTATGAAAGGGAAAACTTGAAGTTCCCCACTGTTATTCATTTAAAACTTCATTTAAAAATTGGATGCTATTATCTTTGGTCCATATATATTTAGTATTGACATTACTTCATTATTTATGGTACCTTTTAACATAATGTAGCTTTCTTGCTCATCTCTTTTAATTAAATCTATTTTAGCTTTAACTTTGAGATCACAGTTGTCATTTTGTCTTTTTTTACATCAGCTGAAGCATAATAAATTCTACTCTAGCCTTTTATTTTTACTCTATATATGTCTTTCATTTTTAAATGCATTTCTTGTAAACCACATAGTGTTGGGTTTTAGTTTTTGATCTTTTCTGCTATCTGCTTCCATTTTCTTGGGTAAGTTCACATTCAAAGTTATAATTACTATTGTATATTTCCTTTCATCTGACTTTTCTTCAGTGTTTATCCTTCTGTTTTTCTCTTTACCCTATCTCTCCTCAGAAGCCTAATTTACTTCTGTCTACTGCCTCTCTAATCCACATACTCTTCAAAGAGGCTCTTCCTTATCCTTGCCCTCCTATTTTTCTGTAAGTTAATAAGACTTTTATAATTTTCTAGTTGTATATGTTATTCCCTTTTTAACCCATTTCTGATGAGAATTAAGTACCTGTACTACCTGCCCTCCATTCCCCCATGCTCCATTGTAACAGTTCTTCCATCCATCCATCTTTTGTAGGAGAAATTTTGCTCCATTTTACTTTTTCCTTCACAGTTTTATTTTTTTTTTGAATTATCCAATAATAATCACCTCACCCCCAAGTTTTCTATCTATGTATACTCTTTTGAATTACCCTAGTAATGATAATATTTTGAAGAGTTGCAAGTAACATTTTCCTATATAAGAAACAGACAGTTTAACCTTATTAAATTTCATATAGTTAGTCATTGATGTTTACATTTTCTGTTCAGTTCTGGTCTTTACCACAAGAGTACCTAAAAGTCATTTAATTCATTAAATATTTTTTTTTCCTTGCAGGATAATACTTAGCTTTTCTGGGTAGGTTATTCTTATTTGCAAACCCAGCTCCTTTGCTCTTCAGAATATCATATTCCATCCCTTTGGTCTTTTAATGTGGAATGCTAAATCTTGTGGTAGTCTGACTGTAGCTCCACAGTATTTAAATTACTTCTTTCTAGTTGCTTGTAATTTTTCCTTGACCTGGGAGCTTGAGATTTAGCTGCAATATTCCTATGAAATTTTCATTTTAAGATCTCTTTCAAGCAATGATTGGTGGATTTTTTTCATTTTCTATTTTACCCTCTAGTTTTAAAACTTCAGGGCAATTTTTCTTAATAATTTTTTGAAGTATAGTGTTGAGATTTATTTTAAATCTTTTAAATTATCTCTCCTGAGTCAGTTTTCCAAGTCAGTTGTTTTTCTAATGAGACATTTTACATTCTCTTCTGTTTTTTCATTCTTTTGATTTTGTTTTATTATTTCTTGACGTCTTAGGAAGTCATTACTTTTCCTTCCCCAGTTTTAATTTTTTAATGCATTCTTTTCTTCCACAAGTTTTTGTATCTCTTTCTCTAATTGGTTGCCTCTTTTTTCATAATTTTCTTGATTTTTTTGCATTACTCTTATTTTTTCCCCTAACTTATCCTCAGCCTCTCTTATTTGATTCTTAAAATCCTTTTCAAGCCACTTTACATTTTTCTTTGAAGCCTGACAAGCAGTTCTTTGATTTCATTGTTCTCTTCTTAGTTTGAACCCTGATCTTCTCTATTGCCATGGTAACACATCTATGGCCAGGTTCTTTCTGTGCTGTTGGCACTTTTTTTTTTTTAAAGCAGCCTGGTTTTTTTGACTGTTAGCTTTATATTAGAGTCAGGCTCTACTCCTGGGGTGTAGGCGATAATGTCTCAGGCTTCAGGTTTTTAGAGCTGTTGTTTTCTGAGTTCTGAGGGTCTTTGACTTCCTGATTCTTCCAGTGTTCTACAATCCATATAATCTATAATTCTGTCATCTTCCAACCATTAACATTTTTAAAAGGCTTTTTGTGATTATTACATTTAAAAAATTTTTGCTACTCTACAACATATATGGAAAGGCACATTTGCTTGATCCAATACTTCAGGGACCAAGAATCATATAAAAGGGAAGGAATAAGCATTTGATCCTCACAACCATCCTGGGAAAAGGTATGTGTTTCCATTATCCCTATTTTACAGAGTAGGAACGTGAGGTTAAGTAACTTGCACATGTAGTAAGCAACTGGGGCCATATTTGATCTCAGGGTCAAATCAGTGGGAGCTGGTGGTATAGTGGATAGAAGATAGGACCTGCAATCAGAAAGACCTGAGTTCAAATTTTGCAACAGATATTTAATAGCCGGGTGTGACCCTGGGCAAATCATTTAATTTCTATTTGCCTCAATTTCTTCAGCTGTAAAATAGGGAACATGAATAATAGCATCTACCTTTCAGGTTTGTTGGGTGCATCAAATGAGATACCGTTAAAGCACTCAGCATAGTACCTGGCACATAGGCACTATACAAATACTTATTCTTTTCCCTTTCCAGATCTTTTAACCCCAGGTCCAACGCTCTATCCATTGTGCCACCTAACTGCCCCTAAAAGTGTAGAGGCCACAGTTACCAGAGCTTCAAAGTGTGTTGTGATCAGATTGACAAGTAGTATGTAAGGTGGGTTTTACTGTGTGTAAGGTGGATTTTTGTTATTCTTTTTTAGAGTATAGTTTCCCAGGCTCCATAGCCATAACAATCTCTAATTTCCAGGTGTTAGGCAATATTTCCCGACATAACTTCTTAACATCTCTACCATGTTTGCACAGTGAGATATAGGAGTGACATGTGATACTATGCTTGTGCTGAATGACAATATTGCTAAAGTTGACCTGTGAGCTTAATGTTGGTAAGATGCCTTCTTTGTTGCCATGTAAAACAAGTGGGCACTGGTCAGTGAGTGGGAAACCCATAAGGATTTGGGATTTGGGTAATGCATAGAGGAATGCATGTAGCTGCCTCAACAAGACCCCACTGAGTCCTGAGGGAGTCTATGGGAGTACACAAGCTGGAATGCTGTGCCTGTCTCAACTGACCACATCAATACATAGGGGTAATTATCCCCCACCCCTCTTACTCCCCCAACCCCCCATGAGCAGGGTGATTAGATAATGCTGTAGGAGTTGTTGCTCCCATTATTGGTAACCCTTTAAGAAGACTAAACAAGAACAAATTAAGCTAGCTTATTTAACCCCTTACTATGACTGTTCCTGTCTTCCTGGATCAAGAGTGAACCTATGCTAGAACACTTGCTAGCAGTCCCCTAGTGGCTAAACATTCAACTCACCCATCTCACAGATGCATACTTTTGGTTCATCGAGTACCATTTATTTGTATAGTAACATGCATTCCACTGTATCAAATGAGAAACAAAAGCTCAGGTTTTGCTTTTGGTGATGGTGGTAGTGGTGGTGATAATACTGTTGTTCCTTCTTCTGTTGGCCGTTTGCAAGCATTGCCTTCACTAATATGAAAGCACTTAGTGATACAGGATGGTATGCTTTTTCAAATTCCTAAGCATAGTCATCAATGAATGGTCAAGTAAATATGTGAGATTGATCATATCCCAAAAGGGAGAGGAGCCACTATAGAAACATTACACTTTCCATCTCTGAAATGCACAATTGCTTTGTTTGGCTTGCAAGAAATTGGATAAGCATGATGGATAATCAATGGTTATCACAGGGCCCTTTGTTAAATTCTATCTGGTGTCAAAATTACTTAGCATCTGTGTATTTCTATCTCTCATGGAAAATATATATATGTATATTATATACATAGATTTATTTCTGTAACTAATTCTGTGGAGCTGGTTGATTGTAAGAGAAGCTTAATAACAAAAGATACTGACTAATGGTCATTCTACTTTGGGCTAAAGGGACTCCTTTAGAATTTGACATCAGGTCTGTGAATAATTCAGATTTCCACTGAAAGTAAAGAAGAATTTGTTAATAAAGCTGCCTGAGGAAGTAGTAGATATCCCTCTCATAGGTGTTCCTTGAGTGGAGAATCTATTAACATTTGTCAAATGTTTTGTAAAAGGGATTTCTCTTCAGGTATGGGCTGGACTAGATGCTTTCCAAGCCCTCATATTGCTTTCATAAGGTACTGAATCCATCTTGGCAGTTGTTCAGATATTTCCCATGATTTTGCAAGCCTGGTAGTCACTGAAATTGTCCCAGTGATAGGCTGATACTTTCTGAAGCTTTTTTTTTTCAAGACAAACCAAACAACCACTGCTACTGTATCATAGCAAATGCAGATTCTATCTGCTGGTTTCTACCAGAAACAAATAAAATGTAACTTTGTTGCCTTTTGTTTAACTCTTTTCTCTATCTTCACATAAATTCACTGTTTGTATAAATCTTTTGATTTAGAGAACAGCACTGCCTGTTATTTTGTCTGTTACTTTGGCCTTGGAATTGACCTGCTCCTCACTTTTAGCTCAGCATTTTGATTAGCTCTGAACAGTGTCTTTATAACAATGTTTCCCAAACTAATTTGGCCTTTGACCAATTTGGTGGTTGAAACAAATGTTGGAACTCATATATATAAGTCAGACCAGGAGATCTAAGCATGTGGGATACCCAAAAGGTTCTGGAAAATCCCTGTAAAAACAGAGGAGATTGAACCTGTCTTAATGTCCCCCAAGTTGCCAGACAATGAATTTTTGCACGTGTGATTTTACATCTAACATTTTAGAAGGGAAAATATCAATAACATCAAACTTTCTCACTGAATCCCTAATTTTTTTGTTCACTTCCTACATATTCTTATTTGTCAGTCTGAGAAAGCTAGGTTTATAACTGTTGTAGGTTTCTCATACCATTTTTAAGAAATTCATAATAACAATAGCTATCATTTATATAGCACCTACTTTGTGCAAGGCGTTGTGCTAAGCACTTTACAAATATTATCTCATTTGATCCTCACAACAATTCTGCACTTTGGGTGTTGTATAAATTATGTTGAAATAACAGGAAAAGAGGTTAAGTGATTTGTGCAGGGACACAGAGCTAGTAAGTGACTGAGATAGGATTTGATCTTTGACCTTCCGGGTTCCAGGTCCAGTGCTCTTTCCACAGTACCAATAGCTGCCTCCAAGATATTATGTTTTATTTTCTTTCTTAAAAATCATTGCCATTTCTCAGTGCTCTCCTCCTTTACTAGTAAGAACTCTTCCTTATAAATAAGTACTTATGCAAAACAGATGAATACATTACCTAGATCTGAATATGTATATGTTATGCACACTTGTTTTCTACCATCTCTTTGCTAATAGTTGTCTATTACCTTTCCAGAGGAAAGGAAGGGGAAGAGGGATCTGAAAATGGGCATAGAAGACTTTTTATCTGAGTTTATCAACTCTTAATAGTTAAAATAATGCATTTATATAATAGTTTTTATGTTTCAATATATAGCAGCTACCATTACCTATCATAGAAGTCTACTAAGGTAATAGCTAAATACAAGCTATTTGATAGAGTAGATTAAGACTCTGAGTCAGGAAGACCTGTATTTAATTCATGCTCCTGACTCATACCGGTTGTGTGACCCTAAAAAGTCAGTTACTCTCTCAGGCATCTATGTTCCCAAAATGAGAGCCAAGTCATCCTTTGATGGAGTGAGGGCTTTGGCCTCAATCCACAGGGAAATTATTTATTTTTCAATTTTCAACATTCACTTCCACAAGAATTTGAATTCCAAATTTTCTCCCCATCTCTCTCTACCCCTCATCCCAGGACAGCCTGCATCCCATTCACCTCTTCCCCTAGTCGGTCTTCACTTCTATCTCTCCATCTCTCCCCACTCCTTCTTCCATCCCCCTCTCCTCTATTTTCCTGTAGGGCAAAAGAGATTTCTATACCCCATTGCTTGTATATCTTATTTCCCAGTTGCATGCTAAAACAGTTTTGAACATTCATTTTTAAAGCTTTTGAGTTTCATATTCTCTCCCTCCCATTTGGTAAAGCAAGCAATTTGATGTAGGTCATACGTGTGTAGACAGGCAAAACACTTCCATAACAGTTATATTGTGGAAGACTAACCACATTTTCCTCTGTCCTGTCCTACCCTCCATTTATTTCATTTTCTCCTTTGACCTGTCCCCCCACAGTAGCATTGCCTCTGATTACTTCCCCAATTTGCTGTCCCTTCTATGATCTTCCCTCTCTTCTCCCCTTCCCCCCTGCCTTCCTGCAGGGTAAAATAGATTTCCATGCCCTCCTTAAGCCAAATCCCATGAGAGTAAGGCTCACATATTCCCTTTCATCTCCCCCCTCTTCCCCTCCATTGTAAAAAGCTATTTCTTGCATGTTTTATGTGAGATGATTTGCTACATTCTACTTCTTCCTTTCTCTTAATCCTAGTACATTCCACTCAACAGCAAATTTTATTTTTTAGGTATTCTTTTTTCATATTCAGCTCTCCCTGTACTCTTAGATAGATAGATAGATAGATAGATAGATAGATAGATAGATAGATAGATAGATAGATAGATAGATGGATGGATGGATGTACATATTCCCTCTAACTACCCTAATTCCGTGCAGGAATGTAAGCAGTTCAACTTTATTGAGTTCCGTAAGGCCTCTCTTTCCTGTTTACTTTTTCATATTTCTCTTGATCCTTGTATTTGAAAGTCAGATTTTCTGTTCAGCTTTGGACTTTTCAACAAAAATGCTTAGAACTCCTCTGTTTCATTGAAATTCCCATTTTTTCCCCTGAAGTATTATGCTCAATTATGCTGGGTTTTAATGCTGGATTCTTGGTTTTAATCCTACCTCCTTTGACGTCTGGAATGTTATTCCAAGCCCTTTGATCCCTTACTGTAGAAACTGCTAAATCCTGTGTTATCCTGATTGTATTTCCACAATACTTGAATTTTTTCTTTCTGGCTGCTTGTAATAGTTTCTCCTTGACCTGGGAACTCTGGAATTTGACTACAGTATTTCTAGGAGTTTTCCTTTTGGGATCTCTTTCAGAAGGTGATCAGTGGATTCTTTCCATTTCTATTTTACCCTGTGGTTCTAGAATATCTGGGTAGTTTTCCTTGATAATTTCTTGGAAGATGTTTAGGCTCTTTTTTTGATCATGCTTTTCAGGTAGACCAATAATTTTTAAATTATTTCTCCTGCATCTATTTTCTGGGTCAGTTTTTCCAATGAGATTTCACATTGTCTTCCAATTTTTTTCATTCTTTTGGTTTTGTTTTATAATTTCTTGGTTTCTCATAAAGTCATTAGCTGGCATATGCTCCATTCTAAGTTTTTAAAATTTAATTAATTATATATACATACATATGTACACACACACACATATATGTAATGTTTTCAGTTTTCAGTACTCTATAAGTTTTAAGTATTCTCCCCCTCCCTCTCCCATCCCTCACCAAGATTGCATGCAATTTTATATGTGTCCTACACATACATTTCTTAAAGAACTATTTTCTTCATTGAGCTTTTGGAACTCCTTTTCAATTTGGCCCATTCTGCTTTTTAAGACATTCTTCTCCTCTTTGGCTTTTTGGACCATTTTTGTCATTAGGGTTAGTCTTTTTAAAGGTGATATTTTCTTCAGCATTTTGGGGGGTCTCCTTTAGCAAGCTGTTGATTCATTTTTCAAGATTTTCTTGCATTCTTCTCATTTATTTTCTCAGTTTTTCCTCCACCTTTCTTACTTGATATTCAAAATTCTTTTTGACCTCTTCCATAGTCTGAGATATATCTATATCTGTATCTATCTATCTACCTAGCTATCTATCTATCTATATCTATAATATTATAGACTTTGGATGTAGGAGCCTTGACTTTGCAGTCTTCTTGTGAGAGTATGCTTTGCTCTTCCTCATCCAAAAGGATGGAAGAAAATACCTTTTCAAAAGTAACCTTCTGTAGTTTTATTTTTTCCCCTTTTGGTGCATTTTCCCAACCAATTACTTGACTTTTGAGCCCTTTGTCAAGTGCAGGGTATACTACCCCAGGTTTCAGAGGTTTTGTGCAGCTATTGTCCAAGATATCATTAGGGACCTGTAAGTTCTCAGTTCCTCCCAAGTGGCATAGTCATAGGAGATGTGTTTATTCCTCTCCTGAGCTGTGCTTTTGTCTGTGAGCAACCGTAAGCACGCTTTTCTGCCCTGGAACTGTGAGTAGGATTCCCTCTCCATAGTTACCATGAGTTCCACCATGCCAGCATTTCTCCTCACCCCAAGACTGCCACTCATGACTGAGACTCAGATCAGCTGCTCAATTCCCCCACTGTCTATAGACTAAGAGCTCCAGAATCTGCTGCTGACACAGCAAGTGGCAACCACTGCCCTGGGGCTGGGGCTGAACTGGACCATGTACCCCTCTCACCCAGGAGAGAGAACTTTCTCACTGACTTTTGAAGCTGTCTTTGGCATTTGTGCGTTGAGAAATCTGGAAACCACAGCAGCTGCCCATGATTCAGCACCCTTAAGGCTATGTGTGGCCCAGGTTGGCTTGCATTGCTCTCTGATCCTGGTGCAGTAGACCCTTCCTATCAGTCTTCCAGGTTGTCTTGGGCTGGAAATTTGTTTCATTCTATCATTTTGTGGATTCTGCTGCTCTAGAATTTGTTTAGTCATTTTTACAGGTATTTTATGGGCTTTTGGGTGAGAGCTCCAGCAAGTCCATGCTTCTACTCTGCCATCTTGGCTCTGCCCTCTCCCTTCCCGCCCTCCACTGTTGTCTTTATTTACCTTAAAGAAATCAGAAACAGAGATAAAATTGGCTTGCCCAAGATCATAGTTAGCAAATGTTTATTAGTCACCTACAACATACCAGGTACTGTGCTAAACACTAGGGATACAAAGAGTCAAAAGATAATCCCTGCTATCAAGGAGCTCACAATCCAATAGATGGGGTAAATTAATTGTGGAAGTAGTGTTGGAATCCATATTTCTGACTCCCAGCCCAGTAATTTTCATTCTATTCAGTTCAACAAATTCATATTAAGCACATACAATGTTTATGGCCTGTTCCATTATAGATCATGTTGTTATTGTATATTATTACACTAAATCAAGCTGTCATGTTATGTAGGCACATTGATTTTATTGGAGAAAAGTCTATTTCCTCTAATATTCTAAATCTACAGATTCTGAATGAAACAGTTGTCCAGAAAAAGTAATTTCAATCAAGGGTGTTTATTGGATTTGTACTAGCATTCTAGATTTCTCAGTTTTGAAAGAATAACAAGCAGAAATTTTGGAGTGAATTTATATTACTCAGTTAATATAAAAAATGACATTATAATTGGATTGTAACTTGAGAGGTTGGAAGAAATGACAGGTTTTACAACTTGAACTTTCACTCTCCCTACCTCTTTCTTTCTCCCTTGCAGGGACATTTAACTATCTGTAATTATGAGCAACGCTTTTATACATCTTGCTGAGCCCTTGGATCCCAAGGAACCAGAAAAAAAGTTCTTCAATTTGAATAAGTTGGAAGATTCAAGATATGGTAAGTAAACAAAACTGAATATACCTTGGACCACAAAAAAGAAGTGGTATCTTGTTTTCTTAGTTCTTTTTTTTAAGTTATACTAACTCGAGAGGGGAACACAAGAAATTGGAAAGAGTGAGTAGCAATGAAGCATTTTCTTTTGATAGCAGAACTCAGGATTGATATCCAAGAAAATTGATTTTTTTTTAAAGCTCTTCCCCTAAACATATAAATGTCCTTGGATGAAACACTTAATTGCCCAAATTAGGCGATTTTCAATTGACATTTACTCATTATAACAAGATAATAATAATATCTCCAGACAATACTTGTACAATTTTTCCTATAGCAAATGGAACTTTTATTATATAAATAAAAACAAAATCTTTTTCTTTGTAGTGTCATTAACTTCACTGGCTCTTCCTATCCAGTATTAGTGATCATGAAATATTCCAGGCCCTTTTATCCCTTAGTGTAGAAGCTGATAAATCCTGTGTTATCCTTTTTCCTGGTTTTTTAAAAATTAATTAACTTATTTTTAGTTTTCAACATGCATTTTCACAAGATTTTGAGTTCCAAATTTTCTCCCCATCTCTTCCCTCCTCTACCCCAAAACACCATACATTCTGATTGCCCCTTTCCCCAATCTACTCTCCCTTTTGTTACACCTCTCCCTTCCCTTATCCTCATCTTCTTTCTTTTCCTGTAGGGCGAGATAATATTTCTATACCCCATTACCTGTATTTCTAATTTCCCAGTTGCATGCAAAAGCAATTCTCAACATTCATTCCTTAAGCCTTGAGTTGCAACTTCTCTCCCTTTCTCCCTCCCATCCACCCCCACTGAAAAGGCAAGCAATTCAAAATAGGGTATATATGTGTTGTTTTACTAAAGACTTCCACAATACTCAAGTTATGAAAGACTAATTATATCTCCCTCCATCCTCTCCTGCCCCTTATTTATTGTATTCTCTCCTTAGACCTTGCCCCTCCCCTAAAGTGATTACTTCTCATTACTCCTTCCTCCCATTTGGCCTCCCTTCTATCATCCTCCCATCCCACTTATCCCCTTCTCCCCTACTTTCCTGTAGTGTAAGATAGATTTTCATACCAAATTGAGCATGCATGTTATTCTCTCCTTTAGCCAAATGTGATGAAAGTTTCACTTTTTTTCTCTCACCTCTCCCATTACCCTCCATTGAAATAGCTTTTTCTTGACTCTTTTATGAGAGATTATTTGCCCCATTCTGTTTCTCCCTTTCTCATCCCAATATATTCCTCTCTCATAACTTAATTTTATTTTTTTAGATACTATCCCTTCCTATTCAACTCACCCTGTGCCCTCTGTCCGTGTATGTGTGTGTGTGTGTGTGTGTGTGTGTGTGTGTGTGGGTGTGTGTGTGTATAATCCCTCCAACTACCCAAATACTGAGAAAAATTTCAGGAGTTACAAATATTGTCTTTCCATGTAGGAATGTAGTAAGTCCCTTTATAATTTCATTTTCCTGTTTAGCTTTTCCTGCTTCTCTTGATTCTTGTGTTTGAAAGTCAGATTTTCGATGTAGCTCTGATCTTTCATCAAGAATGCTTGAAAGTCCTCTATTTCATTGAATGACCATTTTTACCCCTGAAGTATTATACTCAGTTTTTCTGGGTAGGTAACTATTGGTTTTAATCCTACTGCCTTTGACTTCTGGAATATCATATTCTAGGCCCTTCGATCCCTTAATGTAGAAGTTGCTAGATCTTGTATTATCCTGACAGTATTTCCACAATGCTTGCATTGTTTCTTTCTAGCTGTTTGCAATATTTTCTTTTTGACCTGGGAACTCTGGAATTTGACTACAATATTCCTAGGAGTTTCTCTTTTTGGATCTCTCTCAGGAGGTGATCAGTGAATTATTTCAATATTTATTTTGTCCTCTGGTTCTAGAATATCAGGGCAGTTTTCCTTGATAATTTCATGAAAGATGATGTCTAGGCTCTTTTTTTTGATCATGGCTTTCAGGTAGTCCCATAATTTTTAAATTGTCTCTCCTGGATCTGTTTTCCAGGTCAGTTGTTTTTCCAATGAGATACTTCACATTATCTTCCATTTTTTCATTCTTTTGGTTTTATTTTGTGATTTCTTGGTTTCTCATAAAGTCATTAGCTTCTATCTGCTCCATTCTAATTTTTAAAGAATTATTTTCTTCAGTGAGCTTTTGAACCTCCTTTTCCATTTGGCTAATTCTACTTTTTAAAGCATTCTTCTCCTCATTGATTTTTTTGGACCTCTTTTGCCAATTGAGTTAGCCTGTTTTTAAAGGTATTATTTTCTTCAGCATTTTCTTGGGTCTCCTTTAGCAAGATGTTGATTCATTTTTCATGATTTTCTTCCATCCCTCTCATTTCTCTTCCCAATTTTTCCTCCACCTGTCTAACTTGATTTTCAAAATCCTTTCTGAGCTCTTCATGACCTGAGACCATTGCATATTTATTTTGGGTGTTTTGGATGCAGAAGTCTTGATATTTATGTCTTCCCCTGATGGTAAGCATTGTTCTTCCTCATGTGAAAGGATGAGAGAAAGTATCTGTTCACCAAGAAAGTAACCTTCTACAGTCTTATTCTTTCCCCCTTGGCATTTCTGCAACAAGTTACTTGAGTTTTGGGTCCTTTGTCAAGAGTAGGTATACTCTGGGAACATCTAAGATCTCAGTTCTTCCAGGGTGGCACAATCAAGCCTGCACACTCATCTGGGAGCAACCAGAAATGTTTCTGCCCAGAATCTGTGAGTAGCAGACTTCCCTCTCCACAACCACTGCCAGTTCCTCCACACCAACCCTCAGGTCTGAGGTTCAGATCAGCTACTCACTATCCTCTGGGACTTTAAACTGAGGGCTCCAACAATGGATCCTGGCTGTTGCCTGCCTAGGCCCCTGGAAGCTGCTGCTATTGCCTTTGCCGCAGCCTAGGACTGGAGCTAGAGGCGGGATCCTGCTCCCTTCTAGGCCAGCTGAAAAAGACCTCTCACTGACCTTTGAAGCTGCCTTTGGTGTTTGTGGGTTGAGGAATCTGAGAACATCTGCTACTGCTGGGGATTCCACTCCTGAGGTCTGCTCTGGTCCTGCTCCTCCAGGTGCCATGCAGTCAAGGCTGAGCTGTGCTCCACTCCATGTCCTGAGCAACAGATCTTTCTTGTTGGTCTTCCAGGTCAACCTGGGCTGGAATCCTCCTTCACTCTTTCATTCAGTGGTTTCTGCTGCTCTAGAATTTGTTGAGAGTCATTCTTTACAGGTTACAGGTATTTTATGGGTTGTTGGGGAAGAGCTAGCACACGTTTGTCTTTTACTCTGCCATCTTGGCTTCACTGCTCTTATACCAGTTTCTTGGAGAATCATCAGAATCCAATTACTATTTGGACTCCTGGATTTTGGCACCATAATGTTGAAGAGAGAGAGAGAGAGATGGGAGAGCTGGTTCAAAATGTGAATGAATTCACTTAGATCTTCTCCATAGCCGTTGGGATTTTTATTGATGCAAAAGCAGCAGGGCTGAGATTTAGCAAGGAACTAAACAAAGGCCAGATTAGTGTATTTTTAAAGGTATTATTTTCTTCAGCATTTTTTTTTGGGGGGGGGTCTCTTTTTAGCAAGCTGTTGACTCATTTTTCTTGATTTTCTTGCTTCACTCTCATTTCTCTTCCCAATTTTTCCTCCATCTCTCTTACTTGATTTTCAAAATCCTTTTTGATCTCTTCTATGGCCTGAGACCAATTCACATTTTTTTTGAAGTCTTTAGATGTAGAAGCCTTGACCTTGCTGTCTTCCTCTGATGGTATGCTTGCTCTTCCTCATCTGAAAGAATGGAAGAAAATACTTTTCACCAAGAAAGCAACCTTCTTTAGTCTTATTTTTTTCCCCTTTCGGGGCATTTTCCCAGCCAGTTACTGGCTATCATCCTAGGCTTCAGAGGGTGTGAGCAGTTGTTCTCTGAGATATCTCTAGGGATGTGTAAGTTCTCAGTTCTTCCAATGTGGTACAGTCAAGGGAGAGGAGCTTCCTCCTCTCCTGGCCTGCACTCTGGTCTGTGAGCAACCAAAAGCACTCTTTTCTGCCCTGGAACTGTGAGTAGGATTTCCTCTCCACAGCCACCACCTGCTATGCCATGGCAGGACTTCTCCTAATCCCAGGACCACCACTCAGTACTAAGACCCAGATAAGCTGCTTGATTTTCCCAGTGTTTTTAGGCCAGGCCTCCAAAAGTGGATACTGCTGCTGCAGTGGTTGCTGCTGCCCTGGGCACAGTGCTGGGACCGGACCTTACTCCCATTTCACCAAGGTGAAAGAGACTTTTTACTGACCTCTGAAGCTGTCTTTGGCATTTGTGGATTGAGAAATCTAGGAGAAGCAGCTGCTGCCAGTGTGCTCCAGTCCTGTCCGTGTTGTGAGGACCACTCTGGGCTGTACTCTGCTCTGAACCAAGAGCTGTAGACCTTTCCTTTTGGTCTTCCAGGCTGTCTTGAACTGGAAATCTGTTTCACTCTGTCATTTTGTGGCTTCTGCTGCTCTTGAATTTGTTTAGAGTCATTTTTTTTACCAGTATTTTATGGGTTATGGGAAGGAGAGCTGTAGCAGGTCTGTCCTGCTCTTGGTTCTTGGTTCTACCTTCTAGGAAAGTCTCATAATTTGGTGGTAGGTTTATTTTTCTTTTTTTCCTAGGACACTTACCATTTTTTTCTTTTTTTCCTAGGACATTTACCATTTTCTATCAGAGTTCTCCTAGAGTCAGCCATCCGGAATTGTGATGATTTCTTAGTGAAGAAAGTTGATATTGAAAACATTTTAAATTGGAAGATGACACAGCATAAGAATATAGAAGTACCATTTAAGCCTGCCCGAGTCATTTTGCAGGACTTTACGTGAGTTGAAAATATATATATTAGTTAACTAATGTTTGTTGAATTGCTTTGTGTCCATCTTCTCTGCTTCTCCAATCTTAGCACCTCGTTCCACAAAGTCTTGGAAGCTTCCATTAAGGTCTTCATTTGATTATATAAAGAAAAATAGACTAGATTATAGAATAGTGGGATACATTCAATATAAGCTCAATGAATCATCAGTAATGTATGTGATGTCATTTTAGAGGGAAGTGTTTGGTAATGTGGCAGTAGGAAATAGAGGACTCCATCATTGTCCCTGACAATTTATCAATTTTATCAATAAAGTTATAATAGACATGTTTATCAAGTCCAAGTGGTACAAAGATGGGAGGTATAGCTAAGAATGGGGCATATTTACACATGTTTGAAGCTAGCTAGAAAGAAACCAGTGGATAAAGAAGAGTTGAAAATTGGGGTGTTAAGATATGATGATTGAAAATCAGTTTCATGAGGACAAGGTGAGAGAAATGTGGTTAGATTGTAGTTCTTGTTTAAAAAGAAAGTGGGAATTTTAGGAAAGTGCCATCTATATGAGTCAACAATGTGACAAGGGAAGTCAAAAAGTTCATGCAATCTTTGGTTATATTCATAGTGGTATAATGTCCACAACAAAAGTATTGACACTACATCTGGAATATTAGTTCATATCTAGGTGTAACATTTTAGCAAGAACATTTAAAAACTGGAAGTCATATAGAGAAGAGTGACCACTAAGGTGACAGAATTGGATCTCATGTTATAAATGGATATATTGAAGGTTACTTAGCCTGGAGACTTACTGGTGAAATTAAAGTTGTCTCCAAATATTTGAAGGATCCACATGTGGAACTCATGGGGAAGAGGGATTAGATTTTATCCTTATTGTCCACAAAGGACAGAGTCATGAACAGTGGGCAGAAATTGCAGGGAGTTAGTTTTAGTCTTGATATAAGGATAAAATTCCAGACAATTGGAGTTTTCAGAAATCACTATGGTCTGCCTCAGGAGGCAAAGGATTTTTTTCCTTCACTGGAAGTCTTTAAATGGAACCTGAATAGCTACTTCTGATTTATTATAGAGGGAATTTTTAGTTTCAAGTTGTTTCAATTTGAGATTCTGTGGGAAAGTAAGTATTTAGTGCTATGAAGTCTTTAGAGGCAGGTAAAAAGAAATAGCATTGAGGAAGAGTTAGCTCAGAATATTCTTTTCAAAGTGAGCTTCTCTGATCTTTCTCTCTCTCTCTCTCTCTCTGAATCTGTATGTTTAATAATGTAGTGTTTCATAAAATACACTGCATATTTCTAACTTAGTAACTCCTCTCAAATTTTAATATTCTATTTTTAGTAGCCTCTCTCCTGATTTGTACCTTGTCACAGCTTCTATTTTCGGACCTTCTCTCAGGACTACATTTCTGCATCAGTGATAGAGTCAGTCATTTCCCAGCAACAGTCTGTTTTCTGCCTGTCTTTTTCTCTTGTAAGATGATAACTCTTATTTTTTGGAGAAAGGCTCCATCACTTTAAAAAATGTGATTTCATTCCTTCCAAAGACCAAACTTTTTACAAAAGTAAGACATCTGAGATTTTATCATGGACATGGAGAGAATGCACTTAAAAAATGACTTTACAACCCATTTTTCTGAATTGCATCTATTTTAAAGTTCTTTCTAAAATTTGAATATGCTCTGGATCACTACTTTAGTCTTCATAATTCATTTAAAAAATAATTGTGGTAGTAAGAGAACTAAAGTAATATAAAAGGTACCGAAATTTGTTCGGTCCTGCTCTTCATGACCCCATTTGGGGTTTTCTTTGCAAATATACTAGAGTGGTTTACCATTTTCTTCTCCAACTCATTTTACAGATGAGGAAACTGAGGCAAACAGTATTAAGTGACTTGCCCAGGTTCACACAACTAGTAAATGTCTGAGCCCTGATTTAAAGTCAGGCACTGAGGAGTCTTCATGAGTCCAGACATGGCATTCTTGCCATTTTGGTGCCTGAAATTACCTTTATTTTATTATGTATATGTGTATATACACATATTCACAACAACACATATGTACATATATATAATATTATCTATTATAATATATATATAATATAATAATATACCCACATTGGAATGTAAATTCATTCAGAGCAAACAGTGTTGTTGTTTTCTTTTGTTGTCTTTTATAACCCCAAGACATAGCATAATTCCTGACATGTAGTAGGTGCCTTCTAAGTGCTCATTGGTGATGTTCTTTTGGCAGATTCTCTTTATGTTGTAATAATTCAATATACATACTGTGTTAATAGATAACCATAATTACACAGCCATTTCACAATCATATAAATTTTAATTCTTCCTTCTCCCACTCCCCCACCCCTATTCCTGAAAAGGGAATTTAAAAGTTCTTTAAAAGTTCCTCTTGCTGAGCTTAACTTTTTCCTCGTAGGGGTGTGCCTGCTGTGGTTGATTTTGCCGCTATGCGTGATGCTGTGAAAAAGTTAGGAGGAGACCCAGAGAAAATAAACCCCATCTGTCCTGCTGATCTAGTAATTGATCATTCCATCCAGGTTGATTTCACCAGAGGGTAAGAGAAATAAATATCTGATTTTCTGCTTTTCACACAATAGCTTCTAAAAAGAGTGAAGGCACTGGGTCAGGAGTAATGAGACTCAGGTTTCAACTTTACCACTACCTAGTTGGGCTATTCTTAGGCAAACCTCTTCACCTTTTTAGTTTCACCTTGGCTACCTCACCTGTAACATAAGTGGAAGTGGGCTAGATGAAGTCCTTGTTTACTTCGTCCTTTAACTTCCTGTTTTAATGTATAAATGAATTGACAATGAATCCTGACTTTGAGTCCTCAGATTCTTTAATGAGACAGAAATGTTGAGGGCCCCTCTCCTATAATACCTATAAATATTGAATTCACTGAATTGACTATCTGGACTGAGTAAATGAATTGAAATTCTTGCCAGTTCTTCCTTTCACTCTTAAACATTTAGACATACTCATGATTGATATGGACCAGTTTCCTTTTTTGGAAATTTAGTTCCACTTTTAGTTGAATTTGCTGACTTCCTCAAAAGTGACTTAACTTTAAAAATATAAAATAAATTTAAAGACTTCCAGTGATGGAAAATAAAAAAAAATATAAAAAATAAAAAATCTTTTCCATTTTATTTTGAGGATGAGATGGTATACTGGATAGAATGCTGGACCTGAAGACTTTTAGATATTTACTAGTTATGTGATCCTGGTCAAATCACTTAACTTTGTCTGCTTCAGTTTCTTAAGCTGTGAAGTGGGGGTAATAATACCTATTTCTCAGCATTGTTTTGAGGGTCAAAGGAGATAATATTTGTCATAGTACATTACAAATCTAAAAATGTTATCTCTCTAATGTTTTTGCATCATCATCACTATTATTATTTAAAAGGCCCTCTGAGAAAATAAAAGTAGTAACATCAGTGATCTGACATATAAGATTGCATTTGAAAATAAAGAACATATTTGAATGACATGGAATTAACAGAGCAAATATGTATATGTTCATCTTTACATGCTCTGTGTGTGTGTGTATATATATACAGTTTAAGACTTTGTTAATATTTGATGTTGCTTTTTCCTTACTTATCAAAAGTCTACTACATCTTCAGTAGATGGTTTTGGAGAGTTATAGTGCATCAAAAAAATTACCTTGTAGCCATCCTGGTCCTCAGAAAGTCTGAAATTTGATGCCTATAGGACTTTGTAAGAGCTGTATTCCACTGGCATATCCTTAGAGAGCCTTGAGCCAATATTCTGTGACATCATAGTGAAACTTAAGTAAATGGTATGTGTGTATGTACTTGTGTATGTGTGTATATTTTTGTGTATGTATTTAAAGGCTATAACCTCTGCAGATTGTGATTAACTTTACCTTGCATTCAATTTGTATTTATTCTTTATATTATTACATATGTACACATTGTCTCCTTTAGTGGAACATAACCTCCATGTGAACAGGAATTGTTTCACTTGTTTTTTTCTTAGTATCCACTGTGTCTGGCAAAATATTTATTTGCTTGGTTACTCCTTGCCTTTTGCCCAGTTAATAAGTTGATAGCCCAGCCTTTTTTCACTTAGCTCTCCACAACATACCCCACCCTCTGCAAACATTGCCCTTCCACATTGCTGTGTTTCCCTTGTTGACGTTTTTGGTTTACATTTAAGTAGTAAAACATTGCTAAAACAAAACCAAAGTCCAGGCATGAACTTTGATTTCAGACTGATGTTGAAATCTAGGAAATAAAGATTCTTTATGT
Organism: Bettongia penicillata ogilbyi; assembly: GCA_023548195.1. Lineage (NCBI taxonomy): Eukaryota > Metazoa > Chordata > Mammalia > Diprotodontia > Potoroidae > Bettongia > Bettongia penicillata. The sequence goes on from JAJHZJ010000280.1 coordinate 266,730, forward strand.
GAGATTAGATAACAGATTGATTGTAAAAGTTTTTGTTGTTTTTCTTTAAATCTGACCTCTGTGTCTGATCCTTCATTTTTGTAAGTCATTCAATGAAATATTTCCCAACTGTCTCAAAAAATTATGTACTGTGGGACTTGTGGCAACTTTCCACCTCCTAAATTTAACTAACAAAGAACTGGAGATTTTTCTCCTGAGATTTTGTTCTGCTCTGAGTAGTAAAAGTGAATACTAATAACTAATAGCACCTGTCTTTAGGAATGTATAGCAGAGCCTGCAATATGGAGACAGCTGTGGTGTAGTGGAAAAATTAATTAACTTTAAGGGACATTGGTTGTCTGAACATATGGTTTCTCCATTTATCAAATGGGGAAGATAGTAATATGTAAAATTGTTTTGGGGAAAGTGTTTTGCAAGACAGAAACTTGAATTTATTATTATCTTGATTTATGTCTTCTAATGTTCTAATCTTCCTTCTGGGGAAAAAAAAAGCCTTTCAAGATTTGACACTAGAAGAACTAATTGATAAGTCACCTACGAGAGAGAATACTTTATTTCATTGATCTTATCCGTAAATTTTATTGTATTCTTTTGGAACTTTGACCCCAATCATGCTTAAAACCAAATACTTCAAGGGATACAAGAGGTTAGGAAACATTTGCTCCTTGGTACTTTTGCTTAGAGTACCAGAAGCAGCATAGCCAACAACTGCCTTGCAGAGTTTCTGTTTTTTAAAATGTTGATACAATTTATATTGATATCTTCCCTTTTTATATCTCCTTTATTTCTAAATAGAGTCCACCTTCCCTTGTAACAAACAATTTTTTTTTTTGAAAGAGAAAAGAAGCAGTTTAGCAAAACCAAACCTACATATTTACTGAGTTGAACACTGTTTACAATAATCCATATCCATTGTCTCCCCACCTTTGCAAAGAAGTGAGGAAGATGTATTTTTTCAGCTTTTCTGAGTGTCCACACAGCATTTTATCTTTGTGGTTGTTGTTGCTTCCATTAACTTTGTTGTGGCCTGTGCATGTCGTTTTCTTGGTTCTGTTTAGTAGAAGTACTGTTTTTTGTATGTAGAATTGCATTATCCGGATTAGTATATCACAGCAACATCCTACACTGCTTAATTTGTGAAAATTTCCTAAGCACCAGTTTCATACACTTTGTTCTCCTAAATACACAAATGTTCCCCCTTCCAGTCTTTACATCGTCCACCAAATGGATTAGGTTCAATTCAGTTCAAGCACTTTTAAGTGCCTACTGTGTGCTGGGCACTGGATATAGAGGCAAAACTGAAAGTCTTTGCTCTCATGGCCTTTAAATTCTGCTGATATTGGTGAGGGGGAGGTGTGACATGGACAGAATAAGTAAGTTAGTAAATAAGTAAATAAGTAAATTAGAATATATGCAAAATCAATTCCAAACTACATGAGAGTAGTGAAGGAGGGCAACTGCAAGATACTTGAGAGGATTCTCATAGTTTTTGCTACCCTGGCTGAGCCTTAATGGAAGCTAGGAATTCCAAAAGGAGGAGTGAGAGTATTTCAAAGAGTGGGAAGCAGTCGCTGAAAAGGCTTGGGGACCAACTTTACTGGATCAGAGCATTCATGAATGTTCTGAGAATCCATGGGACCATGTTAAAGATGGTAAGGGAACAAGCTGGGAGAAACTAAGGGTTGAGCAGTCATAAGAAAGTGGGAGTTTCACCTATAGTAGTAATGATTTATATAGTACTTTTTAATATATATATTATTTATATTTATAATATATTATGTCATAACATATAATATATAAAATTATATTATGTACTTACATATTATATAATACTATGTAACACAACTATTATTCTTGTTTTACATTGCAAAGGAGGAAATAGAAACTCAAACAAATTAAGCAAATTGCCTATATGACTAATAAATCTTTTAGTAAATAGGAAATGAAAAATGCAGTGGGTTCTTAAAGACACACTTAGCTGTGTGACTATGACAATGTGGTTTATTATTTAAAATTGTCTTAGAAAAATTCTGCCTGTTCTCTTCTGGAATACCCTTGCAGCATTTTTATAAGATGTTTTAGAGGTGTAGAATTAAGCATATGGGTTCATAGTTACCAATATCTATTTTGTTCCCTTTTTCAGTAATACCAATAAAGTTCTTCTTTTCTTTTAGAATCCCCTCCCTCTTTATTTTTGAAACATCATAAAAAAGCAATCTCTGCATGCCTTTGAAATTGTCTTCTCCAAAATGAGTTTTTTTCTTTGTATTTGTTCATGACACATTTCATTGTCCAGACTCAATTATCCAAATTGCTATTTTTGACTCCTCAGTCAGAATCATGTTGCTTCCTAGATGGTGGTATCTAAATTTGGTGATACGTCTATCAGTGATTTTGAGAATAAAGCACTGGAGAGGGAGAAGGAGAGGGTGTGGAGAGAGAGAGAGAGAAAGAGAGAGAGACAGAGAGAGAGAGAGAGAGAGAGTGAATGGGAATCATTATAGAAGTGTTAATGATTTAGTTCACATAAAATCTGTTTTTTCATTTTTTTGGTCTCTTTTATGTGTGTTCTCAGAAAGATCTGTCTTGGGTCTCACATCAAGCTTTCTTTAAGCTCATTTTTCTTTCCCAAGCTTTTTACTGCTTTGTGAGGTAACAGTTTTCATAATATTTTAGTTACCTTCTATGATGTTTTGCAAATGAGCTTGCATTTTTAGGTCTGGTATTTTTGACTGCCATATCTCATGACTAGGATAGAGCAATTGAATTTCTATAAGAAATGGTATTAGTTAGAATCAGTGTCTTTATTTTTATTCATGCTGAAGAGTCAGCAGATGAAATCAGTCATTAGCACTGGTATAACTATCTTCTTAGCTTGACCTTTCTTCTAAGTAGATACTGATTTTGAGTTTTATCTAGTCATTGATGAAGACAGCACATAGCTGATTCCGAGATAACTCCATGTTGGTAACCAGTCATTTTTCTGAAAAGATATGGTCAGCTGTGCTTCTTGTGATAATTCAGTTCATCCTGTCTGATGATGTCCAGCTCCCTTTTTGAAGAAGCTACTCTATTCATGAAACTCATATATGAGGTTATTCCTAACACATATTTTCTGAAATATCCCCGCCCCTCACTGAAAGCCCTGAGGCTGGGGAGCAGCATTTGAATCTCAGACCCCAAGCACTAGTGAGACAGGTGTGGAGAGGAATCTCAGAAGTCAAGTAACTGGCTGGGAAAATGCCCAGAAAAGGGAAGAAAAATAAGACCATAGAAGGTTACTTTCTTGGTGAACAGATATTTCCTCTTTCCTTTCTGATGAGGAAGAACAATGCTTACCATCACGTAAAGACATAGAAGACAAGGCCTCTGTATCACAAACATCCGAAATAGATATCCAGTGGGCTCAGGCCATGGAAGAGCTCAGAAAGGATTTTGAAAATCAAGCTAGACAGGTGGAGGAAAAACTGGGAAGAGAAATGAGATGCAAGAAAAGCATGAAAAATGGGTCAATACCTTGCTAAAGGAGACCCAAAAAAATACTGAAGAAAGTAACACCTTGAAAAATAGGCTAACTCAATTGGCAAAAGAGGTTCAAAAAGCCAATGAGGAGAAGAATGCTTTCAAAAGCAGAAATAGCCAAATGGAAAAAGAGGTTCAAAAGCTCACTGAAGAAAATAGTTCTCTCAAAATTAGAATGGAACAGATGGAGGCTAATGACTTTATGAGAAACCAAGAAATCACAAAACAAAACCAAAAGAATGAAAAGATGGAAGATAATGTGAAATATCTCATTGGAAAAACAACTGACCTGGAAAATAGATCCAGGAGAGACAACTTAAAAATTATGGGACTACCTGAAAGCCATGATCAAAAAAAGAGCCTAGAAATCATCTTTCATGAAATTATCAAGGAAAACTGCCCTGATAATTCTAGAACCAGAAGGCAAAATAAGTATTGAAGGAATCCACCAATCACCTCCTGAAAGAGATCCAAAAGAGAAACTCCTAGGAACACTGTGGCCAAATTCCAGAATTCCCAGGTCAAGGAGAAAATATTGCAAGCAGCTAGAAAGAAACAATTCCAGTATTGTGGAAATAAAATCAGGATAACACAAGATCTACATTAAGGGATTGAAGGGCATGGAATAGGATATTCCAGAAGTCAAAGGAGCTAGGACTCAAACCAAGAATCACGTACCCAGCAAAACTGAGTATAATACTTCAGGGGAAAAACTGGTCTTTCAATGAAGCAGAGGACTTTCAAGCCTTCTTGATGAAAAGACCAGAGCTGAAAAGAAAATCTGACTTTCAAACACAAGAATGAGAAGAAGCATGAAAAAGTAAACAGCAAAGAGAAGTCATAAGGGACTTACCAAAGGTGAACTCTTTACATTCCTACATGGAAAGACAATATTTGTAACTCTTGAAACTTTTCAGTATCTGGGTAGTTGGTGGGATTACACACACACACACACACACACACACACACACACACACACGCACGCACACACACGCACACGTGCACACACATACACACATGCATGCACGCACAGAGACAGAGATCACAGAGTGAATTGAATAGGATGGCATCATGTCTTAAAAAAATGAAGCGGTAAGAGAGAAATGTATTGGGAGGAGAGAGGGAGAAATGGAATGGGGCAAATTATCTGTCATAGAAGAGTCAGGCAGGAGACTTTTTAGTGGAGGGTAAGAGAGAGGAGCTGAGAGAAAAACATGAAGTTTACTCTCATCACATTCGACTAAAAGAAGGAATAAAATGTATACTCATTTTGGTATGAAAACCTATCTTACAATACAGGAAAGTGGGGGAGAAGGAGATAAACAGGGTGGGGGGGATTATGGAAGGGAGGGCAATGGGAGGAGGGAGCAATTTGAAGTCAACACTCTTGGGGAGGGACAGGATCAAAAGACAGAATAGAAACAATGGGGGGCAGGATAGGATGGAGGGAAATATAGTTAGTCTTACACAACAAGACTATTATGGAAGTCATTTGCAAAACTACACAGATATGGCCTATATTGAATTGCCTGCCTTCCCAAAGGGAATGGGTGGGGAGGGAGGGATGGGGAGAAGTTAGAACTCAAAGTTTTAGGAACAACTGTTGAGTATTGTTCTTGCTACTAGGAAATAAGAAATACAGGTAATGGAATAGAAAGTTATCTGGCCCTACAGGACAAAAGAGAAGATGGGGACAAGGGAAGGGAAGGATGATAGAAGAGAGGGCAGATTGGTGATAGGGGCAATTAGAATGCTTGGTGTATTGGGGTGGGAGGAGGGGACAAATGGGGAGAAAATTTGGAACCCAAAATTTTGTGAAAATGAATGTAAAAATTTAAATAAATAAATTTATAAAAAAAAATTTTAAATGAAGTTAAAAAAAAGAAATTATGGTATATGAATTTAGTGGAATATCATGGCCCCCAAACTCCAATTCCCAGTATCCTTTGCATACTCTACTCAACCCACACACCTTTTCTGCCATTAGGAAAGCAAAATAAGTCTTCATAGGATTTGAGAGTCATTTTGTATTTTTTTTGTGCTGTTAGTTGGCATGAGAGATCGTCAAGTTGTGATTAGAGAGTTGGCCTCAAAGTCAGGAATACCTAAATTCAAATCAAACTTCTGACACAATCTGTCTGTTTGATCTTGAACAAGTCACTCACTTAATCTCTCATACTCTAGGCAATTCTTTAAAACCTTGAATTGCAGAGAAGATTGAGAGCTTCATATTGGTAGAGAGAACTTGTTCACCCTGGAGATTTCTTTATCAGCACAATCACAGATTCATTCACTATTCTTTGGGTCAGTATGACAAAAGAATTCTTCACCTAATGGTATACCTTTTGATGTTGAGCCTTCCTGTATTTAGGTTGTTTGGCCCTTAAGCAATCTGTCACTAAGATCATGTTAAAATAATAATTATATCTATATCTATCTGTCTGTCTAGGCTAACTGACATTTGCTTAATGCTTTGAGGTTTGTAAAGCATTTTACATAGATTCTCATTTGGTCATTAGAGTAATCCTATGAATAAAATGTTGTCAATATTATTATTAGCCCCATTTTACTGATGAAGAAATTGAGGATAAGAAAGTTTAAGTGACTAACCCAGGTATGACTCACCAATAGGTATGTGAGGGTGGAATTTTAACTCTTTTGTCCTTTGTTCTGAAGGAGGAACATGGCATCAGGGAGGTGATGCCATGAATTGCAAGTGAATTGGATTTAAGTGAGGGAAGGCTTTGTAAAGTCACCAGCCTCTCCTCATTTTCTACTCCAGAGCCATCTGGATCCAGTGGCAAAAAATAGACTGAAGGTGGCCCCCTTAATCAAATATTTTTTATTCTAAGTCCAGCTTTCTACCCACTATCCCATGATCTCTTTCTAATTACAATACAAAATAATATGAGGTAAGTCCCACTCTGACATCCCATGCCCCAAGAAGCCTTCCTTGACCTCACCTTTCTCTTTTCCATAACTTGATAAGGAAATTCTTCCTTCCCTGGATGTCATGTAGCATTTTGTACTCAGGCTGCCAGAGGGTTAATGGGGCAGTAAAGGTCCTGGAGTCAATAGTAAACACTTTTACATGATATGAAGAGAACAAGAATCAGGGGCACTGAAAAAAGGCCACCATATTTGATAATTACAAAATTACTAAAGAGTTCTGAGAGACAAGTTTTAGTAGAGTAGCAGGGATAGAAATCATATTGCAAGTGGTTGAAGAATGAAGAGATAGTATAGAAATGGCAGTGTTATACATAGGCAACTTTTGCTGACAAGTGTAATGGTTCAGCCATGAAAAGGAACAAAGAGAAAGGATGAAGTCAAAAGAAAATTATTTAGGACTAGGAAAAATCTAAACAAGTGTTTAGGGAAATGGGAAAAAGTCAGTGGCAATGGAAACATAGTTGCAACATAACATGATTGTTGAAGCAAAGTCCTGGTAGAGATAAGAAGGATTCAAATCACAAACATGAGCCAAAAGGGATTTATCATGTCCATAGGGATTAGGGGTACCTGTACTTCCTGAGACAGAAGAGATTGAATAGAACATGATGCCAAAAAACTGAGGGAACTTCTGTCAGATGGCCTAAATATTTTTGGCAAAGTAGAATGCCAATCCGCTGCATAGTAGGAATTGGGGACCTGAAAGGAGAGAGAAAAGTTTGGAGAAGTCCTTATTGGTCATTAAATAGGGAGTCAGAGTAGAGCAGTACTGGTAAGGAGTATCAAATCATAAAACTTTGAATTTGGAAGGTTCCTTAGCAATAATTAAATCCAACCCACTCATTTTACTGATGAGTGAACTGAGAGAAATAAAGTGAATTTGCCTGTGGTCACAGAAATAACAAATGGAAGAGCTAGGAATGGAATGAAAGACAAACCTTCTAACCCTCAAAATGCCATTCCTTCCTTCCCTTCTTCCTTTCTTGTCTCTCCCTCCTTACCTTCTCTCCTTTCTCCCCCCCTTCCCTTCCTCCTTCCTTTATTCTTTCCTTCCCTGTCTCCCTCTTTCTTTTCTCCCTCCTTCCTTACCTCCTTGTTCTTTTCCCTGGAAGGAGGGGAGTAAGAAAAATGTGACAGGAAGAAGAATTAAAATATTTTTAAAAATGCTTGATAATGAGGGAATGGGGAGGGAGCACTCATATAATGGTCACTGGGCAAGTCCTGGAGGTAAATAAGGGCAGATCCCTGCAGAAAACATTGACCTGGGAATCAGCCCCATAATTGACTGTGACTGGACAAATCATTTAATATCCCTGTGTCTTGTTTTCCCATCCATAAGTATAAATAAAATGGCTGTCCATAACTAATTAGGAATAACTAGTGCAAAAAAAGATTTTTTTTCCCCTTCATTTCTATATGATATCATCCCCACTGCAGATATCATAAGCCTGAGTCACCGGGAATAAAATTTCATTGTTAGATTGGTCTGTTTAAATTTGATTAGCATGTGTTACCTTTGTGTTGAATTCAGAGCATCATAGAAATCATGTGAACTACAAGTACAGCTGTTTTTTCTATTTCTTATTACTTTTCCTTTTTTTCTCTGGAGTAATTATTTTGCTTACCATCCGCTTGAAACTTTTTTAAATGTACTAAAGTGTGGAGTAAAATTGAATGGTATCAGATTGCCCTTGAAAAATTGTCTCAGATCTTTATATTTACACATTTGATTCTTCTCTCTGGCAGGCCAGATAGTGTACAAAAGAACCAAGACCTTGAATTTGAAAGGAATAGAGAAAGATTTGAATTTTTAAAGGTAGGAACAGAATTTGGTTGGATTTTGTTTTTTCTTTTTTAATGAGTATGGTGTTACATGTGTATCATATGCTCAATTTTGTTTCCCTTTTTTTATCTTAGTGGGGCTCCCAGGCTTTTTACAACATGAGGATTATTCCTCCTGGCTCAGGGATTATCCACCAAGTGAATTTAGAGTACTTGGCAAGAGTGGTATTTGATCAGGATGGGTACTACTATCCAGACAGCCTGGTGGGCACTGATTCACATACCACAATGATCGATGGTTTGGGTGTTCTGGGTTGGGGTAAGTACATTTTCAGGTTCTTACCTGAACTCACTCGTTTGAAAATAATAATACCAGGAAAAATTCTTGACTCTTCCTACTCCAGGGTTTTAGTTTCTAGATCCCATTGACCATAATACTTGTTAAATTCTCACTCTACCAGACTATATGCATGAGCTACTTTACAAATTACTATCCCTATCTGTGCCTGGTCTTACTAATACTACTGACCGTCTTCCAAGCATGAAAATGAAGGCATTAATGGCCTCTTATTGGTAGCACAAAAGTTTTGTCATGTGTTTTCCACTTATGTGACGGTGGACTTGTGCTGATTCATTCACATTGGTTCCATCTGAGTCCTCTTTGACCAATAAGATACCTACCTTAGAGATACAGTTTGTAGCTGTGCATTGTCAAACAAATTATCATGCAAAAACACTGAGCATAGGATCTTGGCTTTTCAGCACAGTGTTCTAACCAAAGGCTAAGTTTGCTTTTCTCTTAGTATTTTGACTGATGGTGAGGCAGCAGTGATGTAGTCCATAAAGAGATAGCCTCAAAGCCAGGAAGACATGGGTTCAAGTTCGTCTTCTGACACCTACTGGCTGTGAAAATGAGCAAGGCACTAAACTCTTCAATGCTCTGAGCATTTATCTAAGACAGACCTGCACAACTTGGCAGTAGGTAGGGGCCAAAATTAAAATAAACTAAACTTCTTTGAACCACAGATAGGTTTTTAGCTACTCACTTCCAAGTAAAAAAAGGGAAATTTCAAATAATATCATTTAATTGTACTTATTCAGATTTTTGTTTATCATGAAGTCAGTCACATTGTTAAAAAAAATTACTTTGCTAAGTTGTAAAAGTTGTAATACATTTCTCAGATTTTCTTACTGTTTACGTTTAATAAAAACCAAAAACACAGTGAAAAGATAGGACTCTCATGCCTCTCAGACTAGAGACAGATGATTGTGGTTGCCTCAGGTTGTAAGACAAACTGGAAAGAGTGCTCAGTGGCAACCCACCTGCCAGATTACATGATGGACACAATGAATGATGGAAGGTGTGTTAAATGGGGCATCAACAAAGCGCTCATTGCATCTTTACTTTCTTTTTACATCCTCTACATTTTTCAAGGGCTTCTGGAAATCCTTCGATGGCTTCAAGCCCTGAGGGCCACATTTTGTGCCTGCTCTAAGATGATAAGGTGCTGACCTGAATTGGTAGAGGGAGTTCTCATTCAGGAATTCCCTACATGAATAAAATCACAAATCCAGTCCTTATGGTTTTCTAATTTTAGTGACTATTGTACCTTTTCTGGAAGATACTGTAAATAATAATACCCTAAAGAATCTGCTTTCTTTGTTGTTACAATTGACTGCCTTCTTATCCTATTTAAATATTAATCACATTCATTTATTTCAGGTGTGGGTGGAATAGAAGCAGAAGCTGTCATGCTGGGACAGCCAATCAGCATGGTGCTTCCTCAAGTGTTTGGTTACAAGCTGCAGGGAAATCCTGATCCTCTGGTAACTTCCACAGATATAGTGCTGACAATCACCAAGGTAACTGTACCTTTATTTTATAATTTTAGGAATATAAGAATGATCAACAGTGCTATGCTATTGAATGAGGGAAATAGGAAATAGACCCTTAAAAAATTATGGGAAGCATGGGCATATATAGGATTGGAGAATCTTCTGGGGGTAGGTAGTTAAACTTCAGATTAATTGCTGTATTAATTTCATGATACCATTACTTCATAGTTCTTTTTGAATTACAACTGCCAAGCAAGTTTCAAGTATGTTTCTGAAGAAAATACCTGATTTTTATAGTACTTCTTGTGTTCTGAAGTACACACAAAATTTTTTTGCAGTGTCCAGCAAATTTTCCATTTGAAATTCTTAAAAATTAAAAAGACACTAAGGTCTTAATAAAAGATCTCAGAGGACCTCCTTTTTAGGAGAGCAGGGTTGTTTATCATGTGAAAAAAGGCAGATTATAATTGAAAGACTTTTTCTAGAAGAATGATTGATACTTATGTAAATTCCATTCTTCTTGCACATTCTGGAGACTTAGGATGTTTTGGAAGTTGATGATGTTTATTTTTTTTAATGCCTGTTATTTTTGTCTTAAGCTTATTGCAGGATAAAATGTCAATCTACTTTCTCTGCCAACTGTCTTGTCATATTGAATGATTCTTTAGTCTACCAAATTTGCTCAAAGTGACATTTCAGGTGTGCTGACATTGCTGATTTTTTTTTTTTTTTTACAGAAACAGAGAACAATGATTTATATATAAATAAAAGTTTTAGAGGGAGATAGGTTGGTATGGACCTGTGATTTCAAAGATGTAAGCAGCATCTAGTGTGGAAACTCACCTCTCTCTTCCCACCCCCAAACTGACTAATACCTCAACTGCAACTTAAAGCCTTAGGTAGTGAAGGGTTAAGGGACTTGCCCATAGCCATGCAGTATGTGTCAGATTCAGGATATCTGACCTGCTAGCTACTACAGTTCTTTGTCTATAGATTACTCTTCCATTTTGTACAAAGTAATCTTAGATAAAGATTACTTTGTACAAATTATTCTTAGGTAAATACATTTGAGGAGAAAACTGGTGTAATGAAAAGAATCAGTTGATTTTGCTATGACGCATTTAGATAAAGACCTTGACTTGTAAGGTCTTGGTCACTTATTATGAAATTGTATAGATATGACAGTGAATCAGATTGATCTAATTTTATCCGGGTCTTAAATTCACGATAATTTCTTTTTTGAAGTCTTGGAAATACACCAGTCACCTACTCATTCAGAACAAGGAGAAATTTATTCTGAATGAACAGAAAAGAATTTAATTCATTTTTGCTACCACAGTAATTTTCATACAAGGGTGTAGACTGACTTAATTTCTTTTAAAATTCTGTGTGAGTTTATTTTTATTTGTAGCGTTTACCTTCAAGACTGGTTTATAAGGACACATTTATTTTTTGTCTTACAGGCACATGAATATGTAGCTATTTTGTTGTGCTTTTACATATTGAATACAGGATTCAAATGATCTTGAGTTTTATTTTTGTTGTCATTTCTGCTATTAGCACCTTCGCCAGGTTGGTGTAGTGGGCAAATTTGTTGAGTTCTTTGGACCAGGAGTAGCCCAGCTTTCCATTGCTGACCGAGCCACCATTGCCAACATGTGTCCAGAGTATGGTGCAACTGCTGCGTTTTTCCCAGTGGATGATGTTAGTATCAAGTATCTCATCCAAACAGGTAAGTGGGAAGTGAAAGATCTTGCTAGAAAGTGAATGTTCAGTTTTATAAAGCATGAAACCTTGCATTCAGTTCTGTCTCTGCTTCTTTTATGAATAAATGTGTCACTATGGAAGCAGCTTCCTTTTTTCATCATATTCGCTATATAACAGTATTGAAGTGTTGAGAGATCAAGAGGGGTTTCTAAAACTTAGAAAGTTACTCAGAATCAGTGAATATTGTGATGAAGGGATGTTTACCAAAAACATTTTTGGCCTCAAAAATTAAAGTTAATCATTTCTATAAGGCTTAACCTCCCCTGATTTAACATAGTCAGAACCTCAAAAGACTGAATTTTTGCCTTTTCATCGACTTCCCTCCTCCCTCATTCCTAGAATGCACTTCCTCTTGACCTCACCTCCTGACTTTTTGTCTGTCTTTTCCATCTCATCCCTCAACCAACACACCCCCACTCTTCTAGCCCCACATCTCATGTACACCTCAGATTTGTTACCTGTACATAGCTGTTTGCATATTGTCTCTTCCCATTATAAAGCAAGCTCCTTGAAAGGGGGACCATGTTTTGCCTTTTTTGTATACCTTGGCTCAGCACGGTGTAATACTGTACATAGTAAACACTTAATGCTTTTTGATGAAAACTGTCAACTGAATCATCTAATCAATAGCATTTTTCTATAGCTTTATATTTACTGATGAATTCACACATTTACAGTCTTTGGCTAAGACATATTAAGTCTATTAATTCCTTAAAACTTCCTTTTAGGCCGTGATGAAAAAAAAGTTAAGGATATTCAGAAGTACCTTCAAAGTGTAGGAATGTTCAGAGACTTCAGTGATTCATCTCAAGACCCAGATTTTACTGAGGTACGAAAACAATTACCATTGAATACAGTTTCAAGGAATTTGATTTACAGTATTTCTTTTTCTTCCTGGTAAATGTGTAAGACATTAGACAATGACTATAGAACAACTTCAGGAGAACAAATGGTACAAAGACTTAAAAACAAAAGTACAAATGAGTTATAAATATCTCTCTATAAAATAATGAGAGTGACAGCGGAAAACGTACATGGAAAATTGTGTCATGTCTTCCTCTTCCGTGTGAAGAGTACATTGTATCTATTGAAAACTAAGGAAGAGTTTGACAATGTCTACTTCTATCCTATAACAGCAAATCCTATGAGCATTTGTTAGGCATCTATTCTAGGCAAAACATTTAGCTAAGCCCTGAGATAAGATAAGGTTTGAAAGTTTGTAGAAGTAGAGTTCTCAACTTTTTTTCAGTTTCTCAATAACCCAAACCAAACCCCTTATTTAATATGAAAAAATTAGTAAATTCTAGAGTTTTACTATGCATAAGAAATAGATTTTTAAAAAGCTGTACCAAAATTTTGGTTATTCAATTTGTTGTAAATCAATTTGTACTTTATAGAATATTTTAATAAGATAACATAATAATTAACTAATTATCAAATATTTCTTTTCTCTCTGGGGAAATGGAGGGAGGGAAGGAATTAATTTGGAAACCTTTGTATTGAAAGCCAGGCAGAGAACTTGGAACTAAACTTGATAGGCAACATTAAGGCTTTGAAAACATTTACTATAAGAAAGGTTATTCCCGCAGGAGCATGAAGGATGGATTAGAAAAAGAAGGAATGGAGGTGGAAGATCTGTTAGGCTGTTGTAGTAATGTAGGTTGGTAGGAATGAATCCTGTACTTGGATGATGACAGTAGGAATAGAAAATAGGGACAGATCTGAGAAGTGTAGTAGAAGTAGAATTAAAAGAACTGTGGTATTACTAGGTCTGTATCCCCAGAGAGATAAAAAACAAAAAAGAAAGGAACATATATGTCCAAAAATATTTATAGCAGCTCTTTTCTGGAGGTAAAGAATTCAAAGTCTAGGGGATGCCTATCAATTGGGGAATGACTGAACAAGTTATGGTATGTGATTATGATGGAATACTATTGTACTATAAGAAATGATGAGCAGGATGCTCTCACAAAAACCTAGAAAGACTTGCATGTGCTGATGCAAATTGAAAGGTACTGTGTACCAAATAACAGCAATATTGTAAGATGATTGGCTGTGAATGACTTAGCTATTCTCAGCAATACAATGATCTAAGACAGCTGAAGGTCTTATGAAAAATGCTGTCCATCCACAGAGAAAGAACTGATGGTATCTGAATACAGATTGAAGCATAGTTTTTTTTTACTTTCCTTACTTTTCTTGAGGTTCTTTTTTGTCTTATGCTTTCTTTAACAATGTGACAAATGGATAGGTTTTGCATGACTACACATGTCTAACCTGTATCAAATCGCTTGCCTTCTCATTGGAGAGCTTAGGGGAGGAAGGAAGGAGGGAGAGAATTTGGAATTCAGAGTTTAAAAACAAATGTTTAAAATTGTATTTACAGGTAACTGGGGAAAAAATTTTTAAAAGCCTGAATAAGAAAAGAAATTTTAAAAAAATCAAAAAAGGGGATCACAAAGAAAAAACAAATAAATGTGGTGCTGAAACCTTAAAAAATAACTGTGGTAGTGAGAACTTTTAAAGTTGCTGAACTCAGAGGTATAATTCAGAAACTGAATTTTAAAGTAAGACCAGTTGGAGAATAGTTTAACTTGGATAAAGGAGTAATAGATGTTGAGAAATTGATAATTATTGATGTTCTTGAGGACAGTGGCAAGGTATAGGGTGGAGAGGAAGACATTACAGTCTTTGGTAAAATTAGAATGACCTAAAAATTTGATTTTTTTGTTGTTCTTCAGTCGTTTCAGTAATGCCTGACCCCATTTGGGGTTTTCTTGGCAAAGATACTGGAGGGGCTTGCCATTTCCTTCTCTGTCTCATTTTACAGGTGAGGAAAATGAGACAAATGATTTTCTTAGGGTCACATGAGGCCAGATTTGAACTCAATGTAGATGAATCTTCCTAACTCCAGACCCTGCACTCTATCCCCTGTACCACCTAGCTGCCCCAGAAGTTGGTAGATAGCAGTAACAAGGAGGCAGAGGATTTCATATAAACAAGGACAAAGTGGAAGGAATTTTTTTGAGAAGGAGTGATTAGAACAGGGATGAAATTAAAGGAGTGGACCCATCATCATTATGATGCAGAGAAGGAGTGGGAGGGGAAGGGATGAAGAGATGAAAATTTAAAATTGCTCAATCTACTCTTATAAAGAAAATAGTTTTTCTTTCCCTATCCCTTGCCTTCTCCCAGTTTTCCAGCTTAAAACCAAAATTTCCTGGTATCCAAGGAATACAATAGGATACAAGTGCCGGCATTGTTTATTTTCATGCGAAATCTTGTCAAGAGAGTGAGATGAATAATAGTATATCGTGGTCCATGAGCAGAATTCCAGGAATTCCTTACTTGACACCCAAAGAAAATGCCCAATTCAGTAGGGCCTTTGTCATCCCTTTCACTTCACTTTGTGATACTCTTGATGGAAGAGGGAAAGGAGAAGAGGGATAGTTTTATGTATCATTTCGATGGGTTTATTCCATTCTCCAAAATAAAAGAAGAAAACTATTTATGTTACTTGAGATCCCCCTGAAAAGAAAGAATGTGGTACCCTGTCTCATTCTATTTCACGTCAAGAACTTTTTGAAAAATTTCACGTTTAAATATTTTCAAGATTTACATTGTTTTAAAATTTTTGTATAGTCAATATTTTTTCTTTGTTGGTCTATTAGTAAATCCTAGAGTTCTTTTGAGCAGATTGTGGAGTTAGATTTGAAAACTGTGGTACCCTGCTGCAGTGGACCCAAAAGACCTCAAGATAAAGTAGCAATATCTGAAATGAAAAAAGACTTTGAGAATTGCCTGGGAGCCAAGGTAAGAAGGTTCTTGTTGGTATGTTTTAAAGTAGTTTTTAAAGTAGCATGAGAAAATGCTTTTCTCATTTGATCCCTCCAAAACCCTATAAAATAGGCTGTACAAACATCCTGTTTTTCAAATCATAGGAACATATAATTACAGCTAGAAGTGACTTTGGAGGTCATCTAGTTCATCATCCTCATTTTACAGAGGAAGAATCTGAAGTCCACAGAGGGATACTTGTCTGAGATTCCACAGCTGCAGATGGAAATCTCACCTCAATTCTCAGGTTCCAAACCTAGTATTTTTCCTATTGTACCATGTTCTACTTTTCTAATTGAAGATGGAGTGTTATCACTAGTTCAATTACTGACAAAAGCATGTTTTAATATTTTCCCAATAATGAAAATACCTAAGAAATTATATCACCATGTCCAAAATAAATAATTCTTTTTTCTCTGACTTCCCTATTTCTGTCCAGAGCACCATGATCCAGTCATATTTGCAGCATCATTCAACCTTGATTTTCACTCCTCTCTCAATCCCTCATATCTAATTGATTGCCAAGTGTTGTTTCTTCTATTTCCACAGTATATCTTACATCCATCACCTTCTTTCCTTTCATGTACCCAGAATTAATACAGTTAATTGATTAAATCAAATAAACCCAGTTATTACAGACATGAAAATACAAACTCTTTTTAGTGGATCGTTCTCATTATTTAAAGCAAGGTTGGGGAACCTGAGGCCTTGAAGCCACACATGGCTTTCTCGGTCCTCAAGTATAGCCCTTCAACTGAATCTAAACTTCACTGAACAAATTCCCTTAATAAAAGGATTTATCCTGTAAAGCTTGGACTCGGTCAAAACACCACACTCAAGAACTTAGAAGGCCTCAAGGCCACAGCTTGCCCATCTCTGATTTAGAGCAATATATTTTGATTCTTACACTTTTTTGGAATTGTGACACTCTAGATATTTGTTTGTGATATCCCTCTCTCCAAATAAATGCTATGTGACATATTTTCTTAAATAGAATTTAAGTTAACTGGTGAGGGGTTACTTTTTGGTTTTTTGTTTGTGTTTGTTTTTTAGGGGGAAGGAATTTACCCCTATATCTCTTCTGATAAAAGGACATTCCATGAGATTTGGTTGAAAAGGAATTCATTTTCTCAACCTTTATTTAAAACACTTTTACATATTTAAAACACTTTTACATTTGTTAATGTTGTGAAAGCTTTAAACTAATTCTGGTTATACTGACCTTTTCTACAAAAGGGATGTTTTTGTTATGCAATTCCAAATAAATCGCCCCCTGTAGCAAGGCTATGCTTTTGTACTCCCCTAATTAACTTACTGTCCTGTTCACCACAGTAACTTTTCCAATAATTTCTTCAGATCTCCCATACCTGTAGACTACTCCACCCTACCCACCTTTACAGATAAAAACCTTGCCTCATATTTTACAGAAAAAATTGAGGCCAGTCACCAAGACTTCTCCTTTCCTCTTCAGTTCACATTTCCCAGATGTCTTCTGCCGTTGTCACCTCATACCGCTATCTCACATAATGACGTCTCTTCTCCTTGCTAAGGCTTACCCCTCTCCATGGACACAATGGGTTCCATTCCATCTCATTTTCTCCAGCAGACTGTCCCCTATATCAGCCCGATTTATCCTCAACCTCTCCTTGTCTATTCACTGATTTCCTGCTGCCTAAAAATATGCCACTGTCTTCCCCATCCTCAAAAAACCTTACATGATCCATCCATCCCTATGAGACACTTTTTCTCCCTTTTATGACTTAACTCCTTCAGAAAGCTGTCGACAAAAGATGTTCCTACTTTTTTTCTTTTTATTTTCTTAGTTCTTTGCAATCTGGGTTCTGACCTTATCATTTAACAGAAACTACTCTGTCCAAAGTTACTAATGATCTCTTCATTACCAAGTCTATGGTCTTTTCTCAGACCTCATGCTTCTTGACTTCCCCACAGGCTCTGACCTTGTTAATCACGATCTTCTTGGTTCTCTCTCTTTTCTCTTGTTTTTTTGTGTCAATACTATCTCTTAGTTCTTCTGTTTGACTACTCCTTTTCAGTCTCCTATGCTGTCTCTTCATCCAGCTCAGACATGCTAGTTGTAGGTATCCCACAGAATTCTGTCCTGGGCCCCCTTCTCTTCTTCCTCTGCAGTATTTCACTTGGTGATTTCATTGATTCCCACAAATTCAATTATCAATAATTCTCAAGTCTATTTATCCAGCCCTACCCTCTATACTGACCTGTAGTCTTTCTTCTCCAACTGCCTATTAGACAAGTTAAACTATATATTTGGTAGACATTTTAAATTTAACATGTCCAAAACTGAATTTCCCATCTTACCCCTCCCCCATCCTAAAGTACATTTCAGTCAAGGATACCACCATCCTCCCAATGACCCACACTCAAAATGTGGTTTCATCCTTAAACTCCCCAATTTCTCTCTCTCTCTGTCTGTCTCTCTGTCTCTCAAACACACACACACACACACACACACACACACACACACACACACACACACACACACATCCAATCTGTTTCTAAGACCTGTCAGTTTTTTACGTTCATAGCATCTTTCATATATGCCTCCTTCTCTCCTTTGACAATGCCACCCTAGTGTAGTTCTTCATCACTTCACACCTGGACATGTTGGTTGGTCTTCCTTCCACCAGTCTCTCCCCACTCCACTCCATCCTGTCCTCAGCTGCAAAAGCGATCTTCCTAAAGCACAGATCCAAAGATATCACCCTTCTGCTCCATAAACAGCCACTGAGTCTCCTTATCACCTCCAAGATGAAATATAACATCTACTGCTTAGCATTCAAAGCCCTTCATAACCTACCCCTTCCCACTTTTCCAGTCTTCTTACAACTTATACCTCCTTTGCCCCACATCCTTTGCAATCAAGCAACACTTGTGTTGTTCCTTGCACGAGATACTCCATTTCCCAGCTGTGGACATTTTCTCTCATTATACCCATCATCTTTCCCTCCTGCCTTTCTTCAAGTCCTAGCTAAACTCCCACTTTCTACAGAAAACTTTTCCTGATCAACTTTAATTCTAGTACCATCCTTCTATTGATTATCTTCAATTTATCCTATATGTAGTTTGCTTGTACATAATTGCTTATGTATTATCTCTCCCATTAGATTGTGAGCTCCTTGAGTCTGTCTTTTGCCATATGAGCTAATTTATCTTGTATGTATCTTGTCTACATATTGTCTTCCCCCTTTAGACCACCCACCTCCTTGAGAACAGTGGCTATTTTTTGTCTTCCTTTGTATCCCTAGCATTAACATGCCCGACACATAATGGCCACGTAATAAATGCTCATTTACTGAATGACTGGTAGATCTATGGGACATCAGTGGTAATAAAAGATGCTATTATATTTCATTTAGACTATTTCAACTTGCTAAATATAACTTCCATCATATGAAACTGGGATGTGAACTGACCTGTGATTTCACTAGCATGAAATTCCCTGGGGAAGACACTTCCTCTACCAATGCAAATTGGTATCTTCTCTGTTATTATAGTCTTAGAGAGCTATCTAGAACACTGTAAGGTTAAGGGACTTGCCCAGGTCCTAAGTCAGGTTAACAAGCAGTTATTAAGTTCCTTGTATGTGCCAGACACTATGCTTAGTGCTGCAGATACAAAGGAATCCCTGCTCTCAAGGAGGTGAGTAGTTTAAACGGGAGAAGACAAGATGTACACAAGATACATATAAGACAAATTAGAGATAATGAGAGAGATGGTACAAGAGAGGGGGATTGGCCAGTAGGTTATTTTTAGAAGTGGTGCTTGAGACCAGTTTTTCATAGCTTCAAAGCCAGTGCTATAACGATTATGCCATGCTACTTTTTTTTATAATATCACAGACGGGTAAAATAGAAATATCCAAAAGTATTGTCATTCATGCATGATTGGTTCAATTTAAGCAAACTATATCCCCTTTGAAAAAGATCTCAATATTAGCATTAGTAACTTTGGTTTGAATCAGCTATTTATAAACATGTAATAACATATTCTGATGATTTCAGCTTTTTTACTGTTCTTCTGGGAGAAGGAGGAAGCAAGTTTTAATGATCTCAAAAATAATTTAAAAAGTAGAGTTGGCCTCAGACTTCTTAAGTACCTTTCATAAGGAATAAAAAAAGAAAAGCAAGTTTTGCTTTCTAATTACTCTTCAGATTATCACTGACATAACTAACGTATGCCTCTTTATGTAAAATTACACTTAGAAAAGTAGCTTTCACTTCGATTGTGACTAGATTTAGAACAGATTCTTCTCTTCCTCTCTTTAGCAAGGATTTAAGGGATTCCAGGTGTCTCCAGAACATCACGACGATCACAGAAAATTTACGTATAATAATACTGACTTTACACTCTACCATGGCTCTGTCGTTATTGCTGCTATCACCAGCTGCACCAACACTAGTAACCCTTCAGTGATGTTAGGGGCAGGTGAGTATATGAGATTCTTCTGCTCACACATGCTGTACAAATTTGTAGAAGGCTGGCTTTTACTCTGAGTTTTCTTAAAAATGAAGTCATTTGTTTAGCAACTATAATTCTAGGAGACACAGTTCTACAAAATTCTAGGGGTGAACACCTACCTTAGGACACCCACAGTCTTATAAGAGTTTGAAAAAATACTGATGAGGTGAGGTTGATGTTAACGAGTATTTTCTGTGATCAAACTCATTGGAAGAGAGGCAATTCTAATAGTTACACAAAAAGGAACATGAAAGTGTAGGGTATTTCAAACAAGGTCAAATACAAGACCATTCCTTGCAAAAACACCTGTACCCACAAGTTCTCTTTGGAAGATTTGAACAAGAATGAATTTGGTCATAAGAAGCCCACTGATAAAAGTTTTAGAACCAAGAAAGTAGAAAGCTTTTTATCAGATAAACTGACATGCCCATTAATCATTCAGTCCAACCAAGGTCTCAAAGCACTTATTCTGTAGGAGAGTAGAGATAGAAAAACCAAAAAAAGTAAAAAAGAAAACAAATCATTTTTTCCTTGAGATACAACATTTATACAGATTAAGAAATACAGAACAGTTTGAGCAAGTACGAAACAGGAATTTGAGAGAATTAGGAAAGGCCTCTCTCTTATCTATCACATGGTACTTGAGCTTGAAGGTTTCTAAGATGCAGAAACAAGCATATGAGGATGAAGTGCATTCCAGGTTCTGTGGGACTGGCTGGTACAGGAGATGAAATGCTAAAGTTGAGAAGCAGCAAGTAGGTTGATTTGGAGGATGTAGTACTGGAAAGAAAGCAATATGAAATAAACTTAGAAAGGTATATTGGAATCAGATTGTAAGGGCTTTTGTTTCTGTCCTTTGTTCTTGAAGTGGACCAAAATGACATCACTATATTAGAGTTCTTTGGAGCCTCCCTCACACCAGAGGTACTAGTCTTCCCTGAAAATATCCTACACACCTGTGAAGGGCTTTAAATGCCAAGCAGAGAAATCTGTATTTCACCATTTGGCAACAGGTAGCTACTGAAGATTGTAGAGCAAGGCAATGGCATGGTCACACTTGAGCTTTACTAAGATTAGTTTGGTAGCTGTGTGAAGAACAGTTTAGAGAGGCATTTAAAAGACAAGAAATACTTATAAAGTTGTTGTAGCAGTTATTATGGAAGGTAATTTCAGCCTGAACTATAACAGGGGCCATGAGAGTGGAGAGAAAAACAAGACATGAATAATGCTACCTAATTATGTTCCAAGGACCTCCTGAGGAAAGCAAGTTGAAAGAGATGCTCAGATTGCATTTTGTACTGATTTTGAATTAAATTCTATTACTTTATATTTCTTGTTCTCTCCCTTAGGGGAAGAGGGAGCAGGGTATGTGTGTTTTCTTTCACAACATGAGTAAAATGGAAGTATGTTTTGCATGATTACAAATGTATAACCTATATCAAACTGCTGGCCTTCTCAATGAGAGAGAGAATTTGGGATGCAGTGAATATTAAAAATTGTTTTTACATGTAAAATAGGTTTTTTAAAAAAATAAATTCTGATGTGCTTACATGAAAATTAAACCTTACGATATCCAAAATCCTTTGGCATATTTAACTTTCCATGCTTTCCCTATTAGCAAAGGTAGCTAAGAATTGTTTACAATTTAAGGAAATTAACTCAGACTTATCTGCAGTTATTGGGGATGCAAAATCTCAGAGAGGAATGCAGTAATGTATGTCTATGGAAATGTATCTTGTCTTCAGTATATCACAATAAATGATCTCTTTGCTCAGACCCTTCTATAGGAACTGCAGTCGTGGTTCTATCTATATAATAATAAGAAAAATTGAAATTATATTACTTGTATTATATTAATTAGTTGAACATATATATGTATTTTTAGATCTATATCCATGTGTCACTAAAGTTTCCAAAGTGTTTTACATAACTATCTCATTTGATCCTCACAACAACCCTGTGAAAATGGTGCCATTATTATCCCCATTTTACAGAAGGGGAGACTGAGGCACTCAGTGGTTAGATGACTTGCTCAGTTTCACACAACTAGTAACTGTCAGAGGGAAAATCTAGGTCTTATTCAATACTCTATCCACTGTACCACCTACCTATCCTAATAATAATAATGTTGATGATGGATTCAGTCATTTCTTCATTATCTTTGCTGTTGGGAGACTAGGCATAGCTCAAATATATGAAGACTTTAGAAAAGCCCACCGCTTATTTTCACCCCTTTCCTCAGCCAACTTTTCTAGGAGTTGTGATTTCTACACCTACAAAATGGAATGGCATATAAAGTGGACTATATAAGGAATATAAAGTTATTATCTTTCCAAAAAGGACAGCAAGCTGAAAGGTAAAATTCATTGTCTTGGACTGAATAATCAAACTTTAAGTGACTGAGCTGACTTACAGAAACACAAAAACTTATATCTACACAGGCAATCTGTAATTTATACAAATACAGTGTCTTCCTCTCTTTCTCTTCCTACTTTCCCTCATTGTCCTTTTGTTCCCCAATTCAGAACAAGTGGACCATGATCTAGGGTCAAACAGTCATGTGGATCAAAGATCTGGCCCAGAAGTAACGTTACCATAGAGGTCATATAGGCCAACCCTGTTATTTTAGAGATAGAGGGAAGTGAGTCCCAGTTAAATTACTTGTCCAGATTTCATATGTAGTAAGTGACAGGCAAGATCTGGACCCTAGTCCTTTATCCAGTGCACCAATCAAGTGACCATGCCACTATACCATTCCCAAAACTATTTTATTTTATGTTTATCTGAAGAATTAGCAAGTTACTAGTGCATTAGAGTATCAACTCTGTCCTCCTCCTTGTCTAAAGCTGTTGCTGCTGATACTAGATATTATAATAACAATAGTGATAATAAAAGCTTGGAATTAGCGACTTATGCTTTTTAAAAATTTTTTTTAAAGTATTTTTATTTTTTCTCAATTACATGTAAAAACAATTTTTAAAATAATCTCTAAGTTCAAAATTCCTTCCTTCCTTTCCTGTCTTCCCTTTTTTCTTGAGAAGGTAAGAATTTTGATTTGTTACACATGTGCAGTCATATAAATTATATTTTCATATTAGTCATGCTGTAAAAGAAAAAACAGACCCCCAAAAAGGAAAAACCATAAAAAAGTTAAAAAGTGTGCTTCTATCTGCATTATAAAATGTTTTTATATAACCTCATTTGATCCTTATGTGTAATCCTATGAAATTGATAATGTAATTATTAACCTCATTTTACAGATAACTGTAAATTAGCTTAGCTGAAACTTTGAGAGGCTAAGTGCCCTTGCCCAAAGCAACAAACTTAATTCACAAGGGACCAAGTGAGGTCTTCTACTCTTAATTCAGTATTCTTTCCTTAAGACAATGCTTCCTGTGCTTCCTGCATACTAACATGCACATTTTGTCAGTAAGGCTGACAAAGCAAATAGTGGACTGTATTTCCATGACTAGCATAGCACCAGAGATCCAGAGTCCAATGTGTGATAATGTAAACAATTTTTAATCATTCTCATTTTGAGGAAGTAGATGGTTTGCTGCTGACTGCACGCTAACACTGGGGTAAAGGTCACACAGCGAGGCAATATCAGAGCTGAGACTTGAACCTAGGTCTTCTGACTCTCAAGAACTGCATGCTTTCCACCACCCAAAAATCATATCTACTTTTAAAAAATTGTTTTTTTTTTCTTAAAAAAAGAAAGTGGAGAAGTTTTCAATGAGGAGGACAAATGAAACTTGTTTTTGGATTTGGCATGGAAGCCACTAAAGGATCTTTATGAAACAAGCAAAAAAAAAAAAACCCTTTGCTTTTCTTTTTGTTCATCTTCTAGACTTGATTCTTAGTGTCAGTGCTGCAGCAGAATTCAACTAAGAATGCATGGCATGTGATTTAGGGTCACAGGGGAGGTCTAAGAGACAACTTGGTCTGTTGTACAACAGCTGATCAAGTAGTTATATCTGTAGGCATATTTTTGATTATGTGAAGCTTATTCAGCTTCCAGATGTTTTCTACATTAAAAAAAAAGGTCCCTTAAGTCTCTAGGACAAAGGGCAACAAGTCAAAAAATTATTAAGAAATAAAGGTCCACCCTGAGGCTAAATAATTTATTTAGCCTCAAATCAACTAATTGCAAAGAAGATCACAAGGTAGAAGGGCCTTTTTTTTTCTTTCTTTAGGTGTTTCAGTAGGATTGTTGTACTAAGAGTGGAGCCAATGCCAGTTAAACTATTTTAATCAAGATTAGATCACTAGTTTGATTTGAAAAGAACATAATAGTTTCAGTTTCCACACCCAGGAGGAGACCTAGGTTCAAACCCAGGTTGTACCACTTAGTGTTTTCATCACTTTAAGCAAATGACTCCACCTCTCTAAGCTCAAAGGATCATAAATTTATTTTCTTATCTGTCAAATGGAATTCACTGCATTATAGATTTAAAGATAGAAGAGACTTCAGAGGCTATCTAATACAATTCCTTCATTTTACCAATGAGGAATCAATTTTGTTTTGCTTTTTTTTAATTGAAAGAAATTTGCCCTTTCTAAATGTTCAGCACTTTTTCCTCCATGAATCTTTAGATTATTCAAAATAATTCATCTATCATGTCTCAAAATTGTTTTAGCATCCTGGTTTGTAATTCTTCCAGGCCAAGAGACTTGAATTCATTTTGAGTTTCTCATCAATGTCTTCTTTCTCTTCACTTCTTTTTGTTCCATTTACCTTATCATTATGTTTGTTTAGTCTTTTCTAGTCTAAAGATCATGTTTCCTTGACAATGAAGATAGGAGCAAAAAAGCACTGTGTAGTTTGATTTTCTTTCAGTCATCCATTAACATAATTTACTCCAAAAAGTTCCTCTGTGAATCTTATTTCTCTTCTTGTTCAAACCTAGCTTTAAAAGCCTTTTTAATAATTGTTATTTTTAGCATTTTTTGCAAATCACACCTCATTCTTAGCATAAACTTCTCTGACTTCATTCTTCTTAGGCCATATCCTTGTATAAGTCTAAAAACACAGTGAAAAATTTATGTTAATTGGTAGTGGGCAAGTAGGTGAATAGAGCACCAGACCTAGAGTTAAGAAGACTTGACTTCAGATTTGGCCTCAGACACTAACTGTGTGACCCTAGGCACGTCACTTAACCCCAATTACTTTAAAAAAAAAAATCAGGTAATTATGATAATAAAAATAAACTTTGCATTTAGTTGAACATCTATCAGATTTTTGAATTTTCATTCTAGTACTAATTCTAGTGTCCATGAAAAGTCACTTTTTTGGAAGAAAGAAATTGTACCTTGCATTTTACTTTCTTCAGTCTAATCTCTAAGTAAAAGTAAAATGTAAAATTAAGTATAGGAATAGATGCTGGACCTATGCTTTTATCAGCATAGGGAATGCCCAAATGAAGAAACTAACTCTATCAGTGCAGGTTAGCATTTTCTCTGCAGTTTATACTCTTAAAGGCATATGTAGAGCACTGAAAAGTTGTGTGACTTGGCCAAAGTTACATGGCCATTATGTGTGGGCTTGACCCTAGGTTGTTCTCCCCTGCCCCTGTAACTAAGTAGCTGCACACTTCTAAAAACTAATTCTTTCCACTATGTATTTACTCATCCCTATAATAAAACAAAAGTTAACAATTAAAACTTAACAATTAAATGAGTCTCTGTATGACCTCATTTGGTGCCTATGGTATACAAATTAGTTCAGTCTTTTGATGATCTTGGTCTTTATGAACCACAAATTCTCCTACAGAGCAATTAATTATTAAAGCCCAATAGCACTTTGGAATAGATATAATAGAATAGGTAATATCTCTCTCCCTACTGACATAAATAATTCAAAGTTAATTCTCTGCAAATTTGCCTGTGCTTGGTAAACTAGTAATGCATTTTGGCAATCACTAAGATTCTGTTCTGCTTAAATATAACATGTCAGAACGTTTAAAAAGAGGAAAGTATATAGGAATGTTTGCCTCAAAAATGGCTAAGGAGAGAATTCTTCACTAAATGAAAGTTAATTTAAAAAATCAAATTACATGAAATTGAAAGCTTTGGCACAAATAAAATCTGTGCAGCTATGATAAAAAAGGCAAGTGCCTATTGAGGAAAAGTGTTTGTGTCATATATTTCTGATAGGATCTGATATGCAAGATGTGATTACCATAAATGTATAAAGTCTAAAGCCATTTCCAAATGGATATGTGATTGAAAACTATAAATAGTTCTCAAAAAATAGAATTATGAACTATTAGCAAACTTGTCATAGATTGTTTCAAATCAAAAGAACTCCAAAGTTTTTCCTCACAGCCAGCAAACTGAAAAAAGTGATAAAAGATGGAAGTAGTTTTTGTTGTAGAGGCTAGAGGTTGACAGAAATACACCACTATTGATGGTGCTGCAAACTGGTCCAATCATTTTGGAAAGCAATTTGGAATTTTATTTGAAAAGGTAACCAAAATGTCTATACCCTATGAAACAAAGATTTCCAGTGCTAAGCTTATATCCTAAAGGAAGTTAAAGACAGAAATAAACATGCGTGTGTATTCATAGTAGGTCTTTTTGTAGCAGCAAAGAAATGGAGGGAGTAGGGTGGGAGTGGGAAACTGGTATACAAATTAGTGCACTACGGTGAATTGATGGGAAAGATTTACATGAAATGATGTAGAAAGAAGTAAGCAGAATAAAAAACAATACACATAGTGAATACGATGTAAATGGGAAGAATAATAACATCAAGGTAGATACTGTCAAATAAATATGTTAGTGTGTAATGATAATAACCTATCTAGAAAGTGAGGAAAAGTTGAGAAAAACTTTGTTCCTCTACTCCATCAGATTGGTGGGGCACTGGAGTGTATGGAAAACTGCTGGATGTTTCTGATATGTTTTCCTGAATAGTTTCCCTCCTTTTTCCCTCCTTAAAAAAGATTGTTCCCTGAGGGAAAAAGAGGATATATTTGGAAATGACTATAATGTTAAAAAAAATAAAGACATCAGGGAAAAAAGGCTGGAGAAATTATCCTGTCAGAGATGTTTCCATAGGATAAGAAACCTATCTCTCTGGATAAATCAGGGGAACCTAAAGGAAAAAATTAATATTTTTTACATGTTGGACTTTTTATCAGATGAGTTAAGAGGCCATGAACCTTTCTGTTTTGCTGTTCACAGGATTATTAGCAAAAAAAGCTGTTGAAGCTGGTCTTGATGTGAAACCTTACATTAAAACTAGTTTATCCCCTGGAAGTGGGGTAGTCACCTATTATCTAAGGGAAAGTGGAGTTATGCCTTATCTGTCTAAGCTTGGGTAAGAGAAGCTTCTGTTGGTATCCTCACTGCTCTTGATGTATGGTAACTATTCCTTTCCCTTTATCATAAATACAGTGTACAATTTCACCTTGAGACAAAATTTTCCTTTATGGAATGTATTATAAAATTCTTCTTCCTAGCTGTTTTACTCAACAGGTTTTAATAATAATAAGAAAAAACAATTTCAACTTTGTCTACCTTTCCATTTAATATCTAATTGCCAACATTAATA
Organism: Bettongia penicillata ogilbyi; assembly: GCA_023548195.1. Lineage (NCBI taxonomy): Eukaryota > Metazoa > Chordata > Mammalia > Diprotodontia > Potoroidae > Bettongia > Bettongia penicillata. The sequence continues at coordinate 294,481 of JAJHZJ010000280.1, forward strand.
TTGTGTTTTAAGGTTTCTAATACACTTTATATATAAATATCATTAGGAAGTGCTATCATCATATCAGCAGCTAGGTGGCACAATGGATAGAGCACTGTTCCTAGAGTTGGGAAGATCCGAGTTCAGATGTGTGACCCTGTTTGCCTCCATTTCCTCATATGTGAAATGGGGGTAATAATAGCACCTGCCTCTCAGGATTGTCATGAGGATAAATAAGATAATAATTATAAAGCACTTGGCACAGTATTTGGGACAAAATAACTCCTATGCAAATGTTAGGTATCATAATCACTATCATTTTATAGATGAGAAAACGAAGACTAAAGAGTTAGGTGACTTATTCAGGGTCACACACTAGTAAGTATTTACAAAAGGATTTGAATTCAGGTCTTCATGACTCCAGGTCCAGCACTCTATTTTACCTGCCTGCTTACTATTAGCTCTTCATTTTAAAAGAAATTATAGATCAATTGATTTTATTTGCCCATGACCTCTTTTATAATCCAAAAATACTCATTCTGTGTTTTTTTTATCAGTCTTTGCAGTGACATCTCTCTGTTTATTAAAAGAAAGAAAATAGGTATAGTGTTTATCAGATGAGGTCCTGTTATCAACAGCAGGTTTCCTATTTATTTAAGTCTTTCATATTTACTTAAGTCTTAATTTTCCTAACACCTAGGTTTGATGTTGTGGGGTATGGCTGCATGACTTGCATTGGTAACAGTGGACCCCTGCCTGAACCAGTGGTAGAAGCAATTACACAGGTAATTACAGAGAGGCTCAAGCTAATATACTCACTTATACTTCAGAGGCCATCTAGTCCAACTATTTATCTCCCAGATGAGACTGCTTGCTTTATATGATATTTGTTTTATATATGCATACAAACCAGACAGAGTAGACTGTTACTATTGAACAGAAATAGCCATTTAGAAGCAGGAATTCAAGGAATAAGTATAGGAAGGGAGCCGTTAAAAGAGTATAATAAATCTCAGCAGCAAAAGTATCTCCCTTTCTGTTCTGTTACACACAATACAAGACTGAATCCAGGTGTCTGGTCCAACCTAACATGAACCCTTGAAAAAAATTAATTGGTTAAAGCTACTTTTAACAAGCACTTGGTTCCAAATGTTTGACTTCTTAGCCAGAAGAACATTTCTAATTTCTTCCCTCATCTGTCTGGAAATTTTTTTCATTTCCCTTGTATATAGTGCATTCCCCACTCAACCAGAGTTTTGATTGAATTCTTCACCATCATTCAGCAAATGCCATTTAGTTTGGGTTGCCTTAGACTGCCTTGGATCTTATTTAATTTCTGTCATCTGATCATTTGGGGCTTCACAGACCCTTCTAGTTCTCACCATTTAATTCTGAATTTATTGAGTACCTATGTAGTATTACATGTTACTACATGTGATAGTATGGAGTGGAGAGGAAAAATTGTTAAAGATATCCTTCCGTTCAGGAAGTTAACTACCTAAAAAATTCCTTTGTCGCTAGAAAGTGCACTTGACAAGAATTCTGATCTTGGAATTCTGGTTCAGTGACTAAGTAGCTGTTGGCTTTGGGCAAAATTATTTAACATCTCAGTTTACTCATCTGTATAAAATGAAGGTGATGAACTAGATGATGCTTAAGGTCACATACAGCTTTGGAAAACTACAAATTTATGTTTAAATGGATTTTTGTGACATTTTCTACTGGTTCACAAAGAGGTTTATTTAAGACCAAAACTTGTTTCTTTGCTATTCTTGGAACAAGATTCTTAGTAATTGGATGTGGATCTCCTCAGTAACTAATTTATGGTTGTGCTTAGAGAAAAAATGCCATGCTTTATCTACTTGATGAGGAATGGAGAATCAGGATGGGTTTCAGGGCTTATCCAGAAAAACTGGGCATTAAATTTATAATTAGGTCACTAGTGAAAAATGAGATTAGTGGTAACTTAACTCATAAAAATGAAATTGCGTCAGATATGGGCTTGTTTTAGTTACAGTTGCAATTTACAAGTTGGAGCTGTTTTTCCCCTGTGTTGAACTATAAAATATTGATCATGAATGATTTCGTGGTACGTTAAAGTTTATAAAACCCTTTGCAACCATTATTTCATTTGAGCCTCACAATTATCCTGGGAAGTATTATGACAGTTGTTTTCCCTGTTTTGCCAGTGAAGAACCTGAGGTTTAAGGAGGAAACCTGTTAGGAGATTTGCCCTCAGTCACTCAGCTAGTAAGCAGTAAGCAGAATTTGAACCCAGACTTTCCTGATTCTAAATCCAGCACACTATTATGAAAATGCTGCCTCTCAGGAATATGAACTTCTATTATTTTGGGTAGATATGACCTCAACTTGATTATCTTTTATATATTTTTACAGCTTTGTAAACAGTGACCAAGAAATTACTTCTGACAGCCCACCAATTTGACTCAATCTTTTCATAACTTATAAATAAATATAAAGATCAAGATAGATCTGTAGTTTGAAAGCCAAAAATGCATGCTGGAGGTTGTGTGGGGATGGTGCAGCAGTCTGCGAAGCATCGGATACAGTAGAATATGAAAACGGAAGAAAATGTCCTGGTTTTTATTGCTCCAGGAAATTCTTAAATGTCAGCTCTGTGGCAGGTGCTAAAGATACAAAAGCAAGAGTGAAACGGTTGTACCCTTGAGGTGCTTGCATTCTCCCAGGGGTAAAGAGAGATAACACGTACATATCAGGATAAATGCAAAATAAATGCCAGTTCGGTTTTCTTTTAGGGGTAGCGAAAGTAACTGCACTTAGCCTCTGGGGAGAGCAAGAAAAGCTTCCTGCAGGAGGGTTTATTCTGTCCTGAGTGATTGTGGTAGAATGTGATCATTAGAAAGCGTTCCTTTTTCTTCCTTTCCTTATCCTCGCACAGGGAGATCTTGTTGCAGTGGGCGTACTCTCTGGAAACAGGAATTTTGAGGGTCGTGTCCATCCCAACACTCGCGCTAATTATCTAGCTTCTCCGCCATTAGTCATAGCATATGCAATTGCTGGGACCATCAGGATTAACTTTGAGAAAGAACCGTTGGGTAAGAAATTCAAGTTATCATGACTTGTGTTTGCAACCTACTGAAAAATTTTTCTCCTTTCTCAAACTCACCTTTCCAGTGATAACTTTCCATACCAACCCCACTAAGCAATTAACTCTTTCTGTATTGCTATATTTTACAGGATGATTTTGTATTTGATTTCTTCATGCTTTATAGTGCCCTATAGCTGGTTAATAGATGTAAAACTGGGGGATGTTTCTTAAAGAAGAAAGAGAATATACCACTTTTTTGCATCCTCCCCTGTTTTAGGGCAGCATGCGGCATCCTGTGTACATATTCTGAATGTGCATTTCACTAACTGTCTCATCACTGCTAGTATCTTGAAAGGAAAGGCAAATTGTTTCTGGACATTTAGAGTAATATTAACTTGCAAGTGGGTACAATGTTGAAAGGTTGAAGTAATGGCACGGTGAAATCAGAGTGTTTGGTTTCTCGGTAATACACATATGAACCCATTTATTTAAGCAAACATGTTAAAATCTTGAAGGATTCTATTTTCTTAAGCCAGTGAAAAGAGGGCAATTTCCCTTTTAAAAGTAATAGGCAAGCCACTTTTTTTTATTCCTCTTAGAGTTCAGGATATCTTGATAGGTACTTTGAATTATGATTTCTAAGTATACTATTCATGTGATAAAGTTCCTTTAAGTATTTTAAGTAGATAAAATTTGCAGAATAGTATTTGAGTTTTCTCATTAATGAGCTAATTTTTTTTCTTTCAGGAATAAATGCAAAGGGACAGAAGATTTTTCTAAAAGACATATGGCCAACTAGAGATGAGATTCAACTTGTGGAACGTCAGTATGTTATCCCTGGGATGTTTAAGGAGGTGTATGAGAAAATAGAGGTGAAGCCTTCTGAAGTTGTCCCAAGAACCTAACCTTTCACTGTCTTCTATACATTCTGGGATTGACATTTGCTCATAGGAAGAAATATTTTTTTTTTCATTTGGCTAGATTAACATTTCAAAAAGCCTGTCCTGCTTAACTTGAAATGTACATCAAAAAATATTAAGATGGACCAAGCAAACTGGCAAACGGAAATACGGGCTGAGGATTGGGGGGAAGGGGTCGAAATGGAGCTGTTGGAGAGCTCTTTGTAATAAACACTTTTCTCCACATTTTATGTATAAAGTTATAATGAGGCAGGTCTAAAATTATTGTGTCCCCACCCAATTTCTTAGTATTTCATGAAGGTGTATACCTCCCAAGTAAATGATACTTTAAAATTTTAGAATTGAGTATTCTAGTAAACTTGTTTTTCCAATAGACTGGGAATCAGGATGGCTTGTGTGAAAAATTCAGTTTGTCCTTTAGCTCCAACTTTTTAGCCTTTGGTCTTAGTATAGTGGAGCTGTTGTTTGAAAAATGTTGCTTAGTCATCTGAAAGGCCATGTAATGAAGTTTTGGGAAGTATTTGAATCCCATACCCTCTACTGAGAGTAAGGGGTTTATGACTGGGAGACTTTGGATCATTATTTGCATGTGTATATAACTAGGGAGTCAATATTGATATTGAGTGGATAGAGAACTGGCCTTGAAGGCAGGAAAACCTGAGTTCCAGTCCTGCTTCTGACACATAGTGGCTGTGGCCACATAGTAACACTTCACTTCCCAGTGTCTCAGGCAGTTCTCTAAGATTGCAAGTTACAGAGAAAGTGCTGATAGGCATTTGTAGAATGAGTTTCCTCCTCTGCGAGCTCCCTACATGCATGAAAGGGGCAGCTAGGTGGTGCAGTGGATAAAGCACCAGTGCAGAAGTCAGGAGGACCTGAGTTCACATTTCACCTCAAGACACTGGATACTCACTAGCTGTGTGACCTTGGGCAAGTCACTTAACCCCAATTGCCTCATCCTGGGTCATCTGCAGTCATCCTGATGAATCTGGTCACTGGATTCAGATGGCTCTGGAAAAGTGAGGCTGGTGACCTGCACAGCCCTCCCTCACTCAAAACAAAGTCAAGTGCAAGTCATGTCATTATTTCTCTGATGTCATGGTCTTCTTCTGCAACGAAAGACGAACACACACACACACACACACACGAAAGCCCCTGCCCTTTCTCTATTCTCCATATAACTTAGAAGATGCAGTATCATAATATTATGTTAAAAATCAATGATCCTAAAGTAAATAAAATTCATTTTTGTTTTCTACTTGAACACCTAGATCAGCAAGTTTCTTTGAGCTCTAGTTCTGACTGACTATATGTTTGATATTTGTGTATTTAACCTTCTTCTGAGGATCTTAACACTGAAACACTAGAATGTGATTATATTTATTTCATTTCTTCATTTAGACAGTGAATGAAAGCTGGAATGCCTTACATGCTCCATCAGATAAACTATATTCCTGGAATTCCAAATCTACATACATTAAATCTCCACCCTTCTTTGAAAACCTGGTATGTCTTTTTAAAAAAATGCTTCCAAGAGTTTCTTCTGCTACCTTCTCTTCTTAGGTTTAATACCTCTACTCTCTCTGCATATCACATTTTTTGTCCTAAGCACATAATATAGTGCCTGGTTACATAATAAATGTTTTTTGATTGACAGGTTAACATTTTTCCTTCCCTGGATGAATCTCTCTATCTTTAACTTCTTTTGTAAAAAGTGCCTTAATAAAAGGATTTGTTCTGTAAAACTTGGATTCAGAAGGTCTAACCCAAGGACCTGGAAGGCTGCAAGTGGCCTTCAGGCCACAGGTTCCTCAATCCTGGATTGTATACTTAGCAAAAGGCTTAGGGATAATTTTAGGCACATATCTCAAGAGGAGTATATTTTTAAACCTATGAGGAAAAGAAGTGCTTTCCATGACGAGTGAGCAAATGCAGCAGAAATCACTTTATGAAGCACTACATGCAGAGCCCTTATTAAATTTAGACACGGATCCTGTCTTTAAGAAGTTTATACTCAGGTCATTTGTTTTCCCCTCATCCCTTGGTAACTCAGAGATGGTTTGCCACATCCACTCAGACGCTAAGTCCATTGATTCTATCTACAAAACATCTGTCCTCTCCTCTCCACTTACAAAGCTGTCATCCCTCATTAAGGATCTCATTGCCTCTCCTCTGGACAATTGTGCAGCCTTCTTCCCAACTGCACTTCTGAATTCTATTCTCTCTTGGGTCTAACTATACAATACATAACTGCCAAAATAATCTTAAAGCACTAACCATGTTATTTCCCCACTTGAGAATCTTCATGATTCCTGTTGCCTCTAAAATGAAAGGCAAATTCTCGACCATGACATTTACAGCCCTGCATAATCTAGGTTGAATTTGTCTTTTCCAGGCTTATCCAATCAACAGACATTTATTAAGCTCCTAGTATATTTTAAGCACTGTGCTACATACTAGGGATATAGTAACATAAACTCTACAGTCTTGCCATGTCTGTACTTCCTCCTCACCTCTACCTCTTTGAATCCCTAATTTCCTTCAAAACTTAATCTCAAATGCCACTTTCTACTTGAGGCTTTTCCTTTTCCCCTCCCAAATCAGCTGCTTATAGCTTTCTCTGCACCCATAAAAATTAACTTTTATAAACACACATGCACACACACACACACACACACGTGTGTGTGTGTGTGTGTGTGTGTGTGTGTGTGTGTGGTGTCTGTGCGGTCAAGTTGTCCTCCCCACTATAGTATGTAACCTTTTTTAAGTCAGAGACTGTTTCTTTCTGTGTTTGTATATTACCTAGTACAGAAATGTACAGAAAAGCTTAAGAAATGCTTGTTGGATTGGAGATGGTAGAAAACTGAAGAATTTCAGTTTTCCCTTGTTACCTGAGCTCTTCTGAGCTTTAATTTTATTTTTTTTAAAATTATGACCTACTTTCCTTTATTAATGCTTTTGGAGGGGCACATTTTGGCAAAGCCAGTGGTTGAGCACCCTCTATACAAATGTTTTATATAAGTGGTTACATAATTTTTTTAGTATGTTTTCTAATGAGAACGTAAGGAGGAAAAAAGGAACATCAGAACATTGTGCTTGGTGCTTTGATGCAATGGGAGAACTTGTAACATCTGTTATTTCTGTTGACTGATGATGACTTGTCCAAAAAAGCTTTATCACAGTGTTGGGTGATTTTATTTTTTTCTAGACTTTGGATACCCCACCTCTTAAACCCATAATAGATGCCTATGTTCTACTAAATTTGGGAGATTCTGTAACAACTGACCATATTTCTCCAGCTGGAAATATTGCAAGAAATAGTCCTGCTGCTCGATACTTAACCAACAGAGGGTAAGTATGTTTGAACTAAGGAGGGACAATAAGGAGAAAAAGATGTTAAATAAGGGTGAGAATTTCCCTCGTTGATACCATACTACTTCTGATTCAGTGAATTTAGCAATAAATTCATAATTCCTTACTTGTTGGTTCATAGAATTTTGTGCTTTAGAAATCAACTCTTCTTTCTTTGACTGCCAGGTCTTTTTTAATTCTCAGCTCCAATAACAGTTCCCATCAACTAAGGAGTAGTTGTACGGTTGACACTTCTCAACAAATGAACTAACTTCCTTTTTACTTTGCTCTATGCTATTCCTGATGCCTCCTAAACAAGCTTATGTTACCCAGAAATTAGCCAAGGAAAGACAGTAGAACCACCCACCAGAAGCTTCCTTCCTTTTCAACCTTATATATGTAGCACCTGAAACCCAGCTTAGGGTTCCACCATACCACTACTCTCACATATGTTCCCTTCCCTGCCCTCTTCTCCTCCACCCCTAAAAAGACACTGCTTTTACTTGTTGGAACAAATGACTAAAGTAGCCTTTGGGAATTATATTATCAGTGATTCATTATTCAGGAGATTTTTATTCATTCATTTTTTTTTATGTGAAGCAGGTTCCTTGCTTCTTTTCTTGCCCATCCTTTGGGTATGGTTTTAGTTAGTTTGTATTTCTGCCACAGAAATAACCAAAAGAAAGAAGGGAAATACATAGCTGTCAAGATGTTCTAATCAGCTCTAGTAAAAGTTTCTATGGGGAAAAAGTGGTGTCTCTTGACTAAAATTAGATTTGAAGAAGAATCATCAGTAGATTTCTTTTATCAGTCTTTACCCTACATGTTAAGAGTTGTATCTAAGCTCATACAAGTGGATGTAACCTAGTGAAAAGTCATCTCCATCTATTAATTGCTGTGGGGGAAAAAAAAGATGTCACAAGATGTGATTAAGTGCTAAATGACAGTGCATGCTATGAATTCAGAATAGGAAGAAAGAACCATAGTCTGATAAATATGGTTACAGGTGGAAAGTAGCACTTGAACTAGTCCTTAAAGAATGGATAAGTCATATCTGCTAATATGACAATCTGCTTATATGATTTCTTTTTTTTAAAGTAACAAATGCACTTTATTGATTTACAGATTAAAGAAAGCTACTGAGCCAAGATTAATAACTTGTTTGCTCTCCAGTTCAATAGCTGTGTAACCTGATTTGTCTAGCGTAGCCATGCCAACTCTTATTGCTGCATATTATTTATATGGGTTTGACTTTGATCGCAGGATCAGAAAATCAAAGCATTTTAGTTTAGTTTATAAGTGTATGGCTGATGTCTGAATCCAGTTTCTTTTATATCCCATATTTTCCTTTTACTTCTTCCACTTTTGCAATATAAACTTTCATGAAATCTTCTTTGGATTTCCCTTTCAAAGAGTTCCAGGCATCCTACTTAGCTTTGCCTTTGAAGTCCATCATACCTGGACAATCTGTATTTACATCTCCAACTATGGCTTGTTTGTGTGGCTATAGATAAACAACATCTCCTGGTCATCTGATTTGAGAGAACTTCCACCTAACTCCTACATGCTAAATGAAAGCAGGCTGGGCTAAATGCTAATATGAGTTCCCAGTATCTTCAGAAATAGTTATTTTGGTCCATGGTTTGCTTGATTAATATGCCATGTTCTGTTTTTTGGGGTTGGGTTTTTTTCTGGCCTGGTTGCAAATAGTTGTCATTATAAATCGAATTTTAGAACTTTTTGAGTTTATCTTGAAAATTCTAGAATCTAATGCCATTTTGGTGACTCACACATCGGCATGGAATCTCCATGTTTCTGAAGAAGCTCAAAGGTCAAGGGATCCTAGAAAGCAGCCTTTTTGATACCTTATAAGTCAACCTAAAATCTTCACCAGTCTTTTCCTGTCAATGCTTCCAAATGACTAATGTCAGTCCAGGGGCTGAAGATGGATAGTATTAATACTCTGGGTTCCATTCTTCATTAAGTTTACTTCTTGTCCACAATCTAAGTCTTACATGTGTTGGCTTGTGGACATGTGCTTACTTTCCTCACTGCCTCAAAGCCTTATTTATTGCTTATACTTTTAAGCTAATCTTATTTTTCCCTTCCTTACTGGTACAAATTTTCCTTGCCAAGGAAAATTTATTTTTTAAGGTACCTCATTCAGTCCTGTTCCAGAGTTGATATTGTTCACACAATAGCACTCTCCTCTTTACTAACAATTCCCTTCAGGGAACCACCAGTAGAAGTATGTACAATCACCCTTTGGTCTTTGAAAAATATTGTAGTCTATTCTTGTCATTCTTTCCTTCTCTGAGTTTTATCTCATCTTTAGCTATAGAGTAAATTGTGTTTTTACAGAATAAAATTATCTTCCCTGGTCTGGTGAACAAAATATGTTTAGGGAAATAGCTAGATGTTATTTGCTTTTTTACCTCAATTTATATTAAATGAAACTTTTGCTCACTTTCAGTTAAGTAAGCCCTCTCAGTTTTTCTGTTTTTGCTTGTTTGTTTGTTTTAATATTAGCTTGACTCCCAGAGAGTTCAACTCCTATGGTTCCCGAAGAGGCAATGATGCTGTCATGGCTCGAGGAACATTTGCCAACATTCGCTTGCTAAACAAGTTTCTGAATAAACAAGCACCACAAACCATACATCTGCCTTCTGGTGAAATTGTAAGTATCCTCTTCCCTCCTGACTTGAAATAGGGCTTTTCAGACTATACTCAGTAGCATTCAGAAGATATGTCTTCCAACTCTCCTCTGCCAATATTTGAGCAAGAGACTTAACCCACAGTTTGAGCTAGATAAGAGGTTCTTAACATAGGGTCTGTGAATTTGTTTTTTTCTTTTTTTTTTTTTGAAATTAATACATGCTTATGGAAAGAAATAACAATTTCCATAACAAAGTACAATAAAAAAGATGATTGTACATGAAACTGCATATCTGCTAAGCACAACTTGCTATTCCTTTAAATTATAGAACACAATTATTGTACAAATATTTTTAAATTTGTTTTTAAAAATATTTTGTCAATTGTATTTCATCATAAGTTGTTTTCTTTTTTAATACTATCTATTTTATTGTAGACATCTAAAATCATTCTGAGAAAAGGTTGATGGGTTTCACCAGACAGTCACAGGGGGTCTATGACTCAGAAAAGATTAAAAATCCTTAGACTTAGATGGATGTCCTATAGGCTGCCCTGCAGTTCTAAATCTATAACACAATGATACTTAATGTCTTATATGAATATTGTCTTTGATGAATGATGAATGAATAAACTAGGTAATATAGTACATAGAGTTCCAGACTTGAAATCAGGATGACCTGAGTTTGAATCTTGCCCTAGACACTTAACCAGGTGTTTGACCTTGAACAAGTTGCTTAACCTTTCTCAGCCTGTTTGTTCATCTCTAAAATGGAGATAAGAATAGCACCTACTTCTGAGAATACTATGTATAAGTGTTAAATGTATGCTATCATTGTTAGAGCGAGGTTCCTCACCATGGAGCTTCCAATACAGGCCCCTCTCCCCCCCATATGTCACAAATAACATTTACAAAACTCCTATATGTATAGCAGTTAACTTTGTAGAATGTTGTCAATTTCTTTACAAAACTTTTTTAAATCATACTCTGCAACAGATTTTGTCACCTAAACTACAATTCTGATCTGTTTGCTTTTCCTCATTGGGAACACTTCAAGGCAAGATAGCAGAGTGGCCCCCATGAAATGGCTTTTCTGGTTTCCTTTTAGTGCCTAATGAAACCAGTTCATGAGCTCATAGATCTAGAGCTGCTAGGGAGGGACCTCAGAGGCTTTTGAGGGCAGCTTCTTTTATTTTTTGTCTAACTGAGGAGTTTGATATTTTACAAACTGATTTAGGAAACAGAATATAGAAGATGAATGAATGGAAAAGCATTTATGTAGTGCAAACTGTGTGCTGAGTGCTGGGGAACAGTTCCATCATTTTGCAGAGAGGAAAAATGAAGGCCTCCATAGGTTAAGTTGATTTGTCTGAATTCACACAGGTAGTAAGCATCAAAGCAAAGACTTGAACCCAGATCTTCTGCCTCCAGAGACAGTGCTTTTACCACTATACCACATTGCCTCCCTACTATATCATTCCTCCAAAGAGCATTTATGAAACTTTTAATAGGTCTTCTAGTTTCTAGGTGACAGCTAGGTGACTCAGTAGATAGAGCACTGGATCTGAAGTCAGGAAGGCCCGAGTTCAAATTTGGTCTCAAATGCTCACTAGCTGTGTAACATAGGGCATGTCACTTAACCTCTGCTTGCCTTAATCCACTGGAGAAGGAAATGGCAAATCACTCCATTATCTTTGCCAAGAAAAACCATTGACATTATTGGTGTGCTACTATTCACAGGATCATGAAGGATTAGACATGACTGAACGATTACAGCAGTATTAGAGCAAGAATGTCAATGTTCATTCCTCCCATAGCATATGAATCTTTTCTTGTTGTCATTGGTGTAAGTTAAGAAGACCAATATTTAAAATAATGATATGATCCTTAGCATCCTCCTCTCATTTTGCCATTATTCATGTTTACACAGAAAGGAGATGCCCAAATGAAACTAAGGGGCATTCTCTACTTTTTCATCATGTATGCCCAAAAGATTAATTAGCTGGCAGCCATCCCACTAGCGATACTTCGGCTGACCCTAGACGGTGGTGGGTACAGTCTCTCGTACTTTTCGAAGTGTTCCAAGTAGAGAACTTGGTCTAATGACTGTGTTCCACCAGACCATCAAGACTTCAGGCTCATTTCCATACCGTAGTGACGCAGTGAATGAGACTCTGAGTGTGGGATAGGGACTGGACCTGTCCTTTCATTGATACAAGACTCACCCAGAGGAAGAAACTCCCTCTGCCAATGTATGTCAGCACAGCAGAGATTCTTAACGTTTTTTAAGTGTTAGGAATGTCTTCGACAGTCTACTGAAAGTAATTGACTATGTCTTAGGATTCAAGAAAATAAAATGCATGGAATTGCAAGGTCTTCCTGGCTCTGTTCTTATTGTGAGCCCTGCAGATTGTTTTTATCTTCTTACTAGAGGTGAGCCCAGAGGCTTACACAGAATTTGGTGCTTCATAAATGTGTGTTAAATTGAATTTGTTCACTTTTCAACCTTCCTCTAAAGTGTCAAGCTAGATGACCACATGAATTAATAATTTGTGGAATTATGAAATGGGACAGGCACACCTAGTTCTTTGTGTTACTTGCTGGTAAAGACTACAGTGTCAGTGGGAATTGATACTGTAGTCACACTTTAATAAGGCACAGAAAGTCTAGGGGTGAACAGCACAGCAGTACAGATACAAATGGTGAAAAGGAATACAGAGGCAGATGACATGGGGATGGGTTTGGGGTAATGAAGAAAGGTAGACAGCACAAGAAAGAGGATGGGATGGGGAGGTGAAGAGAGAATTACATTATCATAAAGTTGGGGGCACTCAGGAGCACAGACTCAGTAGAGATGAAGGATGCCTTGTGGGGAAGGATTTTGAGGTCCCATTTTTATAGGATTTCAGAAGGGAACAGATTAACTCTTCTCTGTGCCACCTTGGGGTTAGTTCAATCAAAATTATTTCAAAGATGATAGTAAAACTTTAAAAGATAACACGTTCACATCATCTCAAAATTATTGGCACTATTTAGTGTTCTGACCTTACAGAGATGTTTGGAATTTTTCTGAGTTTTAGGACCAAAAGACCCTGACAGCAATGAAGCCTAGATGGCTTCCCCTGACTCAGCACATATAACAAGGATGTTATTTTTGGTTAATATATGATATAATTTGTAAATTATGCTCCTTTGATCTTTGGCACCATTCGTATATGATTTCCATGTTCTTCTTTGCAATCTTATTTTCTGCTATTGATACTATATGATACTCTATTTATAAACTTACTATTATATATACATATATATATATATATATATAAAATACTGACTAGAATGGAGGGCAGCTTGTCAGGAGAGATCAAAATGAGATTCGGTTTTAACACACAGCATCTCCATTTTATAGATGGTGAAAAAAAAAAGAACTAAGAGAAAGATCACTCAGTAAGTTAATGATAGACTTGGGATTAGATCTTCCAGGTCAGAATTCATGTGTAATCAAATAAGAGCTTATTTAGTGAAATGGGAGTTCAATGAACAACTAGAATTAACTTGAAACTGTTCTTTTCTCTTTGAGGGGGGAAGGTCGCATGAGAGGAAATGAGACTGTACTTACTGATAAACCATGTCCAGCAAAACCAAATGTGGATTAGAGGGCAGTCATAATCACTATTCTAATCAGCTGTGTGGAACTAGGCAAATCACTTAACCTCCTTTTTCCTTAGTTTCCTCACTTGCCAAATAGGGATAATAAAATAACCTATCGCCCAGAGATATTGTGATTAACAATTGAAAAAGTATTTTTAAAGTGTTTAGCATAGTGTCTAGCATATAGAAATACTAGCTATCACTGTTATTATTAATCCATAATTTATACATGGCACAAGTGAAGATGATTCCTTAGCTTAAACATCTTGTTTTGAAAGTTTAATAATTTTAAATTAATTTGACCTAAAGGCAAACTAGTAATAGCATTTCATAGGTAATTCAGAGACATTCTAGCCTTACTGATAACTCTATTACTTTAAAAATATTTCATATATAGTTATTCAAATGAAATCTTCTATGGTGTACTTTAGTTAGATAGCTAGATAGCATTTATATAGCACTTAAAGGTTCCGAAAGCACATTAAAAATATCTCATTTGATCCTCACAACAGTTCTAAGTGGTTGGTCGCATTGTTACCAATGAGTAAACTGAGTCAGATAGCATTTGAATGATTTGTCCAGCATCACACAACCAGTAAACAGAGAAGCCTGGATTTGAATTCAGGTTTCCCTGACTCCAAGTCCAGCACTTTATCGATTACACCTCGGTGAATAATTGGAGATGCATTAAAGCTATACACAAATATAACTGGATCATCATTAGTCCTCTGGAGTTCTCTTTAGTCATTGTGATGGTCAGACTTCTCAAGTCATTCAATTGATTGCCTTTACAACATTATTTATTTTTTACTGTATAAACTGGTGTCCTGGTTCTGCTAACTTTACCCCCCATCAACTCGTACAAGTTATGCCAGATCTCTCTAGACATGTCCCTTTTATTATTTATTATGGTATGATAAAATTCTATTGTATTTGTTTACTATCATTTGTTCAGCCATTCCCAAATTGATAGAAACTTTTGTTCTCAGTTCGTTGTAATAACAAAAGTTGCTCATCTTTGATTTCTACTGCCATTGTTTGTGATGAACAGAGTTACACAAAATATCCCAGATATAGAGACATCAGTTATTTTATAAAACATTTATTAAGCATCTGTCTACTGAGTTCTGTATGTAGTCCAGTTGTGAGTGAATAACACCACCTGTTTCAGTGAGGATTGTTCTGAGAATTAAGCAAAGGAGAAAGGTTACGGAAGTACTGCTATAAATATTTTTGTACATGTTGGGACCCTTTCCCATTTTTATAGGAGATACAGTCCTAGAAGTGATATTGCTGGGTCAGAGGGTATGCCCTTTGGGCATAGTTATGGAAGTACTTTTAAAAATTTTAAAGCATTTAATGTGTGAGATATCGTTGTTTGTAAGTAATATGTGTGTAATCTTAAGGTTCAAGGAGGACATAAAGACTTCTTTGAAAGTGTTAGGGAGATTGTTTTTCATTATTATTCCAAATAGACTTTGGAAAAATTCGAGCTTTATTTGATCATAGGATCATCTTTTTTGGCAGCCAAGAAATAGTAATGTTTCTATAATGATGCATGCTCTCATTTTCTCTTTCCATCTGAAAACACAGCATCATACCTAGATTTCTGTAATGCTGCATGAGGTCACCACAAACTATCAGTCTCCCAAAATGCTCCCCAAATGTGAAAAAAGCTTAGTTGATATCTTGGACAAACATCTTCATTTAATTCCTTTCTTATAAAGCATTATCTCTCTGAAGGGATTTTATTTTGCAGTTTTCAAAGTGAGTAAGAATTATTGCTTCATTGTTTAGTCATCATAGATTAAATCTGGCTCATTTGTGTAATCTCAAAACAGAATACTTCATTTCTCCTAGAGAAATATATTTGAATCTTTTGTCTGTCCCTCTTACTCCTGAGTGTCATTTTTTTCCTGCCCCTGGCCTTGATTGTGTAGTTGATGTATAAAACTAGAAGGAAAGATGCTTTTGATAATTTCAAAACATTTTTTGGCTACTTTATGTTTAGTTATATGTCCACAAAAGGTTTATTTGAGAATTTCTGCTAAACTCCCATCTGATTTGGGTAGGTAGGTGACTCTGCCTTTTTACTCACCCATATATATGTCTATGTCCATGTCCATATCCACACACATATAAATGCCTAAGATCTACCTGGTCATAGCAGCAGAACTCTTGTCTTTACCATTTTTGTAGGGGTTCCCTGAAAGTGAATGTACATACTCTCTGCCCTGAATAATTTTTTTTCAGGAACTTTTTCCCTTTTTCAGCTTGATGTGTTTGATGCTGCTGATCGCTACCAGAAAGCAGGTATCCCTCTGATAGTACTAGCTGGAAAAGAGTATGGATCTGGGAGTTCCCGAGACTGGGCAGCCAAGGGCCCTTTTTTGCTGGTAAGTCATGCAGAGGAAAATGAGGGAACTGTGTGGGTGGCAGCCCCCTTCAGTCAGTCGTGGCAGGAATGATCTTTTCTTCTTCAAACACTGAAAGACTAAGACTTCACAAAATGGCAGATTCAGACAATCAAGTTTAAAAAGTAAAAGTCTGACATTTATTTTAATTGAAGAAGGGTAAGCATGTCCCTACTCTATTGAAGAAGCTTTCCCAGTGATTTTGGGATAAAATATAAACTCCTCTTCACAATCTGGCAGCTCTGACCCTGTGAGACTGGGCCAGTGCGATAGTTTTACTCAGACTGTTTCCTCATCTGTAAAGTAGGGATAATATAGCACCTATCCCAGGCCTTAGGCAGTTGTTGTGAACCTCAGGTGAGATAATACAAATGAAGTACTTTGCAAACTTTAAGCACTATAAAAATGTTGTTCACTTTCATTATTTCCAAATTTATTCCATATCAATCCCTTTCTCATGTCCTATAGCTAGACCAACCTTCTTACTGTGCTTTGTGTATAACATTCATCTCCTTTTATTCCTTTATGTCTCCATACCTAGAATGTCTTCCCTCATCAGCTCTATCTCTTGAAATACCTAGATCCCCTCAAGGTTCAACTCAAGGACAATAAATTACATGAGGCCTTTCCTGATGCTTTTAGATTTTTTAGCCCTCCAACCCACCATCCCACCTCTAGCCAAAATTGTTTTTATATATCTTGTGTGTGTAACATATGTATATAATATATGTAAACCCTATTCTAGTTAGAGTCATTGCCCTCACCCCCTCAGTAACAATAAGCAACCTGGGGGCAGAAACAGATTCAAATTTTGTTTTTTATATCACCAATAAATGCGTGTTGAATTTTAATAAATCTCATGGGCAGCATTTCCCCTGACCAAAATAATAAGGAATTGCCCAAACCACATTCCTTTCATGTGCAGATGCCTAGTAGGGAAAATAAAAAGGTGTTAAGTGCTTATCTTGCCACAGGATGAGTTTTATGGCTGGTGAATTATCTTTAAGGGTGTAATTTTAAAATTACCTAGTCTTTGTAAAATTCTGCTTATGAGAAGATTCTAATGGAATCTTGAAGCCTAGCCACAAAGCAGCTAATCTGTATTGGCTAATACATACTAACATGAAGAGACAAGAGGTATAACACATTATAAAATAGGTTCCATTAGTAAGACAGTTAAAAAGTGGAAATATAAACCCTCAGATAGCTAGAATATCTACCTGCTTAAAAAATCAAAGTTTCCCCAGGGCTTTTGAATAGTCAAATTTTTACTTTTAAGAAGTAATATGATATAATGGCTTAAAAATAGATATTAGAGGCAAGAAGCCCTGGGTTTAAGTCCTATCTGACATGTACATGGCACAGTGGAAAAAATGCTAGGCCTGGAGTTGGGAAGACCTGAAGTTAAAAAGGTCTCAGACATTTACTTATAAAGAACAAAGGTAGAAGAGTTATCATGAGGAGCAGCTAGGCAGTGCAGTGGATGGAGCGCTGGCCCTGGAGTTGGGAGGACTTGAGTTCAAATGGAGCTTTAGACACTTAGTAACTGTGATCCTGGGCAGGTTGCCTTCAGATTGCCTCCCCTGCAAAAAAATCAAATAAAATAAAAATGATGGTGTTTAAAAAAAGGAATCAAAAAAGGAATCAATTAAAAGAAGTGTTTAATTCATATGAGATGATTTCTGTGTCCTTGTGTATTTGATGGGGGGAAAATGAAATGTGAGACTTTTTTCCCTCCTCATCAGGGAATCAAAGCTGTCCTAGCTGAGAGTTATGAACGAATTCACCGGAGCAACCTTGTAGGCATGGGAGTCATCCCTCTGGAATATCTCCCTGGGGAGAATGCTGACATGCTTGGACTCACAGGGCGGGAGCGTTACACCATTATAATTCCAGAAAACCTCAAGCCACGAATGAATATCCAGATTCAGGTAAAATGAACTATGCTGGTTCATGTTGAATTGTAGAGTATGTTCTCCAGATTGTGCTCAATCTTCCTTTCAGGAGAAAGTCATAGCATCTCAGTACTCAGGGCTCAGAAACTAAAATGACATCAAGGATTTGGAGTAGACATAGATATATTACTGAAATCCATTTTTCTTCTTCTACCTATCTAACATTATAGGTTGAGCTGATACCTATCGATTTTTTTTTGGTTTGTTTTTTAAATTTTTATTTTATTTTTATGTTATGGAATAAAACATTTCCATAATAGAATTTTTAAAATGATGATTGCACATGAAACTGCAAATCTGTTATATACAATTCACTATTCTTTGTAAATATATAATAAAGTTACCATGTAAATTTCTTTTTTCTTCCCCCTCTTTCCCCCTGCCCTGTAGATGGCTGCCATTAGAAACAAGTGTGTACATATGTAAAATCATTCTTACATACTTCAGTTCTTTTTCTGGATGCAGTTAGCATCTTCATATGTCCGTAGTAGTTTTTCTGAGTATTTATAATAGTCAAAATGACTTTCACTCAAAGTTCTTATAACAATATTGCTATTACTATATACAATGTTCTCTTGGTTTTCACATTTTGCTCTTCCTTATTTTGTGCAAATCTGTTTGTGTTTTTCTAAGCTCATCATTTCTTACAGAACAGTAACATTCATCACAATCACATTCAACAACTTGTTCAGTCATTCCCCAATTGATGGGCATCCTCAAAATCTCCAGTTCTTTGCCACCACAAAGAGACCTGCTATAAACATTTTTAGAATGTGTAGGTTCTTTCCTTTTTCCCTAGTTATCTTTGGAAATAAACTTACAGTGGTATTACTGGGTCAAAGGGTATAGACAGTTTAGTAATTCTTTGGGCATAATTCTAGATTGTTCTCCAAAATAGTTGGATCAGTTCAATTCCATTAACCTTGAATTAGTGTCCCAACTTTTCCACATCTCCAAGATAGTTTTAATTTGTATTTCTCTCATCAGTGATGATGTAGAGCATTTTTATATGACTATAAATTGTTTTGATTTCTTTATCTAAAAACTGCCTGTTCATATTCTTTGACGATTTTATAAAATTCTTCGCATATTTGAGATAGGTGACCACCTATTGACTTTGTGATTTATTCCTGTAGCATACCTTGGATTTTGTGCTAACCTTCATGAATTATTTTGGATTCCCCTCACACAAACTCATTTCACCCATTCCATTATTTACTGTTCCCACTATGGCTTTCTATCTCATCAGGCCAAGAGAATGTTTGTCATAGCCCTTCTATTCTAAATTCACTCCTCAATACCACTTACCATGAAAACTCAACTGAAAGGGTTTTGAAGAAGAAAGGAAAAAGAATATTTATTTAGTTCTTTTAGATCCATTATCAATTCTAATTAAGCCCACTGCCTGATTTTTCTTTGATTCTTTTTCTATGCCTTTTTTTTGTGGCTGCTGTACATCATTTCTCAGGGAAGTTGATTTTAAAATTTTGGCAGGGTGCATAGTGACTATTGGCTGAATACCTACTGCTGCTGCTAATTAAATGCAAACTAAACTTTTCACAAAGAGAAATTTCATACTCCATTCCATTAAAGTATGCTTTTAAACAAATGAAAATTCCTGTTCACAGCAAAGCTTTCTCTAGCTTTTCTCCAGTTTCTTTCATTCCATTAGTCAGAATTTTTTTTTTTTTTTTTGCTTTGAAGACATATAGAGTCCATTGCTGGTTTGCCTTATTTAAAGCCATTGAGGACTGTGAAATATTTGTGAAGAAATCTTTATGGCAACTCTTCTGAAAATGGCAATTTATGTCATGCAGAGAAGCTCCCAAGCGGGAGCTGGCTGAGTCTTTATCCATGATTTTCTTAACAGCCATTGCCCTGAATAAGCAGTCCTTGAGATTTTCCTTTCTGTTCCTTTTACTCAGATTCAGAGAAAGGGAGTTTAAATTTAATCAGATTCATAGTGTCCACTCCCACTGAGGCAGAGCCAAGGACTCTTTATGTGGGAATATAGAGGCATCTACTCTGTCTAAGCCTCTGGATAACTGGTGGAACCTCTACCAATGTTATCGGAGAAATAAGCTTTATCTTTAGCCTTTCCTCCATATGACTGCCAAATGGATATTCTTAAAACATAGGCGTGACCAGTAGACCATGAGCTTCTTTAGAGCAGGGGCTATCTTTCTTTGTATCCCCAGCACCTTGCACAAAGCCTGATACTCAGTAATCACTTAATAAAGGCTGTCTCGCTCCTCTGCTCAAGAACCCATCAGTTGATCCTCACTGTCACTGTTTGACATTTAAGCCCTTCCACAATTCAGTCAGCTCCAGTCCACCTTTCTAGGCTGGTCATACTTTACTTCCTCTCATCCTCTGCTCCAGAAGACTGTCCTGCTTGCTGCTTCTTGTGCGTAACGCTCTAACTCATCATCTCTGGCATGTTCTTCTTCCTTGCCTTTGCCTCTTGGAACTTGTGAACCTCCTAGTTGTTCGGCTTCTCCTTGCTCCCATCAATAACTATGTGTTTATTTTATATTTAATTAGTTTTTTACTTATCTGTATACATATTGTAACCCCTCAGTAGAATGAGTTCCTTGAGGTTAGGAACTTTTCTCACTTTTATCTCTATCCTTTACATAGTGTCTGGCATACCATAGGTGCTTAATACATGCATGTTAATTTTATTTTTCATTTTGATGCTTAATAAATACATGTTTGTTTGTTTTTTCATTCTGACTTCTTTGAATGACTCTTTTCTTCTTTAATTCTTGTAGCTAGATACAGGAAAGACTTTCCAGGCCATCATGAGGCTTGACACAGATGTGGAGCTCACTTACTTCCACAATGGGGGAATCCTCAACTACATGATTCGTAAGATGGTCAAGTAGGCCTGTGTGACCATCATCTCATCTCCTACAGTCAAGACAAAACATGCCACAATCACTGGCCCTAGATGCAGATAAACCCTGACATGAATATTGCCTTTTGATGGAGCATACTTGGAGTTTGTGACACTGTTAGAGTGAGTGTTCATTGAAGTGGGTTATTTTTTGTTGTTTTTTTTTTCTCATTTCTCATTGCACAAAATCTGATTCATTTAATTTTTTTTCTTTTTTCAGAGCTGGTGGATAGAATAAGTGTGAGTTAGTGTTCTTAGTGCCAGGAAACAAAATTGAGCTCCCTTGGAGCCATTATTTTTGTGTGTTTGATTTTTATTCTTATTCTCTTTGTTAAAAAGGACACACACACACGCACACACACACACGCACACACACTAGAGTCTCTCTACTTGTTGGTGTATCTTCTTTTATTGTTCCTACCTGGAATTGGATTTTCTTCATTGAGATATTTGATTTTTAGATGCCATCCTTTCCAGTATGTTTTATCAGCATTATTAAACTGTCTGTAAACAAAAGAAAAATTTCTACCCCCATAATCCCAATAATTATTTTGATTCTTCTCTCCTTCTTCCCCAGCTCTTCTACACACACACACACACACACACACACACACACTCTCTCTCTGAACTTTTTCTCTCTCTTCCCAGCAGCTCTGTTTTGCATTTTGTAAGAATGGGCATTGATGTATGTGGGAGTGGATGTGTATGTGTTTATGAGATGGGGGAATGTTGAAAGAGTGGTTGGGATGGAAAGAGAACATTTCTAACTTGAATAAAATTAAATCTGTTAAATAAAAAAGTCTTATTGACTTTGGAAGCAAATTTTCCTGTGTGTTGCTGTATCCTTGGAGCAAACTAGGGTGAAAGTGAGTCCTGTCTCTTAACATTCTGAACCCTTAGTTGACCTTCAAGATTCTTTTCTTGTAAGAAGAGATGAAATTTTCTTCTATTTCTGTATCCATATTGCCACTGTACAGAAACAGAGATATCAAAGAAAAAATAGACAGATACTGTAGGAAATAGAAGGGACTTTAGCCTGTCTCATTTTACAGATTAGGACAATAAATACAAGAAGCGAAGTGTGTGTGTCCCAAAGTCACACAGTAAGTAGTGGAACCTCAGGTTCATGCCTTCATGTTGTTTTTTTCCAAGTTCAGTGTTCAACCACCTTTTTTCTCAGTTTGCTTTGGTGCTTAAGTGGCCTTTTTTCCCAGTTTACTTTGGTTCCTAAGTGGCCAGGAAACCTATAGCAGAGCTTCCATCCTATGAAATTTATCCATTCACTGTAAACTTGGAAATGGAGCTATTTGGGACAATACTTTTCATATGGTAATTGTAATGGAGCATTAACCTCAAATTCACCATTCTCCTGTAATTAAATTTTGTCTCAGATCACCAGAAATGATACGCATATATAATACTTGGTACAATACTTGGTAGTTTGCATTTAAATTTGTCTACTGTAACCAATTTTTTAAAAATGATTTTTAGGGCCCCTTGAGTATAGATTTTCTGCGTGCCTTCAGTCTACTGACTGTATAAAATGAGTATTTCAATGTTTATTTCTGTAGACTATTGCAGACATAGAACTGGAAGGAATCTTAGAATGTTATATTTCAACCCTCTCATTTTATAAAGTGGAACCAGAGAGATCTATTACTTACCCAAGAATACACAGCAACTTTTAGCAGCGCTGGTACTAGGTTTCAGGTCTTCTGACATGAGACCCAGTAATTTTTCCACTATGTCCTGATGCAGACACAAGAATGAGTGAGATGCTATTTCATCTTTACTTTCCTCAGAGAAACTCTAAGAGCTTTAAAGAAAAAAAGATCTGACATGTTTATAAATATTCATAGGGCTGGTAGTTAGCCAGGTTGATTTCCTACAAGGGGTTCTTTGACACCCCTCAGACAGGTATTCAAACCGTAGGCTATCAAGAATTGAAGTCCATTGATCCTGATCCCTCCCTACACGTCCAAAGGTAATGGACAGAATTTATCTAAAGTATAATCCAGTAAGTAATAGTATCCTAGTGTAGTACTTTTGTCTAGAGAGAGAAGTAGTAAGAACTTAAAAAAAAAAAGACCAATGTTCCTTGATTTTTTTCATACTCTAGCAAATTAGCCCATTCAGCAGTGGTTTAGCTACTATTATATTATCTCTGACAGCAATCAGCACCTATTGTGTGACAAACACTGGATGAAATAGTCTCTGCCCTTAAGGAAATTAACTTAATAATTATAAATAATAATAAACAACTTAGGGAACCCAGTGTGCACATGTAAACAAAAGATTGTTAACTAGATTTTACTGAGCTAGTCTCTAACCTGAGAATGACAAAACAGCAGGCCAGAGACAAAGTACCAGTAATCAGGTAGCCATTTAATTAATTAATTAGTTTCATTATGAGGAACAGATTCACAAATTGAGAATTCTTCTGATCAGACTTCTATCTTGCTGAAGCCCAATCAGAGATTATATACATAAATCACAAGTGGGAAGGGAATGGGGAAGGTAGGCTAGAAACAATCCTTCTTAGGGCCAGAATGATTTCCTACTGACAAACTCACAAATGGAAAACAGTACAACAATTCTTGCTCCAGTCTTTGGGGGATGTTTTTTAGTAGGTCACAGGACCAGAGTTCTGTGATGGGAACAGGTTCTACAGTCTTTGATTTGCTTTACTTCAAATATGCAGGCAGAAGGATGCCAGTGCTTATGAACATTGTCAAAATTTGATCAGTTTGAGCTGCATATTGAGTCTGACTCACAAGTTGGAAAAGGTCATTCTGAAAAATCTTATCTGTTAGTATATTCATTACACATCATATCTATTATTAGAAAAATCAGAATTCCCTCCAGAAGATAAACCAGGCAAATGGGAGGAGGGATGAAACAAGTCTGGGAGGATCAGGAAAGGCCTTGTGTGGAAGGTGTTAACTTGAGCAAAGATTTGAAGCAAACAGGGTTCTAGGAAGTGAAAGTGGGGAAGATGAAGGTGAGTATTCTCTATAGAGAAGAGACACTACAAAGGCCCAAAAATGGTATCCTGTGAAGAACAGAGAAGACTAGTTTGGCCAGATGGAGAGTATATAATAAATTTGTAAAGGAATGTTGAGGCCAAATTGTGAGATCTTTAAAAACTAAGAGAGAAGCTTATATCTGATCACAAAGGGAAGAGGCCATTGGGGTTTATTGAATGGGACTTCCGGAGGGGAGTGACATCGTAGAACCTGATGTTTAGGAAAACCATTTTATCAGCTTCCTAAACTTCAGGTGGGGGAAAGATAAGGGGTTCTGTTTTGGATATACTGAATTTGAGATGCATAAAGCCCATCCAGTTTGAGATGTCTAATATGCATCTTGAGCTCAGAAGAGACTGGGACTAGATCTATCGATTTGGGGTTCATTTGTTTATAATTAAATCTATGGGAACTACTGTCACCTATCTTTTGAATTCCAATTCTAATGAAACCTCTTCCTTGGAGCCTTCCCTGATTTCTTCCCTTCCTGCACTGCCCAAAGTGGTAATGACCTTTTACCCTTGACCTCACAGAACTTTGTTTTACCTTTCATTAATTCATTCATCATGCAGTATTGTGTATGTCTAGGGCAGCTAGGTGATACAGTGGATAGAATGCTGGGCCTGAAGTCAGGAATATATCTGAGTTCAAATCTGGCCTCAAACACTTACTAACTGTGTGACCCTGGACAGGTCACTGTAGCACCAAGGTAATATTCACAGCACCAACATTGATAGTTCTGAATCATAAAATATAACAGACTCTCCACATGGAAGACAGAAACAAAACATTTATTCAAGTATTAGAAAAGCCAAATCCCAACATCAGCAAAGAAATCTATACACAATAACAACGCAGAGGGCCACTACTATCCCCAAGCCTTCCCCTGTTAAGCTTCCCACAAACCAGCTCCCTTAAATAAATCGCAAACAGACTCCTTTAAACAAAATCACAAATAAGCTCTCCCACTCATGCTAGTTGCTGGCTGCTCTCTCTTTCCCAGCTCAGGTTCTTCTGACATTTCCTGCTCCACCTCTTCAACAAGCTCCTCCCACCACAGGCTCATGTGACTCAGAACTTCATGTGACCCAGGCAGGTCACATGGGCTTATTAATGGATAGAAAAGATCTCATTTAAATTACCATTGCAGTCCCTTAACTGTGTTTGCCTCAGTTCCTACTCTGTAAAATTAGCTGAAGAAGGAAATGGCAAACCACTCCAGTATGTTTCCCAAGAAAACCCCAAATGGGGTCATGAATGAGCAGCTAGATGGCACAGTGGATAAAATACAAGACCTGAGTTCAAATCCAGCCTCAGACAATAGCTATTGTAGCCTTGGGCAAGTCACTTTAACCCTGTTTGCCTCTTTTTCCTCATCTGTAAAAAATCAGTTGGAGAAGGAAATGGCAAACCACTTCAGTATCTCTGCTAAGAAAACCTCAGATAGGGTCATGAAGAATTGGACATGACGGAACAACACAACAGTTATCTGCCTAATCTATCAGACTGTGAGCTCTAGGAGTAAAAGAATGATCTAATTTAAACTTGTATTTTCCCCAGCAATTAGCACAAGGCTATGTTTTGCCATTAAAAGGGGATTTATTGATTGAAAGAATGCATGAAAAACAGGGAATCCTAAGGAACAAAAGTGGAACTAAGTAAATAAGTATGATTTGGAGTTTTGCTGTGCAAATACATTTTTTGAACACTTTTTTTTTTTTGCTGGAATATACTTAGTAACTAATTCCTCATGTAAGGGTATGTTGTTCCAAAGTACCTCCCTGTTCCAAAATATCTCCCTATCGCTAGTGATGCAATTGCTAAGGCAACACAGAATTCTCACAGATTATTTCTAAACTTAAGCAATTGTAGTGACATCTAGCAGTTGGCAACTGCTGGAAAGACTAATGTGAATATAATTTAGAAAGCATTAGCTTCCCTTATGGCATTATTACTAAGAAATCAGGTGGAGTTAGGTTGTCACCAAAGTTCAGACTTGTACGCAGGTACACATGAAAAAGTCTGCTTAAACAGGTACTTTTTTCAAGTAGTTACCTCGGTCTCTCCACATGTAATAACCAAAGATTAAGGCCAAATTTCACTTCCCCTCTAGAGATCATTCAAGGACTTTAATTTAGTAGGTGGGGGCATATTTGTAGGTGAGAAATATATTTTATAGGACATCTTTGAGAATTGTCTCTAACCTGTTGATAAGCCTATCACAACTTATTCAGTTGTGTCCAACCCTGATCCTATATGGAATTTTCTTGACAAAGATACTGGAGGATCTGCCATTTCCTTCTCCAGTGGATAAAGACAAACAGGTTAAGTGACTTGCCCAGAGTTACACAGCTAATGAGTGTCAGAGGCAGATTTGAAGTCAGGTCTTCCTGGCTTCAGGCCCAGTGCTCTCTCCATTGAACCATTTAGCTTCCTCCTGCCTATGCTAACTAGGCAAAGACATAAGAACAGACATCCTCATTGCTGATCACCTCACCTCCATAAACTTTTAAGTTAATGACTGCTGCTGGCAGCTGATCAGGCTATGTGCTACCTGAGATTCCTACCATAGTAAGCTGGGGTCACTAGAAAGCTTCTTTTCAGGACCATAGTACCTAATATTTTTCCAAGACATCTTTTTCTACTTTCAGTTGCATGCAAGTAGTATAAATATGGATCTTTAATTGAAAGGAAAAAAGAAGCAAGCATTTATTAAGTACTTACTCTGTGTCAACTACTATGTTAAGCACTTTGTAAATATTTAATTTTCATAACAACTTTGAGAGGTAAGTGCTATTATTATGTCCATTTTACAGTTGAGGAAATTGAGAGGTTAAGGGACTTACCCAGGATCACATATTGTCAGGCTAGAATTGAACTCGAGTTCCAGGTCTTCTGACTCAAGGCCCAAGGTTCTATGAATTGATAAACATTTATTAAGCACCTACTATATGCCAGTGTAATGGGATATAAGATTTTCCCCTCCCATTAATAGGCCCACATGGAGTCCTGGTGCAGAATCAATTAGGCTCTGGGTCACAGGGATTCCCACACCTTTCAGATTAAGTGCTGGTTTCCAAGCTTCTTGGCACTCAGCCAAACAAGTGCTGAATCTTTGGAAACAGTATATACTGTATTGCTTGGAGGGAAAGGTATAGGCACAAAGAGAAGCAGAAAGAGAAACAGGCCTAGGGAAGAACTTACCTAGGGGAACTTGCCATCGGGGAGGCTTAACAGAAAGAATGCTTGAGATGATGGTGCTCCCTGGACTGGTGATGAGTTTTGCCTTCTGGTATCCTAATAGCAATGTTCCAAATACATATTTTGGTTTTGTCTTGGAGGAGAAGAGTTTATTATATTTTGTGAACCAACTATGGAGATATACATGTATATTCATAGCTGCTGCTATGGATATCACATTGGTGTTACAGTCAGGCACTGTGTAGGTGCTGAGGATACAGAAAGAGGCAAAAAACAGTCCCTGTCCTCAAGGAGATTACAATCAAATGGGGGAGACAACATGCAAACAAATATATAGAAAGCCTCCTAGATGTAAATAGGAGATAATAGGAAGGCACTAGAATTAAGAAAACTTGGGAAAGCCTTCCTGTAAAAGATGGGATTTTAGTTGTGACTTAAAGAAATCTGGAGAAGTCAGAAGACAGTGTGCAGGAGGGAGAATATCCCACGTATGGAGCACAGCAAGAGAAAATATCCAGAACTGAGAGATGGAATGGCTTATTGATGAAGTAACAGAAGGGCATCATCATTGGATCAAAGAATATATGGCAGGGAAAGTGAGGTGTAAGAAGACTGAAAAGGTTGAAAAAGACTAGGATACAAAGAACTTTGAACACCAGACCATTTTGTATGTGATCCTAGAGGTAATAGGGAGCCCCTGGAGTTTATTAGGTAGGGGAATGACATGGTTGAACCTGTGCTTTGGGAAAATCACTTTGGTGACTAAATGGAAGATAGATTGGAATGGGGAGAGACTTAAGACAGGGAAACCCATGAGCAGGCTATTGGAATAGTCCACGCACCTCCTTGGCTAGCTCAAAATTGGCTAATGTGTTTTTTCCCTATAGAGTGGATGCATATTTTAGCTGTGAAGATAGGTTTAAATATCTCTGTGAAGTCCCTTGGGTGAGTCTATATTTGGTTCAGTCTTTTTGAATGATTCCTCAGGAAGTCTGTGTTCCTTTTCTTGAAATAAATTTAATGTATTTCCTTGGCTATCTGAGAAGATTTATTAGTCCTATTTTCCTTTCAGAAAGTCTAGTCTCCTGATATATATATATATATAATTTCTTCAATTAGATACAAAGTTTTCATGTCAGTATAGAGGTAGACATTTATTAAGCACTTATTACATGCATTTTTGGTTTTGTATCCTCTACTTTGTACAATGCCTGACATATAGTAAGTGATGGGGTAGTAGGACCTGGACCTCAGGCCCCTGTGAGAAAATTTCTTTCTTTGTTACAGGCATATACAGAATTTACCCTGTAATTCCTCAGATAAAAGCCACCTCAGGGGTGCCTGACTCAAGGACTTTTTCCTAGCGCCTGATCCCCAAGGACCATGTTCTGGCAATCCTTCTATCTTGTCCTTCAACAAAGCTATCTCTCTTGACTTCCTGAGTTTTCTCATTTAAAAAAAAATAAATTTTAATTAAAGGGGACATATTTTGAGTCACTTCTTAAAGAGGCCTATTCCCTGAATGGGCATTAGTTCACTCAAAGCAAAAACCTGAAAATGTCTTAGCCTAAAAGGGCCAGGGTCTCCCATTGCCTCCTGGGTTATCTCCAGAATATCTCCAGAATATCTGGCCACTGGATGGTTCTGGAGGAGAAAGTGAGGGTGGTGACCTTGCACAGCCCTCCCTCACCCAAACCAAAGTCAACTGCAAGTCATGTCATCATTTCCCTGATGTCATGGTTCTCTTCGAAAATGAAGAACAAACACAACAATTACATGCAAGACATGGCTTGGCCCTGATAGCAAGAGATGATAGCATATGTCCACAAAAAGCTTACATTCTATGTAAGGGCAGGGGTTCTTAACTTTTTTTTGGTCATGGACCTGATGGTACCTATGAAAAATATTTTTAAATGCATAAATTAAATACATAGGATTATAAAAGCAATCAGTGTATTGAAATAAACTTATCAAGATAAAAAAATTGTGGCCCCCAAAGTTAAAAAATCCCCAGACTAGGAGAAATATTCATGGGTAAGTAAAATACAAGGTAGGCTGGGAGGCAAGGAGGGGCAGAGGAGAGAACTAAAATTCTGTATTTCACCACGTAATTGTCACTACCATGTAATCATTCCACCCTGTTTTTTTCAGTCCAAAACTTGGTTTATAACCTTGCATCATGTCATCCTTACATGGCATAGTTCTGTTTTGTCATGCCACTTAAAAGGTAAAGACAGCAGCAGTATATTCACCAGTGCCATATGGATATGCATTTATCTCTTGCACATTGCCAGCATGAAGCCCAGAATTCTCGGTGCACATGCACTGTCACTATATTTCTAAAAGCAATTTGCATGATTTGTTTAGAGCTCTGTAGTACTAACTCTGTTGTCACTCAACCCAATGAAGAGCCGCAGGCAGGCAAACGGTTGAAATGAGTAAGTCATATGATATGGAAGATAAGACTTGTATCTTCCCAATTTTGACATATATTCATGAATATTCTGCGCTTCCTAATCTTGTACCAAAGATAATGTAACAATAAATGATTTTTAAGTAATACCAGCACAGTTTTTTGAAGCTTCACATAATGGTCACACCCCACTTTTCTGCAAAAAAATGGCATTAAAATCTGTGACTATTATGTAGTGAAATACGATATTCAAGAAATCACCAAGAAAGGCGTGGACACATTATCTAGACCAATTTGGGAGACAGCGCCTTTAATGAGCTCAGAAGATAAGAATTCTGAAGGGCAGAGAGGAAAAGAATGTGCAGTCCAGACATGGAAGCCCTGCATAAATCACGGTTGAGAGAGATGACAACATGGCCAGGTGTAATCGATCAGAAATCAGAGATGACAACATGGCCAGGAGTAATCGATCTGAAATCAGGAAGACCTGAGTTGAAATAGTCTAGCTTCTGATCTCTTGGGTATAAGTTACTTACCTTCAGTCTCCCTCAGTTTCTTCATCTGTAAAATGGAGGTAATAATACCACCTTCCATAAGAACAGACAGTTTTATTACAATATAGTCTGTGTAAAGGGGGAAAATAGGAAATCAGGATGGAAAACCAAGTTGAAGCCAATTTGGATCCCAAGTGGAATTTCTTGGGAAATGTAGTTTGTGTTCAATGAAGTATGTTAATATCAATTCAATAACATTTTTTGCCATTCTCTAGGATAGCAAAGGACTGATCGTTGCTCTAAAAAAGCACTAAAGTGGGCAGGGCATCATTCAGCTCTTATAGAAATGATTCTTTAATTATATATAAGGTATTCATCAGGACACAGAATAGGTGGCCAGGTATCTTGTTCTCTCTCAAGAAGTGAATTATATAGGCTGGTTCCCCAAAGGTGTTGTGGGACTGTCAAAATACTATAAGGTATCACGTAATATTCTTCCCCTCTTACAGGAGAAAAGGAAAACAGCTCTAAACCTACCATCTCTGGAAAACTGCCTCCTGGCCTAGGGTCAACTATCATATTTATAGAATCATTAGATTTAGAGTTAGAAGAGAGCTTAGATATAGGTTAGTCTTATGCCTTCATTTGAAAGATAAGAAAATGGGCTCAGAGCCCACAGCAAGTTATTTGTGACCAATATTAGAACTAAACTTCATGCTTAAAAAAAAGTAAACTCTTCCTTATTAGAAAATAGCCTCCTGGGTGGAGTATTTCATCTAATCCATTGGCTCTAATTCCCCCCTGGAAACCACTTCTTGAAATGTCTCCATATGGGAAATGTCAGCTTTGCTGGTCTGCAAAATAACTTCATCTAGACCAATTCCCTTCATTTTAAAGAGGAAAAAACAGGCCTAGAGAGGTGAAGAATCCTGGCCACAGTGACCCAGCTTGTTAGTGGCCAACCTTCCCAAAGGATAATCTATCCTATTTTTAAAGAACTGGACTAGGTAAGTTACTGGGAGAAACTGTGGAATCTTCTAATGTTTAATAACTTTCGCTGTTGAAAAAATTTCTAAATTTCTCATATTGTGGCTATCTTTCCTCACCATTCTGTCCTTGGGGGAAAGGAGTAGCAGCCAGCTACTTACACTCTAATGAGTAGATCATGTGCATAAAAATAATTAAGTGGTTCTTCAGTTGTTTTTTTTTAAACTTAGGATAAACCATTCCAATTCAATTTGTCATAGAAAATAAGTTCAAAAGTAAGTAAATTTGACTGAAAGTCCAATGTGTGATTTCTTTAGACCAGGGGTTCATTAATTTACTGAGGCCAGTCAGATGGAATTATAAAAGACTGCAACAGGAGATCTTCATCAATCAATGCTTCTATACTTATCAGTGATCAAACTACATTAGAGCTTGTCTTTTAAAATAATAATAATGATGGCTAGTCTTCAGCATTTTAAGGTTTGAAAAGCACTTTACATATATTATCTTCTTTGATACTCACTAAAACCCTAAAAATCAGGTGCTATTATTATCCCTGTTTTTCAGATGCAGAAACAGGTGAGTAGAAGTTAAGTGGGTTAAAGTGCTGGCTTTGTAGGAAGGAAAACGTGACATCAAATTCTGCCTCAGATTTGATCTGTCATTTAACTTTGCAGTTTCAGTTTCCTCATCTGTAATGGTGGGAATAATAATAGCATCTACCTCACAGGGTTGGTGTGAGAATCAAGTGAGATAACATGTGTACTATTTACAAAGCACTACATAAATGCTGTATATTATTAAATGATTTGTCCAGGTGGTGTGATTTGAATGAGAACAGAAGCCTGGGAGCTGAGGGTACAAAGTTTTCTTCTTGGACTAGAAAGATGGGACGGTGCAGGAGGAAATCATCTTAGGGATAAGGATAGCTTCTTAAAAATTTTTATATCTTTTTCCAAATTACATGTAAACATTTTCATATTCTTTTTGTTAAAATTTGAGTTGTAAATTCTATCCCTTTTTCTCTTCCCTTCCCCTTCCTTGAGAAGAAAAACATTTGATATAGATTATACATGTACTGTCATGCAAAGCAATTTCCATATTAGCCATGTTGCAAAAGAAAACTAAAGTATCTTTATTCTTTCTATCTGCATTCAGATTCCACCAGTTCTTTCTCTGGAGGTGTTTAGCATTTTTCATGATTCCTGAATGCTAAGTCATTCACATTTGATCATTGTACAATATTGCTGTTACTGTGTACAATGCTTTCCTGGTTCTCTTTGCACCAGCTCATTTAAGTCTTTCCAAGTATTTCTGAAACCATACTGCTTATCATTTCTTTTTTTAAAAAATTTATTTAGTATTTTATTTTCCCCCAATTACATGTAAAACATTTTTTAACATTCATTTTTAAAACTTTGATTTCCAAATCCTCTCCCTCCCTCTCTCTCTTCCTCCCCATTTCCTTCTTTCAGAAGGCAAGCAATTTGATACATGTGTAGTCATGTAAAACATATTTCCATATTGGTCATGTCATGAAAGAAAATATAGACAGGAAAAAAACTCACAAAAAAAAGATAAAGTTAAAAATGTATGTTTCAATCTGTATTCAGACACCATCAACTGTTTCTCTGGAGATGGATAGCATTTTTCATCTTAAGTCCTTCAGAGTTGTCTTGGGTCATTGTATTCCTGAGAATGGCTAAATCATTCACAGATGATCATCTTAAAATATTGCTGTTACTTTGTACACAATAGATTTCACTTTGCATCAGCTCATGTGAATCTTTTCAAGTTTTTCTGAGAGCATCCTGCTCATCATTTCTTATAGCACAATAGTATTCTATCAATATATACAATATTTGTGTACGTATAGGTCCTTTTCCTTTTCGTTTTTCATCTCTTTTGGGATACAGACCTAGTAGTGGTATTGCTAGGTCAAAGCCCCTTGGGCATAGTTCCAAATTGCTCTAAAGAATGGTTGAATCAGTTCACAACTCCACCAACAGTGCATTCATGTCTCATTTTTCCCACATGCCCTCCAACATTTGTCATTCACCTTTGCTGTCTTATTAGTCAATCTAATAGGTATAAGTAGTATTTCAGAATTTTAATTTGCTTTTCTCTAATCAATAGTGAGTTAAGAGAATTTTTTCATATGGATATAGATAGCTTTATCTGAAAACTGCTCATATCTTTTGAACATTTATCAATTAGGAAATGGCTCTTATTTTTATAAATTTGACTCATCATTTGAACAAGCAACTTGCTTCAAGTGTTTTTCAAAGATAGTATTGTTAACTATATTTCATGATTTTCTTGCATCACTCTCATTTCTCTTCCCAGTTTTTCTTCTTCCTGTCTTACTAGATTTTCAAAATTC
Organism: Bettongia penicillata ogilbyi; assembly: GCA_023548195.1. Classification (NCBI taxonomy): domain Eukaryota; kingdom Metazoa; phylum Chordata; class Mammalia; order Diprotodontia; family Potoroidae; genus Bettongia; species Bettongia penicillata. The sequence goes on from JAJHZJ010000280.1 coordinate 327,874, forward strand.
TTTCTGAGCTCTTTCATGGTCTAAGACCAATTCATATTTTTCTTGGAGACTCTGGATATAGTAGCATTGACTTCATTTTCTGAGTATGTGTTTTGATCTTCCTTGTCACCATAGTAATTTTCTATGGTCAGAATTTTTTCTGCTGTTTGCTCATTTTCCCAACCTATTTCTTTACTTTTAACTCTATGTTAAAGTGACTCTCTGATTCCTGGTGAAGGGCATATTCTCATAAGCTTCAGGGGATTTATGTAGCTATTTTTGGAGGTACTTCTAGAGACCTGTAAGTTTTCAGTTCTTCCCAGGTGGTATGATCTAAAGAGAAGTGCATTAACTACTACTCTCTTGGCCTGTGCTCTGATCTATGAGTGATCACAAACACTCTTTTCTGCCCTGGAACTGTGAGAAAGGTCCTTGCTCCTTTGTGAGCACAAGCTCTGGTACTAGTGCTCATGCTTGTGGGTCTGTGACCCAGATTTGAGTATAGGCAAAGCAATGAAGTTCTGCCCCCAGTAACAGCAAAGAGACTCATGTAATCTCCTGATCAGGTGTTCAATCCTCTTGCTGTCTGTGGGCTCAAAGCCAGAAGCAATTGTTTGCTGTAACTCCCAAGGCCTATTCTTGGTTTGCTGGGGCTGGGTCTATGCTGGCGCAGTTCACACTGGACTATGCTCCACTCTCACCCAGGTATGATGACCTTTCCTGCCAACCTTCTAAGTTATCTTTGGCAGTAAAATTATTTCACATCATCTTTTTATGGGTTCTGCCACTCCAAGAATTGTCTTATGGCCTTATTTAAAGGTATTTGGAGGGGTCTGGGGGAGAGCTCAGGTGAGGCACCAACTTTTCTCCACCATCTTGGTTCTGCTTCCTGCTCATCCCTTCTTATAGTACAATAGTATTCCATCACAATCATATACCATTACATGTTCAGCCATTCTCCAATGGATAGGAATTCCCTCAATTTCTAATTTTTTCCATCACAAAAAGAGCTGCTACAAAATTTTGTGTGTATGCATATATACATATATGTGTGTATGAGTGTATATGTGTGTGTGTGTATATATATCCCTGTCCCTTTTCAAAAAAATCTCTTTGGAATACAGACTTAGTAGTATTGTTGATGGGTCAAAGGATATACAGTTTTATAATCCTTTCAGCACAATTCCAAATTGCTCTCCAGAATGACTGGATCAGTTCAGAACTCCACCAGTGGTACATTATTACCCCCTCTAACATTTGTCATTTTCTTTTTCTTTCATATAAGCTAATCTGATAAATGTGAGGTGGTACCTCAGAGTTGTTTTAATTTGCATTTTGAAAATGACAATTATTTAGGAACAGTTCAAATATACTTTATGAACTGGTAGCCATAAAATATCTTAGTGTTATTGTGAAAATAGTTTTGACTTTGCAGACCCTTTGAAAGTGTCTGAGGGATTATTGGTTTAGACTTTAGAAAGATAGGAATGCTACTTACAAACAAGAGTCCTTGAATATTTTCAAATTCTCATTTAAACAAGCAACTGAAATGTTTACCCTAATATTGCTGATCTCAAAAGTGTTCCTTTAATTTAAAGCTCTTTTCTTCATTTGTAGTCAATAAATGCATGAGCCTTGTATGTAAGAGACAATGTCATGTAAGGGAAAGGGCACTGGAATTCAGGAAGATGAGATCATATCTGGCATCTAACATTTACTAGCTATGTGGCCTTATACATAAAAATTAAATGCTCCATGCCTCAGTTTCTCTATCTGTAAAATGAGAAGGTTGGACCTGATAGCCTTTAAGATTCCTTTCAGCTCTGAATATGATGATTCTATGTGAAAGGCACATCGTGGTGCAGTGGGCCCAGAGTCAAGAATAACCATAGTTTGAATTCTGCCTGGAATATCTGCTTAGCTTTTCAACCACAGGTGAGTCACTTCCACTTCTGCAGATCAAATGAAATCATGTGTATAAAGTAGTTCATAAAACTTAAAACACTTATATTTAATCACATCTATTCTTTTTGGATTCAGTTTTCAGAAGAGACAGATTAGGATAAACAAACCAAACAGACTATGAATTAATATGCTCTACCCTATGTTTATTAAGAATTGAATGGTCTAGCCATCATGGAAAACAATTTCAAATTACGACTAAAAAATTGCTTAAATATATACCCTTTGGCAACTCTGATGTAATTAGCAGGCCTACATATCCCAAAGAGGTCAAAGAGAAAAGAAAAGGATACATAGTTATGAAAAAATTTACAGCAAGTTCTCGATTAATGAAAATAATGAACTCTTAAAGCGATTGCATATATTGAATCAAAGTTACGATTGTGTGGAATGGGTTCCAGTGGAAATATGCAGTTCAAATTTGAATAATGGAACCACTTTGCTAGATCCACTATTTGCACTTCTCAGGACCTGACACTCTTTTTGAGATGGCAAATTAGAAACAGAAAATTGGAGTGAGATGGAGAGGGGAGGTACATATCAGTTGAGGAATGACTGTACAAATTATAGTACTCTGAGAAATTACTATCTGTACTTACCAAAGCAATTTTTTTAATGAAAGTGGTACAAAGAACTTTTGAAGAATTGAGAACTGTAACATGTTAGGCACTTTCAAGACCATCCATTGATTAACTATTCTCTGAATGGAATCAACAACAGTATTTACATTAGCTAGGGAGAAAGAGAACCTGTCCTCAATTTGACATTTCTCTAGCATCAAATGGGATCATCATAAAATTACAATGTTTCCATTTGGAGTACAGAGTCTGAAGCCCAGTTGCAACATCTTCCACAACAAAACTATCAATTTTTATGACAGGAAAATCAAATGTCTTGTATCTTGCAAATATACCCCAGTCATGATGGCAGTTAGGTTCTGCACAGAATATTTTTCCAGTTTTATCCAAGAGCCCAAAGTTCTTTGGTCTGGGGTGTGGCTCAGTCACAAATGATTCCTTGAATGCATCCCCAATCACAATGTGATGAGTGTCCTAAAGAAGAAAGAACAGAATAATGCACATCAACGGAAAATGCTAAAATAGGAACATGGTCTATATAAAGAAACTTGTTGGAACAGGAACAAGTAGTAAATCTAGAAAACACAGTATGTGGAGTTAGAGGACCTTCATTCAACTCCCAGCCTAGCTGCTTGTTACCTGTGGGCGAATCAGTGAACCTTTTGGGCTCTCAGTTTCCTCAACTGTAAATCAAAGGGGTTGCTCTACATATCCTCTAAGGTCCCTTCTAGTTCCCATTCCATCATCCTATCTAAATGTCCTCAAACACATAATTCCACCTACAAAGACTGGAGCTAAAATTTGAAGAGGAGGTATGAGAGTTATTTGGAAGACAGATGGCCTTCATTAATTTAGGATTAAAATTCTCAAATTCTTAGCTAGGTGGGCCTGCATTCACCTAATGCCACATAGATCTCTATAATTATCCAAGAGAATAATAATAATCTAATAATAATAATAATAATAGTTCGAGAGAATAATAATTTAAGAGAAATGGCCACAAATTAATGTATATCTGAGTATACATCATCCTATAGAGAATCACACAGAAATGAAATAAAAAGAAATGCTAGATTTTCTAAAAAGTTACAAAACTATACAAAAATAGTTGTACAGTCATGAGCATTCAATAAAAGAACTCTCCATTTATTAAAATTTTAGTTTTAAATTAAACTGTTATCTCTTTTACCTGGAAAGAATCTATTTTGCAGACACAAAGGCCAATATGATGTAGAATTTAGAAAGATGGGAGTAGTAATTATAAGTGAAAACACTTGAATATTCTCAAATTCTCATAAGTACCTTTATTATTTACAGAAATGCTGCTGATCTCAAAAGGGTTTCTTGGTTTTCATCAGTATGTTATCTAGCTCCAACTCCAAATTCGATTTAATTAGAATATTATCTAGTCATATCCTATTATTTTAAAGATGAGGAAATTAAGGTCTAAAGAAGTAGTTTGTCAGTTTTAAATAAGTTATTCAGCTTAATTTTTTTTTTACTCCTTTTACCAAAAGTAATTAGAATGATTTTAAATTCCAACTGTCTAAAGAGTAAGCTAAGCATTGGATGCAGAAGGAAACTTTACTCAAAGCACAAATGATATAGTGCTTAATACTTCAAGAGAGAGTGTGGACCCTCCCTTCGTTAATGAACATCTCAACCCTTCTAAAGCTTATAAGCTAGTCTTTGAAAGCTGAAAAACATTACCTTTAAAGCCAACCTAAGAAAGAGGCTTCAATCACCTAGTTCATATCCAACACCTTTTCAAATAGTTTTAACCACAGGTACCCAACAGGCCTTGTACTGCTGACATGGCTTTCCCTGGAGAAGGATAAGAAAACAAACTTCTCTCTTTTCCTTAGGAATATGGGAGATTGTGTTGTGGATATGCTTTAATAGACTGGCTAGTCTTGTTGACCATTTTCCCTTCCCCCTTTTTGGTCTATAACAAGAGAAATCTTGCTGGATAGAAGGGTGGTGAGTTTTACATTCAGAAACTTAAAAAGAAAAGGTATAACTATGCAGCTTCCTACACACCAGGTGCCTTGCTACTAAAAGTTTGTGAAAATTAAACCAAAGTAGACTAAAATAGAAAAGCTAGTATTGTTGCTATAAATATGCTAAAATATGAGCATTTCCCAAATAGGTAAGTGAACAAAGGACATGAACAACAGCTTTCAGAATAAGAATTGTGCACTACCAATATCCACATTAAAAATATTTCAAATCTTATACTGCTAAGATGACAAAAGCTTTTAATTTTTAAATATATATTAACCTTTCTTCAAATAGAATAACAGGCTACTAAAACCTTAGATATAAAAGAGAAACTTAGGAACAAAGCAAAAGTTACATTATAGTTACCAACAAATAAAATCATTAGGTATGTCAGACCTACTACTCCCTGAAACTGAAAATACTGGAGGGGATATAAGAAGACAGGCACACTATAATTAACTGTTGGTAGAACTATTAATTCATCTGACTATTCTAGAAATCACTCAGTTGATCCAGTGATCCTAATACTGGCCAAATGCCATAAGAAGGTTAAACACAGAAGTAAAAGTTGAAAAAATACACAAATATTCATAACTGCACCTTTATGGTAGTGAAAAACAAAGTAAATGACCCTTGACTGGGAATAACTGAACAAATTATGGTAGATGAATGTAATGGATCTTTAATATATCTTTAATATATAATGGATACCTTAATATGACAACTATGAGAAATTCATAAAACATGGGAAGACCTATATGAACACCTGCAGGAAGGAAAAGAAGCAGGACCAGAACACGATATACAGTAATATACATAAAAATCACAATGAAAGGCAAGTGAATTCTGATTAATTGCAATGATCAGTCTTGATCAATGAGAAGAGATGATGAAACATAACTCCCTTCTCTCAGTAGAGTGATGAGATGAGGTTACTGATGCACAGGTAGATGGTGCCATGGAATGTCAGCTTGGAGTCAGGAACACCTGAGTTCAAATAGAGCCTCAGACATTTACAATCTGTGTGATCCTGGACAAGTCACTTAACCCTGTTTGCCTCAGTTTCCTCATCAGTAAAATGAGCTGGCGAAGGAAATGGCAAACCCACTCTTTGCCAAGATAATAGATGTTAGCTATTTATATGATTATTATACACCATCAGTCTATGGCCACTATATTGGTTATTTATGCTTACTTGCTTTTTCTATGATACAAGGGAGGGTTCAGCAGGTGTTTAGTTTAGGAGGATTGAAAAGGTCAGGAAATTAATATTATGTAAAAATAAAAGTTATCTATAAAACATTTTAAAATAAATGAGCACAGATAAGCTTTAAGCAACTATTGAAATAGAAATGGGGACAAATTAGTGAAATTTTGCTTACCTCTATGACTCTAATGTCAGCTGTATGACATGCAAACACTTTGCATTTTCTACAAAGTAATCGTTTGTTGCTCTCCTCCAGCTGTGGTTCACCTACTATTATATTATCTCTGACAGCTTTTTCTTGAAGTTGCAAATGATGGATCTAAGGAAAACAAAGGCATTGTTTAAAAACATATTGGTCCTCAAGATATCTGAATAACCCTATTCAGCAATGGCACTTGAAAAAAATAAGGCCAGGTAGCAGTCTGACTGGACAAAATAGTCCTAGCACGTAGTATGTGCTATATGTCATGGGGGAAACAAGTGATCCTTCCTAGTACTCCTGTCCCTAGCTGACATTTGGCATTTCCAAGTCCTCATATGGCATTCTAGGACCACTCTCCAGGGTCTGCACATCCATCTTCCAACTCATCTTTGGAGGAATACTGAATGCTCACAGCCCATACCCTTATTAGGATTGTACAATCTTCTGTACCCCATCTCTTCTGTTGTGCTAAGGATAACGGGATGTCAGTGTCTGGTTAAATGCCTTTATTTCTAGTTTATTGAATAGATTGATACAGATCATAGAGATTTGAGATCAGAGACTCCACTAGATTTGGAGCCAGAGGACTCTCTGGCTAAAAACATAATTAGGATTCCATGCAAATTCTACAGAGAAAGTCAACCCAAGAAAGATGGAAAGCTCTCTAGAATGAAATTCTTAAAACAAAAAAGATCATTTGGTGATAAAAAAAAAGGCAGTTTTAAACCAATTGAGGGGCAATAGAAGGAGCTGGGGATATTTAACTAAAAAGAAGATTAGACGTGAAGGGGCCATGAATGCTTTTTTCAAGAACCTCAAAGGCTACAAGGAAGAAGGATTGGGCTTGTTCTGCTTGGCCCTGAGGCCAGAACTAGAAGCAATGAGTATAAGCTGCAAACAGGCAAACAAGCTTATTGTTAAGAAAAAACTTCTAGATAATTACAACTATCCAAAAGTGAAATGGGATGACTCAAGTGGTACTGGGTTTCACCACAGTAGGAGGAAAATCTGGATAGCCTCTTTATTGGGTTTGCTGTAAGATGAACTCTTGCTCAGGTACAGCCTCTGAGTCCTTTCCAATTGTGAGATTCTGTAATTATGGAAATCCCAGTTCTGCTACTGATTACCTAGATTACTCTGGGCAAGTTCATTCACCTCTCTGGGCCTTAATATCTCCAACTGTAAAATGAGGGAATAAAATGGGATGATCTCCAAGGCCACCTTCTGCCCTTAATCTATGACCAGGGTCCTCTACTGTGTCTAGCAGGTTATCTTTTGATTCCAAGTAATGATAATAATGACGATGGTTTGTCTTTAGCGTCAATATACTAAAATGTCACTAAATGGAAATATAACTTCATGAAAAAAGAGGTTCCCCCTCAGTAAAATGGAATAAAAAGCAAGGATTTTCTTTGAAAATAATAATTTTTAAAATTCATATGTTTCCAAATTTTAGGTAGGATTTTTTATAAATGTCAGAATTTGTTATGAAGCATATTTTATCTAAAAATTTGTATTCTCTCCCTGCAAAAGATTAATCCTTCAAATTCAAGGGGTTCTTTGCTTCTCAGTACTTTTCCAAGCATCAAGATCTTATTTTTGAAGCAACAACAGTGCCAATATTTATTTACTGAGGGAGGGAGTATCTTAATAATAAAAAGAACACTGACTTTTGAGACTGAGGATGCACCAGAAGAAAGGTAAAACAACTGTGCTGCAGAGATCAAACTAGTTTTCACTTATACACAATTTCACCCAGGTCTACTTAAAAGTTATAATGGGAGAAATTAGACCATGAAGTATGAATGATTCTGTCTGAAAGAGACAAACTGAATTGAAAGAGAAGTGAAATTTTTCTCTAGTAAAAACACACACACTTTTAATCATATATAAAATGTGGACACAGAACGTCAATGACAATTTCTTGCTCTAACATTCTACGGGTTAGCCTGCATAAAGCCAAAAATTTTTCCCCCCAGAGGGAGTTCAGTGTCTTTCTAGGGGTTCTTGGAATGAAATTTCACTAAGACATTTAGAAGAAATACTTTTTCTTAGATTGCTCCAAAGTATTTTCACAGATCTAAAGAGGAACTGACTATTTAAATTAGCAGTAATAAGAAACTTAAAAGGATGTGATTGCTCAAGTTTAGTCTTCATGATAGACAAGGAAGGACAAGGTCTGGGTAGATATAGGCACTCTGGATTTGGGGAGAGATGATTTCAGAGTTCGAAGGAAAAATAAGAATTCTTTTAACTCTATTATGAAAATTCTACAGGGAAAGTCAGTCTAAGAAGAGTAGCATGCCATTATTTGCCAAGAAAGTTAGTATGATGTAGTGGATAGAACAATGAATTTGGAGCCTGACATTCATTTGTAGCTCCATAACATGGTCATACTTCTCTTTAGTGACCGTAGCTCTAATCCATTCCTCATTATTCTCTTTTTCCCATTCCTTGCTTCTTCAGGTCAATCTATCTCACCACTCATCAATCAATATAATATAGCTTGGAAGATATCGGTGACTTCTTGGCCTATATGATAAACTCTGAAAGGCTTAGCCTGAAATTCTCCTCAACTCTAGCAAACAAAGGTTAATACCTTGAATTTTAATACTTTTAATACCTTTAATAAGGAGGCAATGGAAAACTGATTCTTATAGCTTCATCAGGACCATTATCACCTGTGTTTAAACTGAGCTAGTTCTTGCCCAGGCCTTCATTGCCCCAACCATTAGCCAGATAAGAAAACTCACCTTTCTTATAAATACTTCTTCATTCCATGTCTGTAGGTCTTCTATGGCATCATTCATCATTTTTTCTTTATATACATTGGTTTGTTCTTTTTCAATTACTTCTTCCTTACTAGACAGCAGGAAGCATTTGCTCCCTCTTGCTCTTCCACGACCTGTAAAATAGGATATGCCATTTAATATTCTTTCAGACTTTAAAACCAGAGTGCAATCAGAAAAGAGGAAAACAAAGCATAATGCCTACAGGCTTATCTCACTTTATGGGATAAAGAAGCTCCCTATTTCCAATTTGGGAAAATAAAAAATCCTTAGCTTGGTCTTTAAGGACCTCCACAATATGGTTCCAACCTACCTTTCTACCCTTAATTCACATTATTCCTTTTGATACATTCTACATTCCAGCCAAACTAAATAAACTACCAGCTGTTCTCTTATGACAACATGGCACTTCCTGCTGCTTGTCTGGGCTATTTTCTGTGCCTGAAATGGAATTGTTTCTCATCTCCACCTTTGTTTTTTTCTTTCATATCTTCCAGTGGCATCAATCTTCAGGATTAATAGTGTTCTTTTCCCCCTCAAATATTCCTACAATATTATGTCTGGATTACTCCTTTGTTCCCATCATTGAGTACCTTGTATTTTGCTCATCTGTGTGTGTGTGTGTGTTTGTGTATTTCTTCTAGAGTTTTATTTTATATGTATACATGTATACATCTACACATATTTGTATATATGAAACATAAATTTATACATGTATTTATAAACATAAATTTATACATACATTCACAAATATACACATAAAGAGGTATGCATATATTCACACACATAGACATAGACATATATATAGGCATACAGATCTACATATGTATGCATTCATACATACACACATATCTCCCTCACCAAAATATGAGTTCCTATAATGCCAGTAGGAAATGTACCATATTTTAGGAGGCAGCCAGGTGATGCAGCAGATAGAGAGGTAGGTCTGGAGTCAGGAGGACCTGAGTTCAAAGCTGACCTCAGACACTTACTAATGTGGACAAGTCACCCACTCTCTGTTTGCTTCAATTTCTTCAATTGTAAAATAAGGATAATAATAATAACGCCACCCACCTCCCAGGTTATTGTGAAGATTAAATGAGCTAATAGTTGTGAAGCGTTCAGCAAAATGTGCTGTAGAAATGCTTGTTCCCTTCTTCTCCACCTTTTATCTCTATTTCTAACACAGTATGGAAGTGCTGTTGAGTTGGTTTGCTGGGGGAGGGGTTGGGGAGATACATAGGCCAGATTACAGGATATGTAATTTCACTAGTGTAGGTTATCTTCACTTTCTCTGCATTTTACTTCTCAGAGAGTTCTCTGAGGCCCTGAGATAAATAGCCAGAATTTGTCATACTGGACTTCAGCCAAGGTTTTCCTGACTCTGAGGTATGCTCTCCACCACTATTCCATGCTGCCTCTCAGTACTGACACACAACAGACACTTCATGTTTATTGACTTGAACCACTACCATGGCAGCATGGGGAAGAAGAGGCAAAAGATACAGCTCCATCATGTAACATCTATGTGATACTAAGCAATTCCCTTAACCTCTCTGGCCTTCAGTTTTCTCATATGTAACATGCAGGGGTAAAACTAGATATTCTTTGAGGTCCTTCCCAGCTTTAAATCCAATGAATTTCCTAACAATTAAAGTTGCTTAAAAAATGGAATGAGTTGCCTGATGATATTAACCCTGTCAGGGATGTAGGAAGAACTTACGTTTTCTGAGAAGATGGACTAATTGGCATTTTCCAACCTAGACCACAGTTAGACTATATGATGTCATCCACCCCCCTGTCTCTTAACCTTTAGCCCATGTGTTGAGGTTCCGTATGGCTCAGAAGGCAGGGACAATAGCTAGAGTGAAATATGGAGCATGACACAGGGGGAATCAAGTAAAAAGCACTTATTAATTGATTATTTTGTGCCAAGGTTTGTCTCAAGAACTTGGGATACAAAGAAAGGCAAGAAGAACAAGAGAGAATGAGTCAGGGTTTTTTTTTTTTCTTTCTCATTTACAGGCTGTAAGAATGTACCTCTAGTTGTAAAAGTTTTCCAGAACATTATGTATGTTCAGCAGAGAGGTGGCTGGGAAGCACTGGACTACATGACTCCTAAATTCCTTCCAAATCTGGAATTCTTTATATTTAGAAAGGTTGGATCATATCACAGGTACAATCCTACAAAACTCAACTAGTTAGGTTAAAATCCTACCCTTGGGTTTTTTCTCACAACATATTAATCAATGGTGCAAGTACAGGACAGCTAGACAAAACTGATATGAAAAATCATAGCGGGATTTTAATGTACTGTTAACTTCATATTAGTCAACAGTAAGATAGCACCCCCCCCTGCCAAAGTCAATTTGATTTTATGTTGCATTAAGAAGAATATAATGTTTAGAATGAAGGCGGTATGAGTCTCACTATAAGTTTCACTTCTGGGTACCATATTCAAAGACAGACATTGACATTTTCCACAACAGTTGCAAACACTACATTTAATGCCTTATTTAATCTCCTTATTTAATGCCTCACTTGATTTTGTTACTTAGCAAATCAGTAAAAAAAACATAAATCATTTCTATGGTTGCATGTACCATGGAGTCCCTTAATGGACTTAATATGTGAGTGAAGCATTTCTGAAGGAAAACCTTAAAAGTTGCATTTGTTGTAAGCAACAAATAACAAACACTGTAGCACACTGTATATATTCTCTACATGTCTCAGTCAACCATGTAATAAGATGTGTTGCAAAAAAATAGTCCACAAAATCTTGTTCTAATCTTTTCTCATGTTTTCACCAAGTCAGCTCGACTTAGTGACAAAATAACAAATTTTGGAAGAATTAATTAAATAATACTAAGGAACCTTGAACAATCTGAAGTAAGGCAAGAACTAGCAACAAAAACAAATAATGTGTAAATTCTTACCATCTAGGTTAGTTTGGCTAGAATTTAAAGTGTGTCAGCTTTGTGATAGATGTCCTCAATTTCTTCCATGACCATTGAGTTATAAAAACTCAGATATCATCCAGATAGTTTTTTTTTGTTAAGCTTGAGACAAATCGTTACTAGAAACATTGAAAACAATGACACTAAAGTTTCTCTAACCTCTGGTTTGAATCATCTTGATAACGTTGCCAACATATTCATACAAAATGACCAGATTGCATTGTGCGATGTCAATGCCTTCATCAGCAACTGAAGTGGCAATCAGAATCTTGTTCTCTCCACTGGTTCTGAATGAATCCAACACACCTTTCTGTGATGGGAGAGTCATACCTGTGTCACAGTGTTAGAAGTCAAAAACAAAAATGGAGTAAAGAAAGTTCAACTTTTGAATCCCATGAAACAGACAAACACAAAATTGACCTTCATAACTGAGAGGACCCAGTTATAATAATGCTGAAGTGGTCAAAAGGAGGAGGATACCAAGAATCACACAGTTCTTAGACCATCTACATTGTTAATTTAACTCCTGAAACCTTAAATGTGAGACGTTTTGTCCAGTAACTGAATTGAAGTATCATTGTAGGAACTAAGCTACATTGATATTGACATTTAGAAGTCCTGTATGAATAGAAAAGAAGGTAGACCGGCTATGCGGAAAAAATGATTGGCAGCTTGCATGGAAAGTGGTACATTGGTAACCGATAAGAAACTGAAATGAACTAAATACTTTGTGAACATGAGCAAGTTACTTAATATTGTTGCGCCTTAGCTTTCTAACCTGGAAAGTGAAGAAAATAAACCTTACAGAACACTGCCCACATGAAGTTACAACCCTGATGTAGTATCGTTGCAAGCAGATCACAGATCCAGAATAGATGCAGAAATGGACTGCAGAGACTATGAAATGCGACCCTTTCACTTTGCAATGGAGGGTACTGAGTTCCTGGAAATTGGGTGACACAACGACAACAAACAGCAGCATTTATATAACACTTTAACATTTAGATAAGCTGATTTTTTCCACTACATAGCAATTCCCATCTATTCCCCTAACCAATGAATTTAAATAACTGAGTTTTCTCGGTGATGATAGGTTTTATAACCTGGGCTCTGTGAGCTTGTTCTTTTAAACACTTGGATAACTATATTTCAATACAATTGTTCTATATTTTCTTTTATTTATTTAAAAGCATCATTCCGAGAAAGGGTTCATAGGCTTCTTTAGACTTCCAAAGGGGTCTATGACATACATAAAAAGTTAAGAACCCATGGTGTAGAGATTAGAAGGCCCTTTCGATTATCTTCACTGGAGATGATGGTGCTGATATAAATTTTGAGTTTATTCCCCCTACATTTCCAGTTAAGGTATCAAGAATAGTCTCTGTGAGGAATAATTAAAACTTTTGTTTCCACAGAAATTATGTAATACATGACTTATGAAATCTAGGGGATCCATACATACCAGAAAGTCTTTTGACTTGCAGCAAATGCAGGGAAATAAATAGATTGTAGAAGAAAGCAGTGATGGGTGATGTTGATTAAACATTTTCACTCATCAGGCTAATAAGTGTACCTAAGAACTAACATTCTCTCATTTGTTTTCCAAGTAAAGCCAGGAATTGCCTCTCGTTTGTCAACAATAAGGGCCACATGAAGCTAAGAGCAGTTCTCTGCCTATGGTTATTGAGAATGAGGCCTGGGACACTATCCATATAGATTAGTACCAGATTATCTTCTAGTCAAAAGAGGGGAATGGGAGACATAACAAAACATTATATCTCATACAGAAGATAATGGGCAAAGCAACTGGTTTTATCTTGTTTTGAGGTTAAAAGTTAACTAAGTAGAATAAAAGTTAAGTCTAGCTTGGAATGCTCATGTGTAATAAGTTTATGAATATCCTCCTCTGGGAGGACTAAAGGTTCATTTTAATGGTCATACAATGCATGCAGCAGAAGAATATATCAAGGGGAGCTAGGTAGTAGGTGTATGGGAAAGATGTACACCCTTAATTATTCAGTCAATGGGGAGATGGAGAGGGATTTTGTGGTGGGGCATAGATTTTTAAGGCTTACTTTTCTTTCTGGAAGGTGTATCTATTTTACAAGACACCCGCCACTGCAGTTGAGCACAATAAATTTGTCTTTTATCTTCAACTCTCTTGAGCCTGAATAAGTTATTTCGCACAGTCTCATTAGGTCAAGATGAATTTTTTTCATTAACATAAATAACAAAATATTAAACATGCATTATTGGCAAAGTTCTGAGGGAGGGAAGGTAGAGAGGGTAGAAAGGTCATCTGAACTTCAAGATTAGGAAGCCTCAGCACCCCTGGAACCCCCAGCTCCAACAGAACCCCTGCCATTCTATACTCCTCCAAAAACCCCAGATCCCAGTAACACAGGAGGAGTTGCAAGAGAATTCACCCCTCTGGATTTTAAATTTTTACAGGAATTAAAGCAAGGGGCAATCAATTATGGACCAAGTAATCCTTACACTCAGTCTCTTCTAGATAGCATTTTTCAGACAGCCCTATGCCCCACTGATTGGTGTAATTCAAATAAAACCACTCTTGAAGGAGATTACTTAATGTGGAAATTTAAATTTCACAAAGCATGTTTGGAACAAAGCAAAAGAAATCAAGCCATAGGTCTAATTTGTGCAGAGGATTTTTGACAAAATTTTCTGTTTTTTGAATTCTTTCTTATCTGTAAATGTATTCTATCTCTGTTCTGTGTGAGTGTGTTTGTGTGTTAATCTCTTTCCCATGTTTTCTCTTTCCCTTGGCCCTTCTCTCTGATGACTGCAGCATCAGGGAGGAGTATGGGAGAAAGAAAGAGAAACCAACTGTATTGCTAAAGGCAGTTTCAGGAAAGCATAAAAGTTTTGGGAAGTTGTTTATAAAACTCTCTCTCTTTCTACTTCTAACCCTGGCCAGGTTGGGAAGGTGGAGAGAAAGACAAGAAGAAATCAGGGAAGTTTTTTTCCCCTCATATCAGAGGCAGGTTGACTAGCATTTTAATTATCTCATGCCTCACCTGAAAGAGTTTTTGTATAATGGGAAATAACCAGAAAGTAGTTCTGGTCATTTTAAGCGAAACATGTCACTCCTAATTGGATGTTTAAAAACAGGTCAGAATTTGTTATATTATTTGTCACTAAGGCAAATTGGAAAAATGCATAGATCTGAAAAAGATACCTCAGCAGAGATAAAGTTTTTGAACTCTCCAGTAGAACCGAGGGGACTTGGCACCACTGGATAGTTGTCCAGAAGTCTCTTCACTTCAGCTGATAGATTCAAAAGCCCTCTCTTTCAAAAAAGGTTCTTTAAGGAGTGGACACAGAAGTAAAATTTACTTGAGTAAAGGTTAGAACCATTAAGATATTTTTTGCCCTGCAGTCCCAACTCATCATCCAGCTAGGACTACAGTGAATTGTACCTCTTCTCATCCCAGATTAGATCAAGGGAAAAGAATGCTAAAGAATAGTAGGGAATTTAATTTACCCTCCCTGAGGGTAGGGGTTGGGTCACAGCAGTATGAGATCACAAGTCAACCAGCCCCTACATTTAGTAAGCTCAATCTTCTATTAATAATATTTATATGTGATGGTTTGGAAATGTAATTAATGACACCTAAGTTTCACTATTTGTGTTACTGTTGTGTTTCTAAAATGTTATAGTCTTGTATTGTAAAAATTGAGTAACCCCTGCAATTCAAAAAGTGTTAGAGAAACCAATTTCTAATTTGAATTGTTGAAACTAAAAGATGTTGGGAAAATTGTGTAAAGCCAGTTATAATGTTTTCGTTTTTGTTATTGACATTTAGAAAACCAGGTATTTTCACCTTAGCCTATTAAAGAAGTTTCAGTTAAAACAATTTGGCTATCATTTTAAAAGTTGTAAGAAATAAGTTATTTGGAGTTACTGTTTTAATGCTAAACCTAAAACTGTTAATTGATTGCTGTATGTAGAAAAGGAATTGGATTAAAACTTTTTAGATATGCTTGTTGATGGCAGGCATGGGTGCGGTACCAATCTCCTTTATTTTGTAAAATTGTGAAGGCCCCTAGGAAACCATTCCTGCAGGTATAGCCATCAGTCTTGAGAAACTTGATTGGCTTATGCAAATTATAAACAATGAATAGGACTTGCTCAGAAGTTGTAATATATGGAGAGGATTTTTTGCAGCTGGCTTTTACATCTGGACAAATTTTAATCTTGAAAAGGAAAGATCTTAATGGGATTCCCTTATGCATATGAATTCTGCCTACTCTAACTCCATGACAATAGGAATGACTGTCTGGCTCTGAGCTGATGAGTGAATCTTGCTGTTTAAGGCAAAAGACATTTGAGACCATATATATTTTTGTTTTGAGTTTGAATTTGAGTATATTCCTTTTGTGTCTGGTCTTTGTCTAACCTCCATGCCAGGTTTGTCTTTTCCAGAGTGCAAGCCATCAACTTCCAGATATAAAATCTATCAAGGCAGGGACAGCTCCACATCCAATTTCAGTGGGAATCAATTTCAGAAGCTGAGACTTTCATCCCTTACCCCAAAAGATCTTTGGTCCCATCTCATACACAATTGCTAGGGCCTATTTTAGAGGGAAATAGAAAAGTAGACAGCTTTTCTCACTGACAGTTTTAGAAGCACAAGTATTCCTACAACCAATTTCATCAGTCAGCTTATGTCATGCAAAACACACCTCACTGACTGTGCAAAGACAGGCCCCGTGTTAACCTGGGGGCGAGGTTATGTTTCTATCTAGATACCGACCTCTGCCATACGTTGGAGAAGATAAGGATCAAGAAAAAGAGGAAAGGAAAAAGGCCAAGACCACAATGAACCCATCGTCGGACTGACAGGACAATGAAGACACTCCTTCGGCTTCTGGGCACCCTTCAGCTGACCACTGCAGCAGAAGGAACTGATTGAGAGGAAGATAGATGGACTTTTTGTACATAATCCACCTTGAGTTATGGGTAGTGAAATGGGGAGGAAAAATAGAGGAGACATGGATTTAAGGTTTTTGGGAAACAAATGGATATAAATAGAATTTTTGCTTTTGTGATTGGGAAATAACATGCTTTAATTGTACTATCACTGAATATGTTGGTTTTCATATAGCTAACACTAGCATTAAATCTGTAATTATGTGTCCTAGGTTTGCTGTAAGGCCTATCAAAAGTGAAGGATGGTATTTGTCTGTATCTGATCAAACTTTTAATCAGTTAATGTTGAAAGTAAGACAGAAAAGATGTATAAGTTGCACTATTTTAGGCATTACAAGCTTTGTGGAAGCATTGGCTTCCCCTGTGTCAATTGGTTTATTTGAACATACAATTTAATGGATACTTAAAGGATACTATTGTGGTGGTGGGAAACAAAATTGATGTTTTTGAAACAAGATTGCTCATAAGATGTGATTGTAGGTTCATTTCCATTGGTGTTACTTCTGTCCATTATAATACCTCTCTATATAATTTATAGACCAGGCCGCCAAGGGAAATCTTGACTCCAAGGAAGCTGCAAATGATTTGGGATTATGTTGCTAATACAAATCCCTTTGCATCCCTGTTCCATTGGCTCATATCTATAGTACCTCTCTCCCTTTGTTTCTCTGTATGGCCACCTATTCATAGGTGCCTTCTCTCATGGGTAAGCTTTTCAAACCTCAGAGTACCTTATCTCAGTCCCAACAAAAGAAAGGGGGAATTGTTGAGGGCCAGGGTGGAGTGCGGTTGATGAGATGAGGATAGACCTTTGGGGAAACTGTTCTTTGAGACTGTGCTCATTATCATCTGGAATGGCTCTCCATGCCCCCCAGATGTTGTTGTCTTTGTGAGACAAACAAGAGAATTACAGAAAACAAGGGATATGTAAAATAGATACCCCTAGATTGATTTAATCACCCTGACTAATTTAATCACTGGGACGAACAGAATGTCACGTAGACTTTGCAGTACCTTGTGTATATAAACCCTAACCCTCAGATCAAAAAAGGGAACTGGTCTATCTTTTCCCGCCTCCCGTGACTCTTTTCTTTCAACCACATCACCGAGCCATGTAGGGACACGGGCTGTCTGCTACAGGTTAGGGGCATCAACCTTTTTAAGAGTTAAATTGCTGTTTCATTTCTTATAGATCATATTTAACTAGATAGAAATGAAAAACATTTAATGAAAAGGGATTGATATTAACTAATTTTTAGATTAATTTGTAGTCTAGTTTGAGCATGAAAGAACTATCAGCACAAAACAATAAAAAAAATGAATGTTGCAAAATTACAATAAACAAACTGGCCCCAAAAGGAAAATTATGAGAAGACACCAGTGCTGTCTTTGCAGAGGTAAGAAAGGGGAGGGCTAGGAGGTCTACAAGTGTGGATCATTACATATATTGTCAGATACTTTTTTCAATGTATAGATCAGTTTTGTCAATTTTTTTTCTCTTCTTCCCCTTTTTTTCCTCTAAAGTTCATAAGGAATAGTTTACTGAGAGGAGGAAATGGAAGAGATAAAGGTAGAAATTAGATGATAGAAAAAAATATCAATACAATTATTTTTAAAATAAAGTTAAGTATATACACTTATTCATTCTCACTCTACAGCTATTCTAATATAAAATACCTGAATTCTGATTTCTTTTGCCACGTCCAGTCAATATAACAGGTTTTAGATAGCTTAGTTTGGGATTTTCTTCCATCCATTTCTTCAAAGCCTAAAGGGCAAATTATCCATTAGTAATTATTTTCAGAGAAAAACCTCGAGCATGTTGGGTGGACTAGCTGACAGAGCACCAGCCTCAAATCACAAACACTTGAGTTCAGGGACTGCATTTTTTTGTTTGTTTGCCTTTTTTGTATCCCCAGTGCTTAGCACAGTGCCTGGAACACAGTACACGATTAATAAATGCTTGTTTACTTAAACAGTAAAATAAACTTGTATGCTATAAAACAATAGTGAGTAATAATAATTAGCCATCTTGTTTTTCAAAAAAAGTAAGGAAATGTACCTTACTTTTTTCACTGGAGAGGCAGGGAGCAGGGAATATGAAATATGCTCAGATGTGACTATTTTCTTTTCTTCTTTTCTCCTTTGTTACAAGAGTAGGCTCACTACTGGGGTGTGGGGAAAGGGGAAGGATCACATATACAGAAATGATTGTTACATTCAAACAAAAGGCATCAAAAACAATTAGATGTTAAAGATTGAATTTAAAAAAATTGAATAAGCTAGGCAGCTCCTCATTCTGAAAAGAAAAGTAATTTCTTTAATGCGTCACTAAAGACACGTCGCATCAGTAACATAAACATGACAAAATTGTACCAAAGTGAGGCCACTTGATTGTGAGGAGAGAAAGAAGGGGAGGGCTTTTTGGTGGATTGGGTGTTTTTTGTTTTGTTCTTCATAGAACACCAGTTAATGAATATTCTTGGTCTATCTTATGCACAGGACCACAGATTCAGACATGGAAGGAACCCAAGAGGCCAGTTACTCTTGTTATGTTTTTTGTAATGTGATTGGGGTTAAGTGACTTGTCCAGAGTCACACAGCTAGTAAACATCGAGAGTAGGAAGTTGGATCTGAACTCAGGTCCTCCTGACAACAGGGCTAGTGCTCTACCCACTATGCCACCGAGGTTGGCTACTTTGCTGTTCACTCATGTCCAACTCTGAGTTTAACTCTTCATGATCAACTCTCTGTGACCCCCTTTTGGGATTTTCTTTGCTAAGATTAATGGAGTGTTTTGCTATTTTACAGATGAGGAAATAGAGGCAAACTTGTCCAGAATCACAAAACGTGTGTCTGAGACCAGATTTGACCTCAGGAAGGTGAGCTGACTTTAGGCCTGGTGCTCCATCCACTGCAACTAGCTAGCTGCCACCTACTCTAGCCTCCTCATTTTATAATCAAGGAAACTGAGATCCAAAAATGAGGCCTGACATTACCCAAGGTTACATGGGTAGTAAATGGCAGAACCATTAGAACCCAAATCTGATTCCATGTTTGCTGTTCCTTCTACTCCAAGAGGACTCCTTTACAAAGTTTTGAGAAAGATGACTTACATTTGCCAGAGCTCTTGTCTTCACAAAGAAAATGGTCTGGGTCTCTGGGTTTTGGTGATATTGCTCTTCCAAGATGAAAGTAACCTCATCTAACTTGAGATTCTCATTTCTTGGATCTATGGAAATATTTTCTAGTTCATGAACAATTTCTGGAAAAAAAGAGGGGGGTAAGATATGCCTTTTTATTAAGGCCTTCTTAGACTCAACAGTAATTAGAACATACTATAACAGATGTAGCTCAAGAGCTGGCCCTCTCAATCTCCAGCCAGGGTTTAGTGCAGCTAAGAAATGTGAGACCTCTGAAGACTACAGAGAACTATATAAAACAAGTAGTTACTGGAGGAAGTCAACATGTGAAGACTATTTCTACTGCCAGCTTAACTGAGTTCAGTATGTCTTTAGGGAGTTTGGTGGATGATGGGACCTCGTAGTCAGAAAGAAAGAATTCAAATGCAGTGCTAGACAGTGGCAGTTTGACAATAGGCAAATGACTTAATCTTTCTGCCCCAGCTTTCTCCTATTTAAAATGGGAACATTAATAGCATCTACCTCTTAAAGTCTTAAGGATAAAATAAGATATTTGTAAAGTTCTTTGCAAACCTCACAATGCTATATAAATGCTAGCAGCTATTACTACTATTATATCCTTTTTTCATGCAAAATATTTCTTTATAAGCTATGTTGCATACAAAAAAACTATAAAAAGCCAGAAAAATAAAGAAAGTAAAAAAGTATCCTTTAGTCTTCACTCAATTTATCAGTTATCTCTCTCTGGAGGTACAGAGCATTTGTTTCCCCAATTAATTAATTCATTTTTAGTTTTCAACATTCATTTCCACAAGATCTTGAGTTTCAAATTTTCTCCCCTACCCCTACCCCAAAACACCATACATTGATTACCTCTTCCCCCCATCTACCCTTCCTGCTATCACACCCCTCCCTTCACTTATCCGTATCTTCTCTCTTTTCTTGTAGGACAAGATAGATATCTATACCCAATTAGCTGTATTTCTTATTTCCTAGTTACATGCAAATACAATTCTCAACGTTCATTCTTAAAACTTTGAGTTCTAACTTCTCTCCCTTTGTCCCTCCCCACCTATCCCCACTGAAAAGGCAAGCAATTCAATATAGGCTATATATGTGTAGTTTTGCTAAAGATTTCCATAATAGTCATGTTGTGAGAGACTAACTATATTTCCCTCCATCCTATCTTGCCCTCCCCATTTATTCTATTCTCTCTTTTGACTTTATTCCTCCCCAAAAGTGTTAACTTCTAATTACCCCCCCTCTCATTTGCCCTCCCTTCTATCATCCCCCCCACACTCAACTTATCCCCTTCTCCTATACTTTCCCATAGTAATAGATTTCCATACCAAATTGAGTGTGCATGTTATTCCCTCCTTAAGCCAAATGTGATGAGAGTAAGCTTCACATCTTCCCTCTTACCTCCCCCTTTTCTCCTCCACTGAAAAAGCTTTTTCTTGGGGAGGAGCCAAGATGGCGGAGTAGAAACACTCACGTATGCTAGCTCCAAACCCACAGCCCATAAATTTCCTGTAAAAAGAACTCCCCACAAATTCTGGAGTAGTGGAAGCCACACAGTAGCGTAGTGGAGGAGATTTCTGTTCCAGAGAGCCCTGAAAAACCGACCCCAAAGGTCCATTATGCACTGGACAGTGGAGCCCAGCCCAGCCCTGCCCTGCCCTGGCCATGCAGCCCCAGAGGAGCAGATCCAAGCAGGCTTCAGGGACGGAACCTCCAGCAGCCGTGAAGGTCCCTCCACCCACAGGAGCTACAGGTCACTGAGACAGACTTCTGGGCTGGCCGAGCGGGGTGTCTCTGTGACTCGGACCCCCTCGGGAGGCAGCAGCAGAGGCAGCAGCAGGGGCAGTGGCAGCCCGGAACTCCTGGAGCAGATAGGAGCTCAGGGCCATTACTGAAGGTCTCTGCATAAACCCCCTGAGGGAACTGAGCCTGGGAGGCGACCCTGCCCCAACCTGAGCACCAGAACTGAAGCTCACATTGAATAGCAGCCCCACCCGCCACTGAAAGCCCTGAGCCTGGGGAGCAGCATTTGAATCTCAGACCCCAAGCAGTAGCTGGGCGGATCTAGGTGGGGGTGGAGAGGAATCTCAGAAGTCAAATAACTGGCTGGGAAAATGCCCAGAAAAGGGAAGAAAAATAAGACCATAGAAGGTTACTTTCTTGGGGAACAGATGTTTCCACCTTTCCTTTCTAATGAGGAAGTACAATGCTTACCATCAGGGAAAGACATAGAAGTCAAGGCCTCTGTATCCCAGACATCCGAAACAGATATCCAATGGGCTCAGGCCATGGAAGAGCTCAAAAAGGATTTTGAAAATCAAGTTAGACAGGTGGAGGAAAAACTGGGAAGAGAAATGAGAGAGATGCAAGAAAAGCATGAAAAACTGGTCAATACCTTGATAAAGGAGACCCAAAAAAATGCTGAAGAAAATAACACCTTGAAAAATAGGCTAACTCAATTGGCAAAAGAGGTTCAAAAAGCTAATGAGGAGAAGAATGCTTTCAAAAGCAGAATTAGCCAAATGGAAAAAGAGGTTCAAAAGCTCACTGAAGAGAATAGTTCTCTCAAAATTAGAATGGAACAGATGGAGGCTAATGACTTTATGAGGAACCAAGAAATCACAAAACAGAACCAAAAGAATGAAAAAATGGAAAAAAAATGTGAAATATCTCATTGGAAAAACAGCTGACCTGGAAAATAGATCCAGGGGAGACAGTTTAAAAATTATGGGACTACCTGAAAGCCATGATCAAAAAAAGAGCCTAGACATCATCTTTCATGAAATTATCAAGGAAAACTGCCCTGAGATTCTAGAACCGGAGGGCAAAATCAGTATTGAAGGAATCCATCGATCACCGCCTGAAAGAGATCCAAAAATAGAAACTCCTAGGAACATTGTGGCCAAATTCCAGAGTTCCCAGGTCAAGGAGAAAATATTGCAAGCAGCTAGAAAGAAACAATTCCAGTATTGTGGAAATAAAATCAGGATAACACTAGATCTAGCAACTTCTACATTAAGGGATTGAAGGGCATGGAATAGGATATTCCAGAAGTCAAAGGAACTAGGACTCAAGCCAAGAATCACCTACTCAGCAAAACTGAGTATAATACTTCAGGGGAAAAACTGGTCTTTCAATGAAATAGAGGACTTTCAAGCATTGTTGATGAAAAGACAAGAGTTGAAAAGAAAATTTGACCTTCAAACACAAGAACGAGAAGAAGCATGAAAAAGTAAACAGCAAAGAGAAGTCATAAGGGATTTACCAAAGGTGAACTGTTTATATTCCTACATGGAAAGACAATATTTGCAACTCTTAAAACTTTTCAGTATCTGGGTAGTTGGTGGGACTACACACACACGTATGTGCACACACCCATACATACACACATGCACGCACACACAGAGACAGAGCACAGAGTGAATTGAATAGGATGGGACCATATCTTAAAAGAAATTAATGTAAATGGTGAGAGAGAAATGTAGTGGGAGGAGAGAGGGTGAAATGGAATGGGGTAAATTATCTCTCATTCAAGAGGCGAGCAGGAGAATTTTTAGTGGAGGGAAAAAGAGGAGAGCTGAGAAAAAAACATGAAGTTTACCCTCATCACATTCGACTAAAGGAAGGAATAAAATGCACACTTATTTTGGTATGAAAACCTATCTTACAATACGGAAAGTGGGGGAGAAGGAGATAAGCAGGGTGGGTGGGATGATGGAAGGGAGGGCAATGGGAGGAGGGAGCAATTTGAAGTCAACACTTGGGGAGGGACAGAATCAAAAGGCAGAATAGAAACAATGGGGGACAGGATAGGATGGAGGGAAATATAGTTAGTCTTACACAACATGACTATTATGGAAGTCATTTGCAAAACTACACAGATATGGCCTAAATTGAATTGCCTGCCTTCCCAAAGGGAATGGGTGGGGAGGGAGGGATGGGGAGAATTTGGACCTCAAAGTTTTAGGAACAACTGTCGAGTATTGTTGTTGCTACTAGGAAATAAGAAATACAGTTAATGGGGAAAAAAAGTCATCTGGCCCTACAGGACAAAAGAGAAGATGGGGACAAGAGAAGGGAGGGATGATAGAAGAGAGGGCAGATTGGTGATAGGGGCAATTAGAATGCTTGGTGTATTGGGGTGGTGGGAGGGGACAAATGGGGAGAAAATTTGGAACCCAAGATTTTGTGAAATGAATGTAAAAAGTTAAACAAATAAATTTATATTAAAAAAAAAAAAAAGAAATGATGAGGGGCTAGTTCCAGAAAAATATGGGAAGACCTAGATGAACTGATGCAAACTGAAACCTAATTTTCTCCCTTTTCTTTATTTTGCTTGATTTTTTTTTAAAAATGCCTAATGTGGAAATACATTTTGCATGATTTCATATGTAAAAAAAAAATAAAGAAAAGGCTTTTTCTTGTACGTTTTTATGAGATAATTTGCCCCATTCCATTTTCCCCTTTTTCCTCCCAATATATTCCTCTCTCACCCCTTAATTTTAGTTTTTTACATATCATTCCTTCCTATTCAACTCACTCTGTGCCCTCTGTCTACATATATATGTATGTAAATGTGTGGGTGTGGGTGTGCGTGTGTACAATCTCTCCAACTACCCAAATACTGAGAAGAGTTTCAAGTGTTACAAATGTTGTATTTCCATGTAGGAATGTAAACAGTTCAACTTTAGTAAGTCCCTTAGGATTTCTCTTTCCTGTTTACCTTTTCATGCTTCTCTTGATTCTTGTGTTTGAAAGTCAAATTTTCTATTCAGCTCTGGTCTTTTCATCAACAATGCTTGAAAGTCTTCTATTTCATTGTATGACCATTTTTTTCCCTTGAAGTATTGTACTCAGTTTTTCTGGGTAGGTAATTCTTGATTTCAATCCTAATTCCTTTGACTTCTGGAATATCATATTCCAAGCCATTCGATCCCTTAAGATAAGTCAAATTTTCTATTCAGCTCTGGTCTTTTCATCAACAATGCTTGAAAGTCCTCTATATCATTCAATGACCATTTTTTTTCCTTTGAAGTATTATACTAAGTTTTTCTGGGTAGATGATTTTTGGTTTTAATCCCAGTTCCTTTGACTTCTGGAATATCCTATTCCAAGCTCTTTGATCCCTTAATGGAGAAGCTGCCAGATCCTGTGTTACCCTGATTGTATTTCCACAAATACTTGAATTGTTTCTTTCTAACAGCTTGTGACATTTTCTCCTTGATCTGGGAGCTCCGAAATTTGACCACAATATTCCTAGGAGTTTCTCTTTTTGGGCCTCTTTCAGGAGGTGATCGGTAGATTCTTTCAATATTTATTTTGCCATCTGGTTCTAGAATATCAGGGCAGTTTTCCTTGATAATTTCATGAAAGATAATGTCTAGGCTCTTTTATTGATCATGGCTTTCAGGTAGTCCCATAATTTTTGAACTCTCTCTCCTGGATCTATTTTCCAGGTCAGTTGTTTTTCTAATGATATATTTCACATAATCTTTTATTTTTGCAATCTTTTGGTTTTGTTTTGTAACTTCTTGGTTTATTGTATAGTCATTAGCTTCGCTGAACTCCACTCTCATATTTAAAGAACTATTTTGTTCAGCAAGCTTTTGCACCTCCTTTTCCATTTGGCTAATTCTGCTTTTTTAAAGCCTTCTTCTCCTCATTGACTTTTTGGACCTCTTTTCCCAATTGAGTTAGCCTATTTCTAAAGGTATTATTTTCATCAGCGTATTTTGGTTCTCCTTTAGCAAGCTGCTGATACATTTCAAGTTTTTCTATGGCTTGAGTCCATTTCATGTTCATTTTGGAGGTATTGGAGGTAGAAGCCTTGACTTCCTCTGACAGTATGCATTGTTCTTCCTCATCTGAAAGGATGGAAGGAGATACCTGTTCACCAAGAAAGTAACCTTCTATGGTCTTATTTTTCTTTCCTTTTTTTAGGCATTTTCCCAGCCAGTTACTTGACTTCTGTACTCTTTGTCGAGAGGAGGGTCCTAGTGCTCCTCCTCCCTCCAGGATAATGCTCAGGGCTGAGATTCAGATCAGCTGTTCAATTCCTCAGGGGTTTTACATAGGGGCAGAGCTGCCACTAAGGGCTGAGGTTCAGATCCCCTGCTCAATTTCCCCAGAGGCTTTAAGATGAGCTTCTCAGGACAACTGACCCAGGCTGCTGCTGCTGCTGCCACATCTCCCAACTCCTGGGGCCAGCGCTGGGGGGACCTTGCTCCCCTCTTGCCCAGCTGGGGAAGCCCTTCCACACTGACCTCTGAAGCTTTCTTTGGTGTTTGTGGGTTGAGGGATCTGGGACCCTTCCTGCTGGGAATTCTGCCCCAGAGGCCTGTTCTGGTCCTGTTCCTCTCCATGCCACACAATCAGGGATGGGCTCCTCTCCACTCAGTATCCCATGTGATGGACCTTTCCTGTTGGCCTTCCAGGTCATCTTTGGCTGGAAATCTCTTTCACTCTGTCATTCTGTGGCTTCTCCTACTCTTGAATTTGTTGAGAGTCATTTTTACAGATATTTTGTGGTCTGTGGGGGAAGCACTAGAGTATATGTGTCTTTCTACTCTGCCATCTTGGCTGTGCTCCCCTCAATCCCTTAATGTAGAAGTTGCCAGATCTTGTGTTATCCTGAATGTATTGTATTTCCACAATACTCAAACTGTATCTTTCTGGCTGCTTGCAATATTTTCTCCTTGACCTGGGAACTCTGGAATTTGGATACAATAATCCTAGGAGATTTTCTTTTTGGATCTCTTTCAGGAGGTGATTGGTGAGTTCTTTCAGTATTTATTTTGCCCTCTGGTTCTAGAATCTCAGGGCAGTTTTCCTTGATAATTGCATGAAAGATGATGTCTAGGCTCCTTTTTTGATCATGGCTTTCAGGTAGTCCCATAATTTTTAAACTGTCTCTCCTGGTTCTATTTTCCAGGTCAATTGTTTTTCCAATGAGATATTTCACATTGTATTCCATTTTTTTTCATTCTTTTGGTTTTGTTTTGTAATTTCTTGGTTTCTCATAAAGTCATTAGCTTCCACCTGCTCTGTTCTAATTTTGAAAGAACTATTTTCTTCAGTGAGCTTTTGAACCTCTTTTTCCATTTGGCTAATTCTGCCTTTTGAAAGCATTTTTCTCCCCATTGGCTTTCTCGGCCTCTTTTACCATTTGAATTAGTCTATTTTTAAAGGTGTTACTATCTTCATCATTTTGTGAGTCTCCTTTAGCAAGGCGTTGATTCACTTTTCATGATTTTCTTGCATCACTTTCAGCTCTCTTCCCAATTTTTCCTCTACCCCTTTTACTGGATTTTCAAAATAGTTTTTGAGCTCTTCCATGGTCTGAGACCACTGCATGTTTATTTTGGAAGTTTTGGATTTAGAAGCCTTGACTTTTAGGTCTTCCTCTGACGGTATGCATTGTTCCTCCTCATCCAAAGGATGGAAGAAAATACCCGCTCACCAAGAAAGTAGCCTTCTATTGTCTTATTTTTTTCCCTTTTTGGGGCATTTTCCCAGACAGTTACTTGAGGTTATACTCTGGGGACCTGTAACTTCTCAGTTCCTCCAACGTGGCACAATCAAGAGAGAGGAATTTATTCCTCTCCTGGCCTCCATTCTGGTCTGTGAGAAGGATTCCCTCTCCACCAGCTCCACCAGTCAGCCAGCCCTCCTCCTCACCCCAGGGCTGCCACTCAGGGCTGACATCCAGATCAGCTGCTCTATTCCCACAGGGGCTTTAGGCCAGGGCTCTAACAATTGAAGCTGCCACTGCCAAAGGCCAGGGACTGCTGAGTTCATGAAAGAGCTTTCTCACTGACCTTTGAAGCTGTCTTTAGCATTTGTGAGTTGAGGAATCTGGGACCCACAGCTGCTGCAAGTGTCACCTTGAAGCTTGCTCTAGTCCTGTCCTTGCTGCAGCACAGCCAAGGCTGGGCTGTGCTCCACATCCTCTGTGATAGACTTTTCCTGTTGGCCTTCCAGGCTGTCTTGGGCTGGAAATCTCTTTCACTCCCTAGTTTTGTGACTTCTGCTGCTCTAGAATTTGTTTAGAGTCATTTTTTACAGGTATTTTATGGGTTTTGTGAGGAGAGCTTCCAGAGATGGGTCCTTCTACTTTGCCATCTTGACTCCCCCCAAAGAGCATTGTTTTATCATGGGTCCTTTGGAACTGTCTTGGATCATTGTCTTGGTCATGGTAGCTAAATTTTTCACAGTTATTCATCATTACTATATTGTTGTCACTGTGTATAGTATTCTAGTTCTGTTCCCTTCACATTGCATCAGTTCATGTGTCTTCCCAGGTTTTTATGAAACCATCCTGCTCATCATTTCTTATAACACAGTGTTATGTCATAATAATCATGTACCACAACTTGTTCAGTCTTTCCCCAATTGATAGGCATCCCCTCAATTTCCAATTTTTTTGCCACCACAAAAAGAACTACTATAAATATTTTTATACATATAGATCATTTCCCTTTTTTTGACATTATATCATTATAATTAAATATCCTCAAAATATTAAGTGACTCAAACAATGTATCTGGCAACTTACACTTGGTAAGGCATTATTTCTATAATCTGCTTTCAATATGAGTTCAGATGTTCACTAGGCATCTTCTGGTTCTTTCTCACATCTTCATTATTTTATTAATCCTAGTCATACCTCACTGACTACTGCCAATGAAGATGTGGGTTTTGCTGTCTTTGGGTTTTGGTTTGGGTTGTGTACATTTTTTTTGTCCAGATCCAGCATTTTCCTGAAGAAATAAATTTCTACAGAGAAAATTTCTTCTACCAATGCACCTGCTCTGTGACATTTAATTTTTTTTACTTTTCAAATTAATTTATTTGTTTTCAGCTTTCTACAATCACTTCCATTAAGTCTTAGATTTTTCTCCCCCTCCCTCTCCCCTCTTTACAAGAGATGGCATGCAATCTTATATGGGTTCCACACATACATTCTTATCAAACACATTTTCACATCAGTCATGTTGCATAGAAGAATTAAAATGAATGAGAGAAACCATGCGAAAAAACAAGACAAAAAAACATATCACAAGAGAAAATATTCTGCTTCATTCTGTACACTGATTCCATAATTCTTTCTCTGGATGTGGATGGCATTTTCCCTCAAGAAACTCAAGATATCATAAAAATAGGAAAAGGTCCCACATGTACAAAAATATTTATAGCAGCTCTCTTTGTGGTGGTCAAGAACTGGAAATTGAGGGGGATGCCCATCAGTTGGGGAATGGCTGAACAAGTTATGTTATATGAATGTAATGGAATACTATTGTATTATGAGAAATGATGAACCGGAAGACAAAGGCCTGGAAGGACTTAATATGAACTGATGCTGAGTGAAATGAGCAGAACCAGGAGAACACTGTACACAGTAATAGTCACAGTGTGTGAGGAATTTTTCTGATAGACTTAGTTCTGCACAGCAATGTAATTTTTAATCTTAGAGAGTTGTCTGGGAGCATTTGGAGGTTTGTTGATTTTCTCAGGATTACATAATATATGTTAGAGGCCAGCCTTGAATCAAGCTCTTCCTGATTCTGAGACCAAATCTCTAACGACTCTGCAGTATTTCCTTTTGCCACCAATTTTATGTGTCTGATACACTGATGACTTATTATGGTATTTAGGAAATGTGACACTGCAAAGTATAGGTCCCCAGTCTTCTCTACCACTGTTCTTCCCCACCACAATCACCTACCTTCAAACTGATGAGTGAGGTGTTTCTCGGTCTCATCAAATGATTCTGCTTCTCTAAAGAATTCTTTCAAATATCTCACAGCATCTTGGATCCTAGCATCTTCACTGATGATGAGGGCATCATTGTATTTCTATTTAGAAATAAAAATGAGGAATCACTAAGTATAAGATAAATATAAATCAAAACAACTTGAGGTTTCACCTCACAATCACACCTGGCAAAAATAAGAATAAATCCTGTAAAGCAAAAAAACAAACAAAAAAAAAAACAGGCCTGTTCATATGGTTTATGGGAATGAACTGGTCCAAAGTCAAACATTCATGTGATTTATGAAGTGGTGTACTGGGCCAACCATTCTAGAGAGCCTTTGAAAATTATATTAAGAAAATGAACAAATATGCCTGCCTTTAGAATGAGATCCTACTGATGGAAGGCATACACATACACACACACACATGTGTGTGTATATGTATATATATGGATATATGTGGGTAACATACACAATACATATATGCATATACACACATACATAAATGCACACATATTTACACACATACATATGTATGTGTGTATATATGTTACATATGTATGTACGTATGTATTATTTACCTTGATTGGGGAGTGGCTAAGCAAAGTGTGGTACCTGGATGTGATCGAATAGCACTATAAAAATAATATATAATATTATATAACAATAATATATAATATTATGTAATAATAATATTATATAATAACAATAATATTACTATTTCATAAGAAATACATTGGAAAATTTCTTGTCCAATCCCTGATTTTCAGAAAAGTAAAGTGACTCCTTTGGCAGCACAGAGTATATATGGCTATCTTCTCAGAAGTATGATTTGTTGCCTATATTTATAATTGAAGGAAATGCTAGATTTCATCCAGAGGTTAATGAAAACAAAAATTCAAATTTTTCAGTCACTTAAGTTCATTTTATGAATGTTCATTAAAAAAGTTAAATTTATCCACAGTCCTCTTAGAGATCCATGAACTCCAGGTTAAGAATCCCTGGACCAGATGGCCTTTGCAGTTTTAAAACAGTATAACAAGAGTCCAGTTAAAATTACACAGTAGAAAATAATGGGGCTCAAATTTGTATAAATCTGCTTCTAGCAGTATTCTCTGCATTTGGAGTATGGCTACAGAAGGCAGAGGTGGATGATTCAACACTAAAGAATGGCACAAGGAAGGGGAAAGGGAATGTTAAAGGCAAGGTGATGTTTAACTCTCTATATAGCTAAAGCTGAATATTTGTCGAATTGAATCTAAAGGAATGGAAGTCAAGATAAGTGGTATGGATGGCAGTGAAATGTCTGATGATAGAATCCAGATTGGGTAAGGAATTTAATTGAGTCAAAGGGGTGTGTGTGTGTGTGTGTGTGTGTGTGTGTGTGTGTGTGTGTGTGTGTATGTCTGTGTCTGTGTCTGTGTTAATATACACAGTCATATGAGAAGCTTTGAATGGTGAGTGTTTGGATGATGAACAGTTATTGAATAAGAGGACTGGGGGAAGGAGATTGGGACAGATGACAGATATAGAGGCTGTAGCCATAAAGAATGGTCATTAAATTAAGTTCAGGATTTCAGTAGTGGAACAGTGGTGTGTAATGAAGTCCAGAATATAGTCACATTGTTGGTTAGTTGGAGATCATCAAGAATCTAAGGAGGTCTTCATAGGGTGAGAAGGCCATAAGGTGAGAAAGGCTAGATTAACCACCAAGCCCCTATCATCAGTCCCTCTAGAGTCATTCAGGGAGGTAGGTTGGATACCAGCATTTTGCTTGCTGTCAGGGTCCATAGCCCCATCAAAGTTCATCAACTTATTCCTCTAATTGGCAACTGC
Source organism: Bettongia penicillata ogilbyi (assembly GCA_023548195.1). Lineage (NCBI taxonomy): Eukaryota > Metazoa > Chordata > Mammalia > Diprotodontia > Potoroidae > Bettongia > Bettongia penicillata. The sequence goes on from JAJHZJ010000280.1 coordinate 359,255, forward strand.
TATTCCAATATGAAAGAAGACTCAAGCCTGGTTACCTGAAAAATCCCACAAAGGTACAAGATCTGCATTACTAGAAATAGAGGCCTCACTGTGCCAATATCATAAAAATGACAATACTAACAAAATTAATTTTCATATTTAGTGTTATACCAATCAAACTACCAATGGGAAACTTTACAGAATGAAATAAAAGAATAACAAAATATATTTGGAGGAGAATATTTAAAGAAATGATGAAAAATGTATAAGAATAAAAGGGGAGAGTTGGACTTTCAAGAGCCAAGATGGTGTAGTAAGAAGTAAATTGCTCTCACTCTCCCTTACTGACATCTAAAAACCTAGAAACTATTATAAAAATCCTGGAATAGCAGAGTCAGCAGAAAGACAGGGTCCAGCAGTCTTTTAGTCCAGGAGACTTGGGGGATTAACAGGAAAGGTCCCTCTTGTTCTTGTGAAAGGGGAGCAATAAAGGATGGGAGGCATCTAAGCAAGCCAGCAGCAAGCCTCACCTCAGCAAATCAGAGGGAGATCCTGAGCTCCAGGGGAACTGGCAGACTCCAAATCAGACAGCCACCACATATGCTGGCAGGCAGGTATCCTCCAACAGCCAAACCTTCCCTTGCTTCAAAGCAAATCCAGGTGGGCAATCTCCATCAGTCAAACCTCCCTGTGCATCCTTCAGGGGCCAGACCTCCCTATCCCTACATCAAGAGCTTCAGGGTAGCCCTAGGGAAATGCAGAAAAACCCCACCTGGCCTCAGCACATGCCAGCCACAAACACTAGGACCTCAGTTCAGAACAAAATAAGATGCCAGACTTTTACAGCCTCCAGCTGCCAGCACCTGAGGCCCCTGCACACAAAGTCAGTGATGAGGTACCTGGCCCCTAGCACAAGAAGCTTGGGACAGTGCCCCCTGTGCTCTAACAGAAGAGTTCAACTTTAAAAGCCAGAAAATAGGCAAACATCATGAGCAAAAAGCAGAAACAGACATTGACCACAGGTTATTTCTATGCAGACAGGGAAAATCAAAACACAAATTCAAAAGAGGACAATATTGTCAATATACCCATATCTGAAACCTCTGAGAGGAATATGAGCTGGTCTCAAGCCCCAAATCCTTTTTGTAAGCACCCAAGAAGAATTTTAAAAGTCAAGTAAAACAGGTAGAAAAAAACTGGGAAAAGAAATGAGAGGTATGCAAGAGAAGGTCAATAGCTTGGAAAAGGAAGGACAAAACTGCCTGTAGAAAACAATTCCTTAAAAACACAAATGGCAAAATGAAAAAAAAAAAGTATACTGAAGAGAAGAACTCCTTAAAAAGTAGAATTGGCCAAATGAAAAAAGAGGCACAAAAACACACTGAAGAGAATTCCTCATAAGGTAGAATTGGCCAAATGGAAAAGGAGGTACGAAAACTAACTGAAGAAAATATTCTTTAAAAATTACAATTGGGCAGGTGAAACCTAATAATTCTCTGAGACATCAAGAATCAGTGAAACAAAATCAAAACGATGAAAAAATAGAAGAAAACATAAAATACCTCATTAGAAAATAAGTCCAGAAGAGATAACTTAAAAATTATTGGTCTAGCAATGCAAGCAAAATGCCTTCCACATCCACAGAAAGAACTATGGAATTCAATCACAGAATATAGCAGACTATTTTTTTTTAGTGTGTATTACATTTTGATGTGTTAAATGATTTCTCCTAATCATTTTAATTCTTCTACACAGCATGACTATAGAGAAAATGTATTTAATATTGAATGTATACATAGAATCTATATAAAATTATATGCCGTCTCAGGGAGGTAGGGGAAAACATCTAAGCTGTATGGTAGTGATTGTAGAACACTAAAAATAAATAAAATTAATATTTAAAAAATAGAATTATTGGTCTACCTGAAAGCCATGATCAAAAAAAACAAAAACAAAAACAACCTGGAAGGCATATTTCAAGAAATTATCAAGAAAAACTGTCCTGAGGTCCTAGAATCAGAGGGTAAAATAGTAATTGAAAGAATCCACGGATCACCTCTTGAAACAAATTCCAAATTGAAAACACCAATTGTAGCCAAATTCCAGAATTACCAAGTCAAGGAGAAAATAACTGCACACAGCCAGAAAGAAACAATTTAAATATTGTGTCAGGATCATACAGGAAGATCAGAGGGCTTGTAATATGATATTCTGGAAGGCAAAGGAAGGTGGATTACAACCAAGGATCAACTACTCAGCAACACTAAACATAATCTTTCAGGGGAGAAGATGGACATTCAGCGAAATAGGGGACTTCCAAATGTTCCTGATGAAAAAAGCAGAACTCAACAGGAAATCTGAATACAAGGCTCAAAAGAGGTAAACAGGAAATTTATTTAACTTTTATAAATCATTTGCCACAAAAAGAAGACCAAAAACACCTTAGAAATTGCCTTTGTCAATAAATAGTCTCCTAAGTAGAGGGAGATGTCAATCAAGGGCAACAGTAATTTAGGATATAAATTCAATCATAAAATCTGACAGAAAGGAGGAAATAGTGGAAATTATGATCAATACTACATCACAAAATATTAAACAGTAAAGGAAACAAAAAATTTTATAGAAACCTTGGTAAAATAAGACAAATTATTCCAAAATATGAAATCGGGAAGAAAATAATAAATAAAAAATAGAAAATATTTCTATAAAAAATGTAATAAAGGAGGCAGAGCCAAGGTGGCAGAGTAGAAAGACAAACATACACTAGCTCTTATCCCACAGTCCATAAAATACCTGTAAAGAAGAACTCTCAAAAAATTCTAGAGCAGCAGAAGCCACAGAAAAACAGGGTAGAAGAGATTTCTATCCAAGAGTGACCTGAAAGACCGACAGGAAAGGTCTGTTGCACACCTGACGTGGAGCAGAGCCTGGCACCGAGAGGAGCAGATCCAAGCAGGCTTCAGGCTCCAGCGGCAGCACAGATCCCTCAACCCTCAGGTGCCAAAGGTCAGTGAGAGGGTCTTTTTGGCTGGCCAAGAAGGGAGCAGGGTGTCCCCATAACTCAGGCCTCCTCAGGTGGCAGCAGTAGAGGCAGCAGCACATGGGGCTCCCAGAGCGGGCAGTAGCCCACATCCATTGTTCAAGGTATCAATGGTAAACCCCCTGAGGGACCTGAGCCCTGTGTGGCAGCCCTGCCCTCTCCTGAGCAGATGATCTTAATCTCACACTGAATAGCAGCCCTGCCCCTGCCTAAAGCCCCTGAGGGTTTGGAGCAGCTCATCTGAATCTCAGCCCCCAGTGTTGGCTTGGCAGAACTGGAGGCAAGGTGGCTGTGGAGAGGAAACTCAGAAGTCAAACAACTGGCTGGGAAAATGCCCGAAAAAGGGAAAAAAAATAAGACCATAGAAGGTTACTTTCTTGGGGAACAGATGTCTTCCCCTCATCCTTTCAGATGAGGAAAAACAAGCCATACTGTCAGAGGAAGTCAAGGTCTTGGCCTCCAAAGGGAACTTAAAATGGGCTCAGGCAACAGCAGACCTTAAAAACAAGCTATCAGAGAATATAGGAGAACCAAAAAATACTGAGGAAAACAACATCTTTAAAAAGAGGCTAACTCAATTGGAAAAAGAGGTCCAAAAGGCCAATGAGGAGGAGGTTTTAAAAAGAGAATTAGCCAAATGGAGGAGAAGGTTCAAAAGCTCACTGAACAAAATAATTCGTTGAAAGAGAGAATTGAGTTCAGGGAAATGAATGACTATGAGTTAAACCAAGCAGTTAGTAAACAAAACCAAAAATTTGAAAAAAAAAAACAAAACAGATAATGTGAAACATCTCATTGGAAAAAAAACTGCCCTAGAAAACAGATCCAGGAGAAAAAATTTAAAAATTATGGGACTACTTGAAAGCCATGATCAAAAATAGAGGCTAGACATTATCTTCCATGAAATTATCAAGAAAAACTGCCCTGATGTTCTAGAATCAGAGGGCAAAATAAACATTGAAAGAATCCACTGATCACCTCCTGAAAGAGACCTGAACAGAGAAACTCCTAGGAATATCATGGCCAAATTTCAGAGTTCCCAGATCAAGGAGAAAATACTGCAAGCAGCTGGAAAGAAGCAATTTGAGTATTGTGGAAAAACAATCAGGATAACATAGGATCTGGCATCTTCAACATTAAGGGATTGAAGGGTTTGGAATGGGATATTTCTGAGGTCAAAGGAACTGGGATTGAAACCAAGAATCACCTACCCAGCAAATCTGAGTATAAGACTTCAAGGGAATACATGGTCATTCAATGATATAGATGACTTTCAATCATTCATATTGAGGAAAAGACCAGATCTGTATAGAAAATTTGACTTCCCAAGACAAGAATCAAGACAAACATGAAAAGGCAAACAGGAAAGAAAAATCATAAAAGACTCTCTAAAGCGTAACTGTTACATTACTACATGGAAGGAAAATATTTATAACTCTTGAAATTTTTTCTCAGTATTTGGGTAGAAGGAGAGATTGTACATGCACACATATACACACACACGCATATATAGATAGAGAGTACAGGGTGTGTTGAATCAGAAGAGACGATATCCACACTCAAAAAAAATATAATAAAAATTAAGGGGTGAAGGAGAAAAATACCAGGAAGAGAAAGGGAGAAATGGAACAGGGCAGGCTATAACTCATAAAAGAAATGAGAAAAATCTTGTTCAATGGAGGAGAAAAGGGAGAAGGGGAGAGGGGAAAAATGAAGCTACTCTCTCTACACGGAGCTGAAGGAAGGAATAATATGCTCACTAAAGTTGATATGAAAGTTTATATCACATCACAGGAAAGTAGGAGAGGAGGTTACAAGTGGGGTGAGGGGAATGTTAGAAGGGAGGGCAAATGGGAGAAGGGAGTCACTAGAAATAAACACTTTTGAGAAGGGACAAGGCCAACTGTGGGGGAAAAAATAAGGGGGGATAGAGTAGGACAGAGGGCAATATAATTAGTATTACACAACATGATTTTTATGGAAGTCTTTTGCAAAACAACACATTTATTTTATTTTATTTTTTTAATTATTTTTTTATAAATTTATTTATTAAACTTTTTACATTCATTTTCACAAAATTTGGGGTTCCAAATTTTCTCCCCATTTGTCCCCTCCCCCACCCCAATACATCGAGCATTCTAATTGCCCCTATCACCAATCTGCCCTCTCTTCTATCATCCCTCCCTTCCCTTGACCCCATCTTCTCTTTTGTCCTGCAGGGCTAGATAACTTTCTATTCCCCATTACCTGTATTTCTATTTCCTGGTTGCAAGAACAATATTCAACAGTTGTTCCTAAAACTTTGAGTTCCAAATTCTCCCCATCCCTCCCTCCCCACCTTTGGGAAGGCAGGTAATTCAATATAGGCCATATCTGTGTAGTTTTGCAAATGACTTCCATTTCGATAATAGTCGTGTTGTGTAAGACTAACTATATTTTCCTCCATCCTATCCTGCCCCCCGTTGTTTCTATTCTGTCTTTTGATCCTGTCCCTCCCCGAGTGTTAACTTCAAATTGCTCCCTCCTCCCATTGCCCTCCCTTCCATCATCCCCCCCACCCTGTTTATCTCCTTCTCCCCCACTTTCCTGTATTGTAAGATAGGTTTTCATACCAAAATGAGTGTGCATTTTATTCCTTCCTTTAGTCGAATGTGATGAGAGTAAACTTCATGTTTTTCTCTCAGCTCTCCTCTTTTTCCCTCCACTAAAAAGTCTCCTGCTTGCCTCTTCTATGAGACATAATTTGCCCCATTCCATTTCACCCTCTCTTCTCCCAATATATTTCTCTCTCACTGTTTAACTTAATTTTTTAAAGATATGATCCCATCCTATTCAATTCACTCTGTGCTCTCTGTCTGTGTGCATGTGCACGTGTGTGTGTGTGTGTGTGTGTGTGTGTGTGTGTGTGTGTGTAATCCCACCAACTAATGAAAAGTTTCAAGAATTACAAATATTGTCTTTCCATGCAGGAATGTAAACAGTTCACCTTTGGTAAGTCCCTTATGACTTCCCTTTGCTGTTTACTTTTTCATGCTTCTTCTCATTCTTGTGTTTGAAGATCAAATTTTCTTTTCAGCTCTGGTGTTTTCGTCAACAATGCTTGAAAGTCCTCTCTTTCATTGAAAGACCAGTTTTTCCCCTGAAGTATTATACTCAGTTTTGCTGGGTAGGTGATTCTTGGTTTGAGTCCTAGTTCCTTTGACTTCTGGAATATCCTATTCCATGCCCTTCAATCCCTTAATGTAGAAGCTGCTAGATCTTGTGTTATCTTGATTGTATTTCCACAGTACTTGAATTGTTTCTTCCTAGCTGCTTGCAATATTTTCTCCTTGACCTGGGAATTCTGGAATTTGGCCACAGTGTTCCTAGGAGTTTCTCTTTTTGGATCTCTTTCGGGCAGTGATCAATGGATTCCTTCAATACTTATTTTGCCCTCTGGTTCTAGAAGCTCAGGGCAGTTTTCCTTGATAATTTCATGAAAAATGATGTCTAGGCTCTTTTTTTGATCATGGCTTTCAGGTAGTCCCATAATTTTTGAACTGTCTCTTCTGGATCTATTTTCAAGGTCAGTTGTTTTTCCAATGAGATATTTCACATTTTATTCCCATTTTTTCATTCTTTTGGTTTTGTTTTGTGATTTCTTGGTTTCTCAGAAAGTCATTAGCCTCCATCTGTTCCATTCTAATTTTGAGAGAACTATTTTCTTCAGTGAGCTTTTGAACCTCTTTTTCCATTTGGCTAATTCTGCTTTTGAAAACATTCTTCTCCTCATTGGCTTTTTGAACCTCTTTTGCCAATTGGGTTAGCCTATTTTTCAAGGTGTTATTTTCTTCAGCATTTTTTGGGTCTCCTTTAGCAAGGTAGTGACCTGTTTTTCATGCCTTTCTTGCATCTCTCTCATTTCTCTTCCCAGTTTTTCCTCCACCTGTGTAATTTGATTTTCAAAACCCTTTTTGAGCTCTTCCATGGCCTGAGCTCATTGGATATCTATTTTGGATGTCTGGGATACAGAGGCCTTGGCTTCTATGTCTTTCCCTGATGGTAAGCATTGTTCTTCCTCATCAGAAATGAAAGGAGAAAACCTCTGTTCACCAAGAAAGTAATCTTCTATGGGCTTATTTTTTTTTCCCTTTTCTGGGCATTTTCCCAGCCAGTTACTTGACTTCTGAGATTCCTCTCCACCCCCCTCACTAGTGCTTGGAGTCTGAGATTCAAATGCTGCTCCCCAGGCTCAGGGCTTTCAGTGGCAGGTGGGGCTGTTATTCAGGGTAAGATTAAATTCAGGTTCTCAGGTAGGGGCAGGGCCGCCTCCTAGGCTCAGTTCTCTCAGGGGGTTTATGTGGAGACCTTCGATAATGGATCTGGGGTCCTGCCTGCTTTGGGAGCCCGGGTCTGCTGCTGCCTCCCGAGGGGGCCTGAGTTATGGAGACACCCCGCTCCTCTCTCAACTGGCCATATAGGGTCTCTCACTGACCTGTAGCGCCTGTGGGTGGAGGGACCTGCTTGGCCGCTGGAGATTCGGTCCCTGAAGCCTGCTCGGATCTGCTCTTCTAGGAGCCGCTGCCAGGGCAGGGCTGGGCTCCAGGTCCGATGTGTGACAGACCTTTGGTGATGGCTTTTCAGGGCTCTTTGGAACAGAAATCTCCTCCACTCCATTGTTGTGTGGCTTCCATTGCTCCAGAACCCATTGGGAGTTCTTTTTATAGGTAATTTAGGGGCTGTGGGTTCGAAGCTAGCATATGTGAATCTTTCTACTCCGCCACCTTGGCTCCTCCCTCTACAACTTTTCACAACACATATTTAGTCTGCACTGAATTGCTTGCCTTCTCACTGGGGCTGGGGAGGGAGTGGAGGAGGGAGAAAAGTTGGAATTCAAAGTATTAGCAATGAATGTTGATAATTTTCATTGCATATAATCAGGAAATAAGAAATACAGGGAATGGGGTATAGAAATTTATCCTGCCCTACAAGAAAAGAGAGAAGATGGGGATAAGGGAAGGATGGGATGTGACAGAAGGGAGGGTACATTGAGGGAAGGAATAATCAGAATGCAAGGTACCAGGAAGCAGGGGGAGGGGAGTGATGGGGAGAAAAATTGGACATGTTACAAAGTGAGGTAAAAGCAATTACTATTAAAACAACTGACTGAATTAATTACTGAGAATAAGTCAATGACATTTTTAGTTTGGGGAAAAGAATTTTAGTCTAAATTTCCTAGAGGAAGGTAACTTCAGGTAAAATTTGGCATTGATGGAAAAGTTAAGGTTTTAATGGCAAATTTAATTTTCTGATTGTTATTTAATCAGGAACTAGAACATGTATAGAAAGGCATGTAAGCCAGTTAGGACTTGCCTCAAAAGATGTTCCTTAGTCAAAGTGAAATTACAATCCTATTTGCAACCTGGTTATTGGAACTTACCATTTTTAGAAGCTATGGGACTATTAAGTGACTGTTCTTCTGAGTCTAACTCCAGGTATGGATAACAAGAAAGGCGGGCTGAGCCTCCAATCCATGATGCCAGCAAGTCTGTGAGATGCTGTTATGAACTGCAAAAGGTGATCTCATGGGAAGGGTGGGAGAGAGGTTGTTCAGCCTGGGCTGAGGTAGGATTCTCCTGACTCAATTTTCCCACTGACACCTGGCAGACTTTAAGCCTGACTGAATGCAAGTGGACAATCTAATCCTGCCTGGAATTGACATGAAGTTGTATATTGTATCCCTGCAATGTCCCTACTCTTGGTGGCAATTTCCTACAAGTCAAAAGGTTTGTAAGCTTAATACCAGATCTATTAAATTATACATTATTGGGAGGGGAACATCCGAGGTTAAATCTAAAATTAAGCTATTAGGCATAGGACGTTAGGCCAACAACAATAAGTTAGGGTCCTTTAATTCTTAGTAATACTGTGGAGACAATTAGGTCAAGAGCTCATGAAGTTAGCAACATAAATGTTATTTGTGTCCCAGTTGATCAATGCCTAAAAAAAAAATTCTTTTGTGGTCCATATTGTAAATGCTTTAAAAAGAAGTATCACCTGACCAAAAGTTTGAATTGTTTCATCTGTTACAAACTGTGTTAAAAATGAAAAATTAAATTAAAAAACAAACAAAAAAATGTAATAAAGAGTCATGGAAAGACAGACTAAAAATTAATTGGAAACTAAATAATCTAATCTTAAAGAATTAGTAAGTCCCACAACCAATCACTGAAACAATCAATAACCATCCAAGAGAATGGCAATAAGGAGACAACATATCAAAACTTATGGGATGCAGCCAAAGCAATTCTTGGGGAAATTTTATATCTCTCAATGCTTATATGAATAAAATAGAGAAAGAGGCAATCAATGAATTGGGTATCAACTGAAAAAGCTAGAAAAAGAACAAATTAAAAACCCCCAATTAAATTAGAAAGTTTGAAAAGCAAAGGAAAAATTAGTAAAATTTAAATTAAGAAAACTATTGAACTAATAAATAAAATTCAGAGCTAGTTTTATGAAAAAACCAATAAAATAGATAAACCTTTGGTTAATTTGATTAAAAAACCAAGAAAACCAAATTGCCCGTATCAAAAATGAATAGGGTGAAGTCACCACTAATGAAGAAGAAACTAAAACAATAATTTGGAGATGTTTTGCACAACCATGTGCCAATAAATTTGACAATCTTAGTGAAATGGATGAATATTTACAAAAATATAAATTAATAAGATTAACAGAAGAAAAAACAGAATTCTTAAATGAACCCATTTCAGAAAAAGAAATCCAACAAGCCTTCAATGAATTTCCTAGGAAATAATCTCCAGGACCAGATGGATTTACAAGTGAATTCTGTCAAACATTTAAAGAGTAATTAATTCTAATACTATATAAGCTATTTTGAGAAAATAGGCTAAGAAGGAGTCCTATTGAATTCTTTTTATGATACAAATATGGTACTGATACCTAAACCAGGAAAAGTTAAAATAGAAAAGAAAAATTACAGACCAATTTCACTAATGAACGTAGATGCAAAAATGTTAAATAAAATATCAGCAAAGAGATTGCAGCAATTTATCACGAGGATAATACACCAGACCAGGTAGGATTTATACCAGAAATGCATGGCTGGCTCAGTACTTAGGAAAACTATCAGTATAATTGAGCATATCAACTACAAAACTAACGGAAATAACATTATCTCAATAGATGCAGAGAATGCTTTTGACCAAATACAACACCCATTTCTATTAAAAACATTAGGGAGCATAGGAGTCAATGATTCCTTAAAATGGTAAGTAGAATCTATCTAAAACCATTAGCAAGCATTATATGTAATGCAGATAAGCTAGAAGCACTTCCAATAAGACTGGGGTAGTGAAATAAGAATGTCCATTATCATCACTGTTATTCAGCATTGTACTAGAAATGTTAGCTTTTGCAATAAGAAAAGAAAAAGAAATAAAAGGAATTAAAATAGACAAAGAAGAAACAAAGCTATCACTCTTTGCAGATGATATGATAGAATACTTAGAGAATCCTAGAGAACCAAGTAAAAAACTACTTGAAATAATAAACAACTTTAGCAAAGTTGCAGGATATAAAACAAACCCACATGAAACATTGGTATTTCCATATATTACCAACAAAGTCCAATATCAAGAGATAGAAGGAGAAATTCCATTTAAAGTTACTACAGATATTATAAAATATGAATACTGAAGACCAAAAGAATAAAAGCAGGGATCAGAATGGAAGGAGAAAACCAAGTATAATTAAATAAAATCTAAGATTCCAGAAAAGGTCACAATGAAGAAGCAACATAGTATGGTAGAAAGAGAACTGGCTTTAGAATCAAAGGATGTGGATTCAGATCCCACCTCTTATGCTTATAACCTGTGTGATTTTAGGCAAGTCACTTAATTACCTTGGGCTGCAGTTTCCTAATCTGTAAAATAACAAGGCCTCAGATACATCTTGCAGCTCTAGAACCATGTTCCTATCATAACCCTAAAAGACAACTTCTGCCTATCAGCTTCTGTTTCTAGGTCAAAGGAAAACCAAGAGACCTAACTTACTTTACTCTCTGAATAGCCCCTGTGTAAGCATGACCCCCTCACCTCCAGCAAATTTTCTTTGGAGGTCTCTGGGAATCAGGTCACAAAGTCAGTCTACATTGTAAACTTAGTGATAGTTTCAACCAGCAAAACAATGACAAGTAAGGCACTTACCCGTAAATGTGAAGTATATAGAAAAAGTTCTTTACAAATCCTTCTTTCTTTCTTTTTGTCTTCCATTTGCAATAGCATGCACTTTTTGTGAACATCGATGATCCACTGTTCATATTTCTGGGTTCCAAAGACTCTATTCTGAATTTTAGATAAATTCTCTGGAAACCAAACAAACATAGTTTAGCACTGTTCACAAATTGCCAAATCAACCTTGCTTCCAGTTGTATTTCCCTTATAAATTTTAGCCAATGAGGGCAATAAGACTAACCTATAATTACGAGCAAATCACTTCCTTTCCCTGTGCATCACTTTCCTCATCTTCAAAATGAGAGTGCTGGATGAAATAACCTAAGACTAATCCAGTTATAAATCAAAGATCCTACAAAATGTTTTGATTTCAGAGGCATTTTCTGCTGTCAACCAATGTTATTGGGGGAAAATATTTTACATGCTTTTTGTTTTAAAATGGCTGATTCAGTCCTCAAAGGGAGGGAAGCAAGATAAGAATCAGGTAATAAGAAATGTCATAGGAAAAAAACAACACTGAAGTGCGGTTTTATTTTGTTTTACTTTGTTGGAGTTGTAAGATCTGTGTTCAAATCAATTGCTCTCTTAATTAATCTCTGGGTAATCTTCACTGTTAGAGACTTTAGTTTCTTCCATCCTAAAGTGAAGCCTTGGATTGGATGATTTTAAGGTCCCTCCTAGCTTCAGAGCATTCTGCCTTACCGACCCCTAGCCCAAGGTCGGCTATATATTTGTATACAGATAATTACAAAACAATGTAGTATAGGATAAGTGTCATTTGAGTAGTGTAGAAAACAAAGCTGGCTAGGAGGCAGCAAAACTTTGGTCAACAGAATTAACAGATAATGATGGTACCACACTATTTAAAATTAAAGCACCAATACTTCCTTTCTTTTAGCAGTCAACAACTACACAAATGCTAAGTGACATGTTGCTATCATTTATAATCACATTATTAGGTAGTTTTGCTTAAATTTGATTTTAAGGCATAGATGGAACTTGCTTGGATGTGTTTGGGATATCACAACACAAATCAATTATTTTTAAGTGCTTTGCTCCTGCTAGACCTATGCCCAAAAGAAAGTCCCTATATATACCAAAATATCCATAACAGCACTCTTTGGATATAAAGAGTTGGAAAAAGTAGATGTCCATCAAATGGATAATATCCAAATAAGTTTTGTTACATGAATATAACAGAATATCAATTGCCATAACAAATAAGGAATGTGAAAAATTCAGAGAAGTATGGAAAGACTTATAAGACTGACATATAAATCAACAGAATCAGGAAAATAATATTGTACAATGATTACAGTACAAATGGAAAGAACGAAAGAAATTGAATCCTGTATAATTGTAATGCCCAAGTTTAGCCCCAAAGAAGAAATTAAAATGTACCTCACTCTCACCTTTGCATAGAACAGAGAACTATGGGTGCATACTATCAGACCTCAATGATGTATTGGTTAGACTGATTGAACCACTTGCGGCTTTTTTTATTCTTTGTCTGCTAGAGATGACTCGGTGGGCAGGAAGGAGGAAAGGGATATGGTTTATAATGAATGACATTCAAACAAAAAAGATTAAAAAATTAAGTGTTGATAGAAATCCAGAAGAGGAAGAGATAGGTTATATTCCTTCTTCTAACTGTAGAGAATCAAGAAAAGCTTAGTAGTGGGGGAAAGAGGAGGAAGGACAAGTTCTCTATAAGACTCAGATCAGGGGCTAAGATTTTAATAGCTGGAAATGTTTTGGGGGTGGCATTTGGGACATTCCAGCTAGAGGAAACATGAAGAGCAAAAGCAGAAAAATATGGCAGTTGTGCTTTCTGAAGACAAGTTAGACCAGTTTAGCTGGTATAAAGGATTTCCTAGCTGAGGGATTTATGGTCTCTAAGGTCCTTCCCAGCTCTATAATTGATACTTCTATAAGCAGGAGAGGTGTAGGCGATAAAGGTAGGTAAGTGTCAGACAATGATCCATTTGCAGGGATGCCTGGGGGTGCTCGAGAGCAGTGGACTTGGAGATAAGAAAACCTAGGTTGAGATACTGCTTCTGACAGTTATTATTGGTGTGACGATAGATAAGTCATTTAACCTCAGTTTTCCCATTTGAATGTGTTGAACCAGATGAGCTTCATGTCTCCTTCCATCTCTAAATCTATGATCTTATGAGAGGGAAAGATGGGATCAAGGGCACTAGTAAAGATGTTAGCTTTGAAGAAAAAACAGAGAAATATGAAATATCTGGATAGCTTTATGTATTAAATTGGACCACTTAGAATCGACTGTGGTTTATCAGTTATGAATAATGAATGATACAGCACAAAAATTATATAAGTAGGTCATATGTTAATGTGTATATGTGTGCTAGAGTGGGGAATTTAAGATATTCACTCACCTAGTTGATATTCTGGGGTGAGACCAAATTCTTTAAAAGTCTTTTCTATCAGATTCTCTATGTCTTTCATCAGCTTAGAAATCACAAATTTAAATTTGTTTTCAGGCTGTGGTTCAATTTTCCTAAACACTAGAAGCATAAGAAGAGAATAAAATTAGTCTGTTTAGAATGCATTAATTCTAATCATGTTACATATCTTTAGGTAAAACATTTAACTTCCATATGCCTGCATTCCTCTAAATAGGTATACATACTGATCTCAGTCTATGCCACTGACCAGTAAACATTTATTAAGTACCTATCTACCAAGGACTACATTAAGTACCAGGGATATACATACATACAAAGAGTGAAATTATACTTACTCATAAAGAAGAGAGAAGTATATGTATATAAGTGTATATAGCACAAGCATAAAGTGAATAATACAAAGTAGTTTGATACAAGACAGTTCAGGTAGGGAGGGTACCTAGAGTTGGGGGAGGGGAGAAGCCTAAACACAGAACACAGAAGCCTAAAATCCATCTTAAAGGAATAGAGTGCTTCTATGTTGTGAAAGTAAGGAGGGAATGTACTCCAGGCATGTGGAATGGCCAGTGAAAAGTCAGAGACAGGAAACGGGCTGTGGTGTGGAGGGAACACAAACAAGGCCAGGTGGGCTGGCTCACAGAGGATAGGAAACAGGGAGGAATATCCAGTGATGATAGAAAGATTGGTTGAGAATAGGTTTCTATTTTATTGTAGAGGCAATAGAAAGTCAATGGAGTAGGTAAGTCACATGGCCAAATTTATATCAGGAAAATTACTTTGGTAGCTATTGTAATATTCAAGCAAAGCATGAGGACAGACTGAACTAAAGTGAGTATGAGTAGTGATCAGATGGAGAAATGTGGTAGGAGAAACAGTAAAATTTTGCAGCTGACTGGACATGTAGGGTGAGGAAGGGTAAGTAATCAAGAATGATGCCAAGGTTATGAAATTGAGAGTTTGAAGGATGGTAGTGCCTTTAACAGAAATTTCCAAGTTTGGAAGAGGATGAGTCTAGGAAAAAAGATACTAAACTGAATTCAGGGCATTGAGTTTGTCTATGGGATATCCAATGTGAAATTTCCAAATAGCCAGTTTGTGAAGTAAAACTGAAACTTAGGGGAAAAGCTGGGCGTGTGTGTGTGTGTGTGTGTGTGTGTGTGAGTATATGTATATATGTGTGCATATATGTGATAAGGGTACAAAGGAGAAAAAACATACATACTCAAAAACCTGTCTGCCTGGCTTTTAAGATTCACCCTAATCTATATATGCCATCTCCAGTCATCCTGATGAATATCAGGCCACTGGAGGAGAAAATGAGGCTGGTGACCTCACACAGCCCTCCCTCACTCAAATCAAAGTCAACTGCAAGTCATGTCATCATCTTGATGTCATGGTGCTCTTTGAGAACGAAGGACAAACACAACAATATATGCAAGGCACTAAGAGTTGGGAATAAAAGGAAAAATAACAGGTGTTTTGCCCTCAGGGAACTTATAAAGAATCACAAAGGTAACTTGAGAGTTGGAAAAGTCTGGAGAGGCCACTTAGTCCAAATCATACCCGAAAAATATCTCCTCTCTAATATATCTGAAAAGTGGTCATTTAGTCAAAGCATCAAGTGACACAGAAGCCTCTCTATCTCCAGAGATGGCCCATGGCACTGTGGAGGAGCCCTAAGTGATGAGTATTTTTCCTTATATATGGCTTAAATTTATCTCCTTCCAATTTGTACTCCCTGCTCCTACTTTTTTCTTTCTGGGACCAAATAGAACAAATATTCCTCATCCTCATAAGTCCTCTAAATAACCTAAACATTATTTTCAACTTTTTAAACCAACGTCTTAACAGCCTTCACAATCGTCTTAACTTTTCTCCAGGACAAGTACCTCAGTTCCTTCAACTAATATGATATAAGTATTTGCTGATTCAACCTAAATCCATAGGTTCTACTTTTTATGCCAATTTGTCCCACCTCCTATCACTCAACCCCACTTCCTCTTCTCTAGACTGTGGGCAAACTCCCATTTTTTCTAAACTTCATTCTCGCTACTTCTCTCTAGCTATCTGGCTCTCTCCAACTGACACTATATTCTGCACATTGATTTTCCATGGAAGCCTAATTTTATGTTCTCCCTGATTCAAAAGGAAAGGAAAAGGAGTCAACTTTTCTTTTTGAATAGGGTGTTTTCCTGGCCACTGAACTCTGTTTCTTGTCATTTGGATTTCACAATATCTGCTTATGACATCCTTGTGCCAGTGATATTCTGCCCCTGAGGCAGATAGGTGAAGAAGTGGATAGGACACTAGGCCTAGAGTCAGAAAGACCTGAGTTCATAACTGGTCTCAAACACTATAAGTATAGCTCTATGACCCTGGGCAAATCATAACCTTTGTCTCAGCTTCATCCTCTAAGACAGGGACAGCAATATCATCTATATTCCAGGATTGTGAGGATCAAATGAAATGATAATTGGAAAGTGCTTAGAACAGTACCTGGCACATAGTAAATGGTATGTAAATGTTAGCTATTATCATTATTCTGCCAATGACATCTTATCTCTGGAGTCAGGAGTACCTGAGTTCAAATCTAGTTTCACACATTTACTAGCTGTGCCACCCTGGGCAAGTCACTCAACTTTTTCTACTTCAGTGTCCTCAAAGATAAATTGGGGGTAATAATAGCACTCATCTCCCTGGGTTGTTGTGAGGATCAAATGAAACAGTATTTGTGAAGCATTTAGCCTCCTCTCTACACAGAAATGAGAAATAGAAGAGGATTTCAATAATTCTTATTTTTTTTAATCTCCTCACCCTGTGGCTCCCCTGCATTATCCCTGGTGGATTGGATATGTTCAAAACCCAAATTGGGTTTAGCCAATTTGTTCTTCTGAGATGACTTTTGACTCTGGTGTCTCCCATTTCCACGCCATATTAACTAATAATAATATTTATATAGTGCTGTAAGGTTACAAAGCACTTTACAAATATCTCATTTAATACTCGCAAAAACATTGTAAGGTGGGTGCTATTATTATCCCCACTTCATACATGAGGAAACTGAGGCAAATAGAATTTAAGAGATTTGCTCAGGGTCCTGCAGCTAATAGGTGTCTAAGGGAGGATTTGCACTCAGCTCCTAACTCTAAGTCCAGCACTCTATCTACCAAGCCACTTAAATCTGCTTTGATGTTCTTGCTGTTTAGTCAATTACTCATGTCTGACACTTCGTGCCCCAATTTGAGGTTTGCTTGGCAAAGATATGGGAGTAGTTTGCCATTTTCTTTTCTAGCTCATTTTACAGATGAGAAATGGAAGCAAACAAGGCTAAGTGACTTGACTGAGGTCACATAACTAGGAAGTGTCTGAGGTCACATTTGAACTCAGGTCCTCTTGACTCCAAGGCTGGTGTTCTATCCACTTCACCACCTAACTGGCCAATAAATACATTCTAACAGGAATTTTGGCCTCAATAGGTCCAACACCACTGGTGTTTTTCCACTGTTGAGTGAGTAAAGAAAGCGTCAAAACAGATGCTCCAAGAGGAGAATGGATTTATTATAAGGAGTGGGAAGAGATCCTCTAAGATAAATAGAGATGAAAGTTCCAAGTCCATGGACTAAACTCATTTAAGGAGCATGATTGAAGAATACGTAATATTAATAACTGAATAAAAGAGAGTCAAGTACTTAATGTTATCAGCTGAGTAAAACAGAGTCCCAAGGGACTCACTACTAGACCTCACTTACCTTTCTCTGGTTTATAAACAACTTGCTCCAAATCATTCACATTCTTCTTTACTGTTGATATAACTGAAGCATCAAGACAGGCACACAGCTGACAAATATGTTCTATTGTATCAGACTTATCTTTGGCATTACCAACTCCTACAGAAGCAGTCAATCCAATGATCTGAGAACACACAGTCACCCCAATAGTTACATATCTTGGAAAAATAGCAAGTTTTGAGGCAGCTGGGAGTAAAGTGGATAGAGCACAGGCTCTCAAATCAGGAGAATCTGAGTTCAAATCCAGTTTCAGATACTTATTAGCTGTGTGGCCCTGGACAAGTTACTTAATCCCAAGTGCCTCAAAAAAAAAAGGCAGTAAGTTTCTAAAAATGTCACCCACCCCATTCCCTCCAGTTAACATTTTTTTAAGAGGAAAAGAATTTGACAAACAAGCCTCTGACTCAATGAAGTTACTTTCCTGACATTTAGAGCAGAGTATCTAATTTATCAGAATTAGCAGAAAGGTGTGGCACCCAAGAAGCACAAACTAAATGAGTAAATATTAGCTACTAGCAAAGAATCTGGTTTATGTCCTAAATTCCAAAAAACAAAAAACAAAAACCACTCAATAGTGAAAAATAAATTGCCTTCATGATTAGAACCAAAATTAAAACCAAAATCTCCCATCCTGTCCTGCATTCTTTGCACTAGAGAAAATTTTTTCCCTGTAGAGCAGGGGTATCAAACTTGATTTAAAACAGGGTCACTGAAAGGTGTCTGCTGTACCATATTAACTTAGAAAATCACATATTAACATTATCTATGTTTCATGGTATTTTTAATTATTTTGTTAAATCTTTCCCAATTAGATTTTAATCTAGTTCATCTGTGATCACAAGTCTTGTAAGATGCTAGAGTTCTTGTTTGACACCTCTGCTGTAGGAGTGCTCACAGGAAAATTTAAATGACTTCAAAGTGAAAAGAAGGCTCCAGAGATGGTGTAAAATTCAAGATCCTGCCTGGTGTTTTTATTTCTGTAGTTTTTAATATAACATTTAGTTCTAAGGCTCTCTTGTTGTACCTATTTTAATAACTTTATTTAAAAAAATCAATAAGCATTTATTAAGCACTGAAAATACATACTTTGAAATAAGAAGGAAAAAACAAATGGTTTTCACTTGAAGGCCTTACCTTCTCTCAGGGAAGCAACATATACATTGTTGACCTGAAAATTTGGTTAAAGAAAAGGCAACAGGCTAAATGCCTATGTATTTATCATTCCCTTTAAAATTAATGATACATGGATCCACAGAGCCAGTATTTGGATCTGGCTACTCAGTACAGGAATAATGAGGCTTAAGTCTGTTTTAGGACATTCCAAAGTGGTCTGTGTCCTTCAGATTTATGGTCTCCATTAGTGATTAACTAGACCATTAGAAAGGAATTTCTTAATTGCATAGGTTGTAAGTACAATAAGATAACAGAGTTTGATAAAGTTTCAGTTGAAATTACAACCCAAGATGTCTATGTTTTCTTTACTACTAACATGCCATAACATAGTATATGTCCACAAAATATTAAAGATATGGAAAACGTCCCATTACTCAAGATAGTGTCTTAAGTTAAAGGTCTCGTAAGGAATGCTAAATCAGTCCTATCTAGCTTCATTGACATAGGAAGAGGCATTCTCTGAGTTTGCTTCAGAGAACAAAGGAAACTATTAGCTCCAGGCTCTTCTTAATTCAACTCTGGCCCTTATTAAAGTCCAAAATTTATATTAAATGATTGTCAACATGTATTTAATTCATTTATTTTCATTCATCTCTAACTAGAATTCAACATTTCCTTCCATTATAAACAACAATAATAATTGCTAGCATTTATACGTAGTACTTTAAGGTTTGCGAAGAACTTTACATGTATCTCACTATTACGAATCACCTGTTTACAAATAACGAAGCAGGCAGAGTTTACCTCCAAGTGACTGGCCTAGGGTCACACAGCTATCGAGTGTCTGAGGTCACATCTGAACTCAGGTCTTCCTATCATGGTATCTCCTTGAAGCGTTATGAATGTAATGAACAAACCAAGTCATCAGACTTCCAGATATGTTAATAATGGGAAATAAACAAACAAGCAAATAAATAATACATGTCAAGAATTTCTGCTTTAGAATGTTTTGAGATGAGTTCCAAGAGAACCCAGCTCTTCTAAGAGGCAAAGGAGAAGATGGTATACATGAGAGATGACTGAGTTATACCTGGAACATGTACTTTATACATAGCCTGTAATTATATAAAATCAGTACACAGGATAACTACTACTGCTACTACTGATGATATAGTTAGCATTCTTATAGCACCCACTATGTGCCAGACATCATACTAAGCTCCTTACAAATATTTTCTCATTTTATTCTAACAACCTAGAAGGTAGGTGCTGTTATTAACCTCAGTTGAAGAAACTGGGACAAACAGATATTGAGTGACTTGCTCTGGGTCATATAACTAATTAAAGTAACCATTACAACTGCAACTTGATCTATACTTGGTCTTACAGGACAAAGTTCATTATTAAGTACATCCTCATTTTCCTTCATGTGCCCTTCCTACCCCCCAAGAAAGACAAGAGCAGTTTTGAGTTAATCCTAGCTATTCTTCAAGCATCCAATTTACTGAATAAATTGTTATAAGGCTACCTAAGAATCTTGGCCTGGGGGGCTGAGGGGGAGTCTAATCCCTGGTCTATCATTAATTTATTGAGTCTTTTCAGTTCTTTCACCATCTATAAAATGGAGATGCTGCCATAGGGCCTGACTTATTTTAGAGGGAGGCTGAAAAGTCAACAAATTCAATTCAACAAACACTTATGAAGTATTACTGAGATCACCCTTTAGGTAAGAATGATTTTAAGGGCTCACAATAAGAGCCAACTTCAGAGCCCAGGAAGAGGAGGATTCAAATCCTACCCCTGACATATACTGGTCGTATGACTCTGGGGAGTCACCTCTCACTGCTCTGGGCAACTCTCTAAGACAGAGCCTCTTAAACAAGGGGCTCTGAACTTCTGTGGGTTGTGTGTGAATACACACACACACACACATACACACGTATATGTACATATAGTATACAGTAGACATATGTATATATGTTATATTATGTCATACATATAATATATAATATACATGCATGTCAATAACTTTTCAATATAATGGGTTTCCTTTGTAATCCTATGTATTTTATTTTTTGCATTTTTGAGAAGTAGTCAATCAGCTTTACTAGACTATCAAAGGGACTGATTCATGATGTACAAAAAGGGCTGAGAATCTGAGACTTTAAGTTTCACAGTTGGTGCTGACCTACATTGATAGCAAGAGTTTTCTCACCTGGGGGTTCCTGTCATCAATGAAATAAAGAGGTCTAGTCCCTAGCCCATCTACACTCAAGCTCTCCTCAGCTCCATCATTATGGTATGGAAATGATCCAGACTTCTTGAGGGCCATATTGGAAGAACATAGGCATTAGACCCTGGAGCATCTGGAAAAACTTCATACACGGAAAACTTCATACATGGTGACTGCAACAGAATATATCAGTCATTGTCTGGGATCAACCCAAGTATTGTGGGAATTGAATGAACCAACACTGACTCCATCTTGTGACAATTCTAGAACTCAGTTCCTTTTCTATTCAATTATGGGTCTGGTCCAATTTCTGTCTTGTGAGAAAACTTTATTCAAATGTGGGAATTGTGAAAAAACTTTATTGCATTGTTTGAACCTAATCCTGAGTGACTGGGAAGCTGGACTACCTCTACCTGCTTTTCAGAGAATTATAACTAAGGACCTAAGTTATGGTGACCAGTCAGATCCAAAGATTGATTGCAAGGAGTTTTCTTACAACTATACATCTCAAACAACCTATCTATCTTATTTGAAAACTGACCCTGTACTGGTAAATCATTTATTGTTTCCATGTTCCTTTGAATGAATCCAAATACTGGGGGGATGGGGTGGGGAAAGGGGTAGAGGGAAGGAGGGAATGGGTCACCTCTTTTCTAATTGCATGTTTTCATTCTCCCCTTCACAACTTGGAAAGTCCCTAATCTTTCCTCCAATTAGAAATCAGATTACCTAATTTTGTATTTTGGTTGTTTTCTTTTATTAATTGATCTTATTTGATTAATTGTTTTTAATACATGAAAATAGGTCTCACTTTGTATTCCGAGTTTTTGGACTATTTGGGGAATCCACTGACTTGCTTTGTTAATAAATGTTATAACTAGGATGGTTTCCTCAATTATTATCCACCACAGTATCTCAAGTGGCATTGCCAACAAGTAACGAATCTTTTGGCCACAGCAGCCCATAAAAGAAGAAAAAGTACAAATTAGCTCTTAATTCCATCTGAACACTTTCCTTCTGTTTATACATCAATACTGGCAAAAAGGGAGAAGAGAGAGGAGGCAGAAGATGCTAACTTAGTATCTATAAATTTAGCATATCTATAAACATTAAATATGTAATTTAAATATTGATCCTCAACTTAAAACCTTTATCCAATGACAAAAAAAGAAAAAAGATTCACATGCTTTGGGAGGAATAAACATTGACATTCTTGCTCTAAAGGTCACGAGAAGATATTAAAACATTTTAATTCAATAGAAATGTTCACAAATTCTCTTTGGAGGAGTGATATAGTAAGGAGGCAGTGTGGTACGGTGAAGGCAGAGGACCTGGGATCAAGTTCTAGCTTTGATGCTTACTACCTGTGTGATTTCAAACAAATCAACTTAACCTATCGAGGTCTGTTTTCTCCTCTGCAAAACAACAGGATTGTGCCCCAGCACTTGACACAGTTCGTACTTAATAAAACTTTCCCATTCATCTTCAATATTCTTTGTCTTCTAAGTCAGTTTGTAAAATACCAATAAACTTCTTAGAGACAAAAATAAAATACAACGAATGAGCTAGCCTCAAGAGCCTCTCAGGTCCTTCCCTAGCAGCTCTAGATCTATGAGCACATGAACTAGTAGTACTGGTTTCATGGGGCACTAAAAGGCAACCAGAAAGCCATTTCATGGGTGCCACTTGGCAATCTTACCTTGAAGTGTTACAAGGAAAAGCAAACAGATCAGAATTGTTGCTTAAGTGTCAACATGTGTTGCAGAGAATGATGTAGAAAAATTTTATAGAGAACTTGGCAACATTCTACAAAGTCAAGTGCTATACATATAGGACTTCTGTAAATATATTATGCATGACATATAGTGGGGGGCCTGTATTGGAAGCTCTGTGGTGAGGAATCTCCCTCTAACAATGACAGCTAACATTTATAGACTACTTTACATTTCACAGTTGTACACAGTAGCTCATTTGATCCTCACAGAAACCTTGTAAAGTCAATGCTATTGTTATCCTCATTTTAAAGATGAGGAAACAGGCTGAGAAAGGTTAAGCAACTTGTCCAAGGTCACATACCTAGTAAGTGTCTAGGGTAAGATTCATACTCAGGTCATCCTGACTTCAAGTGCAGAACTTTATCACTATACCACCTGGTTGCCCAAGCATACTGGCAATTGTTCTGCAACTGATGGTTGAAGAATTACCTGGGGAACTATGATAACAACAAAAATAATAATAGCACTTAATTAATGCTTTTAGGTTTGCAGAATTCTTTACAAATACCTCCTTCGATCCTCAAAACAACGTTGGGATGAAGGATAATAATACTTGATTTTACAGATGTGGAAACTGAGGCAGAGGTTCCCAGAGTCATACAGCTAGTAAATGTCTATGATCAGATTTGTACTCAGGTCTTCTTGGACTTAGGACTTCCAGATAATCCACAAAACCTGTTGCAATCTGGAGGTTAATTGACTACATGGACTTGAACCCAGGTCTTCCTGATTTCAAGGCTGGCTCTCTGAACATTACACCACATTGCCTATAAGTAATAGTTTTTATAACAATAACAAGAATAACAGCTGCTAGCATTTCAGGTCTATGACACACCAAAGAAAATCAGAACTGTCACTTAAAAAAAAAAGGTGATATTAGTAATATTCTTATCACTGAGGAATTAAGATCATAGATCCTGAGCCTGAAGAGACCTCAGAGGCCATCTCAGTCCAATCCTCGAGGTAAAATGGTGATCTCAAGGGCAGGGATTTCTTTTGTCTTTATATCCTCAGTGCTTAGCACAATGCCTCAAACACAGTAGGTGCTTAATAAATGCTTACTGACTGACCCTCTCCTTTTACAGATAAGAAAATGGAGGCCCAGGAAGATTGTCATTTGTCCAGTTGTACCTATCAAAAGCAGAATTTGAATCCAGACCTTCAGACTCCAGAGCTACTACTCTTTCTACTGTGATGTGACAGTCAGTTAGTCAGCTGCCCCTAGGGGCCTGTTACAACTAATTTCATTCATGACACACCTGAGGCAGTGGGCTTGCTGATCTTCCAAGTTTCTGATCCAAGTAACTGATCATAAGCACATTATAAGGATGCTTTTTGCTGGTATTGTGGCATTCATCAAAGATCATCAAGGTGAAAACAGAGAGTGATCGAATGGTTCCACTCTTGAGGTTGTTCACAAGGATCTGTGGGGTCAGCACAATGATATCATTGTTGTCAACCACATGTTCCACAGGAACATCCTCAGCTATTTCTCCACAAATACCTGTAACTTTGTACCTAGGGAAAGATGGAGATTTTTCCATTAAAAATCCCAACTAGAAGCAACATGGACAGAGAGACGGCCTTTAGAGCCAAGAAGACATAGACTGAAATCTTTGTTTTGACATCTATTGGCTGGGTAATTCTGGGCAAATTACATAGACTCTTAAAGTTCTAGGCAACTGTATAAAATTGAGTTGTCAGAAAGCTACTAAACTTCATCAGCAAAGGGAATTTCTTTACCTAGGAGCACCCTATCCCAAAGAAATCACAGGTCCTGCTTCTACCCCTCTCCTTTAAACCCAATGCGATAAGAGTGGGAAATCAGAAATAGGAGATGTTGGATTGGCTGGTGCCAGATGAAGCCATTATTACCTGGGCATAAACAGTTCTTATTTGAAGGTATGTTAACTCTCAGAATACCAGGGCAGGCTCATGCTAAATAGAGTTAAGACAGCTGTAAGATATGGGACTGAAATGCCATATCTGAAGTGTCAAATTTATGTCTGCACAAGTTGCTTACTCATCTGGAAAGATCTGGCCAGAGAGGTAAGGATTTCTAGTTTACCTAACACTCTGGGTACAACTTAAGGAAGACTATAAGCTGGTCTGAATCTTTTATTTCATACTTATATAGAACTCTCAGTAGGAAAATTTCTTTGGTGAATCTCAGCAACTTGGCTAGCATATAGCTTTAGAGAGTTGCTTAAAGCACTAAGCATTAGCTAAATTGCCAATGGGTCTAGAACAATGTAGAAACCATTTATAATACCACATTGCCTCTCAAGCAAAAATTACAATGCCTTAAGAATAAATTTGAGAAATGCTATGATAATTACAAATAAGAATGTCTAATATTTATATTGCACTTTAAGGTCTGAAAAGTGCTGTATGTATATAATCTCATTTTAATCTCACAACCTTTGAGGTAGATGTTACTATTTTTATCCCCATTTTAACAGATGAAGAAAAGGTAAAATAACTTATTCAAGGTCACACAGCCAGTTAAGTGTCAGAGGCAGGATTTGAACCCATATCTTCCTGATTTCAAACTTACTGCTGTATACTGCCTCTTTCAAAGCAGCAGAACTCGAATAAAACAAGGAAAAAAGCTGAATTGACAGTTATACCTACCCCAGCCGTTCAAAGTGGCTTGTGAACACAGATTTCTGTTGTTCATACACTGGAACGTGAGTAGCCAAGAAGACAACCTTCCTTTTCTGCCCTGCTGGGTTATTTGTTAGATGATTTTCACATATGAGAAGTGCACAAAGGGTTTTCCCACATCCTTTTCACATAGAAGGAAGGAAAATGATAGAAAGGGGTCACTTTTTTGCTCCAATCAATTTATTCATTTATTTATTTTTTAGTTTTCAACATTCACTTCCATAACTTTTAAATTTTCTTCCTTTCCCTCCCCACCCCCTTCCCAAGATGGCATGGGATGTGATATACATTCTTATTAGACATATTTTCATATCAGCTTTGTTGTATATAGAAGAACTATAGTTAATGGGACGAACCATGAGAAAGAAAAAACAAAACAAAACAAAACAAACAAAAAAAGAAAATCGTCTGTTTCATTCTGCATTCAGACTCCATAATTCTTCCTCTGGATGTGGATGCCATTGTCCATCATGAGTCCTTTGGAATTGTTTTATTTCCTTGCATTGCTGAGAAGAGCTAAGTCTATCAAAGTCAATCAACTGCACACTTTGGCTGTTACTGTGTGCAATGTTGTCCACGTTCTGTTCACTTCACTCAACATCAATTCATGTAAGTTTCTTCAGGTTTTTCTGAAGCCTCCCTCTTCATCATTTCTTATAGCACAATAGTATTCTATTACATTCATATACTACAACTTGTTCAGACTTTCTCCAATTGACGGGTATCCTGAAAGGGGTCACTTTTAAAAAGTCTTTTCTTCATCTGTAAATCTCATCAACAGTCATACTCTGCTATCTTCCCCTAAATCTGCTAGGCTCATGGAAGCTACTATTGCTTTCATTCCTGTCAATCCTCCTTGTCAGCTCCTTATCCTCCCCCCACTAAATTTATACTATTATACTTCATCATATGTGGGTGACCCTAGGTTCTTGAATTCTAGACTTGTCTTGAGTACAAGCTCTGTCATATCATGCCAAGCTGGAAAGGCTCCCAAGTATGGGTCTGGCAATGGCCTCTACATTTGTTCTTCAAGGACTAGCTTAGGTTATCTGAGAAGTTCAGCATCAAAAAGGTCAGTGACCAGGTTATGTTTCTTTTTGGGCTACAGAATCTCATAAAAATCATCTACTTAGGAATGGAGGGGTTGCAGTCTGTATTGATACAATACCCACGCCTATCTTCAGGTGTCCAGAACAATCTTCTACAACAGTCTTTCACTTCAAACTAATACAGCCTTAAGCTGAATTAACAAACTTTAAATTACATTAACAACAAAATACTTTGGGATTAGAATAATTGGGACCATATATGTTTTATGGCAGTTCTTTCAAAAAAGCATGAATAGGGAAGATGGGCAGGTCTCAATCTTTTCCCTTATATGGGGAGGAGAAAGAATGGAGATGGACTTACCAGTGGGAGCACATATTATTGTATTTTTTCCTTCTAAAGCAGGGCTGGCAAGCTCTAACTGGTAACTCCTTGGCTTCAGTGGACTATACAGTGGATTCTCAGAAATTTCTGTAAGACAAGGACGTAGAGTGATTAAACATTTATCATTCTAAGGATCAGTTCCATGTTTCATAACATCTCTTTTCCAATGTAAAGGAACTAAAGACCTACTGACAAAAGATCTTCCTTCCAAGGATGCCAAGCACTTCCCATACATTGCTTTCATCGTGAACTTTGTAGTCATTGCCAACCACAGTTACTTCAGCTCTCAATTAATGAGGATCAATCTACCAACATTTATTAAGTACTATGGTAGGTACAGAGGTAAAAAATGAAACTGTTCCTACCCTCAAGGGGCTTCCATTTTCTGGAAATATATGTACATGCACAAGCATATTAAATGTAAGTGCACAGAACAGATTCAAAATAATTTTGGAGAGGAGAAGTAGGGAGAAGTTTGAAAAGGCCTCATGTAGGAGGTAGGTATCCTTGAAGGAAACTAGACATTCTATGAGACAGAGGTGATAAAGGAATACCATTCCAGTAAGCCTGTGCAAAGACATATGATTAGGAAATTATAAAATGCTTAAAAGGAAGTAATATATGTAAAATAAGAAAGAAAAGGTATTTTGAAGCCAGTTTGTATAAGGCTTTAAATACCAACAGGTAGATTTTGTATTTGAATCCACAAGTAATAAGGAGGCATTAGAGTTTGTTGAGTAAGGGAGTAATGTGGTCAGATGTCAAGAAAGATAGTGGAGACAGACTAGAGGCAGGGAGATCAATCAAGTCAGTGGCAAGTGAGGGGGAAAAAGTATAAGTCAAATAAATAGATTTGTTCTTAAGGAACAGGGCCTTGCAGAGATGGCATGTGCCAAGAAGAGCAAAACCTTTTAAGATCAAGCTTAAAGAGGTAGCTTCCCTGATCTAGATGATGGATAACAAACACATAATGGCTATTTAGTGAAATGGGATTTCACCGGTAAAGGGAGTTTCCAGGTGTGGGTGGCACCTTCTCTGCAACTTTTAGTTTTAGAGAGTTGCCCTAAGTGTCTCTTAAACTGTGGGTCTCAAGTAGAAAAAGTTTAAGAAGCCCTGGCCTAGAATACTGTCAGAGACAGAACTTGATTCTAAGTCTTCCTAAGTTTAAGGCAAATTCTCTATCTATTATATCATCTGGATAGGTCAGCATAGCTCAAGAATTTAAAATATCCATGCATTATTAATGACAAGTTAGGGAGTTGTTCATAAATGTAAACCAAGTTAATTCATTTTAAAATGTGTACCTCTTTTTCAACTAAGGAATTTACTCACTGAAATGTGAAAACGTTGTATTTCTGCGACTATCTTATAGATAGGTTTGAGACAAGAAATAAATAAGATAAATTTTTTATCACTAATCTCCTCAAGATTCTCTTGGTCCTTATAGACTAAAAAGTAACTTACTCTGAAAGTTAACTCAAAATCAAATGTTTATTAAAATACAACTAAACCTCAGTTTCTATATTCCAAAGAAAACAACATTTGAGTATGTCTCCCAAACTTGCAGATGTGTAGTAGGTCCCATCGAGTCATCCCTACCTCCACTCACAATTCCCTTTCTTCTTCCAGTGCTATAAAGTATAAACATAAGCTTAACTATTTACATACCCTAATGACTTGTCAGTAACAATAATTATTCTCATAAGACTGCTGAGTTTTCATAAAGGAGTCAAAACATATCAATAGGGCATTTATTCAGCCTCTGAAAGTAAGGTTTCCTCCAAAGAGTATCCATGTGCTTGTCATCTTTGGAGTCACTAGAGGTTTCTAAACTAAATATATTTTATTGAAAGGTCTCTCTTTTTCCTTTTCTCCACATTTTTTTTCCCTGAACATCTTATTCACTGTCATAGCCTCATCAACTATTAACCTATAAAATTTTAAATCTATTAAAATTTCTATTGAAGTTCTATCAATCAACCATGACATTTTGTCCAAATCCCCGTATGTAGAGTTCCTAGTATATCTAAATTTAGACAAGACATTTAAGACAGCATTTAATAATATTCTTAAGAAAAAAAGAGAAAATGTCAACTAGATCACAGTAGAACTAGGTGTACTGAAGTATTGGTTAGATGAAAGTGAAGTAAAGATAGAGCTCTTGACATTAAGTCTAGAAGAACTGGGTTTTTGACTCTTGCCCTAGACACTTGCTTAGCTTTGTGACACAGAGTAAACCACTTAACATCTCTGGGCCTCAGTTTCCTTTTCTGTAAAATGAGGGGTTTGGATTTGACCTCAAAGATTTCTATGACTAGACTCAAAGAATTGTGATTAATGTTAGCATGAAGGTTTTTCTTTTGTTGCAATATCCTTGGTGTCCAGTCCAATATGTTTATTCATTGTACGGATGAAAGAACAGATGGCATACTTACCAAATTTATAGATGACAAAGTAGGGAAGAATAGTTAACATGTTGTATGACAGAAAGAGAAGTCAAAAAATGTCTCAACAGGAGAGAACAATGGGTTGAATCTAATAAGATGCCTAATGGGGATAAAGTACTACACATGAGTTCCAAAAAGTCAAGCAGAAGAACAAGATAGGAGAGATATGACCAAACCATAGTTTATGTGATAGGGATCTACTTTGTTTTTTTAAATAGACTGCAAGTCCAATGAATCAAAAGCAACCACCATCCCCCAAAAAAGTTCCCAAGCCTAACAATCTTAAATGGAGTTAACAAATTTGAGTTGCATTAACTATTAATTTCAATAAATTAACACTGTACTAGCAGTCTCCACCCCAAACTAAAATGATTTTAAGTTGCATTAATGAGCCAATTCATTAATAAGTGGTCCAAAAAAAGGGAAATAATAGTCCCATTACGCCCTGCTGCCATTAGCCTACATATGAAGGACTGTGTTTTGTTCTGAGAGTCACACTTTAGAAAGGTAACTGACAAGCTGAAATGCAACTAGGGGAATAACGGAGTTTTAAAAAACAGCATGCTATACAAGAACTGGCTGAAACAAGAATGTTTAATCTGGAGAAGAGAATCTTAGGGCAAATAAGTTAGCTATCTTAAATATCTAAAGAGGGATTAGAGTTGAGTTCCTGTTGGCCGTGTTAAAGAAATTTACTATCATTATCAGATTTTTAGAACACAGTGTTATTGATTAGAAGAAAAAACAACTCTGCATACCAGAAAGTGGACATGGATTCTCACTGAGATTTTGCTGTTCTGATTCTTCTTTGTAACATATCTGTACTGCAGACATTCCACTCTCTTCACTCTGGGAGTTATCCAACTCAACATCTTTTGTTCCATTTGTATCTAAACAAGGCCAACGAGCATTTTAGAATCTTAATACAACGGATTTCATCATGTTAGCGAATTTAAGATGACTGAGGGGAGCTTTTCAGGGATATTTAGGGTGGATAATGCAGGTTTGTGCAGAAGATTGATGACCACAGGATCCTGGGGAAGAGTAATAGGAAAGATCCACTCATCCAATTCATACCACAGAGGAAAACTGATAAATGGGTAGGTGAATAGATGAAATATTCTCAACTTTTATAAACATGGTAATGCTTTGAAATATTTAGATATCGCGCACCTACTCCTCCTTTACATATTCAGCTTAAATCAGAATCATTTAATATTTGGAATCCCATAATGTAACTCATACTAATGTGACTCGACAAGCCTTTATAATATCTGTTTCTAAATAACACCAGCACCAAGAAAGCGCATGCATATGAAAATGATGTCTAGACTTACAGTCAAAGATGTCCAAGAAAATTCAGACTAGGATTTCTGACAATCACTACCACCACTATCATGCCATCACCAGAAAATTGGCTACCCAGTGATGAATTTTTTTAGCCACAGTGTCTACTATGACATATTTCCATATGTAATCTACATTGCTGGGGAATGATAAAAAATCATGGATCTTTTGAGAATAATAACAGCACATTTATAAAGTATACACATTATAGTTATAGTACCATATTATGAAAAATTTATAGTAAACAGTTTCTGAATATCCCATTTGATACTCACAATAAACCTAGAATATGCACAGGGGAAATATTATTCCTCATTTTACAAGTGGGAAAACTGAGGAGCAAACAATTTAAGTGATTTACCCAAGTAAGATGTAAAGTTAGGATTAGAAATATGGTCCCTAAGACTACAAGTCAAGTAATCAAGTCTCTGAAACAATGGTCTGATATGGAATCATCTTCAAGGGAGATATGTTCAGATTTTCTAAATCAGCTCAAAAGATCCCAGACAATCAGTGTAGTTAATCTGAGCCCCAGATTGGTAACAAAAAAGGTTCAATTTTCCTCAAGTTCTTTATACCTAGGACATATTCCTATCTTATACCAACACTAAAATTTTAAAAAGAAACAAAAGGATAAAAAAACCCCGACCTCAGTCAGTTTTGAATGAATCAGAATGAGTTTTAACAAGTTAATCCTTTGAGTCTGTGTGGCCTATTCAGTCTTTTATACTAAGACAAGTTAGCTCCTGTTCATCTCTACGGTTTAACCAGGGACAGACTATTATGTGGGTTGGAATCTACTAAATTTCCCAAAATATCATTTCACAGCCTTTCCTTAAGACAGCCATATCTGCTTGCCCTTGTATTTAGAAATGATCAAGCAAAAGAAAGGAGGGTTTTTTTTTTTCCCGTATCCTCCCACTTCCCATTTCAACAATCTGCCTTGTGACACTCTACCTTCCTCCAGGATCCACAGCTTACTAAATTCATATTCTTCAGCTTCTAAAGCCAACTTCAGCACTTTGGGCCAGTTTTCTTTGTCTGATCGAAGAAGATATTCAACCAATTTATCTGTACCAGCAATATTCCCTAAGTTGTTTTGAACCTGCCAAATGGAATTTGTTGAAAAGTCTTTTTAAGTCATGTATGAAAGAACACCAACTTGAGAGTTGCTAAATTAATACATTCTGATTTGGTTCCATGATTTCTCAGGTGAAAAAGTTTCTAAAAATCTATTATCTGATGGTGATAGGAGGAAATGATAAGGGAGTACTCATGTAAGGATATGTGGAAACTTAATTGCAGGACCAAAAAATAGAATTTGGGCTTCTTAGCTTTCAATCCAATGTACCATTTCTCCCACTGACATTCTAAAGAAGAGTTTAGAGTGAAGTCCTGGCATATAGTGTCATGGGTTATTAAAATATTAAGTTCACATAATTTCAGAGCAGAAGAGGACCTTAGAAGTGTGGCATTATTGAAAGAGTGCTAGCTCTCCAGTCAGAGGACTTGGGTTCAAATCTTGGCTTTGCTCATTTCTACCTGTGTGAAATTGAGTGAGTCTCTGAACAACATTTTTATCACTTGAAAAATGAAGAGGTTGTAAATGACTCTGAAAGAGCCTTCTACCTTGAAATCTATGTCCTTATAACACTAACTAGATCTTATCTCACAGAAGCAACTGAGGCTGAAACGGGCTAAGTTATTAACTCAAGTTTAAACATCAATTAGCAGCAGAGCTGAGACTAAAATCTAGGTCAGTTTTTAAATTTGTCTTTCCCTTTACATGATGTTACTTTTTAGTGACAGAACCCCCAAAATAATTTTCCTTATTATGGGACATTTTCATTTATGGAAAAAATGTTGTTTATAAAAGTTTGGCAGCAAATTATAAAAACAGAAATGATTCCCCAACCAAAAACAGAATCTAACACAGAATTCAATGAGAACAAGTAAGACCAAAATATTCTGTAAATTTAAAAGTATTATATAAATGGCAGTCATTATTAATTTATCCATTGACAAATGTTATCATGAAGAAGTGTTCCTCTGATAAAGATTTTGGATCCCTAAGGACTGATGAAGTCACATCTGGGAAGGCAATATAACTCTTTTAATAGTGGTGAATGAGAAAATCTTTGCTCCTGGTTAGTCCTGTGACTTAATTTATAGGGTATTGATTCTCTGTGAGGATGCAAAGCAGCAGTTAACTCCTGCAACTTATAATCTTAAGAGAATTGCTTGAGGATCCTAAGAGGTTAAGTGACTTGTGCTCAAACATGTAGACAGTATGTCAGAGGCAAAACTTGACCCCTAGACTTCCTGACTTTAAGCTGTCTTCCCAACCACATAACATCACTTCTCACTTGTGTCTATCTTTTTTAAAAAAGGTTATTACTATTTTAGAAATAGTCTGATATCTACTTCTTGTCCCCAACTCACCTACATTCTGAAAAAATGGAATGAGAGTTGAAATTATTATTATTTATAAGTTTAGATAATTTATTGTTAAATAGTTTACATAATTCATTATTATTTTATATAATTATATAAAAATTACTTGTCCATATGTAACAGTTTAGTTCAATTCAACAAATATTTATTAAGTTTCTATGTATGCAAGGCCTTGTCTTAGTGGTGGTAGTAACAGTAGTGGTAGTTGTGGTTGTAATCGTGGTGGTGGTGGTGGTAGTAGTAGTAGTTTAATAACCGTATAAACAGTAGCACTAATTATAGTGCTATACAAAAATGTCCATCTAAAATGCTATATTCATTTAGTGAATTTGCTTCTTCTCTTCCTGTTTCCTGTCTAGTTTTAGTTATTTCACTGACAGAAGACATAACCAAAAGGGTTATGTGATGTGATCTGATCCAATTCAAGCCAACAAGTATTTATTAAATGACTACCAAGGGCCAAACACTATACTAAGTACTGGGGGTGCAAAGTCAAAATGAATAACAGCTTCTGCCCTCAAATAACATATATTACTGAGGGGATACAGCAGAGAGAGCCTGAAGTCGGGAAGGTACGAGTTCAAATCCAGCCTCAAATACTTACTATCCTATGTGATACCAGGCAAGCCACTTAACTAACCTCCACCTGCTCAATTTCCTCATCTGTAAAAAGAAAAAAAAATAATAACACCTACCTCACAGAGTTACTTAGAGGAAAAATATAAGATAATTTTGGTAAAGCACTTTGTAAACATTAATGCAATATATAGAAGTTATCATTCTTATCATTATTATTAATTTGATTAAGAAATTAGTGACAATAAGAGGAACTGAAAAGAACCACAGAAAAAGATTCAACAACACTTGCAGCTTATCTGACATAACAGGTCAGCGTGAGTGTGTCAAGGATGACTTCACGGTTGCAAACTTGAGTGCCTAGAAATATAGCAATCCCATCCACAGAAACAGAGACATGGAGAGTTCACAAGGAAAAATAAGGAGTTCTGTTTGGGACATGTATTTGAGATACCTACAGAACAGCTAGATGGTGATATCCACTTAAGACTTTTTTTTTCTAAGTTGCTTCTGAAGTAGGCAAGGATACTGAAGGTTCTTGGATAAAATGAGATTTATTTTTTTTAATTATTTTACTTGTTTTCAGTGTTCTACAATCACTTCCACATATCTTAGATTGCTTTCCCCTCCCTCCCCCTTCTTCCTCCCTCTCACTTCCTCCCCGAGACCACATGAAATCTTAAATAGGTTCTACACATACTGAAGTGAGATGTAGAGAGTTTTAGATTCCCTGTGCTTTTCATAATCCTAAGAAATTAATTAGAAGACTAATGCATTTCCCCTCTCAAACGTTTTTTAAAAATTATAAACTGGGTTTTTTTGTTTGTCTTTGAAGAGCTGTACCTGTCTGATCTCTTCACATTGCTGAATTATTAGGCACTCAGAAATTCTAGGAAGGATGATGTCTACATGAATGCCATCTTTAAATTCTTTATGTAAAAATTTCAAAAGCAATTTGGGCTTCTCCAAGTTCTCAATCTTTTGGAAATTCCAACTTTGGATAGCTTCAGCAAGCCCAGTATAACCTAGAAAAAAGACAAGAGAAAATAAGACATCTAAGTTTTATGTATTAAACTTGTATTTGAATCAAAATGCTACCTATACATTCATACTTGGAGAATAACTTTAAATATTTTTGTTGCTATCTTTTGTTTTTATCTTATGTTTTTATTTTATAGCCCATTCTCCTTGACTCTCCGCTAAAAGGGCCTTTCCTCATAACAAAAAAAATGTATAAGCAGTTAGCAAAACTAACCAGCACAAGGATGTCTGGCAGTACATGCAATATTCCACATTCCTCATCCCTTGCTTCTGCAAAGAAAGAAGAGAGGTACATTTCCCCACTTGTTTTTGCAGGGCTAAGTTTTAGAATGAGGTTTTTGGGTTTTGTTCTTTGCTAGGAAAATTCTAACCCTATAAAACATATATCATGAATCTGGTACGGGTGGTGGAGGTGTGGATTTTGGCTTCTAGAATTATATCCTGCTATTTCCCTTCATCAAATCTCTTCCTTTTCAATCTATCTTCCACATAACTGTCAAAGTGACGTTACTAAGGCACAGTTTTGGTTGTCATTCCACTATTCAATAAACTCTAATGGTTCCCTATTACGCTTAGGGTCACATATAAACTTCTGCATTTAAATTTCTTCACAAACTGGCTTAAAGTTTCCCCAAACATCTCTAGTCTCTGTGCCTAGGAACATGCTATCTCTGCCTCCTCTCTGCTTCCCACCCCTTGCCTAGGGTATAAACTCCCTCTTCCTCTTTAGTTTGCTTCCAAGCTCAATTACAGTGCCACTTTGAGGTAGCTTGAGGGAGAGGGGAGGTGCAAGCAGCTGGGGTATAAGAAAAGGTCTCATGTAGAAAGCAGTACTTATGTACTTTTATACGCATATGTTGTCTCCAGTAATAAAATGTAAGTTCCCTGAGGGCAAGGACTATTTTTCTTTTTCTTTTGTAACTTCCATCCTTACATCAGTGCCTCATACATTGCAGGTACTTATTGACTTATATCCTAGGACAATGTTCCAGACCCATATATCAACACAGATTTAGGAAGCATGCTATGTGCTATGCGTTGTGCTAAATGAGATTCTAGTCATGTTCCCTGGCTCAGCAATGCTATCCACTTTCTCCACCCATTCCCCTTGGTATACCTTGTCAAGACAGTTGAGATTTTAGTCTGTGGCTATAGACAAGAGTTAGGGCAACTTGCTCAATAAGGGAATCAAAACTGACCCTCAGATCTTATGCTCTAATAATGAACATATCAAAATCAGTGTGATGTAGTGAAAAAAGCACTGAATTCCAGTCCAGTCCAGAATCTGTCATTTACTTTCTGTATTCTTTGGGTAAGACCTATATAATCTCTCTGACCTTCAGTTTCCTCATCTGCAAAATGGGAACGATATTTGCACAACTTCATTCAGCAGGCTGTTGTGTTTTAAGATTCACAAATATTCTGTGCACAACATAAATGTGATTTATCATAACAAATCAAAGCTAGAGATTTGAACCTTTAAGCTACTATCTATCAGTCACTAAATTATAATACTCAGATATTTGTCAGAAAGGAACTGACCTGCTCCATGAAGGGCATCCAGGAAGCCCCGGAACCAACCGGTCTCTTCAAATTTTAATAAGTACTCCAGAAAAAGTGTAGCAGCTGCTGTCACTCCCTTATTTGTTTTCATTGCTTGAATGCTCTGTATGTTTTCTAGCAATAGTAAGGAAAACAAAGGTGAATCATTCAATATTATACAACCAGCAACTAAAAACCAACAAGCCAGAAAACGAATTCCACTCTCACTTGAGATTTTCTGTTACTTGTGAAATACTCTTTCTCCAGTTATTTCCGTACTCCATCTCTCTCTATACGCATACCACACATTTACACAAATATGAACATAGATGGACATAACAAAGACGCTGATACAACACGAAGTAATGTAGTGGAACTTCTCTCTACAAACTCCTCATAAATATGAACAAAATATACATAGGTATAAATTCATAGCATTAGAAGGAACTCAGGGGACCGAACATTTTGCAATGGAAAAAAAACACTATACTGGAAGTAAGGAGACCTCATTCCAAGTCTTATTAGATCATTACCTTGGGCAAGTCAAGTCATCACAGTAGGTTCTAACATTTTATGATCTATGATTTTTTCAAAATATTATATTGTGTTTTTACACAACCATTTCTACTCCCCACTCCACCAAAAGAAGCATCCTTTACAATAAAGAATAAGAAAGAAGTAATTTAGTAAAACTTCACTCACTCATTAACTAAGTCTGACATTATGCAATGTTCCAAACCTTGTACACCCACCTCTGCAAATAAGGGTGGGAGCTGCCTCCTGGATCCCTACAATAGCATCCTACTTGCCTTTATAACCTGCCCCCTCCAAACTATCCTATATATCACTACCAGATTACATTTTTCCTGGGACACAGTTTTCAACACACTGCTCCCCTGCTCAAAAATTTATAATGGATCCCTCTTGTTTACCACAGTCTCTTACTTCTGTGCTTGGTATTCAAGGCCTACCATAATCTTACCCAACAATCTTACCATAATCTTATCAACATGACTTGGCTAAAATTAAGTGGTTAGTAATTGTCAGAGCTAGGATTCCAAGCCAAAATCATCACTCAGAGACCATGTTTCCTTATCTATAAAACATGGATAATAATACTTTGCATTGACTATCTTGAAAAGTTGATATGAAAAAAATACTTTATCAACTATAAAACATCATATAAATGGGAACTACTATTACTGGAGTGTGCATATTAACTGGGACCAAGTAATTAAATTTATTGACTTAATAAAACAATATAAGAACCCATGTTTTTGCTAGCTACTTTTTTATGTTTTGACACTGCATTCATATGATTTTGATACATTCTTTAGTCATGAAACTACATTCTAATTACATTAGATTTTAAGCGTACCTTTGATGCACTTGTCCATTTTTCAAGCTAGCCCTCATTATAACCCACAAGTTTTCAGTGAGGTTTAAACATGATGAGTTTCCACACAATGAAATATTAATCTCTACCTCGAAGACAAATTTTTTTCAATCTTTCATGACATGTGCTAAGGTACAAGGTTGTGCCACAATATTCCATCTCATCTTAGTATTTCTATAATTCTGGAGCTATTCTTCTTCTCCGTATGTCAATATATTTGAGGATACAGTTAGAGCAAGACAATCCCTGCTTGCAAGGACTTCACATTCTAATGCGGGAAGACATGTAAAGATGTTCAGCTTCAATACCGATTGAAAGACTCAGAGGTTCTTTAGGTACAATTCCGATGGAAATGTATCTTCTTTTGCTATTTCCATTGAAAAAATCTACATTCTTTCCTGATGTTGAACATTTGACAGTGTCAAAGACCTCACTGAGACAGTAATTGAGGCTGTGGAGGAAATGAGGGTCACAATATCTACAAAAAGAGTTCGGTCAGATCTCTACTAGGGTTGCTTCATCAAATGATGGCTCAGTGGACTAGGCTGGAGGTAGGGCTAGTGAGCTGGCAGACAGTGCTATTCTCAGGGCTCATGAGTATTGTTTTATAGCCCTTTGGGCATAGTTCCAAATTGCCTTCCAGAATGGTTGAATCAATTCACAACTCTACCAACAATACTTTAAGTGTTCCAATTTTCCCATATCCCCTCCAACATTTGTCATTTTCCCTTTCTATCATATTAGCCAATCTGGTAGGTGTGAGGTGGTACCTCAGAGTTGTTTTATTTTGCATTTCTCTAATCAATACTGATTTAGAGAATTTTTAAAATATGATTAATGATAGCTTTGATTTCTTCTTCTGAAAACCGTTCGTACAATTTGACCATCTATCAATTGGGGATGACCTGTATTCTTATAAAGTTGACTGAGTTCTCTTTATATTTGAGAAAGAAGACCTTTATCAGA
Organism: Bettongia penicillata ogilbyi; assembly: GCA_023548195.1. Taxonomy (NCBI): domain Eukaryota; kingdom Metazoa; phylum Chordata; class Mammalia; order Diprotodontia; family Potoroidae; genus Bettongia; species Bettongia penicillata. Next base: position 397,719 of record JAJHZJ010000280.1, read on the forward strand.
GAAATTTGCTGATAAATTTTTTACACAATTATGATTATTAACTATCTATTTTCTTCCACCCTATTTTGCCTTGTTTATTCATCTCTTTTTCTCCTTTCCCAGAGTTACACAGCTGGTAACTGTGAGAATGGAATAGAACTCAAATCTGTCTATCCCAGCATCCTATATACTGTGCTAACTAGCTGTTGTCTATAATTCAAAGTATATTTACAGGTCATAGGATCATAGGTTTAGTGCTGGAAGGGACCTCATCCGTTATCTAGTACAACTTCTTCATTTTACAGAAGAGGACATTGAGGTCCTTCCTCAAAAGTACTCTGCTTCTGACTACTGCCTCCCCCAATCTTCCCTCCTTTCTGTCAGACCCCACCCCAGGTCACCTTCTCTTATTTCCTTCCCCTCCTACTTCTTACCCTGTAGGGTAAGATAGATTTCTATACCCAAATGGGTGTGTAAATTACTCCCTCTTTGAGACAATTCTGATGAAAGTAAGGTTCAAGCACTATCCACTACCACCTCCATCTTCCACTCCAATGTAAAGGATATTTTGAGCCTCTTTTATGTGAAATAATTTACCCCATTCTACTTTTTCCTTCCCCCTTCTTCCATGCATTCCTTTTTCTCACCTCTTTTTATCTTTTTAGATAGCATCCCATCAACTCATACCTGTGCTCTCTATGTATACTCCTTCTAACTGTCCCAATAAAGTTCTTAGGAACAAGTAACATTTTCCCATACATATAAATGTACACAGTTTAACCTTACTGAATCTCTTATAATTTCTTTCCTGTTTACCTTTCTATGCTTCTCTTGAGTCTTGTATTTCAAAAACATATTTTCTTTCAGCTATGGTCTTTTTATCAGGAATGTTCAAAAATTCTCTATTTCCTTAAATATCTCATTTTCTCCTTAAAGAATTTTACTCACTTTTGCTGGGTAGGTGATTCTTAGTTGTAATCCTAGCTCCTTTACCTTCTAGAGTATTATATTTCAAGACTTCCAGTCCTTTCATGCAAAAACTGTTAAATCTTGTGTTATGCTATATATATTTTTTTCTGGCTCCTTATAGTAATTTTTCCTTGACTGGAGAGCTCTAGAATTTGGCTATAATAGTCCTGAACATTTTCACTGGGGATCTCTTTCAGGAAATGATTGGTGGATTTTTTTCCCTTCCTATTTTACCCTCTGGTTCTAGGATATCAGAGTAGTTTTCCTTGATAATTTCTTGAAATAGGATGTGTAGGCAAAATGCGCTCATGGCTTTCAGGCAGCGCAATAACTCTTAAATCATTTCTTCTAGATCTATTTTCCAGGTCAGTTGTTTCTTCCCGTGAAATATTTCACATTTTCTTCTATTTTTTCATTCTTTTGACTGCTTCTTGATGTGTCATGGAATCATTGGCTTCCACTTACTCAATTCTAATTGTTTAAGGAACTGTTCTCTTCAGTGAGCTTTGGATCTTCTCCATGACCAATTCTACTTCTTAAGGAGTTATTTTCTTCAGTGAAGTTTTCTGCCTCTTTTGCATTTGGTCAATTCTGCTTTTTAAATCCTTTTCTTCAGTTGATTTTTGTAGGTCTTCTAGCATTTGAATATATAGAATATATATAAAATATAGAATATATTGAAAATATAGAACTTATATTTCATAAAATGTTTTTTCTTCAGTGGTTTCTTTTTTATACCTCCCTACTGAGCTACTGTCTTTTTTTATGATTTACTTATGTAACTCATTTTTTTCCTAATTTTTCCTCTACTTCTCTTATTTGATTTTTAAGATCCTTTTTGAGCTCTTCCAGGAACTCCTTTGGGGCTGAGACCAATTAACATTTGAGACTGGATACAGCTGTTTTCCCCTTGTTGTTTCTTAGAGTTTGTGTTTTGATCTTCCCTGTCAAAACAGTAGGTTTTCTATGGTTAGGATCCTTTTTATTGTTGCTATTTGCTCATTTTTACAAGCTTTTTTTATTAATTATAACTTCCTGTTAAAGTTGGGCTCTGCTCCCTGGGTAGAGGGGCACTGTTTCAAATTTCAGGTTTTCCATGCTGCTGTTTTCAGAGCTAGTTTTGGAATAAGTTCTCAGTTCTTCCAGGGTCATATTATCTAAGGAGAGATGTGATCACTGCTTTCCTGGCCTGTGTTCTAGCCCGTGAATAACCATGAGCATTCCTTTCCACCCTAGAACTGTGACTAGGACTTCTGTATCCTGTTGACCACATGCTCTTGTGTGCTTGCCCTACTCCTACTTCTCCTTGCCCTTGGACTGTGATATGAAACCATATATGGGCAATGCAACAGAGTCCTGTACCCAGGGCCAGCAAAGGGTCCCCTATTATCTCTTTCTAACCAGTTATTTGACCCCTTCACAGCCTATAGACTGAGAGTTCAGGAAATGGCTACTGTTGATTCAGTCTCCCCCAATGCCTGCTGGTGGTGTGCCTAGAAGGGCCTGAACTGGACTGTACTCCACTCTCACCCCAATAAGAGACCTCTCCTGATAACTTTTTAAGTTGTCTTGGGCTAGAAAACTGTTTCGCCCTATTCTTTTGGTTTTGCTGCCTCAGAATTCATTTTGAGGCATTCTTTTAAAGTTGTTTGGAGGAAAATTTGGGGAGCTCAGGTGAATCCCTGTCTTTACTCCACCATCTTCTAGTCCAACTATTCTAGAGAACAATTTGGAATTAAGTCAAAGGGCTATAAAATTGTGCATATACTTTGACCCAGAAATATCACTACCAGGTATATATCCCAAAGACTTCAAAGGAAAGGGAAAAGGATCTATTTGTACAAAAATATTTATAGCAGCTCTTTTTTGTGGTGACAAAGAATTGGAAATGGAGGGGATGACCAGCAATTTGAAAATGGCTGAACAAGTTGTGATGTATGATTGTGATGGAGTGTTATTGTGCTATAAGAAATAAGGGGCAGGTGGTTTCAGAAAACCTAAGAAGACTTGTAATGCAAAGTGAAGTGCATAGAACTAGGAGAACATTGAGCAATATTGTAACAGCAATATTGTAAGAATGATTAACTGTGAAAGACTTAGTTACTCGGATCAATATAATGATCCAAGATAATTTCAAAGAACCCAAGATGAAAAATGCTATTTACCTCTAAAATGAATTGATCAACTAAGTGCAGACTGTAACATGCTTTTTAAAACTTTCTTTATTTTTCTTGTATGTGTGTGTTTTCTTTTGAAACATGGCTAATATGGAAATATGCTTTGCATGATTTCACATCTATAACTAAATTCATATTCTCCTCCCTCAACCCTTCTTAAGGGCTGAGGGAAGAGAAGGAGGGAAGGAGAAAATTGGAAACTCAAAATTTAAAAAAATGAATGTTATTATTTTTTTCTACATACACAATCAGGAAATAAAAAGAAAAAAACTTAGAGTGGGCTAATTTCATTCTGAGCCTTGGCTGGTAAAGTAGTAGATTTCCTGATTGAATAAGTCTCTGTACCCTAGAGTAGAACATCCTGGTGCCTAGGGAGTAGCTAAATGTTTGATGGAATTTGAATATGTCTGTACTTAATCATCATCCTGTGATTCAACTCCTGTGATGAGTATGCTGAATAATTTCTTTCCCCAAACCCAGAAAAATGTAGTCTCAAGAATTGATAGATCTCTCTTCTCCTTTCTGCTTAGATTCTACTCATTCTCACAAAATCCAAACTCCATAAAATCTTCTCTGAATACTAGAGCCTAGACTGACTTTGTTCTTTTATCTGAGAATCAGTAGTAGCACACATACTTTACCGTTAGTTTCATGTATTTTTGCTTCATCTCATAGCTAGTCTATCAACACACAGATCAGTATACCCCACCAAGTGTTCAATAATTACTTATGGATTGATTCAAAGATTCTAGGAAGGACTGAGGTGAGTTCAAAAGTTCAGAATAATTAATTCAGAACCTCCTTTGAGCCTACAATAGTCTAGGAGTCAATTCTATAGTTCATAGGACTGAATATGATGCCTAGAGTCAAAAAGACCCAAGTCCAGACCCAGTCTCAGACTCTTACTAGCTATGTGATCCTGGGCAAGTCACTTAACCTCTGTTTGCCTCAGTTTCCTCATACATAACAGGGGATAATAATAGCACCTAACCTCTCAAGTTGTTGTAAGGATAAAATGAGAGAATAATTGTACTCTAATAACATATTAAAATGCTTTGTAAACTGTGCTATATAAATTCAAATTGCCATTATTTGATGGAATAAAAACAATGGCAGGAGTGAATTTTTTTTCTTTGAAATGTTTCTTTGCTATTAAAAATTAAAATATTTCACTTTGTTGTAACAGGCCCTTCACAACAAGAACCAAATACTTCCCCTATTCATACACACATAAAGTTTATTCTTAGAAAGACTAAACAAAACCACCTAATATATATGAGTGGGACTTGTGTTACTTTGTCACTTATCAAGATCTTTGTTTTAATTTTCATAATTTGGTCCAACTTGAGGGATAAAGAAATGATCTTGGCTAACCTCTTGTGTTCTAATTTCTTTCTTGGTTAAGTGGGTAACTTCCCTGGTGCCCAGTGCTGACCATATTTATGGGCTACTCCAGGACTGCCTTTGATGTTTATGATCAGGCAGTAGTACACTAGTAAGTGTTTAATAAGTGGCTCTCTGGGAAAAACAAAATTCATGCACACCAAACTTTTAACTTTAATCTGCATCATTAACATATTATCTATCTTTTTTTTAGTCTAGACAATCAACAAAACAATAAATCAGGTTTATATCTGTAATATTTGCTGATTTCTGAAGCATAATTGCATACACTGAAAATTTAATAGTTGGCACTCAAGAGCCATTTCAAACTAAACAAACCCTTGAATATTCCATAAGTATCCTAGGATATCACCATGGGTACAGACAATATTTCAATTTTTAAAAATAAAGAAACACTTCAAAGGAAGAAAAAAAAATCATTTCTTGCCACTGACTGACAGAAGACTCAACTGAGCACGGAGTCTTAACTATTATCCCATTAACTAATGGTAACATGGGCAGCAGCAGGAACAGAGTAAAGGCCAGGCCTCAGCAGCCTCAACCTCCATGTCCAGTGTAGCTGCTGCTCACGGGGTGACACTGCTCATGAGACTCGAGGTGAAGCAGCACAAGAGCCATGGTCTATTTGACAATGCCCTCACTTATGTGGCCACCAAGATATCTTCACAAAATCTAAGGCAAAAAGTCAATAACTTTATGTCATCTCACATGCAAGAGCAGGAGTGAAACCTGGCAAGGAACAAAAACCAGGGGAGAAATGGGCTGAGCCAGAGGGGTTGTTAGGAAGGCTGGAAGCTATAGTGGACACAAAAATTTCCCAGAAGGTGGGTTCATAAGGAAACCAGCTCATCATAGCACCCATAGAGTGAGCTGTTCTGGAATTCCTGCTGCCCAGAAGAAAGAAGACACTAGAACTCCTCCAGGATCTTAAGTCCTGAAAAAAGGATTCCTGCAAAGTCTTTTTTTTCTTGTGCCTTTCATGAGAGCTATTCAAAATCCCATGTCAAGTGAGTGAATGAGCTTATTCAGCTTCATAAGGAAGATCCTTAAAGACTGTAGAGCCTTCAGATGTCATCAATAGATAGAGTAACAGCTCCAGGGGAGAAATGCAATTTGCAGTAGAGAAAATGATAGGGGACCTTTATAATCCCCAAGAAAGGTGCTGAATTGACAAGTAAGAGAGTGAAAGCATTGCAGCCACTTAGGAATTCCTTAGAACTTATGCCTTTTATAGTTCTTTTTAAAGTTCATCTTGAGTATAGCTCTTTGCTGAGCTTTGAGAGTTGATGCCCTTGTATAGTCATCTATAGTTAATACTCCTCTCTGCCAAGAGATATCACCATTCCTATAGAAGACTTTCTAGGATTGCCCTCATTGTGTCATTCAGTTTAAAATTCAAACTCTATCATCAATCCCTGCTACTCCAGGGTACCTTGCTGTGGACCAAAGGCACCTCCAGACCTTCCAGCCTTTAGAAATTTGCAAGGTCAGTTAATAGATCAGCTTAGTGGTGAGGGACTCTATGTTCAGAGAAAATTGATTGGGAGCAGAGCAAAGTAAAGTAAGGTGGAGTAAGGGTAGAGGGACTCCCTTGAGCTTCTCAAATTCTTCTAACAACTTTCAAAAAGGATGTGGTGAAACAATTTTTTAGCATAAGGCAACTTAGAAGATCAGTAGGAGAGGTCTGTCTCACTGGGATGAGAATGGAGTGTAATCCAGCAAGTCAGTAATAGGCCTTGGTGGTGGTGGTAGTGGTAAGTGAATTGATGGTAGCAGTTTCTGGAGCTCTTAGCCCAGGGGTGGTCCCTGAGACTCCCAGGAGGAGCCCTCTAGGTCCTCAAGTGTGACCCTTTGACTGAATCCAAACTTCATAGAATGACTCCCTTTAATAAAAGGATCTGTTCTGTAAAACCTGGACTCAGTCAAAAGGCCAAACCCAAGGACCTAAAGTTCCCACTCCTGTCTTAACCCATAGATGGTAAGACAGTCAGACAACTGGTCAGAAGGAAATTTTTGCACTGCCCACATTTGGTTCTTGGTTGGAATCCCAGCATGATGCACATAGTGCACAATGGAATGTGTAGCTGCAGAGGAGTAAAGACTCTGGTCAAAGTTCCAGGGTTAAAAAGAGTGTTTGCAGTTGCTTAGAGATCAGAGCACTGTCAGGAAAGTAGTTACTATATATCTGTATAGATCATATCACCTTGGAAGAACTGAAAAGTTATAGACCCCAGAACTAGTTCTGAAAACAGCAACATGAAACCTGAAGCTTGGGACAGTGCCCCTCCACCTGGAAAGAAGAGCACAACTTTAACAAAAAGTTAAAAGTCAAAAAAGTAGGCTGAAAAATGAGCAAACAATAAAAAAGAACATAACCATAAGAAGTTACCATGGTGAGATTTTAAAAATCAAATAAGAGGTAGAGGAAAAACTAGGGGAAAATGAGAGAAGCAATCATGAAACTAGAGGCAATACTTTTGGTAAAGGAGTCACAGAGAAAATTGATCGTGAAGGGTTTGGAGGAAAAGGGAGGGTATGAGGATAAGATAGAAGCAGAGAAGACACATCACAATTTTCAAAATGCCAGGGGAGAAAGCAGGTTCTTTATAGCACTCTTAGTGAAGGTATGAATTGGTACAAATATTCTGGAAAGCAAGTTGCTATTAGGCTATGAAAATCAGTAAACTATTTATGACCCCTTTGATCTGGGGGTCATATCGCTAAGCAGGTAATCACTACAGATGAGATACTCTGTATGTAAATTCATCGCAGCACTTCTTGTGAATGAGAAATATTTGGAAACAGAGTAGGTATTATCAGTTGTGGAAGGAATAACAAAATTTAAGTATTAAAGTAACAGAATATTACTGTTCCATAAGGGGGGGGATATTAAAAATTCCAAAAAATACAGAAAAAATATAAAGTGATAGAAAAAATCAAGTAAACACAACCAGTAAAACAATATACACTGGAAATACAATAATGTATCTGGGAGTCTACCTGCCAAAACAAACCCAGGGACTATATGAACACAATTACAAAACATTTTTCTCACAAATAAATTCAGATCTAAGTAATTGGAAAACATCAGTTCCTTGTGAATTGGCTCAGGTAATATAATAAAAATGACAATTCTACCTAAATTAATTTACTTATTCAGTGTCATACCTATCAAACTACCAGAAAGTTATTTTCTAGAGCTAGAAAAAATATCAAAATTCATCTAGAAGGACAAAAGTTTCAGAATATCAAGGGAATTAATGAAAAGTAATGCTAGGAAAGGTGGCCTAGCCCTCCCAGATCTCATATTGTATTATAAAGCAGCAATCATCAAAACCTCTTGGAACTCGCTAAGAAACAGAGGGATAGATCAGTGGAATGGGTTAGGCACTCAAGACACAGTAGTCAGTGAAAATAGCAATCTACTGTTTGATAAACCCAAAGGCCCCAGCATCTGGGATAAGAACTCACTATTTGACAAAAACTGCTGGGAAAACTGGATAACAGTGTCGCAGAATCTGGTCACTGACCAATGCCTGACACCATACACAAGAATAAAGTCCAAATGGATACATGATCTAGGTATAAAGACTGATACGATAAACAAATTAGAGGAGCAAGGAATAGTGTATTTGTCAGATTTATAGAGAATGGAGAAATTTATGACCAAACAAGAGACAGAGAACATTATGAAGTACAAAATGGATAATTTTGATTACATGAAATTGAAAAGTTTTTGCACAAACAAACCCACTGCAACCAAGATTAGGAAGAAATCAGAAACGGGGAAAGAATTTTTGTAACTAGTGTCTGTGATAAATACCTCATTTCTAAAATATATAGAGAACTGAGAGAACTGAGTCAAATGTACAAGAATACAAGTCATCCCCCAGTTGATAAATGGTCAAAGGATATGAATAGGCAGTTTTCACAGGAAGAAATTAAAGTTCTCTATAGTCATACGATTATATATAGTCTATAGTCACTCTATAGTCTCTACTATAGACTCTATAGTCACTACTGATTAGAGAGATGCAAATCAAAACAACTCTGAGGTACCACATCACACTTGTCAGATTGGCTAACATAACAAAACAGGAAGATGATAAATGTTGGAGAAGATGTGGGAGAGTTGGAACACTAATTCATTGTTGGTGGAGCTATGACCTGATCCAACCATTCTGGAGAGCAATTTGGGACTGTATCCAAAGGGCTACAAAAATGTGCATACTCTTTGACCCACCAATATCACTTCTAGGATTATATCCCAAAGAGATCATAAAAATGGGAAAATGTCCCACATGTACAAAAATATTTATAGCAGCACTCTTTGTGGTGGCCAAGAACTGGAAATTGAGGGCATGCCCATCAATTGGGGAGTGGCTGAACAAGTTGTGGTACATGAATGTAATGGAATACTATTGTGGTACAAGAAATGATGAACAGGAGGACTTCAGAGAGGCCTGGAAGGATGTATATGAACTGATGCTGAGTGAAATGAGCAGAACCAGGAGAACATTGTACACAGTAACAGCCACAGTGTATGAGGACTGTTTCTGATAGACTTATCCCTTCACAACACTGCAAGAACTTAAAACATTCCCCAAAGACTCTTGGGGCAAAATGTCATCCACAGCCAGAGAAATAACTATGGAATCAGAATGCAAACTGAAACAGACTATCATGTCTTGTGTTTTGTTTTATTTTGTTTTTTCTCATGGTTTCTCCCATTCATTTTAATTCCTCTATGCTACATGACTAACGTGAAAATGCGTTTCATAAGAATGTATGTGTAGAATCCAAATAAGATTGCCTGCTGTCTCGAGGAGGTAGGAGGGAGGGATCGGGAGAAAATTTAAGATTTATGGAAGTGATTGTTGAAAATTGAAAACAAATAAATTAATTAAAAAGTAAAAAGAAATACAACAATGTAAAAGGAAAGAACAATGACATGAAACTGAATACTGGGTAATTTTAATTACTGTTGAAGCAACTCAGGGAATAAATACGTATTTCACTGCTAAATTCCAACTCTAAGCTTATCTACCAGAATATAACTATTCTGGGAAACAATTTGGAATTACTCAAGAAGAGTTATCAAATTACTCCTATTCGTTAATCCAAAGATTCATCACTGATTTTATACTCTAAGGGAACTGCTGACAACAAAAAATGTACAAAAATGCTTAGTTGAGAGTTTCAGGCATAAAGAATAGCCAGTGAAAATTCATTCAATTATGAAATCAAAGATTATTCTAGGAATTAGAAAGGAGAAGGCCAGTGACAATAGACTGAAGAGTAAGAGGAGGGGAAAGTAAGATGTAAGAAAACTGGAAAAGCAAAACATGGCAGGTTATGAAGGGATTTAAGAAGCAGATTTTATTGGTAGTAATTGGTAACCCAAGAAACTGTTGTTAAGTGATTTGCTTAGGAACATCCAACTGTTTCATTTGATTACATTTTATAAAAACCTTTTTCATTTTGAAGAAAGACTGGTATCTCCTACTAAGTGCTTTATACTTAGGCACTACTTTTTAGAAATGTATTGATTTATAAGACTTAAGAATTCTGACTAACACAATGACCAACCATGATTCCAGAGGAGTGATAGTGAAGAATACTAACCACTTGCTGATAGAGAAAAAATGAATTACATATGCAGAATGAGATACTCACTTCTGAATGTGGTCAATGTCCAAAAGTATTTCATTTGACCTATGCATAATTGTTAAAGGTTGCTTTTTTCCCCCAGTAGGAGAAAGAAAACAAATGCTAGCAAAATAAAAAAAAGATAGATAAAACAGATAAGTGATGATAACTTGAATTTACATAACACAGTTTATAGAGTATTTTAATGTACTATTTCATTTTGTCCTCTCAACTATACTGTGAAATAGGTAATTCAAATTTCATTATTCCCATTTTACAGAGAAGGAAATAGAAACCTAAAAAACTAAAATGATTTGCTCAAAATAACACATCTAGTATATAGGAAAAGTTAACCAACTAGCATTTAGGAAGTTATGGGCCAAGCATGGAGTTAAGCACTGGGGACATAAAGAAAGGCAAGAACATGGTTCCTGCCTTCTAGGAGTTCATATTTTAAGGGGGAGAAAACCAGAAAATATTTCTGTACATACAAAAAAGCTATAAAGTAAGAGATCTGTAATGTCAAAACAAAGGTAAGTAGTGAAGGAGAAAGAAGAGACCAAAAAACACTTCTTGAAGAAGGGGGTAGATTTGAATTGAGTCAAAAAGCCAGAGAATCCAGGAGGTGGAGGTGAAGAGGGACAGAATTCCAGGCATGGGCAGGAGCCAGTGAAAAGGCATGTGGTTGGGACATGCCAAATGTCATGTGCAAGGGACAGCAAAGACAGTGTCTTAAGATCACAGAGTAAATAAAGAGGAGTAAAGTATACTTTACTTTATAAAGTAAAGAAAGTAAGAAAAGTAAGAAGAGGTCAATTTGTTAAGGGCTTTAGAAGACAAAAGGAGAATCTTATATTTCATTTCAGAGATAATCTGAAGCCATTAAATTTATCACATGGGGATGGGGGCAATGATGTAGTCAGACCTATGGCTTGGGAAAATCACTTTGGGAGTTGAGTTCGAAGAAGGGGAAAAGAAAGAAGGCTACTGCAGCAGTTCAGGTGATAAGTGCCTGTACCAATGCTGGGCACAAATTGGGCATGTGGGGTAAATGAAAGTGAGAATGAGGAATCAGGCAGGCTGTGAGCCTGGGCTACTAGGGTATTTTAGTGCCTTAGACTATCACAGGGCGTGGAAGAGAAGCAGAAAGATATTTTGGACATTTTGAGTTTGAGATGTCTACAGGTTATCTGGTTCAGTAAGTACAATAAGCATTTGGTGATGAGATTGGAGGTGAGGAAAAACATTAGGGCTGAATCAATGGGTCTGGGAATGACCCATTCTAATTGGTTAGATCACCAAGACAGACAGTTAAGAGAGAGAAGAGTACACAGAACAGAACGCAGTAAGTGTGACCTAGAGAATGTTGTAACAAAAGGATCTAGGAAGCAGTGGTCTGAAAAGTAGGAGAGCCAGATGAGGGCAGTGTAGAAGAAACCTAGAGAAGAGAGTGGCTCAGAGAAAAGAGCAATTGGCACTATCCAAGGCTACAATCATGGGAGGTGGGATGAGTGCTAAAGTTTAGAAGAGCTGCTGTAGTGAAAGAGATGGTGAGTCAGAACTCAAACTCCGACTCCAAATAAAACGTTCTCTTCATTTCATTTTGCCTTTAAGAATAACCATGATATGACAGCTGCCTTCTCTCTACAATCATATGTGTTCCTTTTTCCTGCCCTCTAGCCCAGCTACTCAACTACTTAACACAGGCACCTTGAATGGTCCCTGATTACCTTTGTGTGCAAATTCTCTCCACTTACTGAGTCAAATCCTGCCTTGGCCTCTTAGCCTATGCGGCTACTGTCAATGAATACTCAACTATAAGGCAGATGGGGCAGCTAGGTGGTTGAGTGGATAGAGCACCAGTGCAGGAGTCAGGAGGACGTGAGTACAAATCTCACCTCAGACACTTGACACTCACTGTGTGACCTTGGGCAAGTCACTTAACCCCAACTGTCTCATCCTGGGTCATCTCCACTCATCCTGATGAATATCTGGTCACTGGATTCAGATGGCTCTGGAGGAGAAGTGAGGCTGGTGACTTGCACAGCCCTCCCTCACTCAAAACAAAGTCAAGTGCAAGTCATGTCATTATTTCTTTGATGGCCAGATGAGTGGAGATGACCCAGGATGCACTGGGAGACCTTGGACCCCTTAGGCCAAGGTCTTCGCAGGTAATCACTTAGGGTGAATAGGCCTGTTTAAGAAGTAGCAAGGGCATGGCCCCTTTAAGGAGGCCAAGAAAACGAAAGCCATCAGGCTGGGAGGGAAACAGCAACAGTTACTATAGATAATCACGGTAAAGCTAAGAAGGTCCAGAAGAGCCCTTAGGCCGGGGCCCATTGTCCTAGCAGCTTCAGAGAGCAGCCGGTTAAAGGTTTTGGACAGGATAGCGAAGGGAAGGGGAGGGGAGGGGAGGGGAGGGGAGGGGAGGGGAGGGGAGGGGAGGAGAGGGGAGGGGAGGGGAGGGAACGGGAGGGGAGGAGAGGGGAGGGGAGGGGAGAGGAGGGGACGGGACGGGAGGGGAGGGGAGGGGAGGGGAGGGGAGGGGACGGGACGGGAGGGGACGGGAGGGGAGAGGAGGGGAGGGGAGGGGACGGGACGGGAGGGGACGTGAGGGGACGGGACGGGAGGGGAGGGGAGGGGAGGGGAGGGGACGGGAGGGGAGGGGAGGGGAGGGGAGGGGAGGGGAGGGGAGGGGAGGGGAGAGGAGGGGAGGGGAGAGGAGGGGACGGGACGGGAGGGGAGGGGAGGGGAGGAGAGGGGAGGGGAGGGGAGGGAACGGGAGGGGAGGGGAGGGGAGGGGAGGGGAGGGAACGGGAGGGGAGGAGAGGAGAGGGGAGGGGAGGGGAGGGGAGGGGAGGGGAGGGGAGGGGACGGGAGGGGAGGGGAGGGGACGGGAGGGGAGGGGAGGGGAGGGGACGGGAGGGGACGGGAGGGGAGGGGAGGGGACGGGAGGGGACGGGACGGGACGGGAGGGGACGGGACGGGAGGGGACGGGACGGGAGGGGAGGGAAACTAGCCAGTAAAACCCAAGTTAGCTGGGAATGTTTTGACCAAATTTACCTTCCTGTGGGGAGGAGAAGGAAGGGGAGGAGGAGGCAGACAGGAGAGCAGGGGCTTAAGTTGCCCAGCTAACTGGGTTCCCATTCAGCCAGCTGCATGCACTGACAGGCTTGTGTTTGTCCTTCGTTGCCCAAGACCACGCCATCGGGGAAAGGAATGAAAGGAACTGTGACAATCCATCGCTATCGTTCTTATTAAACCGCTATTAAAAATGCATCGGGGGAAAAAGTCGGCTATAAAGTTTACAGTAAGTTTGGAACGCAGACTGGCCACGAGCACGCTGTGCAGTGTGAGGGGCTTCTTATCTCTGGACAGTCTTCGCTGTAAAAGTGGCGCTCTGGACCAGAGGGTCTCCACCGCTATCCCCTCGGCCTCCCTCCTCCCAGCCCGTAGGCTCCCGAAGCAGTAACCTCGGCAAACTACAATCAGGGAATAAGCTCACGTGCAGAGGCCCCCGGGAACCACCCGCCGCTACCCTAACCTAACGCCGCAGGCTGAGGGTCCGAGCCGGGCCAAGGTGGGCTCGCTGCAGATCTCACCTGGCGAGAACCAGTCGGTCATGTAGTCCAAAACATGGGTGGGGTCCAGTATGTTCCTTATGTGGTTTCCGAAGAACTCCAGGTTTCTCTTCTCCTCCTCCGTCATGTCACCGTCCCCTCTCCAGCACCCGAGGCAGCTCTGCGGGCACGGGCGGGGCGCCCCACGAATCTCGGGGGCCGCGGAGCGAACCAGGGAGCGCACCAGCGCTCGGGGGAGGGGCGGGGATCCGGAAGAGCAGAGCCAGGAGGGCTCGGGCAAATCAGCTGATGGCAGACGGTGCCGTGCGCCGGGAGGGAAGCTCGCCCGGGAAACAAAACCGAAACTGCGACTAACGTTGAAGAACAGAAACTTAGATCTGTCCAATAAGCGTGGGGCGTAAAAAACCTTAGAAGGCCTTTCAAATCAGACAAGAATCGGACAAAAACTGCCCCCTTCTGTAAAATAAGGGCGTTGGGGGTAGCCTGCTTCAGCCTTTAATAAAAAGAATCATCAGTGTACAATACCTGGCAAGTAGTAAGTACTTCATATCAAGGGCTCTGAACCCGGAGTCTGCCAACTCAGCTGTTTTTTCGTCCATATTTGGATAACCCTATTTCAATATAATTGATTTCCTTTGTGCCGTATCTATTTTATTTTTATTTATTTTTTAACATTTAAAGACGTTTCTCGGAGAAGGGTTCATCAGACTGCCAAAAAGGCCCAAGACATGATAATTGTTATGAGATCTTTTATACTCAGAAGGGGGTCAGTCCGAAGTCCTTGCTCTCAAAGAGGAGGATCAGGGAAGATTTCATGAAAGAGGAAGCACTTAAGCTGAGTCTTGAGACAAGGATTCTGAGAGAGGAAGGCGAGGTGAGAGTAGAGCTGTAAATGTGCTTTCCTTTCACCTCTGTCACTTCTACCCTCCAACTTCCTGACAGGTTAGGCTTCCCCACCTCTCCAGATTCTTTTTTGTTTCCTCCTTGAAGTACTTCTTTTCTCTGTAAGACTGATTCTCCACAATTCCCTGGAAAGTAGAGAGGTGTTCTTCAGTTTCTTTCAGGAGACAGACTGATTCTACACTTTAGTTACATAGCTATTTCTTGGCAGTGGCAGAACCAAGAGTACCTTCTCTGGAGGTCACTGCTGAATTCTCGGTCTGCCACAGTTGGGAATTTAGTTTCTCAGATTTTTTTCAATATTGTATGCTATTATGATGGCTAATACTAGCAGTGAACAGCTAGCCCAAGCTGTCTGTCATGAACATTCACTGAGCATTGTACAGCTCCTGAGAGTTTAATTGCAAAAAATAAAAAATTTTAAAAAAACCCCAAAACTTCCTGATTCGCTGTGGATGCTACTTAGCTGCAGATGATCAAAATTATCAGATCATGCAAAGCCCTAGCACAAACTCACTGCCCATGATCTAAGTAAACTGTCCTGTGATCTCCCCCTTCTCAAACTCCCACTGAGTAATGACATGCTTACAAATGAAAATATTTATTAAGAACATATTGTCTCAAGTACTACGCTGAACACTGGGAATACAGAGAAAAGTTAGATAATCCCTCCTCTTGAGGAGTTTACAGTCTAATTGGTAGAGATGACACATAAAGGAAGGATCAGCGGCAGGGCAGATGGCAATGCCTAGGTGTGGAGAACTGAGTAGCCAGACATATGGTAAATTAGCCTAGGGGTCCTTTCCATGACCAGTACAACAGTAAAGTCTGCTGGTCCATCTTATTAGAATTGTAGCTGGTGACTTCCAAATTGGTATAAGTGACCATGTCAGCCCTGAAATCATAAGCTTGGCTCATGGCTATCAGGATCATGTTAGTGGATATTGGGGGAGGAATTCTGAGATGGTGAATCCGTCCAGGTTCCAGAATTAACTACCATGCTCAACCCTCTGGGCAAATCAGTTCAATTTAACAAGCACTGACACATCTCCGATGTGCCAGGCATTGTAAATTCAAAAAACAAAAATGAAAAACAGTACTTGCCATCAAGTTTACACTGCACTGGGATAGGGGTGAAGAGGACAGTATGTACACAGGTAAGAAAATACCAAATATTTACCAAGTTTCACATATATACAAAGTGACAAGGGCTGATGGAAGAGCAGTGACTACCAGGAAGAACAAAGAAAAGTCTGTATAATAGGACTGACACCTGATCAGAGAATGAAAAAGCTGGAGATTCCAAAGGGAAAGAAAACAGTCCAGAGACAGGTTGGGCAAAGGTAAGAAGGCAGGAGATTTCAACAGAAATGGATTAGTATCACTTTAGTTAAAACGTAAGTATATTAAAGGTGATTAAGATGAAATAAGTCTAGAAAGACTGGTTGAAAACAAGCTATGAAGAGCTTTGGGTTTAGTTGCCAAAAAAAGGAACTTATATTTTAATCTAGCAGTAGAGGAGTTTGACATTGTCAAACTAAATGTTCTTTAGGAGTATCAATTTGACAAACTGTGTGGTAAATGGTGAAGAGAAACTGGAGAAATGAGACCCATTAGGAGAATATACAATGATATAGGCAAAGTGAAAAGGCCTAAACTTGGGTGGTAGCCACATGAGGGATCAGATATGAGAGTTTATGGAGGTAGAATCAGTAGGACTTGATAACTGGAGACAAATTGTGAGAGACAAGGAAGAGTTGAGGGGGACTGCAAGGTTGTAATTCTGGGTAAGGCCAATAATAGAAACACAGAAATTGAAAAGTGTGTTTTGGAGTAAAAAGTTGGTTTTAATATGTTAGGAAATGCCTGTGAATTACATAAATGGAGACCAGCAAGTATCTGATGACTCTGGATTACAGATGACAGTATATGAGGGCAGGACACAAAGACAGAAAGGTATGGGGGTTCACTAGCACTGAGATAACTGTACCCATTGCATTAAATCTTGTGCTCTTCTGCTTCTAGAAGCAGAGGCTCCCAAAGTGGGTGAAACTTCCCCCTGGGGGGCACTGGAATAATCAAGGGGGTGTAGTAGTAGCTTTAGGTACATTGGGGGGCACTGAATAAAAATAAGGGGGTGGTGGATGCATAAGAAAATTTTGAAAAACTGTACAAGTCTCATCTGTTGTGTAACAGAGTTAAAGTCATAGTGATTACATGATTTTCCAAATAAATACACAAAATGCAAGTTATAACTGATCAGTGGTCAAGTCTGTCAACAGGTCTTAAAAAGCAAGTGTGTTGACAGGTAAGAATGTTGTGCACTGTCAGGAAATCTAGCATATAACAGCAGGAATAAGTGCATATTTGCAACATGATGCTATATGGTTGCATGGTGCAATATTATATCATCAAAATTTCAATGCAGGAAAAAACACAAGTTTACAATAAATTACTAAATTTAAAATGCATCATTAAAAATATATTTTTTGAAATGACACAAATTAAAAAAAAAACACTAAAAGGTTAAAGTTTTCCAAGGGGGTGCTGAGTAATTTTTTTTTTTTTTTTTTTTTTTTGAAAAGGCAGTTAGTAGGCCAAATAAGTTTGGGAACCTCTGCTACAGACAGCTAGATACTAAAGCGGATAGCCTGGAGTCATTAAGATCCAAGTTCAAATTCAGTTTCAGACACTTGGCTAGTTGTGTGCCCCAGGCAAGTAACTGAACCTCTTCTTTGGTTTTAACTGTAAAAATAGGGGCAGCATCACCTTAGGACTGTCATGAGGATCAATATGAGATATTTGTAAAGTGCTTATCTTAGCACATTCCTTGGCACATAAGTGGTGTTATATAAGCGCTTTTTTTCCTTCTCAAGCTAGCCAGGTGTGATTACAAGATCTGTGAAGATTGATCCTCCCCTACAGCTAACCAGAGAATTAAGTTTATCTTTCAATCAAATCAGGAGACCTTGCTTTTTGCCCAAAGTTCTTTTCTCATTACTTCCTCAAACTTGATTTCATAAACCAGTCTTCACCATCTTAAACGTCACTCACCTTCACCAGAGGGAATAGGGATTGGACAGCAGAAGATAAAAGTTCAACCAGTTTTTGTGGCATCATAATTTATAGTTTGTTTTTTTTTTAAAGTTTTCATTTATATAGCTGCAATTTTTTTTCCTTCATAAGCCTGAGGCATAGTACAAGTTATCCCACTGGCAGTGTGAAGGTGTGGGGGCAAGGTGAAGGCAGAGGGAATTTGAGTGATACTACACTGATTCAATTTGAATCCAACTTCCTCACCTCAGTTGCCCAAGGTAGTCCACAGGTCCACCCTCTGGATCTCAATGGAGCTGGAGCTTCCAGCTTTTATGTTTTTGTACTTGAGTGACTAAGACACTAGTCAAAAGCCTGAGTCATTCAAGGCTTAAGGATAGTTTCAATAATTTATTTATAGGGGGAGAGAGTGGGAGGCAACTGGGATTAAATTATTTGCCCATGGTTGTACAGCTAGTAGGTGTCTGAGACTGCAATTGAACTCAGGTCATTTTCACTTCAATGCTTTCTCCACAGTGCCACCCAGCTGAACTTGAGCTGTAAACATAGACCAAACCTCATTGTGGGAGATGCTGGTGGGAATTTCTGTAATTCTAGCAAATAGTCAAGGTGCAAACTTAAATGACTCCAGTTCAAAACCAGCACTTGTTCCATTATGAGACAATGAAAGTCAATGTTTGTCAAGGAAAATCTTTGCCAGTTAAAATGAATTTGTTCATGAGACTTTTCCTAAGAGCTTAATAGTGTTGAAAAAAAGATTAAACTTGTTGGCCAATTTAAGGTTGATGTAACTAATATTAGATTTAAAATGGAACTCTGAAGATGTTTTCAAGAGGAGGCTACAAGACTATCACTCAAGGATATAAAAAATGGCAATACTCATTTTAGCTACAAATTGGACTAGAGGTCCCCTTTCCAACGATTCTGTAAATGAACACAGTAATTGGCAGTCTCCATAGTATTATATGAATAGAAAGGGAAGGAAAGTGTATTGCATAATAACTAAAGCATTTGATGGGAAATACATATTGGCAAAGAATTAGAAAATAAAAGTGGTCTTTAAATAAGAGGGGTAGGTATAGAAACCATCCTAAGGTGCTGGAACAGGAAGGAACTTTAGCAATTATCTAGGTCAGTAGCTCTCAATGCGGTCTAGACCCGTGGAGGTCCCCCACAAGACTCTTACGCAGTTCACAAATCAAAATTAATTTCATAATACTAAGACATCATTTGCTTATTAAAATATTTCTCCCTTTCCCAACTATATATCTGTGTGAGACTGGATTTCTTCACATACTTTGAGTAAAATAGCCAATCTCAATAGAGCAATGCAGAAGCAAATAAAAATGTTCTCGTTAAATTTTGTTTTAGAAAACATTTTTCATAAAATGTTACTAATGTCAACATGTAACTTACAATTTTAGCGAATATTTTACAATTTTATCAAGTTATTTCTAACATCATAAAAATCCAGATGCCACCCACATGAAAAAAAAAAGCTCTTTGGAATCCTCAATAATTTTTAAACGTGTAAAGGAGTCTTGAGACCAAAAATGCTAAAGAACTGCTAATCTAGATCAATATTTTCAATAAACAGATTGAGTTTTAGAGAAGGTAAGTACTTTGCCTAAAATTATACAACTAGTAAAACCACAGTTAAACAAACTGCCTCCTTCTCAACTTCTTGCACTGAAATATTTATTAAGCACCTAGTTCAGTTTTCGAAGTGCTATATCCTTTTGAAATATGGAGTCAAATTTTCCTTGAGAATTCTAAAGGGTTTAGAATTCTAAAGAAATCACAGAACAAAATTCAGAAAAGCAAAAACTGGAAAGGAAAAAATAGCTAAGAAAATGGAAACCACTTTAACCCACAAATCTCATTAATTTTAACAAATGTTACTACAATATGGATAGTAGAAATATAAACCCATTTTAAAAATTAGTGAATTGAAAATCTTTTAAATCCTGAAATACGGGTTTTCTCATATGCTAATTAAAAAAAAATTTCTACTCTCCTTATACACATCTTACTCTTCTACCTCCCATACCTTTATTGAACACTGTTCCCTGTACTTGGACTGTCTCATTTCTGAAATCCAACCAATCCCTCATGACAGTTCAAATGCCTCTTCCTCTATGAATTGCAAATGAATGTTATACGATCCCATGTTTCTAGGCAGTCACATTCCACTCAATATCAATTTTATATGTCATATCTCCCTTCTGTTAGTCTGTAAGCCTCCAGATCCCATAACATTAGGAACTATGTATATCAAATAGTCTTCTTCTAGTCCTAATGGCTAATTCTTCATATGTACCAGGTACTTAATGTCTGTTGATCTGTATTGTTTGTAGCAGGAGTGAAGAACCTGAAACCTCAAGCAGACATGTGGCCCTCTTGGTCCTCAAATGTGGCCTTGGACTCAACCCAAACTTCATAGAACATATCCCCTTAATAAAATGATTTGTTCAGAAAACTTGGACACACAGCCAAGGACCTCGAAGGCCACATGTACCCTCAAAGCCTCAGGTTCCCCACCTCAGATCTATAGAATACTGGTAAAACTTGACAAAATAGTTAACTTCCATACAAGCCAAATTTTGTTGGCAATGGGCATAAAAATGGTGACAAAAAAATCCTAAGATTTACATATACATAATAATTTTTAAATTTTTTTTTTAAAAAAGTATCTTTAAAAACTAATGAGGATGCAAAGATGGTTATTTGATATGTCCAAAAAAGCGAAAAAGGTTCTGAAGAAATTCTTTAGCAGGCAATTTTAGGTATTTTACAGACCACTTAGTGAAATATATCCCAATTAAAGCTAAGGCTCTTATTTAATCACAATTTAAAAGAATAAAATCACTGAATCCAAATTATTAAAAAATTGGTAATGTGGAAAATTATGTGGAACAAATAAATATCACAGATAAAGGAAATGGTCTTCTAGACCATACAACAGCATATCCTTTAAAAAAAAAAAAAAGTTTACCTCAACCTTTCCTAGTCCCTCAATCTTTATGAACTCACTATTCAACTCTTGTTTCTCATTATCACCTTTAGGCTAATTTCCCACTTGTGTACATTATTTTTAACTCCAAACTGAAGAAAATATCATTATTCAAAAGTCAAATTCATAATGAATCCAAAGTCTGCTGCTCAATCTCTAAACCTGTATTTAAATCTGAATAGCTATTTTTCTCAACTATAAAATAAGGTTGAGATAGAGATGAAATATTTCCTACTGAGGATATGTTATAGTCAAATATAATAAGAAACTAAGGATGTTGCAAAATAAATGCTAAACTCTTTGGATGGAGGAGACAAATGTTATATTCATAATCCTGAATAAAATATGTATCAGTTACTAGTGTATAACTTTGAAAGTCCAATTAAAATAAAGTGGGAATGACAACTTTCCCATCAAGAACTTTCTAGGATTGAGCTTCGATTCAAGCATGTCACACTATGCTAGAAAAAAAAATATGGTGGGAAATTTGTGGATTTTTTTTTTTTGGTTAAAATATTATTGCTTTATTGAGCTTTTTGCTGAACTCATATTTCATTTGCAGTCAAGTTAGACATGTATACAAAAAACATGAAAACATTTCTTGGCAGAAGTCAAAGTAATTCATGCAGATAAAAATAGTTGGAATCAACCTTTAAAGACTGTTTCAAATTATACAAATTTTCTAAAAAAAAAACAAAAACAACTTTACCCATCATAAAGTTTTGTAAGCAAATTTTCATAATTTTCTTAAAAATCATAATTTTAAAATATCCACTGAATATTTTATAGAATGAGAATTCAATATGGCTTTATGAATTACAACTTTTAAAATTTACATTTTATTTAGAAAAAAAGAATACAAGTTTTAAATAAATTGTTAGCAAGGTTTCTTTTTTACTCAAAAGTGCTTGTCTTTGAGTTTTGTTCACTTTCTGAATAAAATGCTCTTACAAAACCTAAACTTGAAAATCACTTTAAGAGTTTAAAGGGAAGAAAAAATATCTTCACCAGAAAGTTTAATCTTTACATATCTTAATTAAATGTAAAACATGTTATGTCTTTTCTTGAGAACCAATACAAGATTTCTCTATGAGATGCTTTGGCAGTCTTAGTATTAATGATGGTCGCTCTGGAGAAGTCTCTATTACTGATATCTTTGGAGATGGCAAATGTACAGATGGTTCAGTCTGTATAGATTCAATGTCACTGTGCAGGTTGCCCATATCAGAAACAAAGGTGCTCTCTCTCACTGCAAAAGTCTGTTCAGCCGAGGTTTCCTGGAGTGGAAGATTATCTACAGTCTTGGTGATAATATCCAAATCACTATCACATGGGGTGATTTCACATTCCTTGTCCAGGATAGTAATTCCATCACTTGGGGTAAATCTATCTTTCCTCTTAATTGGCCCTAAGACAGGAGAGGAATATTCTTTTTTACTATGCTGAGTTACCAAAATGGCACAATTGTCAGACTCAATATTTTCTTTCACTTCTGGTTCCTTATCACTATCAGTCTCAATTGTAATCACAATTGGAGAAGACTGTGAAGAATTACTTGTATGATGTCTCTTGTGTCTCCTCCTATGTTTTTTCTTTTTCTTTTTATGATGTCTACTTGCATCAGTAGTTTTGCCTTCATAAACTATCTCTACACTCAGGCTTCGGGCTCTCTTTTTCCTTCTCTTGTGTCTATCCCTGCTGGATCTATCCGAAAAGCTGTCACTCTCATTTTTGTAGTTTTCACCAAACTTGGAAGATTTCTCAAAACATTCTCCCTTTCCCTTGGAAGAATCTTCATAAGATTGTTCAGTCTCTTTATGGGTACCCTCCAAGTGCCGAGTTTTGTATTTTCGTTTCCCCCCAGGCTTTTCACATCTCATTCGGTCAGATCCTACAGACACATCTCTTGATATATTACTGGACCGACTCCTTGACCTGTGCCTTTCATTGTAGTAATGCCTCCTCTCATTGTGACTACTTTCCTTCCTAGCATTTGTCCTTTCAGAAAAGGTCTGAATTCTAAATTCTGGACTAGAAGACTGTCGAGGATAATGAGATAGAGTTCTCTTCCTGTATGATGACTCATAGCCATCCCTATTTCTACTATAGTAAGTATACTCCCATTGATATCGTCTTGTATAATTATTTCTTAAATAATATCGTTCCCTATCCCTGCTTCTTGATCTTCTTTTACCATGATCGCTGCTCCGAGATCTTGATCTGCTTCTCTCTCTGGAAATGGTGCTTTCACTGCTTAAGGATACTGTTTGACTTTTTCCTGACCAACTGTTATCTCTAGTTCTTGATGCTTTCTTGTTTTTTCTATCTTTAAGTTGACTACTATCTCTGCTTCTTGATCGTCTGCTTTTTGTCCGTCTCTTTCCATGATGTTTCCTACAGCTCTTTTGGTCATGTCCATCTCTGCTTTGAGAATAAGAATCTGAACTTCTTGATCGTCCCCTCTTTTTGGACAGTCTATGGCTACATGGAGAACATACTCTTTCTACTGTCACTGATGAGCTCAAGGTCTTGGGAGATGATGAAACTGATCGTTTCTCCTTTTTTGATCTAAGTATCCTATCAGAAGGTGAAGTATCAGAATTACAGTGACTTTTATTTATTTGCCCATCTTTTGAAACAAATGAATGTGGAGATGAACATCTACTAAAATCACTGTCACTGAAGCTGGGATTTGGCTTCTTCACAGATTCATTTTTCTGAGCCTCTGATTCTTCAGAGTCAGAGGACAATTCAACAAGTTCTGGGGTTCTCTCAGCTAATGGTTTAACATATCCAACAATGACACAATTGTCTGATGAAGAATCAACATCATCGTTTAGGTCCTGATTAGTATCTATGCCCACTGGAGTCTGGGGTCTATTTCTTACAAGTTCTTCATCTGAACTGTCGGATGTATTTAAAGGGGAAGACACAGCTGCATAAATCTGCTCTGAACTTGAATATGATGGCCCCGGAGTTTCATCATCCCATGGAGCTTGACTAGCAGTCAATGCATTAGTATCTAGTTCCTGATTATCTGCTTCATCAGGAGATATGGTAATAACTGAGGAATCTGACTGGCTACCTTCTTCATACGAAGGAGCAGGACAGTCATAATTAGCATGTTGATCAAAAGCCTCCATGTTAAAAGGAGATCGAGCAAAACTGATAAATTCATGTAAAAAATGGTCAGTTCGATTAAGTAAAAAAGGTTTTAAGTCATCAACAAAAGCCTGACTCTCTAAGTCATAGCGAGTGACATTACTCATAATGATGTGCTGAACAATATTGACTAAAGATCCATGAGTTCCAAAGAGAACTGTTAGTTCACGCTTTAACCATGGAACTAATCTGTGAAGGCAAGCAGGATTTCTACGGAAAAATTCAGCTGAAATATCCCTATAGCGGCCACCATCTTGAATGTGTCTAACACGAATACCAGAACGATATAGTGTTCTTCTGAAATTAATCATATCTGATTCTTGAATTTTCCGCAAGGATCTTCCTTCTTGTCTCAATATATGATGAATTCCACTGTCTCTCTGTCGTATTGGTGCAGCAGAAAACCGTTCAAATAGTACTCCACTGTCAGATGGTGTTTCAGTTCTTCGAAGAGAAGTATTCCTTTGGGAATAGGCAGAAGCACTTCTTTCCCTTCTCCAGGTAGTTGTTCGATAGCGAAATCTTCGCCCCTCAGGACTAGCAAAAGAGCCTTGAACATATTCCTTGTTCATGTTTCTATATGAAGGCCTTAGGACATATTCCTCAAAGTCATTTTCTGCCCTCACCGAATGGAAGATGGACTGAAATGGCTGTTTGCAGAGTGGACATTCAGCTTTGTTTTTTGACCATTCCTGTACACAGCGGAAACAGAACTTATGTAAGCAATGACCTAGATATGCCACATTGTCAAATTTGTCCAAACATATAGGACACTTAGAATCAGGAGAGGCATCAGCAGGAACCGTCCACTGCAACTTGCTGGTACCAGCTTTAGGTGAAAAGTTGTTATCTACTGTAAATTCTTCAGCTGCCGATGCCATTACCTGTAAAGGAAAAGAAATATCAGTACACTAGGATGTTAACCTCATTAACAATGAAGTTACAGTAAAAAAAAAAGTAGATGAAACATAGAACCTTATTAACATACAATAGTAAAAGTACTCAAGAGTGGTTGAATTCTTCAATTAATTAGAGCTCTTTACTTTAGGAACTGAAAGGAAGGCTATTATTATTGAATTTTATTTTTCTACATCTTTGATTTCTGAAGAACAACTGAAGGAGGTATACAAAGAATAAACACCCAGGACTACTTTTTATCAATTGGTAGTACACAGAGCTTTTTTCCTTTTGTAAATTTGTTGGACTAAGATTTTTTTTTTGTTCCCCAAAAGGATTTCCCTTCATAGTTTACCTATCTGCTATTGCAAGAGGACTTTCTACCTGATCTGTAGGAAGATTTTGTCTGCCCTGATGCTTAATATTTTCTTTATTCATCTGGACACTGGCTGATGATTTACTGAAAATGAAATAATAATAACTAGGACACTGGGTCTGGAGCCAGAAGATAGGTATTCGAATTCCAGTTCTGCTACTTGGCACTTACATGACAAAAGGAAAATCACCTTCCTTCAAAAACTCAGTTTCCAATTTCATTGGATGATGAGTTTGAACTATATGATCACGAAGATTCCTTCGGTTCTATGTCACAAATGTTCTTTTCCCTTTGAAATTCCCTCTCCTCATATGTTCTTTCCCCTACTGTAGTTCTATTCTTTCCTGCCCCAACCTTGTTTACTTTTATCTCATGTCTCAGTTTCATTTGTTATCTTTCTCCCATAGTGCAGTCAGTAACCATTATGTACAAAGTATAAAATTATGTACATAAAAGCTTTTTACATTTTGTGTTGAGGCTACCAGTTTAATCAAGTTATATTGTTTCCTTTTACCTGAAGTAAAAGATTTAAATTTTTTTAAAAAAGATTTACAAAAATTCAACCATTTCATTTTATCCATAATAGGATCATAGGTTTAAAGCTAGAAGGGTCATTATCAGTTTTCTAGTCTTATCCATTCTTTTTACAGATAAGGAAAAAAAAAAAGAAACAAGAATTACCTTACCTTTTGAATTACCAGAAGACATTCAGATATTTGCCTAAGATGTCTGTCTCTGTCTCTCTCATACACATACATACATACAGCTAGTAGTAAGCAGTGGAGACAACATTTGAACCTACTGACTCCAAATCTACTGCCCATACCCATACCACACTGCCATCAAATGGTATTCAAAGAATTACAGGAAACAGTTATGCCTCAATTCTTATTGGATTACAAATTGCAGATCTATCAAAAAAAAAGTCAAATCAGTTATTGTGAGGATAGTATGTATAGTTTTTTAAAATTTTCTAAGCTCTATATCATGCTCTTCATTCCTAAAATACATTCCAAAAAAAAAAGCTTCATAACCCATCAATCAATCTTACTATTTGCTAACTGCTTAGGGAAAATGTTTAATAGTAGATCTGAAGTAATTGCTCAAAATAACATTGAGTTAGTTATGGATTCATTTATTCACTATCCATGAATACTGGCTCTCTTTCCTTTATCTTCAATTAAGAGTATCAAAGATACTAAATTCAGCAAGCCTAAATAAGGTAATCTTAGAAGAAGAAAACTACTTCAACTTTGAGATTTTATTTCAATGGCTATGACCTCAGGGCTGTGGATACTTCCTCTACTAATGCAATGTCTTCTTATCCTGTTCAATTTTCACCTGTTATTTTTCACAATTCCTCCCATTAAGGATGACCAAATGTGCTAGAAGACATTCTTCTTGGTCTCTTAATATTTTGTGGATACCAACAAAGAATTTGAGAAGTTCATCTTTTATTGCTCTCTATCACTACCTGTTTTCTTCCAATGTTATGTGTCCTTGATGGCATATTACCATCATTTCTCCTGAAAGTTATCAATGAAAACAGGACATAGCCCATGTACAATCACCCCACTTTTCTACGTTGAACACTGGTTATCTGAAACTTTGATTCTTTGGAATTTATGCTGATCTATGAGTCACATTATGGAAGAAAACTGCATTTTAGTCCAAATCTGTCAGAGACAATTTGTTAAAGATGGTCCTTTCTGCTAGGCAAGGTTTAAATGGACAGAATTCTACCAGTTAATCAGAATGCTCTCTCAACTAAAACAACAAAATTCCTATTATTAGCTTGGTTATCACAAGTGAAACAACTATTGATCTAGCTGGAAAATTAAGATCAGTCATCAAATTATCTTCTGTTCAAAAATAACTTTCATTCAAAATAAGACAAAGGACTTTACAATACAAGGACACTCATATTATTTTTAATAATGCTGATGCCTTACTATATACTTAACTATGTTAACTGCTGGATTAGTTTGAGGGTGGGTGGAACTTTAGTGGCAAGGAAGAACTAGGAATCATTTAAAGTAGGTATTCTTAAAAAAGTGAAGCCATTTAAAGGAGGGGTTTCTTTTGCAATGGCAAAATAGCGAATCCTATGGACATCTCAGAATATTATTATCAAATGCATAAAAACAGATTACAGAGGAAATCAATTACTTTAAAATAGTGCACACCTCCCCACACACACGCGCGTGCATCCGCACGCACACCCCCCCACACACAATTTCATGGACCACAGGTTAAGAACACCTGATTTTGAGTACTGAAAATTTGAACTAAAAGAACTCAATGGGAAGCACTCAAGTGATGAAGGAAAGCAAAAACGAGCCCAGTTATAAGATGAACTCTTCCTGCAGAAGTTTTCCACCCTTCATATCAAGGGCCATATATTTTAACTAAGAAATCAAGTCTCCATAACACCCTGGTTACAATGAATGTAACTGTCATGACTGTCATGTAAAGGACTTTAAAATACATGAGACAAATTTTAAAATAGTAACTTTTGGACCTAGTGGAAAAAAAGAAAGCCATGAATTTTTCAGAGAAATTTTTAAAAGTTGGCTATGCATTGTGCTACAGGAAAAAGCTACCCCATGTTTCCAATGTGGGGAAGTAATTAATGTAAAAACAGTCTAGGATGATTTAAAAAAAAATTGTAGGAAATACTGGTGAAGCTAGGGAAATTAAATGAAATAAAATTCTGTAATAGTGTGGTTAGTGATAGAAAATACCATATAGCCTTTCTTGTGCTAAGGTACTGGCAGTGCTAAGTCAAGAACTCAGATATC
This sequence comes from Bettongia penicillata ogilbyi, assembly GCA_023548195.1. NCBI lineage: Eukaryota > Metazoa > Chordata > Mammalia > Diprotodontia > Potoroidae > Bettongia > Bettongia penicillata. The sequence goes on from JAJHZJ010000280.1 coordinate 425,681, forward strand.
TCTGATACCCAGAGTCTAGCACTTTCTGAGCTTAAGAGTGGAGCAATACACACTTGAAATAAGGGGTCTCCAATTTAGAAAGGAAAACAACATAGAATGATGAGCCTGGAGACAGAAAAAATTATCACAATTTTTGTCTAAGACAAGATGACCTACTTTTGCAATGCTGTTATCAATTAGGGAGTTCGGAATAATTTATATACGTAGCCTTTTTCAAGGGGATTACATAATATTTGTATACAACAACTTGAACTATTTGGTGATTTCAATGATCATTGTTATAAAAGTGTTAGATTTCAAAAAGTATGCTTTTAACACTGCATTTCCTACATTTTAAACACTATAAAGTTCAGTCAATATTTTAAAGTTTTGTTGATGACTTTGTTTTGTAAGCCTTTGCCCTTCCAGATACACATTCCCTCTTTCTCACCAACAAAAACCTCTCTCCTAAGAAAAAGTTAGGCAAAACTGATAGACCCACTATTTTTTCATACTGACTTTTCTTACTCTAGGAATATGCTCTTTCTCAAGACCATGTGCTGGGACAACAGAAATATATGGTCTATCACTGGATTCTTACTTAAAAGCTTCTCAAAGCTTTGAAGTTCCTGTCAGAGCTTGTGATCCACAGATATAACAACTGAGAACTCAGAGTCACTTCCAAAGTACAAAGGGGCATAAAAAGAACATTAGTTGGGGGTCTTAAGTTCCTACACACTTAAATATTTCCCATATTCAATAAATGGCATACCATCTCCTTATACTGTTAACTTAAGGAAAAGGCTACATGAAGAAATTAAAATCTTGGAAAGGACCCAACCAACCTTCCTTATCACTGACTGGACAGGATTATATGTAAACTGTACTATAAAGATAAGGGTCCACCCTTTTGTTAAAAGACTACAAGGAGACTTTAATAACATCACTATAAAACCATAGGTTAAGAAGACAGGTGTTACATTACACTATACATTTCTGCTTAAAGGCTTATAGTCTATGAAGATTATAATAGCCTAAAAGGTACTCAAATAATGAGAAGAAAATGAAAATAAGGAAGAAGCACAAGTAAAATACTGCACAGTAAGGTGGCAATAAACCTTATACTCAAAAATCTGATAAAATGGTGTAGGGGAAGTCTAAGCCCTAAGACATCAATTATATTAATATCCATAAAATCACTTACTTCACCTTCCTGTATGGCACATAGAAGGCACTGTGGATTAGTAGGTAAGAGACTGGTCATGGAGTCAGAAAGACCTGGGTCCAAGCCTCACCTCTTGACTGAATATTAACTTCCTGGCTCTATGTGCTATTTGGTCAAATAGATCTGGAAATCACCAGCATGGAAATCAAGCATAGATCACCAAGTGAAACAGTGTAAAGGGTGAGGAGAAGAGAGCCAAAGGAGAGAACTTGGGCCACTCAGTTAAAGGGCATGAATTAAATGAAGATCCACTAAGAGACTTAGAAACAGACTTGACAGGTACGAGAAGAACCCAAGAAATGGTATTACAAAAACCCAGAGCGAAGAGTAGTATCAAAGAAAAGTGGGTAATCAACAGCACCACAGACTGCAGAGATATCAAGAAGGACGAGAATTGAGAAAAAAAAAATTAGATTTTGCAAGTAAAAGATCATTAATAACTTCGGAGATTGAATTTTGGAGATTTCAGTTGAAAGATGAAGTTGGAAGCCAAGTTGTAAAGAGTTAAGAACAGAAAAGTAGAGGCACCTATGACAAACAGCTTCCTCGGTAAGTTTAGCCATATATCTTCCTTACAGTGATATTCTTGAAGACCTGAGATATATTTTTATCTATTAGGATTTTTGTAACTTCTTCTTGTTTGAGATATATCTTTGAGAAACTGCATTTTTGCATTTGCTGTGATAAAAAAGCAAATATTGTATAAAAAAAATCAATGTTAAAAAAGAAATAAAGATGGTTGTGTCCAATATGAAAAAAAAAAGTTTAGCTATAAAAAGGAAGTGATATGAGATGATAGTGGGAATACACTGACAAAATGAGGGTTTTTTGAAGATAGAAAGGCTTAGTAGGCAGTAGGGAAGTATAACCATTAGACACTGAAGAAAAGTGAGAGTGGGGATGACAGATAAGGCAATGTCTTGGAGAAGATAGGTTGGAATGGGATCAATTGCACATGTAGAGGGATTAGCCTTGGCAAAGAGAATGGCCACCTTCTTCAAATGAGAAAGGTTAAGAAGGAAATAGTGGCAGAAGACACCTGAGTGATATGAGATAAAGGAGAAAAGAGGAGAGTTCTTGGTTAGGCCTCAACTTTTTCCTTTAAAATGAGGTAAGGGTCTTGGTTGAAAGGGTAAGGGAAAGGGAAGTCATGGATGTTTGAGAAGATCTTAAAAAGTTTGGAAATGCTCTGTATCTGGAAATGCAACAATAGGACTGTTGTTTGTCCTTCCTTGTCGAAGAGGACCATGACATCAAGAAGGTGATGCTGTGACTTGCAAGTGAATTGGACTGAAGTGAGGAAGGCTGTGCAAAGTCCCTAGCCTCACTTTCTCCCCTAGAGCTATCTGGCTTCAGTGGCAAGAACCAGATCAGGGTGATGGCCTCAGGTGAGAAAGGTAGTGAATTAATCAAAGAGGTGTAAAAGGATTGCCTTGAAAAAGACTGAAAAGAAGAGAGGAATGGAAGCATTTATATAGCACTTAAAATATGCCAGAGACTGTGCTAAGCAGGTGATAAATTATCTCACTTGATCCTCACAACCCTGGGAGGTAAGAGCTATTGTCACCCTCATTTTACAATTGAGGAAACTGAGGCAAACAGAGAATAAGTGACTTGCCCAGGGTCACATATTATAAGTGTCTGAGGCCAGATTTGAACTCAGGTCTTCCAGACTCTAGGCCCAGAGTTATCTATCCACTTTGTAGAGCTGTGAATTGGTTCACCAACGGGTCAAGATGGAAAAAGGAAGATTGTAGCTAGTACACGGTGATGGGCTAGAGATAACTGAAGGATTCAGGGATTGGAGGTCATGGTGTGGACTAAGAACAGGATTTGGAGAAGTTACTGACCTTTACTTGTATGTGAGTTTCCTCATCCAGAAGTTCTCTAGATCAATGAAATGACAGGTCAAATCCCTATTACTATGTGGATTACCAGTGTGAAAGAGAGGGCTATTATGTTTTAAACATTTCATGTCAGTCTTCCTCATTCCTCACTTGGCCTCTTAATTTTATAATTAACTCAGATATTGCTACCAGTCTCCCATTTCCCTCCCTAGTTTTAAGGATGGCAGCAGATATGTCAATATTTCCAAAAACAGATTAAAATATCATAAAAGGGACAAAATTTGACTTTAATTTTCAGTATAAAATATTGGTTGATAAGTAATTCCTCTGCCTGATAAATATGGACTACTTTCCTATCTACATTTCAGTAATAGCCTGTAACAAGCTTTGAATCTTTGAGTCTTTTCCCATTCTGCTTATGATTCATTTAAGTAAAAAAATCTCTACAGGATCCTGTTTAAGTACAGGGATAAAAATGAAATAAAACAGCAGTTAAGGCCCTTCTATCAATTCTAAACCCCTTTTCCAGACTTATTTCACATTACTTTCCCATTCACAAACTACTAGCAGGTCCCAAAACTGATTCTGCATGGTCTCTCATCTGTGTATCTGTGTATTAGTGTAGGGCTGGAACAAACTCTCTTCTAACTAACAAGCATTTGCTCAGTGCCCACAGTGTTCCAGGCATTTGGCTAGGTCCTGGGGACACAGAAAAGAACAAAACAGCCTCTGCCCTTAAGGAAGCTGGATGCACCACACACTCTCACATGCAATTTTTTTTTTTTTTTTTTTTTGTTGGAAAGGAGAGGCACTAGCAGCTGGGTGAATCTAGAAAGGCCTCATACACAATTTGCAAGAGATAAAAAGTTGAAGAGGGAGTAGGAGAGGGCAGCCTATGACAAAGGAACAGCAAGATAACATATGATATTACTATGGCATTTGCAAAGTACATTCATTATATGATTTGTTCCTCCCAGAAAGCTCAATAAAGTAGGTGCAGATAAACAGGCTTAGAAAGGTTAAGTGACTTTCAAAGGATCGCACAGTAAATGTACCAACACAAATCTTGCACAAAAATTGAAGCCCACTCTTCCTGACTCCAGATTCACTACTCTAAAGATTATTCTATATGGCCATCCACTTTACAAGCTCCCTCTTCTTCCCATGGTCTTCAGCTAAAAACCATGCGACACCACTTTCCACTCTTACTACCCTTCCCCCATTCTCAACAAAGGGGCAGTCCTTAATACCAAGGCCAGCTCCTTTACCCCCTTCAACAGATCTCATATCCTTTAACAAACTGCAACCTCAGTCAATCTCTCTAGAATCTTTATCCTCTTCCAATCTACTAGTTCCTCTCTTTCTACCTTCAAACATGCCCAAGACTCCTCCCCACCCTTAAAAATTTTTCAAAAAAATTTAAAACCCTTCACTAGATTTTATCATCCCTTTATCTCGCTCCTCCCTTTCTCATTCAAACTAGAAAAAACTGACTGTTCTCCTTACCTGATTCCTTTACTCCTCAATCCTTTGAAATATGGCTTAAGACTTCATCAATCAATTGCAACTGCTCTCTCCAAAGTTACCACTTATCCCTAAATTGCCAAACCTGATAATCTTTTCTCAGTCTTCATCCTTTTCAACCTAGCTGCAGCATATGGCACTGCTGGTTACTGTCTCTTCCAAGATATTCTCGTTAGTTTTCATGACACTGGTCTCTCCTAATTCTCCTGTCTGACTGTTCATCCACTCTTCTTTGGTTGCTCATTATAAGACATACTCTTACTGTATCTCCCATGGTAACTCCATCAGCTCCCCATAAATATCATCTGTATGGAGATGACTCATACATCTATATACTAAACACTATTTAGTCTCTCTCCTGAACTTCAGTCCTCTCTTCTAAACATCCATTTTCTTCCAAAGATGCTATCATCCTTCTAGTTTCCCAGATTTATAATTTTGTCATCATGATTAAGTCCTCACACTCATGAAATAAGTGTGTATATATATATATAATATATATATCCAATATTTCTCTCTGAATTTTTTACCACAAATTTAATCCTCTCCACTCATACAGCTACCATTTAGTTCAATCCTTCACAAGCTCTTGACTAGATCATTATAACAACTTTCCTAACTTGTCTCCTAGCCTTTCTCCCCATTCCAATCCTTCTCACATACTGCTGACAAAATTATTTTTCTAAGATGATCTAGCCATGTCACTCCCCTACATCATCAACTCTAATGGCTCCTTATTGCCTGCAGGATCACATGTAAATTCCTCTATTTGACATAAAAAGCTCTTCTTAATCTTTTTTCAATCTCACTGGACAGTATTCTCACATTACTCCCTCTTTCAATCTAATTTAATACAGCCAAACTGGCACTCTCTCTGCTAAATACACGCACACACACACACACACTTCCCCATCTTTGCACCAGTCATGCCCCATTACCTAAAGTTCACTGTCTCACCTCTGCTCCTCAGAATCCCTTTATTTTCAGAATAGCTCCAGCAAGAAATTTTTCTGTTAAGACTTAGTACTTCATTGCAATGTAAGGACTTACAAGTAAAATAATTTAATTAACAAAAAAAAGGGTAGCTCCAGCATCACATTCTAAGTAAGCTTTTCCTGCTTTCTCCTGATAGTACCTTCCCTCCCAAAATACCCTCTATTTAAACACTTCTATTTATTTTCCATGTATTTTGTATGTGATTCTAAGTCTACTCTACTATTAGAGAGTAAAGTCCCTTCTAGTAGAAACTGTTTCATCCCTTATATTTGCACACACAATAACAGGCAAGTACTTAATAAGTGTTAAATTAGTTGATTCAGTTCCTTTAAGATAAAGGTTAGGGGTTATCTGCTCTAGGAAGCTTTCTCCCCAGCTGAAAATGATTTCATGTTCATCAGATTTTCTAGAGTATTCTGTCTGGATCTTTGCTTTCCCCTTGGCATATTCTACCTACATAAACTTACTCATGTACCAGTAAACTCTTTGAGGGTAGACAAGTTCTTTTGATTTTGTATTCTCAGGATTTAGGCACAGTACTTTGTGCACAGGAAGAGCTTGAAAGATGATTACTGAATTGAATCAAAGATTATCTTATTCTATTTACAGGCATATCTCATTTATTGCACTTGGAAGATATTGTATTTTTTTTTTTTTTACCAACTGAAGCTTTGTGGTAATCCTGTCTCTAGCAAGTCTTTCAAGCACCATTTTTTCCAAAAGCATGTGCTCACATTCTGCCTCACAACTTGGTAATTTTCACTATAATTCAAACTTTTCCACCACTATTACATCTGTTATGGTGATGTGTGATCCAAGTGATCTGTGATGTTACTATTGTAATAGTTTTGGGGTACCTCGAACCTTACCTATGTAAGACAGTGAACATAACTGATAAATGTAAATGTTCTGACTGCTCCTCCAACTGATTCTCTCCTTTCTCTCCCTTTCCTTGGGCTTCCCTATTCCCTGAGACACAATAATATTGAAATTAGGAAAATTAATAACCCTACAATGGCCTCTAAGTGTTCAAGTGGAAGGAAGTGAATCAATTCAGCAAACTTTATTTTTTTTCTTATTTTAAGAAAGTATCACAGACACCTCAACCTTCAGCAACCACCACTCTAATCAGTCAGCAGTCATCAACACCAAGGCAAGACCCTTCACCAGTAAAAAGATTACAATGCAATGAAGGCTCAGAAGATGGACAGCATTTTTTTTAGCAATAAAGTACTTCTAAATTAAGGTATATATATCTTTTTTTCAACACAGTGCAAGCATACATGTAACAGACTACAGTATACAGCGTAAACAAATTTTATATGCATTGGGAAACAAAACAATTCATGTAACTAGCTTTATCGAGATATCTGCTTGATATTTGATTTATTGCAGAGGTCTAAAACCCAACTGGCAATATCTCCAAGGCGTCCGTATTGAATCTGCTCTACCTCAGCAGACTGAACAAAAAAGTCTCTTATCCAAGACCGAAGCTCTCCGATCCAGCCAAATCATCCTGTTCTCTCTGATCCTGCTCTCTAATGAACTCAATATGCTACATTCTCTCCATCTTCATCTCAGTGCCTTTGAATACGTAGTCCCCTCATGCCTGGAAGACACTAAGTCTACTAAAGCAAGAAGAATTTATTAAGCAGTAGTGCTAACTTACGTATACAAAGAAGCATAAAAACAAGATTCCTGTCCTAAAGGAGATCAACGTGCACACCCTCCTTACTTCAGCATCTCTTTTCCTTCAAGATGAAGCTCAGAAACTGCCTTTTCTGCATGTTTTTCTTGATCAACCCCTCCCCATCCAATGCTAGTGCCTCCCCTCTAAAATGTACCAAGCCTTTCGGAAATGCAGTTTTTAACTACTTTGTATAGGTAGATGACGTCCAAGAGATGATGTGTTGAACCCAAATTCAACAGGTGAGTGGACCTCAATTCAAATCCTGCCTCAAACATTTACTTGTGTGAGACACAAGTCACTTAGCTTCTCTCAGCCTCAGTTTCTACATCAATAAAATGGAGATAATAATAGCCTTCAAATCTCAAGGTAGTTATGAGAATAAAGTATTCATAAAGTGCTTTGCAAACTGTAAAGTGTTACACAGATGCTAAGGCTAGTGTTTTGCAAACCTTAAGGTGCTTACTACGTAAATGGTTTGCCTTTCGAATACTGTCTCATTAGATGCTCACAACAAACCTGGAAGGCAGGTGCCACTATTGTTAGTCCCATTTTACAGATGAGGTTGAGGGAAACACAGGTAACTGACTTATATAGCCAGTATCTAAGGTCGAATTTCAATTCAGATTTTCCTAATCCCAGGTCCAGTACTGTATGGACTATGCCACAAACCTGTGATAGATTAAATAGATCGACAGATACCAGGGGTTCTGACATTTTTTGAGTCATCACCCCTTTGACAGTCTGGGGAAGCTTAAGGACACATTTTCGGAAAAGTTTTAAAAACACAAAAATAAAATACGCAGTTTTATAAAGGAAACCAATTATATAAAGGTATAATTAATTTAAAAAACCTTTAGATTTTTTGAGGGTTAGAGATCACGGCTTAAGTGCTTCTAACATACATATTGTATTTAAGCTGCACACGCACATCTTATCTCTAACAGAAGCAAGCAAGGATAGTTTCTTTTTTTGTACACTTAGCACCCAGCACAGCAAGTGCTGCTACGGATCCTACGACGAGGCAGCCAAAAAGACCCATGGGGTTTGCACTTTCTCATTCCAAGAACGCCTCCAGGCCCAAGAGGCTGCAGCTCAGGCTCCGGCCCTGGAGGGAAGCTCCAAACGGTCTCTCGGCCCCACTCCGCAAGTGCAGGCCCCCACTCACAAACCTCGACGCTCGGCGGGGTTCGCGGCCCCAGCTCCTCGAAGCCCCGGGCCGGGCCTCGCCAGGCTGCGAATGGCGCTCCTGACACCCCGGAGCTCCAGAGTCGGGCCGCCGCCCCCGGCCCGGGCCTCCCGTCAGCCCCACGGCTTACCTCTGAAGGCTCCGGAGCAGTCCCGACGAGGAAGGCTCTCTCGGGAACAACCCCAAGCCACCCGACCGCCGACCAGCAAGAGGCCGCTCGACCCCTTCCAGCGCAAGGAGCGTCCCTCTCCCCCGGCTCCTTCAAGCAGAGGAGGAGCCAGCGCCGCGATCTTTATGTCGTAGCGCGCAAGTCACCAATAGCGAGCTTCCGGCTAACTCAGGAAAGGGCTGGGATGCTCCCCAGGACTCGTCACGAGACAACATCCGCTCGAGCTCCCAAACCGCCCCGTGTTCCGCGCACGCGCAGAGGTGACGTCCTAAAGCTCTGCTGCTGTGGAGGAGGCGGGTCTGCTTAGGAGAGGTGGTGCTGGGGCCGACCTGGGTCTTTCCCTGCCTTCTGCCCTTTGGGGATAAATGGCCGGTTTATTCTAGCCAACGCTGGTTAAAGACCCTGGGGCCAAAGTTCCATCCCTGCCTCTCATGATCTCCGTGAAGCGAGTCGCTGGGGGCCGCGAGGGGGCGCAGCGGGGGGCCTGGGGTCAGCGAGACGGGACTTGAAATTCTGCTCTGAGGCTAGCAACATTGTAGCACGGACCGGTCGCCTCAGTTTTTAATAGAAAAAGTGGTGGTAATGATGGCACTGCCTACTAGGGTGGATGTGAGGATAGCGTGAGGTACTATGGTGTGAGTGGCACGGTGCTCTGGCCCACAGAAGGCGCTCGATATTAATTTCCTTTTACTTCCTTAAGAAATTAGATTATTGCCCAGGTCCCCATTTCCTCTCTCGCTCTATTAATTCCTCATGAATTAGAATTTGAACCTAACTACCACTTAATAAGGACAACCATAAGGAAAAAAAGGCTGCCAACCAAAAGCTTCCAGTCATTATTAATTCCTCTAAAATGCAGTGGTTTCTGGAACGTGTCATCCCCCCAATCCCCTCCTTTTGTCAAGCAGCCCATGCAGATAATTGTTTTTTATTTAAATACAAGAATGTTTTTATCACAAGCCTTAAATCATGCAGTAAAAATGCATAGTGATTAAAATAATTTTCACGTATTTATAATTTTAAAATACTAATCATGATATGTTATGATTGACGTGATGGGTGAATTTTCCTTCAAGTAGCTTTTTTAAACGTGTCGTCCTAACAGAAATGGATTTCCCGTGATTTCACTGCTAGAAGTAATGACCTAGTGAGAAAAACAGATGGCACATACTTGATGCCTGCTTTGATGCAAACCACGAAAGATCCTTTTCACCTTAGCCATTTTCCCGTCGCCGCAGCGGGGAAGAAGCCTTTACAATCAACTGATAATTTCCGGTCTCGTGACTGCTTCTGACGTCATCTCCGGGCGGAAGAAGCTGGACAGCGTCGGGTTCCCGGAAATAAGATGGCTGCCATCAGGCTCGGCACTTCTTGGTGGAGATGAGCTTGCCCTTTGTCTTGCCCCGCCCTGTCGCTGTCGGGGCGAGCTCAGCATGACGCCTGTTAGCTGCCGCACTCTGAACTTCGTTTATTCGGCGGTAAGTTTGGGGTGGAGATCCCGAGACGTCCCCGCCTTTAGAACATAAGCTCTTTGAGGCCCTGGCCGTTTTTCCCCCTTACGTTTGTACTCTCAGCGCTCAGGACAATGGCGGAGACGCAGCAAACACCCAATATTCTTGTTGCATCGGCACCGGGGTGGCGTCCAGTTCCCTTCTCCCCCTACTTTTGCTTTGTGAACCAGAGTTTCACGGGTAGCCAGCTCCAGGCCCTAAGCCCTCCGGCCCCTGCCCCACCCCCGCCCCTGTAACCGTGGAGGGGCCCCTGGTAACCCCCTTCTCCCTCTCCCTGCCGTAGCTGCTGCTGGCCGTCGTTCTCCTGTCCTGGGGATTCGTCATCTACGCCTGCACTGTGGTGTCTAAGTCGATGCTGGAGAAGAAATATCCAGATGTAACGTTCAGTTTCTGGGGCTGAAGGAATATAACTGGCATCCTTATCGTGCATCTTGTTTGGAACATTGGCTTAATAAAACATAGAATGGTTCATTTTGTTTTCATTTGGGGAGGGGGTAGGAAGGGGAGAAAAGGAGGGGGCCCAGACAAGGGCACACAAAAATTTCTTCTCAGGACCCACCTTCACCAGGTCAAAACTGGAGATGATGATGACAAAATATCTGAAATTCCCTTAGGCTTAAATGACCTTCAAGTGTTACTGAACATGAAACTAACTCCAGTATGTGATTTCAGAAATTTAAGCTTGTATTAGGTATTCAAGGCAAATATTCAGCAGCTGTTACCTGCTTGTCCACAAGTAAAAAAGTTTTAAATGTGTGGTTATTTTTGGTTTGGAATACTCCAGTCATCTTACTTTCAAATTAGGCAAGAGACCCAAGCCTTAGGTAAGGAAGGGTATGAAGGCAATTGTTTTGTAGAGTAAACTTTATTAAGTTATTTCAACAGAAAATATTTTCAGTAAATATACTGGTATGTTGGATTCGCAAGCTTTTGGAATTTTTAAGAATATTTTTAATGATAATCGTGTATATCACAAACTTTCATTGGTGGAATCACTTCTCCAGTCTCCAGAATTTTATCACCCTATTAAAAAAACAAAGATCATAATATTTTACCCAGTTCCATTTACTTAACAAATATACAAAGCATTTCAAACTAGCAAATTTACACAATTTTAGTCCTGAAGTAGATGGAAGCGAGTTGGTGAAATGTACTCATTTAATAGGATTATAAATTCAGGGATGGAAAGGGATTGTAAAAGTTAATATACATATCATTTATGGATTGAGGAAAACCAGAAAGATCAAGGGACTGTTTAAGATCTAAATTTGAACTCTATTTCTGAATCCAGTAGGTTTTTTCTTTTTTTTAATACCCTCAGAGGCATATATACAAAAGCATTTCCCATCATTAACATAATTTATGTATAATTTATAAATTTGCCATATTTTTACCAAAGATTTAATCTATTTTGGCTCATTTACTATTCAAAATTGACAGTGATATAAATGGATGATTTTAAATAAACATCAAGTTCCTGAAGGTACACAGTCTTAGAATTTATGCCCTATTTTTGCCATCAGTGGAAAGAACTACACAAAAGGCCTACTACATTTTTCTCCCCAATCATTTGCAAGGCTCTCAAACATTTTTTCCACCTACACATCCCACGACAGAAGAGTAGGAGTTGAACACCTTGAGAGACTGCTATTTTTCCCACTGGAGAGCTAGGTAGTGCAGTGGATAGAGTGTCATTGCCTGGAGTTTGGAGTTCACCTTCCTGATGGTCTTCTTTGGAGTTCATCTTCTTGAGTTCAAATCTGGCCTCAAAACACTTTCGAGCTGTGTGACCGTGGGAAGTCACTTAACACTGTTTGCCTCAGTTTCCTTATCTATAAATGAGTTGGAGAAGGAAATGGCAAACCACTCCACTATCTTTGCCAAGAAAACATGGACAGTATGGTGCACAAGGTCACAAAGAGTAAGACACTACTCAACAATGACCAAAATCAAATTTGGGTCTTCCTGACTCCAGGCCCAGCGCTCTGTCCTGTGATATATAGCCTCTCACTGTAGGAAGACTTTGAGCCTGTTTTTTTTCCCCCCACTAATTCTGTGATTTGGGTAAGTAGGAAAATGCTGAATTTGAAGTCTAAGATCCTGGATTAGGATCCCAACTTAGTCTGTATCTTCAGACTTGCATGACATTTTGGCAAGCCTTTTTTGCATTGTTTCCTTATCTATAAGACAATGTGATGAACTAGAAATCCAACTTTTGAGGTAATTTTCACTTTTAGCTCTAAAATTATGATCCTAAATCAGTTCTACCTTGAGCTGCTTTCTCTAAACGGTAAAATAAGAGAGGAAATGTTACCTAACGTTCTGTTTCTTACTAAACATGTACCCTGGGGCTGGGAAAAAACAATCATAAGACTCAGTTCTTTTTTTCCCCTAAAAAGAACTGAACTCTTTGGTGATCCCCTTTAACTCTAGTGTCTGCTTTCTATTGTTAATCTCCAATTCATCTTTACATAACTTGTTTGTACATAGTTGTTTTCAGGCTGTCTCTGCCATTAGATTGTGGGCTCCTTAAGAGCAGGGAATATCTTTTTGCCTTGGCAATATCCTCACTGGACACACAGTAGGTGTTTAATAGAGACAAAAGTTAAACAATAAAAGAATTAGATAATAATGCTAAGGTGACTGGAGTTTAAAAAGTAGTACAAGATTTGTCAACTTATTGAGGTGAAAAAGACAATGATAAGTGCTGAAGAAGAGATCGTTCTCAGAAAGCTTCATAAAAGGGGGAACTGAGCTAGGCTTTAGATGATAAAGGTAACCATGAGATGATGGTTACATCACTTTAAAGTTTGCAAAGTGTTTTCCAAATATTTCTTTTGGTGCTCACAACAACCCTACAAGTAGTTACTCTGATTTCCACTTTAGCAGATGAGTAAACTGAGTTTCAACGAGATAAAGTGGCTTGCCCAAGGTCTCAAAGCTAATAAATTCTGGAGGCAAGATCCAGCTTTATTAACATCCCCAGGCAGCTTCTAAGAATTGACAGGATGAGGAAGGGGTAAACATAAGAAGGCTTAGTGAGTGATCAGAGCAAAGGTTTGAGCTCTAACTGTGTTCTGGGGTTAGTGCAGGTGTTTAACAGTACTGTTCATTTTGCAAATACTAGATTTATCATACACGTGCATGTATTTTACAGAAAAGTGAAAGTCATTAATTAAAGAATTGGCAATTTTGGAGAAGACAGTTCATGAGAAGAATAATTCAGGGCATTATTTAGCTTGTTTAGGACACTACTTAGCTTAAAAAAACCTATAATGGAAGTTATAGGGGGCACGGAAGGGGAAGGCTCAGACAGGACACATAAACATTTCTTCTCAGGACCACCCTGAACAGGCGCAAAACTGGAGGTGACTACAAAGCAACTGAAATTCCATTTCTGCTTAAGTCACCTTCAGGTATTACAGATCATGAAACTCCAGTCTGTGGTTTCAGAAATTTAAGCTGGTATTAGGTATTCAGCAGTTGTTATACCCAACAAGTAAAGATTTTAAATGTCTGGTTATTTTTGCTTTGCAACAAGAGACCATTATTTTCTCTGGTTTAGTTTATACTCCACAATTCAAAAAGGCCAAAATGTGGAGAACATTAAATGACAATTTAAAGGGCTATACCTAGGAGAAGCATCGGAAAAAAAGAAATGACAGGGTAGCAACACAGTTCTGTGGAAAGAGCACTTGACAGAGTAAGGAGATCTGAATCTAAATCCCAGTTCTGGTGCTTACTAGCTGTGTGGCCTTGGGCAAATCACTTAAGCTAAGTCAGTTTTCTTATGGAGATATTATTTGTATTATCTACCTCACAAAGTTGTTGTGAAGGGAAAAAAAGCAGTATGTGAGCTTACAAATTTTACATAAATGAGTTCATTATTTTGCTCAAAGTGACGTTTTAGGAAAGTTAATCTGTAAGGCACATAATGCTTGCTGACTGACTAAATACTAACTTTGCTTTTATAAGTACATAATTCAATACCTCAGAGATCTGTGATTTCATCTTTCTACCAATGACTATGACAATGATTATCACTCCACACCTTAATAGATGATCTAATGAATTTGAGACCAGAAAAAAAATAAAATTAACACGTGGTAGCTGACCATGCAGGGCTGACATTTTTATCATTTAGTTGAGCTAATCCCAGAATGACAGTGCATTGGGAGGTCCCTATTTAAAGTTATGTCAGTCTGATGGGATTCACCAGGACTTGTGCTCTACTTTGCCAGTAAGAACTGAAGGTCCTTCCCACCGCAGGACACAAAGTTTATGAATCCAAAAAGATGACACTAAATTACCATAATGCTATATTCTATGTAATGCTATATGTACAACTAAAATCAGAATTTGAAAATGGGGTCAATAGCCATTAGTAAAAAGAAGTAACAAGTGTGTTACTAGAAATGATCCAGGGATTAGAACCGGAGACACTGTGTCCCTGTGTCAGCTCAGGCCTCCATGCTGATTAAGAAGATAAACTCGGGGGGCGGAGCCAAGATGGCGGAGTAGAAGGACGCACATTTATGAGCTCCGAGCCCACAACCCATGGAATTGAGGTAAAAAGAGATTCCCATAAATTCTGAATCACGGAAGGGGGTGCATAAACATAGGGGAAGAGATTTCCGTTCCACTGAGCCCTGGAGAGCCATCCCCGGGGTCCATCACGCCCTGGAAAGCGGACCCCACCCCCACCCCTGGCCGCGGCCCCAGAGAAGCTGACCCAAGCAGGCTTCAGAGAGGAAAGCTCCGGGGAAAGCTCCGGCAGCCGGGAAAGTCCCTCCGCCCACAGAAGCTACAGATCAGTGAGAAAGAAGGCTGAGCTAGGGGAGGGGAGCGGAGCGTCTCCGTGACTCGGGCCCCCTCGGGAGGAAGCGGCGGCAGAGACGGGGGCAGGAAGCGGCGGAGGCAGAGGCGTGGGCAGCGGCTGAGGCGCAGCGGCCCAGGACTCAGGAATCCCCCAGCAGCAGGTTGGATCTTCAATACTGAAGGTCTTTCCAACCTGAGGGAGCTGAGCCAGGGAGACGGAACTGCCCCCACCCCGCTCTACTACTGAAGGCCTCTGAATAAAACCCCTGAGGGAGCTGAGCATAGGAGGCGGGCCCCCCACCCCGCCCCCACCCGCTCCGTTCCTGAAAGTCTCTGCAGAAAGCCCCCGAGGGACCGGGTTTGGGAGTCGGCCCTGCCCCTACACCTGCGCCAGAACTAAAGCTTGCTGCGGAAAGTGCATTTGAATCTCAGAGGCCAAGCACTAGCTGGGCGGATCCAGGCGGAGGTGGAAAGGAATCTCAGAAGTCAAGTAACTGGCTGGGAAAATGCCTAGAAAAGGGAAGAAAAATAAGACTATAGAGAGTTTTTTCCAACAAGTGCAAATGATCCCGACCTTCGGATCTGATGGCGAGGATGAGAACGTATTCTTGCCATCAGGGAAAGACGTGGAGGGCGGGGCCTCAGTACCCCAGACACCCCAGGGGGGTGGAGGGTGGGCTCAGGCCTTGGAAGAGCTTAAAAAGGATTTTGAAAAGCAAGTTAGACAGGTGGAGGAAAGACTGGGAAGAGAAATGACAAAGATGCAAGAAGAGTATGAAAAACAGGTCAATACCTTGGTAAAGGAGACCCAAAAAAATGCTGAGGAAATTAACACGTTGAAAAATAGGCTCACTCAATTGGCAAAAGAGGTTCAAAAAGCCAATGAGGAGAAGAATGCATTCAAAAGCAGAATGAGCCAAATGGAAAAAGAGGCTCAAAAGCTCACTGAATTTAATAGTTCTCTCAAAATTAGAATGGAACAGATGGAGTCTAATGACTTTATGAGAAACCAAGAAATCATAAAACAAAACCAGAAGAATGAAAAAATGGAAGAGAATGTGAAATATCTCATGGGAAAAACAACTGACCTGGAAAATAGATCCAGGAGAGACAATTTAAAAATTATAGGACTACCTGAAAGCCATGATCAAAAAAAGAGCCTAGACATCATCTTCTAAGAAATTATCAAGGAAAACTGCCCTGACATTCTAGAACCAGAGGGCAAAATAAGTATTGAAAGAATCCATCCATCACCACCTGAAAGAGATCCAAAAAGAGAAACTCCTAGGAACATTGTGGCCAAATTCCAGAACTCCCAGCTCAAGGAAAAAATCTTGCAAGCAGTTAGAAAGAAACAATTCCAGTACTGTGGAAATACAATCAGGATAACTCAAGATCTAGCAGCTTCTACATTAAGGGATCGAAGGGCGTGGAATAGGATATTCCAGAAGGCAAAGGAACTAGGACTCAAACCAAGAATCACCTACCCAGCTAAACTGAGTATAATACTTCAAGGGAAAATATGGTCTTTCAATGAAACAGAGGACTTTCAATCATTCTTAATGAAAAGACCAGAGCTGAAAAGAAAATTTGACTTTCAAACACAAGAATGAGAAGAAGCATGAAAAAGTAAACAGAAAAGAGAAGTATTAAGGGACTTACCAGAAATGAACTGTTCACATTCCTACAGGGAAAGACAATATTTCTAACTCTTAAAACTTTTCAGTATCTGGGTAGTTGGTGGGACCACACATACACATGTACACACATGCACACACATACACACATGCATTCACATACAGAGACAGAGAGCACAGATTGAACTGAATAGGATGGGACCATACCTTAAAAGAAATTAAGGTAAATGGTGAGAGAGAAATGTAGTGAGAGGAAAGAGGGGGAAATGGAAGGGGGTAACTATATGTCATTTAAGAGGCAAGTAGGAGATTTTTTTAGTGGAGGGATAAAGAGGAGAGCTGAGGAAAAAAAAAAAACAAGAAGTTTACCCTCATCACATTTGACTAAACGAAGGAGTGAAATGCACACTCATTTTGGTATGAAAACCTATCTTACAGTATAAGAAAGCGGGGGAGAAGGAGATATTGTGGGGGTGGGGGGGATGATGGAAGGGAGGGCAAAGGGAGGAGGGAGTAATTGAAAGTCAACACTTGGGGAGGGACAGGATCAAAAGACAGAAGAGAAACAATGAGGGGCAGGTTAGGAGGGATGGTAATTCAGTTAGTCTTACACAACACGACTATCAGGAAGGTCATTTGCAAAGCTACACAGATATGGCCTATAATGAATTGCCTGCCGTACCAAAGGGAATGGGTGGGGAGGGAGGGATGGGGAGAATTTGGAACTCAAAGTTTTAGGAACAATTGTTTAGTATTGTTGTTGCAACTAGGAAAGAAGACATACAGTTAATGAGGAATAGAAAGTCATCCGGCCCTACAGGAGAAAAGAGAAGATGGAGACAAGGGAAGGGAGGGATGACAGAAGAGAGGGCAGATTGGAGATAGGGAAAATTAGACTGCTTGGGGTATTGGGGTGGGGGGAGGGGAGAAAAGGGGAGAAAATTTGGAACCCCAAAATTTGTGAAAATGAATGTAAAAAGCTAAATAAATAAAGAAAAAAAAAAAAAGAAGATAAACTCAAGCTAGGTGATCCAGGAGTTGTGCCAAACAATTATGCATCTTTTGGACATTGTGCCCAGTGAGCATCAGCATCTGGGTAAGTTAATTGATGGCACCTCCTCCTACCCCTACAGAGAGGTAATTGCCAGTGACAAATTATAGGAACCTAAAATTCTCTAGAACAAACTTAACACTGCCCAAGGTCATATAGCATGTTACTTTTCTATCCAGACTGCTCACTCCAACAATTACTACCAAGCAAAATTACATTTTCTACCTTTCCTTTTACAATACATAAAGCAAGTTCTGGGCAGCAAGGGGTAAAACATTAGTTAAACAATAGTAGAGGCAACATGAAATAAAAAAGAACTAAAAATTATTCAGAAAAATAAGTTGAAAAGACTTACTGGAAATATTTTGGGTTTCTTTTCAACAATACCATATGGCCTTGTCTGCAACAAAAATGACATTTATGTTAATTTATTTTTATACTTTCTTCTACAGCTAAAGAATAACATTGTTCAATAAGCACACGTCCAATTGTCTAAATTCTTTGTTATATTTAAAACATAAATGACTCTACAGCTCTCAGAAGTTAATAACACTGTTATGCAACCAACATTTTAGGGAAATAAGCAGTTTGTAAAGTCATGTTGACACAGAAATATGAAAATAAGCTTTATATTCACAAGTTGCAAAAATATTGAGGCATATTTTCTTCTAAGCAATAAAATTTTCCCCCAATTTTAAAAATCATTTTCTACTTATCTAAGATGTCACTCAAAACACATCAGTATTTCTCAGTCTATGAGCCAGGCACAGAACTAAACCAAATTAACTTTCCTTACCAGGAAAAGCAAAATCATTTAAGAATACTGAAAAGATTTCATCTGCATAAACCTCTGGATAAAATAACTACTGCACTACCATTCTCCCAACATTTTCATATATAAAAAGACCCTGAGACCACTTCATTGAATTTATAAAACTTTTCCTTTCTTGGATGGAAGCAATGAGAGCTAAAAGTTTGCCTAAACCATCCTCAATTATGATATTGCCTATCCAAAATGGAAATATACCACAGATACAGGATTTACAACTTATTCATTTGAGATGGATGCTCAAAAATAATACACTTCAAATGGTTATTTGTGTAGGAATATTAGTGGGTCTAGGTCAGTTTTCAAAAAGCACTGTATTCTTTGCTGTAAGGAATTAGGACATGCTAAACATTTAATTTGACAACACTATGGGGGGGGGCTCATGCATATGCAGTTTCACTTTAATAAGTTGTTTTTGTTGAATTTTTTGTGAATTTGAGCTCTGATGTGTTCTGAGGTAAGTGCATATGTTTAATAATAGTATTATTTATTTTGCAAATATTATTACTTTACCACACATATGTTTCGTTAGTTAAAAAAAAATTAGGAGGTGGTAAGAAGAGAGGAGAAAAGAAATAAAGGAGAGAAAAAAATGACACAGAACAGAAAGTTGCTGAACTTGGAATCAAGATGACCTATCTCTAAATACATTATGGCTGTGACCCCTACAAATCATTTAACTTATCAGTGCCCTAAGCAGTTTTTTAAAAAACCTATAAATTGAAGAGAGGGCATAATCTGCAGGGTAGTAATATTTACATTAGGCAAACCATTTAGAAATTTTATTTGCAATAACATAAAATCCAAGACATTAAAGCATATTCCGTGAAACTTGTGGCACATTATTATACTGTGACACATCCTTTGAGAACTACTGGCCTAGATGTCACAAAGACATTTTAGTACTTTAAGAACACCATAAGAGTAAAAAAATCTGGAATCTACTGACTAAACCATTTTATTAACCATGTGACTATGGACAAGTCACTTAATCTTTATAGATCTTTTTCTCATCTGTAAAATTAGGGGTCATAGAAAAAAGAGAAGTAACTGAGTCGAGTAAGGAGAAGGAAAACATTTGGTGGATTGGAGGGCAACTAAATTTGTCAAGAAACATTTTGGAGAAATTGATGACAATCTGGAGAAGGAAAACTTCCAGATCCAGATTCTACAAGTGAAGCTTGAAAGAGAAGGAAAGGGGGTCACAGGTTTTTTATAGAATACGCGATTTAAGCGAGTTATTTCAGGGAATCCCGTAGCCTCAGAATCAATTCTTTGTTCACTCCATGTAAGTTGGATATAAAAATTTTTTTTGCCCCTAGGCAATACTCATCTCTAAAATGGGGATAATAACAGCACCTAACTGCCATGGTTGTTGTGAGACTCAAATGAGATAATACTCGTAAGGGACTTAACACAGTACCTAGCATATAGAAGACACTAATGTTTGGGATCTCTCTCCCATCCTTCCCTTCCTCAGTCAAAAGGCACATCCATGATACATCTATCCACATGTTACCTACCCACAATACTAAACAATAAATGAAGTGTCATGTTAATAAATCAAGTTGTTTTGTCCATTAAAAAAAAGAAAAAGGAGTGTGATAAAGGAAGAATAACAAGCAAAAACTTGAAGAGAAGTATTCAAAAAGAAGAGAAAAAACATGTAGTTGGTAAAACAAGAAACAAAAGATAAATGAAACAAACCTATGCATAAAGCAATCTGATAAAGAGGATTTAAGGTGGGAGGCAAGCTCGTGAAAGAAAGGAGCCTGGGGAAAAGAGAAGGTAGAGAGTGGCTATGGAATTGTTGAGACTAAAAAAATAAATTGCCTGTGGCTGTTAAAATATTCAGAGTTGACTAGCTATAACTATAGTCCAGGTGCTTAAAGGGTGTTTTGAGATACATATAGGTAGCACAAAAAATAAGGCTTTAAAAAATTGAAATCCAACAGGAAGAATTTTGAGTGCATGGTGTTTGTTATTCAGCCATAGCAAGTGACTATATATTTCAAATGTAGACTTCTCTCTCTCCTGGAGAAGACCTTGAACAGACTCAAAGTTATGAGAAAAAAGTGTTTCTTTTTTTAAAACATGGAAATAGGGCTTCAATTAAAAAAAAAAAGTTATTTGAAGTAGAGGGAGGGAAATTTACCCTTGTCAAGAGGCTACAGAATAGAAGAAATAAACAAAGACAAAGAAAAGCATCAATTTACACTTAGAACTAAAAAACCAAGGCTTTTCCTTAAGAGGGAAAACTAGATGTTTTAAGGAGGAAGTAGATGGTTGTTCTCTAAGGAATGAAATAGTAGAGCTATAAAGAAGCTTTTAGGTTCAAGACCATCATCAATGTCAAATGAAGAACAGAAGCGTAATAATGGTGATTATTCTTCTGCTCAGATAACTCCCAAGAATTATCAAAATGGATGACTAAAGAAAACAAAACTGCAAAAATGGATAACTACCCACTCACTTCTTGTGATTTATATGGACCCATGATATTGCCAAAAAGAGGGCAAAAACTACAAAATCTTAACAAGAAATTAAAGAGTACAGTGACCCAAGTTGTATATTCAGCAAAGGCAAGGAATGTAGAGGAGAAAAACTCATCTGGATAAGAACACAGTATACAAGAATGGGACTTTGGACTATGGCTCAAAATGCAGGGATGACAAACTCCTACCCAAGGATGAAATATACTAAGGCCAACAAAAGTTTATTTGTGGGTGTCTTGTAAATCTAAGTGAAGGGGTATAAAACAAAAAAATAAGATGACTGAGGGACAAAACTGTCATTGTATAGCCACATCCTTGATAACAAAGAAACAAGTAGCTCTAGTGAATGAAGAACAGTGGTTGAGACATCTGGAAGTTCATAGAACAAAATCCAAGAAAAGAACCTATGGCCAAATATACGTATATACAAATGCTCAAAGCTTAAAACAACAAAGAGAAATTAAAGTATGAACTTCTGAAGAGAGGAAAGTGGTTTTGTGGACTAAGATGGTGGTTGAATTCCTGGAGGTTCCTGGAATCATCACTGAGAAAGAGGAAAGTGCCCAGGACAGATCTCAAATAGAAGAAGTGGGACACAGATTGTGGGGCCAGGAGGGAGGAGATAGATCCTGCTGATCCTATGAAAGAAACTGGAAAAAATCTGCCAGGCTTGCCAGAAAACAACCACTGCTCAAGTGTATCACAAAAAGCCAAGAAGGTGAAAACATTCAGAAAGATAATGCAGAGAACTCTTTAGTGTGTAAACTTCTATTTTTGCAGATCATCCACTGTAATGGCTCAGAGAGGTAATGAGCCTGGGGAGTTAAGGAGAAGTCTTGGTTGTACAGCATGAGAGATAGGGAAGTTAAAAGAAGAGGCTGGCTCAGGGAGGAAGATGAGTTCTGGTTTGGACATACTGAGGTGAGCCTATGGGAAATCAGATGTCAAGCAGGTAATTGAAGATATCAGACTACATTGTTGCTTGTTGTAGGACTGTTGCTGTTTGTCCTTTGTTGTTGAAGAAGACCATGACATCAGGAAGGTGATGTCATGACTTGG
This sequence comes from Bettongia penicillata ogilbyi, assembly GCA_023548195.1. NCBI lineage: Eukaryota > Metazoa > Chordata > Mammalia > Diprotodontia > Potoroidae > Bettongia > Bettongia penicillata. The sequence goes on from JAJHZJ010000280.1 coordinate 447,697, forward strand.
AAGTGAATTGGATTAAAGTGAGAAGGGCTGGGCAAAGGCACCAGCCTCACTTTCTCCCTCAGGGTCATATGGGTCCAGTAGCAAGATATATATCAGGATGATGAGAGATGGCCACAGGTGACTAGGATAGTGAATTAATCAGAGAGGTGTAAAAGGACTGCCTCAAAATGGATTCACAAGAACATACGAAGGAGAATATTTATATAGCACTTATAGTATGCCAGGGACTATGCTAAGAACTTGACAAATTATCTCACTTGATCCTTACAAATCTGGGGAGGTAGGTGCTATTATTATCCCCATTTTACAATTAAGTAAACTGAGGCAAACAGAGAATAGGTGACTTGCCCAGGGTCACACATTAGTCTGAGACCAAATTCAAATTCAGGTCTCCCAGACTCTAGGCCCAGAACTATCTATCCATTGCACCTCCTAGTTGGTTCGGAGGAAAGAAGGCTGGATTTGGGGGATTGGACAGTCCTTTGCATTTGCACCCCAACCATCCTAGTTCAGATTAACATATCCTCTTACCTGTTACAATATCTTTTTCATTATTGTACTAAGTCTCATCTTCCAGAAAACTGCCAAAATGATATTCCTGAAGCAGGAGGCTGACCATGTCACTATTCTCTGCTCAAAGTGTGACTCCCCATTGCCAAATTCCTCTGGTTGGCATTTAAGGTTGCTCACAATCTAGCTCCAGCACATCTCTCTAGCTCCATGTACCTATTTTCAACACCCAACTATGAGCCTGACTGTTGTGTTTTCCTGACTGTGTGTCCCTGACCTCTAGATAATTCTCTGTTCATTCTGTGCATATCTTTACTTATCTGTGAACACGTATTTCCTTAGCAGAAGGTTAGCATCTTGAGGGCAGAAATGTTTTTATTTTTGATTCTGAATGCCCAGCACCTACCACAACACCAGCACAGAGTCCAAGCTTGCTTAATAAATGTTAATTGACTAATTAACTCATTCTCCTCCTTCTGGTACTTCCAGAACCCTTGCCCTTAGGCTTCAAATCTAAGGCAAACAGTATTAGTTGAAGACTACATTATACATTTCACTGGCTGCTCTAGTACTCCTTCTTCCCCCTTCACATTATTTTTCTAATACAATGCATTCCAAATAGTCAAACTAAAAGGAAGGAATCTTAGGGACACTGATGCTTCAGTTTTTAAGTTGGAAATTACAAAGTAAAGCAATTTGAGGTATACCTGGATAGCGGTTACCTTTTCAGTATCTTACAACAAAATAAAGATATTACCCCAAACAATATTTACTTCAAATACTTACTTGTACATGGTATTTGACATAATAGTGAACAATCCAGGCTGGTATAAGTAAGTTAGCAAAAACAAACATTCCATTTCGGTATGTCTTAAAAGCCTGAAAATAAACAAAACAAGTGAGTATCTGGAGCACACATACCAACTAAATCCACTGTAATGACACTACCTGTACATATAAGCTGTGTATTTTCTAAACCTCTATAAGATGTTGACATAATTTTTTTCAAGAAACCCTGGCCTAAGATCCCTGCTGAGGGCAGAATCTGCTGGGGGAGTCAGGCATTAAGGCAAAGGACTTTTTGTAAGAATAACAGAGTAGAACTTTAAAAGAAATATGTTAGATATATTTTACTACACAACCTGGATAAAGTCTAAGATTCTACCTATAAATCATGGCAAAGTTTTGTTCAATAGAAATCTCTAGGTCAAGTATCAATTTCCAATCCCAAAGGTACAGTTAGTTAAGTTCCATTTATCTTATGTTCCTAAACATAAGTGAAATAACACTGAATCTACAAACTGAGAAAACCATTTTCTCTGGGGCTGAGCAAAAATCAGCAGCAAGTCACTTGTGTGGTCTGTAGTTGTCTTCAAAAACCTTCTCAACCCAAAACCATTCCCGAAAGGACTAACTGGGAAGGCAGTGGTGGGGAAACAAACAGGGAATATGGTGTAATGAAAGGTTTAATTAATACCAGTATAATCAACATGTAGCTTGCAAACACAAAAGAAGCAGGTGGAAGGTTTGCCTGGACACCATGACAAAGTTTTAATAAAGTACAATGATACTCTTAATATAAAAGGTACTGAAGAAGAAAATGTAAAAATTACAGACTATTGTCTGGGGGAGAAAGGAGGGGGAGAAATCAAACAATTTTGACAATTCTGGGGGGTGGTGGTAAGCAGAATGGTGCCGTATATGTAGGGAGTGGTGAATCTGCAGTCAGAAGATCTGGAGTCAAATTTTGGCTTTGTCATTTAATTTTTGATCAGGAAACATTTAATTTTTTACCTGTCTGCCCCATGGTTCTCTCATCTGTAGAATGAAACTGTAGGGCTACATAATCTCTAAGGTTCATCTTACATATAAATCTGTGATCTCACAAAAAGCAGAATACCTGATAAATTGCTGACTTGCTTGATCTCTCTATCTCAATTTTTGCAATAACTTAATCTAACAAAAAATTAAAATCGTAAGTGAAATAATTAAATCTAAACTACGTTTTTTTTTAAAAGAGGATATATATATTTCACATTTAACAAAATAACAATAATTCTATATTTATTTCTATATCATGAGTTAGGCAAAGAGTAAGTCATGACAGAGTAGGTCATTTGGAGTCCCATCTTTGCTGCCTACTAGATCTGTAAGTTACCTAATTCAAGTTAATGTAAAACAGCTGGATATTGTAGTCAATAGAGCACTAGGCTCCCAGTATGAAAACCTCAAATTCAAAATGGGCCTCAGACATTTGCTAGCTATGTTGTCCTGGTCAAGTCTTAACTTCTGTCTTTCTCAGTTTCTTCAACTGTAAAATGGGGATAATAACAGCATCCACCTTGAAGGGCTGTGAAGATCAAATAAGATAAAGCATTTTGCACAGTGCTCGGCACATAACTTAGGTGCACTTAGAGTGCCTGGTACAGAATAAGCACCATACAAATGTTTATTCTATTTCATTCCTAACTGTTGACTGCTAAGTCTGAAAGTCAATATGGATGAAATACTTCTGTCACAGCTGTAGTGAAGCCCTTGAGGATAGGGGCTGTTTTTGTCTTTTTTTGTATACCCAATGTTTAATTAACCTGGCTCCTGGTACAGAGTGGGTGCTTAATAAATACATATTGATTTGACTTGGACATTAATTATCATTTCAATGTATTATTCAGATGCGGAAATAATTAACGCTAAATCTCTACCGTATTGGCAATTCTTTTAAAAAATATTTTGATATTTTGTTTTTATATTACGTTTATAAATTACACTTTGAGAAATGTGTGACAAAGTAAAACTGTTAAGGAAGTATGCACAACATTGCGCATCTGTAGGACTCTCCAACATTTTTGTTTTTTAAATTAATGAATCTTTTTTCTCTCCTCCCGACCCCAGTAACAAAAGCAAAAATTCTCAAAACATACATGCGCCGTCAAGGAAAACAAATTCCCTCAATGGCCGCATACAAAAATGTTTATTTCATTTTGTTCCCTAAATTCACCATCTCTGTCATAGATTGCACGTTTCATCATCAGTCTTCTGAAACCATGAATGGCCATTGTATTGATCACAGATCTTACAGGTTTCAAAGTTATATTTTAACAGTATTGTTGCTGTATGAACTACTTTCCCAGTGCTGCTCATTTCATTCCTCATCAAAATTGTTCATTTTTATAATACTGATGTCAGAGTATAAACTGCTGGTTCTGCTTACTTCACCATGTTCATAGAAGTCTTTGCTTTTTTTCTGAAATTACCTATTTCCTCATTCCACAGCACAATAATACTCCATCATATTCCTTAACTGATGGGCATACTCTTAATTTCCAGTTTTTTGCCATCTCAAAAAAAGCTACTATATTTATAAAAAAAAAAAAAAGCATTTTCTTAAGTGTTAGTTGATTGACCTCTTTTGAGTAAAGGTCTATTACTGGCATAGCAGGGTTTATTTATTTTTTTTAAGTTTATCAACTTTTTCTGTATAATTCCAAATTGTTTTTCAGAATGGTTGTACCAATTCATAGGTAGGTCCAAAGTCGTTTAACATTTATTATTTTCCTTTTTTGTTGACTGTTATTCTGATAAGTAGAGATGGAATCTCATAATAGCTTTAATTTGCATTTTTCTAATTAGTACTGATTTGGGGCATTTTTTTCCTATGATTGGATTTCTCCCCTTAAGAAATACCTGTTCATATCCTTAGACCAACTCATCAAACAGGCAACGATTCTTTTTCTTATTTGAATCAGTTCCTTAAGGCATGAGAATTGTGGGAACTGAGTGAACCACACTGACTACTCAATTCTGGATCTAGCTCAGTTTCCTTTCTATTCAATTATGGGTCTAGTCCAATTTCTGTCTTTTGAGAAAATTTTATGAAATTATGGGAATTATGAGAAAATTTTATTGCATTGTGTGGGAAACTGGACCACCTCTACCTGTTGCTTAGAGACCCTTAACTAAGGACTTAAATTATCCTGACCAGAAACACAGTCAAATCTGAAGATTGATGCAAAGAGTTTTTTTTAATAATCATACATCTCAAGTAACCCCTATGTCTTAACTGAAAATTGGCCCTATACTGGTCAAACAGTCACTGTACCATCTTGTATCCTGGTTTATATCCTGTTGTTTTCTTTTAATGTATAAAATATACAAATGCATAATTATAAAATGTATAAAAATCCATCTCCTCTCATCTGCCTTAGGGTCCAGAGCCAAGCTAAGGAGGCCTGGTTCTGATTTGCTATGCAACTGACATGTACTGCTTAATAAATCACTATGCTCAGAAGCGCAAACCTTTGTTTCCTCAGTTACTTCAGATTTTACTGCAAAGATTTTTTCCCCAAGATATTTTTTTCCTTTTGATTGTTAATTTCATTATATTTCTTCTGTGCAAAACCTTTTAAACTAAATCAAAATGATCAATTTTACATCTGTGAAGGGGGTAAGGGTGGGCATTTTTAAGCGCCTACAATGTACTAAGTGTTTTATGACTATATCATTTAATCTCTATTCTTAGATCCTCTATTCCGTGTTGGGTCATGAACTTTTCTCCTATTCACAGATATGATAGGTAATTTATTCTGTTTCTCTGATTTGTTTGCAATGTGACCTTTTATATCTAGGTCACATACCCATCTGGAGCTTACCTTGGCAGAATGGTGAAGTGTTGATCTAAATCTACTTTATTCTATATTGCTGTCCAATTTCCCCAGCAATTTTTATCACACAGTGAGCAGCTTTGTGTTTATTCAATTGTAAGGTATTAAATTTTCTGTATCTTGTATATCTAATCTGTTTCACTCATCAGTATTTCTTATTTGGTACCAAATTATTTTAACAATAACTTCTTATAGTATAGTATGGAATCTGGCCCTAGTAGACCCTTTTTGTTCCCATTTCTTTTCAGTATTTCTCTTTAAACGATGGGATATGCGTGTTATTATCCCCTTTTACAGATGAGGAAACTGAGTCTCGGTGAGGTAGGAAAATGCCCTTGTCGCACTATCAATTTTAAAAATCTTCTATGAATTCATTATTATTTCTTCTACCTTATAAAATAATCCTTTTATACTTGATTGACTGCATTGTACAGCACTGAATAAACAAATTAATTCAGCTGTAGTACTGTCATTTTTTATATTGGCTCATCCCCCCTATAAGCAATTATTATTTTTCCAATTATTTACATCTTTATTTTGTAAACAGTTGCTTGTATTTCTATTTAGTTTTTGTTTATACCTTGAAAGATAAACTCCCAAGTATTTTATACAATCTTGTAGTAATTCTGAATGGAATTTCTCTTATCTCTTCTTGCTAGATTTTAATGGCATTATATAGAAATGATTATGATTTTTATGGATTTATTTTATATTCTTCAAGTTTGCTCAACTGTAATTAAGTTTTTTAGTCCTTAGAGTTCTTTAAGTACATGATCATATCACCTGCAAAACGGAATAACTTTGTTTCCTTTTTACTAATGAGGATTTCATCAGTTTTGTTTGTCTTAATTCTATGTCCAGCATTTCTACTGCTGTGCTAAATAGAAGAGGTGACAATGGTTGCTGTTGTTCATCCTTCTTTTTGGAAGAGGATCAGTGAAGACTTTCAAATGAATGAGTGGGACAGAGCTGCACAAAGGCCAGCTGCACACTCTCCTCTAGAGTGATTAAAGTCCGGTGGCAAAATAAAGGTCATGGTGACTGTCAATGGCTCAGTTTGCAGTGGGTGACCTTGGCCTTTCTAAATTAAGGTCAATAAGACCCCTCTATTAACAGTTTGTATGCCCTTGCTAATAAAGGCTATCTCATTCAGATAATTGCCTCTGATTGCCCTTAAGTCATAGATATTTTAAACTAGAAGTGACATTATAGAGTATATAATCCAAGTCTACTTTCTTCTTTCATTTTGGTTCAAATTAGCAAACTACAACCCAAAGAAGTTAGGTGATGTACCCAAAGTTACACAGCTAACTAGCTGTAGGATTGTGACCAGGTCAAGTTCTCACCATAAGTTTGATGACAATGGACTGTTTTGTAGGATGGTAAATTTCAACCAACGGCATTCAAATTTTACCCGTCAGGACTGAGTAAGGTAAAGACTGGCAGGGCATCTTGGAGAGAGCTCAAGAGAGCTCTGCCTCTTTTATTCTAACATCATAGGCTTTTCCCAAACCATAACACTCTGTATATTCTTGGAAATCAGAAAGGGGAACGAATAGGTTGTCTTGTGCGAGAAAAAAAAGTTCAGACATTTAAATGAAGAGACAGGAGCAGTGAAGTAGTAAGGGAAAGGGAACAGAAGGAAAAGTCTTCTCACAACGTGTGATAAGCTGCTTTGAATAATGGCTTAGAGGAAACTTTTGGGGAAACTGTCTTTTCTAACATCAACAATAGTGGCTTTAGGCTTTCCCATATACCTTCTTCATAACAATCCTGTGAAGCTGTTGCTACATTCACTTTAATAAACAGTCAACAGCAGTATCTCTAAGTTTTGCAAAGGACTTTACAAGTACATCATTTATCTTCACAACGATGGGCTATGCGTGTTATTATCCCCTTTTACAGATGAGGAAACTGAGTCTCGGTGAGGTAGGAAAATGCCCTTGTTGTCGCACTATCAATCTGATCATTTCCAATTTATCCTGCACACACACAGCTTGTTTGCGCGCTGTCTCTCCCCCACCGGACTGTGAGCGCTCAGAACCATCACCTGGATGGAGCAGGCGCTTCAATGCTTCCGGGACGGACGTTCAGAGAAGCAGGCCGCAGCACGCGCTTCAGCCACCCCCATGCCCGCTCGTCCTTCCGGAGGAGGGAGCGTGCCCCACGGGTAAGCGGGGCCCGGGGCATCGTCACTCACCGCTCTCCTCCAGGCCGAGTCTGTCTGCAGAAAGTTATCCCAGAAGCCCGCCCAAGCCTTCTGCCGGGGCAGCACGGGCTCCCGGGGACTCAGCTCCTGGTCCTTCAGCCACTGTCTCCTCAGCGCGCGCAGCTGCTCCAGCCGCAGCTTCTCGTCCGGCGTGAACCCCGACATCTGCTCGATCTCGCCGCCCGAAACAAACCCGATCAAGGCCGAAAGGGACCTTTCCCAGCAACCCAGCGACCTTGCCGGGACGTGCTAAGCGGCGCTGGCGCCCGGTGATGACGTAACATCCCCTCCCAGCCTGCTCCGCGGATCTGCGGCTGTTGGGCGTGACAAAAATAAAGAAGGGGCGTTGCCGCATAATGAAGCCTCCTGAGGCGGAGTGGGGCGAGAGCATCTGCGCACGCGCAGGAGTGTTGCTTTCTCACGGTGGATTGGCGCCTCCTGACGTTCAGGATTGCAGCGAAAGAGTTCAAGTGGCTCCTGCTTTTGCCGGAACCTCCATCCCCGAGGGCTTAGTGCGAGTGGGGAATTCTGACTTTAGCAGGCGCATTCAGACATTGGAGCCTGAAGCTCCTCAGGCACCGGCTCGCTTCCATCCTTTTTATGGTCAACTCACCTGTCATGGCAGTGGCTTACAACAGAAGCTGATTGTGTCTTCTGCCACTTTCATGACTTGACACGTTATTCACCGAGCTTTAACCAAGCGCATTTAACGTGCGAGGCACTGTGGTAGGTGCTGGGAGTGCAGAGGCAAAATGAAACAATTCCTGCCCTCTGTTGCATACGTCGATACATTGTTTAAAGTTTTGGGATATGCAAGGTTACCTTTTTTCTATTTTTGCAAAAATATAATGTTTTTCCAATCTGAAGCACACTGCATTTTAAGACAGAAGTTGTGGGCTTGAAAATTAGGTTGTGCTGTTTATGACCACTGTGACATTAAGGTAGGTCGCTTAACCTGTTTGGAAACCTTCAGTTTCCGTATCTGTAAAAATACCTGGTTTGATTGAACATAGTTCTTTCCATTCTGGCTTTATATAGCATGTAAATCCTATTGGCAGGATTCATTCACTCAACAACCAGTTTATTAAAGGTCATGTATTAGCTGCCTTTTTCAAAATTTCCAGCTATCTCTTAATTCTCAAGCCTGAGGGTCTTTTCTATTCTCATACTTCTTGACCTCATCCTTGCTGCATCTGAAATTATTGAACATCGCCCAGATACTGTCTTCTCTAGGTTTTCATGACACTGTTCTCTCTTAGTTCTCCTACCAGTCTGATAACTCCTTCTCAAGCTCTTTCGAAGGTTCACCATCCAGTTAGGATCCACCCTCTAACTGTGGGTGTTCCATAAGGCTCTATCCAGTGTCCTATTATCTTTTCTTTCCATACTCTCTGATTTACTGACATCTTTGATTATGACATCCAGCTCTAGACTCTTTCCTCAGATTCAGTAGGCATCACTTACTAGTTATTGGACATTTCACAGTAGACCTCCTCTTCCCCCCAGACTTCTGTAATGTTTTTAGGGGAACTTAGTATCACAGTGATCGCTCAATAAGAGATTGAATCCATTAAACTGCCTTCAAGAGAAGATTGGGGGGGGGGGGGGTGAGTAAAATTATGTGAGGCTATTTACCTCTGATTAGAACATTCTGCTTTTGTGGTCCAGATTCATGCATCTTAATCTTCCTCTCCTACTGGGGAGCTTGTAAGAATTATTTAAAGAAAAAAAACACCATAAGACTATTTTTGTTTGGCTCAGCCCCTAATTGGGAGAAAAGTGTGACATTTTAAAGATAAGTTCAAACCTGGGTCCTTTTCTTCTGATTCTCTGTAATCCCAGTCATTCACTGTCTCCCTCTTTTGTAGCTTCCCTTTTTAAAATAAAGCATTACCCATACGTAATGCATATGTATATGTAATGTAATGATGTAGTAATATCCTTCAGATTTTATCTACAAATAAAAAAGGCCCAACTAATAAAAGAGAAATTAGAAGGATAAGTTTAAAGAACAGAATGAGCCTCAGGCCCACAAGCTGCTCACCCTCAGGGCTCAGCTGCTTAGTCTGCTGACTTGCATTGCAAAATTCCTCCTGGAGTTCCTTCTCTCTTCTCCCCTCCCCTCCCCTCCCTTCCCCCTCCCTTCCCTTCCCCTTCCCTTCTCTTCCCCTTCCCTTCCCTTCCTCTCTCTCTCTCTCTCTCTCTCTCTCTCTCTCTCTCTCTCTCTCTCTCTCTCTCTCTCTCTCTCTCTCTCTCTCTCATTCCATTTGAACCTCACACTCAGCTTTTCTCCTCTCTGACAACCCACAGCCATCCCATTCTTTCTTTGCCTTGGTTCAGGGCCTTACATAGCCTGAATCCCTCCCAAAATGGGAAGAAACCAGTGTTCAGAAAATTTTAAATTTCCTTTTTTTAATCTTTACTATTTGGGATTCAGGGTCACCTCTCCTGTTTGGGAGATTGTTTGTTTGATTGAAACCTGTCCCATGGGATGTTAAAACTTAGTAAAGTCCCTCAGTCATTCCTGAGATAAGAAGCCAAAAGGGAGGCCAGGGTTCCTGAAGTAATTTGATTAGTAAATATGAAAGGATACCAACATGCTCTGACCTTGTGATTATCTTTTATATATAAATCTCCCCTCTCAATTAGCCCTTTGTAAATGTAATTTTGAAAGGTAAATATCACCAGACTAACCTTGAAAAATAATTCCCTCAAATTTATCTCTGTAAAACTTTGTTTCTCCTTCCCTTGACTAATGGGTGAGATTCTGCCTCCCTTGTGAAGGCTGTAAAACAAAAATTATTTCTCTGTCTCTCTAATATAATTGGAAACTATATAAGCATTATTATAACCCTAACTGGAGTTCAGTTATTTTTTTTTTTCTGAGCTCTGAACCTATGCTTAAACATAATAAAACCTTTAACTTCTGTCATCTCTTTGTGGTGATAGTATTATTAGGCAGAATTTACCTGTCATAAGAAGTCAGTGGGAATATTTTTACCATTTTTTTCCCTGGAGGAAACTGTGCTAGACTGCATTCCCCAGAAGCACATGCATCTAATCTCTGAAAGCCTTCCCTCTGCCTTCAGAGGGATGTTTGTAATAGTCCATTTACACTTAATGTTTCCAAAGCAAAACTCATTATCTTTTCCCCAAAAAAACCCACTCATCTACCAAGCTTTCTTATTTCCTTGAAAGATGCCACCATTCCTCTAGTCCTAGATTTATAACTTCATTGTTAACCCCAATGTTAACCCCATGGTGCAATGGAAAGAACAGTGAATTAGGAATCATAAGATCTAGGTCTGAATCCCAATTCTATCACTTACTACCTGACACTGGACAAATCATTTAACCTCAATGCACTTTAGTTTTCTTTTCTGTAAAAGGAAAATGTTAGCCTAACATAAGATCTGTGAACTTATCTTTTTTTTTAACAATATTATTATTGTTTTTCAATATAGTTACTTTCTTTTGTAATCATATGTATTTGATTTTATGATTAAAAAGCATTTTTTCTGAGATGAGATTCATAGACCTCACTAGATTTGCTAGAGCAGTCCATGACACACAAAAATTTAATTAGATTAGATTTAACTCTAAGATTTCTTCCAGCTTTAGCATCCTATAAATATGGAAGTGATAAATGATGGATTGACAAATCTAAAAGATTTCCAGTAGTATTGATTAGCTTCAAATATATTGATCAGTGCAACTAACTAGCTAAGTGACCAAGTCCTTCAACCTCTCTGGGCTTCATTTTCTTTCTTTTCAAGACAAAAGAGTAGAGATATACAATCTTTAGCATCCCTTCCCCACTAGGATTCTGTGAAATTCTACTGTTACATATACTGAGAGTATCCACAAGATGGCAGCTTTGTTTGCTGTAAAATAAATCCTTTGGTAATAAATTTCTGCTAATGTGACTATTATTACAAAAGTGTCCAGACCTTATACAGGAGCCTGGAGGGGTGTTGGAGAGAAAGGGAAAAGGGGAGACAAAATGAGAAAGGATAGATTTTGAGTATTTAAAATAGTGTGTGAACACAGTTATAGAATCCGTCTCAGATTCTGAAAGAACCCTGGACCGTCTAGTCCAACCTGAAGCAGAGATTCATTGTATAGTATCTTTGACATGTGTTTAGCCTCTTCTTAAAAATTCCTAGTGATGAGAGACTTATAGAACTACTACATTCTATTTTGGACAGCTCTAGTTGTAAGAAAGTTCTTTTTTATGTAAAGCTATAATCTTTTCCCTTCCAATTTCCACACTTTGGTTTTAGTTTCATCGACTAGGACCAAGAAGAATAAAGCTTATCCCTCTTCAGGATGACAACCTTTAAATATTTCAAGACACTAATCATGTCACTCCTTAAATTTATTTTTCACCAAGCTAACAACCCTCTCCTTTCCCCCCTACAAATGATCCTCACATAGCATAATTTCAACTTCTTTTACCATTTCTTTTAACCTTGTATGGTTGCATTCCAGTTTGACAATGTCTTTTCTAAAATACAGTACACACCATTGAATGCAGACATATTGTGAACAGGACAAAATACATTTAGATTATTATCTCCCCATTTATAGACACTGTGCTTCTGTTAATGAAAGCTAAGATTATATTCATCTTTTTTGGCTGTTAGATTACTGTTATATTACAGTGTCACATTATGCTGTTGTCTAAAATCCTTAGGTTAATGGCTGCTCTATGTCCATGGGATTTATTTGCTGAACCCATGTATAAGACTTATTTGTGTATAACAGCAGTAACTAGGACCTGATCTGCTGGATCAAGGAACTTCTCATGGAATTCAGTCAGTGCCCTGGTCCTTCATGGTCAGTCCATATTTAATATCTTTGCTAAAGAATCTAAACAGAATTGTAATTATGCTCCCAAAGCCATTAGCCTGTACATACCGTTTGATCCAGTGATATGCCTACTAAATGTATAATCACAAAGAGATCAAAGAGAAAGGAAAAGAACCCATATATACAAAAATGGGAAACTAGGTGGTACAGTGGATAGAGCACCAGACCTAGAGTTAGGAAGACTTGAGTTCCAATCTGGTCTCAGATACTAGCTGTGTAACCCTAGGCAAATCACTTAACCTTGTTTGCCTCAGTTTCCTCATCTGTAAAAATGATCTGGAGAACAAAATGGAAAACCATTCCAGTATCTTGCCAAGAAAACTCCAAATGAGGTTAGGAAGAATTCATGACTGAAATGACTGAATAACCATAACATATGAAAATATTTATGGTAGGTCTTTTTGTTTTGTGAAAAAGAACTGGAAATTCATGGGGTACCAAACAATTGGGAAATGACTGAACAAGTTATTTTAGAAGAATATAAAGGAATACTATTGTGTTATAAGAAATGATAAAAAGGATGGTTTCTGAAAAAATCAGGGAAGATTTCTATGAACTAATGCAAAGTGAAGTGAACAGAACCAGGCTAACTATTTAATAGAAGCATTATAAAGAACTCTGAAAGACTTTGGAACTCTGATCATATGTGGGAATTTGTCTTGCTTACATGATTGTAAGAAGGATTTTGTTTTTCTTGCTTTCTCAATGTGAGAAAAATTGAGGGAGAGAATTAGGAGGAATATTTTAATTGATTAAAAAATAAAATTTAATTCAAAAATAAAGGACAGGCATTCCTGTGGTCTTTGTTACTAGAAGACCTTTCAGGAATACCTACCAAATCAGTAGTTTTTAAAAGGAGAAACAATTTAAACTTTTTCCTCTCTTTTGAACATATGGCTTGGAAAAGTCACATCATTTCAGAGATTTGCTGATGTAGGAAGGGGAAGATTTATTTCCCCTCCAGCTCGTCACCAGCATCTATGGAAGTGGCACTCACCTGACACTGAGTATATGTATTTCCCTGCTTCTTGTAGCCTAGATAAGTCTGAGAATTTATCTCAATGTTTTAGCTGTCATATTGCTTTGTGTTTCATTCTCCTAGGTCAAGTGACTGAACAATGACCTTGAGATGGACATTTTTACCTTTGGTGGCTACTTCATGAATTACAGAGGTGAAACTTCCTGGGTACTGATTAGTAGTAGGATGTATTTTATGAAACTATGCCCTTCTCAGAGGAGATGAGCTGAAGACTGAGCCATTGATTTGACCAGAAGATTTCAACTTTGAGTTATTTCTTTTTTTTTTTAAATTTATTTATTTAACTTTTTACATTCATTTTCACAAAATTTTGTTTTCCAAATTTTCTCCCCATTTGTCCCCTTCCCCCACCCCAATACACCGAGCATTCTAATTTTCCCTATCACCAATCTGCCCTCTCTTCTATCCTCCCTCCCTTCTCTTGTCCCCATCTTCTCTTTTGTCCTGTAGGGCCAGATGACTTTCTATTCCCCATTGACTGTATTTCTTATTTCCTAGTAGCAACAACAATACTCGACAGTTGTTCCTAAAAGTATGAGTTCCAAATTGTCCCCATCCCTCCCTCCCCACCCATTCCCTTTGGGAAGGCACGCAGTTCAATATAAGCCATATCTGTGTAGTTTTGCAAATGACTTACATAATAGTCATGTTGTGTAAGACTAACTGTATTTCCCTCCATCCTATCCTGCCCCCCATTGTTTCTATTCTGTCTTTTGATCCTGTCCCTCCCCAAGAGTGTTGACTTCAAATTGCTCCCTCCTGCCATTGCCCTCCCTTCCATCACCCCCCCCACCCTGCTTATCTCCTTCTTCCCCACTTTCCTGTATTGTAAGATAGGTTTTCATACCAAAATGAGTGTGCATTTTATTCCTTCCTTTAGTCAAATGTGATGAGGGTAAACTTCATGTTTTTTTCTCAGCTCTCCTCTTTTTCCCTCCCCTAAAGAGTCTCCTGCTTGCCTCTTGAATGAGATAATTTACCCCCTTCCATTTCACCCTCTCTCCTCCCACTACATTTCTCTCTCACCATTTACATTAATTTCTTTTAAGATATGGTCCCATCCTATTCAATTCACTCTGTGCTCTCTGTCTCTGTATGTGCGTGCATGCGTATACATGTATGTGTGCATGTGTGTGTGTGTGTGTATGTGTGTGTGTGATCCTACCAACTACCCAGATACTGAAAAGTTTTAAGAGTTACAAATATTGTTTTTCCATGTAGGAATGTAAACAGTTCACCTTTGGTAAGTCCCTTATGACTTCTCTCTGCTGTTTACTTTTTCATGCTTCTTCTCATTCTTGTGTTTAAAAGTCAAATTTTCTTTTCAGCTCTGGTCTTTTAATCAAGAATGCTTGAAAGTCCTCTGTTTCATTGAAAGACCATATTTTCCCCTGAAGTATTATACTCAGTTTTGCTGGGTAGGTGATTCTTGGTTTTAGTCCTAGTTTCTTTGACTTCTGGAATATCCTATTCCACACCCTTCGATGTAGAAGCTGCTAGATCTTGTGTTATCCTGATTGTATTTCCACAATACTGGAATTGTTTCTTCCTAGCTGCTTGCAATATTTTCTCCTTGACCTGGGAATTCTGGAATTTGGCCACAATATTCCTAGGAGTTTCTCTTTTTGGATCTCTTTCAGGTGGTGATCGATGGATTCCCTCAATACTTATTTTGCCCTCTGGTTCTAGAATATCAGGGCAGTTTTCCTTGATAATTTCATGAAAGATGACGTCTAGGCTCTTTTTTTGATTATAGCTTTCAGGTAGTCCCATAATTTTTAAATTGTGTCTCCTGGATCTATTTTCCAGGTCAGTTTTTTTTCCAACGAGATATTTCACATTCTCTTCCATTTTTTCATTCTTCTGGTTTTGTTTTATGATTTCTTGGTTTCTCAGAAAGTCATTAGCCTCCATCTGTTCTATTCTAATCTTGAGAGAACTATTTTCTTCAGTGAGCTTTTGAACCTCTTTTTCCATTTGGCTAATTCTGCTTTTGAAAGCATTCTTCTCCTCATTGGCTTTTTGAACCTGTTTTGCCAATTGAGTTAGCCTATTTTTCAAGGTGTTATTTTCTTCAGCATTTTTTTGGGTCTCCTTTACCAAAGTATTGACTCGTTTTTCATGCTTTTCTTTCATCTCTCTCATTTCTCTTCCCAGTTTTTCCTCCACCTGTCTAACTTGATTTTCAAAATCCTTTTTGAGCTCTTCCATGGCCTGAGCCCACCAGACATCCACCTCGGATGACTGGGATACAGAGGCCCCAATGTCCACGTCTTTCCCTGATGGTAAAAATTGTTCCTCATCATCAGAATTGAAAGGCAGGAACATCTGTCCCCCAAGAAAATAGCTTTCTATGGTCTTATTTTTCTTCCCTTTTCTGGGCATTTTCCCAGCCAGTTACTTGACTTCTGAGATTCCTCTCCACCCCTGCCTAGATCTGCCCAGCTAGTGCTTGGGGTCTGAGATTCAAATGCTGCTCCCCAGCCTCAGGGCTTTCAATGACATGGGCGTGGCTGCTATTCAATGTGAGCTTAAGTTCTGGTGCTTGGGTGAGGGCAGGGCCTCCTCCCAGGCTCAGTTCCCTCAGGGGGTTTATTCAGAGATCTTCAGTAATGGCCCTGAGCTGCTGCCTGCTGCTCCAGGAGTCCTGGGCCACTGCTACCTCTGCCGCTTCCTCCCGAGGGGGCCCGAGCCACAGAGACACCCTGCTCCCCCCTTGGCCAGCCCAGACGTCTCTCTCACTGACCTGTAGCACCTGTGGGTGGAGGGACCTTCGTGGCTGCCAGAGATTCCGTCCCTGAAGCCTGCTCAGATCTTCTCCTCTTGGGCTGCGTGGCCAGGGCAGCACAAGTGTGGCGTGATGGACCCCGGGGATGACTTTCCAGGGCTCTCTGGAATGGAAATCTCTTCCACTGTGTTTCTGCGTGGCTTGCTCTGCTCCAGAATTTGTGGGGAGTTCTTTTTACAGGAAATTTATGGGCTGTGGATTCGGAGCTAGCATACGTGAGTCTTTCTACTCCGACATCTTGGCTCCTCCCCTTTGAGTTATTTCTTTAACAATGCTGAGAAAGAGGAAAATGAAATCTGCTTAGCAGACTATTAGTCTTATGAGACTGTCTGCTCTGAAAGAATAATAAAAGTAATAGGTAGCTTGTTTCTATTTCTATTTATGAGCTTTGCATTCTTAAATCTCCTGGAAGTCCATCCTATCTGTAGGACACATTATAGAAGAATTGGTGAATTATTGTTTCATATTTTACGCATCATGGACTTTTGTATTTTACATATTTCTTTTGTGGTAGAGTAATTAAATGTCAAATGCCTAGTATCTATTACTTTATACATTAAGTAACTTTTGTTTTTTAAAAGTATTGAAATTGTTTACTTTTATATCATTTGTATTTTCTAAAGTATATCTCCTCCAGAGAACCTTCATACAACAAAGAATAGAAATAAAAGGAAAAATAAAAAAGCCAGTTCAGTAAAGCTAACCAACATATTGAAAAAGTCAGACATATCTTTAGTGTTCTACATTCACAGTTTCCCACCTTTACAAAAAAAAGGAGGAAATACCTTTACATGATTCTTCTCTGAAACCAAGTTTAGTCATTATACTTTGAAAGCATTCAGTTGAGATCATTATGTTTAATTGTTCTTCCTATTTACATTATTTTAATTACTGTTTATATTATTTTCCTGCTTCTGATTACTTCACTTTACATAGATTCATATGATCTTATCATGTTTCTCTGTATAATTTCTTATAGCACAGTAATATTTCAATATATTCATGTAATTCCTCAGTCTATGGATAAGTTACTTTGTGTCTAGTTCTTCACTACTAAAAAACGCTGCAGTATATAGTTCGATATTTTCAGAGACTTTTCTTTTTTTACTGCTGAGCTCCCTGTGATATATACCTAGCAGTGGAATATCAAGGTAAAAAAAGATAAAGATATTTTAGTCACTTTGCATAATTCCAAATTGATTCTCAGAATGGTTGGACCAATTCAAAACTCCACCAATAGTACATTAGTGTTCTCCTCTTTCCACAATTTTTCCAACATTGACTTCCTATCTTTGTTATTTTTTAGTTTTCTGAGTGTTAGATGAAACTTGAATTTATTTTGATTTGCATTTAAACTAGTGATTTAGAGAATTCTCTTCCTTATGATTTTTAGCAGTTTGCAATTCTTTTGATAACTGTTTGTTCATATATTTTCATTAGCTCCTTCTCTATCTAAGGTATTAGACTCTTAGCAGTGGTATTGAATGCAAAATTTTCCAGTCAGTCATTAGTAATATAGTATATAATATCGTAATGTCATGTAACCCTAAACAGGGGTCAAATCTCAGCTTTGTTTGAGAGATTTTCTTTTCTATAGAAGCTTACATGGGGTTGGAGGTTGAGAGAAATGATTATTTATCTCTTGCATTAGTAATTAATTATTGAATTAGGATCAGGGCTATTTCCCTTTTCTATTTCCTCATCCAAAAATCAAGTAGTATGGGAAGTCTTGGGCAAAGAGGTTAAGAGATAATCAAAGTTTAGGAGAATGATTCTCATTGTGTTTACTAGGACAGGTCTGGGAAAATGTTGATTTTCTGTTTTGTTGGAGAGGTGATATGGAAATTGATAAGTGTCTTTAACCAAGACTTAGGTGATTCAAATCATAGTACTCCCAAACTCCATTAGAATGAACTCCCATCTCATTATAATTTTAATTATCTCATTTATTGTTAACCATTCAGAGTTGATTGCCACCTTCAGGAACACCCACTCTTCCAAGAGCATATATACTGTGAGCCCACCACTTTGAGGAGCCTTTGGCATTTGAGAGTTCCACTGAACTCTTTTATTAATAAAATGCTAGCATTATTAATAAAATTATTAATTACCCAGCAGCTATGTCTCTTGAAATTTTTAAATGTCACAAGGTGAGTCAGAGGAAAACTTGAATCCCTTCTCTTTAGGATCAAGGTCCCCTAGAGCTAAACAGCATTAATTTGAGTCCAGATATAGAGCCCCTTTTCTAGAAAGATATCTCTCGGGGTCATAAGTCACAGTTATATTAAATTTCATGTTAACATGACCAAGTTGGCCACCAATTTTTCAGCCTAATGATTCATGATGTCTGTTTCCTAAGGCCTCAAAAAGGAGTTGCCCACTGTATCTATGGAGTGAGTAACACTTAACAATGATTTCTACAAAAAAAATTATACACACTTGGAGACAATATTTCAAGGAGCTGGAGTGGAAATTGTCTCCACAAAGGCAGATCCTAACCCTTCTGTAATTTAGAGTCTAATAGAGTTGCCTGAGGTTTACAGAGGTTAAAAGACTTGATTATCATTAAATGAGACCAGCAAATGTCAGGGTGGAATTTGGAGCCAGATCTTTCTGGATCTAAGGCCAGATATTCTATCCACTGGGTGGTATCTTCTCCATCTCCCTGTTAAGTATAGAAGTAAATTTCATCTTATTGGATTCAACAAGCCTTTAGACAGACTTCTTTATAAAAATCACTTAATTAGCCATTAATTAAATTTCTAACTCTTTAATATAATTTAGATATGTTTTCTGTGCTATAGATAGAGCTTTGGGTCTGGAGTCAGGAAGACCTGAGTTCAAATCTAACCTTACTTACTAGCTGCATGACTGTGGGCAAGTCAAATCACAGTTTGCCTCAGTTTTCTTATCTGTGAAATGAGGATAATAATAGCATCTACCTCACAGGGTTGCTGTGAAAATCAAGTGAGATAATATTTGTATAAATGTTTACCATAGTGCCTGGCACATAAATAGATGCTATATAAATGCTAGCTATTATTTTTTTCAAAGTTATTACAAATTACAGTAACTGCTCTATTGACCTTATTATAGTTACTCTCTATTGACAATAGACCTTCAGATTTATCAAACATTCATTCTAGTCTGCCTTTCTCAGAACATTCCTTCATTTCCACCTTCTAGTGTATGTTCTGCAAACCATTTGTTTGACAGCCCAGGGTCATAATGATAAGACAAATTCTCTCAAATAACTAAATAAAGTTTAGATCTTTTGTGTTTATCATTGAGGAAAGATAGTTTCATGCCTTGTGCAATAGAAGACGGCTGGAGGAATGTGGAGAATGAGGTTAGAAAAACTTTGAGGTTTAGAAGGAGAGAGTCCGGGTAGTTCAGATTGTCTCTCTGCAGAGTTTGAATACATAAGATAATTGCTAAATTTTAGCTTCATATTGTTGTGTAGATATGGCATAAGGTTCTTTAAAGGACATTTTAAAAAGTCCTTGATGAGAGAGAAAATGAAGTGTTTTTTTCCTTCCTATTTTTAATTAGCATTCATCTCATCTACCATGATTACAGCTGCCTATTGTTTCTCTGCTTTTGAAATTACATATTCCTTTTCTGTTTGTCATTTTCTTTTTTCTTTGATCTTGATGCACCTGTTTTGAAGGTATTGGAGCCTGCATTTACTGGGTTTTTTTTCTCCTTTCTTTTTTGGTAATGAAATGGGTGATGTGAATATATGAAAGGCTTGCCTGTTTACTCTTCCCGCTATATTTATACATTTCATTAGCATCATGACACAATTATTTCTAATGGCCATAGTTTATTATTTTGTTCATTTCCCTGAGGATCTCGTCTCACCTTTGAGAGCACCTCTATCACTGTTGCTACTACTGCCTAAACACATTTTTGCCCTTAGATTTTTTTTCATTTTCTTCTAATTTTAAAATCGCAGAATTCTAGAACTGGAAGGAATCTGAGTAATCTAGTCCACTAGAATCCCCACAAGTACACACCTACCAGCATACTACCATCTAGTCTTAGCTTGATGATCTTCAGGGATGCAGAAGCTGCTAGGGTCCAAGTAGGCTCTGATTATTCTGGTCAGTCATTTTCCCATTGTGTCTGATTCTTTGTGACCCTTTTAGGGGTTTATATCAAGCCTAAATCAGCTTCTTTGCAACTTCCACACATTTCTCATACATCTGTTCTCTGGGGACAAACAGCAAATGTAGCATCTTTTCCATCACAATCTTTTCTCTTTCAAGTCTTAAAATACAAATCATATAACCTGGAGCTTTTTGTTCTTCAGGGTAAGCACTCTCAGTTCATTCAACTCATCTTCTTATGATGCTGTGATAAAAAATAATATTTTACATAGGCTGAGGTGGTTTCCTTTTAGCCTGACCCCCAATAATCAGCACAGAAGTTACTATAAGTGTCTGTTTAGGTAGCGTCTCCCAGCAACTTATATTATCCATTCCTACAACACGCTCACCTTAATTAGCCACTAAATTATGGCCCAAACTGGGGATATATTCCACTCACACCTCCCTGATCCCAGATATTCTTTCTCTTGGTTCTTGTGGTAGAAGCAATAGCATAACCCCTGCCTCCATTTAAGTTAGGTTAAGCCAAAAGACAGAATGTAATTGCCAAGACACAGGTTAGTTATAAAGAATATGGATGGATATGCAGGTAGGTGTCATAAATCCAGTTCACCAAACCCATCTCTTTTAAGCATTTTATTCCTTCCATTGCTGATCCCCATTAGGGAAGCAAATATAGACACAATTTGTCTTTATGAGACCAAGTTTGGAGAGGTCTACATCTAAGCCACCTATAAAGGGACAAAGAAGTTGCCTTATGGTGTTTCTGACTCAAGGGTCAGTAAACTATTTGCCAGGGCCAAATCTGACTGTCTGCTTGTTTTTGTAGGCTCTATTTAAAAATGTAAAAACCGTTCTTAGCTCATAGATGGTATAAAAACAGACAGTGGGCTGTATTTGGCCCAAATCCTGCATTGATTTAGCTGGCTTTACAAAAGCAAATAACCAAGGAGAAGTTTCTCATCACCTCCATAAAACCGCAGTATCACTAATCATTCTTCTATTGACTCATTTAGGCTACTTTGAAAAGTTCTGTAACCTGTCAAATTCCTCAGTGGGCCCCCCTCCTACTCAGCGGAGGAAATTCCACCCTGAGGGAAGTAATAGGATAAACCTCAGCTTAAAATAGGGGGAAGAGAATAGAAGTTCCTGTCCATCAGACGTTAAAGGGTTTTTGCCCTCTAGTAGTTAAAAACATAGTGTGACAGACAATGAGTCTAGAAGGAGCATTTGTGGAAACTTGGAGATAGTGTATATTATACCCTCGGTGGAGAAATTAAATTAAAATCTAGGTGGAAAAATATGAGTCAAAGAGAAATTGGTCTTTTAGGGTGTAGCCCCTGAGACTGGTCCCAGTACATGTGAGCTCAAAGAATGGAGCACGGAGTGAGGGACTTGTCTGAGACACAGGTTCCATACTTTATCTAACGCTTTACTATAGTTTAGATCAAATATATCTATAGCATTCTCTTGATCTACCGGTTTAATAACGTTGTCAAAAAGTCTGG
Source organism: Bettongia penicillata ogilbyi (assembly GCA_023548195.1). Classification (NCBI taxonomy): domain Eukaryota; kingdom Metazoa; phylum Chordata; class Mammalia; order Diprotodontia; family Potoroidae; genus Bettongia; species Bettongia penicillata. The sequence goes on from JAJHZJ010000280.1 coordinate 469,396, forward strand.
CTTGAAATCTTCATAAAGCTGTGCTGACTCTTTGCATTAACCACTTCCTTTTTTCTTTCTATAGACATTCACTAATATTATCTCTGTTCTATTTATCACGCATATAATGTTAACTTTTATATTTCATTTTAATTTCATCTTGATTTTTTTTTAATCATTTTAAAAATGTTTAAATAATTGTATATTCACCTCCTCCCTCTTGGTTTCTTCTATTTAAGAGATAGAAACATATTTCCCCTCTAAAAATTATATATATATGTATATAATATATTGAATACATTCTATTTTCTTTCATATTTTTGTGGATTTTTTAGTCTTTAATCTAGCTGGATTTTAATGTGATATATAATATAAAGTCTGGATGCAAATCTATATTGGCAAATTGGTAGCTATTTTTCTGGCTATGTTAATTAAATAATGAGTCTTTTTTATTAGTTTTTACTTTGTCTAGATTTATCCAATCCTAGGCTTTCATATCTATCTGTCTGTCTGTCTATCTATCTATCTGTCTGTCTCTGTGTGTGTATTTCATTCTATGAAGGGTGGGTTGGATGGCAGTGGTAATCTAGCCCTGCTCCCTTGCCTGATAAAAATGCCCATGAATTGTGGGGAGGTAATCATAAAGACTGAGATTCAATATTGCCCAATTCTCATTTACTGTTTGAGTCATATATAACAAATATATATACGAGTGTTATATAGCATCAAATCCAGACTCCTTTTCTTAGTGTTCAAAGCTCTCCAAGATTATGTTTCACTTCACCTGTACAAATTTATCTTCTACAATTACCATTCGTATAAATTTCCATTCCAATAATGCTGTTTAACTTCACTGTTTTTTTGGACTTGCTTTTTTCTGACTTGACTTCACTTTACTATTAGCATTTCCCTACTTGTACTTCCTGTTTCTCTCTATATATTCAAATGTTTCTGTCGTTCAAGTTCCAGCTCAAATCTTGTCTCAACCTTAACTACATTGACTCACATCTCTCCATTAGAACCTTACTTTCTATATTATAAATTTTGTTCTTTAATCAGGCACTTTCTAATATTATCCTTTATTTTAGGGGTGTATATCTTATATGTGTACATCCTCAAAGGAACACATTATTCCTTATTACCAGGAATGTTCTGGTAAATGTTCAGCCACCAGCTTTCCAAAAAACAATACAATCAACAAAACAATAAATTGTGTGATTTGTAGTGTTTGCATGCTGAGGCACTGCTTTTAACAATGGACTCTAGTGAGCAGATTTGAATTGGTTCCAGCATACATGTCCTCAAGGCACTGATTAATTCAAGGTAGAGAGTGCTGGAATTCATCAGTGGAGGAATTTGAGTACAAAGAGCTTCAGTTCAGCAGAGGAAATTTAAAGTGAAGATACGTAATTTGGAATTTGGAGATTTAACTATAGATATAGGATTAAGAAGAATACTTTGAAGTTTTAAGACCAATTGTGTAATTGCAGATAATTGAATCTCTGTCACAATTTACAATAACCACTAGAGGGCTGTTTATGGTACTCTAATCAGGGAGTCTTGGGTTGTGGAGAACCAGAGCTGAGGGTAAAATTGTAATCATAATCCCTCGTGAAAGAAGGGAAATGGTATCTATGAGGGAGTCATATTATCCAATTATTGATATTTCCCTAAATTTTATTGTGATGGCAGTAGTTCTTTGTTTAGTTCTAAAATTATGGAGGATCTATTATGAGTTGCCTAAATAATGTGTCTTGGTCTAAATGAGAGATGTTATGACATTGACAATGTATATGGCAATATTTTGGACAATATATGTTGCATCAGAAGAAGCCTGGATGGAACTGGAAATTTCCATTGCTTCAGTACCAATTAAAAGTCAGTACCAATTCTTTTCAGAGCTATAGTTTGAGATACTAGTTTCCAAATCCCAAAGGTTACTTTGCTTCATGGATAGTGGCAGCTCCAAATAGCCCCAAAACACCTAATTAGAATTCTCTATGAATCTAAAGGAGATCATGGTAGCAAAGGGCAGTAACACCAGCATTAGTAAGTCAGATCTATCTGCCAGTTGCCAAAACCCAAGACAAAAACAAAACAGAAAGCTTTTTTTTTGCCTTGAGAATCCTTAGGCCATTTGGTATTGCTGCCTCTTTCTTTCTTCTTGCCTAGAAAATCATTGTTTGCCTCCTTCATATCATTTTAAGTGGACCCACATTAGACTGATAGGAGAAAAAGAACACTTACACTATGGCCAGTAGGACAACTTGCACATTTGGCACTTTTAATGACCTAATAGAGTTAGAAGAAGGGAGCAACAGTGACCTATTTCTCTTTAATGATTTCCCATGGTGTTTGTCTGACTGATAATATGTGGAGTTTATTTAACCTTATGCTGACAAGTCAGAATTGTTAATAAAACAGGCAAACACATAGCATATTTATGCTTCCTTTTCACTATTCACTGTCATCTTACCACTAAAAGTAGAAAACACTGGTGACAATTCCAAAGATTGCAAGATTTTAGAAGCTTGTTTCTGCTTTGTCACTTTTTATCAGAAGGCTGCAAACATTGAAAGGCACACTTGGGATCAGTTTTATGGAAATGTGCCTATGGCTGTCTCCAGGAATAATGTAATCATTCTCTCTTATCTCATGAACAGAGCAAACTTTAAGTAAGTGTTTGGAGAGGAAATATTTGTGTTTATGTTAGATGCAAACTGCAAGAGTCCAGACCATCACACAAAGGTGAGGAACTAAAACAGGAAAGGGACTCAACCTGTGATACACAGTGCTCTGTATGTAAGAGATGCATAGGTGGAGCCTGAGGCAGTACAGGTATAACACTGAGCAGTGTGTCAAGAAATGGCTGGCCCTGTTTAAAATTGAGAAGTGGGCCAAGTTTTTCTTTTGTTGTTTTTTTTTATCTCCCCTTTCTTTCCATTCGTCACCATACCATCTACGTCTCTCACTCTTTAGTACTCTCTAAGTGCACTTACAGAAATAGCACAAACTAATTTATGCAGTATTACATAAATGTGCAGTATTACAGACTAATGCCATTTTAATATTATTACCTGTTCAGAGAAAAAGTGTATTTTAAAAGAAGACTAAATAGAGAAGACAATGCCCAATCCAAAAGAATGATTCTCTAATGGCATAATTTTAGATATTATGGCCCCTAATCCTTGAAGATTCTAAGGGCAGAGAAGCTTTTCTCTTAACATGTTGAAATTCTATTTATCATGAGGGTTGAAACTGAATTCAGGAGAGGTGCTTCAATGACAATCAGAGAGTCTGTATGTTCAATTTTTATCCTTATTTGCTGAGAGGATGCTGAACATGATAACTCTGTACCTATTTTTAATTTTTTAAAGAAAAATAAAATGAGAAAATTATACTTCAATTTACATGCAGAGTTTATCGGTTCTCTCTCTGGAGGTGGATAACATTTTTTCATCATGAGTCCTTTGGCATTGTCATGGATCGTTATAACTATCAGAGTAGTCAAGTCTTTCACAGCTGATCATCATTACATCATTGCTGTTAGTGTACACAATGATCTCCCAGTTCTTCTCAATTCATTTTCCATTAGTTCATATAGATCTTGCTATGTTTTCCTAAAACCCCTCATCATTTCTTATATTCAATAATACTCTATCACAATCATATGCCACAACTTGTTCAGTCATTCCCCAGTTGATGAGTATCCCCTCAATTTCTAATTCTCTACCACCACAAAAAGAGTGGCTATAAATATTTTGGTATATATGAGTCATTTTCCTTTTTCTTTGATCTCTTTAGGATAATGGTATTGCTAGGTCAAAGGGCATCCACAGTTTTATAGCCCTTTGGGCATGGTTCCAACTTGTCCTTGAGAATGGTTGGACAAGTTCACAACTCCACCAACATTCAATTTTTCCCTCATCCCCTCCAGGATTCGTCATTTCTGATAGGCGAGATGTGGTACCTCAGAGTTATTATAATTTGCATTTCTCTTATCAGTAGTGATTTAGAGCATTTTTTCATATAATTATATGTAGTTTTGATTTTTTTCTGAAAACTGCTTATATCCTTTGACCATTTATCAATTGTGTTGCATTGTGAAATACATTGTATTACAATGTACCTGTATACAATGAATATAGGTACCTATGTTGAGCTTTCCAATAATTCTTAAATTATCTCTCCTGGTTCTATTCTCAAGATCATTTGTTTTTCTGATGAGATAGTTCATAATTTTTTTTCACTTTTTTGACTTTATTTTATTGTTTCTTGATGTTTTATGGAGTCTTTAGCTTCCACCTGCCCAATTCTAATTTTAAGAAATTATTTTCTTTAGTGAGAATTTATATCTCCACTTCCGTTTGGCCAATGCTGTTTTTTAAGGTGTTATTTTCTTCAGCACAGTTATCCCTTCCACACTGTTACTTTCCCCATTATGATTTTGATGTATCACAATTAAGTATAAGAAATTAAATGAGAATTTTTTGGGGAGTTTTGCAGAAGCTGAAGATGACACACTAAGGCCAGCAGACAACATAGGAAAAATTTAGAAATTCAGAAATGCATAAAATATATGTATAGTAGTGTATAATATCAACATATTTTGTCTTTTAATACCATAATAATTCAGTCATCTTCTCTGGTACAAAGAGAGGACCAAAAGAAATTTATGTGGATTTTCCAAATCACAGGGACACCCCTAAGCCCCATGATATAGAAGGGCTAACTATTTTTGTGCCTTTCTAATCAAGCTATTAATTTTGTTTTCATAATTTTCTTACATCACTCTCATTTCTTTTTCCAATTTCCTACTACTCTTCTTAACCTCTTCAAGGAATTCTTGTTGAGCTTAAGAATCCAATTGCCATTTTTCTTTGAGGCTTTGGTTGTACCTATTTCCTTATTTCTTATTTTGGTTATAGATGTTGTCTTCTTCTGAGTCTTGGTCTTCCCTGCCACCATGGTGGCTTCTTATGGTCAATTTCTTTTTCTTTATTATTTGCTCATTTTCCTGACTATTTCTTAACTTTAACTTTATGTTAAAGTTGGGCCTGTTCTCCTGGATCATGGTATGCACTGTTAGAAGCTTTGAGTTTTTTACATTGCTGTTTTCAGAGCTAGATCTGAGGGTCTGCAAAGTTTTGGTGTTATAATCGTAGGAGATGTATGGTCACTGTATTCCTGGTCTGCATTCTGTTTTTTATGGTTACTGGTTTCTTATAGCCACAAATGCTTGCACTTTTCTTGGCCCTAGAACTGTGATCATGTTCCTCATTCTCTGGCAGCTGCCTTGTTAGCTACCCTCTGCCTTGAAATAGTGACCAGGGCCCTTGCTACCTTATGACCAATCACAAGTGATCCTCTTCATTCTGGAACTGCAATCCAGAACTGCACATGAGCAATAGAGATGACAGTCAGTGCCAGTTCAGTCAGTGTCAACAAAGGGACCCCTGTAATCTCTTGCTGACCAATCGTCAGCCCCCCTCATTATCTCTAGGCTGAGAGTTCCCCAAACTGCTGCTACTGCTGCCTCCAAAGCCCTCATACCTGTTGTAATATATTTCAATTTGTTCTAGACATTTTTTGGAGATGTAATGCCAATGTGATATCCATAGCAGCTGCTATGAATATGCATGTGTATTTCTAGGGTAAATTCTTAAAATAAAATAACTCTCTTCCTCAAAGTCAAAACCAAAATATTTATTCAGATTACCATGGTGCAATTGGCCAACTGCACCATGGTAACAAAGAAGTTTATATGCATCACCAGTCCAGGGAACACAGACATCTCCAACCAAGTCTTCTCTCTGTTATGCCTCCACATAAATAAGCTCCTCTAGGCAAAATTCCTCCCTCTGTCATGCTGGTTACTCTGTCTCAGCTCTGCCTCACTCTCTCCCAGCTCTGTCTCATTCCCTTCCAGCTCTGCTTCTCTCCTTCCAGCTCCACCCATTCATCAAGCTCCTCCCACCATGGGCTCCATGTGACTCAAGCTATATGGTAGACCAAAGCTCAAAGCAGGTCACATGGGCTTATTAAGGGTCAGGGAAGATCTTCAAATTCCCTTAACATTACAGATGTTATTACAGGAATTTCTTGGTAATAGTCAAAAGAGGAAGACTTTTGAATGGTGGACTAAACCCTCCAAGCTACATACATGTATGGGAATTGGACCCATCATGTTCCTGACCTCCTGCAATTCTAGGGACTGCTAAGAAAGGATTTCCTTTGGGTATGATTGTTCTCTCTCCTGGTTTGAGGCAATATCTTCTCTTGCAGTTGAAGTGTTCATTTAATCATCTTTTGTTTTCTTTGGTATACTTTAATTTATAGAACTTTCAGATTTCTGTGTACTATTTTGCTTGGATAAATGGCTTTATTCACTTTTGCTCTTTTTGATGGTCTTTTGTTTAACTAATATTGGAGGGGAATTATGTGATAAGTATGAGCTAAGGGTTACTCTTCCCTTTAATAGAAATCAGGGACCTCTTTTATTCTAAACCCAGACTCACACCCTTAGTCCAGGGATATTTGAAGGATGGCAGATAGATATAATATTTGCTCAATATCCCCCATATAGTGAGTGACAAATTTCAGTTTCAGTGACCTCTGACCTTGCCTCCCTGCCCCCTCCCTTACCAGGTAGCATGCTGGGAGGAGCATACAGAGCCCTTTTCCTATTCTCTCCTATGGTCCAAAGTGAAAATCAGACTTTGGATCATATCTGTCTTGCTACTTTGCATTTTTATGATCTATAATTGCTTTCTAAGATTGAACCTAAATCACTGGCCTGGTGTTAGGCCTGGCCATGAGTAGGGGTGTTCTCTATAATTTCATATTTACCCAAATATGTTAAAACAACTTCTGAAAGCAAAGAATCTCGGTTACTTTGAAGATCATCCTTTGTTCACGCTGAAGAAACTAAATGTAAATTATTTTAGATTTCAAAATCTTATAAACTGAACAAATATTTTAAAAAGCAACCCAAAGCTTCTTAAGCATCATGGCATGCACCCATCAGTATTTATTTTTGAGTTTGCAATACATTTTTTTCTGTCTCCTTTCTAAACAAACTGAACAAAATGCCTTTTCTATAACTAGTATTTATCTTTTAGAGTTAAACTAGTCTTTTCATTGCTTCTAGAGATTAATTTCATCTGCTTACTCCAGCAAGATTTGATGTTTTCCATTTGCACTCATATCGTTACATTTTAAACAACACTGTGGGAGATGGAACTTGGGCTGTATATAGGGATTTTGCTCTGGAGCTTATGTAGATAACAGCAAGAGGACAGATAAATCCCTAGACACAGCCTTGATGTTGCAGGGGAGAAAAATCAGTGTACATAGTCCATCAGGTTTAGCTGTTTAGGTTGTGCTTCTATGAATAGACAGAAACAGCACATGTTTTAGTTTGAACCTTATCTCTCATTGCACATGACCTCTCTGAAAGCCAGCTGCTTGCCAAGTTCAGGACAGACTCTCCTTATTTTGTGGCAACTACACTGTAGAACATGCTCCATGAAAGGCAAGATTTATGACTGCTTGTTTTCTCCAATCTTCCAGTGTGTTCCAATATTGGCTCAATTCTCGTTAGATTATGTATAATTTACCCTGACTATTTCATGGTGTCAACATAACATAGCAAGCAGATTGATGGTGGAAGAGCATTAACTTCAAAATATGACATTGCCTCTTGTGGAAGCCAAGGCAACACAGATCCAGAAAGCTGTTTCAACATGTTGGCACTTAATCTTTAGCTAGGAACATTATTATCATTAATATTTTTTGGTGCTACCTGTGACAAGTTATAAGGTTCATGTTCTTTCTTTCTTTTGAAAAAGAGATCTATTAAATAGGATTTCTTCCAGTTAAAAGGAAATTACACATCTAAATACATCTAGAATGATTTTTTTCTTGTGGTTGGGATATTAATTGCTTTAAGGGTTTTTTGGAGGGAGGGAGATATCAGATTGTGTTTTTATTTAGGACAGTACAGCATTTAAAAATAGTTTTACTTATATCTTTTGTCTTTATATCAGACGTGTCTGGATTTTCGGCTTCTTCCTCATACCCAATAAGGACCACATCTAGTTTTTTTGATCAAATTGAAATTTTTCCCATGAATAAAAAAATTATTTTCTTTTCCCATTGGGGACAAAAAAAAAACTTACATAATAAATATGCATAGTCAGATAAAGCAAATTTTTCATTGGTCATGTCCTAAAATGTATTTCTCATTCTGTACCCTGAGTCCATCACTTCTTGGTCGGTAGGTAGGTGGTAGGAGGTAGGAGATATGCTTGGTCATTACATTGATCAAAATTCTTGGGTTTTTCAGTACTGTTTGTCTTTGCAATGTTTTTGAAATATGTATAGATTGTTTTCCTGGTTCTACTGATTCATTCTTCATTAGTTCATACAAGCCTCCATAGGTATCTCTGAAATCATCTTTTTCATCATTTCTCATAGCACAATAGTATACCATTATATTTATGTACTATGATTTGTTCATCCATTACCCAATTGATGATGGGTCCTTGGTTTCTAGTTGTTTGTCACAACCCATACACAAAATAAGCTGCTATAAATATTTTTCTACATGCATTTTTTCTTTTTTAAAAAATCATTTTTAGGATATATGTTCCCACCCTGTTACAAAGTAACACCATAAACTAAACCAAGTGATTCACTAACTGTATCTGTTAGCATATACATTGTTCTGCACCTAGAGATCAAAAAAGGGAAGATGAATTTTATGTTCTGGAGCTAAGATGGCTCATTATAATCACTCAGAATTTGGCAGTATTCTTTTCATTTACAATATTGTAGTTTTTTTTTCAGGGTTATGCTAGTAAATTCTTTTTTCCCTTTTAAAAATATTTTTAACTTTTTCTAAATATTCATTTTAAAAATTTTCAATTCTAAATTCTCTCCTTCCTCCCACTCACTCATCCATAGAGAATGCAAGTAATATGATACTCATGACATATGTGAAGTCATGCAAAACATTTTTCCATATTGGCTATATTGCATCAAAAAAAATACAAGAAAAATGAAGTGAAAAAATGTTTCAATCTGCACCCAGAATTGATAAACTCTTTATCAAAACAAAGTTTATCAATTCTCTCTCTCTGGAGGTGGATAATATTTTTCAACATGAGTCCTTTGGAATTGTTATAGACGATTGTATTAATTATAGTAGTTAAGTCTTTCATGGTTGATTATACTATTACTTTTACTGTGTACAGTATTCTCCCAGTTCTACTCACTTTGCATCAATTCCTCTAAGTCTTTCCAGGTTTTTCTGAAGCCATCTCCTTTATCATGTCTTGTAGCACAATAGTATTCTATCATAATCATATACTACAATTTGTTCAACCATTCTTCAATTGATTGAACTTCCCTCAACTTCTAATTTTTTTGGAAAAATTTACAGTTTGCCAAAAGAGGCTGCTATAAATATTTTTGTACATATAGGTCCTTTCCTTCTTTCTTTGATCACTTTGGGATACAAGGCTACTAGTAGTATTGCCAGGTCAAAGGGCACACTCAGTTCTATAGCTCTTTGTCCATAGTTCCCAATTGTTCTCCAAAATGGTTGAACCAGTTGTGTGCTAGTAAATTTTTAACAACCATCATTCCAAAAATATTTGACACACTTTTAAATTTAATATGCTTTATTAATATTTTATCTATCTGTTAAGTCTAGACAATCAATAAAACAATAAATTAAGCCCTAATTTATAGTATTTACAAATTTTCAAGGTGTAAATGCTGTGAAAATAAAATAAAAATCTAAAAAAAAAGAAAAGTATGATAAGAGGATTCTGGGAAGATGGTGGGGTAGATTAGAAAATTCCAAGCTCTCCAGATTTTCCCCATGAACAAGAAAAATAGTGCCTCAGGGTGAATGTAGAGTGGGTAAAAATAAACAAAAGTTGGGGCAGAACAGTGGTCCTCCTGGAACAACTGGGAGAAGATCTGAAGAAAAATCCCAGGACCAACATTTGCTCCCATTCTACTGGGTTGGGAGGTAGCCTCAGTCTCAGTCACAGAAATTTTCATTTCCCAGACAATGTGGGGAGTCAGATATCTAAGAGGGAGAATATTGAGGCAACCTCTGTTGATAAAGGATGCCAGGCCCAGTTGTGCTGCTCAGATGCAGCTCTGGGTGAGAAGGAACTAGCATGTGCCAGGTGATGCAGAAGCAGTGGGACGGGACACTGTACTGTCAGCCATTCAACTTCCCCACCATCTATGGGACTAGAGGTCCAGAAACAGCAGCTGCCACTGCTCCTCCTCCCCTTCCACCACCCTGGAGCTGGAGCAGGACCACTCTATTCTTTTACACAGGTCAGACAGGTCTTTTCCACTAGCCTTGACATTTTGGGGTCATGAAGTCTGGAAACATCCACAGGTACTGGAGATTCAGTCCCTACAAGGCCTACTCAGGTCCCATATATGTTGGTGTGACCTATGCTGGATTGTGTTCTGCTTACACTGAGGGGCTATAGAGGCTTCCTGCCAACCTTCCCGGCTGTCTTTTGCTGGAGATTTTCTGTGGGTTCTGTAATTCCAGAATTTGTTTAGATTCATTTTTTAGGTATTTGGCTGATTTTGGAGCTAGAGCTCTAGAAAGTCCCTGTTTTTATTCCACCCTCTTGGCTCCTCCCCCGATTGTTGTTTCTTGACCATGAAAATAGGGTTTCCTTGAAGGCTGTCCTCCAACACAAAAGAAGTAACAACAAAGGTAACTTTACTTGATGACCTTTAGATCATAAAAGAAACATATGCTTGCAATGGTGATTATCCCTATCATTGAGGAAATTCAGTAGAAAAATCAAAGTCAAAGAGAGATTCTTACAGATTTTCTAAAATTAATTTGTTTCAAGTTTTCAACAATCACTTCCATAAGTCTCTAATTTGCTCCCCCTACCTCCTTTCTCCCTCCCTGAGACAACAGTCAATCTTATCTGAGTTCTACATATACCTTCTAATTAAACACATTTTCACACTGGCCATGTTGCATAGAAGAATTAAAACCAATGGAAGAAACCATGAGAAAAACCAAACCACAAGAAAGCATAACACCGTTATGGAGTCTGCTTCATTCTGCATTCCAATTCCATAGTTCTTTCTCTGGATGTGGATGGCATTTTGCCATTTGGGAATGTTTTAGGTCTTTTCATTGTTTTGAAGGGCTAAGTCTATCAGAATCAATGCTCACAACTGTGGCAGCTACCATGTATAATGTTCTCATGGTTCTGTTCATTTCACTCAGCATCCATTCATCTAAGTCTTTACAGGCTTTTATGAAGTCCTCCTGTTCATCATTTCTTATAACACAATAGTATTCCATTACATTCATATACTACAACTTGTTTGCCATTCCCAGATTGATGGACATTCCCTCAATTTCCAGTTCTTGACCACCAAAAAGAGAGCTGCTATAAATATTGTTATACATGTGGGACCTTTTCTCATTTTATGATATCTTTGGGATAGAGTTCTAGAAGTGACATTGCTTGGTCAAAGAGTAGGCACATTTTTGTAGCCCTTTGGGCATAGTTCCAAATCTCCCTCTGGAATGGTTGGATCAACTCACAGCTCCACCAACAATGAATTAGTGTTCCAACTCTTCCACATCTTCTCCAACATTTATAATCATCCCGTTTTTTCATGTTAGCCAATCTGATAGGTGTGATGTGGCACCTCAGAGTAGTTTTGATTTGCATCTCTCTAATCAGTAGATTTAGAGCATTTTTTCCTTTGCCCATTTATCATTTGGGGAGATTCCTATAGATTTTGAAATTCTGTTATTTGTGGTTGACATTGTACTAATTGCACCAAGTGTTGGGACGTTGCAGAACTACCTGGGTAAAATCCATATATATCATTAGGAGTCTAGCCTAACCATTCACAGTGGAAATACCAAGTCATGAAGAATATATTGGTATATGCTATACAGTTAGATGGATTACCTGTAAAGCTCATTAATCCATATATGTGATAGAAAGTTACAGTCTCTGAAAAATCGATGATTCACATATTTCAGAGGGAACAGAGAGGTGCATGGTGGGTATAAGAAGGCTATAAAACATTAAACATTTATTAAGTTTCTGCTATGGGCCAGACACTGTCCTAAGCACTGGGAATACAAAGAAAGGAAAATCAAGTAGTTTATTGTCTAACAATGGATATAAGATAGAAACAACTACAGGATAAATTTGAAATAATCAACAGAAGGAAGGTACTAGAATTGAGGGAGATCAACAAAGCAGGCAGAAGGTGAGATTGTAGTTGAGACTTGAAGAATTACAAAGAGCTTTGGAAGAAAACCAGAATAAAAGATGCCATAAAAGAAACCTATAACCAACAAGAGATGATGGACTGTTCACATGATGAAAGTAAAGGATAGATGTCGAATATTGTGATATTCTTGTATAGTCAAGAGAAAACACAAAACCCCTTAGGACATTAGTTAGATCAGTTAAAGAGAACTCTTCTGTTAATGCTATTATTAACCACAGTAATAGCTCATATTGACCTAAGGTTTATAAAATTTTTTATACGTAGTATGTCCCTATGAGGAGAGAGTCTCTCTTAGGGATAAATAGGCATGGATAGATTGAGTTCCATATCATCATCAGTATTAACATAGAAACATTTGAGAGTGTCTGTAATTTACATTCTATTTCAGAAAACAGTAACATCTGAGTTCAATCATTATATAAGCTCAGGTGATATTAAGTGACCACTCTTCTTCTATTGCACATTATGTGGCCTAGGAACTTGAAATAATAAAAAAGTTAAACTATTTTTTTAAACTTGACTGTATTGGTTTAAGGAAACACATTCACAGAGTTGAGAATTGGAAGAGGCCTCAAATATTATTAAATCCTTGTTTTTTTGGACGTTTGTCTTCTTCCATTTTGTTTCCATCACCTCCTCCCCAATTCCCTCTCAGCTTTGGGGGCAGTGTAGTCTTATGATCAAGTCAGATTCTCAACAGGAGGAGCTGAAGACTTTTAGCCTACCTTCTTATTAATTGTTCATCAATCAAGGTTGATTTTCACATGTCAGAGGACCCTCTTTTCCAAAAATATATTAAGACTTCCTGTCTCTTCATGTCTTTGTCTTTGGTTACCAAGACAAACCACTTACCATTAATTTATTGATTATTAGCTTGCCCAATTAATAAATTGATTATTAATTACTCAGAAACTCTTTTTGGTTTTTCATTTGTCACAGGAGATAAGATGGAACTCATAATATAGCACCGTCAATTCAGCTATTATTTTGCTTCTATTTTCTCTACCAAGAAGAGTGGACTTTGAACTGGAAAGGATAGAAAAGAATATTAAGGACTTGATATCCAAGGTTAGTAGGAAGATTGTAATAGTCAGTCAGTTATTAAGTGTTTACTTAGCACCTACTAGGTGCTAGACACTGTGAAAAGAGTTGGAGGTACAATAGTAAAAGCAAGACAATCCATGAGATTACATTCTTATGGGATAGACAACATGTACATAAATAAAAGTATATGAGATATATGCAGAGTCAATATAAGAAAAACTTGGAGAGGAAGGCATTAACAGCAAGGAGAACCAGAAAAAAACTTTCAGTAGAAGGTATTTTTTGAGCTGAGTCTGGAAGGAAATTTTGAATTTCATGAGTTGAAAGTGAAGAGGGAGCATTGTAAGCATGAGGGACAGCCATTGCAAAGGCACAGAATAGACTGGTATGTGTAAGGGATAGCATGTAGATCAATATGTCTGGACTACAGAAATAAGAAGACAGGATAGGGGCTAGATGGTGAAGAACTTTAAATCACAAACAACACAATTTCTATTTGGTCCTAGAAAGCCACTGTAATTAATTTAGTAGGGTTATAGCATAAACTAGAAAAAAGAGGGTGGATTAGAGAAGAGGGTCCAGGACAGGGTTTTGGGGTACATACAAAATTGGAGGACATGTTGTGGATCATGATTCAGCAAACGAGACTAAAGGATGTTCTGTTTGTCATTTAAAGTTCTTCACAATCTAGTCCCTATTCTGTCTTATCTCTGAGGTGAGATAACAAAAGTTGCAAGAAAGTTTTCGATTTACTGGAATTGAAGTCACCCAGCCCAGGTGAATTACATCCCAAGGTTCCAAAAGACCTATTAGATTTGATTAGGGGGCCACTATATTTGAAAGATTGTGAAGAATTTTGGGAAAGTTAGCATAGGATTGATGAAAAGCAAAGGTCCTTTATTTTAAGGAAAGAGAATACAGTCTGTAAATTATAAACTAGTAACTTGATTTTAAGTCCTAACAGATTTCTAAAATTATTATAGGGATGGTTAGTGAACATCTAGAAAAAGAAGCAATCACAAAGAGCCGGCATGGCTTCACCAGCAATGTGTCATGTGATGGGCTTGAATTTTTTGCCAGGATTGCAAGACTGGTAGATCAGGGGAATGCTGTATATCTTACCTAGCAAAACATTTAAAAAATTCCTAATTATATAGATGAGAAAAGTGATGCTCAGAGAGGTTATAGATTGCCTGAGATGATAAACCCAGGTCCTCTCTCTACAAATCCATTATCTTTTCCACTATATCACATGGCCTTCTGTATTGCCAAGGCAATATTCACAGCACTGGTGGTGATTATGAATATGCCAGCATAGTTCACAATCACAAAATATAAAAGGCTTTCTATATAGAAGGCAAAAGAAAAACATTTATTTAGACACCAGAAAGTCAAATCCCAAAACCAGAAAGCAAAATCTGTCATTGTGACCAAGAAGTTAGTAAACATGATCACTGCAGGGAGCAAAGGCATTCCCAAGCCTCCCCCACCTCCACTAGAGACTTCTCACAAGCAAACCCTCAGGATTCTGAGTCTTGCCACACCTGCCTGCCTGCAGCCTGCCTCTCTGCCCTGATCATTCTCACTAATGCCCCTAAACTTACTTCAATTGAAGAAGAGATGTGCACCTTCAACTTAAAGTTCAGTGTTGACCACTATTAAAATTTCTTGATCAATTTAGTAAACATTTATTAAATACTTACTACAGTCAAAGTAGATAGACATTCTTTGGAGTCAGGAAATCTCAAGTTCATATTAATTGAATGACTCTGGGGGAAAGTCACTTAACTTCTCAGTTCCCCAATTATCTATCTAAGAATATAAGTTATGAACAAATTTCTAATCTGCAACAATGGGGTTTTGGCACTAAGGACCCCATCTCCCACCACCCCCCCAAAAAAGAAAGAAAAAGAGTGCTATACTACTTATAGGAGGAAAAGCAAAAATGAAGAGAAATTATGTTCATTCTGATATTAAGGAGTTTCAGAGCTTTTCTGACACAATTTGTGTTCCAATTTAATTCCTCTGGCTTATTCTCTATTTTTTTCATGGCTGATGTTGGTTTATTTCTGGAGATGAACATAATTATGAGTGAAGCAGTGGTTTTGGGCTCTGCAATCCCCAGGAATAGAAGTCTCTGGCTTTTCTTTGGCTCAATATATTTCAAGTTTCCCTCTAGGCAGAGAGGTCTATGAAACTGGCACCAAAATACAGCAGTGTATGGAAGCACTCGAAGGTACAAAAATTCTACAGGCTTTCCCATACATCTGACTTTCCTGTTTGGCCCATTAGTCAAGCAATCCCAAATAATCTGCTGGACAGAGCCAACCATTTATATTCTGATTAGCTCTAAAATTAACATGTTTCCATGGAGATGAGGCTCTGTGTTAATATAAAGTTGTATTTGAAAGAGAATCTCTTTTGTCAGCTGAAGCAGCTGTTTGTGTGTCTGTTTATGCTTTAGAATTGATTAATCATTTCATTAAATAAACTTCTTTTTGAACATTCTCATTAGAAACTGGCTGACTGTACTTTAAAAAGATCTTCCGGTGTTCCAAATTAGAGAATTGGAGTGGGGGAAGAAAACAATCCCTTCTATAAATCAGAAGTATTATTAGTAGGCAACCATGTTAAACTCTTCTACTCCGGCTTCTTTGGAAGAGAAAGAATGAGTATTCAGGGTTTAGTTCTCTTTTCAGAGAATGAATAAACCAAGGGAACGTTGTTGTTGTTGCCGCTGCTGCTCCTGCTATTGTTATTGTTATTACAAGGAGTTATTTGAATCTGAAGAAAAAAGCTGAAGAAACTGTGAAAGTATTGGCAATTTAACACAAATACTAGAAGGAATTTTCTCAGGAAGAGGAAAAAGTTCTTATTCTTTTAATAATATTATTATTTTAAAACTTTTTAATAATAGCTAACATTTTTATAGTATTTACTATTTGCCGGCTCTCAGGTGTATGACCATATATTGCTTTATAATCATTAAGTCATTATTATGTCGTACCAATAACTCTGGGAGGTAGAGGTTATTATTGTCCTCATTTTACAGATAAAGAATGAGGCAAACAAAAGTCAAATGACTAGCTCAGGATCACACAGCTAGCAGTGTCTGAGGACGGATATGAACTCAGTCTTCCAGATTTTATCCAATGTGTCACCTAGCTGCTCATTTCTTATGACTTGGGGATGTGATCAGTGACAAAAGTAAGAGCTTGTCATCTCTTGTTATGCATAATGGAAATTTTATGTATCCTGAGACTAGGACATCAGCTGTGAAAGTCTGGCAGGAACCCTGAAACTCTGAACTACTAGGCTTTGGAGATATTGGTGATTGAGTTAGCATCCTGGCCAATATGATATACTGGTTTGTATGAACCTAAGAAATTGGTGTTCAGTCATCTCAGTTGTGTCTGACTCTTTGCAACCCTATCTGGGGATTTTTTTGGGAAAGATACTGGAGTGGATTTCCATTTCCTTCTCCAGTTCATTTTATAGATAAGGAAACTTTACAGACAGGGCAAACAAGGTCAAGTAATTTGACCAGGATCACACAACTAGTAAGTGCCTGAGGTCAGATTAAAATTCGTGAAGACGACTCTTCCTGATTCAAAGCCCAGTTCCCTATCCTTTGCACTACTTAGTTGCCCCAACCTAAGAAATAGAAGTGACATAGAATTGCAGACTAACCTACCTGAAATCATCATGATGATCAGTTTGACACAGAGGACATGTGGAATGAAAGGGACCTCTTCATGTTCTGGTACCATAAAAACAGAAGACAAATTGGGAGAAATCAGAAGTACTGATTCCCCTTCCCTCCTGAGGATGTTTGGTACTGTTGGCACTGACTATGAAAATAGGCATACCACAATTGTACATGAAATGGGCAGAAGATATGAATATTTTTATAAGATATGAATATTTTTATATGATAATGTACTAAGGTACAATACAACTGGAAACAAGTTTTACCAGTTACTGACAAGGACTTTACTGTTTCTTTTCCTTGTCAACTTGGCTCCAACTTACACAATAATGTATTAGAAATGTATAGGGCAATCATCAGCATGCCAACTCTCTAGGACTGAGCTTTCACTGGTCAATTCCAGTCCCCAATTACATATATAGCTGAGTACAACTCTCTTGTCCCCAATAATTTCTTCTATTTGATTAATAAATTAGGACATAGTTCTTCTCTGAAATTAATCTATGTTCTATTGTCTCCCATCCTTTCCATAGTTATTATGTGTATGTGTTTAAATATATTATCTACCCAAAATGTAATGTGGTATGTGGTCCCTCATATAAGAATGTTTAATTCATTCCTAAACCTAGATTAAATGAAAGAAAAGCAGAAAGTAATTAACTTGAGTACAAAGACAGAAGATCTAAGGCATCTGAAGGCATTAATAATTTACACTTAACATACACTCTAGCATCGTTGCCCAGTAATGAAACAGATGACAAAAATAATGCCAGTGTCTTGAATGATTTTTAAAAGCAAGTAGATATATTTAAATGGAGGTTTTGAATTTGATGCATGAATCCAATAATAATTGGATGAAAACAACAATAATCATGGATTTAGTGATTTTTATAAGCATTCTTAGTTTCAGCTCAGAAGTGAATCAAAAAAATGCTCTTCTTCATATGGGAATTATACCAGAAATAATATCTGTTCAAGTAAGGATTGCTGTCAAACAGAATATATAGGCTCATAAGCATCAGCCTCTCAATGGCAAACTCTGGTCCCCCATTACATTGTGTAACAGCAAACACTATCTTGACCCCAATAATTTCTTCTATTTGATTAACAGATAAAAATATACCTTCCTTCTGCAATTACACAAAATATGTTCTATTATATCTCATCTTTTTCATAGTTTTTGTGTGTATGTGTTTAAATATATAATCCAGTCAGAATCTAATGTGGTACATGATTCCTCAACATTAGAAGGTTCATTCCTCTAGGAAAAGACTTTCATTTTTGTTTTTGTATCCCTTGCTGATGGCTAATGGTACAGTGTCTAGTACAGAGTAAGCCTTTGATAAATGTTCACCAAAATGAATTAATATTCTGGGTCTAAGTTTATTTTTCTCCACATTATTAACCATCCCTTCCCTTTAGCTATATTTATTGAAAAATATCCCTTCCCTTGATTTTGTTTTCCAAGGGAAGGAAAAATCCCTCCATTTTCTTTGTCATTCTTTGTAATATGCTCAAATCCAGTCAGCACTGCTTTTCATTTTCTGAAGTTAAATAGCCTATATTAAAAAATCAAAGGAAGCCCAGATCACCTGAGTAATCTTTTTGTTTCGGTTTTGCTTTTTTTCTCAGAAATAACATTGTAAATATGCTACTTAAGTAAAATAGTTATCATTTAATGGAAAAATACTCCCTTTTGATTGTATGTACAATATTGGATTGGGAATTTTTCTGACATTATTACCATTTTATGCTATTTTAATGGAAATTTCTTTTTTTAAAATTAATTAATTGAGTTATTTATTTTTTAAGGTTCTAAAATCACTACCAAAAAGCTTAGAATTTTACCCCCCACACACTTACCCCCCACGACCCCTCTCCCTCCCCATGATGCCATACAATTCTATATAGGATCTACATATACTTTCCTATTGAATACGTTTTCACTATAGTCATGCTGTGTAGATGAAATAAAATAAATGAAAAAAATCATATAACAAATCAAAACATAATACACACACATATACAAAGATGATCTGCTACATTCTGCAAATGAATTCCATAGTTTTTTTCTCTGAGTGTGGAATGCATTTTGCCTTAGAAAACCGTTGGGAATTATTATTTTTTTAAGTTCTTGCATTATTGCAAAGTTTCAAGCCTACCAGAAAAAACTCTCGCACTCCGTGGTTGTTACTGTGCTCAAAGTTCTCCTGGTTCTGCTCCTGTCACTCAGCATCAGATCATATAAGTCCTTTCTGGCCTCTCTGAAATCTTCTTGTTCATCATTTCTTATGGCACAATAGTACTCCATCACGTTCATATACCACAACTTATTCAGTCGTTCCCCAATTGATGGACATCCCCTTGATTTCCAGTTTTTCACAACTACAAAGAATGCTGCTATAAATAATTTTGTACATGTGGGATCCTTTCCCATTTTTATGATCTCTTGGGGATACAATCCTAGTAGCAATATTGCTGGGTAAAAGGGCAGGTACATTTTTGTAGCCCTTTGGGCATAGTTCCTAATTGCTCTCCAGAATGGCTGGATGAGCTCACAGCTCCACCAACAATGAATTAGTGTTCCAACTCTCCCACATCTTCTCCAACATTTATAATTTTCCTGTTCTGTCATGTTTGCCAATCTGACAGGGGTGATGTGTTACCTCAGAGTTGTTTTGATTTGCATCTCTCTAATCAAAAGTGATTTAGAGCATTTTTTTCATATGATTATAGATATCTTTAATTTCTTCCTCTGAAAATTGCCTATTAATATCCTTTGACCATTTATCAATTGGGGAATGACTTGTATTGTTGTACATTTGACTGAGTTCTCTATATATTCCAGAAATGAGGCCTTTATCCCCGAGATTGGCTGTAAACATTCTTTCCCAATTTACTACATCCCTGCATTGGGTTTGGTTGTGCAAAAACTTTGCAGTTTAATGTAATCAAAGTTATCCATCTTGTATTTCATAATGCTTTCTATCTCTTCTTTAGTAAAAAATTCTTCCCTTCTCCATAAATCTGATAAATTCCTTGCTCCTCAAGTTTGTCCATGGTATCAATCTTTATACCTAGATCATGTACCCATTTGGACTTCATTCTTGTGTACAGTGTCAGGCATGGGTCTGTGCCTAGTTTCTGCCACACTGTTATCCAGTTTTCCCAGCAATTTTTGTCAAACACTGATTTCTTATCCCAGAAGCTGAGGTCCTTGGGTTTATCAAGCAGGAGATTGCTATATTTATTGCCTACTATGTCTTGACTACTGAGAGTATTCCACTTGGCTACTCTTTTGTTTCTTAGCCAGTACCAAGTGGTTTTGATAATTGCTGCTTTATAGTACAATTTGAGATCTTGTAGCACTAGATCACCTTCCCTAGTATTTCATTAATTCCTTTGATATTCTGGACCTTTTCTTATTCCAGATGAATTTTGATATTATTTTATCCAGCTCTAGAAAATAATTATCTGATAGTTTAATTGGTATGGCACTGAATAAGTAAATTAATTTAGTTAGAATTGTCATTTTTATTATATTAGCTCAATCTACCCATGAGCAACTGTTGTTTTTAAATCTGACTTTATTTATGCAAAAAAGTGTCTTGTAATTCAGTTTATGTAGTTCCTGGGTTTGTTTTGACAGGTAAACTCCTAAGTATTTTATAGTGTCTACCCTAGCTTTAAATGGGATTTCTCTTTCTGTCTCTTGTTGTTGGACTTTGTTGCAATATAAAGAAATGTAGAAGATTTGTGTGGGTTTAATTTTTTACTTGAATCTCTGGGATTCTCTAAGGATATCATCATATCATCTGCAAAGAGTGATAACTTAGTTTCTTCTTTGCCTATTCTTATTCCTTCAGTTTCTTTATCTTGTCTAATTGCTCAGCTAACATTTCTAGTACCATATTGAATAATAGTGGTGATAATGGACATCCTTGTTTCACCCCTGATCTTATTGGAAATGCATCTAGCTTATCCCCATTGCATAAAATGCTTGCTGAAGGTTTTAGGTAGATACTGCTTATTATTTTATGGAAAGTTCCCTTTATTCCTATGTTCTCCAGTGTTTTTAATAGGATTGGGTGTTGTATGTTGTCGAAAGCTTTTTCTGCATCTATTGAGATAATCATGTGGTTTTTCTTAGTTTTGTTGTTGATATGATCGGTAATGCCAATAGTTTTCCTAATATTGAACCAGCCCTGCATTCCTAGTATGAATCCTACCTGATAGTAATGTATTATTCTCATGATGAGACGCTGTATATGTTTTGCTAAAATCTTATTTAAAATTTTTGCATCTATATTCATTAGAGAAATTGGTCTATAATTTTCTTTCTCTGTTTTGTCTCTTCCTAGTTTGGGTATCAAAACCATATTTGTATCGTAAAAAAAATTTGGGAGGACTCCTTCTTCCCCAATTTTCAAATATAGTCTATATAGTATTGGAATTAACTATTCTTTAAACATGTGATAGAATTCACTTGTAAATCCATCTGGTCCTGAGATGGGGTTGTTTAAGTATTCAACTTCCTAGATGGCGGAGTAGAAGGATGCAGGTTTAGGAGCTCCGAAACCACAGCCCATAGATTTAATGTAAAAAGAGGCCCCCATAACTTCTGGACCACTGAAAGGTGCGCAGAACCAGAGTGGAAGAGATTCCCGTGCCAGAGAGCCCTGGAGACCCGTCCCCAGGGTCCGTCGCGCCCCAGAAAGCGGACACCACCCCAGCGCTGCCCTGGCCGCGGCCCCAGAGAAGCTGACCTGAGCAGGCTTCAGGGACGGAAGGTCCGGCAGCCGGAAAAGTCCCTCCGCCCACAGAAGCTACAGGTCAGTGAGAGAGACGGCTGGCTGGCCGAGGGGAGCGAAGTGTCTCCGTAACTCGGGCCCCTTCGGGAGGAAGCAGCAGCGGCAGAGACGGGGGCAGGAAACGGCGGAAGCAGAGGCGTGGGCGGCAGCGGAGGCAGCAGGGGCGGCGGCCACCCGGACTACCTCAGCAGCAGGCAGGATCTTCATTACGGAAGGTCTCTGCATAAACAACCTGAGGGAGCTGAGCCTGGGAGACGGCCCTGCCCCACCCCAATCTATTACTGAAGGCCTCTGCATAAAGCCCCTGAGGGAACTGAGCCTGGGAGGCGGCCCTGCCCCCAGCCCAGCACCCGAACTAAAGCTCACATTGATTAGCGCGGAGAGCACATTTGAATCTCAGTCCCCAAGCACTAGCTGGGTGGATCTAGGCGGGGGTGGAAAGGAATCTCAGAAGTCAAGTAACTGGCTGGGAAAATGCCTAGAAAAGGGAAGAAAAATAAGACTATAGAGAGTTTTTTCCAACAAATGCAAATGATCCCTACTTTTGGATTTGACGAGGAGGGGGACATGTTCTTGCCATCAGGGAAAGACATGGAGGGTGGGGCCTCGGTACCCCAGACATCCCAGGGGGATGTCGGGTGGGCTCAGGCCTTGGAGGAGCTCAGAAAGGATTTTGAAAGGCAAGTTAGACAGGTGGAGGAAAAACTGGGAAGAGAAATGAGAGAGATGCAAGAAAAGTATGAAAAACGGGTCAATACCTTGGTAAAGGAGACCCAAAAAAATGCTGAAGAAAGTAACACCTTGAAGAATAGGCTCACTCAATTGGCAAAAGAGGTTCAAAAAGCCAATGAGGAGAAGAATGCTTTCAAAAGCAGAATTAGCCAAATGGAAAAAGAGGTTCAAAAGCTCACTGAAGAGAATAGTTCTCTCAAAATTAGAATGGAACAGATGGAGTCTAATGACTTTACGAGAAACCAAGAAATCACCAAACAGCCAAAAGAATGAAAAAATGGAAGAGAATGTGAAATATCTCATGGGAAAAGCAACTGACCTGGAAAATAGATCCAGGAGAGACAATTTAAAAATTTTGGGACTACCTGAAAGTCATGATCAAAAAAAGAGCCTAGATATCATCTTCCATGAAATTCTCAAGGAAAAGTGCCCTGACATTCTAGAACCAGAGGGCAAAATAAGTATTGAAAGAATCCATCAATCACCACCTGAAAGAGATCCAAAAAGAGAAACTCCTAGGAACATTGTGGCCAATTCCAGAACTCCCAGGTCAAGGAGAAAATATTACAAGCAGCTAGAAAGAAACAATTCCAGTACTGTGGAAATAAAATCAGGATAACTCAAGATCTAGCAGCTTCTACATTAAGGGATCGAAGGGCATGGAATAGGATATTCCAGAAGTGAAAGGAACTAGGACTCAAACCAAGAATCACCTACCCAGCTAAATTGAGTATAATACTTCAGGGGAAAATATGGTCTTTCAATGAAACAGAGGACTTTCAATCATTCTTGATGAAAAGACCAGAGCTGAAAAGAAAATTTGACTTTCAGATACAAGAATGAGAAGAAGCATGAAAAAGTAAACAGCAAAGAGAAGTCTTAAGGGACTTACCAGAAGTGAACTGTTTACATTCCTACATGGAAAGACAATATTTGTAACTCTTAAAACTTTTCAGTATCTGGGTAGTTGGTGGGAACACACACACACGTACACTCATGCACGAACACACACATACATACACACATGCACACACATACAGAGACAGTGAGCACAGAGTGAATTGAATAGGATGGGACCATATCTTAAAAGAAATTAAGGTAAATGGTGAGAGAGAAATGTAGAGAGACGAAAGAGGGTGAAATGGAATGGGGTAATTATAAGTCATTTAAGAGGCAAGTAGGAGACTTATTAGTGGAGGGAAAAAGAGGAGAGCTGAGGAAAAAAAAAAACCAAGAAGTTTACCCTCATCACATTTGACTAAAGAAAGGAATAAAATGCACACTCATTTTGGTATGAAAATCTATCTTACAGTATAGGAAAGTGGGGGAGAAGGAGATAAGCAAGGGGCGGGGATGATGGAAGGGAGGGCAAAGGGAGGAGGGAGCAATTTGAAGTTAACACTTGGGGAAGGACAGGATCAAAAGACAGATGAGAAACAATGAGGGGCAGGTTAGGATGGAGGGTAATTCAGTTAGTCTTACACAACACGACTATCAGGGAAGTCATTTGCAAAATTACACAGATAGGGCCTATATTGAATTGCCTGCATTCCCAAAGGGAATTGGTGGGGAGGGAGGGATGGGGAGAATTTGGAACTCAAAGTTTTAGGAACAACTGTTTAGTATTGTTGTTGCTACTAGGAAAGAAGACATATAGTTAATGAGGAATAGAAAGTCATCTGGCCCTACAGGAGAAAAGAGAAAATGGAGACAAGAGAAGGGAGGGATGACAGAAGAGAAGGCAAATTGGAGATAGGGAAAAAATAGATTGCTTGGGGTATTGGGGTGGGGGGAGGGGATAAAAGGGGAGAAAATTTGGAACCCCAAAATTTTGTGAAAATGAATGTAAAAAATTAAATAAATAAATTAATTAATTAAGGGGAAAAAAAAGTATTCAACTTCCTTTTCTGTAAATCTGGGCAATTTGTATTTTTTAAAATACTCATCCATCTCATTTAGATTATTGAATCTGTGGGCATAAAGTTGGGCAAAGTAATTTCTAATTATTGTTTTAATTTCTTCCTCATTGGAGGTGAGTTCACCCCTTTCATTTTTAATATTAGTAATTTGATTTTCTTTTTTTTTTTTAAATCAAATTGACCAACAATTTTATTAGTTTTTTCATAAAACCGACTATTGGTTTTATTTATTAATTGAATAGTTTTCTTAATTTCAATTTTATTAATGTCTCCTTTGGTTTTCAGTATTTCTAATTTGGTATTTACTTGGGGATTTTCAATTTGTTCTTTTTCTAGCTTTTTCAGCTGCATGCCCAAGTCATTGATCTCCTCTTTCTCTATTGTATTTATGTAGGCATTCAAAGATATAAAACTTCCCCTAAGAACTGCTTTTGTAGTGTCCCATAAGATTTGGGTTAGGGTTAGAGTGCATTTATGGTTAGGGTTAGGGTTTTCTCCAGAGATTTATCATATTTACATTTACCTCCTTAACCTCTTTCTTATTTATTTTCAGGTTAGATTTATCAAGTTCAGACAGGGGGAGGTTGAGGTCCCCCACTAGTATAGTTTTGCTGTCAATTTCTTCCTTTAATTCCCCCAACCTCTCCTCTGAGAATTTGGATGCTATACCACTTGGAGCATACATGTTTAGTAATGATATTGCTTAATTGTCTATGGTACCTTTTAGCAGGATATAATTTTCATCTTTATCTCTTTTGATTAGATCTATTTCTGCTTTTGCTTTGTATGAGATTAAGATTGCTACTCCTGCTTTTCTTACATCAGTTGAAGCACAATATATTCTGCTCCAACCTTTGACCTTTATCCTGTATGTATCCCCCTGTTTCAAATGTGTTTCTTGTAAACAACATATTGCTGGATTATGGCTTTTAATCCATCCTGCTATCCGACTCCATTTTATGGGAGAGTTCATTCCATTCACTTTCACAGTTATGATTACAATCTGTGTATTTCCTTCCATCCTCTTTCCCACTGTTTGTGTTTTTAGCTCTCCCATCTCCCTTCCCCTTCTCATTAGTTTTCACTTTTCATTACTTCCTCCTGCAGCCTTCCATTCCTTCTTTTAGCCCCCCTCCCTTTTACTCCCCTTTACCCTTACTGCATTTTCCCTCCATTTTAGCTTCCCTCCCCTTTCTTCCTCCTTCTCCTCCTACTGCCTATAGAGCTAGTTAGGATTATCTACTTAAGTTTATTCTTTCCTCCTTGAAACAAATCAGATGAGAATACCTCTCAAACAATGCTCTTCTCCCTCCCCTCTTTCCCTCTACTATAATTTTGTACTTCTTCCTGTGATATAATTTACCATTTTCTGCTTCCTCCTTTTCACACCTCCTGTTACAATCATTTCGGCATACTTAAATCATATTTTTAACATGACTTCATTTACTTTATACCCGTTCCCTCTATGTATATCCCTTTTATATTTCATAATAGATGCACAGTTCTCAAGATTAACAGGTATCATCTTCCCTTATGAGGTAAACAGTTTGCCCAAATTGAGTAACAAGTTGTTTCCCCACACACACACACACATTTACCTTTTTATGCTTCTCTTGAGACCTGCCTTTGAAGATCGAATTGTCTCTTAAATTCTGGTGTTTTTGTCAGGAAGGTCTGAAAATCCTTTACTTCATTGAATGACTATCTCCTTGCCTGAAATATTATGCTGAACTTTGGTGGGTAGTTGTTCCTTGGTTGTTGTCCCAGCTTCTTTGCCTTACAGAATATTGGATTCCAATTCCTTCAGTGTTTTGATGTAGAAGCTGAAAGGTCCTGTGTGATCCTGACTGTAGCTTCTCGATATTTGAATTGTTTCTTTCTGGATGCCTGTAGTATTTTCTCCTTCACTTGATATTCTGGAATTTGGCAACTATATTTCTTGGGGTTTTGAGTTTGGGATCCCTTTTGGGAGGTGAATGGTGGATTCTTTCGATGACTATTTTGCCCTCTGGATCTAGCAATTCTGGGCAATTTTCCTTAATGATTTCCTGGAAGATTTTGTCCAGACTCTTTTTCATCATGACTTTCTGCCAGGCCAATAAAAATCTTAAATTTTCTCTCCTGGATCTATTTTCCAGGTCAGTTGTTTTTCCAGTTAGATATTTTACATTTTCTTCTATCTTTTCATTCTTTGGATTTTGTTTGACTGATTCTTGCTGTCTCATTGAGTCATTGGTTTCTACTTGCCCAATTCTAATCTTTATCAAATTGTTTTCTTCAGTTAACTTTTGCATCTCCTTTTCCATCTGTCCAGTTTTTCCTTTTAAGGAGTTATTTTCTCCAGTTAATTTTTGTACTTTCTTTTCCATTTGTCCAATTTTCCCAGTTAGGTTTTTTGCTTCCTTTTGCATTTGACCAACTGTTCCTTTTAGGGAATTCTTTTCTCCAGTTAATTTTTGTACTTCCTTTTCCATTTGTTCAATTTTCCTTTTCAAAGAGATGTTCTCATCAGTGAATTTTTTTTTTTATAATTTTAAAATCATTGGCCAATTTTTCTTCTATCTCCTTCTTCAGCTGTTCCAGGAGAGCTGTTTGTGCATATGAGCAGTTCATAGTCCCTTCTGAAGTTTCAGATGGAAGTACTGTTTCAGTACTGACCTCTTTGGTATTTGTGTTTTGGTCCTTATCCCCATAGAAAGATTCTATGTTTTTTGTGCCCCTCTTTTGCTTTTTCTTGTTCATGATGTTGATTGTGTGTGGTGGCTTCTAGTTCTTTCAGTCAGAAGCTGCAGAACTTGGTGTTGAGCCAACTTGTATGAAAAGGCTAAGAGCAGGTTTTTGTTTTGTATTTCCTTGATCAGCCCTGGTTTTAGCTTGTTAAATGCGGAGGAGGGATCATCTGGTCATGGGAGATCTCCTCAGCTGAGCTGAGGCAAAGGCAAGCGCAGAGGATGGTGATCCCAGCTGCCCTATTGTTTTCCCATTTCCCCTGGAGTGCTGAGGCATGCCTAGATGTGAGTCTGAGTTCCCACCTCTCCTGGGGCTCCTCTCCTGGGTCCTAGTGTGAGTTTTCTCTGCCCTGGGTCCTCTGTCCTTCTGGTTTGCCTCTGCCACAGTAGGAGGAATCCCCCTTAGCTATTTTCCTAACCTCAGGTGTTATGAGACTATTTGCCCCCTCTGCTGTTTCCGCTGATCCAGGATTTTTCTGGGGAAATATTTTATGGTTCTTTCAAGGTCATCAAGGGGGGAGGAGAGAGCATTTCCTGATCACTCTGCCATCCTGGCTCCAGGAGGTTCAAGTAGGTGACTTACCAATGTTTAATCTGTGGGCTGAAAGTCTCAGGAGCTTCTGTGCTGATGTCTGGTGCTCAGCAGCTCTCACTAGCTCGGTTCTACTGGTCTCCTGCCCTCGGCTGCAGCTCTGCAGGTTGCACATGCTGCTCTCAGCAGGGGGCCTTCCACTGCAGCTCCTTCCCGTGGACTTTCCAGTCTGTCCTGGGCTCCGAATCTGCCACAGTCTCTCTCCCACTGGATTCCACACCTCCTAAATTTAGTCACATTCTCCTTTCAGAGGTATCTGAAGGAGTTTGTCCCAGAGCTTAGGTGAGTCGTTGCTCTCACTCTGCCATCTTGACTCTGCCCCTTAATGGAAATTTCAAAATAGCATAAGCATAAATGATATTTCCTAATCTTCACATGCAGTTTCATCTTTATCAATCACAAATGATTTCTAGCTACTTCTGTATAGGGTAATTTGTATATTCAGTCATATTCTACCTTACATAATTAACTACTTCCATGAAAACATGCGCAATGAAACTACATTAAAGAGGCAATTGGTTCCATAAAAGTAATGTTGTCAGTATTACCACAACCTAAATTTTTG
Organism: Bettongia penicillata ogilbyi; assembly: GCA_023548195.1. NCBI lineage: Eukaryota > Metazoa > Chordata > Mammalia > Diprotodontia > Potoroidae > Bettongia > Bettongia penicillata. The sequence goes on from JAJHZJ010000280.1 coordinate 497,797, forward strand.
GTGCTATCAGGTGACTGGTCAAAGAAGATGGTGTCTCACTCCTTGGCATTCCCCTTTTATCTTCTGTATGAGTACAAATTCTTCCTTATCTACAATAGGCCTTGACTTGTGTATTTACTCTTTTTGACTTTTCTTCTTTCATACTTGAGTGTTTTGTATTTTAGATCTCTTGTACTATCTGGTGTAGTAAGGGCTGTGTGTGCAGAGGAAAGGAGGTGTGGTGGTGCTACAGAATTACTCTTAGGTTATCTCAGATATCTTCTATGATTCCCCTCATAATTTTTTCATGCACAAGAATCCTAGGCATTTCTTCTGTTCCATAGATTGAAGGAACCAAGGATTAGTCAAGTAGACCCAATGCTGCTCAGATTATTTCATTCTAAATCTTTTTTGCATATACCATCTGCTTTATAAATGTAACTGGCCATGTCATTTTACAGAGGTGTTTTGGTACTGTATTTTGGTTTACAGAGGGGTTTAATTATAGTGTATTAATGACTTTATTGAGAAATTACACTAGTTGGGACATCATTTATGCTGAATATGCCTGTATGGTTTTATGGTATGTCTAGGCTTTTGTGCTAAATGCACATTTATTAAATGAAAGACTTATAAAGTACATTTCAACTCTACCAATGAACTCATTGTTAGATTGAATTCAGAACTGTATTTGAGTTTGAGTTCTTAGATTGATTGCATGACTTAGATGAGAAGGAAATCACTACTTTTATTTCTTCTGATGGGAGAGAGGACCATTAGACCATCATATATTCTCTCACTGAATCTTAAGGTCCTTTAGGACTTAACTTTTGCCCTGTTGGACTTAATTTCTGCCTCTTTGCTCTGCTTACCTTTAGCAGTGTCTTGTCACCTACTGGTTTTAGCCTCAGAACCCCTGCACCCTGCTATACACTCCACTACTCTACCCTTAGGACTTCTGGACATTTCCTTCTGTACTGTTACAGAACTTTTTTTTTTTAATATGTTGTTTTGCCCAGTAGAGTACAAGCTCATGAAAAGCAGGGCCTGTCTTGGTTTTCCTAAATATATTCCCAACACATAGCAGAGTGCTTTGAGCATAGTGAATGCTTAACTAATGACCTTCCTTTCTTTGTTTCATTGTTTCTCTTTTCTTTCTTTTTTGCTTCCCTTGTTTTGCTCTTTTCTTTCTTTTTGTCTTTCTTTCCTTCCTCCTTTCCCTTTCTCTCTCTTCCTTTTTCTTTTTCTCTCTTTCTTCTTTAATTTCTTTTTATCTTTCTCATTTTTTCTTACTCTCTCTTCTCTTTCACTTTCTCTTTGTTTCTGCTTTAATTTCCTTCCTTCTTCCTTTCCTCCCTTCCTTCTTTCCCTTCCTCTCTTCCTCCCTCCCTTCTTCCTTCCCTCCTTCTCTTCCCTCCCTCTCTTTCTCTCTCTCTCTTTCTCTCTCCCTTCCTTCCTTTTTTCCCTCCTTCCCTCCCTCCTTTCTTTCTTTCTTTCTTTCTTTCTTTCTTTCTTTCTTTCTTTCTTTCTTTCTTTCTTTCTTTCTTTCTTTCTTTCTTTCTTTCTTTCTTTCTTTCTTTCTTTCTTTCTTTCTTTCTTCCTTCCTTCCTTCCTTCCTTCCTTCCTTCTTTCTTTTCTTTCTTTCCTTATTGGTTGATCCAAAAGAGGGGATGTGGCTACAGCAGGAAAACAAAATCAGTTTGCTGGGTATCTTTGCATAGAAGAAGCATAAGAAATTATGCTCACACCAATAGCAGTAATCATAGAGGTTCAGTCAACTGCATACAAGGTCTTTGGGAGGAACTAGGTCTCAAAGTTGATCAGTATCTTTTGCCTCTTTTCAAAGAGATGATAAACTAGAGGTACCAAATGAGATATACATTTTCAAATGTGACAAATGTCTTGACTTATGTTGTTTGACTTTACTGAAGGGTGGGATGGGATGTATTAGAGGGAAGTGATAGATTCAAAGAAGAAAGAAAAGAGAGAAGAAAGGAGGAAAGAAAAAGTAACAAACAAAAGGGCATCAATGATACATATTCAATATGTATTCAATAATTCAAAATACAAAGAAGAAAATAAAAGGACCAAGGAGACACAAACAAGACTACTTAATTCTGAATATGTGATTTTAAAAACAAACTGTGGATAACAGAATTTCATGATTTCATACACAATAGAATAGAGTACCACTGCAGGAGTCAGGAGGACCTGAGTTCAAATCTCACCTCAGACACTTAACACTCACTAGCTGTGTGACCTTGGGCAAGTCTCTTTGGTGTTTGTGGGTTGAGAAATCTGGGAACCAGAGCAACTACTGATAATTCTGCACCCTGAAGCCTATTCCAATCCTGTCCTTGTCATGCAGCCCACACTGGGCTGCACTCTGCTCTGAGCCCAGTGTGATAGGGTTAGGGTTACAGTGTGATAGATCTTTCCTGTTGGCCTTCCTGGCTGTCTTGGGCTGAGAATCTGTTTCACTGTCATTTTGTGGCTTCTGCTGCTCTAGAATTTTTTTAGAGTCAGTTTTTGCAGGTATTTTATGGGCTGTGGGGGAAGAGCTACAACAGGTCTGTTCTACTCTGCCATTTTGGCTCCATCCCCCTGAAGGTGAAATTGACAGTCCTTGGCAACAGATTGGGTATGTGGAAGCAAGAGGTAGTGAGAAATCCAGGGTGACTCTTAATTTGTTGGGGACTGGGAAAACAAGGTGGAGAGCAAAATCCACTTTTCCAGAATGAGAATTCAGCTTTGATGTTTTCTCTTATCGATAGCCAATCTTGCTAAGTCTTCTTAACTCCTTCCTATCCTCCTGGAGTCTTGTCCTTGGCCTACCTTGACTCACAATATCTACCTTCTATTTTTACCTTCATTTTACCTTATTGCTGCAAGTTCCTGTCATGTTGTTCCCTAGCCAAAAAGCCTATTTTCCTCCCTTGTCCAATGTATTAAATCCTAACTCTTTAGGATAGCATTTAAAGCCCTTAACCGTCTCACCACAACCTATCTTTCCCAACACTCTAATACCTAAAATTGATATTCCAGTCAAAGTATTCAAACATTTTTCTTGCTGTTCGAATATCCCCTGAACATTCTTGCCTTCCAGCATCACTCATTCTATTCTCTTTACTTCAGAAGGGTCAAATGCGGCCCAAAGTCTAGTAGCCAAGTCAGCCTGAACCAGATTGAAAGGTGTTTGGGAAATATTTGACAAAAATAAATGAAAATATAATAGATCATAGATATTGTTAATATGTGATTTTCTAAGTTGATATGCAATCCTACATTTCTATTTTAGTTTAATAGCACTCAGAATGTCTTTCTTGCCATCTGTGTCTATTGAAATCTTATACATCCTTCAAGGCTCATCTGAAATGCCATCTCCTTTATTAAATCTTTCTTGGTTACTCTCAGATAGATATGATCTTTGTTTTTTTATAAATCTCTATACCACATTTTTGCCTGTGGTTTATTAAAACCTCAAAGTGTTCTTCATGAGAACTGGTATGAACTTTCTCTTTTCACTCAAAGTTGATGAATGAGTCCCTTGTGCCTTTTTAAAATAAGCATTCTTTACATATGTGATTTCATCAATCCTCACAACTACCGGGCATGGTAAATAGTATGTATTATAATCTTCATTTTGCAGGTAGGGACAATTATTCATCAAAGTTAGGCATTTTGAGTCACATGGCATATATGGGTCTATTCAAAACTAAACCTTGAGCCAATAAACTAAAGCATAATATTAATAACAATTGATAATAACATTACAACTTGTTACCAAGGTGGTTATATGGCCTAAAACAGATGCAAAAGTTAATAACATGACATAGTATATCCCCTACTGTATCAGTAAGCACTCCAACCACACAAGGGGGACTATTATCACAGGTTCTTAGATCTCCATTCATAAAAGGAAAGGCAACTTTTGAGGGTTAACAAGCTCTTTTATCAAGCACATGTATCATACCTTTAACCAAGCACCTATGTTATTTACCTAATTGAGGGGGGTCAGCACCCTGAACTTCAAAGAAAATCAGAGGAATTAAAAGTCAACAGAAATGGCATCCTTCACCTGAATTCAACAAACAGTTGGACCCCACCTATCTGACCATAATTACCAGAGACGGAAACACTGACATCTGGGTTTTCAAACCTGGGGGCCTCCTTAAAGAGGCTTCCCAGAGTCCTCATCTGGCCAAACAAACACTTCCAGTCAGTAAGCCCCAAAATAAGACCTGCACCTCAGAGTTTTTATAAACTTTTTAGAGTCAGAGGGCATCACATCCCCTAGAGAACCAGTGCCTCATTAACAAAAGGCATGGATCTTCCTACAAAGCTTCCCAGGCCTGACAATGGTTGGGAATGATCCTCTGTAATCAGATTCAAATACAGGCATTATACTTCTTGATTAAACTAAAACAAAAACAACAAAAGATCCTATTTTGCTTGCCATTACTCCAACCTTATACATTTTTGGGGGGCCAAAATCTTTGGGGAGTAAGCATCCAGCTCTTCCTCACTCATGTACTGTTCTAAAATGCTTTTTTTTTTTTTAATATTCTTTATTTATTTATTTAACTTTTTACACTCATTTTCACAAAATTTTGGGTTCCAAATTTTCTCCCCTTTTCTCCCCTCCCCCACCCCAATACACCAAGCATTCTAATTTTCCCCATCTCGAATCTGCGCTCTCTTCTGTCATCCCTCCCTTCTCTTCTCCCCATCTTCTCTTTTGTCCTGTAGGGCCAGGTGACTTTCTATTCCTCATTAACTGTATGTCATCTTTCCTAGTAGCAACAACAATACTCAACAGTTATTCCTAAAACTTTGAGTTCCAACTTCTCCCCATCCCTCCCTCCCCACCCATTCCCTTTGGGAAGGCAGGCAATTCAATATAGGCCCTATCTGTGTAGTTTTGCATATGACTTTCATGATAGTTGTGTTGTGTAAGACTAACTAAATTACCCTTCATCCTATTCTGCCCCTCATTGTTTCTATTCTGTCTTTTGATCCTGTCCCTCCCCAAGAGTGTTGACTTCAAATTGCTCCCTCCTCCCACTACCTTCCCTTCCATCATCCCCCCCATTGCTTATCTCCTTCTCCCCCAATTTCTTGTACTGTAAGATAGGTTTTCATACCAAAATGAGTGTGCATTTTATTCCTTCCTTTAGTCAAATGTGATGAGGGTAAACTTCTTGGTTTTTTTTTCTCAGCTCTCCTCTTTTTCCCTCCACTAAAAAGTCTCCTGCTTGCCTCTTAAATGACATATAATTTACCCCATTCCATTTCACCCTCTTTCCTCCCCCTACCTCTCTCTCACCATTTACCTTAATTTCTTTTAAGATATGGTCTCATCCTATTCAATTCACTCTGTGCTCTCTGTCTCTGTCTGTGCGTGCATGTGTGTATGTGTGTGTGCATGTGTGTATGTGTGTGTGTACGTCTGTGTGTGGTCCCACCAACTACCCAGATACTGAAACGTTTTAAGAGTTACAAATATTGTCTTTCCATGTAGGAATGCAAACAGTTCACCTTTGGTAAGTCCCTTATGACTTCCCTTTGCTGTTTACTACTTCATGCTTCTTCTCATTCTTGTGTTTGAAAGTCAAATTTTCTTTTCAGCTCTGGTCTTTTCATCAAGAATGCTTGAAAGTCCTCGATTTCATTGAAAGACCATATTTTCCCCTGAAGTATTATACTCAGTTTTGCTGGGTAGGTGATTCTTGGTTTGAGTCCTAGTTCCTTTGACTTCTGGAATATCCTATTCCATGCCCTTCGATCCCTTAATGTAGAAGCTGCTAGATCTTGAGTTATCCTGATTGTATTTCCACAATGCTGGAATTGTTTCTTTCTAGCTGCTTGCAATATTTTCTCCTTGACCTGGGAATTCTGGAATTTGGCCACAATGTTCCAAGGAGTTTCTCTTTTTGGATCTCTTTCAGGTGGTGATGGATTGAAAGATGGATTCTTTGAATACTTATTTTGCCCTCTGGTTCTAGAATGTCAGGGCAGTTTTCCTTGATAATTTCATGAAAGGTGATGTCTAGGCTCTTTTTTTGATCATGGCTTTCAGGTAGTCCCATAATTTTTAAATTGTCTCTCCTGGATCTATTTTCCAGGTCAGTTGTTTTTCCAATGAGATATTTCACATTCTCTTCCATTTTTTCATTCTTTTGGTTTTGTTGTATGATTTCTTGGTTTCTCATAAAGTCATTAGCCTCCATCTGTTCCATTCTAATTTTGAGAGAACTATTTTCTTCAGTGAGCTTTTGAACCTCTTTTTCCATTTGGCTAATTCTGCTTTTGAAAGCATTCTTCTCCTCATTGGCTTTTTGAACCTGTTTTGCCAATTGAGTTAGCCTATTTTTCAAGGTGTTATTTTCTTCAGCATTTTTTGGGTCTCCTTTACCAAGGTATTTACCCATTTTTTGTGCTTTTCTTTCATCTCTATCATTTCTCTTCCCCAGTTTTTCCTCCACCTGTCTAACTTGATTTTCAAAATCATTTTTGAGCTCTTCCATGGCCTGAGCCCACCGGACCTCCTCCTGGGGTGTCTGCGATACAGAGGCCCAGACTTCCCCGTCTTTCCCTGATGGCAAGCATTGGACTTTGTCATCAGAAATGAAAGGAGGAAGGAACATCTCTTCCCCAATAAATTAGCTCTCTATGGTCTTATTTTGCTTCCTTTTTCTGGGCATTTTCCCAGCCAGTTACTTGACTTCTGAGATTCCTCTCCACCCCTGCCTTGATCTGCCCAGCTAGTGCTTGGGGTCTGAGATTCAAATGCTGCTTGCCAGTCTCAGGGCCATCTGTGGCGGGAGGAGCTGCTATTCAATGTCAGCTTAAGTTCTGGTCCTGGGGTGAGGGCAGGGCCGCCTCCCAGGCTCAGCTCCCTCATGAGGTTTATGTAGAGACCTTCAGTAATGGAGCAGGTGGGGGCAGGACCGCCTCCCAGGCTCAGCTCTCTTAGGGGGTTTATGCAGAGACCTGAACTTCTGCCTGCTGCTCTGGGAGTCCCAGGCCTCTGCTGCTGCCTCCCCTACTGCCTCCCGAGGGGGCCCGAGCCACAGAGACACCCCGCTCCCTTCTCGGCCAGCCCAGACGTCTCTCTCACTGACCTGTAGCATCTGTGAGCAGAGGGACCTTCCCGCCTGCCAGAGGTTCCGTCCCTGAAGCCTGCTGGGATCTGCTCCTCTGGGGCCACGGCCAGGGCAGCACAGGGCTAGACTCTGCTTTCTGTGGCATGACGGACCCTGGGGATGGCTCTCCATGGCTCTCTGGAACTGAAATCTCTTCCACTGTGTTTCTGTGCGCCTTGCAGTGATCCAGAATTTGTGGGGAGTTCTTCTTACAAGAAATTTATGGGTTGTGGATTCGGAGCTAGCATACATGAGTCTTTCTACTCCACCGTCTTGGCTCCTCCCCTGTTTTATTTTTTAAATGGTAATAGGCTGGATCACATTTGGGAAACTGTGCAGTACTTTCAGTGAAAGCTGCTCTTTGCTATTAAGTCACAGCATTTTCCTGGTAATTCTAAGATTTTGAGTAATGGATTATCATGATGACGATGTGTTGTAGGTGACTATAAGGTTGGATTCCCCTAAATAGAAATGGGGAAATTTGGAGGAAAATGGATTTGGGGAAAACATAAGTGACATTTGAAACATTGTGAATTTTAGAGACTTACAGGACATTGGGTAGAGTTATATATAAGGGGTCCAAGGAGAGAGATTAGAGATGATAATATATATTACATATATATGTATATATATACATATGTAAGTCTATGTATATATCTAGTTATGTATGTGTATATGTATATATCTACATATATATGTATATTTGGGAGATATACATAGATATATAATTGACTCAGATAGAGATGATGAGAGAGGACTGAAGAAATGTCATCGTATTTAGCAGTTAGGAGATCAGTGGTAACCTTGAGATAAATGTTTGTTGCAAGGCAAATTGCAAAGAAATGGGAGAGGAGGAAATGGAGACAATGAGCAAAAGCAGTTTTTCTCAGGAGTTTAGCTGTAAAAGGGATGACAGATGTAGAATGGCTTGATGACTTTATAATAGGATTGTCACAGTTTTTTAAGGATGGGAAGACTTTGGGATATTGGTAGGATATAAGGAAGGAATCATTGGCTAATAATGGAATGAAGATAAAAGAGAAGAAATAATTGAAGTTATAACTTCCTGAAGGAGGCAGGAGAGAGAAGAATCAACAGTGCAAGTGAAAGAGTTAGCTCCAACAAGCAGAAGACTCATCTCTTCCCCAAAGTCTAGAGCAAAAGACTTGGGGGTTATGGGAAGGTTCGGATGAATGACAAAGAAGAAGAAATTTGAGCTAGATGACTTCTATTTTCTCAGAAAATTAGGAGGTACTGTTTTTATCTGAAAGGGAGGGAGGAGGTGATATAGGAGGTCAGAGTAAAGAGGTGAAGATTTGGAATAGTTTCTGTGGAGTACATGATGGCAAATTAATAATAAAGGGTTGAAATGCAAGAGTGAGGGCTCAATAGAGAAGAGACAGTGTATATTTGTAGTAAACTATTTGGTACAACTGTGTGACTTTCTCCAAAAGTAACATAAATAGCAATAATTCAAGAAGACAGATGTTTGGGGGTAACCCTGTGCTTGGATTTTAGAAAGGTGTGTCTGACAAAAGGCAAGGGAGGAAGAGATTCAAGAACAGCTGACAGGCTAGACTGGGAAGGAAGGACATGAAATCAGAGAAAGGGTAATGATCTAGGAGACCAGGGAGCAATGGTAAGTTACAGGGGAGAAAAAGAATTGTTTTAGGAGGAGTAGGGCAGAAGATATTGAAGGATAGAAGTTATATTTGAAGGGAGAAATTTCAGAGTTCTGGATCATGGAGGCAGGCCAGTTAGGGTGAGAAAGAGGACGTTTCATTGTTCTTATAAGTGACTGAAATGGATTAAATGGATAGAGATCATGGGAGTTCAAAAGGTTCATGAATTGAAAGGCTGGAGTGTTCAAAGAGATACTGGTATTTATGCTGATATCAGTGACCATGAGGATATAGGTAGGGAGTGGAGAGGAATACTGTAAGCCATATACCAAATCGACAACCACAATGGTGTATTTACAGAACTAGAGCCAGACATCCTGGAGAACGAAATCAAGTGGGTCTTAGTGAGCATTGCTAACAGTAAGGCTAGTGGAGGGGGATGGAATTCCAGCTGAAATATTTAAAGCCCTCAGAGATGATGATGTTATAGTGTCTCTTTCAATATGCCAGCAAATTTGGAAAACTAAACATTGGCCTTTAAATTGGAAAGGATCAGTGTATGTCCCAATCCTAAAGAAGGGTAATGCCAAGGAATGTTAAAATTGCTGAACAATTGTGCTCATTCACATGACAGTAAGGTTATGCTTGACATTCTGCAAACTAGGTTTCATCAATATGTGAATTGAGAGTTGCCCAAAAAGCAGGCTGGTTTTTGAAGAGGCAGAGAATCTAGAGACCAAACTGCCAATATTTGCTGGATTACAGACAAAATAAGGGAATTCCAGAAAAAAACAAAACAAAACAATCTACTTCTATTGTATTGACTATACCAAAGCCTTTGCGTGGATCACAACAAAATGTAGGAAGTATTCGAAGAGATGGGAGTACCAAATCATCTTGTTTACTGAAGAACATGAGGAACAAGAAGCAACAGTTAGAACTGAACATGGAGTAACTGATTAATTTAAGTTTGGAAAAGGAGGAATAGGGCAGAAGGCTGTATTTTGTCAGCTTATTTATTTAACACACATACACACATTTGCATATGTATACATATGCAAATATGTGTGTGTGTGTATGTGTGTGTGTGTGTACATCATGTGAAATGCCAGGTTGGATGAACCAAAACCTGGAATTAAGGTTGACAGGAGCAATAGTAGCAATCTCAGATATGAAAGCATTCTGATGGCAGAAACTGAACAGGAATGAAGCAGACTTTTGATGAGGGTAAGAGTATAATATCAATTTAAATGGAAAGATCTTTCTCATTCATTACTAGGTTCATGTGACCTGCTTAAATCACCTGGAAGCCTAACGCACATGTGATGGGAGGAGCTTGCTGAACAGGCAGAACAGGAAGGGTGGAGTAGAACTGGAGGAAGTGAGTGAACATGGTCATCAGAGGAGAGAGGATGCAGATAGGCAAACACACAAAGCTGTGGCTAATGAGTGTTTGTTTGCTTGTGATGAGGCCCTGGCAAAGGTGGGGAAGCTTAGGAAAAACTTTACCCCCTACGGTGATCATGTTTATTAACTTTTTGGTCACCATGATGAATTTAGCTTTCTGGTCCTGGAATTTGTTTTTTTCTACATAAATGTTTTTCTTCTACCTTCTATATGGAGAGTCTTTTATACTTTGTGACTGAGAACTATGCTGGCATATTCATAGTCACCACCAGTGCTGTGAATAGTGCCGTGGCGATGCAGAGAGTAGACTATAAAAACTGGTTTGAAGCTTAACATTAAAAATGCTAGAATCTTGGCAACTGTTCACATTACTTCCTAGCAAATAAATGGAGAAGAAATAAAAGCAGTGTCAGACATTATGTTCTTGGACTGAAAGATCACCTTCAGATAGGACACTTGCTCCTTGGAAGGAAAGCTATGGCAAATATGGACAGCAAACTAAAAAGCAGAGATATCATCTTTCTGACAAAGGTTTATGTAATTAAAGCTATGTTTTTACCAGTAGCAAAGTATAGCTGTGAGAGTTAAACTAAAAGGAAAGCTGAGCACCACAAAATGAACACTTAAATTGTGGTGCTGGAGAAGACTTTTGAGAGTTCTTTAGACAAGGAGGTCAAATCAGTTAAAGAAATTAATTCAGGCTATTCACTGGAAAATCAAACACTGAAGCTGAAATACTTTGGCCACATCATGAGAAAACAGGACTCATTAGAAGAGACCCTGATGTTGTAAAAGGTTGAGGCAAAAGGAAAATGGGACAGCTGAGGATGAGATGTATAGATAGTGTCATGGAAACAACAAACATGAACTTGGACAGACTTTGATCATGGAGTATAGAAGGGCCTGGCATGCTATGATCCATGGGGTGATGAAGAGTCAGACATGGCTGAACAGCAACAAAGACTTAAATGGTTCTCTGCTCTTGAACTGGTGGAGATACTTGGATTTCTGCATCTGGTCTGTAATATTATCTTTATGTATCTAAAGAGCTATTGTGGGGAAGAAGAATTAGCCTTGTCCTATTTGTTTCTAGACATTAGAACTAGGAAGGTGTGAAAGTTGCAAAAAGGCAGATTCTGACCCATGTATACCAATGACATGTGGGTCTAGTGATAAAATCTAGGATCCAGACTGGGTGATAAATGTGGATTGAGTAAACTTTAAAGGAGGAAAGGTTACTTAATGATGGAGGCAGAATCTGGAAATGATAATAGGAAGTAAGAAGAATGGAAAAAAAAAACTTTCTGAAAATTGTTGCAATCCAGAGTTGAAATGAGTTGTTTAAGAGGAAAGGAAAGAATGAAAGAGGATGTCGTAGGTACCCCCTGAGGCAATCTTCAGGCACTGGTGGGGCGGGGGGTTAATACTAAGAACTATAAAGAATGTAGAGCTTAGAAGGCCTGCTATGGGGAATAAACCTTCACTATAAGAAAAATAATTGCATTATAGTTTTTTCCCAATAGGTATTGGAGTCAGGAAGATCTAGATTCGAGTATTGCCCCTGACCATGGACAAAGTTATTGAACCTGTTGTCAAATCTAAGCAACTCTTCAAGATTTTGAATTGCAGATAAGTTGCTGATCTGTATTGATGCAAGGAGTTTCCACACCAGGAATTTTCTATGCTGGAAAAATTACAGGTCAAACTCTAATAACCTACATTTAGGGATTTTACAAAGAATGCATTTCCCTAAACCCACCCCTCGTTCTTTCTGGGGAGATTACAGAAGAAATTCTTGCATTTTATGAGTTGCACTGGGCATCCTCTGAGACCCCTTTCAGCTCTGAGATTCTGTTACATACAAGAAAGAGGGCAACAATCTTAAATAATCCACAATATTTTCTACATTAAAGTCAATCACATCTGTTTTCAGATTTGTGTTTTGGGCTTTCGTATTTAGAGTGTGTTGCCCTGCTCCTAGGTTTCATAGTTTACCCATTCCTATCTTCCCCGAGATTGCTATCTCTTCTTCCTTTCTCTCAGGCTAGTCTGCAATGTGTGGGGGTTTTCTTCTGTCAGTAATCAGGATGCTTCTTCAGTCCAGGCTGAATGCAGTTGTCCTATTTTGGTTTCCCACATGAGACCGCTTTTCACATCTCACTGTCATCCATCCTCTGATTTGTCTAGTCCAGTGGTGCTGAGTTGCAGGAAGTAAAAAATGTGATGCTGGAGGATTGGCTCACCTCCAACACATTCTTATCAGTGAGGTTGTTCAGCTATTTGATGATAAGTATAGAGCATAGGGGATGCTGACTGTATGTTATTGGAACAGTATTAATCTTTAAGGAGGAATTCAATATAATTTACGGAGTTATTTAATTAGTCTCTACAACATTAATATTTCTAAAGAAGTAACCATGCAGAAATTCACTAGGTGATAGAGGAAGAAGCAGAGGATTTCCAAGGTAGAAGGAAGTGAGCTTTCTAGAAAATCTTTCTCATATGACAAATAAGGAAACTGAGGCAGTGAGCTAGAATAGCTTAGAAGAGCTGGGTTATGAAGCTACATCCCTTGACTCCAAAGTTTTCTAACCAACATTCTGGTTCTTATGCAAGAAGAATACAGATTGCTAGAGCTTAATAAGACACTTTATACAGAATGATCTTTCACTTGTTTCTTTTGGTTTAACCTGTGACTTTTCCAGTATAGGGAATTCCTGGTGTGGATTTTCTTTTCAGTAAGGAATATCTTCAACAACTTGTAGCCTTAAGGACTTTATAGAGTTACTCAGGCATGGCAGTACTCAAATACAGGTCTTCCTGACTCAGTTGACATTTACTATTCTCTAAAAGGCAATTTTTTTCTCAATAAATGAACTATTCCCTATAGTAACACTTCTTAAATCTTCATTCCTTAAAAAAAAAATGAAGCATCATTTCCCAAGACTTACATAAAATGAACAAATTTGAACAGTTCAGCACACTGTGCTAAGGTCCTTTGAGTGAAGGAAAGAAATATAAATAAGAAGCCCTAACTTGAGGGGAGACCTCACAAAGAATGCCTCCTCTTAGTCCACTGTTACTTCTCTGTCTTATTCCTCCTGCTTGAGAAGAATTGGCTGGAATGAGGGAGGTGATTTTGCCTCCATCCTGTAGCAAAGATTAGTCTTGTCAAAACTTCTCTGTTCACCCACATCACTGGGAGAGAGAAATCACTAGGGACAGCAGAGACAGACAGCCTAAAGAACACAATGTCAGATGAGGTCCTGAGCCAGCTAAATAAAAGGCATTAAGTTTGAATTCACAAAAGGCTGCTTTCCCTTGACCATGCCCAAAATTAGTTATAATCTCACTTTCAAGATTTCTCATATCTGTTGTCAGCAATTTACAGAAGCCAAAGTGAAATTGTACCAGGCTGGTTTGAGCACCGAGTCAATTTGGGCTTGCAGGAAGAGTGATGTTCTTGGTAACAAATGAGAAGGGCAGAATGCTCAAGTGTGAACATCCCTGGGAACAAAGATGTCATCAAAGAATAAAGAAGTAGCATCTCCTAAAGATAGAATGGAGGACCTAAAGAGAACAATGTTTCAACTTACTGTGTTCTAGATGTAGGGATAGATAGATGGTGCCATTGCCCCTTATCCTAAGGGGAAAATAGTCTTTTGGCAAAGGAGGTAGAATTTGAACTTGGTCTCCCTGGTCTTCCTTTTCTTTACTTTTCCCTGTATCTCCTTTAAATTCTTCCTTTATCCCTCAGACATCCAGAACTCTGTCTTTTCCCTCCTGAATACTGGTATCATCCATTTACTCCTTAGTGTGAAATTAAGTCAATATATTACTTCTTTCAAGAGTAGTTCACTTGAAGCCTTTGTTTGACCTTATTTCTTTATTCCCTCAGAATATTGGTAGGTGAGATAAGTAGTAAATAAAGTGCTAGACTTGGAGTAAGGAAAACCTGGAGTCAAATCCTGATTCTGAAAATTTCCCAGGTGAACACAGACAAGTCACAAGTGCAGTGCCTAGTTTCCCTCATCTGTCAAATGGGGATAATAGCACCTTAGCACCTACCTCACAGGGCTTTTGTGAAGTCAAATAACAAAAAATATGTAAAGTGATTTGTAAACCATAAAGTGTACATTGTATATACTTGTCAGTTATTAGTCCAATTAATAAAATAAAAAACAATGGATTGTCCAAGTGCTTCCTTGGTATCCACACAATTCCAAGAGATTTAGAGGAAGGCTTCTGGTATGTTGGGTGGGCCCCCCATGGAAGATTTCCTGGAAGTCATGGACAAAAGTTGCCTAGAATGAGCACTCATTGATGGGTCAAGATCTCTGTTGTTGGAGGGAATATAATTAAAGAACTCTCCTGTGTTGTATTGAATGATGATTTTAGGCATGGAGAATGAAGTGGGTGTGTATTATTAAGGAGATTTGGTTTTCCCAAATCACTACATCTACCCTTCCCACCCTATTCTGTGTCTAGTCTAGAATCAGTGAAATCTGGCATCTAAAGCATATGACTCAGCCTGTCTGTCAATAAACATTTATTAAGTATCTACTATGTGATAGGCACTACTCAGTTTTGGGGATTCTCAGAATGGCAAAAGACAGTTCCTGTTTTAAAGGAGATCGTATATCAGTGGGGAAGATGATATGCAGACAATTATGCACAAACAAGTATCTGGCTGGGCCAGTGTCTGCATGGTTTCTGAGAAGTCCTTTTAGTTTTGATGCTTCCACCTTTGCTCTAGGTCTACCTGTGCCTCCAGAGGGACCAATTATCGAGCCATGGTTGTTGTCTAGCAGTGTAATGAATAAGGCACTGAACTGGAATCAGGAAGACCTGGGTTTAAATTCTACCTCATGCACTTACCAATTGGGTGATCCTGGGAAAGTCACTACACTCTCTATGCCTTAGTTTCTTTGTCTAAAATGGGGGAGGGGGGGCGGTGGTTGAACACCATGGTTCCTTTCAGTTCTAAATCTCTGATCCTGTGCTGGGAAGCCTACTTTACTACAACTAGGAAAACAACAGAAATAACTAGAAGCTCATGAAACTAAAACATTCTCTGTTTGTTAAGAAAGAGAGAATGCCTTTCTGTTACATTGTCCTCAGCAGTACGTTTCAAAATACTGAAGGCAATTAGGTGGCATAATGAACAGAGCTCTGGGCTTGGAATCAGAAAGACCTGAGTTCAAATCTAGTCTCAGACACTTACTAGCTATATGACCTTGGGCAAATCATTTAACCTCTGTGAGCCTCAGTTTCCTCAACTGTAAAATGAGGATAGCACCTACTTACCAGGGCTGTTGTGAGGATCAAATAAAATAATGTTTGTAAAGAGTTGAACAGTTCCTGGCAGATATGTATATACATGGGATCACACAGACAATATATGTCAGAAGGAGAACTTGAATTCAGACTTCCTATCTTTAAGATCAACTCTATCCATTCCATCATGCTGCTTCTCTATTTATTATGTATTAGATATGGACTGTAGTGTGCTTCCAATAGTATCCATGCAATGGCAAGAAATCTAAAGGAAGACTTCTGGTCTATTGGGTAGGACACTCCTATGAGAGATTTATGAAAGGCTATGAACAAGAATTGCACATGGAGGGCATGCATGAATGGCTTGTGATCTGCCTTGGAGGGGATGTCCAAATCTGTGAGATCACACATACATCAAAGGATTGAACAATGTGCAAGACACTGGGCCCAGAAAAGAATATTAGATTTGGAGTCAAAAGACTTGAGGTCATTTCCTAAATGTATTATTTAGCAGCTGTGTGACTTTTGGAAAGAAATTCATTTCTCTGAGTCTCAATTTCCTCATCTTCAAGGATACTTGCAGTATCTACCTCACAGGGTAATGTGATGGTGTGTGTAAATGTGCTTTGAAAACTGTAAAGTGATATATATATATTTCTATGTGTATACATGCACTACATATATATGCTAATATAGGATATACACATGTATATAGTATGTGTCTGTGTGTATATATGAGTGTGTATGTGTATAATGTAGTATATGTATATATATGCATTTGAGCAGCTAGGTGGTGCAGTGGATATAGTGCCAGGCTTAGAGTCAAGAAGACTCATATTACTGAGTTCAAATCATGTGGCTATTGTGGTGCCCCATGAACACTCAGACCCTGGAAACTACATCCCAGATTTTAAAGTTTAGTAAAACTTTTGGAATTTGGTATTGAGACTTATTGAAGGGAGAAGACAGAAGAGATTCCATCTTGAGATCCATGCAGACATAGGGAGCTAGGTTGTGGAGTTAGACAAGTTGACCCTGGCATGAGATGCCCTTCTTCCCACTCAGCCCCAGTGTACTAGAACACTAATTGACTACTGTTGCAGGATGGTGATGATCAGAACTCATGCAATATGCGGAAACTTTTAGGAATAAACTGGCACATTAATGAATGTGCTGCTGGGGATGCTGATTTCTGTGCTTCTCCTAAGCTCAAAGAGATTAGATCAAGTTCTTACCTCAGTTCTACTATGGGATATTCACTAACTTCATACTTAATTCAGAGAGGGAGAGACAATTTACCTCAGTTTTCTGAACTGTAAAATGAGGATAATCATATTACTTACCCCCCAGGATTTCTGTGAAGATCAGATGGGACATTTGTAAAATACTAGGTGCTTAATAAATACTTCCTCTCTTCCTCCTTTCCTTCTTGTCTTCTTCCCTACCTCACTTCCTTCCTTCCTTCCTTCCTTCTTTCCTTCCTTCCTTCCTTCCTTCCTTCCTTCCTTCCTTCCTTCCTTCCTTCCTTCCTTCCTTCCTTCCTTCCTTCCTTCATTCCTTCCATGAAAATGGAAAAACTCCAAGAAACAGAGTTTTTAATAGTCAGTTTATTAATTATGCTAGCTGGCAATCAATACATTGAGTATCAATGGTTTGTCTCAGTAACCAAAGACAAACCCATGAAAGTACTGAATGTTTTAAATACCTTTATAAAAGGAAATGCCCCTGACAAATGAAAATCAAGCCTACTTGGTGGACATTTAATGGAAAAGGGGATAGGAGTCTTCAGCTCCTCCTACTGAGAATGGGGCTTAATCATGAGACTTATCCAGGTCCAGCAATCTGGACAGGAGAATCTATCTTTATACAAACCACTCTAGTTGGTTTTCTCCCATGAGTAGGTCACCCTAAACTCTTTACAGGGGTACAAAGACAGGGATTCATTCCCCCTAGGTAAGAAGTCACCCAGTCTGGATTCTATTTATACCCTAAACAGAAGTTAGGTCTCCTAGGCTGCATAGAGTCGGTAGGATACTGCCTACCTCAGCCTTCTGCAGTCAGAAGTTTCTTGTATTGTTAAGTGCATGTAAGTATGAGAAGCCCATCTTCGCTATTCTATGGTAAATTGAAAAGGGAGTATCATATTATGCATCAGTATTTCCAATCATGGCAATCTTCATTATCTCCTCCTTTAACTTTCTTATATAGTCCCTAAGTGAATACCTGAGTCTGTCTCCACCAGGTCACATAAAGTCAGTAGGATATTGACTACTACTGCAGCCAAAGCTAACAGATTAGTTGTATTGTTACCTCTTTCCATTTTGCAATCTCTAAAAGTTCGTTATACAAAAGGATTCTAATCCCTATAAATTTTAAACAGACCATGCTATCTATAAATATTCCTCCAGCTCCTTCATCATTGATTCTCATCATCCAAGATATTAGGCATTCTCTCATACTTTGGGTGAACCAACTCAAAATATCTGTGACCTCCTGCTGAATAAAATCCTCAGTTATTTCCCTAAACACTGTATTACCTCCTTGGCTCTCCTGTTTCTGCCTTTCTACTGGCCATACTTCTGCCTGAGAAAATTCTTCCTCTAAAATTATTTCACTTCCTTGGTCACTGTGGCAGCTAGGCTGGGTTTGTACAAAGGTCATATGTGCATTTCTTTTGTCAGCCTTCTGCTTCTTCTGAGCTAAATGCATAGCCTTTCCTTCTGCTTGAGACCCTTAGACTGCTCTTGTAAAGGAGGCCCCAGAAGGCTGAGAATTCCCTTGCAAACTAGTTAACTCTTTATCCACCTGAATTGTTTCTTTAAGCAGCTGTTCTGCTTTTACACATGATGTGGTAATTAATAAAATCCAGCCTCTCCTACTTGCCCCTGCCAACTCTTTCCCTGATCTTATTGGTATTCTTTGCAACACTTTTCCACATCCCCAGGGTCCCCATCCTCTAATCTTGCTTCCCCATTCTCACAGAGTCCTGTGCTTTTGGACTGTTCTCTTGCTAGCAATGAAAAAGTTAAATTGTCCCAATCTGGGATACTAGTTTTTTCCTCTAAATCCTTTATGGTTCCAAATAGAAATTTTTACACCCTGAGATCCTGTTCATGCCACCAAATGTATCACCAAGGCAATATTCACAGCACTGGTGGTGATTATGAATATGCCAGTGTAGCTCTCAATCACAAAGTATAAAAACCTCTCCATATAGAAGGGAGAAGAAAAACATTTATTCAGACACCAGAAAGTCAGATCTGTCATGGTGACCAAGAAGTTAATAAACATGATCACTGCAGGGAGCAAAGCCATTCCCAATCCTCTCCACCCCCCCCAGGCCTCTTCACAAGCAAACACTCACAACCTGAGCCTGAGCCTTGCTGCACCTGCTTGCTTGCATCCACTCTCCTCTGCCTGCATTGTCCTCACTCACTTCCTCCGAGTTCTGCTCCAGTCTTCCTGTTCCACCTGTTCAGTAAAGCTCTTCCTACCACATGTGACTTAGGTTTCCAGGTGATTTAAGCAGATCATATGACCCTATTAATGAATGAGAAAGGTCTTTCCATTTTAATTACTGATGAGGTACAAGCCCAAGCCAAGACCTCTTTTTCCCTTGGATTGGGAGAGCTTTTGTCCCATTTGTCTGAAGGGCTCCTGGAAAGTCTCATCTTTGGTGCGGGGGGTGGTGGGGTGGTGGGGGAAGGTAGGGGAGGTCCTTGGATTCCCCTTCCATTTCTCCCAGGCTATATACTCCCTATCTTCTAGTTAGCATTCTTTTAATATTCCTACCTTTGGTCCTATTACCAGCCACTCCCATAAAGATCCTCCCTAGAGTCTGTCTGTATTCACCCCAGGGTAATGATCACTCTCATACTGCCCCTATCAAGACCATCCCTGGGTCCCCTTAGTAGTTGGTGGCACCTGGATTCTTCACTCAATCCTCCATAAAGGGGCTCAGATTCAATCCAGTTCAGATTCTGTCTAGCTGAGATTCTATCTGGCCCGCTTGTGAATACAAGCATTACAAATGCTTAGGCTCCTTAATAGTCAACCCAATAAGATGAATCTTTAGTAAACTTTGTTTTTCTTTGGCTTTAAGAAGGCTTGTGTCGAATTCATTTGAATAGAATCCTGTGCGTCGGTGTTTTGAGGTCTCCTGCACCCTTGAACCTCAACATTACTAGTACACATCACACTCAATTTGGTATGAAAGTCTGTCTTACACTACAGGAAAGTAAGGGTTAAGGGGTTAAGTGGGGGCTGGGGAATGATAAAAGGGAGGGCAAATGGGAGGAGGGTTTAATTAGAAATAAACACTTTTGCATAGGGATAGGGTCAAAACAGAGAATAGAATAAACAGGGGGGCAGGATAGGATGGAGGGAAATATAGTTAGTCTTTTACAATATGACTGTTAAGGAAGTATTTTGCGTAACTACACATGTATAACCATTTGACTTGCTTGCCTTCTCAGTGGAGATGGGTGGGGAGGGAGGAAGGGAGAGTAGCTGGAACTCAAAGTTTTAAAAACGAATGTTAAAAATTGTTTTACATGCAAGTAGTAAATAAGATGTACAGATAATGGAGTATGGAAATCCATCTTGCCCTATAAGAAAATAGAGGGGATGGGGATATGTTGGGGTGTAAGCTGGTTTTCATGTGAACAGTCTCGGGTTAGGTAAGGTGAGGGTTTCTAAACTGCAGAGCTCTCACTAGGTCCCCCAAGGAACAGCTGGGAATTGAAGAGTGAATCACAAGCTATCTTGTTTTTCCACCTCTTCTCAGTGGAAACCTACTGGGGAGAGCATCCCACCCTTGAGATTGGTCCATGGTCTGAGCACACCTGTTGTTGATTGGCTAAGGGGCTGAGAGCATGCTGTCCATGACAAAGGCAACAATGGAGGAAAGATGGTAAATGTACACCCTGAATAGGTAAGTAGGAGAAGACATGTATAACAACAAGGACATCTAGCATTTATATGGCACTTTAAGATTTGTAAAACACCTTTAAGAATCGGAAATGATAAGCCATGTGTTGAGTGGTTGTGAATCTTGTGGACACCTAACACAAAAAAAAGAGTAATAAAAAGCAGTCCAGAAAAATTAACCAATGTGTCAATGGAGTCCATCAAGTATATGTAATGCCCCACTCCCATAAGTTCCTCCCCAACTTTTGAAAAGAAGGGAGAGAGGTGCAGGACTTTCTTCAACATATAGGGTTCCTCAAATGGAGGTCTCAACTCATCCAATGATAGGACAAAGAGGCTAAGTCAAAAAGAAAGCCAATGAACTCAAAAGACCCTTAAACATGAATGGGACTCCTCAAAGGGTCATTACCATGAGTTCCCAGTCATAGGATGTTATCAACTCTTCTTTGGTAGCATTAATAAGAAAGGTCACCGTTTTTCAAGAATGAAGAGTGGAATTAAGGCTGTGTGTTAAAGCTGGGTTGTGTAGATAAGTAGAGTCTGTGTAGATGATATGTAGTTCTGAACTACATACTTGTGGAAATAACTGGAAGAACTTTCATGACTCTACAAAAAAATTACTGAGCGAACTGCTACAGCCCTTCAGCGAAATTATCCCAAGAAAAAATGGCAGCCACTGGGACAGAGCTGATGGAAGTATCTAGCCTCATATTTTCAATGCACTGAAATTGCCTAGCTTCTCCCCAGGTGAAGGGTATTCATTCTAATATGTATAACATGTATTAATTTTGAGGATATGATTATGATGTATTCTCCTGCTTATGGAAAATTCAGTGGGGATTTATGCTATCACACTCCCCCACTCTTCATCTCATCCTGAGAAAGTGGTGATGCTTCCTGTCTCTTTAAAGAGTCAAATCTCCAATCCCTACTCTCACCAGCATTAACTGCACAAGAATTTAAACAGCCACTGTATTTTTTGCATTTATCAGACATATGGACAGATATAAGAATACAAAAGGGTATAGTGTCAGGAAGTAAAGATAAACACAGACAGCTAGAAGCTGAGAGGGACAGATTTCTCTTTCTTTTTGTCTTTTCCTCCCTAACTGAGAAGATAGCCAAGAAGGTTGTTAATGAATGTTCAATAGTTCAGATGAAAGTTAGGAACTTTATCCCTCAATTTTGTGGTGAAAGGCATAACACAGAGGTGACCCTGGTGGTTAAACTTTACCAAGAGACACCACTTGACTTTTGGCAATCTGTATATCCTATCACAGCTGATTGCCATTATCCTACAATACTATCTGTTAGTGTCCCAGAAGAAGAGAGAATAGGCATCAAAATATCAGATGCACATGCTTGACTCCACCTACCACCCTTTACATTAATGGGATACTAATTGGAATCTTCCAAATGATTCTTCCCAAAAATTTCAACTCAAAATTAAATTTCAGCTCTCAACTACAGCTTCAAAAATCTCACCAATTCCAATAGATATTGGAATAGAATAGGTTCAGTTGTTTCTGGTGTCTGATACCTCTTCAGAAAAAACCACTGGTCAGTGACTAATAAGCCAAAGGGATTACAATAATATAAGATAAAATCATTGTGAAATAACAAATTACATTGGGACTGCTAGAATAACTAAATCACATTTATTTGGACCTTACCAAAATATTATCCCTTGAATATAGTTCAATGCAGTATAATGGAACTGAAATTCCATCAAAAATGCCTTTTACTACAGTTCTTACTAGACTTCACATAGATTCTTATTTTTTTCTTAATATAAATTTATTTATGTAGCTTTTTAAATTCATTTTCACAAAATTTTGGGTTCCAAATTTTCTCCCCATTTGTCTCCTCCCCCCACCCCAATACACCGAGCATTCTAATTTCTCCTATCACCAATCTGCCCTCTCTTCTATCATTCCTCCCTTCTCTTGTCCCAATCTTCTCTTTTGTCTTGTAGTGCCAGATAACTTTCTATTCCCCATTAACTGTATTTCTTATTTCCTAGTAGCAAGAACAATACTCAACAGTTGTTCCTAAAACTTTGAGTTCCAACTTCTCCCCATCCCTCCCTCCCCACCCATTCCCTTTGGGAAGGCAGGCAATTCAATATAGGTCATATCTGTGTAGTTTTGCAAATGAATTCTATAATAGTCATGTTGTGGAAGACTAACTATATTCCCCTCCATCCTATCCTGCCCCCCCCCATTGTTTCTATTCTGTCTTTTGATCCTGTCCCTCCCCAAGAGTGTTGACTTCAAATTGCTCCCTCCTCCCATTGCCCTCCCTTCCATCATCACCCCTACCCTACTTATCCCCTTCTCCCCCACTTTCCTGTATTCTAAGATAGGTTTTCATACCAAAATAAGTGTGCATTTTATTCCTTCCTTTAGTCGAATATGATGAGAGTAAACTTCATGTTTTTCTGTCAGCTCTCCTCTTTTTCCCTCCGCTAAAAATTCTCCTGCTTGCCTCTTGAATGAGATATAATTAACCCCATTCCATTTCACCCTCTCTCTTCCCACTACATTTCTCTCTCACCATTTACCTTAATTTCTTTTAAAATATGGTCCCATCCTATTCAATTCACTCTGTGCTCTCTATCTCTGTATGTGCGTGCATGTGTATTTCTGTGTGCACATGAACATGTGTACATGTGTGTGTGTGCATGTGTGTATGTGTGTGTGTGGTCCTACCAACTACCCATATACTGAAAAGTTTTAAGAGTTACAAGTATTGTTTTTCCATGTAGGAATGTAAACAGTTCACCTTTGGTAAGCCCCTTATGATTTCTCTTTGCTGTTTGCTTTTTCATGCTTCTTCTCATTCTTGTGTTTGAAGGTCAAATTTTCTTTTCAGCTCTGGTCTTTTCATCAAGAATGCTTGGAAGTCCTCTATTTCATTGAAAGACCAGTTTTTCCCCTGAAGTATTATACTCAGTTTTGCTGGGTAGGTGATTCTTGGTTTTAGTCCTGGTGCCTTTGACTTCTAGAGTATCCTATTCCACACCCTCCGATCCCTTAATGTAAAAGCTGCTAGATCTTGAGTTATCCTGATTGTATTTCCATAATACTGGAATTGTTTCTTTCTAGCTGCTTGCAATATTTTCTCCTTGAGCTGGGAATTCTGGAATTTGGCCACAGTGTTCCTAGGAGTTTCTCTTTTTGGATCCTTTTCAGGCGGTGATCAATGCATTCCTTCAATACTTATTTTGCCCACTGGTTCTAGAATATCAGGGCAGTTTTCCTTGATAATTTCATGAAAGATAATGTCTAGGCCCTTTTTTTGATCATGGCTTTCCAGGTAGTCCCATAATTTTTAAATTGTTTCTCCTGGATCTATTTTCCAAGTCAGTTGTTTTTCCAATGAGATATTTAACATTATCCTCCATTTTTTCATTCCTTTGGTTTTGTTTTGTTATTTCTTGGTTTCTCAGAAAGTCATTAGCCTCCATCTGTTCCATTCTAATTTTCAGAGAACTGTTTTCTTCAGTGAGCTTTTGAACCTCTTTTTCCATTTGGCTAATTCTGCTTTTGAAAGCATTCTTCTCCCCATTGGCTTTTTGAAGCTGTTTTGCCAATTGAGTGAGCCTATTTTTCAAGGTGTTATTTTCTTCAGCCTTTTTTTGGGGTCTCCTTTAGCAAGGCATTGACCAGTTTTTCATGCTTTTCTTTCATCTCTCTCATTTCTCTTCCCAGTTTTTCCTCCACCTGTCTAACTTGATTTTCAAAATCATTTTTGAGCTCTTCCATGGCCGAGCCCATTGGATATCTATTTTGGATGTTTGGGATACAGAGACATTGACTTCTATGTCTTTACCTGATGGTAAGCATTGTTCTTCCTCATCAGAAAGGAAAGGAGGAAACATCTCTTCCCCAATAAAGTAGCTCTCTATGGTCTTATTTTGCTTCCTTTTTCTGGGCATTTTCCCAGCCAGTTACGTGACTTCTGAGATTCCTCTTCACCCCTGCCTAGATCTGCCCAGCTAGTGCTTGGCATCTGAGATTCAAATGCTGCTCTCCAGCCTCAGGGCTTTCAGTGGCTGCTGTGGCTGCTCTTCAATGTGAGCTTAAGTTCTGGTGCTGGGGTGGGGCAGGGCCGCCTGCCAGGCTCAGTTCCCTCAGGGGGTTTATGCAGAGACCTTCAGTAATGGATCTGAGGTCTTGTCTGCTTCAGGAGCCCCTGGCCACCACTGCCTCTGCTGCTGCCTCCCGAGGGAGCCTGAGTTATGGAGCCACCCCTCTCCCCTCTCGGCCAGCCCAGAAGTCTCTCTCATTGACCTGTAGCTCCTGTGCGTGGAGGGACCTTTGTGGCCACTGGAGATTCCATCCCTGTAGCCTGCTCAGATCTACTTCTCTGGGGGCCATGCACCCAGGGCAGGGTTGCGCTCTGCTGTCCAGTGCGTGACAGGCCTTTGGTGTCAGTTTTTCAGGGCTCTCTGGAACAGAAATCTCTCCTCTGTTGCATTGCTGCACAGCTTCCACTGCTTCAGAATTTGTGGGGAATTCTTTTTACAGGAAATTTATGGGCTGCAGGTTTGGAGCTAACATATGTGAGTCTTTCTACTCTGCCATGTTGGCTCCTCCCTCCTTCACATAGAGTCTTGGATGTCAAATCTGAAAAGGATTTTGGAGATGATTAGATAGTTTGCCTTACACTTATCTTACAGATATGGAAACTAAGGCCAAAAATGATGAAATTATTTACCCAAGGTCATACAGACAGTGACAGAACAAAAAAAAGTCTTCTAATTCTCTGGGTAGTACTATTTTCCCCCATATTAAATATGGAAGGAACTTTTAAAGACTCCAATTTAACTGCCTCATTTATATAGATGTGGCAGCTAAGTCTCAGAGAATTAAAGAGACTTGCTCAAAGATAGGAAGTATCTTGGTTGTATAGTCATACTAGAATCCAGATCTCCTGGCTCTCTTTTCAGTGCTCTTTCTACTCTATGGTGCATAACGTTTGCCACTACACAGTATCTAAAACAGATCCTGGATGACAGAGTTATAATAATGGGTGGTAACTGATGAATACCTGAGTGATTGTACTGGTCTTAGGGGTATCCAGGGACCTACCTACCAAGTTACTACTTTCCTCTATTCCCTGTAGCCCCATGGCATGAGCCATTGTAGCTCTGGTCTTCCATTTCCTCAGTGAGGAAATTGATGCATAAAGAAATTGTTCGACTATATAACAGAAATGACCCTTTCGTCCACCCTACGAATTTAAGGATACTTTTGCTTCCATGTTCCCTTCCTAGAATGAATGGTTCAACTCTGATAGGATTGTGGTTGACTATTTGTTTTTCTTGTGGTCTCAAGGATGTGACCACACTATTTTTTTCCTTTTAAAAACAATTAGTTTTTAGTTTTTAACATTCACTTTTGTAAGATTTTGAGTTCTAAACTTCCCCCCTTCCCCTCCACTCCCTCCTCCCCAAAACGGCATGCAATCTGATATAGGCTGTATATGTATAACCATTTTAAACATGTTTCCACTTTAGTCATGTTGTAAAAGAAGAATCAGAACAAAAGGGAAAAAAACAAGAGGAAAAAAAAAAGAAGAGAGAAAAGAGTATGCCTTGATCTGCCTTCAGACTCCATAGTGCTTTTTCTGGATATGGATGGGATTTTCCATCATGAGACTCTTGGAATTTTCTTAGGTCGTTGCATTGCTGAGAAGAGTTAAGTCTACCAAAACTGGTCACTGAGCAATGTTGTTGTTCCTGTGTTCTCCTGGTTCTGCTCACTTCACTCAGTACCAGTTCAAGCAAGTTCTTTAGATGTTTCTGAAATCTGCCTGCTCATCATTTCTTATGGAACAATAATATTCCCTTACATTCATATGTCACAACTTGTTCAGTCATTCTTCAACTTATGACCATCCTCTCAATTTCCAATTATTGGTCACCACGAAAAGAACTGCTATAAACATTTTTATGCATGTGAGTCCTTTCCTCTTTTTTATGACCTCTTTTGGATACAGATCAAGAAGTGGTATTGCTGGATTAAAGGGCATGCACAGTTTTATAGCCCTTTGGGCACAGTTCCAAATTACTCTCCAGAATGGTTGGATCAGTTTACAACTCTACCACAGTGCATTAGTGTTCCAATTTCCCCACATCTTCTCCAATATTTATCATTTTCCTGTTTTGTCACGTTAGCCAATCTGATAGGAGTGATGTGATACCTCAGAGTAGTTGTGACTTGCATTTCTCTAATCAATAGTGCTTTACAGCAGTTTTCATATGACTATGGATAGCTTTTATTTCATAATCTGAAAACTGCCTGTTCATATCCTTTAATCTCTTATCAGTTGGGGAATGACTTGCATTCTTATTAATTTTACTCAGTTCTCTATATATTTCAGAGATGAGGCCATTTTTAGAGACACCGGTTATAAAAATTGGCTTTGTTTCTGCAAAATCTTTCTAAATTAATGTAATCAAAATTATCCATTTTGAATTTCACAATGTTATCTCTTTTATTTGCTCATAAATTTTTTCCTTCTTCATAAATCTGAAAAGCAAACTATTCCTTGCTTTCCTAGTTTTCTTGTAGTATCTCCTTTTATGTCTAAATCATGTACCCATTTTGATCTTATTTTGGTATACAGTGAAAGATGTTGGTCTATGCCTATTTTCTGCCACACCATTTTCAGTTTTCCCAGCAGTTTTTGTCAGATGGTAAGTTCTCCTATCACACTATTGCATTCAGCCTTGGATTAAAGAAATTTTTTGACTCAGCAAAGCTGACACTTCCTCCTGTACAGTACATTCTTGTTCTTTTGGCAAAGGGATGTATGAGTAGCTGGAGGATTCTGATAACAGCTGGCTGGTAGGGGAATTGCTCAAGTTCTACTTAATACTTTCACCTGAAAGTGGAGAAATATTGAGAACAAAAGTTAAGAGTCCACTCCAACTTTTTACTCTTCAGATTTGTGCTTTTAGAACTATTTAAAGCATACCCTCAAAGATCACTGAGACACAAGAATAGGAAATGAACTCCGTGATGGAAATGTACAGTCAGACTGTGTCCCACTTTTGAAGGCACTGTGCCACTTTGCCAAAGCTCTGTCAAAGAGAGAGCACAGTGTTAATGACTTGCTCCTTTGGCTTCCATAGCTATGAAATGTGAAACAGAAAAACTCTCTTGCTTCCTTTGAAAGAAGATGCTTCTCTCTCAGACCCCAGCACTACCTCCCTGACTTGACTTTCTGTCTACTTATTAGCATCTTAGAATCTCAGAACTGAAAGATAGGTGAGCTCATCTAGTCAAAATTTCTGCCCAATTCATGATTTCTCTTTGCAACAACTTCTATTGTCTATTTAATTTTGATAATGGAGGGTTTATTACCTCCTGAGAGGTGCTATTCTACTGTTGGGTGCTTCCAATTATCTTGAAGTTTTTCTTTATATCAAATGGAAATGCCATTTATCTATTGTATGTGACACAGTGGATAGAGAGGTGACCTCAAAACCATGGTCTGAGTTCAAGTCCAAACTCTGAAACATGCTACCTGTGTGGCCCCAGACAAGTCATTTGACTTTTGTGTGCTGGGAAACTTTTTTTTTTGGGGGGGATGCAACTGGATTTAAGTGACTTGCCCAGAATCACACAGCTACTACATGTCTGTAGTGCTAGGCAATTTTCTAAAATTCTAAGTTGTAGAGAAGGCACAGAGGATTGATCCTCACTAAGAGCTCCCCATAGCAGTGAAATCAGGTCTAGCTCCTAATATTATTCTTTTAAAGCTTACAGAGTATTTAGCAGATTATTTCATTTTGGTTTTTATAAGATCCCTGTAGGAAAGGTACTACAGGTATTAATTTCCTCATTTTACAGATGTTTAACTAAGTTTCACAGAGTTTAGGTGAGGAGGCAGCAAGGTACAGAGGAAAGAACACAGGTTCCAGGGTCAAGGGACTTGAGTTTAAATCCTACACTATCTGTACAACTTGAATATGTCACTCGATCTTCAGTTTCTTCAACTCTATAATGACAGGTTTGGACTAGATGGATTCTGGGGCACATTCTATATCCAGATCTGTGATCTTATGGTTTTTTACAGATTCACAGACACAAAATGTCAGAAGCAGAATTTGAACCCATAACTCCCAAGTCCAACGTTCTCACAACCAGATCAAGCTGTGTTGCAAGACTTTCTATCCATCCCTTGAAATTTCAGCTTTTACACCTAGAAAGAAAAAGCTGGATCCTTTCTCTACTTGGTAGTCCTTCAAATATTTTAAAGTCATTACATTTCCCCCGAGTCTTCTCCATATTAAACACCTTTGACTCCTTCAATCTTTCTTTATAAAATGTAGCTTCAAGTTATCTTGTCATCCTTAGTCACATTTCTCTAGAAAGGTTTTGATGTGTCAGTGTCTTTTCTAAAGTGAGACTCCTCAAACTTACCACATTATTCTTTGTTACCTGACATATTGTAGTAGGTCTAGCAACAATCTCATTTTTAACATTACATTTCTATTGATTTAGCCTAAGATTGAATTAGCCCTTTTGATTGATTCATTGTGCTACTCATTCCTACTGAGCTTGACTACTCTCATATATTGTAAAACCTCCCCAACGTCAACAAATCGCTAACAAGAAAAACATGGAGGAAAAAAAAATTGACTAGGGCATTTATCGGAGTTTACATGTCTGGTATAAATCTTATTTAAATACAATACACACACAATCCAAGACAGCACCTCATGTCATTGGTCCCCTTTGAAAATGAAGGACTGAAAACATAAATCTGCTCTGTGTAACGATGATTCACAGATAGTGCATTATGGTTTACAAAATGCTTTGGCAACCCCTGTGAGTTGGTGGTCCAAGTATTATCATGCTCATTTTGCAGATAAGAAAAGAGAGACTCCTAATGGTTAAATGAGTGCTAGCTAGCCCTGACAAAATATAAGAGCTTTGGTAGCAAGAACTTTGCTGTTTTGCCTCTT
Organism: Bettongia penicillata ogilbyi; assembly: GCA_023548195.1. Classification (NCBI taxonomy): domain Eukaryota; kingdom Metazoa; phylum Chordata; class Mammalia; order Diprotodontia; family Potoroidae; genus Bettongia; species Bettongia penicillata. Next base: position 527,139 of record JAJHZJ010000280.1, read on the forward strand.
GTGTTTAGAGTTCTGAATGCTTAACAAATAATTAAAATAAATCAGGTAATTTCTCTAAGTTCCTCAGGGAAAGTTTATACAGACATGTTATAATGTTGTTTGTGATATAATCGCTCCCAGATATACCCAGCGGAGATTCAGTTGAACCCATAACTCTCAAGCTCAATGTTCTCACAACTTAGAGAAATTGCCCAGGAGGTAGGTCCTATTATTTCCCCCCGTTTTGTTGTTATTAGTCTTTTTTTCAGTTGTGTCCATTTTTTTTCTGAGCCCATATAGAGATGAGATGATTAATAGGTCCTGAGTTCCATGAGAGAGTAAACTCAGGTTACCAGTTCTGCACATTTCCTCAGTTTCTCTTCAATGACTCATCACACAGGTGTTCTTAGATGAGTAGTCTCTTGTCGCTGTATCATTACATTTTACCAGAGAAAATTATAGGACCATAGATTTAGACCTAGACAGAACCTTGGAAGAAGCCATCAAATGCAATTCCTTTATTTTACAACTGAGGAAATTGAGACACAAAGAGGATAAGTGACTTGCTCACAATCACACAACCAGGAATTTTCTGAAGCAGGAGTTGAGCCTATTACAGAGCATTTATGGAGTACCCACTCTTTATAAAGCTAGGGTCCATGAGACCATTTTGAAATGATGAGAACAAAGAAAACATTGTATTTATTGTTTTAAGAACAATTTTGAGCAAATATATCATTTTGTTTATTATAAATACCAAAATTAAGGACCTGTGAAGGAAATGCTATCTTCTTCAAGATAAAGAACTGATAAATAGAAGTATATGCAGAATAATTATATATCATGCATATTACATATATATGTATACATACTTATATACACACACATCTTTGCATCTAACAGTAGCCAACTCTGAGGGGAGAAAAAATACATTCATATTTATAATTATATATTTAAAAGGAATAGTAAGTTGCACATAATAGATCTGCAGTTTCATGTGCAATCATCTTTTATTTATATTATGTTATTGAAATGCTTGTTTTATTCCATAAATTAAAAATTTAAATAAATAAATAAAAATTTAAAAGGAATGATAGAAAAAGAAAAAAGGTAAAGGCACAGTCCCTACCTCTTAAAAACATCATGGTTTACTGGAAAGAGGCAGCTGGATGGCACAGTGGATAGAGTGCCTGACCTGAAGTCAAGAAGACACTTTTTTATGGATTTTCAAATCTGGCCTCAGACACTTGCTAGCTTGACCCTGGGCAAGTCGATTAACCCTACTTTCCTTAGTTTCCTCATGTGTAACATGAGTTGGAGGAGAAAATTGCAAACCCATTCCAGTATCTTTTCCAAGAAACCAAATGGGGTCACTGACTGAATAACAATATTGAAAAAACCTTAGGAGCAAGAATCAGAGGCCTCTGCCACTGAAGAGCTTTATAAGACAAATCACTTCAGTTCAATGGGTCTCAGTATCAGTCTCAACTCAAGGACCACATTCTACCTCTTCCAGATTTCTCTAGTTCTTTCAAGAGCACCATCATCCTTTCAATCGCCCAGAATAGGTGTCATTGATAGCTTATTTACAATGCCAAATCTTCTGCTCCCTGCGTTACAGCCCTTCTTTTCTGCATTTGAGCAAGGATATACATAGATCAGCAAAGCAATGGATTAACTACAGTTATCACCCTAAAAATACGTAGTAAACAGAAAAGTAAGTAAGCTCTGGGAGATTGTTTCCAGCTCTCCTCTCCTTCCCTTCACAGCTGTCCAAGCAGGGTACTTGCTCTCACTCGGGCGGCTTCAGGGGTCCGCACCCCTCGCTTGCAAGGGTGAGTTTATCAAGCGCATCAGCCCATTTTCACTGGTTCCTTGGTTGAGGAGTAGGAGATGATGAAAAAAACATCTTTCTCCAGCACCTTAATTTCCTTGGCAATGCCAGGACTACACACATCTCCTTTGTATGTTTTTTTTGGCCTATACATATATAAATGTTGGAATATAAGCTTCTTGAGGGCAGACCAGCCGCATACCTAGCACACAGTAGGTGCTTAATAAACACTTGCCTGAGTGATTCATAAATTCTTCCCTGATTCTTCTAGCTGCCTCCCAAATCACTTTGTATTTGTTTTGCATATATTTTGAATATATTGATAGATAGATGATAGGTGATAGATAAATAAGTAGATGATCAAACAATGGAGAAATGAATATAAGATATAGATAGAAAGATAGATAAATGTTTCTCCCTCCAGAGAATGTGACCTTTGTGAATGTAGCGATTATTTCATTTATTCCCTATTTTTGTATCCCCACTGCCTAGCACAACTTCTGGTACATAGAATAAGATGATATTTTTAAAGGGCTTAGCACAGTGCCTGGCACATAGCAGGTGCTGTATTAATGCTGGCTATTGTTATTACAACACATTGTCTCTCTATTACTTAGGTTAAAAATCTTGGTTTTATTCTTGATTCTTTCCTCATACTCACCCCCGTATCCAATTAACAACCCTATAATGACCTCTAAGTGTTCAAGTAAAAGAGAGTCAAAACCATACTGCAAACTTCATTGTTGCCACAGTTTAAAAAAAATGCCACAGCTACCCCAACTTTTAGCAACTGCCACCCTGATCAGTCAGCAATCATCAACATTGAGACAAGACTCTTCACAGCAAAAAAATTAGGACTCACTGATGGCTCAGATAACAGCACTTTTTTAAGCAATAAAATATTTTAATTAAGATATATACTTTTTTTAGCCATAATATTGCTGCACACTTAACAGACTACAGTGTAATATAAACATAACTTTTATGTGCACTGGAAAACAAAAAAAATTATGTGACCTAACTTTATTATAACATTTGCTTTATTTCAGTGGCCTAGAACAAAATCTGCAATATATCTCAGGTATGCCTGTATAATAGTATAAGTGCTTATAAGTGTCTATTGACTTACTGACTGAGGAAATATTATGGCTGAGTGTAATAATTACACTTTATTCTAATCCCACCTCAGCCACTAATGTCTATAACTTTCAGCAAGTAGAATGTCCTCTTGGGGTCTATATTCAATAAAATTCCATGTCTTGTTGATTTTATTTCTTTACAATATTCTTTGTATATATCCCCTTTACTCTAATCACAATGACCCAAGTTTAGACTCACATCACCTTTCACCTGGACTATTGAAATGGACTCCTAATAACTCCCTTTTTACAATCTCTCAATCCATCTAGATCAACAGTTACCAAAATAACCTTTCCAAAGCAGTTTTTACTATGTCATTCTCTTGTTCAAAAGTTTCCCTCAGTTCCCCTTTTCCTCTCACATTTATTCCACGTAAATTCTCACATATTCCACATTCTCACATAAAGTCCTTTACCATCTGTCTCCACCCTCACTGTTCAGACCTATTTCACATTACTTTTTCTCTAAGCAATTTATATTCCAGCCAATCTTTACTATTTGTTTTCCCTTGAAGTTAAAATTCCATCTTCTGACTGTGTAATCACCTATGCTGTCCCTCTTGTGTAGAATGTACTCACTTCCAACTCTCAGAGTCCTTCATTTGTTTAAGGCTTAGCCCAGGTGCCACCCACTCTGTAAAAGACTTTACGGATGCCCCTAGTTATGAGTGTCCTCATCCTCCTCAAAAAATCTTTTATCTGGTTACATGCCTTAACCTCCCTTGAAATGTAAGCCCCTATATGGTAGGGACTATTTAAAAATGTCTGTGTTTGTATCCTCAGCACTTAGTATACCGCCTTATTGTATGTATTGTATTGTGTTTAGCAAATGTGTTTTGAAATTTGGAACTGTAATGTCGGTTTGTACGGAATACTGGAACATATTCTCTGCCTGCTTTTGGTTGAATTTGGTGGGACCTTATTGGGGGTGGGGGGAGAAGCAAGAGGACAAAATTCTGGCTACATAATGACTCATAGTTGAGAGTACCCTAATTGGTTCTTGAACCAGAAGAGATATTGATTCAAGGGACTTTTAAAAGAGGAGACAACTTCTGGCTGGAGCCAGTAGTGGTGCCAATGTCTACTGGAGTGGCTAATTACATTGGTGAAAAGAATAGTCTGGTTTCCAGGGAATTATCTGCTTCAGAGAGTTTAGTCACCATGAGAAGAGGATCTGAGACTGGATAAATTGCCAGCAGATTAATTTTGGGAAAGAATTAGATAATGCCCAGCAGAGATGAAATGTAGGATGACTAATCAACAGCTTTGCAAAAAATCAGCAGGATCTGTTTTAGGTTACATTGAAGCTCTATTACCAGACTCCTGGCTAATTGTATCAGCAATTAGAAATTAAATTGCTGAATTCCATTCCAATCATTCTCTCAATGGAAAATGTGATTGTCTTATGCTTATGATTTCTTTCTGTGTGGGAATAAATGACCTATCATATGTTTGTTTCTTACTATGTACTTGCCCTTTTGGGGAGACTCAGACAGGAGCCATAATGTTTGCCATAGTTAGGATTTAAAAAGTAGGGGTTTTATGTGACCCTACTCCCCTTAATTAAAGGGCAACCTCCCTCTTAAATGAATTTGGGACAAACCTCAATGACTTGGCAAATGACAAGGAGTCCTAATAAGTCCCAGGTTAACCTACAAGAAGTCTCAAAACTGTTTACATCCTTTGATTCAGAGATCATATTATTGGGAATATATCCCAAGGAGAAAGAAAGGAAGGAATGAAGGAAGGAAGAAGGGAAAGAAAGAAGTAAGAAAGAATGAAAGAAAGAGAGAAAGAGGAGGGAAGGAAGGAAACAAATGAAGAAAAGTCCCAGGTATGCCAAAATACAGATAGCAAGATATGTGGCAGAAAATTGGCAACAATATGTGTGTCCATCAATCAGAAACTGGATGAACATATTGTGGCAAGAGAATCTATTGCATTGTTGGAAATTATAAATGAGAGATTCAGAGAAGTTTGGGAAGCTTTGTATAAACTGATTCTGAGTGAATTATGCAGAAGTAGGAGAACAATGGACCCGGTGACTAAAATAGTACGTTGTCGCTCAATCGTTTTCAATTCTTTGTGACCCCATTTGGGATTTTCTTGGCAAAGACACTGGAGGGGTTTGCCATTTTCTTCTCCAGAACATTTTATAGATGAGGAAACTGAGGTAAACAGGGTTAAGTGACTTACTCAGAGTAACATAGCCAGCAAATGTCTGAGGCCAGATTTGAACTCAAGAACATGGGTCTTTCTGATTCCAGGCCCATTACTCTATCCACTGTGCCCTTGATTAATGATTAAATTTTCTTCTTAACTTATTGTTGTTGAGTAGTTCAGTCATATCTGACTCTTCATGATTCTGTATGGGGCTTTCTTTTCAAAGATACTCGGGTATCTTGCCATTTCCTTCACAAGTGAATTAAGTTTATTAGAGGTTAAATGACTTGCCCAGGGTCTGAGACCAGATTTGAACTCAGATCTTCCTAACTCCAGGTCCAGTACTTTATCCATGAAGCCACCTACTTGTCACCTAAATGGTATAAATGTAAATGAAGTGAAAGACAGCTGAACTCTGATTAATCATCCTGACCAATCTTGGTCTAAGATAACAGATAATGAAACAAACTCTCATCTCCCTGTGGAGGTGATTGAGGTTGAGAGAAGGAGGAGGGACTATAGATTTGGAATTTCACATACACTCTCACAAAAGATTGCCACATTGATTTGTTTTGATTAATTGCTTTGTTGTGTTGGTACAAGGCAAAGTTCAGTGGCATAGAAGTACTGGGAAGTGGATATAGTTTAAGATGAAAAGTATGAATACTTTTTTAAAAGAATCAGCAAATAAAAAATTATATGTAATTTAAAAAAAATGAACCACAAACAAAAGTTTGAAGGAAAGACAAGAAGAATAGACAGAAGAATGGAGGAAATTTGTAATTTACTACTATGGTATAGATGTACAGATACTTTAGAAACCCTAGGGAAAAATTACTCTAAGAAAGAACAATGGCATTATCTAATCTCTTGTCACTCAAACTACCCACACTACTTTTTCTACATGAAATAGTGGTGCAAACAATTGTTTGTGTTGCCCCAATTGGAAAAAAATAATTTTTTCTTTTTCCATCAACTTGGTGATTGTATGCAATCAAAGGAGATTAAGAGCAGTTGGCTGCGAATTTTTCCTCTCTTGATTCTGTGATATGTGAGGGAAACAACCAATTTCTCTTTATTTTTAGAAAAGGAAAATGAGATAAATAAAACTTTTTATGAATGGCCATTTCTCTCAATAAAGCAAGAAAGGTTAAAATAAGAATATGCTGCAAAAGTAGACCAAAGAACACCAATCCAATCCTTTCAATATTTTAGGACACAAAATGAAATTGGAAAGGCTTATATTTATCTACAAAAATTATCCTTCCTCCATGGCAAAAACTGTGACTCTTCTCCTCTGAGTAAGCAATACCTTGTGAATCCACAGTCTTTAAAATATTTTCCCCCAGTGTTTCTTAACCATATGATAAAAATTGAATTATTATCCTTAATGCCTCACAAAATATTCTTCTTCAATGTAATTGTATACCTTCCATTTCTTTTCCTATTTCTCAATATTGTCTTTAGTTAAACTCTACTTTTTTTCTTCAAATTGCATTCTGGGGATAATGAACATCAAATTTAACCTTATAAACTCCTAGGATTTTAAAAAAATATGCCAGCAATTCCATCAATTTGGCATTAGTCTTGAGATGTCCCTCAACAGAAATTTGCAATATCCCAAATTCAACTTGGTCCCCAAGGTATAGTGTAAGAAACTCAGTACAATTTTCTATACATTATAGGTGCTCAGTTGATGCTAATGGTGAAAATAAAACTCACTAATAATGGTAATGAACATTTACACAGTATTTTAAGGTTTGCAAGGTACTTTACAAATGTTATCTTCTTTTATCCTGACAATAACCCATGGAATTAGGTGCTATTGGGGATAATAATCCCCAATTTGCAGATGAGGAAACTGAAGCAAATAGAAGACAAGTGACTTGACCAAGTCACACAATGAGGAAGTGTCTGAGGCTAGATTTACCGTGGTTCTTTTTCTTCATCTTCACATTCTGTTATACAAGGACAAAGAAAAATGCCAATTAAACAGATAATTCATACCTCTATCTCACAATTCTTAAAACTTTCATCCTTGTTCTGAAAGAACAGAGGATTGACAGGGTCTAAAACATTCAGATTATCCATTATGGTGACATTTCCCAAATAACTGTTTATTTCACATTGCCTGTACATAGGAAGACTTAAAGATGGATTTCAAAAATTTCCATTGGTACAGTACAGGAATTACTGGTTATTTACCACCAAATTCAGGACCCTTTCCACTGTTGCACACTGCTTCCAACCTCTGATTTCATGGAGTGTTTGCTACTTAATCATCTGTGTAAATTACATATTTTTTACTTTCTATTTTTTTAAACAGAAAAAGTATTTTATTTCTGATAAAATTGTAATGGCAGAATACTAAAAGTGCAGAGATTTTCTTTTTTTTTAATTTTTAAAAATAATTTTATTTATTTTCAGTGTTCTACAATCACTACCATACAACTTAGATTTTCCCCTCCACCCATCTTCTTCCTCCCTCCCTGAGATGGCATAGAATTTTATATAGATTCTACACATACATTCCTATTAAATAGAATTTCACTATAGTCATGCTATAGAGAAGAATTAAAACGAATGGGAGAAATCATATAACAAACCAAAATGTAATACAAAAGAAAATGATGTGCTACATTCTGCAATTGAATTCCATAGCTCTTTCTTTGGATATGGAAGGCATTTTGCTTTAAAAGACCCCTGGGAAATTTTTAAGTCCTTGCATTACAGTGAAGTTCCAAGTCTACCAAAAAAACTCTCACACACTGTGGTCGTTGCTGTGCACAAAGTTCTCCTGATTCTGCTCCTTTTGCTCACCATCAAATCATGTAAGTCTTTCCAGGCCTTTCTGAAGTCTTCCTGTTCATTATTTCTTATAGCGCAATAGTATTCCATTACATTTATATACCATAATTTATCCAGTCATTCCCTAATTGATGGGCATCCCCTTGATTTCCAGTTTTTGGACACCACAAAGAGTACTGCTATAAATATTTTTGTGCATGTGGGACTCTTTCCCCTTTTTATGATCTCTTGGGGATACAGACTTAGAAACAATATTGCTGGGTCAAAGAGTATGCATATTTTTATAGCCCTTTGGGCATAGTTCCAAATTGCTCTCCAGAATGGTTGGATCAGGCCACAGCTCCACCAACAATGAATTAGTGTTCCAACTCTCCCACATCCTCTCCCACATTAACATTTTCCTGATCTGTCATATTTGCCAATCGGATGATAGGTGTGATGTGGTACCTCAGAGTTATTGTGATTTGCAGCTCTCTAATCAGTAGTGATTTAGAGCATTTTTTCATATGACTATGGATATCTTTAATTTCTTCTCTGAAAACTGCTTGTTTCCTCTGACCATTTATCAATTGGGGAATGACTTGTATTTTTGTACATTTGACTCAATTCTCTATATATTTTAGAAATTAAGGTTTTATCACAGACACTAGCTGTAAAAATTCTTTCTCAGTTTTCTGCATCCCTCCGAATGTTGATTGCATTGGGTTTAGTTTTGCAAAACTTTTCAGTTTAATGTAATCAAAATTATCCAACTTGCACTTCATAATGCTTTCTATCTCTTCTTTAGTCAAAAATTCTTCCCTTCTCCATAAATCTGATAAATACACTATTCTTTGCTATAACTAGCTCATGTACCCATTTGGACTTTATTCTTGTGTCTGGCATTGGACTATGCCTAGGTTCCTCCATAGTGTTATCCAGTTTTCCCAGCAATTTTTGTCAAACAGTGAGTTCTTATCCCAGAAGCTGGGGTCCTTCGGTTTATCAAGTAGTAAATTGTTATATTCATTGCCTACTGCATCTTGAATACTCAGCATATTTCACTTGTCTACCCTTCTGTTTCTTAGGCAGTACCAAGTGGTTTTGATAATTGCTGCTTTATAATACAATTTGAGATCTGATAGAAGTAGGCCACCTTCCTTAGCATTTTTTTTTCATTAGTTCTCTTGCAATTCTGGACCTTTTGTTTTTTTCAGATGAATTTTGATATTATTTTTTTCAGCTCTAGAAAATAATCATCCAATAGTTTGATTGGTATGACACTAAATAAGTAAAGTAATTTAGGTAAAATTGTCATTTTTATTATATTAACTTGAGAAACCCATGAGCAATTGATGTTTTTCCACTTACTTAGATCTGACTTTATTTGTGTGAAAAGTGCTTTGTAATTGTGTCCATATAGTACCTGGGTTTGTTTTGGCAGGTAAAATCCCAGAAATTTTTTAGTGTCTGTCATAAATTTGAAAGGGATTTTTCTTTCTATCTCTTGCTGTTGGACTTTGTTACTAACATATGGAAATGCAAATGATTGGTGTGGGTTTATTTTGTAACCTGCAACTTTGTCAAAGTTGTTTAGTATTTCAAGTAATTTTTTTTTTTACTGGAATCTCTTGGGTTCTCTAAGTATATAATGATATCATCTGCAAAGAGTGATAACTTAGTTTCTTCTTTGCCTATTATTCTTCATCTTCCCTAATTGCTACAGCTAACATTTCTAGTACCATACTGAATAGCAGTGGTGGTAATGGACATCCTTGTTTCACCCCTGATCTTATTGGAAGTGCATCTAGCTTATCCCCATTGCATATAATGCTTGCTGAAGGTTTTAGGTAGATACTTATTATTATTTTAAGGAAAGTTCCCTTTATTCCTATGCTCTCCAGTGTTTTTAATAGGAATGGGTGTTGTGTTTTGTCAAAAACTTTTTCTGCATCTCTTGAGGTAATCATGGGTTTTCTGTTAGTTTTGTTGCTGATATGATCAATGATGCTAATAGCTTTCCCAATATTGAATCATCCCTGCATTCCTGGTATGGATCTTGCCTGTTCATAACCTATTATTCTCATGATAAACTGCTGTATTCTTTTTGCTAAAATCTTATTTAAAATTTTTGCATCTATATTCATTAGTGAAATTGGTCTATAATTTTCTTTCTCTGTTTTGTCTGTCCCTGGTTTAGGTAACAAAATCCTATTTGTATCATAAAAAAATTTAGAAAGACCAATTTTACCAAATAGTTTATATAATACTGGACTTAACTGATTTTTAAATGTTTGATAAAATTCACTTGTAAATGCCCCCGGCCCTGGAGATTTTTTCTTTCTTTTCTTTTCTTTTAGAAATTTATTTGTTAAACTTTTTACATTCATTTTCACAAAATTTTGGGTTGCAAATTGTCTCCCCTTTTGTCCCCTCCCCCCACCCCAATACACCGAGCATTCTGATTTCCCCTATTACCTATCTGCCCTCTCTTCTATCATCCCTCCCTTTCCTTGACCCCATCTTCTCTTTTGTCCTGTAGGGCCAGATAACTTTCTATTCCCCATTAACTGTATTTCTTATTTCCTAGTAGCAAGAACAATACTCAACAGTTGTTCCTAAAACTTTGAGTTCCAACTTCTCCCCATCCCTCCCTCCCCACCCATTCCCTTTGGGAAGGCAGGAAATTCAATATAGGCCATATCTGTGTAGTTTTGCAAATGACTTCGATAATAGTCGTGTTGTGTGAGACTAATTTCCCTCCATCCTATCCTGCCCCCCCATTGTTTCTACTCTCTCTTTTGAGCCTGTCCCTCTCCAAGTGTTGACTTCAAATTGCTTCCTCCTCCTATTGCCCTCCCTCCCATCATCCCCCCCACCCTGCTTATCCCCTTCTCCCCCACTTTCCTGTATTGTAAGATAGGTTTTCATACCAAAATGAGTGTGCATTTTATTCATTCCTTTAGTCGAACGTGATGAGGGCAAACTTCGTGTTTTTCTCTCAGCTCTTCTCTTTTTCCCATCACTAAAAAGTCTCCTGCTTGCCTCTTCTATGAGAGATAATTTGCCCCATTCCATTTCATCCTCTCTCCTCCCAATATATTTCTCTCTCACGGTTTACCTTAATTTTTTAAAGATATGATCCCATCCTATTCAATTCTCTATGTACTCTCTGTCTCTGTGTGTGCGTGCATGTGTGTATGTGTGTGTGTGATCCCATCAACTACCCAGATACTGAAAAGTTTTAAGAGTTACAAATATTGTCTTTCCATGTAGAATGTAAACAGTTCACTTTTGGTAAGTCCCTTATGACTTCTCTTTGCTGTTTACTTTTTCATGCTTCTCATTCTTGTTTTTGACAGTCAAATTTTCTTTTCATCTCTGGCCTTTTCATCAAGAATGCATGAATGTCCTCTATTTCATTGAAAGACCATATTTTCCCCTGAAGTATCATACTCAGTTGTGCTGGGTAGGTGATTCTTGGTTTGAGTCCTAGTTCCTTTGACTTCTGGAATATCCTATTCCACGCCCTTCAATCCCTTAATGTAGAAGCTGCTAGATCTTGGGTTATCCTGATTTTATTTCCACAATACTGAAATTGTTTCTTTCTAGCTGCTTGCAATATTTTCTCCTTGAGCTGGGAATTCTGGAGTTTGGCCACAATGTTCCTAGGAGATTCTCTTTTTGGATCTCTTTCAGGCAGTGATCGATGGATTCCTTGAATACTTATTTTGCCCTCTGGTTCTAGAATGTCAGGGCAGTTTTCCTTGATAATTTCATGGAAGATTATGTCTAGGCTCTTTTTTTGATCATGGCTTTCAGGTAGTCCCATAATTTTTAAATTGTTTCTCCTGGATCTATTTTCCAGGTCAGTTGTTTTTCCCATGAGATATTTCACATTCTCTTCCATTTTTTCATTCTTTTGGCTTTGTTTCGTGATTTCTTGGTTTCTCAGAAAGTCATTAGCCTCCATCTGTTCCATTCTAATTTTGAGAGAACTATTTTCTTCAGTGAGCTTTTGAACCTCTTTTTCCATTTGGCTATTTCTGCTTTTGAAAGCATTCTTCTCCCCATTGACTTTTTGAACCTGTTTTGCCAATTGTGTTAGCCTATTTTTCAAGGTGTTATTTTCTTCAGCATTTTTTTGGGTCTCCTTTAGCAAAGTATTGACCCGTTTATCATGCTTTTCTTGCATCTCTCTCATTTCTCTTCCCAGTTTTTCCGCCACCTGTCTAACTTGATTTTCAAAATTCTTTTTGAGCTCTTCCATGGCCTGAGCCCATTGGATATCTATTTCGGATTTTTGGGATACAGAGGCCTTGACTTCTATGTCTTTACTTGATGGTAAGCATTATTCTTCCTCATCCGAAAGGAAAGGAGAAAAATATCTGTTCACCCAGAAAGTAACCTTCTATGGTCTTATTTTTTTTTTTCCCTTTTCTGGGCATTTTCCCAGCCAGTTACTTGACTTCTGAGATTCCTCTCCACCTCTGCCTCACTAGTGATTGGGGTCTGAGATTCAAATGCTGCTTCCCACAGGGCTTTCAGCGGGGGGTGGGGCTGCTATTCAATGGGATTAAGTTCAGCTACTCAGGTGGGGGCTGGGCCACCTCCCAGGCTCAGTTCCCTCAGGGGGTTTATGCAGAAACTGTCAGTAATGGAGCTTCTGACTGCTGTGGGAGCCCCTGGCCTCCACTTCCTCCTGAGGGGGCCTGAGTTATGGAGACACCCCTCTCCCATCTCGGCTGACCAGATAGGCTCTTTCACTGACCCATAGCACCTATGGGTGGAGGCACCTTTGTGGTTGCTGGAGATTCTGTCCCTGAAGCCTGCTCCTCTCGGCCGTGCTGCCAAGGCAGGGCTGGGCTCTGCTCTGGGTCTGGTGCACGATAGACCTTTGGTGCCAGTTTTTCAGGGCTCTCTGGAACAGAAATCTCCTCCATTCCATTGCTACGTGGTTTCCACTGCTCCAGAACCCGTTTGGAGTTCTTTTTATAGGTAATTTATGGGCTGTGGCTTCGGAGCTAGCATATGTGAATCTTTCTACTCCTCCATATTGGCTCCTCCCCCTGAAATTTTTTTCCTAGGGAGCTCATTGATAGCTTCTTCAATTTCTTTTTCTGAGATGGGGTAGTTTAAGTATTCAACTTCCTCTTCTGTTAATCTGGGCAATTTATATTTTTAAAAATACTCATCCATCTCATATAGATTGTCTAATTTATGGACATAAATTTGGGCAAAGTAATTTCTAATTATTGCTTTAATTTCTTCCTCATTTGAAGTGAGTTCACCCCTTCTGTTTTTGATATTGGCAATTTGATTTTCTTCTTTCTTTTTTAAATCAAATTGACCAAAGGTTTATCAATTTTATTAGATTTTTTATAATACCAACTATTAGTTTTATTTATTAGTTCAATAGTTTTCTTAATTTCAGTTTTATTGATTTCTCCTTTGATTTTCAATATTTCTAATTCTAATTCTAATCTACTTTGGTATTTTCAATTTGTTCTTTTTCTAGCTTTTTCAGCTGCATGCCCAAGTCATTCATCTCCTCTTTCTCCATTTTATTCGTGTAGGCATTCAAAGATATTAAACTTCCCCTAAAAAGCGGCTTTTGTAGTATCCCAAAAGGTTTGGTAGCTTGTCTCATTATTGTCATTCTTTTGAATGAAATTGTTGATTGTTTCTATGATTTATTGTATAACCCACTCATTCTGTTTTTTTTTGTTATTTATTTATTTATTTTTCATTTTTAATGCAGTTCATATCACATAAAACAATTCCAACTTTTGGTCAGATGATTCTTCTTTTAAAGCATTTACAATATAAACCACAAGGGAAATATTTTTATCATTAACCAACTGAGACACAAATAATAGCTATGTATGCTAACTTCACAAGCCTTTGACCTTGTCTCCACACTATTACTAAGAATTAAATGACCCTAACATTTTTTTAACCTAAAGTCCTAAGTCTAATAGCTTAATTTTAGACTTAACCTCAGATGTTCCCTTACCAACAATCTATAATTTAATGGATCTTTTACTAAGCTTACAAACTTTTTGACTATAGGAAATTGCCTCTAAGAGTAGGGACATTGTGGGGAAATAATATTTCCCCAACTTCATGTCAGTTCTAGGCAGGAGTATATTGTCAACTTGCATTCTGTCAGGCTTAAAGTCTGCCAGGTGTCAGTGGGGAAATTGAGTCAGGAGAATCCTACCTCAGGTAAGGTTACTTTCTTGGTGAACAGGTATTTTCTTCCATTCTTTCTGATGGGGAAGAATAATGCATACCATCAGAGGAAGACATAAAAGTCAAGGCTTCTGCATCCCAAATATCCAAAATAAATATTTAATGGTCTCAGGCCATGAAAGACCTCAAAAAGGATTTTGAAAATCAAATAAGTGAGGTGGAGGAAAAATTGGGAAAAGAAATGAGAGTGATGCAAGAAAATTATGCAAAGTGGGTCAATAGCTTGCTAAAGAAGACCCCAAAAAGTGCTGAAGAAATTAACACGTTTAAAAATAGACTAACTGAAATGATGGAAAAGGTCCAAAAGGCCAATGAGGAGAAGAATGTTTAAAATGCAGAATTAGACAAATGGAAAAGGAGGTTCAAAAACTCGCTGAAGGAAATAGTTCTTTAAAAATTAAAATGGAGCAGATGGAAGCTAATGATTTTATGAGAAACCAAGAAATCACAAAACAAAATCAAAAGAATGAAAAAAATAGAAGACAATGTGAAATATCTCCTTGGAAAAACAACTGACCTGGAAAATACATCCAAGAGAGACAATTTAAAAATTGTAGGACCATCTGACAGCCACGATTAAAAAAAAAGCACAGACATTATCTTTCATGAAACCATCATGGAATACTTCCCTTACACTCTAGAACTGGAGGATAAAATAGAAATGGAAAGAATCCACTGTTCACCTCTTGAAAGAGATCCAAAAAGAAAACCTGTTAGGAGTATTGTAGTCAAATTCCAGAGTGCCCAGGTCAAGGAGAAAATATTGCAAACAGCCAGAAACTAGCAATTTGAGTATTAGTGAAATACAATCAGGATAATACAAGATCTATCAGCTTCTGCATTAAAGGATCAAAGGGCTTGGAATATAATAGTCCCAGAAACCAAATGAAGTAGGATTAATACCGAGTCACCTACCCAGAAAAACTGAGTATAATACTTCAGGGGAAAGAGTGGTCATTCAATGAAGTGGAGGACTTTCAAGAATTCTTGATGAAAGGACCAGAACTGAATAGAAAATTTGACTTTCAAACACAAGAATCAAGAGAAGAATGGAAAGGTAAACAGGAAAGGGAAATCATAAAGGACTTACTAAAAGTGAACTGTTTACATTTCTTCATGGAAAGATAATATTTGTAACTCTTGAAACTTTTCTTAGTGTATGGATACTTGCAGGGATTACACACACACACACACACACACACACACACACAGAGGGCATAGGGTAAGTTGAATAGGAAGGGATGACATCTAAAAAATAAAATTAAGAGGTGAGGCAGGAATACATTGGGAGGGGAAAAATGAAATGAAATTGGGTTAATTATCTCTCATAAAAGAGGCAAAAAATCCTTTTCAATGGAGGGAAAAAGGTGGGTGGTGAGAGGCAAAGATGGAAGTTTACTCTCATCACATTTGGCCTAAGGAGGGAGCAATATGCACACTCAATTTTGTATGAAAATCTATCTTACACTACAGGAAAGTAGGAGAGAAGAGGATAAATGGGGATGACAGAAGGGAGGGCAAATGGGAGGAGGGAGTAATTAGAAGTAAATACCTTAGGAGAGAGACAAGGTTAAAAGAGAGAATAGAGTAAATAGGGGACAGGATACAGTGGAGGGAAACATATTTAGTCTTTCAAAACATGACTACTGTGGAAGTCTTTTGCAAAACTACACGTAAACATCCTCAGTGGGGATGGATGGTGAGGGAGGAAGGGAGAGAAGTTGGAACTCAAAGTTTTAGGAATGAACATTGAGAAATATTTTTGCATGCATCTAGGAAATAAGAAATACATGTAATGCAGTGTAGAAATCTATCTTGTCCCACAAGAAAAGAGAGAAGGTGGGGAGAAGAGAAGGGAGGGGTGTGATAGAAGGGAAGGAAGATTGGGGCGAGGAGTAATTAGAATGCATGGTATTTTTCGGTGGGGGGAAAGAGAGATGGGGAGACAATTTGGAACTCAAAATCTTCCGGAAATGAATGTTGAAAAGAAATAAATTTTAAAAACCTCGAAAAAAGAAGAGACTTTTGCCCCTTACTCCAAGATTTTGGATCTCACTTTTTGAGAGGTCAGTTATGAGGTGCTTGTGCTCAACTCCCACTCTAAAATATTCTTTTATTTGCTCATTTTGTGTGATTCTAGCTAAACTGTTGTAAAGGTCTGTTAATACCAGTTGCCTCACTGACCTATGTAATGAATATGAAAGATCTTGGGGTCAAATGTGATAGTAATTTAAAAGGAAAGATCTTTCTCATTCATTAATAGGCTCATATGATCTGCTTAAATCACCTGGAAGACTAAGTCATATGTGGTGGGAGGAGCTTCCTAAACAGGCAGAACAGGAAGGGTGGAGCAGAACTGGAAGTAAAGTGAGTGAGCATGGTTGGGTGGGGGAGAGAGGATGCAGGCAGGCACAGCAAGGCTCAGGTTCATGAGTGTTTGCTTTTGAGAAGGCTCTGGCAGGGCGGGGGTTGGGGGGAGGCTTGGACGTGGCTTTGCTCCCTACGATGATCATGTTTATTAACTTCTTGGTCACTGTAACATATTTGGCTTTCTGGTTCTGGGATTTGACTTTCTGGTGTCTAGATAATGTTTTTCTTCTACCTTCTATGTGGAGAGTCTTTTGTACTTTGTGATTGAGAACTATACAGGCATATTCATAAAGTGCTGTGGCTATTGCCTTGGTGGTACACCATCCTATCCTCCCCCTCCCCATTTATTCTATTGTCTTTTGATCCAATCTTTCCTCAAAAGTGTTTACTTCTAAATCCCCACTCCTTCCACTTTCCTCCCTTTTATCATCCCTTCTCATCTCCACCTGCCCTTATCTCCTTCCCTCCTACTTTCCTGTAGTATAAGATAGATTTTCATACCAACTTGAGTGTACATTTTATTCCCTTCTTAGGCCAAATGTGATGAGAATAATGTTCACTTTTTCCCATTTTCCCGCCGATTCCCCTCCATTCAAAAAGATTTTCCTTGCCTCTTTCTTGTGAGAGATAATTTTCCCAATTCTATTTCTCCTTTTCTAACCCTAAATGCGCTCTCTCACTCCTTAATTTTATTCTAAATATATTATCCCTATTCAACTCAACCTGTGCCTTCTGTCTATATGTATATAATCTCTCCAATTACCCTAATACTGAGAAAAGTCTCAAGAGTTACAGATATCATCTTCCTATGCCAGAATGTGAACAGTTCAACTTTAGTAAGCCCCTTATGATTTCTCTTTTCTGTTTACCTTTTAGTGCTTCTCCTGATTCTTGTATTTGAAAGTCAAATTTGCTATTCAGCTCTGGTCTTTTCATCAAGAATGCATGAAAGTTCTCTATTTCATTGAAATTCTATTTTTCCTCCTCACACATTATATTCAATTTTGGTGGGGAGGTGATTCTTGGTTTTAATCCTAGAACTTTTGACCTCTGGAATATCATATTTCAAGTCTTAGATTCCCTTAGTCTAGAAGCTGCTAGATCGTGTGTTATCCTGATGGTATTTCCACAATACTCAAATTGTTTTGTTTTTTTTTATGACTGCTTGCAATATTTCATTCTTGACCTGAGAGCTCTGGAATTTAACTACAATGTTCCTGGGAGTTTTCCTTTTAGGGTCTCTTTCAGGTGGCAATCAGTGAGTTCTTTCAATATCTATTTTACCTTCTGGTTAATATCAGGGCAGTTTTTCTTGATAATTTCTTGAAAGATGTTGTCTAGACTCTTTTTGTGGTAATGTCTTTCAGGTAGTGCAGTAATGTTTAAATTGTCTCTCCTGGATCTATTTTCCAGGTCAGTTGTTTCTCCAGTGAGATATTTCACATTGTCTGCTATTTTTTTCATTCCTTTTTATAATTTCATGATTTTTCATAAAGCCATTAGCTTCTATCTACTCTAATCTAATCTTTAAGGAATTATTTTCTTCAGTGAGCTTTTGGAATCCCTTTTCCATCTGGCCAAGTCTGATTTTTAGGACTTCTCCTCATTGATTGTTTGAATCTCTTTTGCTGTTTGGGTTTGTCTGTTTTTTAAAGTGTTATTTTCTTCAACATTTTTTGGATCTCCTTTAACAAACAGTTAACTCATTTTTCATGATTTTTTTGCTTCACTCTCATTTCTTTTCCAGTTTTTCCTGTACCTCTCTTACTTGCTTTTCAAAATCCTTTTTGAGCTCTTTCATGACCTGAGACCAGTTCGTATTTTCCTTTGAGGCCTTGGATTGAGGAGTTTTGACTTTGCTTTCTTCTGTTTGTATACTTTGGTCTTCCTTGTCACCAAAGTGAGATTCCACCTTCTAATTCTTTCTGTTTTTTTTTTCTTATTTCCCCAGTCATTTACTTGACTTTTGAGCTCTTTATCAAGGTAGTTCTCTGCTTCCAGTGGGGGTGAGGAGTATATTGTCAGTTGCTCAATCCCCCCACAATCTGTAGGCCTAGAGATCCAGAAACAGTCACTGCCATTGACCCTGCTGCTGCTGCTATGGCTGTAGCGAGTTCCTCCAACCCTTCCCCCCTCTCTGATGCCCTTGGGCTTAGGCCAGATGACTCTAATCTCTCACACAGGTCCCATAGGTTTTTTCCACTGATTTTCCAATTTGTCCTTGGTGTTTTGGGGTCATGCACAGGTCCCAGATGTTCATTCTCCCTGAAATCTTGCTCAGGTTCTCTCTGTGCTAGCATGGCTCACACTGAACCATGCTCTTTTCCGAGAACTGAATGATAGATACTTCCCCCCACCCTTCCAGGCTTTTGTGAGCTTGAGATTTGCTTCACTTCATCTCTGGAGGTGTTCTGCACCTCCAGAATTTTTTTTAGAGTAATTTTTTACTGGATTTTTGCTGGTCTTGGGGTGAGAGTTCTAGCAAGTTCATGCTTACTCTTCCATCTTGACTCCACATCCCCCCATGATATAGACTTATATCTAAAGTTTTGCAGGTATTTTTCTGAGTCCTATTCTTATGGGGATAAGCCACCAGTATACCTGAATAGGTGTCAAAACAAGTACATATAAATTTGCATCCTTTATCTTGGGGTAGGGATCCAATATAATCTATTTCCTCTTGCTATCTCTCCAGTTGGTACTAGAGAAACAGTTTGTTCCATATAGTCACTCACATTTTCTTCATTTCTTTCTGGCAACTGGATGGTTCAGTGGATAGTGTGTTTGGATTTGAAGTCAAGAGGTCCTCAGTTCAAAGCTAGCCTCAGACTTACCAGTTGTGTGACATTGGGCAATTCACTTAACCCCTGTTTGACTCAATTCTCTTCCATTGTAAAATGGAGGAAATAATAAAGCAGCTATATCTCGGGGCTGTTGTGGGGATCAAGTGAGATAATATATTTAAAGTACTTTACAAACCTTAAAGTACTATGTCAATGCTCTCTATTATTGGGTGTAGATCATGTATGATCTTGACCAATTCTGATATAAAGAAATATATGGGTCATCCTATACTTCAATACTCCCCTTCATACATGTCCGTCACCATAATTTGAATTGCAATCTCCCTGATACTAATGGCCAAGATCTATCATTCTTATATGCCTCAGACTGCTCACCAACTCCATCAAATAGGAAATTCAATGACCAAAGATTTTTCCATAGTTCTCAGGAATTTTGTTTAACCTTCCATTAAGGAATTGAAATTATTTCCTGCCCCATCCTAATTCCAGGTCACAAGAAATATTCTGAAGCATAACAGTTACTAGGTAAATGAAAGCTGAGACTTTCCCTGCTTTACCTCACTTTTTTTTTCATCCTATTTCAGCAGAAATAGAAAACAAAACATTGACATAAGTCCAAGGGGGAAAAGCAGAAATTTCAGTACTTTCACTTAATTCCATTTCACCATCGCTTCCCAATCTTTACCAGTTGTCACACCATATTGCAAAATGTCACCAGCAATTGCTCTATTTCATTTATTTGAGGAAATAGAATATTCTGTTTAAGTGCCCAGAGAGCAGAAGTTTTGTGGAGAATCACAGTATCTACTTGACTCCTACAAATTCACAGAGATGTGGAAAAATCCCATGAATAAGATGCTTTTTGAGCTCACAATATCCATTCATGGAAAAAAGGAAAAATAACACATGGTTTTTTGATTGTGATATTCAGGGTTCACAATGTATTGTGAATTTCTTTTTCTTTTTTCCTCTAGATTTATTAATCTATTTGTTTTCAGATTTCAACAATCACTTCCATAAGTTCCAAATTTTCTCCCCCTCCCTACCATGATGGCATGCAATCTTATATGGCTTTACACAATGTATTGTGAATTTTGCGTAAACTAGACACTATCCTCATTTTCAAATCTAATTAATGTCAAAACAAATAGAATGTAGACAAAAGAAGGTAATTTCATAGATGGGAAATTTGACTTTTCTTCAGTTTTTTATTCTTGGTTTTTTTTTTTGAGGCTAGAAGAGGAATGCCTAGTCTCTTTAAAAAATCATTTGTTAGGTCATTTTCATCTCAATGCCTTTGCTTCTGTGATTCAAGTATGACATTCTTTGTCCATACAAATCTTCCTTATTTTTCAAAAATGAATTACAGTTTAAAAGCAGAAAATATTGCTGTAAAATTATAAATATGGATAAAAGTTATAACTATAGCTACAAAGTAAAAGGGAAGAACTGTGCAATATAGTTTGGAAATGGAATATCTAGTTAAAAAGATAGCAAAATAGCTAAAAAAATGAGTATCTAACTAGAAAGCTGGAAATTTGGCTGGCAGCCTGGAAATATGTCTTGAAAGAAACAAATAAAAGCTGGAAGCTGGAGATAAAACTAGCTATTTAGCAATACAGTTAGATACCTCTAAATCACATATTGTCATACTGACATAACACTTTATTGATATTGATATGTTTACTATTCTACTTTTTCTTCTTTCTACCTCTAACTTGACATAGAAGGAAATAATTTGCTACCTTGATACTTTTTCTAAGTGGCATCATTTAAAAGGAACTTTAAAAAATCTTCAAGAGTACCAAGGTTATCTTTAAAAGACTCTATTATATCAATTATCCACTATGTAGAAAGTACTGTTGGCCACTAAACCAGGAGGCATAAAGGGAAAGGAAAGGGCCTCTACATTTTTAGTGTACTTATACTTCCAACTTAATATTGTAGGAAGGAATTGTGTATGGGTTCCCACTTCATTATGTTATCATAATTCATATCAGTCACTACAGAGAGCTTTTACCACACATTTCAAATCACTGCAGTTAATAGACTATTAACCATTAAAATGGTTAGTGGAAGATCACTGGACTTGGAGATCAAAAACTTGGGTTCAAATCCTTACTCTGATACTACCTGTATGATAATAATAATGATGATGATAATAGCAATAATAATACCAGCTAGAATTTATCATTTAGTCATATCTGATTCTTTGTGACCCCATTTGGGGTTTTCTTGGCAAAGACACTAGAGTGGCTCACCATATCCTTCTATCATTTATTTTATAGATGAGGAAACTGAGGCAAACAGAGTAAAATGACTTGCTGAGGGTCACATAGCTAGTAAGTATCTGAGACTGGATATGAACTGACCCTAAAAACTGATGCTCTTTCCACTATGTCACCTAGCTACCCTGATAATATTTAATATAAATTTTAGACTTTATTAAGGGCCGAAGTTTGAATTAAGAAGAACCTGGACCTAATAGTCCCCTTTGTTTAACTTAGAGGATACCTTTTGATGTCAAGCAAGCAAATGGGACTTCCTTACCAGATACTTCTTCTGGCATCTTAGTGATAAGGCCTGGGTTGTAACTTCAGCTTTGTCAACTCTGTTAAGACACCACAACTTCAAAGGCCTGTTTAGGACAGGATCTGTCATCTGGGTGATGGGACTTTTTCCTTATCTTAAATCACAGAGACATGCTGCAGAAAGAAGATGCCCATAGCTTGGGATCATAAAACCCAATTGACGCTACTTTGTTTACAATGTGTTTATCTAAGAGAACTCCTTTCTCATGGCAAAATGTATATAAGCCAGAAGATTTCTGTACTGGGTAGCCAGTTCTGATCCTGGCTCCATAATGCATTATATTACGGTTTTCTTTAATAGGGAATTGATTGATTAATTAAATGATAAAAATTATGCATTTAGCCTGTTGCCTTTTCTTTAACCAAGTTTTCAGGTCAACAGCCCCTAGCTAGAATTTATATTGTGCCATAAGATTTGCAAAATACTTTACGTGTTTAATCCTCATAACAACCCCAGCAATAATTTGCTATTATTATCCCAATTTTATAGATGAGGAAATTAAAGCTGAGAACTTGAGACTCGCCTAGGGTCACAGAGATAGGAAGTATTTGACAATGCATTTGACCTCAGGTCTTCATTACATCAAGCTCAATACTCTATGTACCATTACACCTAGCTTCCTTTGAGCATGTTACTTGATACCTCTGGATCTTAGGTCCCTCATTTTAAAAATGAAATAACAAGAGTAAATTATCTCTCAGGCCTCTTCCAGCTCTAATATTCTGTATATTTAATAAGTAGACCATGACTAGACCTTCAACCAGTAGTTTCTCTGAGCAAAGTTGCTGTGTGCAGCTGTACTTAACTCCATCTATATAGGGTTCTATCAGTACCTAATGGTATCAGAATTCCAGAGCTAGAGAGGATTTTAGCAATCACTCTAACCTTTTTTTTTTTTAACAAATGAAAAAACTAAGGCTTAGAAAGTCTTATTTTTCTTAATCATTTCCTTTTATTACAAAGAGACTTCTTTCTATACAGGAGTGTTAGGAAATGACAGTAATATATCTACTTTTAAAGATTTAATACATTTTTAAGAAATAAGAAGCAGTGAATTTTTCTATGAGCATACAGTCACTTGTTTACTTGGGGTGTTACTTTCATTATCTGTAAAATGGGAAGAATCATTCTTGTTATACCTAACCTCACTGGCTGTGTGTGTGTGTGTGTGTGTGTGTGTGTGTTTGTCCTTCATTGCCAAAGAAGACCATGCCATCAGAGAAATGATGACATGACTTGCACTTGACTTTGTTTTGAGTGAGGGAAGTCAGCAGCCTCACTTCTCCTCCGGAGCCATCTGAATCCAATGACCAGATATTCATCAGTTAACTGGATATGACCCAGGATGAGGCAATTGGGGTTAAGTGACTTGCCTAAGGCCACACAGTTTGTGAATGTCAAGTATCTGAGGTGAGATTTGCAAATCCTCCTGACTCCTGCACTGGTGCTCTATCCACCTGAACCTCACTGGATTGGTGTGAGGAAAGCACTTTACAAACTTACACTATTAATTGGATGAGTATTGGCAAATATGAACATTTCTGTGATTCTAATTTCCCATCTATAAAGTTAGCTGATTTTATATAGTTCTTTATTCTACCATGAATTTTCTTTTACTAGGAATGCAGAAAATCCCCAATAGCAGAATTACTATTACTATAATTTTTTTTCTTATGTTGGTACTGTGAGACTCAAAGACAAGATCCTTTTGTTCCTCCACTTATTCACTTCCTTCACTATTGCTTGAGTCCAAAGTACTTTTTAATGAAAATTTCTGAGATGAGGTGGTTGGTGTCATTTGAGATGTGATATGAGGCAGAAGTTTTCTGCCTTAGCCTTGAAACATCTTAAGGGGAAATTGTTACCTAAATATGCAATTCAAATAATCACAAGACAAAGAAAAGAACAATGGCTTTCTAACACCAAAAACAATCAATTATGCAATGAATGTCTGGAAGTTTTTTTTAAATCATAAAAATGAATAGAACTGATTGAGGCAATAATTAGGTTAGACCAGAGTAAGTCGTTTTTGGTAGGTATAGATTTAGGATTATCTGGCCAGGAATGAAGCAGAAAGGAAAAGAGGAAACATTAAAAAAGTGGCAAAAAATTCTTAGAACCATCACAGGGCAACTGGGTTCTGCAAATGGAACACAGGAGTTTAAAGGTATCTTTTGGGAGTTGAGCCTGGGTAATGTTTAGCAAGTGTTAGGGTGCTTAAATGGCAGAGTTCCAGGGGGTGGCATAAACGGAAAAATCATGAAATAAGAGTCGCAAATTCAAAGTGTAAAAATAATGCACTTTAAAAAAATAGATTGCTTTTCTCCTGAGAACAAAGGAAATAGTACAAAGAAAAGAACTTAAAGTATTCTGGGTGAGCCATTATTGACTTCTAGGTGCTGTCTGTGGTTCTGAATCAGTGAGGGCAAAGGAAACTGCAGTTTGTAAACAAACATTTGCCTCCTGAGGGTATCTGAGACCCATTTAACAGAACTGGAATCCAATCTATCTAGGAATAACTTGCAGAACTTGCACAAAATTCCGCAAAGAACTCAAAACCTTGCTAGTGATCTTGCCTAACTTCTTTCTTAACATTGCTTAGTAACCTCCTTGGGCCTTGATACTGTCAATTTGCATGCCAATAAGAACAGCCACGTTCTGAGAATACTAGCCATGATGGGTTAGGTAAACTTAGTCATTAGTATTAATATTAAGAGTACTATGTTCATCAAGTTTGCTAGAAGATGTGACAAATCACTTGAAAAACCGAATGAAGAAAATTACTTTGGTCTCTTTGGTATTATTTTTAATGTTTTTCTTTGATTCTCCTTGTCATCTGTTTTACCATTTTGATCAACTCTGAATTCATCCTTGTTTGCTCTCTTGTCTTTTTTTGTTCCCCTTCCTTTTGGATCTTCATTATTGCCTTGGAACAACCTACCCCTTTGCTCTTTCCTGCTCTTAGAGTGCTGCAGTTCAAGTGCTCCCAAATTCAAAGTCCATTAGCCCATTCAGCTGATGTCAAGGAATCTAGTCACTTTTGTCATTCTGGAATTTATCTGGTTGCTTCACCTCATAGGTCCTGCTCTTGGACTGGGCCTAAGATGCTGAGTTTTGCTTATTTTCAAGAGCCTATGTGGACAACTCACTTAACTTTTGTATCTGTTTGCCTTAGTTTTCTCAATTATAAAATGCAAATAGTAATGGTACCTGCTTCCCAAAATTGTTGTGAGGATCAAAGGAGATAATATTTGTAAAGTGCTTAGCATAACACCTGACATAGTCGATGATGATGATGATGATGATGATGATGATGACATGGCTTCTGTATCCTTATAGAGAGTGAATTTCCTTTTCATAAGTTGCTTTGTTTGTCACTCACAAGAATGTCATGGTACAAAGGGGAAAGAGGTTGGTGATGCAAACTGATAAACCAACTAGTCTATTTTCAGTCGTTTACCTGTGTTTCATTGGTTTAGGCCCACACATATTCACCACCTAATAGCACAATCTGGAGAAGAAGTGAAAGCTTCAATCACGCCTAGTTCTTATTGTTTCAGAGCTTCTAGAAAACAAAGATTTTAGAAGAAAAGGCTTTTTACAAAATGAGTGTATTGGAAGTTTTAAGAGACTCTTTATTACCAGAAAATTATATACTGTACATCCTCTCAATATTTAAATCATAAAAGTTCAAAATTAAAAACTCTTCCTTTATTTAGTGATCAGTACAGGGAGAAGGATTTTGGAATTGCATTACTGAAAATCAGGAGAAAAGTAAATAAAAAGTTGGTACCTCTTAGTTTTAGATCTGTTGGTCATTCAACTGATTTTATTATGTAACTCACATTCTCACTTCAAGCTATAAAATAGGAAAAAGAATACTGTCCTTCCTTACCAGTATAATATGAGAAAGAATAAAAGTAACTCACATTTCATAACCTTTTACAGTTACAAATAAGTACAAAAATTCATTTGGTACCCACAAAAGCACTGTAAAGTATGTGATTTGTGTGACATTATTCACATTTTACAGATGAGGAAATGGAGATCCAGAAAGTTAAAGTGACCTCTTCAAGGTCTCATGACTAGTAAGCGGGCAAACTCAAACTCACATGTCTTCTCATTCTTAGACATTAAAAATTCTCTTTGAGACCAGGAGGAACCCTAAAACTTCATATCATGGTGAACTACATATCTCCTTTACAGACAGCTTTGTATTAGCAGCCTTGGTTACTAAGGAAGAGTAGCATAGTTTCTGGATCTGGGGAGAAATGGATAGACCTGATGGCAATTTTATGCAGAATTTATACCAAGGGACTCCACGGTGCCTACTTGATGCTTAACTGGCTATTAGATGATTGACTTTATCCCTTTTCCCAACTTGATTTATTATGTAGCAGTTCAGAAGCAGCTACAGTGTCTTGGAAAGTTCAGAGTAGATTTTTAAGGATCCCTGAGGGGTTTTCTCAGCTT
Organism: Bettongia penicillata ogilbyi; assembly: GCA_023548195.1. Classification (NCBI taxonomy): domain Eukaryota; kingdom Metazoa; phylum Chordata; class Mammalia; order Diprotodontia; family Potoroidae; genus Bettongia; species Bettongia penicillata. The sequence goes on from JAJHZJ010000280.1 coordinate 553,535, forward strand.
GATTGGATTTGTAGAAAATATATCCTCATCTGGGCTTCCCACAGAAATGATAACTGGAGGTTTGCCATTGGTCTGTGTCAAGAAGTAGATAGTAGAGGGGCCAAAGGCAGCAGCATTTACACAGAACAGCTCACCCACAAGATAAAAAAGGCTAATCCTTTACATAGGATATTTTAGTAGATCTTCATATATACTCCTAAACTGTGCTCATGCACAGGGATCTTTGGGGGAAAAGTGTTATTTATAGAACATATAAGACTAAAATATGGTGTGCAGTGTTTGGAAAATTTTTTCAGTTTGTCCAAACAAGTAAATCTACTAAACTTTCTTCTATGGATGGGGAAAGCTCAGTTTTAATTACAATAACCTAGAAATCCAATCTTAGTTACTCATGAAGAAAAGCTAGGCTAGAATCTTATCACATTGTAATCTAGACACTCAGATGCCAGACCTGGAAGCTCTATGTCATGTGGTGGCAGAGCCTTCATGGAACCTGCATATTTTGAGAGAAGAGGAGAGAGAGAGAGAGAGAGAGAGAGAGAGAGAGAGAGAGAGAGAGAGAGAGAGAGAGAGAGAGAGAGAATACACTTATGCTTCACTCTGTTTCCCACGGAAGGTCAGAGGAGAGAGTGAAAGATAAAAAAAGGGCAAAAGAAAAGGAGAAGTAAAGAATGAATTTTCAAACACTCTTTATCCTCTACACTGAGATCTCTAGAATATGTCTAGAGAAAAAATTGGGGCACTCAACCTATAGCATACTCATTAAAGGATAAAGAATGGAGGTTCCTGATTATTTCATTTTAGTCTTTTGACATGGCCTGAAGGCTCTGTAGTCACTTTCCATATCTTCACAACCTAGGGTCTTTATGACTTGACCTTCAAATTAGTGGGTGAAATTCTAGCTTCTTTGTTTTCAGACAGGTGTGGTCATTAACATCATTGGGCTAAACTCTCCCTTTGGAGAATGGGCTTTGGAGATCAAAGGGAACCTGTCCTAACAGTAACAGAAAGATATCCTTTTGGTAGACACACAAATTCCAAGCACTCCACCCCTTTGCTTAATTGATGTTGCTTCCCCCCACAATATTACGAGCACAAAAACATAAGCACATATCATCAGCTTGATGCTCTTTTCATGATGCCATGCAGATTATTAGAATTATGATTCCAATACATTTAAAATCCTGAAAAGTAGTACTTGGACAAGTAAGTAAGCAAAATCACAAGATCCTGAAGTCCTAGTTAATGAAACATACCAGTAACTCTAAAGCAGCTTGGGAAATCATGCAGTCTTCTAACAAGAGACAATGACCTACTAACAACCTCACTGTCCCACAAGACATTTCCCATAAGATCATTTCTCTTTTTAAAAGGACACCTGGGAAAGTAACCTTTTATAAGCAGTCTATCTTAGCTCTCTTGATGAAAGCATAGAAGCCTAGCTTCCTTAATAAAACAGCAAAGAACATTTGGAGAAGTAACTTTGTATAGTTCACATTCAAATAACTAACATTCCAAATCTGATTACCCCTTTCCCCAATCTGCCCTCTCTTCTATCACATCACTCCCTTCCCTTATCCCCATCATCTCTCTTTTCTTGGAGGGCAAGATAGATTTTTATACCCCCATTGCCTGTATTTCTTATTTCCCAGTTGCAAAAACAATTCTCAACATTCATTCCTAACTCTTTGAGTTACAACTTCTCTCCCTTCCTCCCTCCCCACATGTCCCCATTGTGAAGGCAAGCAATTCAATATAGGCTATACATGTGTAGTTATGCAAAAGACCTCCATAATAGTCATGTTATAAAGACTGAATATTTCCCTCCATCCTATCCTGCCCCACATTTATTCTATTCTCTCTTTTGACATTGTCCCTCCCCAAAAGTGTTTGCTTCTAATTATTCCCTCCTTTGATTTGTCCTTCCTTTTATTGTACTGCCCACCCCACTTATCCCCTTCTCTCCTACTGTCCTGTAGTGTAAGATAGATTTTCATACCAAATTAAATGTATATATTTTTCCCTCCTTAAGCCAAATGTGATGTGAGCAAGCTTCACTTTTTCCTCTCACATTCCCCTTTTCCCCTCCACTGAAAAAGTTTTTCTTGACTCTTTTATGAGAGATAATTTGCCCCATTCGATTTCTTCCTCTCTCCAGCCAATATATTCCTCTCTCACCCCTTAATTTTATATATCATCCCTTCCTATTCAACTCACCCTATGCCCTCTGTCTCTCTCTGTCTCTTTTTTCCCCTGAAGTATTATACTCAGTTTTTCTTGGTAACTGATTCTTGGTTTTAATCCTAATTCCTTTGACTTATGGAATATCATATTCTAAACCCTCTGATCTCTTAATGTAGAAGCTGCTAGATCTTGTCCTGATTATATTTCCACAGTACTCTAAATGTTTCTTTCTTACTTCTTGTAGTATTTTTCTCCTTTACATGGGAACTGAAATTTGGCTACAATATTCCTAGCACTTAATCTTTTCAGATTTTTTTCAGGAGGTGATCAGTGAATTCTTTAAATATTCATTTTAACCTCTGCTTCTAGAATATCTGGGCAATTTTCCTTGATAATTTAATGAAAGATGATGTTTAGGCTTCTTTTTTGATCACAGCTGTCAAGTAGTCTCATAATTTTTAAATTGTCTCTCCCAGATCTATTTTCTTGGTCAGTTGTTTTTCCAGTGAGATATTTCACATTGTCTTCAATGGTTTGCATTCTTTTGGTTTTGTTGCATTCTTCTTGCATTCATTAGCTTCCATCTACTTCATTGTAATTTGTAAACAACTATTTTCTTCAGTGAGCTTTTGTACTTCCTTTTCCATTTGACTAATTCTACTTTTTAAAGCATTCTTCTCCTCATTGACTTTTTGGACCTTCTTTTGCCATTTGAGCTTGTCTATTTTTTAGGGTATTATTTTTTTCAGCATTTTTGGGGTCTCCTTTAACAAGCTGTTGACTCATTTTTTTTTATTTTCTTGCATCATTCTCATTTCTCTTCTCAATTTTTCCTCTACCTCTCATACTTGATTTTCAAAATCTTTTTTGAGCTCTTCCATGCCCTGTGACCATTGCATATTTATTTTGGATGTTTTGGATGCAGAAGACTTGACTTTTACTTATTCCTCTAATGGTATGCATTGTTCTTCCTCCTCAGAAAATATGGAAGAAAAGAGCTGTTCACCAAGAAAGTAATCTTCTATATCTTCTATAGTGTTGGGTGTTTTGCCTTTTTTGGGCATTTTCCCAGCCAATTACTTGACTTTTGAGTCATTTGTCAAGTGGAGCGTATACTCTAGGGATCTCTAAGTTCTCAGTTCCTCGAGGGTGGCACAATCAATTAATCCTGTCCTGGCCTGCATACTGGTCTGGATGCAAGTAAAAACTTTTCTGCCCTAGATCTGTGAGTGGAATTTCCTCTGCACAACCTCCTCCACCATGCCACTGGTCCTTTTCACCCCAGGACCACCACTCAGGGCTGAAATCCAGATCAACCTCCAGCATCTTTAGGTGGAGGGCTCCAAAAATGGACTGCACAGCTGTAGTGGCTTCTGCTGGCACAGTCAGTCCACATTCCCTTCTCATCCAGGTGAAACTTTCTCATTGACCTTTGAAGGTGTCTTTGATGTTTGTGGCTTGAGCAATCTGAGAACTGCCACTGCTTCCAGGAATTCCATCCCCTGAGGCCTACTCAGGGCCTGTCCCTGCCATACTGCACAGCCAAGACTTAGCTGTGATCTGCTCTGCACTGCTGGAAATCTCTGTAGTTTTGTGACTTCTGTTTCTGTAGAATTTGTTTAGAGTAATTTTTACAGGTATTTTATGGCCTGTGGGGGAGAGCTTTCACAAGTCTGTCTTCTACTCTGCCATCTTGACTCTTCCCCCAAACTACAATTTTAAAAGCCAAGTGACAGGGAGGTAGCTAGGTGGCACAATGCATAGGCCTGAAATCAGGAGGACTCATCTTTGAGATTTCAAATCCAGCCTCAGACACTGTATCTTAGGTCATCTCAAGTCATCCTGATGTGTATTGTTCTCACCATTATGGTTTCTCCCATGGACGTACTCTTGTTTGCACATATCCTCCCTGTAGCATCTCCTCTGGGCTAAGCTCATAATTTTCACTAATAGATTAGTTCTTTAGAGGAGCTACTGTTCTCTGGGTTCAAGAGTGTAGCCTATGTTCTAGAGCTAGAAAAAATATCAAAATTCATCTGGAAGAATAAAAGTTGCAAAATATCAAGGGAACTAATGAAAAGAAATACTGTGGAAGGTGGCCTAGCCCTACCAGACCTCAAATTGTATTATAAAGCAGCAATCATCAAAACCACTTGGTCCTGGCTAAGAAATAGATGGGTAGATCAGTGGAATAGGTTAGGTTCACAAGACACAGTAGTCAATGATTATAGCAATGTACTATTTGATAGACCCCAGGATCCCAGCTTCAGGGATAAGAATTCACTGTCTGACAAAAGATGTTGGTAAAAATGGATAATAGTATGGCAGAAACTGGGGACAGACCAATGCCTGACACTGTACAGAAGAATAGAGCCCAAATGGATACGTGTTCTAAGTATAAAGACTGATACTATAAACAAATTAGGGGAGCAAGGAATAGTGTATTTGTCAGATTTATGGAGAAATGAGAAATTTATGACCAAACAAGAGATAGAGAACATTATGAAGTGAAAAATGGATAATTTTGACCCCATTATAATGAAAAGTTTTTACACAAATAAATCCAATGCACCCATGATTAAGAGGCAATCAGAAAACTGGGAAAGAATTTTTGCAACTAGTGTCTGTGATAAATGTCTCATTTCTAAAATATATAGAGAAGTGAGTCAAATTTAAAGAATATGAGTCTTTCCCCAATTGATAAATGGTCAAGGGATATGAACAGATGGTTTTCAGGGGAAGAAATTAAAGCTCTTGATAGCCATATGAAAAAATGTTATAAATCACTATTGATTAGAGAGATGCAAATCAAAAGAACTCTGAGGTACCGCATCATACCTATCAGATTGCTAACATGACAGCACAGGAAGATGATAGATGTTGGAGAAGATGTGGAAGAACTGGAACACTAATTCATTTTTGGTGGAGCTGTGAACTGATCCAACCACTCTGGAGTGCTATTTGGAACTATGCCTAAAGGACTACAAAAATGTACATACGACCCAGCAATATCACTTCTAGGACTGTATCCCAAAGAGATAATAAAAGATAGGGAAGGTCCACACATATACAAAAATATTTATAGCAGCATTTTTTGTGGTGTCCAAGAACTGGAAATTAATGGGATGCTCCTCAATTGGGGAATGGCTGAACAAATTGTGGTATATGAATACAATGGAATATTACTGTGCTATCAAAAGTGATGAATAGGAAGACTTCAGAGAGGCCTGGAAGGACTTACATGAACTGAGACTGTGTGAAAGGACCAGAACCAGGAGAACTTTTTACACAGCAACAACCACAGTGTGTGAGGAATTTTTCTGGTAGACCTAGCCCTTCGCAGCAATGCAAAGACCTAAAAAATTCCTAATGCACTCTTGAGAAAAAATGCCATCCACATCCAGAGAAAGAACTATGGAATTGGATTACTTAATGAAGCAAACTATTTTCTCTTGTGTTTTCTTTTGTTTTGTTCTTTTTCATGGTTTCTCCCACTCATTTTAATTCTTCCATGAAACCTAAGGTGAAAATGTATTTAGTAAGAATTTATATGTAGAACCTGTATAAGATTACATGCTGTTTCGGGGAAGGAGGGAAGGAGGGGGTATGGAGGGAGAGAAAATATAAGATTTATGGTAGTGATTGTAGAAAACTGAAAACAAATTACTTTTTTTAAAAATGAGTGTAGCCTATGGCACCACTTTTCTACAATTTGCCCCCAAACTCCCACAAGCATGCCTCCCAAGAACAGAGAGCAGCCTGGAGACTTAATTATCGCTTAGTAATGATGGTTATTCTAATGGCATAGTGGAAACAGTAGTTACAAAATATCCCCTGCCCCCATAAACCTTAGATACACTCTCCCAAGAATATATGCCACATCTCTGGGGAGATTTGGCAGGCATTCAAAGTACAATGGTAGAGATAGATTATGGTAGTGAGTGAGACAAGCGACCAAGGTAATTCATATACAAAACTCTAGTGTTTTGATATCCTTTTCCTCTTCATAGAGTTCTCACAAAGCTCACTGCTGGAATTTCGCTGTTGAATGCCTGTGCTAGATGGATTGTTCAGCAAGATTTAATCCTTACTCAGGACAGAATCTCTGCTGGTGACTGGTTTTCCTGGGCTTGCTCCTAAATGGGCAGCTGGAGTCTCTTCTACCTCAAGCTTCAAATTCAGGTGCAATCCTTAACTGAGATTCCATTGTGCTCTGTAAGAAAGGAAACAGATATTTAGCCTAAGACTAGTAAAAACCTCTCCAGGTCCTAAAACTTCCTCAGCTCTAAGACTTGCCACCTTATTAATAGCATGCAGGAAAATATGAGTTTAACCTTTTGTTTCAATAATTCTTCCTGGTTCAAGGATAGTTCAGCTTGGTGAGAGAATTCAACCTAATTCATGGTAACTATCCAGTAAATTTTCTAATTCTTCAGCTCTTCAGAATAGGACACAAAAAAGCATTGGTAATTTGCCCAATAATCACAAACAGCTCTAGGGTCCAGAGGTATCCAGTTTTTAAAGACTCTGAAGTTCTGTTGGTCTTCACAAATGAAATTACTTCTTCAGTCACTGGTGAGGAAAAGATGCATAAGCAATCTATGCTCTGGGGACAATCATTGCCTGGATTGACTTACTCTGCTAAGCAGTGACTGACTCACATACTCACAAGTTGTAGACTGATACAGTCATCTTTCTCAGTTTATCTTACATTATAGAGTAATACTATTCATGGCCTTAAGTTTTACATCTCCATGAGAAATCATCCCTAGTCCAATGGTTGGAGAGACTCTGCACAAACCAAACTCAGGAACAGTATCTTCTGCTCTATAACACCTATCATTTGTCACACCACTGCTCATGATGACATTTTGTTTCAATAACTTTGTTCAAAGAGAGGCAATTCATAATGGAGAGAGAGCTGGCCTACAAGTCAGGAAGACATGGATGTGAGGTCTACCTCAGTCACATAGTGGTTTTGTGACCCTGAACCAGTCATGTCAGTGGCCCAGAAAACTGTTTAATGCTATAAGTGGCAGAGTATGGATAAAGTGACATCCCTAAACTAATAAAATCACATATATGGGTCCCAAATATACAAGAAAAGCCTGCTGGGTCTATTCATCTATTGAGAATATGTTGTTTGTTTCTTTGTATGAATGTGAATTCTGCCCTTTTTTATTTTTTCCTGTACTCAACCTGTACGCTGAAATTCACATAGTCATTGACTACACCTAGCTAACTTGCATTACATCCAAAGTATTCCACAAACAGGGAACTAATTGCTATTAGACCTTTAGGGATGCCTTTAGTACAGGAGATAAGGTCTGGTTATTCTCTAATTACTATTACTAGTCATCACTGCTAATTACTAAGAAATTGCTCTATTACTAGCAGATCTTTCCAGAAACTATAAGAAAGGGTGATAGGCCCCTTTCCCATCACTTAGGGGGTAAATTTTGCAGCCCACTGTCTTGTGTTATCCTTTTCTTTTGTGACAGTCCTCTGGCATAAGGGGATCTTTCATGGGTGGCAACAGTTTTCTAACTGACCCTTGCTTTCTATGCTTAGGCACAAAGCATCGTATTCCCCCAGTGTAGGTATGACTATCATAGATGAAGTCCTTATCTGTATTCACAGTTTATATTTAGAGGAAGACACGTAGCTCAGTCAAAGATGTCAGGGAAAATGACCCCTTAAAGAGTTAAGATTCTTAAAATAATGGATGAAAATAGGAATCATTTCACTATAAACATTTACTGGCAAACAACTGAGAAAAGGAGAGAGGGAAAAGGGAGAAGGGGATCTGACATGCAACTCAGCCATACTAACACAGAGTATAACTCTGTAATGATAATTTAAATGGGAAGCTCTTTTCATTAATAAACCCCTGTGACCTGTCTGGGTCACGCGGAAGCATGAGTTACATGAATCAGTGGAGGGAGGAGTTTGCTGAAAGGGTAGAGCAGAAAGGGTGGAACAGGAAGAGGCAGAGCTAGAGCAGAGCTGAGAGGAAATTTGTCAAAACATTCAGAACTGAGGGAGAGAGTGGAGGCAGACAGTAGGAATAAGCAAGAAGAATGCACTATGCAATTAATCCTTGATGTGTGGAGGTACTGAGAGTGCCGGTAACACTTACGAATACTAATACTAATGAACTGGTAGTACTACAGGCTCAATGAGAGTATAACAGAACTAGTGCCAAGAGCATGTCAATATTGGTAGAATTATTTCATCAGAGCCACAGCAATGGCAAAGTCTTAAAGTGTCCTGGGAGGGAGAGCTGTAGGGTTAGTGTCAGGACCTACAGGTTTATCTCCATGATTTGATCACCAAAGGAGATAGAAAACTGATCTTTCTGACAATGCCAAGATATCAGCACAGAGTATGAAAAAGGATAATTTCAACCCCAACATAAAGGTCAAAATTTGAGAAAGACAGGTTGTGTCATTGATAATTTTTTTACTAAAATTCTGCATCTTGCCTCATGATTTCCTTCATTTATGTTTTCATCTTCCTGCTTCCAATGACTTTTTGGGGGGGTTTCAGGATCCAGAGAAACACAGGATACCAAAGCGACACCAAAATATGTTGTACTTTATAGAAGACAGAATGACTTTAGGAATCACTTAAATATCCAAGGAACAGGAACAACTTGGGACCTTATCTGCCACAAGTTTTTCCAAACTCTAGTCCATCCTCCATTCATCTATCAAAGTGATCTTCCTAAAAGGCAAGTCCGATCATATCACATCCCTCTCCACCCATACTCATTAAACTCTAGTGGCTCCCTCTCACCACAACGATCAAATATAAAATCTATTTGACATTCAAATTCCTTTATAACCTGGTCTCTTTCTACTTAGCCCTTCACAGCAATGCAGGGAACTAAAACAATCGCAAAGGAACTCTTGAGGCAAAATACCATCAACATCCAGAGAAAGAGCTATGGAATTGGAATGCAGAATGAAGCAGACTGTTACTTTTTTTTTAATATAAATTTATTTATTTAACTTCTTACATTTATTTTCACAAAATTTTGGGTTCTAAATTTTCTCCCCATTTGTCCCCTCCCCCACCCCAATACACCGAGCATTCTAATTTTCCCTATCACCCATCTGCCCGCTCTTCTATCCTCCCTGCCTTCTCTTGTCCCCATCTTCTCTTTTGTCCTGTAGGGCCAGATGACTTTCTATTCCCCATTAACTGCATTTCTTATTTCCTAGTAGCAACAACAATACTCAATAGTTGTTCCTAAAACTTTGAGTTCCAAATTCTCTCCATCTCTCCCTCCCCACCCATTCCCTTTGGGAAGGCAGGCATTCAATATAGGCCATATCTGTGTAGTTTTGCAAATGACTTCGATAATAGTCATGCTGTGTAAGACTAACTGTATTTCCCTCCATCCTATCCTGCCCATCATTGTTTCTATTCTGTCTTTTCATCCTGTCCCTCCCCAAGAGTGTTGACTTCAAATTGCTCCCCATTGCCTTCCCTTCCATCATCCCCCTCGCCCTTGCTTATCTCCTTCTCCCACACTTTCCTGTATTGTAAGATAGGTTTTCATACCAAAATGAGTGTGCATTTTATTCCTTCCTTTAGTCAAATGTGATGAAGGTAAACTTCTTGTTTTTTTCTCAGCTCTCCTCTTTTTCCCTCCACTAAAAAGTCTCCTGCTTGCCTCTTGAATGAGAGATAATTTACCCCATTCTATTTCACTCTCTCTCTTCCCACTACATTTCTCTCTCACCATTTACCTTAATTTCTTTTAAGATATGATCCCATCCTATTCAATTCACTCTGTGCTTTCTGTCTCTGTGTGTGCCTGCATGTGTGTGTGCGTGCACGTGTGTACATGTGTGTGCGCGTGTGTGTGTGTATGTATGTGTGTAGTCCCATCAACTACCCAGATACTGAAAAGTTTTAAGAGTTACAAATATTGTCTTTCCATGTAGGAATGTAAACAGTTCACCTTTGGTAAGTCCCTTATGACTTCTCTTTGCTGTTTACTTTTTTATGCTTCTTCTCATTCTTGTGTTTGAAGGTCAAATTTTCTTTTCAGCTCTGATCTTTTCATCAAGAATGCTTGGAAGTCCTTGATTTCATTGAAAGACCATTTTTTCCCCTGAAGTATTATACTCAGTTTTGCTGGGTAGGTGATTCTTGGTTTGAGTCCTAGTTCCTTTGACTTCTGGAACATCCTATTCCATGCCCTTTTGATCCCTTAATGTAGAAGCTGCTAGATCTTGTGTTATCCTGATTGTATTTCCACAATACTGGAATTGTTTCTTTCTAGCTGCTTGCAATATTTTCTCCTTGACCTTGGGAATTCTGGAATTTGGCCACAATGTTCCTAGGAGTTTCTCTTTTTGGATCTCTTTCAGGCGGTGATTGATGGATTCCTTCAATACTTATTTTGCCCTCTGGTTCTAGAATCTCAGGGCAGTTTTCCTTGATAATTTCATGAAAGATGATGACTAGGCTCTTTTTTTGATCATGCCTTTCAGATAGTTCTATAATTTCTAAATTGTCTCTCCTGGATCTATTTTCCAGATCAGTTGTTTTTCCAATGAGATATTTCACATTCTCTTCCATTTTTTCATTCTTTTGGTTTTGTTTTATGATTTCTTGGTTTCTCAGAAAGTCATTAGCCTCCATCTGTTCCATTCTAATCTTGAGAGAACTATTTTCTTCAGTGAGCTTTTGAACCTCTTTTTCCATTTGACTAATTCTGCTTTTGAAAGCCTTCTTCTCCTCATTGGCTTTTTGAACCTCTTTTGCCAATTGAGTTAGCCTATTTTTCAAGGTATTATTTTCTTCAGCATTTTTTTGGGTCTCCTTTATTAAGGTATTGACCCATTTTTCATGCTTTTCTTGCATCTCTCTCATTTCTCTTCCCAGTTTTTCCTCCACCTGTCTAACTTGATTTTCAAAATCCTTTTTGAGCTCTTCCATGGCCTGAGCCCATTGAATATATATTTCAGATGTTTGGGATACAGAGGCCTTGGCTTCTATGTCTTTCCCTGATGGTAAACACTGTTCTTCCTCATCAGAAAGGAAAGGAGAAAACATCTGTTCACCAAGAAAGTAACCTTCTATGGTCTTATTTTTTTTCCCTTTTCTGGGCATTTTCCCAGCCAGTTACTTGACTTCTGAGATTCGTCTCCACCCCCACCTAGATCCGCCCAACTACTGCTTGGAGTCTGAGATCCAAATGCTGCTCCTCAGCCTCAGGGCTTTCAGTGGTGGGCATGGCTGCTATTTAATGTCAGCTTAAGTTCTGGTGCTCAGGTGGGGGCTGGGCCACCTCACAGGGCTCAGTTCCCTAAGGGGGTTTATGAGGAGACCTTCAGTAATGGAGTGGAGCTCCTGCCTGCTTGGGCAGCCCAGGCCTGCTGCTGTCCCTGTCTCTGCCGCTTCCTCCCAAGGGGGCCTGAGTTATGGAGACACCCCGCTCCCTTCTCGGTCAACCCAGAAGTCTCTCTCACTGACCTGTAACACCTGTGGGTGGAGGGACCTTCATGGCCTCCAAAGGTTCTGTCCCTGAAGCCTGCTTGGGTCTGCTCCTCTCGGGGCCACGCGGCCAGGGCAGGGCTGGGTTCTGCTGTCTGGTGCACGATGGACCTTTGGGGTCAGTTTTTCAGGGCTCTCTGGAACAGAAATCCCCTCCATTGCATTGCTGCGCAGCTTCCACTGCTCCACAATTTGTCGGGAGTTCTTTTTACAGGAAATTTATGGGTTGTGGGTTCAGAGCTAGCATATGTGGGTCTTTCTACTCTGCCATCTTGGCTCCTCCCCCTGACTATTACATTTGTATTATATTTTGTTTTGATTTTTCTCATGGTTTCTGACATTCATTTTAATTCTTCCATGCAATATGACTAATGTGAAAATGTATTTAATAAGAACATATGTGTAAAATCCATATAAGATTGCATGTCCTCTTGGGGAGGAAGGAGGAGAAAATTTAACACTTTTGAAAGTGATTGTTGAAAACTGAAAACAAATAATTTTTTTTTAAAAAAGAACTTGAACACAAATCTTCTGACTTCCAGTTTAAGTTTCATAGTTTTTTCCTACTACTTCAGGTTACTTCTCATACTTCTAAACTGGGAAATAGAATTCTGGGAAGATGGTGAAGTAGGTCAGAAAATTCCAAACTCTCAATATTTCCCACTACAAAAGAGATAAAATAGTGCCTCAGGGTGAACAAAGTATGGATAAAAACAAATAAAAATAGGGGCATAACAGGGACCTGCTGGGACAATCCTAGAAGATCAGAAGAAAAATCTCAGGAAGAGGTTTGATCCCTGTAAACACTTGTAGGCTAGGATCCACAGTAGCGACAATCAGAAAGTCACTTAAACATTAAGCAGCAAGCCCTGGAGTTAAATGCTTTGGGAGGCTCCCTCCTCCCCAGTCACAGTACGTTTTACTCGTGGGATAGTGAAGGGAGTTGGGCGTCTGGGCTGGAGAAGATCAAGGGATGCTCTGCTGAGAAGGAATGCCAGATGCAGCCATGCTGTGGAGAACTGCAGGGAGAAGAAGGAACTAGCACACTTTCAGTGAATGCAGAAGAATTGGGGCAGAATGCCGCTTGCTGTAGGCATTTATAGTAGGCTAGATGTTTGGTTTTGGTTGCCAGCTGGAGGGGAGAACAGAGGCACCATACCTCATTCCCTAGGACTAGAGCTGATTACAAAAATTAGGTTATTACTACATTAACAATGCACAGGCAAGGGATAAAAAAAATCCAATCTTAGAAAATTATTATGGGAATAGAGATGACCAGAGGTGATCTTCAGAGAATGATACAGAAGCAATGGAGCCCTTTTCTTTCCTAAAGAATAATGTCAAAAGATCATCTACCTGAAAAGAACCTCTAGAAGAACTATAGAAGACTTTAAAAATCAAATGATAGAAATTGAGAAAAAACTTAAAAAAAAATCCAAGAAAAATGATTACGAAAAGAAAATCAGTCAATAAGAAAAGGAGATCCAGAATCCTAAGGAAGAAAATGGCACCTTGAAAATTAAAATTGGGCAAGGTGAAGTCAGCCACATTATAAGACATCAAGAAATAATAAAACAAAATTCTAAAAATGAAACAAAAAGAAAAGAAAATTAAACATCTTATAAGAAAAAATTGATCTGGAGAACAAATAAAGAAGACAAAACAAGAATAATCAGACTACCTGAAAGCTATGATAAAAAAAATCAGTACAATAATACAAGAAATAATGAAGGAAAATTATCTTGAATTATTATAATAAGGGTAGGGATGATTTATCAATCACCACTTGACAGAGATCCTATGAGGAAAACTCATAGCAATATTATAGCAAAATTCTGAACCCCCCCAGATCAAGGATAAAATATTAACAATAACAAGGGAAAAATAATGTAAGTATGATGGTGCCACAATTAAAATCACACAAGACAGAGCACTAAAGGCACTAAAAGACCAGAGGTCTTGGAACATTATATATCAAAGAGCAGAAGAACAGGGGTTGTGGCCAAAAATATCATACCCAGCAAAGTAAGTATAATCTTGAATTGTAAAAAATGACTATGATGCAAAAATAAAAGTCATTACTGAATTTTAAAAACTAAAATAAGATTTCTGTATTTGAGCACACAGAAATAAAGTGAATGTGTTATTCTATTGGAATTTATACTTAAGTCATAATAATTATGGTGTACAATAGTGATTTGTACACTGATGTTCCTCTGAGGTAAACTCAGGTTTAGATAATAAATATCTGAGCATTCTCTTTGTAATATTATTTAAGAATATCACAGAATCATAGACTGAGAGCTAAAAGGAACCAAGGACAATTTCTTCACTTTAAAAAATGAAGAAACTGAGATTAAGGGGGTGGTTAAGTAATTTGTTCATGTTCATATATCTAGCTTCTGGCAGAACTGAAACTAATAGAGATTAGCTTTCTTTAGGAATTTAATAAAAGTTGATATGGGAGCAAAGCTGGATCTCCATAACAAAAACCCCTCATTCAATTTCTTAGCCCTTGTAAATTTCCATCTTCTATCTATCTATCTATCTATCTATCTATCTATCTATCTATCTATCTATCTATCTATCCATCTATCTAATATGTATAAAATATTACATATATGGATTTATGTAATATATATATATATACATATATTTAGTTAAAACATGTAGCTTTCTCCTTCCTGCTAAAATTGAACAGGGAGGAATTTATAGCATAATATAAATTATGTTTCATCATCATAGCTAACATTTGTATAACTCTTTATATGCATGACCTTAAATGTCTTGTCCAGGGTCACAGACATCAGGTGGATGAGGCGGGGTTGAATGAACGCTTTCGGATTCCAAGTCCAATAAAGAACACTGTCCTCCTCTAAGAACACTGCAATCAGAGTATATCTGAAAACATTGCTTTGATTCATAACAGTGGGAAGTTGTTTTTCCCTTTGAAATCAAAGTTACATGTCATGTTTCAGAGATAAAAATATGCTTTTCAGTGACATTGTACTGGGAAAATCCAGTTTGCAGAGGATAAAGGGAGTGAATGGTGAACTTCTTCCCTATGATCTTTACACCTATATACATATTTGATGCATTTTAATTTCATTTTGGACAGCTGCTAAAACTGGATTAGCAGCTTAAGGTTTACATGTATTGGCTGAAGCGATAGATTCGGCTTATGGAGGAATCATTGTGACATTCCAAAATTTAGGCGTAGAACCCATACAGTTTTTGTAGAAATGATAGAATAGTTCAAGTGATTATTGTTCCTTGCGAAATAATACCACTTATGAAAAGTGACCCTCCTTCTGAAGTAACTGGAAGAGGAACTAAAGGGTTAGGCTCTACTGATAGAATAAAATTGGGAATTAAAATATGGGTAAAATGGATGCCAGATAATGTTCCAAAGGCTGTGGAACATAACTGTTGCTTATTCAGGTGAAGATGATTGCCAAATTGTACCCTTAACTCATATAGTTTACCATGAATGAGGCTATGGTAATGGGTATAGGCTCATGTGACCTTAAATCACTTGGAAGCCTAAGTCGTATGTGGTGGGAGGAGCTTGTTGAACAGGTGGAACAGGAAGGGTGGAGCACAGCTGAAAGGAAGTTTTGCCAGCAGTTGGAGCACAGGTAGACAGGCAGCTAGGATTGTGAGTGCTTGCTTGTGGGAAGGCCTCAGAAAGGGGAATGCGGGAAGGCTTGGGAATGATAGTATCCCCTACAGTGATAATGTGTATTGACTTCTTGGTTACTATGATGGATTTGACTTTCTGATGATTGAATAAACGTTTTTCTTCTACCTTCTGTATGGAGAGTTTGCTATATTTTCCAATTCAGAACTACACTGGCATATTCATAATCACTGTGGGTTCTGTGAATACTGCCGGTGGAGATAACAGTACCCCAGGTTGAGAATCTCTGATTAAACGCCTAATACAAGCCTCTAATTTTTCAGATGAAGAATCTGAGGATCAAAGAAATTAAGTGATGTGCCCAAGGAATTAAACCTTAGGTCATATTCCTTCAAATTCAACATTTTTTTTTTTAACATTACCACTACTACAGTTATACTGGGTACCACAAGCCAGAAAAGCAGATTGGGTGTCTTTTGGAAAATTACACTTGCTGAACTAGAAAACTTGCTTCCAGAATCACTGGGCACCAAGTCCTACGACAGCGTGGTCATTATCATCCCCTTCTACCCAAGGGTTGTTTAGAGGGTTGTCCTGTTCTCTCCTAAGTGAAGCTGCCAAGTCAGCAAAGAAACGCACCCGGCTCAGTTTGCCAATCTGTTGACAAACGTTTGACGCGTTTACTATGTGCTAAGCATTTTTAGTTTATTTCTCCTGCCCTTTGGAGTTCGGCAGTGGTGTGGGAAGGCAGGGGGAGTCTGGGAACTCTATCTGCCTGCCTTCTCCTCCCTACGAAAACACACTAAGAGTTCAGGGTGTTCGGGGAAAGAGATCCTGAGATCCTTGTCCTGTCTCGCCATCAGATGCTGGAAGCTTACGGGGAAAACTAGCGTGAGTGGAAAGGCCACAGACACTAGCTGGGAAAGAGAAGAGAGAGTAAAGCCTGCCTCAACGGGATCTGCAGCTAACTTCTAGGATGTGGCGACTTCAGTTTGGTAGCTAGTTTGTTTTGTCGACAGATATGCAGCTCTGAATTGCTTTGTGAGCAGTTCTCCAGACCTGGGAGCTGTTACCGAGAACAAAGGAGGGCTCTTCGTTAACTCTCCACTTACTGTTGCCAACCCCAGGGATCGCACTTAGCAGATGCGCTCCAGTTTTACAGCCCGTAACACTACTCTCCCCACCCCACTCCGATCAGCGGAGCAAGAGTACAGGGTCTGTCTACCTCAGGGCCTCCTCTCCCTGGTTTTGGGGGTAGGAGAGACAATGAAATGGAAAGGAGTTGGGGAAGGGATGTAGAAGTCAGGGCAGCGATCCTGGGTTTGCGCCACCTAAATACTAGTTTGTTCTTGGTCTCAGCTTTTTTACTGGGGTAGGAAATCGGGACTCCATCAAAGGATTGTTGGGTTAGGTACCGACTAGGGGCGGACTGGAGCATTTCTGTACAGGTTGGGGGTAGGCGGGGCCGGAGCGCCGAAGTCAATCAGATGCTAGGCGTTTTTAGTTCGTGTGCTACTACTACCCTTTTCCCAACCTTCCCAACCTCGAACAACCGCCCCTATTCCCTTGCCCACTCACTTCCTCCTTATTTCGAGCTACTATACCAATGAGAAGAGAACTCCAAGTTCGGGTAATGGCTGTAGATGGTTTTAGTACCAGGTTGAATTTGTGTATTGAAATGCCCGGCATGGGCTTCCTTAAACTACCTCCGGGAAGAGGGGCATGTGCCAGGCTTTGTGCTAGGTGTTTCCTTCGCTTACACCTTTTTCTTCAGGTGAACCTGACTGGTTACTCCCTATCTTAATGACTGATGTGTATCGTCCGACCCTCTTGTTTCTTTAGGGGATCATTCCGGTTTCTGATCTCTGCTACTCTTCCTCACACCCGTCTTTCTTTGTTTCCCAGCTTGCTCCGAAATGTGATGTAACAAGAGTAGGCAAAAATCTTTCCCTCTCTCCAACACTAAGTCCTTCCTCCCTGTCACAGACATGCTCACATTTATCCATATATATATATATATATATATATATATATATATATATATATATATATATATGTATATATATATATATATATATATATATATACATATATATATATATATATATATATATATAGGCATTCGATTCCCAGTCTGGAGGTGAACACTTGCATGTTCTGCTCTGACCTGAAATCCAAAAGAAGGGCATTAGAAACCCCCCAGGGAAAGCTGGACAGAAAAAAGTACCTCCCTTTTCTGCATGATGCAGAATCCGGGGAAAAAGCCAGTCCTGTCTCCTAGAAACGTGGAAATTAGCTGAGGGACTTTTGCTGTGGATTTTTCTGATGAGAGTGGGACTTGTTTCCATCCCTTTGCTCCTGGGCAAGTCCTTTGGGAGACTGGAAAAGAAGCTCTGAGTATTGCCAAATAGTCCAGTAGGTTTGTGGCAATGTGTTTGAGGCTGCTTGCATGAGAGAGAAAGAGACCTGGAATATCTACAAAAGAAAACTTTCCCTGGATTTTATCCGCCCTGGTGTGAGCTCTGATAGGAGGAATTTAAGTATTCTTCTCTTTTCGGTGAAGCAATTCATAACCTGAATGGGATAAAAGATGAGACCAGATGACATCAACCCGAGGACTGGACTGGTGGTAGCCTTGGTCAGTGTCTTCCTTGTTTTTGGCTTTATGTTCACTGTTTCTGGGATGAAAGGGGAGACCCTGGGGAATATCCCCCTCCTTGCCATAGGACCTGCCATTTGTTTGCCAGGGATAGCTGCCATTGCTCTGACCCGAAAAACAGAGGGCTGTACAAAGTGGCCTGAGAATGAACTCCTGTGGTGCAGAAAACTCCCCTGCTTCAAAAAGTCAAAGGACAGGGAAGTTATTGAATTGTTGAGGACCCCATCTGACTTGGAGTCAGGAAAGGGGAGCTCTGATGAACTGGTCCAAAAGACACTCCTTAGAAGCAATACTTCCCTAAAGGGACATGTACCTGTGCCCAGTTCTGTCCCTATTACCATTTCTACAGGAGAAGAGAAATGCAAGAGTCTGGTCCAAAAGGAAGACCAGGAAGAGACTTCCAGATACCTGAAAGGGTGCTGTCCTTCAGGTACCTTCTCAGCATCAGGGAGCACCACCAATTACAGTGCCTTGGAAACAAAATGCTCCAGTTGCGACAGATCTCACTGCCCAGAACCTGAGGATAGTATTTTCTTTGTACCACAAGACAGTATCATCGTCTGTTCCTATAAGAGCAGTCCCTATGACAGATATTGTTGTTACATCAATTCAAGACAAATCAGTTGGGACCATGAGACAATAGATTAAATTCTGCACAAAAGCATATCTATGTTTATACAACCATGGCAAATTTCAGCTACTAAAGGAAAAGAAATTGCACTGCATGAAGTTGTCGAATTGTTAGAAATTGGCCTGGTATGTTATGGATGCTCAGACCTCCTGTGCCTGAAGCCCTGTGAATGAGCATGTTTAAGTGTTCGGGACTTATTTTAGTGAGAAATGATGAGGCTGACCTATATGAAGAGACATATCTAGGGGAGATGAGGTGAGGAGGTGACTAAGGAAATAGGAATTTATATTCCTTACCTATTTAAATGATGTTGAGTGTCTTACAAAACAGATCAGAAGTACTATGTGTAAGAACAGAAGCTAAGAACAAGACAAATCAGAAGTCAGCAGTGTATAAAAAATAACAAATGAGGTGTGAGAATATATGTTTTCAGTAAGAGAATCTCTTGATTTCTGAAGAATATTGTAAGACCAATTTTATGCTTGATTATATTAGATAATTGGGTGGAGGTTAAATGGTTAAGAAGCTTTTTACACTTATTTAATTCCCCAATCAAGACAATGGTTATATTCCTTCTTAGATGTTCCTTGAAAGTCCAAGGATAACTTTAAGAAGGTGAGTTATATTCCAGTTCTATGGTCTTCTGGCAATCACCATTCAGGAAAATGCATGTGCTAGTTAAAATAAAATTTCCACAATTATGTGAAAAACTCATATTTTTAGAATGTTAGGTCAATTCTAAATCTGATCACTTGATGGCTTTATCTAAAGTGTTTTCAATATGCAATTATCTTACATATATAATTTCCAGATGAAGTAAAACATGACATGGATGAAAGAATTACAGGGATTCAAATTAGGTTTTACCAAATCAAAATGAATTTTTACAACTTTGTGCAAATATCATTGAAATTATGGGTAGAATTTTCTTGGAAATTATTGTTCTCATATGCCTCTTTCCATTCACAGACTATATGTATACACACAAACACATAAACACACAATAATTGCTGCAGTTATGAACAATGTGCTAGATTTGCATGAAACACATTGATAACTGTCTTGAAGCCTGATGCTTGCATGCATGTTCACACAGACCTAGACATTCCAATGTCACCAGGGTTAATGGAATAGAAAACTCTCTGATAAGCACAGATTTAATGATCTCTTAGCACTTCATAAAAAAGTCAATTTTATTTGACCTAGATTTCATTGTTTCTGAGAAAACAAAAAACAAAACAACAAAAAACCAATCTGCTAGCGTGGAAACTTTAAAAATATTTCCCATTTCACCTTTTCAGTGCCAATTGCAACCAATAAGTGAGGGCAACCAACCAAAGTGAAAATGCATATATACTTCATTGAAATCTGAGATCAATATGGAAAAATAGTGATGGTGATGGGTTTCATTCTGGGGGCAAAGAGGATCCTACAAACTTCAGAGAATGATCATTAAAAAATTTCTCACAGATGTTTCTAGTGGACTCTCTCTTTGGGGTACATTAGACCTAAAGTCATAGCCCTTGCATAAGGGATAGAAAAGCTACTATCATTTAAATTAAATCATACCTGTCAAATTCATTCCAGATATATTTAATCTTTTTTTCTGTGCATTAATGCCTTGTCCTAGCTCTGTGACCTTGGCTAAGTCACTTGACCTCCAAATTTCAGTTTGCAGTTTCCCATTTGCAAAATGTGAGGGTTAGACCAGATCTGAGGTTCCTTCAATTTGTAAAGAGTCTATGATGCTGTCAAAAGATACTTTGTATACTTCAAGGAAGTGATTTATAATAATAAAATAATAAATATATAAATAATAACATTTATAATGAAATGCATGCCAAAGATAAAGAGGTTGCTGAGATTGAGGTTGCTATTGCTAAAAATGATTTTGTACACATGTATGAAAGTAAATTTTTCATATTGCTGACTACAATTTTGTAATCAAAACAGTGTTAGGGAGGAAACTAGGTTGGGGAATAAAGTTTGGGAAGAACTATTTTTATAAATAGGTATCTAGCCCAAGGTATGTAAAATATAATTATAATGTAAAACATAAGTTACATCCAAAAATAAATTTTCGGACAGAAAAAAACCAGAAATCTTTTATTGACATTATTATACTTGTTTTTCCTAGTGCTATGTTAATTAATACATGGGGATTTGGGGGCAATGGGTGGTATTGGTGGTGATGATGATGATGGTGGAGATAGCTATCATATCACCATGCTGCTACCTTCCTGAAGATGAAAAACTTCTAGTTTAACTCCTGGAAAAGGTCTAATGTGATCAAACCCATGGTAGATGTTGAAAGCGTTTAGAAGTGAGGGGAAAACTCCAAAGATTTGCTGCTCTTTCAATATCAGTTGTTGATTGCATCTAACAAGAAAGCCCCCTTTAATACTACACATAGTAGGACTGCAATTACCAGCTTGTTTCATATATTCTCTCCCTCCCTTATCACATCACTGCCTTTTCTACCATAAAATTTCCAGGTTACAAACTTGGGCTTGACTTGAATTACTATTTCAGTATGATGTGATCATCATCAGATTTCAGAACCCTTAACTTTCTTGTGACCCTTCCTCCTTAACATTGTGATGTGAAAGCTTTGAGCTAAAACAATAACTTAGTTCTAAATTATAGACATACTTTTTCTCACAATAACATAAAATTGAGTTTATGTGATATTTTTCTTGAGGTTCTGGACTAAATATCCCTTCTTACACTATGGAACAATACAACTCGGTGCACAAAATTAGCAGTTTCAGGAGCTAAGGTCTGATATGACCTGTACTTTCTTCAGAATATATTTCCCTAATGCTCAAAACTGCAACCAAAAAAAAAGGCAGAAAAAAGCATGAAGTCCTTAAATAAAACTTAAGCTCTAATTCCAACCTACAATTTAAATAGCATAAAAAATATTGAAACATTAGCATTTTCCAGCTAGTTTTGGAGAAATAGCCTTGGAAAACAAGTAAAAGTATAATAGCTACTTTGCAATTCTTTCAATAATAGTATTTTAATTTGATCTTTGAATAGATTTTTAAAATTGTACTGTTATATTTTTTCTTTCTGTATCTTCCTACTTTCTATTACATATTTGTAGAAATTCTCAAATCAAACTGTTCTTTGTTTCAGAGTTGCCCAGCAGCCAAGATTTCAAAGCTATTGCATGTTTGGACAGTTGTTTCAATCTGTTTTGTATTACCCTTCATTTTAAGATTGTTTTTTTTTTAAATTTTCTTTATTTTGTGATCATGACCCATGATTTCATTGATATAAGAAAGTTTCTGGTGAAGAAATTTTCTCTGTTAATATAGATGAATCAGCAACTGTTCTTCAATACCTGGCTTTAGACAGTTGCTGAGAAGTTAAACTATTTGTCCATGGTTACAGTCAGTATATGTTGGAGGCAGAATTTGAAGCCAGGTCAACCTGAGTCCAAGGCCTCTATCTTCCTTGGAAATGCTGCCAAATTAAAATAGAAACTGGGGCCCCTTAAAATGCATATAAGGATACCTGCAGGACACATTGATATAGAAAACCAAATACTATCACTAACTACATGCTATTGTGTTCTTATTTATTTTATTAAATATTTTCCAATTAC
This sequence comes from Bettongia penicillata ogilbyi, assembly GCA_023548195.1. NCBI lineage: Eukaryota > Metazoa > Chordata > Mammalia > Diprotodontia > Potoroidae > Bettongia > Bettongia penicillata. The sequence continues at coordinate 575,775 of JAJHZJ010000280.1, forward strand.
ATTTTAATCTGATTCAGACTGTACTCCACTGCATGTCTGACACTTCTACTCTACCATCTAAGGCTCCCCCTCTATCTCTCCACCCCCCTCTCCATTCTGTAAAATCCAACATATTTGTCTCCTTAAAACTTACTTATATAATTAAATCTTTATGTATTTGCATTTTTATATAAATTGGAAGATAGATACAGTCTCTATACATGCAAATGAGAAAATCCAGGAATAATTCAAGTCAAAACTTAAAACTTAAAAAAATATATTGTTTTGACTGGAACTATGAAGTTGTTTGCTAATGGTTCAAATTCATCTTGCTCCTCCCTCCTCTACTTTTCCAAGTAGATGTATACACAGTAGGAACCAAATTTCCATCTTTTCCATGCCAGTATTTTAAATATTGAGATGGGAAACTCATTTAGTTTCAGAACCAAGAACATTGCTTTACCCACTCACACATTTTGTCTTTATGTAGTAGGTTGGGTGCTACCTTTGTTTTTCTGTTATGATCCAATTTTTTTCCTGAAGAGCAAAATGGTGGGAATAATTCAGGCAATAATAATTATTTCAGAATTGTTTTAACAGCAGTTTTCTAAATTACCTCACTTACATATACACACATATGTAATTGATATGTATATATGACTGCATGCCTATATCCTACTTATATAAAATAATATGTGGGGTTGCAAAAGTTAGCAATAAAGTGGAAATTCATTTTCTAGAGTGGGTTTGAATCTCTGATTTACCCTACCTTTGCATCTCTGCTCCTCATTGCTATGTGATTTAAATAAGTCACAACTTTTCTGAGCACAAGTGGTTTCTTTTGTATCTGCTGATCATAGGATCATAGATCAAGAGATGGAAGGGGCCTGAAGACTATTTAGTCCAATCTCATCATTTTCCAGATGAAGAAGCTATGGCCCAGAGATGTTAGATAAACGTGCTTAAGGTTGCACAGGTAAATAAAAGGGTCAATATTTGATCCCAGACTTCCAAACCAGCTACCTTCTCATTGGACCATGTAACTTTTAATTTAGAGTTCTTTTAACTCTAAATCAAGAATCCAGTGATCCTAATTTTGACTATACTTTGCACACAGGCTAATAAGCTGACAACTTCTCTGTTCCTTGACTTCCTTACCTAAAATGGACAACGGCATGAAAATTTCTTTCCTAAATAAAGACCTGACTTTCAGTCAGTCCCACATCTCATTGTCTACCTGACAAAAGAAAATCAAATCAGCCCCTTGAGAGGATGATCTCTCTCTCTGTCTTATATCTTCTTGCATCTCCCATCAACTGGTCCAAGATTTTGTTTACAGGAGATGCTCAGTAAATGTTATTTGAGGCTGCTGTACAAATACCATCACACACATACATGCATGTGGAAAGCAACAGAATTATTGCCTATGTCTGAAGCTTCTTATAAGGTAACTAAGTTTTTCTTCATCTGTTAAATCTTGACCCCACTATGTCATATCTAATGTCTTAAATATAGTGCATGTGTGTTCAGGGTCTTTCATTGATTGTGTGCATTGGTAGAAGATTACCTAATTAGAAATATATATAATGCAATAGAATAGAAATACATAGTATAATGTAATATAAATATCATATAATATAATACAAATATAGAAATATATTAGAAATATAACCTGCTATTTGAAAATATATTAAAATTAATATATTAAAACTAAAAAAGATGATATTAATACTAAATAATATTTTATAATTAATCAACTATTTTTATAGCAATTTTATAGCACAATTAACTGTTTTTGTATTTTTTGTCAAGTACTCAATTTGAAGCAGGGCTTCATTTATTTTTTTTTTAAATTTGCTTTTAAAATTTGCATGCCTGCTGCCCAATGGCAGTCTTCTGGGTGTCAGGTGTAGCAGACAGTAAAGGAAACAAAGAAATTACTTTCAGCAGAAAATGTATAGGTTTAATGTTGCCTTTTATAGAGATGTTTAGAATCCCAGTCAGTCTACATAAAGCCTTTTTAATGTAGCTGAAATAGTAGTATTACTGCTCCTGGCATTAAAGCAAAATAATTAATACTGTAGTTTAGTTACATAGTGAATTAAATACATTTTTAAGGACTCACTGGAGAACCTAACTCCCATTTATAAGACTATTTCAGTAATAATTGCATCTTATAGCATGAGGGGAGAAAGAGGCTCAACCTTGTTCTGTCCCTGTTTCTATTGCTGCAGCTGTGGTGCCCAGCGGCCACCTGGTACCATCAGAAAGAACCTCAGGTCCAAGATCCAGGGAAAACTCATACTTCAAACTTTAGGAAATGGGGGAATTGGGGTGGAGGATGTCTTAAAAAGGTTTGTAGCATGTATGTACAGGGTATTCTTAAGCCAGATGTTTGTAAGAGGGAAATTCTGTTTTGGGGCATAGATGATGAAGAGAACAACTAATTATGATATTGTAATTCCTCATTTAGTTTCATTCCTCGTCATGTCACTATTTTTTTAGGTCTTCTCAATATGATAATCCATATGTGCCCTGCATGTAATTGCTATGATGCCATAAATACAATAATGAGACCCTGTTGTAAAATCACAAAAATCATACTGGAGCATGCTGACTAGTTTTCCATTTGTAACACTGTTCTTACAGGGTTATTAGTCACCTATAACCTCATACTATTTAATAGTATGTAAATGCTAATTTATAAATACCAATACTAATATGTAAATATTAATACTAAAAATAGTATTTAATAGTGTAATTTTATGGCACCAGCTGAGAATACTGTATTGGATTAAGTCTGTATACATTTCATACCATAGAGGGATGGGGAGAAATGAGAGCATCCTTTCTCCTGAATCAGAGGGCCACCTGAGGAGCCCTTATAGACACCTCAACTCACCCTGATCATTCACAACACAAAGAATTTCACTAGCTATGTTATTTATTGTTAAAAAAATGAATTCAGTTAAATACATACGTGGAGGTTTTTTGGAGGAAGAGCAGAGACCTATAAAAATCATTAGATTAATGAAATATATTACCTTTAAACAAGCTGTTTTAGTGTCAATAAGACACAATCTATATATAAAAGATCTTTGAGCTCTTAAATAAAGATGCTATACTATCCCCGTTGTAATTATTCTCTTGATACTAGTTCATGGGAGGAATCAGGGTGGGTTTAACAAGTTTATTAGAATGTGAATAATTCATTTTGAGTGCTTGGTGTCAATAGATAAAACAATAGCCAACAACTTGGTAGTTAATTTCTCCTGTGACTGCTGGGATATCCAGGTGTTTCTTCATTTCTCCCTCACTTCAGATACCAATTCTTAGCTTCTTAGAGTTCTGCCTACACAATTTTCCCTGTACTCTAACTGAACCTCTGACTTCTTTCGTATATCAGGACAGGGTGGGGGTGGGCGACAGAATCCCCGGTACTAAAGTAACTAAATGCTGAAAGACTAGAAATGTAAAATAACTAAGTCTCTCAAAGCTTTCCTGAAACTGTAACTCTATTGACCACTTCCTCATCCATTCTGTAGGAAACTATTACCAAAACTATTTTCTTTTGGCATAGAAAAAATATTTTCTAAAAAGAAAATAATTAATTCTTTTTCCTTAGTTCCTTAATTCTTTTGGTGTCATAGACTCCTTTGACAATTCAGTGAATTTTATGAACCCATACTCAAAATAATGTTATTAAATGCATAAAATGAAATACAGAGGATGAAAAAATATGTATTGAAATAGTTATTAATTTTTTTTAAGGAAGTTCATTGATGTTCAGAGGTTCAGAACCCCTGTCAGTGAAAAGAGGTGGTATTTGGCAATCAGGGAATAAAAAGTGTCTGCTGATGTAAGAGTGCTGGAATTAGAGCTAAACCTCCACCAGCTGATTCTATCTGGCTTCCTGATTTACCTAACCTAAATCCTCAACCTATCCCAACAACAGTCATTGTCTTTCTATCTGCTACTGAGGGGATATCAAAGGAAACTCAGTTCTCAAGAAAAATTTATTTTTGGGATCGTGACCAATAACCCTCAAGAATAAGGACGCACATCGTCTACAGGAATCAACAGTATAATGTTTGAACTAAGTTCTAATTCTGACTGTGTGTCTAGCTGAATTGGTAGCTTTTCAGTTTGCTGGAGAAGAGATTTAGAGTTTTAAAAAATCAACCCACTTTGATTTTAAAATAAAAATTTTTCCCCTATTTTTATCATATTTAAAAAATCTCTTTGTACCTAAAATATACTCTGGGTTGTATGCCTAGTTACAAAGTTGCATTATGCCTTTGTATTTATTTGTACAAGACTTTAAGTTGGGACAAAGCTAAAATTCGTAGAATTATAGATTTAGAACTAAAAGGCAGCTTACAGGCTATCAAATCCAATCTGCTTTCACATGCAAGACCAAAAAAAATTAAAGAGCTTGCCCAGTATCACAGAGCTAGTAAGTACCTGAAGTAGCACCTGGGAAGATCTAAATTTTCCTGGTTCCAGATCCAGTGCTCTCTCCTCTACACTATGCAGGTATTTCCATGGGCCTTTTGGGGGAAAATACTTTAACAAATCAAGGGTGACATAAATTTTAAAACTGAGGGATTTTAAAGAAAATTTCTTAAAAAAGAAAAAAGGAAATCTTTGTGTTACCAAAAGCATAGCCCCTCCACCTTCAAATGACAAATTCTTAAAATTCTTCATAATTAAATTTTATGGGGGGGTGGAGCCAAGATGGCGGAGTAGAAAGACTCACGTATGCTAGCTCAGAACCCACAGCCCATATATTTCCTGCAAGAAGAACTCCCCACAAATTCTGGAGTACTGCAAGCCACGCACCAACACAGTAGAAGAGATTTCCGTTACAGAGAGCCCTGGAAAGCAGTCCACAGGGGTCTGTCACACTCCGGACAGTGGAGCCCACCCCTGAGCTGCCCTGGCTGTGGGGCCCCAGAGGAGCAGACCCGAGCAGACTTCAGGGACGGAATCTCTGGTGACCGAGAAGGTCCCTCCGTCCACAGACGCTACAGGTCAGTGAGAGAGACGTCTAGGCTGGCTGAGAGGGGAGTGGGGTGGCTCCGTGACTCAGGCCCCCTTGGAAGGCAGCAGCGGAGGGAGCAGCAGGGGCAGCGGCAGAGGCAGTGGCAGAGGCAGCGGCAGCCAGGAATCCCCGTGCAGGCAGGATCTCCATTACCGAAGGTCTCTGCATAAAGCCCCTGAGGGAACTGAGCCTGGGAAATGGCCCTGCCCCCACCCACCGCATTACTGAAGGTTTCTGCATAAAGCCCCTGAGGGAACTGAGCCTGGGAGGCGGCCCTGCTCCCACAGGAGCACCAGAACTAAAGCTCACAGTGAATAGCAGCTGCGCCTGCTGTGGAAAGCCCATTTGAATCTCAGACCCCAAGCACTAGGTGGGTGGATCTAGGCGGGAGTGGACAGGAATCTCAAAAGTCAAGTAACTGACTGGGAAAATGCCCAGAAAAGGGAAGAAAAATAAGACTATAGAAAGGTACTTTTGTGGGGTACAGATGTTCCCACCTTTCAATTCTGATGATGAGGAACTATTCTTACCATCAGGGAAAGATGTGGAGGTCAGGACCTCTGTATCCCAGACATCCCAGGGCGATGTCCGGTGGGCTCAGGCCATGGAAGAGCTCAAAAAGGATTTTGAAAATCAAGTTAGACAGGTGGAGGAAAAACTGGAAAGAGAAATGAGAGAGATGCAAGAAAAGCATGGAAAATGGGTCAATACCTTGATAAAGGAGACCCAAAAAAATGCTGAAGAAAATAACACCTTGAAAAATAGGCTCACTCAATTGGCAAAACAGGTTCAAAAAGTCAATGAGGAGAAGAATGCTTTCAAAAGCAGAATTAGCCAAATGCAAAAAGAGGTTCAAAAGCTCACTGAAGAAAATAGTTCTCTCAAGATTAGAATGGAACAGATGGAGGCTAATGACTTTCTGAGAAACCAAGAAATCATAAAACAAAACCAAAAGAATGAAAAAATGGAAGATAATATGAAATATCTCATTGGAAAAACAACTGCCCTGGAAAATAGATCCAGGAGAAACAATTTAAAAATTATGGGACAACCTGGAAAGCCATGATCAAAAAAAGAGCCTAGAGATCATCTTCCATGAAATTCTCAAGGAAAACTGCCCTGATATTCTACAACCAGAGGGCAAAACAAGTATTGAAAGAATCCATTTATCACCTCCTGAAAGAGATCCAAAAAGAGAAACTCCTAGGAACATTGGGGCCAAACTCCAGAATTCCCAGGTCAAGGAGAAAATATTGCAAGCAGCTAGAAAGAAACAATTCCAGTATTGTAGAAATACAATCAGGATAACACAAGATCTAGCAGCTTCTACATTAAGGGATCGAAGGGCATGGAATAGGATATTCCAGAAGTCAAAGGAACTAGGACTCAAACCAAGAATCACCTACCCAGCAAAATTGAGTATAATACTTCAGGGAAAAATATGGTCTTTCAATGAAACAGAGGACTTTCAAGCATTCTTGATGAAAAGGCCAGAGCTGAAAAGAAAATTTGACTTTCAAACACAAGAATGAGAAGAAGCATGAAAAAGTAAACAGCAAAGAGAAGGCATAAGGGACTTACCAAAGGTGAAGTGTTTATATTCCTACATGGAAAGACAATATTTGTAACTCTTAAAACTTTTCAGTATCTGGGTAGTTGGTGGGACCACACACACACACACACACACACACACACACACACATGCACACGTGCACACACACATACACACGTGCGCGCGCACACACATACACACATGCATACACATACAGAGACAGAGAGCACAGAGTGAATTGAATAGGATGGCACCATATCCTAAAAGGAATTAAGGTAAACGGTGAGAGAGAAATGTAGTGGGAGGAGAGAGGGTGAAATGGAATGGGGTAAATTATATCTCATTCAAGAGGAAAGCAGGAGACTTTTTAGTGGAAGGACAAAGAGAAGAGCTGAGAAAAAAACATGAAGTTTACCCTGATCACATTTGACTAAAGGAAGGAATAAAATGCACACTCATTTTGGTATGAAAACCTATCTTACAATACAGGAAAGTGGGGGAGAAAGAGATAAGCAAGGGCGAGGGGGATGATGGAAGGGAGGGCAATGGGAGGAGGGAGCAATTTGAAGTCAACACTCTTGGGGAGGGACAGGCTCAAAAGACAGAATAGAAACAATGGGGGGCAGGATAGGATGGAGGGAAATACAGTTAGTCTTACACAGCATGACTATTATTGAAGTCATTTGCAAAACTACACAGATAGGGCCTATATTGAATTGCCTGCCTTCCCAAAGAGAATGGGTGGGGAGGGAGAGATGGAGAGAAGTTGGAACTCAAAGTTTTAGGAACAACTGTTGAATATTGTTCAACAAGGAAATAGAAATACAGTTAATGGGGAATAGAAAGTCATCTGGCCCTACAGGACAAAAGAGAAGATGGGGACAAGAGAAGGGAGGGATGATAGAAGAGAGGGCAGATTGGTGATAGGGGAAATTAGAATGCTCGGTGTATTGGGGTGGGGGGAGGGGATAAAAGGGGAGAAAATTGGAACCCAAAATTTTGTGAAAATGAATGTAAAAAGTTAAATAAATAAATTTTTATTAAAAAAATAATTAAATTTCATTCAGAAAGTGCCTTCTCAGTCATTCTAATACTTGTCTTACAAATGACCCATGTATAGGCATTCACGGCAAGACTTGATTCCTCATTCTTGCAGTTTTTTTGCATCTGATGCCTTTGGAAATGCACCCCTGTTCAGAGCATACCCTTCCCCACCTGCTGGAATTCTTCAATTATACTGTGAAAAAAGAACTTGATTTGGACTTAAAGGACACAGGTTTGAATGTTGCTTCTGCTACTTACTACTTATGTGACCTTGGGTAAATCACTTCATTTCTCTAGGCCTCAGTTCTCGTCTCTGAAATGAGCAAATTAGACTTAATTTCCTCTAAGCTCCCTTTCAGCTCTAAATATGTAATCTTTCCTTGATGAAACTCTGCCTTTCCCCTCCATCTACTCTGAGAACCACTACTGAACATCAGTGAAAGGAATGCAGATGAACAGTTCCTGATTGGATAAGGATTTTGAAATGCAACTAGAATTTTTTAGGCACTTTCTGTGAGCAAATCATTGTACTGGAGATATGAGTATAGTGTTTTGAGGATCCCTAGTTGGAATTCCAAATGCAAGATCTCATAAATATATTGTTATAAGGGGATGATTGGGTTTTATGGTATTCAGTTCAATTATTCAGCTATGGTCATTGTTTACCTTCTACCTTTTACTAAATTAAATCACCTCTTGAGACCTGACATTGGAATCCATTGGCACCATTATGATATTTTTTTTTGGAGAAAATTATTTCTGTCCGACAACCAATTCATAACTTTTGGAACATAATCCAGTGGTAGAATGAGGAATGTTAAATTTTCAATACATCCATTTAGAGACATAAACTACTGCAAAAGCACTCTGTCCTCACACCATAATAATTTTTATTTATTTATTTTAGACTTAAACACCAGAAGTCAAATACAGAATAGAGAAAAGAAAAGGAAATATATCATAAATTTAAATATTGAAACAAATATAAAGAAAAGAAAAATCATATGTGTAAAGCAGAACATTTAGCAGTAAATTTTCATTTCAAGAAGGCCTGCATGATAAATACTACACATGTGTTGAGAGTTGACCATCCTTCCTTTGTTTCCTTTTAAGTTTTCTTTTGTTCTCTGCTATGCATTTTTTACTTTATTCTTCCCTGACCCACAACCCCCAAGGCTACAATTAAGTATGAATATATTTATATATAGAAGTAGACATATACATACACATATATACATATACATACATATATGCATACATACATATATAGATATATACTTTCCCTAACAAATTCTACTCCTAATCTTTGTTTTTATGTTTGTGCATATCTTTTATTTCTTTACCCTCCTGACTACTCTACTTTATTTCTACCCATGACCTTGCTCTATTACTTATCCTAACCCTTCCAAGGATTCCTCTCCTATCCTTCCATTCCCATGAATCTAAACACCCTTCTATAACCCCCTTTAACCTATTCCCTCATGCTCCACTCTAGAGGTCCCTCCATTATCCTCTTCCACCTCCCTATCCCTTTTTATACATACATACATACATATACACATACAACATACACATATATGTGTATATGTGTGTATGTGTATACGTAGGAAAGATATACATAACGGAATATATATAAATGTAGTTTATATATATAATATACATTGTATATATATATGTGTATATATATATATATATGATATGTGTATAGTTTTCTCTTTTAAGCACATTCCCAATGAAAGTAGGTTACCAGAACTAACAGCTCTCCTCCCCCATCTAATTCCTCTGGGTTGATTCTTCTCCTTGCATCTCATTTGTATAAAATAATTATTCTTTTTAGCTGTAAAACAATTTTACTTTTTGAAATTTTATCATATTTAGGGCTCTCCCAGTCTTTCATATGAGCTACCCAATTATTAATGACAATTTTAGACTTACGATTTACATTTTACATTATAGAAAAGGTAGATGGTCTGTCCTTATTGAATCCATTGCAATAAGTCTACGTGTGTACCTTATGTTTCTCTTGGCTCTTGTATGTCAAATCTTCTATTAAGTTCACACTTGTTTATTTGTTTGTTTTTAACAAAGTCCTAAAACTCTGACAGCTGATCAAATGTCCATTTTTTTTCCGTTCAGGATTATACTTCTCTGGGTATTTTTGGCTGCAGTGCCTGTTCTTTGGTGTTTTGATATATGGTGTTCCAAGACCTGCAGTCTTTGAGTTCCTCTGCTGCTAGGCCTTGTGTGATTCTAATTGTGACACCATCATATTTAAATTGGTTTTTTTTCTTGTTTTTGTTTTTGTTTTTTTATCCATGAGTTGGGGGTTTCAGAATTTGACTATAATATTCCTATGAGTTTTCCTCATAGGGTCTCTTTCAAAGTGGTGATTGATAGATTTTTTTTTTCTATTTCTACTACCCCCTCTCCTCCTTATTTTAAATCTTTGGGATGATTATTTTTCATTATTTCTTAAATTATTGTATCAAGATTCTTTTTTTTTTTATCATAGCTTTCAGAGAGTCTGATTCTTCCTGTTTTCTCTTCTTGATCTGTTCTCTAGATGAGTTGTTTTTCTTCTGCTTTGCTTTTTCTTTTATTTTCATTCTTCATATTTTGTTTTATTATTTATTGATCTCTTATAACTTGTAACTTTCTAATTTTCAAGGTGTCATTTTCTTCCTTAAGATTCTGCATCTCCTTTACTAAGTGGTTGACTTTCTTTTCATAGTCTTCTTGGTTTTTTTTTTAATTTGTTTTTTGTTAATGTTTTCCTCAATCTTTCTCATTTGATTTTTAAAGTCTTTTTAAGTTCTATAAATTCTTTTTGGGTAGAGGACCATTTGACACTATTCTTTGGGATAGAAGAGGGTTTCTTTGCTTCATTATCATCCTCTGAAGGTCAACTCTGGTCTTCTCAATTTCTCCTTTTCCTGTGCATTTTTTTGGAAATAGCTTAATTTTAGTAATCACCTCTAGTCCTGGGGTGTGGGGGAAATCTGGCCTCCAATCTTCAGTTCTCTCTTCTACCCTGCAACCAAAGCTAAACCTCCAGACCCCTGTAAGTTCTCACAGTCACTCCGCTGCTTTTGCATGTACTGGTTCCTTCTCATCCCTGCAGCTCTTGGCGGCACAGCTGGGTCTGGCATTCCTTGTCAGCAAATGTTCCCTTGATCTTCACTGGCATAGACACCCAACTGTGTACCCCAGGGTAAAATTGCCTGTTGTGAGGGTTGAGGAAGTCTTCCAGTGCAACTAACCCCAGGACTTGCTGCTTGTTATTTAAGTACAGACTGTAGCCTGAAGGTATTTACTCTTTATGGGGACCAAGCATTAACATGGGATTTTTCTTCTGATTTTCTTGGATTGTCCTAGGAGGACCCCTATTGTGCCCCTATTCTTATTTATTATTATCTGCAGTTTGTTTGCCCTGAGGTGCTATTTTATCTTTTTTATGGGGGAAAATCTTGAGAGTTTAGAATTCTCTGACCTATTCTACCATCTTCCCAGAATTCTCTCTCCACAATAATTTTTGACCCTGCTTTTGTCTATAAGAAAGCAAGGTAAGGACCCTATAGTGTAATGATGATTTAAAATCTTAAGACCTGAGTTCAAAAGCTCAGCTCTCTTAATTACCAGCTGTACAGTACCAGCTAGTCCCTCAAATATTCTAGGCTTCATTTTCCTCATCTATAAAATGAGAGAGTCAAACTAATGACCTCTAAAGACTCCTCACTATGTCGCTAGGATTGGGAGAGAGCAGGGAGGAACAAATCTTCTGCTAAGGATTTTCAATATGAGAGTATTGATTGAGTTCAATAAAATAAGTTCCAATCACAAATTACAATAGCTTTTAATTACAGGGTGATTTTTGGGAGGAAGGGGAATAGGCTTGTGATTTCAATAGTATAAGGAACTCCCCACAAAGGAAGTCTTCCTAAAGTAGATCTATAAATACTCTACAAAGCACTGGAGAAGTGGATAGAAGATGGGGCTTGCAATCAAGAAGACTCATCTTTCTGAGTTCAAATCTGGCTTCAGACACTTGATAGCTGTGACCCTGGACAAATCATATTACCCTGTTTGCCTCAGTTTCCTCATCTGCAAAATAAGTTGGAGACACATTTCACCAAGGCAATATTCACAGCACCAAAAGCAACTATGAATATGCTGGTGGTAGTTGTGAATTGCAAGGTATAACAGACTCTCCATACAGAAAGCAGAAGAAATACATTTATTCAGACACCAAAAAGCTGGATCCCAACACCAGAAAGCCAAATTCATCATAGTAACCAAGAAATTAATACACATTAGCATTGCAGGGGACAACACTATTCCCAAGTCTCCTCCTTTCCTCAAATGGGACTTTCCCACAAGCAAACACTCACAATCCTAGCTGTGTCTGCCTGTGCCCTCTCCCTCCCTCTGCTCTAACTGCTGTCACCAACTTCCTCTCAGATCTGCTCCACCCTTCCTCTTCCATCTATTCAGGAAGCTCCTCCTACTACATTTGACTTAGACTTCCATGTGATTAAAGCAGGTCACATGGGCCCATTAGTGGGTGGAAAAAAATCTTTAAATTAAGCAAAAATACATTAACAATACAAGAAGAAAATGGCAAACCACTCCAATATCTCTGCCAAGAAAATTCAAAACCAGATCATGAAGAGCCAGACACAAACAACTCCACAACAACACTCTGCAACTTACTTAGAGAGTTGCCTGTACACTGAGAGGTTGAAGGATTTTCTCAGTCACACAGCTAGTATGTCAAAGGCCAGACTTGAAACTAGATGTTCCTGAGGCCAAATCTCCTTTCTATCTACTACACCATAATGCCTCTTTCATACTTACATTCTACCTTACACTTCAGAAAGCTTTTTCCTCACAACACCCTGTAAAGTAATTAGAATTAATCACCCTCATTTTATAGATGGAGAAAATGAGAGTCAGAGAGTTAATGTGACTTGCCTGTGATCAGTTGGCTAGTAAGTGGCAGACCTAGGCATTCTGACTTCTATTTCAGGCTTAGTTCCACCACACCAGGAAGTATAACATGGAATTAGGACTACTCCTTTACATGATTGCCTATGTGTAAATATATCAGATTGTTTAACTTAGACAGGGAGGAGCGAATGGAAGGAAGAAGGGATAGAATTTGGAACTCAATTTTTTTTAAATGTTCCAATATTGTTTTAACGTGTAATTGGGGAAAAATATTATAAAATGGAATTAGGACTGGGAACCATTCCTCAGTGTATTCTCCAATCATAATAATAAGTAGGAGTAATAAGTGGGAGAGGGAAAAGGCAGCTGAACATAGTAATTCTAAATCTGGAAGGTATTTTGGGGTTCATTTAGTCCGGTTCCCTCATTTTGCAAATAAATAAGTTGGAGGCCAGGAACATGAAGTAACTTCCCCAAGGTTACATAGATTTAAATGCCAGAGGCAGGATTTGAGCATATCCAGAGCCAGTATTCTTTCCTCTATATCACTGTATCCTAAATTAATATCTAGTTCCAAGCCAATAGGTGAAGTTTTCCTAAACTCTAGTTTCTGAATATAGGTGAAAATTTTTATTGAGATCCATTTTGCCATACCTTAACATAAATCTTAAACCAAAATTGTGAAATGAAATAAAGAAAAAAATCTAGGCAGATTTTCCATGACAATGCTAAATACAAAATAAAACTAATTTGACTTCTTAATCCTAGGAACCCAGCAGCTCTGAATATCTGATGCCTTGGAGAAAATATGTTGTCAACAGATGGTTTAAGAACCCACACTGAGTCAGACACCCATGGGTCCACTTAGCTCAGTGTTCTCTCTCAATGAATGTTGGGGTAGGCTCTGTGAGCAAATAGTTTTTATCCACATCAGTAACCTGCCAATGGTTAGGTTTCTATAAAACAAAACTACTCTTATTTTCCTCTAATAATATTATTACTGTTATACTCATGAATTGATTGATCTAAATCTTTCTAAATAACTTTTTTTCTATTCTATGTCACTTTTGGTACTAATTACTTACTTCTTTCTTTTATCATAGGATACTAGGTTTGTGGATTTTGAGTTAGAACAGACTTCAGAGGCTGTCTAGTTCAACTATCTCATTTTGTAATCGACAATGAGGCCCAGAGAGGTTGAATTATTTGTCCAAGTATACACAGGTCATAGAATCATAGAATTACCTACTACTGGATGGGAACTCAAAGGTCATTTGTCTGATCTCCTATTTTTTTAGTGCCTAACACACATTTATGAAATTGATACTGTTCAAATGAAAAGTATTTATCTGAATACCCATTTCTTTTTTTAAAAAAGTTATTTTATGAGCATTTATTATATCTCTTCACCTTCCTCCAGTTGACCAATAAAAACAAAAAATAAAATCTTTATAACAAAAATGCATAGTTCAGCAAAAGAAATTCCCACATTAGCTACGTCAAAAAAATGTAGCTTAATTTCATCACCTGTCTGGCAGGAAGTGAGTGGTTAGTTTCATGTTTTGTCCTCTGAATTCATACCAACATTTGTTTTATAAATGAGGAAGCAATGACCCAACAAGATAAAGTGACTTACTTCTTTCAGGATATCTCTCTAGTTTTAATATACCAGAATATTATGATTTCCAGGTTCCTTGTGTGGTAAGCATTGACCAGGGTCTTCCACTGGGCAGCTAGATGTCACAGTATCTCTAGTGTTAGGTCTGGAGTCAGGAAGACCTGAGTTCAAATCTTGCCTCAGATACTTAAAAGTCAAGTGACCCTGGGCAAGTCACTTACTGTTTGTCTGCCTCAGTTTTCTCAAATGTAAAATGAGAATAAAAAATACTATATCTACCTCCCAGAATTGAATAAGGTAATATTTGTAAAATACTTAGCATTATGCCTTAGTACAAAACTTTCCCCACAGTTGAAAAAGATAGAAAGCATCCTAAGGCCTAGCTACACAGATAGAAAACATTAACAAGGGCTGTGGTCCTGGAGCATTTGTCTGGACCATTGACCAACTATACCTGGGATGATGTGGCACCTAGAACTTGATTGGAGATTAAAGTAATCATAGAAACAAGTTTAGTGCTCTTCCAATAGGATGTCTCATTTTTATGGAGGCTGCTGACATGAGGATCTCGGACAGAGGCTCAGCCAGTGAAAAGCTCTCTCAGCATGTTTTGAACAGAAGCAGTGAAGGCCTTATAGTTCATGGAGCTGAAGGTCTCAATACCAGATCTAGATGATTCATCAATCTCCCTGCTTCCAGGGTCATGCTGCAGACTTGGCTACAAGGGCCCTTGCCAATTGATTGCTCCATATTACACTAGTCTTCGCGTTTGATTGTGCTACCTTGGAGGAACTGATATCTTACAGGTCCCCAGAGTATACCCTACTCTTGACAAAGGACCCAAAAGTCAAGTAACTGGTTGGGAAAATGCCCCAAAAAAGGAAAAAAAGATAAGACCATAGAAGGTTTTCTGGTTGAACAGATATCTCCTCCCATCCTTTCAGATGCGGAAGAACAATGCTTGCTATCAGAGAAAGACATAAAAGTGATGGCTTCTGGATCCCAAACATCCAAAATAAATATTCAATGGTCCCAGGCCATGGAAAAGCTCAAAAAGGATTTTGAAAAATCAAGTTACAGAGGTGGAGGAAAAACTGGGAAGAAAAATGAGAGAGACACAAGAAAAGCATGAAAAGCCGATAAACACCTTGCTAAAGGAGACCCAAAAAAATGCTAAAGAAAATAACACCTTGAAAAATAGGCTAACTCAATTGGCAAAAGAGGTTCAAAAAGCCAATGAAGAGAAGAATGCATCAAAAAGCAGAATTAGCCAAATGGAAAAGGAGGTTCAAAAGCTCACTGAAGAAAACAGTTCTTTCAAAATTAGAATGGAACAGATGGAGGCTAATGACTTTCTGAGAAACCAAGAAATTATAAAACAAAACCAAAAGAATGAAAAAATGGAAGATAATGTGAAGTATCTCATTGGAAAAACAACTGACCTGGAAAATATATACAGGAGAGACAAATTAAAAATTATGGGACTACCTGAAAGCCATGATCAAAAAAAGAGCCTAGACATCATCTTTCATGAAATTGTGAAGGAAAACTGCCCTGATATTCTAGAACCGGGGGGCAAAATAAGTATTGAAAGAATCCACTGATCACCTCCTGAAAGAGATCCAAAAAGAGAGGCTCTTAGGAATATTGTAGCCAGATTCCAGAGTTCCCAGGTCAAGGAGAAAATATTGCAAGCAGCTACAAAGAAACAATTTAAGCATTGTGGAAATACAATCAGGATAACACAAGGTCTAGAAGCTTTAAGGGATCAAAGGGCGTGGAATAGGATATTCCAGAAGTCAAAGGAACTAAGACTAAAACCAAGAATCACCTACCCAGCAAATCTGAGTATAATACTTCAGGGGAAAATATGGTCTTTCAATGAAACAGAGAACTTTCAAGCATTGTTGATGAAAAGACCAGAGCTGAAAAGAAAATCTGACTTTCAAACACAAGAATCAAGAGAAGCATGAAAGGGTAAACAGCAAAGAGAAGTCATAAGGGACTTACTAAAGTTGAACTGTTTACATTCCTACATGGAAAGACAATATTTGTAACTCTCAAAACTTTTTTCAGTATCCGGGTAGTTGGTGGTATTGCATACACACACACACACAGACAGAGAGCACAGGGTGAATTGAATAGGATGGGATCATATCTTTAAAATTAAGTGGTGAGAGAGAAATATATTGGGAGGAGAAAGGGAGAAATGGAATGGGACAGGTTATCTCTCATAAAAGAGGTAAATAAAAGAGTTTTCAGTGGAGGGAAAAAGAGAGGAGGTGAGTTAAAAAACATGAAGCTTATTTCTCATCACATTCAACGAAAGGAAGGAATAAAATGCACACTCATTTTGATGTGAAAACCTATCTTACAGGAAAGTGGGGGAGAAGGGGATAAGCAGGGTGGGGGGGATGATGGAAGGGAGGGCAATGGGAGGAGGGAGCAATTTGAAGTCAGCACTCTTGGGGAGGGACAGGATCCAAAGAGAGAATGGAAGCAATGGGGGCAGGATAGGATGGAAGGAATTATAGTTAGTCTTACACAACACGACTACTATGGAAGTCATTTGCAAAACTACACAGATATGGCCTATATTGAATTGCCTGCCTTCCCAAAGAGAATGGGTGGGGAGGGAGAGATGGAGAGAAATTGGAACTCAAAGTTTTAGAACAACTGTTGAATATTGTTCTTGCAAGCAGGAAATAGAGATACAGTTAATGGGGTATAGAAAGTTATCTTGCCCTACAGGACAAAAGAGAAGATGAGGATAAGGGAAGGGAGGGATGATAGAAGAGAAGGCAGATTGGTGATAGGGGAAATTAGAATGCTCGGCATTTTGGGGTGGGGGGAGGGGAGAAATGGGCAGAAAATTTGGAACCTAACATTTCATGGAAATGAACGTTGAGAAGTCAAATAAATAAATTTTAAAAAATAAATTAATTCACTTTCTTTTCTTGCAAAAAAAAAAAGAAAGAAATTCTTGTCTTATATTATGGTTAAATACATATGAAGACTATAATTTTGAATTGACACAGGCATCCCGAGTTGGGATTGCTCTAAGTTTATAAAAGATTTCCTTCAGCTTGCTTGCCTGTGAGTTTAGAATTATTTTCTGACTCCATCATGCATGATTCTCTGGCTTAATGAGAATAAATAAGCATGTTATAGCACATATACAGTCTGATTCTGTTTGTTCCTTGTTCAAACCTTTGGTAAGAAGAACTCCAATCTGTTTGGTTTTTTGGACAAACCTTTGATTAAAGGGGAAACTGATTCTATTTCTTTGGATCAAACCTTTGGAAAATGGTTGACAGTTTTTGGTGCTGTGACATAGATGGGACTGCTGGAGTGAAGAGACGACCCTCCTCCCCTTCCCCAACACTGGTGTTTCAGTGCCACAGAATCATTTTTTTCCCCTGGAGTCTCGTCTTTGCCAGGTGAGTGAGTGAGTCTTTTCTCCCCCAGCTCTCATTTTCTGACTCCCACAGATTCTTACAAAGTTCACAATTCTCTTTAAGTCAGTTTTGGGCACAGGAATCAATTTGGTTTTACTTTTTTTATCAATAAAATTTTATTAAGAATCTGCTATGTGCCAAGCCTGTGGCAAGCTTTGGAGATTCACCCTCTGCTAAAATACCTTTTCACAATCCTAATCACTCAGCATTTCCTTTTCCCTCCTCAGAGTTAAAAGGGTATCTCAGGGTGGGGTTTGTAAACAGACCCATAGTTCTTGTTAACCCCTTTAATCCAGATCAGATTAACAAAATAGAAAGCTGGAGAATTGTAATTCCATCTGGGGAAAGGAAGAGAGGGGCAGGAGCTACCGACTGGCAGTGGCCTCAATGGCCCTGTGCCTCTGGGCAACCTGCAGCCTGCCCCTCTAGACAACGTCTGGGAGTATCACCCAGGTTCAGTACATTCTGCCCACCCTGCCCCCCAATCAGTGTCAACGTTAGAAAGGTTTTCAGGGCTGGGTAGGGGAGAGGTAGACAGGTGAGGCTCCACAGTGAGCATTCCCTAAGTCCTGTTGCCAATAATTATCACTACTTGGAAAGCCCTGCCATCAGTCACCCCAGCTCCTAGGCAGTGTTTTTTGCCATGCACCCCCAGTACCCAGATGCTGCCTGGGAGAATCCAGGTGCCCCTGAAAGATACAGTGTGGTACCATGGAGTGGGAATTCAGCCAAACTCAGTACTTGGTAAGCCTACACTTCTTTCTTCCTCTTGCAGAAATGTAACTTTGTAATTTATGAAAGATATTTTATCTCTGTTTGTCCTGTTTCCTGATTTGTAAAGGAAAAAGTAATAATGGTGTTGTTATGGGATCAAAATGATATAACGATTGTAAAGTGCTTAATACGATGACTGGCATATGCTAGACACAAGATGATCTCTCTAATTTAATATAATTGTTTCATACCTCATAACTTTGAGTGGTTTGTGGAATACAAAAAGTAACAAGATCAATAATTTCTATATGTGATCATGTGGAAATGGAATTGGTGTCATTTGAAGTTTATTATTTGTGTTATTAGTTATTTCTAAATTGTATTATATTTCTAAACTTTTCTTAGATTATAAAATTTGAGAGCCCATTCTAATGCAGTAATGGTGTTAGACAAAGCAATTTCTAATCTGGATCTTGTTGCATATGAATTGGACTTTTAAAAGAATATGATAAAAATAGACAAATTGAAAACTGTTAAATATTTAATGAGGTTTATTTAGTTACAAAAAGTTAATAATAATAATAATTATGGTATTTCCTATGATAGCATATTTTTCCTTTGAAATGTTGACTATTATGAAAATATACAAGGTGGTTGTAGTTTCAACATATTAATGATGAGATGAATAGATATCAGTGTAAAGTAATTTGGAAATGCATTCACCTAACTTGATAATGGGCTGTTTCAAGTTTTAAATACATAATATTGTTTAGGCCATTTTTACATTTCTAAATTGTGTAATTTGGTAAGCAATTGTATCAGCTATGTAGTTGAAAAAGCAATTTCTCTTATGATCTAGATGTCAGGTTAAGAATTGTGCCTCCCCCAAATAAAACAGGAAAGAATAAATTGGCTAGGATAAACTTTCAAGTTTATCCTATTTAAGAGTAAGTTTCACCTAAACTTCTTATTAACTCCTTGCAAGAGTTTTCTGTCTTGTGGAATTTCTACTTAGTAAATTGGAATCCTTGCACAAAATAGGCATGTGATTTTTAAGCCTGCTTCATCCATGCACACACACACATGCACTTATGTGTTTGTGTATGTATGTATTTATATATACTAATTTGGAGGTTTGTGGACTGACACATTCACTATCTATGTGAGATTCCAGATTGTCATTATCTTCTTAATTTCTACTGATATATTAAAGGATAAAGGAAAAAAAAAGATACTGAAAGATACTGAGTATATATATATATATTTAATTTTAATTTTATTTTTTTTATGTTCTACAATCACTTCCTTAAAATTAAGATTTTATCCCCTCCACACCTTCACTCCCCACCCCCCTCCCTCCCCATGACAGCATATAATTCTGTATAGGTTCTACATATACTTTCCTATTGAGCACATTTTCACTATAGTCATGCTATGTAGTTGCACTAAAATAAATGGAAGAAATCATATAACAAATCAAAACATAATACACTGAAACCCACCCACACACAAACATGATCTGCTACATTCTGCGAATAACTTCCATATTTCTTTCTCTGAGTGTGGAAGGCATTTTGCCTTAAAAGACCAACATTGGGATTTTTTTTTTTCTCAGTAAGTTCTTGTGTTATTACAAAGTTCCAAGTCTACCAGAAAAAACTCTCGCACACTGTGGTCGTTGCTGTGCACAGAGTTCTCCTGGTTCTGCTCCTTTCGCTCAGCATCAGATCATATAAGTCCTTCCAGGCCTCCCTGAAGTCTTCTTGTACATCATTTCTTATGGCACAATAGTACTCCATTACATTCATATACCATAATTTATTCAGCCATTCCCCAATTGATGGGCATCCCCTTGACTTCCAGTTTTGGTTACCACAAAGAGTGCTGCTATAAATATTTTTGTATACATGGGACCCTTTCCCATTTTTATAATCTCTTGGGGATACAGTCCCAGTAGCAATATTTCTGGGTCAAAGGGTATGCACATTTTTGTAGCCCTTTGGGCATAGTTCCAAACTGTTCTCCAGAAGGGTTGGATGATCTCACAGCTCCACCAACAATGAATTAGTGTTCCAACTCTCCCACATCCTCTCCAGAATTTATCATTTTCTTGTTCTGTCGTTTGCCAATCTTATAGGTGTGATGTGGTACCTCAGAGTTTTGATTTGCATCTCTCTAATCAATAGTGATTTAGAGCACTTTTTCATATGATTATAGATATCTTTAATTTCTTCCCCTGAAAATTGCCTGTTCATATCCTTTGACCATTTATCAATTGGGGAATGACTTGTATGGTTATATATTTAAGTCAGTTAGTTCTCTATATACTCTAGAAATGAGGCCTTTATCCCCGAGCTTAGCCGTAAAAATTTTTCCCAATTTACTACATCCCTCCAAATTTTGGTTGCATTGGGTTTGGTTGTGCAAAAACTTTTCAGTTTAAAGTAATCAAAATTATCCATCTTGCATTTCATAATGCTTTCTATTGTTTCTTTAGAAAAAAATTCTTCCCCTCTCCATAAATCTGATAAATACACTATTCCTTGCTTCTCCAGTTTATTCATGGTATCAATCTTTATACCTAAATCATGTACCCATTTGGACTTTATTCTTGTGTACGGTGTCAGGCATGGGTCTATGCCTAATTTCCACCACACAGTTAACCAGTTTTCCCAGCAATTTTTGTCGAACAGTGAGTTCTTATCCCAGAAGCTGGGATCTTTGGGTTTATCAAACAGGAGGTTGCTATATTCCTTGCCTACTGTGTCTTGAGTGCCAAGTCTATTCCATTTGTCTACCCCTCTGTTTCTTAGCCAATACCAAGTGGTTTTGATAATTGCTGCTTTATAATACAATTTGAGGTCTGGTAGCGCTAGGCCACCTTCCCAAGCATTTCTTTTCGTTAGTCCCTTTGATATTCTGGACCTTTTGTTTTTCCAAATGAATTTTGATATTATTTTATCCAGCTCTAGAAAATAATTATCTGATAGTTTAATTGGTATGGCACTAAATAAGTAGATTAATTTAGGTAGAATTGTCATTTTTATTACATTAGCTCGGCCTATCCATGAACAACTGATGTTTTTCCACTTACTTAAATCTGATTTTATTTGTGCAAAAAGTGTCTTGTAATTGTGTTCATATAATCCCTGGGTTTGTTTTGGCAGGTAAACTCCTAATTATTTTATAGTGTCTACTCTAGCTTTAAATGGGATTTCTCTTTCTATCTCTTGCTGTTGGAATTTGTTGCTAATATATAGGAATGCAGAAGATTTGTGTGGATTTTGTAACTTGCAACTTTGCTGAAGTTGTTTATTATTTCAAGTAGTTTTTACTTGAATCTCTGGGATTCTCTAAGTATACTGAGTATATTTTTAAAAGCCTGGTAAATTTTGTCATTGTGATAAGGCTAATTTAACTGAACATATTCTTCTTGGCTTATAAAAACTGAATCTCTTCTCTATTACTACACTTTTTTGAAACTAAGAGATTTTGCAATATCTAGGAATTCTGTAATAACTAGAAATTTAGTTTGTTATAATGTTTTTGGAATTTATTTGTCACTTAAGGACATTTTACACCTACTTAGTTTTATATATTCAGTTTCACAGGTTTATTTTTGCTTTATGATGGACGAGATATGTATCATTTTAGAATATTCCAAGTAATTTTCTTCATAAAAGTTGAGGAATTATTCCTCTTAATATGAGATAAATTTTAAACTGTTTTTAATATGGGAGAATATTTTTTGAAAGAAATGTGTAAAAATCTCTTGAGTGATTTTTTGAAGGTCTTCTAAAGTATCACTTACAAGATAATTTATTGCTAAATTATTGTAATGAGCTGTAAAGCAGAAGAGATCTTGCTGCTTTGATCTGAATGCGTAGACATTTTATGTCCTAAGCAACAGTTAAATTAGTTTTGAAGTTATCATATGTATGAGATTTGATTTCTGAAATATCTTATTCTTCTAGAGTGAGTATAATAAGGGAAGGATAAACAAGTTTTGTGAAACAAGGAGGTAAATCCATGTGAGGTTACTCAGGATCCTCTTTGCTTTCTTTAAGCTGTGGTAGGATTCTAGTACAGACAGTTATGTTAGTGAAGAGTAGTAACTTAGGAGGTATCTTGTGTTATCTTAATGGGAAATCTCACGTTATTTTTAATCTGAAATTGGAACGTGTAGAAATTTATGTGAACTACTTAAAACTGACCTTACGATGTTCCCATTGTTTAAAGAGATTCTGAGAGCAGTAGTACTTTGTATGATCAATCCTTTACTGTCACCAATGTGAGATTAAACACTTATTAAGAATGTAATTTACTACTGTTTTTAGCTTTAGTTACAGGGATAGTTGTCTGAATTGTCATGAAGTCAATAGTAGAATGACATGTACTACAGGCTGATAACCGTTACAGGTGAATTTCTGTGCTTGAGACATGGCTCAGGCAGGATGTTCCTAATTGTTTCTAATTGTGCTGTTTCCTTTCTGAAAGGAAGAATTCCCCAAAATCTTAGACCTATTGCACTCTGTGCTCAAACAGCACTGAGTCCCCGACTAAGGGCTCTTCTGAACCCACCTGGCTTAAGAATAATTATCAATAGGTCAAGGTGCTATCCTGAGAGCCGAGATGGCAGAGTGATCTGTAATTGCTCTTCCTCCCCTTGCTGACTTTGATGAGCTCAGAGAATATCTTCCCAAGAAAATCCCTGGAACACTGGGAGAAGCAGAAGGGGAAAATAGTCTCATAGCCTGTGAGGCAAGGAAAATGGCTAAGGAGGGTTCCTCTTGCTGTGGGTGAAGGGGACCAGTGCAAGACCAGAGCTGTCATAGACAGGCCTACCTCAGTAAACCAGGAGCAAATCCTGAGACCCAGAGGGGTAAAGCCCTCAACTGCCAACACCAGGACTCCAGGCATGCCTCAGGACTCCAAGGGAATCAAGAAGACACTAGTGCCAATGGGCTCATCAACCACTAAGCTTGCTTATGCTCTAGCTTAGCAGAGGAGACCCCCCTGTGGCTAGACCACCCCTACTCCACACTTAAAGAGGTAATTACAGAGTAACTGGGAAACACAAAAATACCTCACCTGGCCTCTGCTTTCCAACACCAGGCAGCTCAGCACCAGGTAAGCTGCAGCATTTTAGCTTCTGGCTGGAAGAACCAGAGGCCACAACATACAAACTCAAGGCTTTGAGGCATAAGAACTGTGGGACAGAGAGTGCACCAGACACAAAGATCTACTTTAAAAGACAGGAAAAGGGTGATTATCATGAGTAAGAAGCAAAGTAGAAAAGAAAAGACCATAGAATCTTTCTACAGGGACAAGGTCCAAAACACAAATAAAAAAGAGGTCAACATTGAAACTGTACTGTCATCTGAAACTTTAGAAGGGAATATGAACTGGTCTGATGTACACAGAACCTTCTTGGAAGTGCTCAGGAAGGCTTTTAAAAGCTAAATTAGAGAAATAGAAGAAAAATTGACCAATGACTTTAACAATATGAAAAAAGAAATCACAGAAGAATTTAAAAGGACAATTGGACAATTGGAAAAGGAAGTACAAAACCTAAGTGGAAAAAATAGCTCCTTAAAAAAGAATAATTAGACAGATGCAAAAGTTAACTGAAGAAAACAATTTGATACAAATTAGAATCAGCTTCTACCTTAAAAGATCAAAAGAACTGAAATACAATATTCCGTAAGGCAAAGGAGCAGGGACTGACTACATGCAAGGATTAATTACCCAGAAAAATTGAGCATAATATTTCAGGCAAGGATATGGACATTCAATGAAACAAAGAATGTCCAGACCTTGCTGATGAAAAGGTCAAAACTCAATAGAAAATTAGATCTTCAAACACAGGTCTCAAAAGAGGCATAAAAAGGTAAACGGGGGAAAAAAAACTTGTTATTCATTGTGGGCAAACTATTTACATCCCTATAATGGAAGATGGTACTTGTTAATCTTGAGAACTGTATATTTATTATGACATAAAAAGGGATATACATAGATAGAGTGGATAAAAATTAAATGATGTGACAATAATAAATGATATTTGAGTGTTAAGGGATTGTAATGGGAGATGTGAAAAGGGGGAGGAAGAAAAAATAAATGACATCACAGGAAGAGGCACAAAAATACATTACAGGAGAGGGAAAGAGTGGAGGGAAATGAGCATTGTTTGAGGGGTACTCTCATCTTATTGGATTCAAAGAGGGGACAACAAACTCAGTTAAATATAGAAATACAACTAGCTCTAAAGGCAATAGGAGGTGAAGGGGGAAAGAAAAGGGAGGGAAGAAGTAGTAAGAGAAAAGGAGATTAAAAGGGAGGGGAGCTGAAAGAAGTGAAGGAAGACTGAAGGAGGCAGTGGTCAAAAATTAAAACTTAATTGTGGAGGGGAAGGGAGAAGGGAGAAAGCATAAACAAGGGGAAAGGGGATAGAGGGAAAGAAACAGATAGTAATCGTAATGGTGAATGTGAGAGGAATGAATGCTCCCATGAAATGGAGATGTATAGCAGAATGAATTAAAAACCATAATCCAACAGATCATAATGCAATAAAACTTATAAATAAGCAAAGGCCAGGGATAGGTAAACCAAAAATTAATTGGAAACTAAACAATCTAATCCTAAAGGATGAGTGGGTTAATCAACAAAATACAGAAATAATCAACAACTTCACTGAAGAAAATGACAATAATGAGACAAGCTACCAAATCTTATGGGATACTGCATAAGCAGTTCTTAGGGAAAGTTTTATATCTTTGAATGCCTACATGAATAACATAGGGAAAGAAGAGATCAGTGAATTGGGCATGCAGCTGAAAAAAGCTAGAAAAAGAACAAATTGAAAATCCCCAAGTAAATACCAAATTAGAAATACTGAAAACCAAAGGAGAGATTAATAAAATTGAAATTAAGAAAGCTATTAAACTAATAAATAACATTAAGAGTTGATTTTATGAAAAAATCAATAAAATTGATAACTCTTTGGTCAATGTGATTTAAAAAAAGGAAGAAGAAAACCAAAATACCAATATCAAAAATTAAAAGGGTAAATTAACCTCCAATGAGGAGGAAATTAAAACAATAATTAGACATTATTTTGTCCAATAGTATGCCTACAAATTCGACAATCTACATGAGAAGGATGATTATTTTAAAAAATATAAATTTCCCAGATTAACGAAGAGGGAGCTGAGTACTTAAGCATCTCAGAAAAAGAAATTGAACAAACCATCAATGAACTCCCTAGGAAAAAATCTCCAGGGCCAGATGGATTTACAAATGAATTCTATCAAACATTTAAAGAACAGTTGATTCCAATACTATGTAGACTATTTGGGGAAATTGCCAAAGAAGGAGTCCTACCAAATTATTTTTATGATATGAATATGGTTCTGATACCTAAACCAGGAAGAGCCAAAACAGAGAAAGAAAATTATAGACCAATTTCTCTAATGAATATAGGTGCAAAAATTTTAAATAAGATATTAGCAAAAAGAATACAGTAACTTATCACAAGAGTAATACATTATGACCAGATAGGATTTATACCAGGAATGCAGGGCTGGTTCAATATTAGGAAAACTATAACATTATTGATCATATCAACAAAAAAACTAACAGAAACCACATGATTATCTCAAAAAAATGCAGAAAAAGTCTTTGACAAAATACAACATCCTTTCTTATTGAAAACACTGGAAAGCAAAGGAATAATTGGAACTTTACATAAAATAATAAGCAGTACCTACCTAAAACTATTAGCAAGCATTATATGCAATAGGAACAAGTTAGATGCATTTCCAATAAGATCAGGGGTGAAACAAGGATGTCTATTATCATCACTGTTTTTCAATATGGTATTAGAAATGCTAGCTGTAGCAATAAGGGAGAAAAAAGAAATGGAAGGA
This sequence comes from Bettongia penicillata ogilbyi, assembly GCA_023548195.1. Lineage (NCBI taxonomy): Eukaryota > Metazoa > Chordata > Mammalia > Diprotodontia > Potoroidae > Bettongia > Bettongia penicillata. The sequence continues at coordinate 602,056 of JAJHZJ010000280.1, forward strand.
ATTAGAATAGATAAAGAAGAAACTAAGTTATCACACTTTGCAAATGATATGTTGATATACTTAGAGAATCCCAGAGAATCAAGTAAAAAACTACTTGAAATAATAAACAACTTCAGCAAAGTTGCAGGTTACAAAATAAATCCACATAAATCATCTGCATGTCTATATATTTCTAACAAAGCCCAACAGAAGTTATAGAAAGAGAAATCCCATGTAAATCTATGGCAAACACCATAAAATATCTTGGAATCTTCCTGCTAAAACAAACCCAGGGACTATATGAGGACAATTGCAAAACATTTTTCATTCAAATAAAGTCAGATGTAAATAAGTGGAAAAACATCAGTTGCTCATGGATAGACTGAGGTAATATAATATAAATGACAATTCTACCTAAATTAATATACTTATTCAGTGCCATACCATTCAAACTACCAGAAAATTATTTTATAGAGCTAGAAAAAATAAAATCAAAATTCATCTGGAAGAACAAAAGGTCCAGAATATCAAGGGAACTAATGAAAAGAAATGCTAGGGAAGGTGACCTAGTCCTACCAGATCTCAAATTGTATTACAAAACAGCAGTCATCAAAACCATTTGGTACTGGCTAAGAAACAGAGGAGTGAACCAGTGGAATAGGTTATGTACTCAAGACACAGTAGTCCATGAACATAGCAATCTACTGTTTAATAAACTCAGGAACCCACCTTCTGGGATAAACAGTGAGAAAACTGGATAACAGTGTGACAGAAACTGGGCATAGACTAAAGTTTGACAGTATACTCAAGAATGAAGTCCAAGTGGATACATGATGTAAGTATAAAGATTGATACTATAAACAAATTAGGGAAGCATGAAATAGTGTATGTCATATTTATGGAGAATGGGGAAATTTATGACCAAACAAGAGATAGAGAACAATATGAAGTGCAAAATGCTTAATTTCCCAATGCAACCAAGATTGGCAGGGAATCAGAAAAGTGGGAAAGAATTTTTGCAAGCACCGTCTGTGATAAAGGCCTTATTTCTAAAATATATAGAGAACTGAGTCAAATGTACAAGAACACAAGTCATTCCCTAGTTGATAAATGGTCAAAGGACATGAACAGACAGTTTTCAGGGGAAGGAGTTAAAGTTAAAATTAATTACAATTAAAGTTAAAATTCTAAAATCATATGAAAAAAATGTTCTAAATTACTGTTGATTAGAGAAATGCAAATTAAAACAACTCTGAGGTACCACATCACACCTATCAGATTGGCTAACATGACAAAACAGGAAGATGATAAATGTTGGAGAACATGTGGGAGAGTTGAAACACTAATTGCATTGTTGGTGGAGCTGTGATGTGATCCAACCATTCTGGAGAGCAATTTAGAACTGTACCCAAAGGGCTATAAAAATGTGCATACCCTTTGACACAGCAATACTGCTTGTAGGACTCTATCCCAAAGAGATCACAAAAATGTACAAAAATATTTATAGCAGATCCCTTTGTGGTGTCCAAAAACTGGAAATAAAGGGGATGCCTATCAGTTGGGGAATGGCTGAACAAGTTGGGGTGTATGAATGCAATGGAACATTATTTTGGTATGATAAATGATGAACAAGAAGACTTAGAGAAGCCTGGAAAGACTTATATGAACTGGTGCTCAGTGAAAGGAATAGAACCAGGAGAACTTTGTACACAGAAACAACCACAGTGTGTGAGGAATTTTTTCTGGTAGACTTCATTGAAATGCATGGAAATAAAAAATTTCCAATGGACTCTTGAGGCAAAGTGCCTTCCATATTCACAGAAAGAACTATGGAGTTGGATCACTGATACAAACAGACCATTTTCTTTTGTATTTTGTTTTGTTTTATTTTATGCTTTCTCCCATTCATTTTAATTCTTATATACAACATATATTTAATAGGAAAGTACATGTAGAACCTATATAAGATTGTACCTTGTCTCAGGAAAGGAGAGGGGAATGAGAGGGAAGGAGGGGAAAAAAAAATCTAAGACATATGGAAATGATTGTCAAATACTGAAAACAAACAAAATTATTTAATTTTTTAAAAAGGAAAATTCCCCACCTGATTAATCCTGAGCCCTACTTTTAATATCTGGTGACTACATGATTGGCTGTCAGATATGACTTAAGCCTGGAAACAGAGATAAGAAGGTTTTTTTCCCCTTCTGTTATAATATATAACATTGTTATAACTATGTTTCTCTTTTTCCTTTAATAGCAAATTTCTGTAATCAACAAATTCTGTAAGTAAATCTATTAAATAAGAGAGTCATACTAGGACATCTTTGAGTTAAAGGATGCAAGTATGAAAATTTTATAATTTTAACCTATATTTGTGGCCAAATAATAATGCAGGGATAACATTCTCCTAAGGAGCAAATGATTGGACAAAGTAATAAGAAAATAATGCAATGTGATAGATTTCTAATTAAATGGGGTGCAAAATTTTGAGAGGAATGCAATAGGACTAGACTATTTCTCCTAAGAATTATATACAGATATGTATGATTGGCTTACAAAATTTCTCTCTCATGTAATTTCAGACTTCAAGTATGTTTGGTAATAAGTCTTCAAAATTGAATTTTTACACACAAATTGTATAGGATAATGATTAAAAAAATGTGTAATTAAATTCTCATTAATACAGTTCCTTTCTGATCATTTTAAAAGGCAGAAGAGCTTACTTTATGGCTTAACCTTCGCATTTTTTTTTTTTAACAAAAAAAGATTCCTATGCTAGGTACAGGATTTAAGTAAGGACAGAAACAGTGGGTAAAATATAAACTGAAATTCTCTGAAGTTTCAAAATTGAAGAATCAAATTTAAGTGAGTGTACAAATTTATAAATCAGAATTATCTAGGAACTTCTAAATCTGAACCAGACAATCAGAACTCCCTTTTAGAGCTGTTCTGGGAATAACTTTATTGACCAATAAAGGATATCTAGGGACTGGATAACTACATGAAACATCTGGGACTGAATTGGGCATTGGGAATGGGTTACAAGGAGATTTAACGTTAGTCAATATTGGTGATAATGATTGTGTTGCTTTCTATGATTTATGTTTAAGTTTTCTTGGTTACCTCGGTGACATGTAAATTTCCTTTCTTAAAACCAATCTATTGTGAACTCTCTTAAGTAGTTTATTCTGTGGCTGGCAATGTAATTATTCAATTATGGGAATTGTGAAAAAAAACAAAAACTTTGTTGTATTGTTTGAACTCTGTCTGGGGAACTGAACCATCTCTATATGGCTTTAACCAAGAACCTATGTTATGCTGTTTTCTCTCAATTATCAACCCATATGTCTTCCAAGGGTCCCTATCAGGTCTTCCTGACTACTCTCACAGCTACCAACTTGTGGAGGTGGACTCCTGGATTATCTAAAGTTGTCCACTCCAAGTGGATATCTCTTCCTACTCCCTGAGGAAGAGCGAAGTTTTCCCTTTCCTTCATTGGTCTGCAGGTGGCACCTTTGACACGCCTTTGACCAAAAGAAGGAGAATGTGAACCATATTTGACTCCTCCATCACCAAAGAAAGGTTTAAAACCTGGATTGACCAATCATGAGAAATACATTTTTGGCTCATTCTGAACTTAACTTACCATAATCCTTTATGTGTTCTGGCATAACAGATATGCTTTGTTTTGCTCTCTGAGAGAATCCAAAATGCTGCTCCCTGTGTCAACAACTAAGTGCAGATGAAACTAACCAGGAGTATTCTTCCATTTATGACAATCAAGGACAAGGAGGCTTGAATTGGACACTATATTGAATAATGTTGTTATCTTGGTATTTTATGGACACATAAAATGCTATCTCTCTGTCAATCTATCTATCTAGCAAGCTATTCATGTTAATTAATGATAAAAGAAATGCAGATATCCTGGATCTATAACTTAAATAAATACCTTGACATTCTCTTATCATATTGCATTTACAATATAGCCTATTAAGAAATTCCATTTTCATATTATATCTAAACACATAAGGATACTATCATTTCGGGTTGGCATAGGCATCCTGAGTTAGGATTGCTCTAAGGGCATACAGGGTTTTCTTCACCTTGTTTACCTGTGAGTTCAGAATTATTTTCTGACTCCAGCATGCATGATTCTCTGGCTAAATAAGAATAAATAAATACATTTTAGCACACGTACAGCCTGATTCTGCTTGTCCCTTGTTTGAACCTTTGGTAAGGTGAACCCCATTCTGTTTGTACTTGAACAAACCTTTGGTAAGAGGGAACCCCCATTCTGTTTGTTCTTAGGACAAGCCTTTGATTAAGAGGGAAACTGATTCTGTTTGTTTCTTTGAACCAAACCTTTGAAAAATGGTTGACACAAAGAATGTATTATTCAAGTGGTTTAGATCTCAATGGATTCCTTCCCTTTAACCCTTGTAATGTTAATAAGATGTAAGATCTTCCCCACCCATTAATAGGCCTCAAATGGAGAGCATTAAGGGAAGCTTACTTAGGGGGAGCTTGCTTGTAGGAAGACTTTCACACCGTTTGCTAATTTCTAATTAGGTACTGAGTCAATGAGGCTTGTGATGCTTTCTGGCTCTGAGAAGTGTATATAAATTCTGAGGGGAGGTTTTCCTTTGGAGACTAACTTATGAGAAGGATCTTGTGGTTCCTTGGTCAAGACCCCTAGTGGCTACCCTATATGTTTAAAGTTCCCCAACTGCTCAGATCTAAAGTCTCTCTCAATCCAGGAATGTATGTAAAGTACATAGCAATGTTGCTTTGATTCAGGCAGTAGAGCCCTGTCTGTTGGTCTTTATTTCTCTGCTTATATTTTCTCTATTTTTTTTCCTGAAGTTCAGGGTGCTGATTTTTCCCTTGAATTAGTGAGTACACTTAACAAAGATTGTTGACTGTTAAACAACTATCTTTCCTACTAAAACAGATCTAAGAACCTGTGCTATTAGCCATCCTGGGTGTGTGTGTGTGTGTGTGTGTGTGTGTGTGTGTTCATCTTTCGTTGCTGAAGAAGACCATGCCATCAGAGAAATGATGACATGATTTGCACTTGACTTTTTTTTTTGAATGAGGGAGGGATGTGGAGGTCACCAGCCTCACTTCTCCTCCAGAGCTATCTGAATCCAGTGAATAGATATTCATCAGGATGATTGGAGATGACCCAGAATGAGGCAATTGGAGTTAAGTGACTTGGCCAAGGTCACACAGCTAGTGAGTGTCAAGTTTCTGAGGTAAGATTTGAACTCAGGTCCTCCTGACTCCTGCTCTGGTGCTCTATCCATTGCACCACCAAGCTGCCCTAGCCATCCTGGGTATGCCAGTGTGGTTGCCTCTTCACCCCTCTCCCTCCCCTTCTACTTCTCCCTCTCTGCATGGGGTATCATGCCTTACCTGAGGGTTCTCTGCCCAAAGGAAGGTAAATTTTGAAGACTAAAACTTACCTAGATATCTTGAGGTTTACTGTCTAGATTTTTCTAAAGACCATGCTTTAAGCCCAGTTCACTCTGGCTCTCATTGACTGGCCAACAGTAGGTCCCTATCCAAGTGTAACCTAATGGGGTTGGGCCCTGATGTCTCAGAGTGAATGTAAATAGCAATTATTTCTCTTTTAGTCAAAAACCTTGGGGGTCTTCCTCTCCCAGTTTTGTTTGTTAATTTTTTTTTTTTTTTTATTAAAGGGGCCATCCTTTTGGCCTACTTCTGAAATAGCCCTAATTACTGAATGGGCATTGCTTCTGTGAAAATGAGAACTCTAAAAGACCTTAGCATAAAAAGGCCAAGGTCTCCCACTGTGTCCTGGCACCTCTAGTTGTCCTGATCTATACTGGGCCACTGGATCTAGAGGTCTTCAGAGGAGAAAGTGAAGCTGGTGACTTTGCACAGTCCTCCCTCATTTAAATCCAATTGGTTTACATATCATAGTATCATGCTTCTGATGTCATGGTCCTCTTTGAGAACAGAGGACAAACCACAGTATCATATACTACCTTTTATAGGAATCATCTGTGTACAAATTTTCCCTCCTGAGTCAAATCTTTTCTACCAAAGCTTTTTGTTTTCGATACCTTTAAACTCCACATAGCACCTGATGGGGTAACTGGACTCCAGATGAAGACCATGTCTCTCACAGTAACCCATGAGTGGGTCCCAGTAAGAAAACTCCTTTCCTGATACAAGAACAAGTTGATCCTGTAGAATTTCCTTGTACAAACAGAACTATCTATCTTGTACTAACTCCCACAGTTGCCCTACAATCCAGAGCAATAGATGTCAACTCTTGAGACTAACTTGTATTAACAGGATATTGGTTAAGAACAAACAGGACAACCATGACCACTAATTGATTTCCTGACAAAGCTGACCTGAAAACGTACCCCTTAGAAGCCTCCCCTGCCTCAGGGTATTTTGGGTATAGGTATGTGCCCCAGGTACAAGAATTATATACTCCTTTAAGAACTGGCCACTCCTTGATTCTATCCCACAACACCTAACTAGCGTCGTTAGCACACCATACTCTGAGCTTTCCCCTTAAAAGTTTTTGCTTAACCTCCATTAGGTTTTGAGTTCCCTAAGGAACTCAGCCCACTTCACAGCATCACCATTAAGTTTTGTCGCTTGGCCTGAAGACAGGTTGTGTCTGTGAATTCTTTCTAGACAACACTGCTCCACACCCCAATATTTTGTCATATCCTCACACCCTAACAGTTCCCTTGATATAGTAGGACCTCAATAGAAGAATTATAATAAGTTTGCTTTTTCCTTTTGTCTACAAATACAACAGCATGATCAGAGAGATAGCTGGAAAAATTATATCTATGTTATGAGGTTAAATCATACAGGGATTTTATGAGATATACTTGTTTAACAAGTAAAAGTGAAAGTTTTATTTTTTAATTTCTCAGTGGTGGGGAAAAGTGGGAGAGAGAGAAAATAAATGTTTGTTAATCAGAAATGAAGACAGGAGAAAGTAAAAAATGAATATATAGTTAAAAAGCAAACCACAAAAATAGAATTAATTTACCATCAAGAGGCAACATAATGTGGTGGGAAAAGTGCTCCATTGGGAATACCAAGACTTGGAATTTTGTCCAAAACTTGGCACTAATTTGCTTTGGAACTGACTAAAGCTACTTTACCTCTCCAGGGCTCATCTATGAAATGAAGAAGTTAAACAAAATGACCTTAAAGTTCTCTCTTAATTCTGATGTACGAAATTTTATACTCATAATTTAAAGAATCAAATCTCAAGAAGATTGATTCCTGCTCTAAGTATCTTTTCAGAATTTTAACATTGAAGGACTTGCATGCCACTCCATATAACACATTTACAAGTACCTTATGTTTTATACTCAGAGAAAAGAAATTACTCAGGAATTATAAGGGAGGCAGCAGTTATCAATGATATGTTTCAGGCTGAACTAGTTTTTCTAATTATAAGGTACTTGTGCAAAACAGCAACAGCAAAAATGTATCTGTGCAATCAATAACTTTAAAAATATTATTACTCAAAAGTTTCTTCTGTATCACTGGTAAATTGATTCCCACTGTCCTCTTGTAGATAGGACAAGTTTTGGTTTACATGGTAATCTAAGGATGGGAGGACCTGTCAATTAAGTGCCCCCTCCCCTTATCCCCACCAGTTAAAGCTTTCAGGCAATGTTGAAGGACAGAAAAATCAATCTGCAGCCCTTAAAGGACATTGTAGTTCTTCTAGATCTGAAAGTATGATGGAATGATTAGAAAACTGGCCTACAATCCAGAAAGACCTGGGGCCAAGTCTTGCTTCTTATAGATACTTTATGACTCTGAGAAAATCACTTAGATTTTCAATATTCTAGAAAAAAATTCTGCAACACTGTAAGTTGCAGAAAAGGTGACCACCTGCACTGGTCAAGGGAATTTCCTACACTAATGAAATCATAGGTTGAATGCCTGCTCTGGATCTCCTTTATATCATAATGTTCCTTATCTTTATGACAGAATCCCTATTTAGCTTGTGCTATCTGATGAGAGATAAATGTATTATTTACAGAAACAGAAACAGACCTGCTCATAGAACATTTCTCAAATCTACCAAATTAATTATAAGAGGGGTTTTTAATCTAAAGTGCCTGAAATTTTTTTTGGTAGTATGATGTATTTCAATTTAATTTGGTTTCCTTTGTAATCCTGTACAGTTTGTTTTATGCCTTTAAATATAATATTCTGCGAAGGGATCAATTGGCCCAATGCACAACAAAAGGTAAAAAGTGATAGATTGTTTAAGAAACAAACCAGAATTTCTATATCCCAGTGAGTGTAAGTACCCTTCAAAATAGTTCCCCTGAGAAATAATACACATTGCTTCCAGTGCTTAAAAGAATTTTGGACATAGTCTTAAAAGTCTGTGAAACTAGCTTTTGAATAATTTGAATAGTGTTGAGAATACATCCTTTCAGGGCAGATTTCATTGTAAAACAAAGAGCCAAAAGACACCCAAGAACTCAGCCTGATGAATAAAGAAAGTGATCAAGCCCCAAAATGCCTTTGAGTAGAAGAAATGAGGCACAAATATACAGTAATGGGACTGATTTTCTTGGATGCCCATGAACTGGCTATGAGCATAGTGTCCCAAGGTTTGACCACTTGTTCATAACTCTATAAATTTTGTAGCATGATTGATAAAACATATAGAGAAAAAAAGGGCCACTAAGAAGCACAGTGAATACATTGCTGGCCTGGAGTCAGGAAGATCTGAGGTCAGATCTGGCCTCAGACACTAGTTGTGTGACCTGGGACAAGTTGATTAACCTGCTCGCCTCAGTTTCCTCACCTATAATATGAGCTGGAGAAGAAAATAGAAAACCCCAGTATCTTTGCCAAGAAAACCTTAAATAAGGTAATACAAATGTGACCAAAAAATTCAATTAAATAAACAACAGAGAAAAAAAAACCAGTTTGATTATTTTCTTGTCAAGCCCTATATTGTGAATTCTCAGCATAACACAGACTCTCAGAATTGGAAGAGACCTCAAAAATCATTTAGTCTAACATATCTAAACAGAAATCACTCCCCTCCTCATCTGCCAGGTGGTTTCCCTGGCTTCCTTCAAGACTCAACTTAAATCCTACCTTCTGGAGGTGGCCTCTTCCAGTCTTGCTCCACACTTCTCTTTTTCTAGTGCTAGTATTGCTAGTACCTTTTAGATTACTTTCTTTTTACACTGTATGAATCCTTTACAGATGTAATTATTTGTATTTGCTTATTGCATCTATCCCAAGGCATCATCTTGATGGTAAAAATCATGGCTTTTGCCTGTCTTTGTACTTAGCACAGTGCCTGGCATATTGTAAATGTTAATGTTTTTTGATGATGATGATGATGATAATGAACAAGTGAACAGAAATTTTTTGAAGAATTCTAATGGTGGTGAACCCACTTTTTCCTTAAGAAGCTTTTAAATAAATATCTAATTGTTGGATGTTTTTCCCTTACATCAAGCCAAATATTTCTCTCTGCAACCTTCAAACATTGCTTCCAGTTCTGCCCTCTGGAACTTATCAGAACAAGTCTGATCTCTCTTTTACATGACAGTCCCTCAAACACTAAAAGACATTTACCATGCCCCATGTAAATGTTTTCTCCAGGCTAAACATACCCAGTTTCTTCAACTGGTTTCTATATGCTGTCTTACCGAAGTAAAAAGTAAACATTAAGATCTATTTAAATGCCAACAGAATACAAAACACCTCCACTGACCTGCCATTCTGCCTGAAATTTTAGCCATTAGCTATTTCAGTGCTTTGAGTTAAAATATTGAAGGCTCCTATTAAGATGCAAATATGCTAGGGTAGGAAGAGTAACACATTAAGCTGTTATCTAGCATTGACAACTTGACAAAAATTAGTGTATCTGGTTAGAGTCAGAAAATGAACTAGCCTCAGAATCAGGTCACCTGGGTTCTAATTCTAGCTCTTTCAGTAACTAGCTTTATGACTTTGGGCAAATCATTTGACCTTGCTGGACGGCCTACTTTTTGATAATATGACGTAGGTGGACTAGATGGTTTTAAAGTTCTTTCCAATCCTATTCCCCTTAGCAAATCACCTCAGGGATCATGCAGAATGGGACATAGGGTGGATAAGATTTGAAGCTGGGAAGCTGGAGGAAGGAAGAAAATATCTGTAACATATGCTTAAGTATGGTGTCTTGGGAAAAATACTGAGTAGCCAGGAGTACTAATCAGGCATTAAATACCTAGGGGTTAGAAAAAGAAGATGGAATGCCATAAAAAATCAACTTTGTCTACTTTACAATTTTGCCCAGGGCCTACCTTGCAGGGAGATACTCAGTGAAATCAAAGGGGCAGCTTCACAGTTCTGCTCAAAATTGGGAAACCTCATCTCCAGAGACACAGAAGACCTCATCTTCTTTTTGCTGAGCAGTCTGTCACTGTCAGAGAATTGTACTTGTATTACTGCCAGAAATGGGGGAAAATAAGAAAGGGAGAAAGAAAGATAGACTGAGTTATGATTAATAATTTTCCAAGGATTCTGACAGTGTGAGGGAAAAGAAATTCATCCTTCCTTTGTTTCCAAAAGTTCTATTACAATAGGAATTTCAGGCCCCTCTGGATCTCACAAGGGATGTGTGACAAGTTGATCTAACTCTGAAAAGTCAGAAACTGAACTGGAACAAAGAGATGACTTTAGGCTGGACTGGAGAGGGGCTCAACTGTTAAGAGTCTTGGAATAACATTAGGAGTGTTTGTTTCTGTGTCTTGAATGTTGGCAGGGATGCTGGCAGTTCCTTCTAGGGTTGCAGTAATCTTCTTTCCTTCTAACCAATAGGTGACCATTGTTCCTTTTCCCTAGGGAAAACAACAAGAGATTTTTAATTAGAGAAGTAATAGCTACTCTTCCAGAAAGTTGAGCACAAAAATGATGGACTCATAATCTTATGGGACACGACATCACACGTCTTTAAGCATATCCTAGGAAACCCTGAAGACCCAAAGGATTGAACACTCCCATCAAGATTTCTCTTTATTTGGCTTTCAGGTTCCCAATGGAGTGTACTTCCTGTTTTCAGGGCAAGAATGGTTTTAGTGGGCAAGAAGCCAAAATTACTGTCTAATGAGGTAAGGTTGCCAGCATACAAACAGAGAGGCCTGGATTGTCAGCTAATCACATAGGTAGGACATAATAGGGAAGAGAGTGAATGAACTTTGTATGCACTGTCATAAGGGTCCTTCCATGTGAGCTAAAAGAAAAGCATGATTGAGGAGCATTATAGCACTTTTATCTGTCCCTAAGGACAATCACTTAACAGGCAGAGATCATAAATGAGAAAACTTATGCATCAACTTATGCATCAGTAACTCTCACATAGTACAGAATGTCAGTTCTTAAGCTTATAGTCTAGAGCAACTACATCTTCAGACATCACTTTAATGCAAACTGCAGCAGAAGGGAGGGTCTATGCAGAAGTTCTTATTCTGAAGTCAGTGACCATAGTGGGATTTTTTAAGCTTCTGATAACAGTATTCCAATATAGTTGCTTTCCTTTGAAATCTTTTGTCTCTTATTTAATGTATTTAAGTGCATTCTGCCAAGCAGGGGTCCCTAGGCTCCACCAAACTGCCAAAGTGATCCATGATATAAAAAAGATGAAGACCTCTTGTTCTATGGTTTCCTTGTACATGCTGATTAATTCATATACTAAAGTTAATTGCTATTCATCTCAGTGGAATGAAATAGGAATTTCCACATAGATAGAAGGGCAAAAATGAATTTTTGAATTGTCACAGGAATCCTTATCTTCCATATCTCTGGGAAATATGAGGGTACAACATAGTTAAGGGGAGAAAGAACTGGCTTTGGAGTCGGACAACAAAGGTTCAAATCCCACATTTGGCACTTCCTGTGTAACCTTGGGCAAGCCACTTAATTCCTCTCGGTCTCAGTGTCCTCATCTATAAAATGAGTATATTGAATTGGATGGCCTCAGAAGTCCCTTTAACATTTGACACTCTGGACTATCTTCTTCTCTTAAATACTCTCTGACCTGTGTGTTGCTGAAAACAATGTGTTTCACTTATAAAAACTTTCATATCTTCATATTTTAAAAAAATTGAAACTGAATTTCAGTGGGTGTTGAATGCATTTATTAAAAATATAAAAATGCAACATGTTCCAATTAGTTTGCAATAAGAGCTGATTGACATCAGGGATGGTGGAAAATAACTAACACAATTTCAACAAAACTTTTGCATAACTAGCAAATGAAACTGAAAACATAAGTATCACAATTTAGTAACCACAGTCAGTGATCTATTTCTTTCATTTGGATTACATATCTCTGTGAGGTATCTTTTTCAACTGTGAAAACCATTCAAATCAAATAATATAAATAAATAAGCTAAACTTCAAACCAGATCTTTGAACCATTGTATCTTAAAATGTTAAACCATGCTTTGCAAAAATAAGGAAGTATACTCACATTGCTCTCACTAAAACAAGAACAAAAGGGTGAGAACAAAAGGGTGCTAGGAGAATAAAATGTTTAAAAGTTTATTTTACATTTATCCCACTTTAAAAAATAAATTTTATAATGGAAATAGTTATGAGCACAGTCATAAATTTGTAATATGTATTGTATATTATATACAGAAATGCATACATAGATGTATATGTATATGTGCATACATACATGTAGATGTCGTTTGTTCTTCATTCTCAGAGAGGACCGTGACATTTAGGTAAAAGAGAATTTTCTCTGCCTCATTTCTTATCTTGCCTTAATCACTGAATGGGCATTGCCTCAGGCAAACTGGTGAAACTGAGAGCTGTTAAAGACCTTAGCTAAAAAAGGCCAAGATCTCCCACTGCATCCAGGGTCATGCATGCACACACACACACACACACACACACATACACACACACATACATACACGCACTGAATGTACATGTTCCCTTTGTCTCTGGAGAAAATATAAGGGTCAAATACTAGATGATAAATAAGTCCTGAAAGGAAGAAATGTCTTTTGGGAGCCAGTGCAACCATTAATACGATGATTTAGTAGGAAGATTTAAAAACTGGCCAAGAGGAAGGCATTGTAGAGAAGTGAAAAGAGCATTGAACTGTTATGACTCACAGGTGACTTTATTTGTTGTCTAAAGTTTGGAAAATGTTTTACATATAATATGTCATCTAAGCTAAAAAGTTCAGAGTCATAATTTTAAACCCGGAATGGAAGTTAACTTGTCCAGTCTTCTCATTTTATATCAGAGAGCTAAAGTAACTTGCCCAAGGTCACACAAGTAATGAAAGATTCAGACTCAGCTGATCTTTACTACATACCAACCATATAACCTTGATTGAATAATTTCACTTTTATGAGTTGATTTAAAAAGTGAGTTAGACATCCAAATCTTCCTATTCCAAAATTCTGAGGCAGTGAGTTCTTATTACCTTTTTCTTACCTTTTCTTTTCAGTGAATTCCAAATAGTAGGACTTTGTATTAATAAAGAAAAAAAAAACATAGTATTTCCAAGTTCTTTTTGAAATATTATCTCAGATATCATAGATGGTGTCTGCTTTAGGCTTAAATACTACAAGATATTCTGGTGATTCTCTTTCCATATACCTGCCAGTCCACCAGAAATGCTGGGGATCATTTACCTTGACCTGCAAGTTTCCACGGCAGACTAACAGATAGTCTCCAATTTGCTCCAACAATTGGTAGGTACTGGAACTACACTGAATTTTAAGAGCTGGCAAAGACAAAAAGACACAAAGAATGATCCAGCTACCAATGTTCTGCTCTTCAGTTCACCTGCCACTCAGTTATTAACTAACATACAAATTACTTCTCCCAGGTGAATGAAAACAGGAAGAGTTTCATTTTTGCCTTTACATTCCCATTACACAGTGCCATATGCAAACCAGATGCTTGATAATGGTTTATTGTTATTGCTTATGTCATGTCCCACTCTTTGTGACCCTGTGGACTGTACTATTCATGGGATTTTCTTGGCAAAGATACTGGAGTGGTTTCCCATTTCCTTGTCCAGCTCATTTTATAGATGAGGAAATGGAGAAAAGCAGGGTTAAGTGTCTTGCCCAGGGTCAAACAACTAGTAAGTGTCTGAGGCCAGATTTGAATGCAGACTCCAGGGTCAGCGTTCGATCCACTGTGGCATCTAGCTGCCTCACAGAGCCACCTAGTTACTTCCAAATGATTAGTAGATTGAATGAAATTTTGAAACTGATATGGGGTCTTAAGATTCCCAAGTACCTGACATATTTTCCATCCTATCTTGCATCTGTTGTTATCTTTTCCTCTTATTTGTCATTGGGTAGGGACTGTTGATGTGAAAGTCACACATACTCAAATGCTGAAACAGAACTCTGATTTAATCAATTTGGAAATTCTCTCCAAAGATACAGATTGCAACCTGTAATTGTTGGTTCTGGGTGGCTCTTATCCATGTTCTTTCATTAGTACATTATGACAGTAGGGAAATGAGGGAGAAGGAGGGAGAAGGTCTATTCAACATGTTAGAATTCTTCCTCAATTTCTCTTGACTTTCCAAGGATAGCAGAGGAACAACCAGGGAGTTTTTCACCTCAATCCACACCCTCACCATGTTACCAGTCTATCTTTACTTCCTATCATACAATTTCCTAATAGTATCTTCTCAGAAACTTTCAGAGTCCCTCACTGATTATATGTTGTAACTTATTCACAGCCACCATATGACCCAGCATATGACTCTTCATTGCCCTTTAGGTGACATTTATTTTTTAAATCTTTGGCATCTACTGTATTCTACATCTTATCACCATATAGTAAAACTCACATGATACTCATATTAATACAGTCCTTTGCTTTCATGAGAAGGTTGAAGTAATTAAAGGAGCTTTGAAATTTTCTAAATTCAATTCAGTTGACTCCCCTTCTTGATTTCAACTCTAGTTTAATCTGTTATCCATCTGGACTGTTTCTCCCAAACATATTATTGGAGAAGTTACATAAGTGTCCATCCAAACCCATGTTGAAATCTGGGCAATGAGTATTCTTCATGCCATCTTTTCTGTGTGGATAGTCAGGCTTCAAACCCCACTGAAGTGTTACAAATCTCTTCCAAGAGACCATTTCAGAGGCCTTGATTTAATTAGTATAATGTCATTCAAAAGAGATGCATCTGAAAGGCCTCACAATCCACAAGGAATCATTCTTGGCCTCTGCTCTTGGAGCTCCTCTATCAAAGTAGTGATCAGAGTTAGTGGGCATATATACAGAAATAATTTTGATGTATGTTACCTTGCTGAAAAAGCCTATATGGTAGCATTTCACTGCATTGAATCAAATGCTTTTTCATAATCAACAAACAAGAAGCACAGTGGGAGTTTATATCCTCTACATCCTTCAGTCAATTGTGACATGGTAAGAATGCAGTCCATTGCCAATGCCGCTCATCAAAACTTCCTTGTTCCCTACTAATATCCTCATTGAGTATGCCTTTGATGAGGCTTGCCCAACATATGGCCCACTGGTCACTTGCAACCTGCCAAAGGATTTCAGGTGGTCCTTAAAAAAATGTCAGTGTAAAAATATGTAAAGGGAAGTGTGTGTGTGTGAATCCTTCATTGCCAAAGAAGACCATGCCATCAGAGAAATAATGACATGACTTGCACTTGACTTTGTTTTGAGTGAGGGAGGGCTCACTTCTCCTCCAGAGCCATCTGAATCCAGTGACCCGATATTCATCAGGATGACTGGAGATGACCCAGGATAGGGTAATTGAGGTTAAGTGACTTGCCCAAAGTCACACAGCTAGTGAGTGTCAAGTGTATGAGGTGAGATTTGAACTCAGGTTCTCCTGACTCCTGCACTAGTACTCTATCCACTGTACCATCTAGCTGCCCCCATAAAAGAAAGTAAAGAGGTAACAAGTGCTTTGTCCATGCCCCACTTAAGCTGCCTTCTACTAGTCACTATTGTGCCCATTATGGAACTTGGCAGGTGGGTTGCGACAGCACACTCTCTCCTGTTTGTCTTGTGACCTGCAGCAACCAACTATCTTCAGTCTTATAGGAGTGAGTATCATCTTCTAGCTGTGGCATTGAACAGAGACAAAGTAGTGCAGTCACATGCTGGCACAACTGATGCCTTCTATGTGACGAGTAGCAATAACATTCTTCCCTTCCTTCTCTGCATAACCACCCCTTCAGTTTACATGAGTGTTTGGCACTCTCTTCCAGGTCACTAAAGCTCAGTATTTCTTTGAATATAACCAGTTGTTGTGGAGATTTGCTGGTTCTAATATTAAAATTTTGGGGGTGACTTTGTAAAATGGGTGATAAAAAGAAATGGAAGAATGAATCAGAACACAAAATGTTTAGTTCAGAGTGGATAAATAGATACTTGTCTACTTTCAAAAGACACAAAATATTGTGCCTTGTTTGCCAAGAAGTAATGACCATTCTGAAGAAATACATTCTTTCTCACCATTTTGAATTAAAACATCCTGACTTAAACACATTGGACACCAATGAAAAACAAATAAAAGCATCCAACTTGTTGAAAAATCTCAGTGGAGAACAACAGGTTTTCAAGAAAGTAAACTGAGAAAATGAGGTAGCTACTAAGGTTAGTATTCAGAGTTCTAAAGAAATTGCTGCTGCTTGGAAGTCTTTTACTGAAGAAGACTTCATAAAGAAGTGTTTACTGATCGCAGTTTCTGGATTATGTCATGACAAAAAAAGGGTTTGAGAAATAGTTTAATCATTAATTCTACCTTTACTTGGAAAGTGAGTCACTAAAACCTATCTGTAGTTCAAAGAAGTTTAGCCTATGTTAATTTTGCCCCCACTTACTGCCAAATTATGCAAGTCTCCTCTTGATTCATGTGCAGTTGATTCTCATAAAGATTTAGTAGAGATAGGAACTATCATATTAATGTTATCTTATTCACTTTTTAGGCTGAGATTTTCATGCTTTTAGTACCTAAGGTGGTTATTGTTGTCTAAGTCATTTCAGTCGCATCCAACTCTTTGTGATCCCATTTGGGATTTTCTAGGCAAAGATATTGGTGTGGTTTACCATTTTCTTCTCCAGCCCATTTTACAGATGAGAAACTGAGGCAAAAATGATTTGGTCAGATCACACAGCTAGTAAGTGTCTGAAGCCAGATTTGCACTCAGGAAGATGTCTTCCTGACCCCAGGCCCAATGATCTATCCCAGAAGTGCATAAGGTACAGCCTATGGGCCACTTGCCATCCACCAAAGGATTTTGGGTAGCCCATGAAAAATGTAGATGACATAAAAGACATGAAGATGAAACTAGTGTTTTGGCTGTGCCACCATTTAACCTGCCTTCCACTAGTCACTATCATGCCCATCATGTAACTTGTAGGTAGCTTGCCACTGTGTGCAACTCTCTCATGTTTGTCATATGACCCATGACAACTAGCTATCATTAGTCTATTCTAGTCTGAGAAAGGCAAAAGTTGTATCTCTTCGCTGAGTTTTTGGTCATTTGGTCATTACTAAGTGTAGACAGTAAGAAAACTTGAAAATGATATTAAAATGTGTATTGCTTAGCAAAGTGATGTTTTTTAACATTTAACATTTTTAACATTTAATGCAATTTCATGATAAAAATCTTAAGTAATAAGTGTAATTAATTGATATTAATTGAAATTTCCTCTTTTAAAAAATGGTTTATTTAAAAATTCTTTGGTTTTAATTATACTTTACTTGGAAAGTAAGCCACTAAGAACCTATCTGCAGCCTGAAGAAGTTTAGCTTATTTTAATTTTGCCTCCTACCTACTGCCAAGTTGTGCAGATTTGATCTAAACACTGCACCACGTAGATGCAGTATCTTGGTAAGTAGACCTCGTTCAAATACTTGGTGTATCAATTTCTTCAGACTCTCATAATTGTGGGTGGAGAGATCCAGCACAGATCTATACATACGTATTCCAATCAAACTACCTTTTAAATCTTGGTTCTCTTTAATTCCACTGCTAAGTAGCACCTGTGAAGTTACTTTTAACTTCCAAGTCACTAGGGGAAATAATCATCTGTCTCATTTTCTTGGCTATTCAAGAAAATCTGCCCCTTTTGCACCAGATACCTTCACCTAGGTGGTCTGTTCTTGATTGCCTATGGATATTGGGGACAAAGACTGGATAAGTGAAATTACCAAATAACACTGCAATCTGTTTAGCCATCCTGTCAACTAAAACTTATTAATCCTTTATTAATTCTATACAAGCAATGGAGATAAGCTGTCTGAGTTTCATTTCCAGCTATTAGTTATGACTGCCTACTCTCTAAATACAAATCTTTAAGAATTTCCAGTTACAAAATTTTAAGAAAAATGTTTAAGACTAAGACAGTGGCCCAAAGCTAGAGAAGACAAAGAAATGAAAACAGAGATTCTCATTTCTACAGGTAAAATGTAGGTAATATGTCTTTGAATAAATGAGTAGACTCTATACTATCTTTTTTTTCCTCCTAAATGGGAAAAAATAGGGGGATTTATTTGCCATAATGTGGGATAACAGCATGCTAAGTAAAACTTATATTGTATCTTTAGGTTATAATAGTGTGTACTTGAAGCATTTTATGCCTCAAAGAACTCAGTTTTTCACAGACAGATAAGAAAAAGTAACAAATAGGTAAGGAATAAGTGGTATGTAAAGGCCAGGAAATGTACTTTCCTAAAGTAGGAAACAACTGAACTTGAACTTCCATGGCAGTGAGCACAGAAGACTGGAGACAGAGCTCTTGAATAAATTATTCCTTTCTATAGAGTCTATGGACCAGCCAAACTGCACTCCTTGCTATTCACAGTTCATCTCTAGTCTCTATGTATATTCACTGAATGAATACAAAGCTTCATACACACATACATAAAATATATGAACAAAGTGTGTTTATATATATATATATATGTTGGTGAAAATACCTTTTACAGAAATGTATAAGTATTTTATTTTAAAATATAAATATATAAATATTTGCATATATTTATATTATGGTTTATATCATTATATAATATTATGCATACCTATTTTTGCTATGAATATATAATTTTTATTAAATATAAAACATGTGCATATTTTATGTTAAATAGCAATCTACAAATTTAGTTTATATTAACCATAAACATACAAATATTTTGTATTGAAAATTAAATCTGGATATGTTTTAGATCAACCATGAATATATAAGTATACTTTATATTATTGTGACCATAAAATATATCTTCTGTAAACATATAGGACTATAGATAATGTATGTATCTGTGTATATACTCCATATGGAATTTGGTGTTTATATATATATTCTATATAGTCACATATATTTATAATTTACATGCTATCATATTATGTAATCATATAATATAGTGTGTTATATTACTACAAAATATATTAATACTCTGTTGCCTATATTACTTTAAAATATATTGCTATAAAGTATTACATTCATACATACACACAGACATTCTGTATAGTCCTTTATGTGTATGTAAGGGTGGGGGTCACCCAGATGTTTTAGCTGGGTCAATCAGAGACGTGACCAAGATGTGAAGACCTTTGAATCACCCCTCCCCACTTGAAGACACTATCTTAATCAGAGGAGAATACATCTGTTGAAGCAACTAATCAACTAATGAAGGACATTCTAGGTGTCCTTGAAAGCCTTGAGATGAAATGAAGCGAAGCTATATGGGAGACTTGTTAATATTGCCTGAAGAAACTCAGTTATGTCCTTTGACCTTTCTATAAATGAACAGACCGGTTAGGAATCTAGAAGATTTGAGTGATGAGCCAGGAGAGTGCAGCCCAGCCAAATCCCTGAGAACAAATTGATTGGTAGAGGGATTAGTGGAGCTCCCATCTACTTTCCCTCCTCTTTCTTTGCTTGACTAGAGGAAGACATTATGAACCTAGGAGGATCAGGTGATTTGGAATCCTAGGAATCTGGATCCAAAGATAAACTAGATACATAGAGGAAAGGTAACTTCAAGGACTCTACAAAGAACCCAGAAGAAAAGTTACAGCAGACCTAAAAGGAATATCTTAAAGACCCCAGCAAAAGCAATTCTAGGAGTTGTGAGTTACTCTTTGTCACATGTGTTCTAAACTTGAGCCTACTTTCCCCTCGATTCTGTATATACTTATGAGAAAGTATATCACAAACATGGGCAGGGAGGAGCACAAGGGATGTTTTATATCAATGATTCTTACTATGCCATCTTAGAAAGTATCCCTAAGTAAAAATTAATTAAGTCTGACTGACTAATTGATATTAATAAATAGACATGGGGATGTCTATCAAGATAGTGGAGCAGGGATTCACCTGTTATCATTCAGAAATTTCTTCAGATACATCTAAGAAATGAATCTAAATGAATTTTAGAGTGGCAGAATCTAATGGGAGACAGAGTATGGCAGTTATTCAGCCTAGTACAGGTCAAAACATTTATAGGAAGGATCTGTTACACCAGGCTGGGGGAACACAGAGCACGCTGGAGGCACAGGTGCATATGTGGCCATAGGGCAATGGGCACAGCTTTTGGCAGTCTGAATCATCAGTTCAGGTTCCCAAACTGCTCAGCAAAGGACAGGAGTACAGCAGAGCTAGATGAGAGAGAAGTACAGGGCCCATGACGATTTTAGCAGCTACTCCTGGGGCTATCAGCCCACGGACTAAATATTTGGAAGTCACCAGTTTGAACTTTCAGGAGCAAAGATGGTGGAGTAAACTGTAAGTGCTCTCATCCTCCCTGGTTAAACTTGAAAGACCCAGAGAATATTGCCCTAGGAAAAAATCCTGAAATAGTGGCACCAGCAGAAGGAGTAAACAATCTTTTAGCTTGAGAGGCTAAGGAGACCATGGAGAAGGGTCCCTGTTGCTGTGACTGAAGGGGACCAGTGCAGGACTGGAAGCAACACAGCAAGCCCCAATTGAGAGGACTAGCAGCAGATCCTGAGTGCAAGGGGGATCGAGCCAGTAAGTGTCAACATCAGGACCCCAGGCATGCCTTAGCACCGTCAGGGAAATCAGGCAGACACCAGCACAGACAGGGTTAGTGCAGCCCTAGAGGAGGAGGAGAGCTCCAGTGGACAGTCAACCCATCCTCCACACCTCACACCATGAGCTTAAGTGTAACCCTGAGGAAACTGAGACTTCACCTGGCCTCCATCTTAACACACACCAGTCAGTTCAACACCAGATAAGCTGCAGCATTATATAGCTTCTAGTTGAAAGAACCAGAAGCCACAGAACACAAAGTCAGTAACTAGGATCCTAACTCCCAGCACAAGAAATGTGACACAGTGACAGAAGAAAAGTTACAATATATCTAAAAGGAATATCTTAAAGGCCCCTGTGGCCCAGAAGAGATTCACTTTAAAAGTCAAGAGAAAATCAATCATCATGAGCAAGAAGCAAATTAGAGCACAAAACACCATATAATCTTGTTATGGAGAGAAGAAAGAACAAAATACAAATTCAGAAGAGTACTGCATTGGCACTATACTCACATCTGAAACTTCAAAAGGGAATATGACCTGACCTCAAGACCAAAGAACATTCTTGGAAGAGCTCAAGAAGGGTTTTAAAAGACAAATTAAAGAGGTAGAAGAAAAATTGACCAAAGATATTGAAAATACAATTAACTACATAAAAAGTACATTTGGCCAAATGAAGAGATACAAAACCTAACTGGAGAAAATATCTCCTTTTTTTTTTTTAATAAAAATTTATTTATTTAACTTTTTACATTCATTTTCACAAAATTTTGGGTTCCAAATTTTCTCCCCTTTTATCCCCTCCCCCACCCCAATACACCGTGCATTCTGATTTTCCCTATCACCAATCTGCCCTCTCTTCTATAATCCCTTCCTTCTCTTGTCCCCTTCTTCTCTTTTGTCCTGTAGGGCCAGATGACTTTCTATTCCCCATTAACTGTATTTCTTATTTCCTAGTAGCAAGAACAATACTAAACAGTTGTTCCTAAAACTTTGAGTTCCAAATTCTCCCCATCCCTCCCTCCCCACCCATTCCCTTTGGGAAGGCAGGAAATTCAATATAGGCCATATCTGTGTAGTTTTGCAAATAACTTAGATAATAGTCGTGCTGTGTAACACTAACTGTATTTCCCTCCATCCTATCCTGCCCCCCATTGTTTCTATTCTGTCTTTTGATCCTGTCCCTCCCCGAGTGTGGACTTCAAATTGCTCCCTCCTCCCATTGCCCTCCCTACCATCATCCCCCCACCTTGCTTATCTCCTTCTCCCCGACTTTCCTGTATTGTAAGATAGGTTTTCATACCAAAATGAGTGTGCATTTTATTCCTTCCTTTAGTCGAATGTGATGAAGGTAAACTTCTTGTTTTTTTCTCAACTCTCCTCTTTTTCCCTCCACTAAAAAGTCTCCTGCTTGCCTCTTGAATGAGAGATAATTTACCCCATTCCATTTCACCCTCTTTCCTCCCACTACATTTCTCTCTCATCATTTACCTTGATTTCTTTTAAGATATGGTCCCATCCTATTCAATTCACTCTGTGCTCTCTGTCTCTGTCTGTGCGTGCATGTGTGTATGTGTGTGTGTGCACATGTGTACGTGTGTGTGTGTGTGTGTATGTGTGTGTGGTCCCACCAACTACCAGATACTTAAAAATTTTAAGAGTTACAAATATTGTCTTTTCATGTAGGAATGTAAACAGTTCACTTTTGGTAAGTCCCTTATGACTTCCCTTTGCTGTTTACTTTTTCATGCTTCTTCTCATTCTTGTGTTTGAAAGTCAAATTTTCTTTTCAGCTCTGGCCTTTTCATCAAGAATGCTTGAAAGTCCTCTGTTTCATTGAAAGACCATATTTTCCCCTGAAGTATTATACTCAGTTTTGCTGGGTAGGTGATTCTTGGTTTGAGTCCTAGTTCCTTTGACTTCTGGAATATCCTATTCCACACCCTTCAATCCTTTAATGTAGAAGCTGCTAGATCTTGAGTTATCCTGATTGTATTTCCACAATACTGGAATTGTTTCTTTCTAGCTGCTTGCAATATTTGCTCCTTGACCTGGGAATTCTGGAATGTGGCCACAATGTTCCTAGGAGTTTCTCTTTTTGGATGTCTTTCAGGTGGTGATCGATGGATTCTTTCAATACTTATTTTGCCCTCTGGTTGTAGAATATCAGGGCAGTTTTCCTCAATAATTTCATGAAAGATGATGTCTAGGCTCTTTTTTTGATCATGGCTTTCAGGTAGTCCCATAATTTTTAAATTGTCTCTCCTGGATCTATTTTCCAGGTCAGTTGTTTTTCCCATGAGATATTTCACATTCTCTTCCATATTTTCATTCTTTTGGTTTTGTTTGGTGATTTCTTGGTTTCTCAGAAAGTCATTAGACTCCATCTGTTCCATTCTAATTTTGAGAGAACTATTATCTTCAGTGAGCTTTTGAACCTCTTTTTCCATTTGGCTAATTCTGCTTTTGAAAGCATTCTTCTCCTCATTGCCTTTTTGAACCTCTTTTGCCAATTGAGTGAGCCTATTTTTCAGGGTGTTATTTTCTTCAGCATTTTTTGGGGTCTCCTTTAGCAATGTATTGACCTGTTTTTGAGGCTTTTCTTACATCTCTCCCATTTCTCTTCCCAGTTTTTCCTCCACCTGTCTAACTTGATTTTCAAAATCCTTTTTGAACTCTTCCATGGCCTGAGCCCACCGGACATCCACCTGGGATGTCTGGGATACAGAGACCCCGACCTCCACGTCTTTCCCTGATGAAAGGCAGGAACATCTGTATCCCATCAAAGTAGCTTTCTATAGTCTTATTTTTCTTCCCTTTTCTGGGCATTTTCCCAGCCAGTTACTTGACTTCTGTGATTCCTGTCTACCCCTGCCTAGATCCGCCCAGCTAGTGCTTGGGGTCTGAGATTCAAATGGGCTTTCAGCGGCAGGTGCGGCTGCTATTCAACGGAATCTTTTCCACTGTGTTTCTGCGCACCTTGCAGTGCTCCAGAATTCGTGGGGAGTTCTTCTTGCAGGAAATATATGGGCTGTGGGTTTGGAACTAGCATACGTGAGTCTTTCTACTCCGCCATCTTGGCTCCACCCCCCGAGAAAAATATCTCTTTAAAAAATGAAATAAAGGGGGAGCAGAGGCAAGACGGTGGACTAGAAAGATACACTTAGATAAAGTCTCCCCACACAGCCCACAAAATACCTGTAGAGAGGGACTCTCAACAAATTTCGGAGCAGTAGAAGTGGAGAACAGCAGAGTGGAAGAGATTTCCAGCCCACAGTGACCTGTGTTTGGTGATTTCTTGGTTTCTCAGAAAGTCATTAGACTCCATCTGTTCCATTCTAATTTTCTAATTTTGAGAGAACTATTAAATTCAGTGAGCTTTTGAGCCTCTTTTTCCATTTGGCTCATTCTGCTTTTGAAAGCATTCTTCTCCTCATTGGCTTTTTGAACTTCCTTTGCCAATTGAGTGAGCCTATTTTTCAAGGTGTTAATTCCCTCAGCATTTTTTTGGGTCTCCTTTACCAAGGTATTGACCCGTTTTTCATACCTTTCTTGCATCTCTGACATTTCTCTTCCCAGTTTTTCCTCCACCCGTCTAACTTGCTTTTCAAAATCCTTTTTGAGCTCTTCCAGGGCCTGAGCCCACCTGCCACCCCCCTGGGGTGTCTGGGGTACTGAGGCCCCGCCCTCCACATCTTTCCCTGATGGCAAGGATACGTCCTCATCATCAGATCCGAAGGTCGGGATCATTTGCATTTGTTGGAAAAAACTCTCTAAAGTCTTATTTTTCTTCCCTTTTCTAGGCATTTTCCCAGCCAGTTACTTGACTTCTGAGATTCCTTTCCACCCCCGCCTGGATCCGCCCAGCTAGTGCTTGGCCTCTGAGATTTAAATGGGCTTTCCTCCTGCCGGCTATCAATCAGTGAGCTTTAGTTCAGGTGCTGGGGTGGGGGCAGGGCCGCCTCCCAGGCTCCGATCCCTCAGGGGCTTTATGTAGAGACTTTCAGGAATGGAGCGGGTGGGGGCGGGGTGGGGGGCCCGCCTCCCAAGCTCAGTTCCCTTGGGGGCTTTAAGCAGAAGCCTTCAGTAATAGAGCGGGGTGGGGGCAGGGCCATCTCCCAGGCTCAGCTCCGTCAGGTTTTATGCAGGAATCTTCCGTAATGAAGATCCTGCCTCCTGCTGGGGGATTCCTGAGTCCCGGGCCTCTGCCGCCTCAGCTGCCGCCCACACCTCTGCCTCCGCCACTTCCTGCCCCCATCTCTGCTGCCGCCACTTCCTCCCGAGGGGGCCCGAGTCACGGAGATGCCCTGCTTCCCCTCTCCTCCAGCCCGGCCTCCTCTCTCACTGACCTGTAGCTTCTGTGGGCGGAGGGACTTTCCCAGCTGCCGGAGCTTCCGTCTCTGAAGCCTGCTCGGATCAGCTTCTCTGGGGCCGTGGTCAGGGCAGCGCTGGGGGTGGGGTCCACTTTCCGGGGTGCACTGGACCCTGGGGATGGGTCTCCAGGGCTCTGTGGAATGGAAATCTCTTCCACTCTGTTTCTGCACACCTTGTATTGACCCAGAAGTTATGGGGGACTCTTTTTACATTAATTCTATGGGCTTTTGGTTTTGGAGCTCGTAAACGTGCGTCCTTCTACTCCGCCATCTTGGCTCCACCCCCCCTGAAAGCCATGATCAAAAAAAGAGCCTAGACATCATTTTTCATGAAATTATCAAGGAAAACTGCCCTGATATTCTACAACCAGAGGGCAAAATAAGTATTTAAAGAATCCACTGATCACCGCCTGAAAGAGATCCAAAAAGAGAAACTTCTAGGAACACTGTGGTTAAATTTCAGAGTTCCCTGGTCAAGGAGAAAATATTACAAGCAGTTAGAAAGAAACAATTCAAATATTGTGGAAATACAATCAGGATAACACAAGATCTAGCAGCTTCTACGTTAAGGGATCGGGGGCATGAAATATGATATTCCAGAAGTCAAAGAAACTAGGATTAAAACCAAGAATCACCTACCCAGACAAACTGAGTATGACACTTCAGGGGAAAATATGGTCTTTCAATGAAATAGGGGACCTTCAAGCATTCTTGATGAAAAGGCAGAGCTGAAAAGAAAATTTGACTTTCAAACACAAGAATGAAGAGAAGCCTGAAAAGCCAAACAGCAAAGAGAAATGATAAGGGACTTACAAAAGTTGAACTGTTTACATTCCTACATGGAACGACAATATTTGTAACTCTTGAAACTTTTCAGTATCTGGGTAGTTGGTGGGATTACACACACACACACACACACACACACACACACACACAGATAGAGAGCACAGAGTGAATTGAGTAGGATAGGATCATATCTTTAAAAAATGAAATTAAGAGGTGAGAGAGAAATATATTGGGAGGAGAAAGGGAGAAATGGAATGGAGCAAATTATCTCTCATAAAAGAGGCAATCAAAAGACTTTTCAGTGGAGGGAAAAAGAGGGGAGGAGGGAGAAAAACTGAAGCTTACTCTCATCACGTTCGACTAAAGGAATGAATAAAATGCACACTCATTCTGGTATGAAAACCTTTCTTACAGTACAGGAAAGTGGGAGAGAAGGGGATAAACAGGGTGGGGGGGATGATGTAAGGGAGGGCAGTGGGAGGAGGGATCAATTTGAAGTGAACACTCTTGGGGAGTGATAAGATCCAAAGAAAGAATCGAAGCAATGGGGGCAAGGATAGGATGGAGAGAAATATGGTTAATCTTACAAAACAAGACTATTATGGAAGTCATTTGCAAAACTACACAGATATCACCTATATTGAATTGCTTGCCTTTCCAAAGGCAATGGGTGGGGAGGGAGGGATGAAGAGAAGTTGGAAGTCAAAGTTTTAGGAACAACTGCTGAATATTTTTCTTGCTACTAGGAAATAAGAAATACAGGTAATGGGGTATAGAAAATTACCTGGTCCTACAGGATAAAAGAGAATATGGGGATAACAGAAGGGAGGGATGTTAGAAGAGAGGGCAGATTGGTGATAGGGGCAATTGGAATGTTCGGCGTTTTGGGGTAGAGGGAGGGAAGAAATGGGGAGAAAATTTGGAACCCAAAATTTTGTGAAAATGAATGTTAAAAGTTAAATTAATTAATTAATTAATTAACAAAAGAAATACAAAAGCTAACTGAAGAAAATAATTCAATAAAAATTAGAGGTGGGCAAGTGGAAACTAATGACTCTATGAGACATTAAGAATCAGTGAAACAAAATCTAAAGAATGAAGAAACAGAAGAAAATGAATCATATCTCATTGAAATACATCCAGGGGAGAATAATCAAAGAATTATTAGTCTACCAGAAAGCCATGATAAAAAAAAAAAAGCCTAGAGAGTATCTTTCAAGAAATCGTCCAGGAAAATTCCCCTGTGGTCCTAGATCCAGAAGGCAAAATAATAATTGAAAAAGTCCACCAATTATCTCCTGAAAGAGATCACAAATTGAAAACACGAAGGAATACTGTTGAAAATTCCAGAATTATCAAATCAAGGAGAAAATACTGCAAGTCAATAGAAAGAAACAATTCAAATATGGAGTAACTACAGTCAGGATCACACAGGTCCATGCAGTTTCTACATTAAAAGATCAGAGGGATTGGAATACGATATTCATAAGGCAAAGGATCTTGAACTACAACCAAGGATCAACTAACCAGAAACACTGAGCATAATTTTCAGGCAAGGAAATGAACATTCAGTAAAATAAGGGATTTTCAGACCTCTCTGATGAAAAGACCAGTGTTCAATAGAAAATTTGATCTTTAAACACAAATACTTCAAGAGCTATAAAAAGGTAAACAAGGGGAAAAAGAAAAAAATAAAACATTATTCAATTTGGGCAAATTTTTTACATCCCTATGTGGGAGGATGATACTTGTTAATCTTGTAGATTTATTACAACTTTGAAAAGGGATATGCATAGATAGAGGGTCAGTGGGATGGATTCTCCCATAAAATGGAGATTTTAGAAATACCTGGATAGACTAAAATGAAATGACGCTGAGGGAAGTGAGCAGAACCAGGAGAAAATCATATACAGTAACAGTCACAGTACACTAGCACTGTTTTTTATAGACAGCCCTTCATAGCAATGCAAGGATCTAAAACATTCCCAAAGGACTTGATGTAAAATTCTATCCACATCCAGAGAAAGAACTATAGAAAGAACTATGTTAGTAGCATATATAAAGAATTCAGAATGAAGCAGACTTTTTTCGCTTGTGCTATGTTTGTTTTTGTTGAGTTTTACTCATGCTCTCTCCCATTTATTTTAATTTTTCTGTGCAACATGGCTAATGTGAAAATGTGATTAATGGGAATGTATGTGTAGAGCCCATATAAATGTGCATGCCATCTTGGGAAGGAAGGTGGAGAAAATTTAAAACTTATGGAAGTGATTGTTGAAAACTGAAAACAAGCAAATAAATAAATAAATTTGGAGGAAAAAAATACAAAATTGAAAAAAATATAGACATTGGGTGAAGAATACCATTGCATGGTTTGTGAGCTATGTAGCATTATAAAAACACTCTCCAGTCCCTCAGGGTTAATCTTAGACATTCAGAGAACAAAACTGGTCTCTCACTTTGGGGGTAAAACTGGATTTTGGTGTATGTAAAGTTGATTTTAGTGTGTGTAAAGTGGATTTTTGTTATTATTTCTTAGAGTTCAGTTTTCCAGGATCCATAACCATAACTATCTTTTCTTCTCAGGTATTAGATATAAGTTCTCACAATTATGGTTCAAAACATCTCCACCATGTTTTCACAGCTTTCTATAATGATAAATAATATAAATAGTCACTGTGACTGTGCAGTAAGATACAGGGATGAGGTGTTGTAAACTTGTAAGACGATTTCTGGCAATACACCTTCTTTGTCTGTTGCCTATAAAGTACGTAAAGATTGGTCAAGGGATTTAATGCACAAGGTAGAATGCTGCATGTTACTTGATTGGTCCCCATCAAGGCTTGGGAAGAATTTGTGTTTACCTCAACTGGCCCCCATTGAGTCTTGAGAGGATTTAGGGAAATAGTGTGCCTGTCTTGACTGATCCCATCAAGATGTAGAAGTGGTTGCCCCTCCCCCCTTATTGCTGTCCCCTGCAAGAAATGTTATTAGGGAACGCAGTCAGCCCTGGACCTGCAGGAGGATGAAGAAGAGTTGCTGCACTTAGAACTCAGCCCTCAGTCAAGATGAAAATTTTTCAGCAAGGCAGGAGCACTGAATGTACTTTCCTGCTATGTCCCCCTGGAAAAGGTTGGGACTCAGGAGTGGAGCTGTCAGTGGTGGGATGGGGGAAGTGTCATAACCCCTGGAGACCCCCTCTGTTTGACTTTGTTGCCCAGCTGTACCCCCCTCCAAGACTTTGTGGCTGGCGCTGAAGCGCTGCTAGGACATGGACTTTTTTGCCTCCCTAGAGCATGCATGCACCTGAGAGTGCTAGGTGGGAGTCTGCAATGGCAGCATGGAGAAAGACACCCCCCAAGAGGACTTTCAGAAAGAGGTCTCAGACCCTCTGCTTTGATTGAGGGGATTGTAATCTATTGTGGCCCAGGGGTAGAATGTGTTCTGCTTTCTGTTGACCCTGGGGATGTGCTGTGTTAAGGGAAGCCTCTGTCTTGAGATAGGGGTAGGTACAGTTTCAGTGACCCCAGCAATCACAGTCTGGGCATGATGGTAGCAATTTTCTGAGGGTACAGCCCTGCAGGAGTGGGGAGTACCTTTGATCCTGACCCAGGACTCCTTGATATAAGTAGTACTTATAAGTAGTACTTTGGACAGTACCTGAAGTGAGGAAGAGCTGACTGGTCACTCCTCAAAGATTTTGACTCCCAAAGAATGTATAAGGTGGAGGGTCTGCCATGTTATATGTTGTGCTATGTCCCAGACTGAATGCACTGTTATATACTGTTTGACAGGTTATATACTGCATGTTATGTTATGTCCTGAATGATATGTTTTGTTTTAGTACTTGTGGCCATACTTTCTGGGGAGAAAGGGAAAACTACTTTTGTGTCTGTTTGCGGTCATGTGGCCACTCTGGTAATGTACTGTGTTTGTATACCTAATGCCAAACATAATGTGTATATTATTTTAATATACTGTTATATATTTCTTGCCCAACATAATATCTATGTTGCTGTAGCCTATATTGTTGTTATTATAACGCATATATTGTTGCAGTTTAAATTGTTGTTATGAATTGTGAATGTTATATGCTTTAGTTTCTTGGCTCAAGGTTCTCTACCTGTGTAGATTGTAAGGATCAAGATATAAACTTTTTAGATTGTAAAGGCCAGCATCCTGGAGGTGGATTTTAGTGTAAGGTTGATTTTAGTGTGTGTAAAGTGGATTTTTGTTATTATTTCTTAGAGTTCAGTTTCCCAGGATCCATATCCATGACAATATCCAACTCTCAGGTATTGGATATAAGTTCTCACAATTATGGTTCAAAATATCTCCACCATGCTTGCACAGCATTATATAATAATCAATAGTATAAACTTCCACTGTGACTGTGCAATGAGATACAGGGATGAGGTGATGTAAACTTGTGAAGCTATTGCTGGCAATATGCATTCTTTTTCTGTTGCCCTATAAAGTAGGTGGACACTGGTCAAGGGCGGGAGGAACCTTAGGATTCAATGCACGAGCTAGAATACTTTGTGTGCCTTGATCAGACCTCATCAAGGCTTGGGGAGAATCTATGTTTGCCTCAACTGACCCCCACTGAAGCTTGAGAGGATTTAGGGAAATGCATAAGCTATGCCTGACCCCATCAAGATGTAGGGGTAATTGTCTTCCCCTTCTCACCAGCTCCTGAAAGAAAGGTGATTAGGGAATGCTGTAGGAGTTTGTTCTCCCATTATCACACAACCTCTTCTGAGAAAACTAGACTAGAACAAAGTAAAATTATTAATCTTTTTGAAGCTGTCTTAGTGTCTTTCCTGTCTGATCAGATCAAGAGTGAATCTGTGCTAGTAGTCCTATGTGCTGTGTTTATCTGTCTTACAGGGACTCATCCTGACAGTGTGAGGAGAGTGTTGGGGGAGTAGTTCCAGAGAATGTTCTATGTTACATGTTGTCTCCACTATCAGAATATAAGCTACTTAAGAATGGAGATTATTTGAGTCTTCATATTTGTATCTCCAGCATCTGGCAAAGTGCTGACACATAATTTTATTTGATTGACCTTGAAGAAATCACTCAAAGTCATAGGACATCTGTAGAATGAGGGAGATGAATCAAATGATCTCTAAAGTTCCTCCCAGTTCTAATAAATACTTAGGTGACTGATGTTTATCATCAACATTTGATAAATATAATAGGGAACAGTGGCTGATATCCTTTCAAAGCCTTCAAATTATATAAAAGAGTTACAGATCAAAATCAATACCTTAAACTAGTGATGTGCAATTCATGGATTTATAGAAAACTTTATTAGCCTATTGGATAAGTAATATTTCTGTGAGCCTTTCCTAATGAAGAACCATGCCATTCCATTGAATTGAATCCACCTGGTGGCCTAGGTCAAAAGGATAGAAAATGGGAAGTTTTAAGAATTCCACAAAAGACTATGTATTCTGAAAAGGGAAGTGCCAAAGTCAGAGTGCACTTTCCTATATCATTTTCCTATGTTGTACTCCTGGAGAACTCAACATTGTTCTTTGTTCTTCATTTTCAATGACCAATGATATCATATTGATATCATTAAGCCATTTGTGATTTGAATTTAAGTGAAGCAGACTTGCACAAAACTGCCATCTTTACTCTCTCTTCCACAGTCATCAAAGTCTAGTATTAAGACAAAAGTCAGGATGACTGGCAATGGCTCAGGATGACCTTGGTGTCTTTGATGCCTAACCAAGTTATAAGCAACACACAGTGCCTGCTATGGCTACCTTCATGGTTGTTGGTGCAAACTCTTTTCATCTGCCCATTCCACTGAGGAAAGTCTTTAAAGCCTTGAAATAGACACTGTGGTAACTCAACAATAGGTTTGTGGCCTTAATCTGGTTTAGATTGTCAGCCCATATGGTTTACCAGCATGTGACCATTACCTATGTTACAGCTTCTTGGAAACACAGGTGAGAGGTGAATGCCAGGTGGAAACCAAAGGTGAATAAGTAGCCCTGCAAAGTAGTCCTCATGCCAGGGGACAGTCCTTCTTGAATACCAATATACCCCTAGAATCCTGGTATATAAACCTTGGAAATGGGTCACTCATACCTTCGCTTGTTGACTCCATTCTGGAAGCTGTATTCACAGTGTCTCCAAATAAGCAGTATCGGGGCATTTTGGTTCCAACAACTCCAGCAACCACAGATCCTATTGAAAAAATCCACACATTGGAAAATGTAAGAATAACAGCCACGTTTGAATAAAGCCAAGGAAAATACATCCTTGGATACTGACAGTAGTCTTTGAAGCATTCATGCGTCATTATTCTCTGTTCCCTGATGAATGCAAAATGAGTAGAGTTTGACATTAAAATGAAAATTCTTACAGGTGTTGCATATTAAGGTTAGAAGTATTAAGAGATTCTGCCAGGGTAATTTTGATTTTACATTACCCGTTTAATCATGAGACTAGAAAAATATGCTGTGAGAATAGAGAAAAAGAGGATGAGAGGGAGAAAACAAATCATTAAAAGTTGGAACAGTGACCTCAAAGTCCTCAGAGTGTGACTATGCAAAAATGTATTTCTCAGGGAGGCAGAGTCTGGTCATGCATTCCTCAGAACAGTGGGAACCACAGCAAGAGACAGGAGTAACACAGTACCCATGTGTCAGTGTTCAGGCGATTATATAGGATGTGTAATATCAAATGTTCCAATGAGGTCTTTCAGGGATGTAGTAACAGGATGGAACTAACCAGTTAAGAATTATGCAAAGAAAAGGGGTAAATTGAAGCCTGAAACCTGCAATGCACCACCACAAGACTGAATCAAAAGCTAGAGAAAGAGACTGAGAAGCAAGGTAGGATTTAATAACAGCTATCTTGCCCAAATAAGCAGACAATGTTAAATGACATTTAGATTTCAGAGGGTCACTTTATTCTGACACACACCATATATCCAATGAGTTTCAAAATTATATAACTTCTCTTTTGATCTAGCAATATCTAACCAAAAGAGATCAAGGAAAGAGGAATATGGATACATGGATATATGTAGCTATCAACCAGTTGCATTCCATGCTTATTAGTTGTAAGCATTCTGAAAACTCAAATTGAACGATGAAGTCAATATTTTTAGCATTGGGGTAAGTGAAATAAATGAAAAGAAACCCACTTATATAATTCCAATTACATGCAAAGCTCTGTGATAAATGCATTTAAGTGCTAATTATATATAAAACACTCAGATAAGTGGTAAAGATACAAATTGAAAAGCAAGATTGTCCCTGCCAGGGGACAGAGGAGTCCGCTTCAACCCTGAGTAGATTGTTCAATTTTTCAGGGTGAGTTTTTATACTTCAGAAATTGACAAATATTTAAAGTCAAGGCTTGATTTACTATTCTGTTGACTGTCTAGACCTAAGAAAGTAATGGCAGAAAATGTTATTAACATAGGAATAAACTTAAAAGTGTGTTATATGTGCATTTTCCTCCCCATGAATCCAAGTGTCAAACATTTACCAGCATACCTTTTGCTCCCTGTTTTCAAGTTCACATTCTAACAAGGATAGACAACACGTATAGGGGGTTCCCACTATAAACCAGATGGAAAGACTAGGGGATCCTTAGGGTACAGTTGCAAGGGATATGGTAGCCCATATTCCATTTATAAGTTTCTGAGATTGAAGTATTTGATGATACCAAGAACTCTCTGGCTTTATGGATTTTCTTTTCTGATTCTTCAGTAGCTGTGGCACCTTTTCATTGCTGGTAGATGAGGGTGTAGGGATAGTGCAGAGTTGCCCTTCTGGATGATGCCTATGTAGGCCAGATTGGAAGCAGAGCTGGTGGCCTGATGGGGTGTGGAATGGAAGAGTGCTGCTATTTCCTGGATTGGTCTTTTCTGCTCATCAGAAGTAGTTGGTTAGCAGTTACTGGTAGTAAAGAAGATGGTGGGCCCTTTCTCCACAGGCATTGTCCCTCTCTTTAGATGGGGATAAGGAACTGGAACCTTGTTATCCCAGGCAGCTTTGCCAAATTCCCTAAGTTTAAAGGAGCTTTAAAGGGAAGTAAGGAGGAATCCAAGGTCCTGCTTGGGTTGCATGTTATTCTGGGGAGCTCTCCAAAGAGATTCTAAGGCCCAGGAAAACCTTTAAAAATCATAAAGTCTCTGAACCAGACCAGACCTGGAGGAGAACTGGTGGGTTAGTTGTAAGATTTCAAAACCTAGTCAAGGAAGCATACTTCTAGGGGAGAAGTTGTATTTTTAAGGAAGAGGTCCAGACTAATCATGTCATTATTTCCCTCCAGGTGTTATTCTTAACTCCCCTAAATATTTCCCTACAATGTCCCAGAAACCTCTTTACCCTCAGACTTCACACATGGCCCCTCTGAGTGACTGACTTCTCTCAGAACTTTCATTTTAAAGAAGAAGAGGTCTGGGTCAGCCATGTCTCCATTCTTCACACCTACATCTCTCAAACTGTCTTTATTATGCTTTCATATCCATTATCTTTGCTTTTCAGCTCCCTTTTATGCATTGTCTTCTCCATCAGAATGTATTGTCATGAATTGTCTTTCTTTCTGCTTTGCGTTTCTATCACTTAGCACAGTGCCAGGGACATAGTACCCACATTACATATACTTAATCAGTGCTTCTTAACTTCATGACTTGTTTTTAAAAATATTCCCTAAACAAAGGTTTCTTTAAGAATTTGCCAAAAATTTGTTTCAGATTATTTAAATCAGGAGGTCTGAACCCACAATCCACACACTTGAATGGGAAAAAAAATTGTATTTCATTTCAACATAATTGCCTTCCTTTACAATTATCTTAAATGAGATATTTGCTTTTTTAAAAAAGTATTTAGCACAGTACCTCGCATACCTCAGGCACTATATTAATACTAATTCTCTTTTCTATGTATTTTATTTTGTGACTTTTAAGACATTCTTCAGAAGGCTCCACAGGCTTCACTAGACTGCCAAAGGAGTCTGAGACCCACAGAAAAGTTAAGAACTCTTGCCTTACTCTAAATGCATGGACATAATTTGGAAAGTATTCATACTTCTGCATTCTAGCAAGGAGATGGACTAGGTGGTCCTTAGATCTTCTGCTATTCTGTTGTCCATGGAGAGCTCAAAGTCATAATCACACAGTTTCACAATTAGAAAGGATCTCAATGACCATTTGGTTTACTGTTATCAACCATCTTTTTTATGCTATCTTTGACCAGTAGTCATCTACTTTTTGATAGAAAGAACTTCAGTAATGGAGAGCTCACTAGCTCCCAAGGCAGTCCATTCTACTTTGAACAGCTCTATTAATTAGACCATTTATTCTAAGGTCAAAGTAAGAAGTCATTAAAACATACTGACTCACAGAATGATACCTAGTCTTGGCATACTTTTACAATGTGAATTTTAAATTTGCAATTAGAAAATAGCCTGACAATTTCCAAGAGCCAAGATGGTGGAGTAAGCACTAAATCACTCTCATTCTCCCTTACTGACCTTGAAAAACCCAGAAAATAGTACCCCAGAAAAATCTTAGAACAATGGCACCAGCAGAAAGATGGGCTGCTAAAGTTTTTTTAGCTCATGAGGCTAGGGGGATTAACAGGTTGTGACTGAAGAGGACCAGTATAGCATGGGAGGTGTCTCAGCAAGCCAGTGGTAACCAACATCTCAACGAAGCAGGGGGAGATCCTGAACCCCAGGGTGGTGGAACAGGCAAGGACCAACACCAGGATCCCTGTATGCCTTCACACAGACAGGAGAACCTGCAGACACCAGCATGAAGAACCACCATTTGTACAATGGATGGGTTTCCACCAGTGGCTAAGCCTACCTGCACAGCTCCAAATGAAGAAGTGAGCTCCAGTAGACCACCCCTACCCTGACACCTCACCCCATGAGCTTCAGTGTAATCCCAGAGAAACACAGTAAAACCCCACCTTGTCTAGGCACACACCAGCCACCACCAGCAGCTCCAGGTCAGCACCAGCTGCCAGAACCTGAGG
This sequence comes from Bettongia penicillata ogilbyi, assembly GCA_023548195.1. Taxonomy (NCBI): domain Eukaryota; kingdom Metazoa; phylum Chordata; class Mammalia; order Diprotodontia; family Potoroidae; genus Bettongia; species Bettongia penicillata. The sequence continues at coordinate 638,278 of JAJHZJ010000280.1, forward strand.
CCCCAGCACACAAAGCCAGTAACCAGTCCCTTAAGCCCCAGAACAAGAACTGTTGGACAGTGCCCCTCATGCCCCTGATGCCCCTGAAGCAGACATCAACTTCAAAAGCCAGGAAAAAGGTAAACACTATGAGCAAAAAGCAAAATAGAAAAACAAAGACCATAGATTCTTATGATGAGGACAGGGAAGATCAAAACACAAATTCAGAAGAGGACACCATTGTCACTATATCCTAAAAAAGGAATATGAACTGATATCAAGCCCTAAAAACCTTCTTGGAAGAGCTCAAAAAGAATTTTAAAAGTCAAATTAGAGAAGTAGAAGAAAAACTGAACAATTCCTTTAAAAAATAAAATTGACAAAATGGGGAGGGGGGAAGTACACTGAAGAAAACAACTAAAAAAATAGAACTGGCCAAATGGAAAAGCAGGTACAAAAGTTAACCAAAGGAATCAATTTATTAATAATTTGAATTGGGTAAGTAGAAGTTAATGACTCTATGAGGCATCAAGAATCAGTCAAACAAAATTAAAAGAATGGGAAAATAGAAGAAAATATAAAATTCCTTCTTGGAATAACAACTGATCTTCAAAATAGATCCAGGAGAGATAATTAAAGAATTATTGGTCTACCTGAAAGCTATGTTGAAAAAAAGAGCCTGGACAGTATCTTTCAAGAAATCATCAAGAAGAACTGCTGTGAGGTCCAAGAATCAGAGGATAAAAAAGTCATTAAAAGAATCCACTGATCACCTCTTAAAAGAAATCCTAAATTGAAAACACCAAAGAATATTTTAGTCAAATTCCAAAATTAATAGGTCAAGGAGAAAATACTGCAACCATCCAGAAAGAAATAATTCGAATATCATGGAAACAGAGGTGAGATCATGCAGGGCCTTGCAGCTTTGACATTAAAAGATCAATGGCCTTGAAATATGATATTCTGTAAGATATGTAAGAGCATGGATTACAACCAAGGGTCAAGTACCCAGAAAAATTGAGCATAATCTTTCAGGCAAGAAGATGGACATTCAGTGAAATAGGGAACTTTCAGACCTTCCTGACAAATAAGACCAGAGTTCAACTGAAAATTTAATCCTCAAATCCAGACTCAAGAAAGGCATAAAAAGGTAAACAGAAAAGGAAAAACAAAACAAAACAAACACATCATTCAATAAGGACAAACTCTTCACATTCCTAAATGGGAAGATGACCCTTGTAACTCTTGAGACTTAAACCTTTATTATGACATTTAAAAGGGATATACATAGACAGAAGGTGTGGGCATAATTTAATTGATGTGATGATAAAAAAGTCTAATTAAGGGGTGAAAAGGTTTTGTGATGGAAGAAGTGGGAAGGAGGCAGAAAATGGTAAATTATTTCACCTAAAGATGCAAAAAAACTCACATTACAGTGGAAGAAAAGAAGGGGAGGATATGAGCATTGTTTGAATTTTACTTTCATTGGATTTGGTTCAAGGATGGAAGAACATACTCAGTTATGAAAACTTAACTTGCCCTAAAAGCAGTAGGAGGGGAAAGGAAAAAGACAAAAGGAAGGGTTGCTTAGAAGGGAGGGAAGAAACAGCATGGGAAAAGGGAAAGGAAAAGGAGAAGACTGATAGAAGGAAAGAAAGATTGAGGGAGGCAGTGGTCAAAAGCAAAACTCTTTAGAGGAAGGAAAGGGAGAAAGGACAAATAAAAGCTCAGATAGGGTGGGAAATATGATGAAGAGGAAGACAGAGAGAGTAATCATAACTGTGAAAGTGAATGGGATTAACTTTCCCATGAAACAGAAGCGGATAGCAAGATGGATTAAAAACAATCCTCCTACACTATGTTGTTTATCAAAAAACACACTTGAAATGGGATACACATAGGGTAAAGGTAAAAGGCTCGAGTAGAATATATTCAGCTGAAGTAAAAAAAAAGAAACAGGAGTAGCAATCCTAATCTCAGACAAAACAAAAGCAAAATAGATGTAATTACGAGAGATAAGGAAGGGAACTATATCTTCCTAAAAGGCACCATAGACAATGAAGTAATATCATTATTGACCATATGTGCACCAACTGGTATGGCATCCAAATTCTTGGAGGAAAAGTTAAGGGAGTTACAGGAAGCAAAGGGGAGTTACAGAACAACAAACAATACTAGTAGAGGAGCTCAATCTCCACCACTCTGAATTAGATAGATAAATCAAACCACAAAACAAACAACAAAGAAGTTAAGGAGGTGAATGGAATTTTATAAAAGGTAAATATGGTAGAACTCTGGAGAAAATTGAATGGGGATAGAAAGGAATACACCTTTTTCTCAGTGGTACATAGCACATGCAAAAAGATTGACCATGTACTGGGATATAAAAACCTCATAACCCAGTGCAGAAAGGCAGAAACATTAAATGCATCCTTTTCAGATCCTGATGCAATAAAAATTATATGTAAGAAAGGACCATGTAAAGATAGACTCAAATTTATTTGTAAACTAAATAATCTAATCCTAAAGAATGAATGGCACAAACCCTAAACAACAAATCATAGAAACAGTCAATAACTCATCTAAGAGAGTGACAATAATGAAGCAACATGTCAAAACACATGGGAGGCAATGAAAGTGGTTTTTAGGGGAAGTTTCATATCTCCTGAATGCTTACATAAATAAAATAGAGAAAGAGGAGATCGATGAATTGGGCATGCAACCAAAAATCTAGGGAAAGAAAAGCCAATTTAAAGTCTCCAATTAAATATCAAATCAGAAATACTGAAAAGCAAATGAAAAATTAATGAAAATGTGATTAAGAAAACAATTGAACTAAAAAATGAAACTAAGACATGTTTTATGAAAAAAAACAATAAAACAGGTAAACTTTTGGCTAATTTTATTTTTAAAAAGAAAGAAGAAAATCAACTAACCAGTATCTGAAATAAAAAGAGTGAATTCACTACCAGTGAAGAGGAAATTAAAACAATAAGGAGGAACTATTTTCCCCACTGTGTGCCAATAAATTTGACAATCAGAGTGAAATGGATGAATATTTATAAATATACAAACTGACCAGATTAACAGAAGAGGATGTAAAATACTTAAATAACCCCATCTCATAAAAAGAAATTGAACAAGCCAACCATGAATTCCATTAAATTATTGGATTAAATTTGGAGGGCCAGATGGATTCACAAGTGAATTCTACCAAACATTTAAAGAACAATTATTTCCAAAGACTATTTGGGGACAACATGAGGAAAGAGTCCTACTAAATTCTTTTTATGATACAAACATGATACTGATACCTAAACTGAGTAGAGTCAAAACAGAGAAAGAGAACAGCCCAATTTCCCTAATGAATATTAATGCAAAAATTTAAATAAAATATTAGCAAAAAGATTACAGCAACTTATCTCCAAAATAATACACTGTGGCCAGGTGTGATTTACACCAGGAATGCAAGAATAGTTCAATATTAGGAAAATTATCACCATAACTGATCATATCAACAACAAAAGAAACAGAAACCAAATGGTTATCTCAATTGATGCAGAAAAAAAAAACCTTTTGACAACATACAACAACCATTCCTACTAAAAATACCAGAGAGCATAGGAACAAATGGAGCCTTCCTTAAAATGATGAATAACCTCTACCTAAAAACACCAGCAAGCATTATACATAACGTGAATAAGATATAAGCATTTATAATAAGATCGGGGTAAAACAGTGGTGTCTATCATCACCATTGTTATTCAATATCATACTGGAAATGTTATCTTTATTAATAAGAGAAGAAAAAGAAATTGAAGGAAATAGAAACTAAACTATCACTCTTTGCAGATGAGATACTTAGAGAATCCTAGAGAATCAAGTAAAAAAACTACTTGAAATAATAAATAATTTTAGTAAAGTTGCAGGGTGTAAAACAAACCCACATAAATCATTGGCATTTCTATGTATTACTAATGAAGCTCAACAGCAAGATCTTGATAGAAAGAAAAATTCCACTTAAAGTTAGTGCAGACATTATAAAATATTTGGGACTTTTCTTTCCAAAACAAACTCAGCAACTATATGAACACAATTACAAAACACTTGTCACACAAATAAAACAAGATCTACATAATTGGAAAAATATCAGTTGCTCATGGGCAGATTGAGCTAATATATAAAAATGACAATTCTGCATAAATTAATTTACTTATTCAGTGCCATGCCAATGAAAGTACTCAAAACCCTATATTGCAGAGCTGAAAAAAATAATAACAATGTTTATCTGGAAGAAAAAAAGGTTCAGAATATCAAGGGGATTAATGAAAAGAAATTCTAGGGATGGTAGCCTAGCCATAACAGATAGTAAATTGTGTTTAAAGCAACAATCATGAAAACTACTTGGTAATGGTTAAGAAATAGAGCAGTAGATCACTGGAATAGTTTAGGTACCTGTGATGGCAAGCAAATTAGAATGTTTTGCTTTTTATGTTTTAGTAAAATCAAGAAGTATAATGCCTCTATTTCAATAATGTGACTAAAGATCTTCCCCACCCATTAATGTGTCCACCCATTAAGGGAAGCTTGATTAAGTGAGTTGCTTAGTAGGGAGGTCTCAGGTACCTTTTTCATTTTTGTATTGAGGCATTGGGTCACTGGGTCATGCCCTCTGGCTCTTAAAAGTGTATAAATACTGTGAGGGGGAGGTTTTACTTTGGGCTTCAGCTTTTGTAAGAATTTTTGTCTGTTAGATGAGACTCTGGGAAGCTGTTAAGCAGCCTCCTGGATTTGAAAACCCTTGAACTTAGTGCTTCCTCCTCTGGTAACTTTGTATGTATGTAATGGTCAGAAAATTGGAAATTGTCTGTTGGTCTTTATTTCTCTTCTTGTACTTTTCCCTATTGGTGGATGATATATGTGCTTGATTAAAGGAGATTGTTAACCCCTCAAAAGTTGCCTTGACTTTTAGAAAAGCAGATCAAAGAATCTTTGATAGCAGTCCCCACCCCCTACCCACATCAGGGTGCTTACTGTTATAGCACTCAAGACAGTAGTCAATGACTATAGTAATCTACTGTTTCATAAACTCAAGGAACCCGACTTCTGGGATAAAACTCACTATTTAACAAAAACTGATGGGAAAACTAGAAAATAGCACAGCAGAAACTGAGCATGGACCCAAATCTTACACTATATGCCAAACTAAAGTCCAAATGAATATACAATTTAGATATAAAGTCTGATACTATAAACAGATTAGGGGAACAAGGAATAGTTTATCTGCCAGATTTATGGAGAATGGAGGAATATATGACCAAACAAGAGATAGAGAACATTTTGAAATGCCAAATGGATAATTTTGATTACAATATATTGAAAAGTTTTTACACAAACAAAGCTAATGCAGATTCAGAGGGAAGCAGAATATTTGGAAATAATTTTTACAAACAGTGTCTCTGATCAAGGCCTCATTTCTAAAATATGTAGATAACAGAGTCGAATTTGAAAGAATATAAGTCATTGTCCAGTTGATAAAATGAGCAAAGGATATGAACAGGCAGTTTTCAGAGGATGAAATTAAAGCTGTCTATAGCCATATAAAAAAATGCTCTAAATAACTATTGATTAGAGAGATGTAAAACACAACTACTCTGAAGTACCATATCACACCTATCAGATTGGTTAACATGACAAAACAGGAAGATGATAAATGGGAGAATATGTGGGAGAGTTTGAACACTAATTCACTGTTGGTGGATCTGTGAGCTGATCCAACCATTCTGGAGAGCAATTTGGAACTATGCCCAAATGGTTATAAAAATGTGCATATCCTTTGAATACTACTTCTAGGGTTGTATCTCAAAGAGATCATAAAAATGGGAAAAGGATCCACACATACAAAAATATTTATAGCAGCTCTTTTAGTGGTGGCCAAGAACTGGAAGCTGAGGGGGTGCCTAGCAACTGGGGAATGGCTGAACAAGTTGTGGTATATGAATGTAATGGAATACTATTGTACTATAAGAAATGATGACCATATAGACTTCAGAAAAAACCTGTAAAGATTTATATGAACTGATGCTGAGTGAAGAGAGCATAACCAGGAGAACACTATACACAGTAACAACTACAGTGTGCAGTGATTGACTTTCAGAGACTTAGATCTTCTCAGCAAGACTCATGATAGAAAATGCCATCCACATCCACAGAAGGAAAGATAGGGTCTGAATGCAGATAGAAACCATACTATTTGCTGTCTTTTTAAAATTTGTTTTGTTTTGTATTTGTCATGGTTCCTCCTATTAGTTGTAATTCTTCTATACAACATAACTAGTTTGAAAATATGTTTAATAGGAATGTATATACAGAGTCTATATCATATTGCACACAGTCTTGGGGAGAACAGAGGTAAGGGAGGCAGAAAAAATATAAAACATACGGAAATTAATATTTAAAACTAAAAATTAATTACAAAAAATAGTCTGCCTTTCTGCTTTTCCATACACTCTCACAGACGGAGAAAAACAAATTTGAAATGAATACCCAAATAGCAATAGAAATCCTGACATCCTGCAGGGGATTTCCTGGAGTTGGATATTTTACACTAGAAAAATGCTTGAGTAAGGCCAGAAAAATGTGAGGTATGGGGGATATTTTAGTATCATGAAAAGGTATTGCATAGAAGAAGCTTGAACATTTTGACATCAGCTAATCAATTCCCTCTCATATTTACAGGTCAAAGCTGTTTCCACTTGCTCTTTCTACACATTATCTTGCCCACTCCAAGCTGCAAATAGTTAAATAGTATTAAAAACTGTAACAGCAGAACATGACTAACCCTTGGTCCAGGACTACTTGTGTTTTAAGAGCTTTTTAAAAAGCTATAATCTCCCTGATTGTCTATTTAGACAATTTGGTCCACTGAATATCCCTTACCTACATCCCTGTTTTAGGGAAAGAAAACATGAAAACATGTCGTGGAAAGAAAAGGGATTTTTTTTTAACCACCGAGCAAACTTCCATTGTTTATACTTGAAGGAGAAGGGAAGAAAAGAATTAGGATATCATTTTCAACCAATGGAGTGGAAAGAAAACTCATCCTCTAGAAAGACTCTCTGGTTCTCAAGGTTTTCTTTAAATGAAAGGAAGAATGGGATAATGGGGGAAACACTGGATTTGGAGTTAGAAGACATAGGTTCAAATTTTACTTCTGTCGCTGACTGCCTATGTGACAGTGAGTAAATAATTTAAACTCACAACATCAGAAAATGTAGCTCAGTGACCTTAAAGGGCCTCAGTTTCACTTTCCTGTGAAATATGGGATCTGGACTATGTATTTTGTAAGATCTTTAAGCTCTAAATCTATGATATGGTGAGATAAAGAAAGAAAGAATAGAGCACTGAAGTTAAGTGTAGCTTCTACAAATAAATAAAATAATCTAAATATAAGTAATTTTGTTGGGAAAACTTGAATTAATCAAACAAGGAAATTTCTGAGAGTTTAGGGCACATAGGTAGGAAATGTAGGAACTAGAAAAGAGTATAGCATGATGAAATCCAAAGAGCACTGGACTTTATGAGATCCTAGTATCATAGATTTAAAGCTGGCCTTTAGTGGCCATCCGTGTCTTCCTTACTCCAAGGCCAATGTCTTACCTATGTTCCACACTACCTCGGCAGTCAGAAGGCTTAGCTATGTGACACTAAGCAAATCAATTAACCTCCCTGTTCTTTGGTTTCCTCATCTATTTTACTCAGAGTTTGGTTGTGAAGTTCAAAGAAGAAACTGAAAGCATTTTACAAATGATATCACAACTGTAATAATGTAAGGTAACACTAAGTTTCTAGCCAGAATCAGTAAATGATTGATTGAACTGACACCATACAAACCACATCTGTTGAGTGTTGAATGATTTAAAGTATATAAGAGAATCTTTGGCAGGTGAAAGAATGAGTGGTTATCTAGGGTACAGCTACATCCACACCACAACAAACAGCAAATATTCCAATGGCAGGAAAATAAAAATTGAAAGAACCCTCTACAATTGGTCTTCAGCTTGTTCCCCTTCCTTTGAATGGCTGCCTGTTCAAACAATCATGAATTTGTTTCATTTGAAAGAACAAAAATCCTGAAGACAATTTCACCAGTCCATCATTCCTGGTATTCCTGTACCTGATTTTCCCTGCCACCACAGAATAAGGCTTCAGTGGCCCACAATAGCGCCAAGATCCTTGTAGGTAGGCACAATTTTAGGCATCAATTTTTGAAGTTCACTCCTTGGCAGTATCCTGGGGGGTACCCTCTTTCCAATATGGGTTGAGGCTCATGAATTAGACCAGTCCTTAAGTTCAAGACGAAGGAAAGAAAGTAGCCTTAGAAAAGTGTGGAGTGCAGGGGAAAAGACTGACAAATGGAAGAAATAATTAGGGCAGCTAGGTAGCAGAGTGGAAAAAGTGCCAGGTGTGGAGTCAGGAAGACCTAAGTTCAAATCTGGCCTCAGACAGTTACTAACTGTGTGACTCTGGGCAAATCATGTAACCCTATTTGCCTGTTTCCTCATCTGTAAAATGAGAAAAAAAAAAAAAAACCACTCCAATGTTTTTGCTAAGAAAACCCCAAGTGGAGTCACAAAGAGTCTAAGACACACCTAAGAAACAACCCAGCAACAATAATTAGTGTGACCCTGGTTACAACTTATGGTTCATTGGGAAGAGCATTGGCTCTAGAGAGAGAAATCCTCACTTCAAACTTCTTCTCTGATGCTTACTACCTATGTGTCCTTGGTTAAGTTCTTAATCTCCATGGGACTTTTGTGTTGTATAAAAGCATTGGGTTGAAAGGACTCAGTTTTCCTCCAGCTCTAAATTCATGATTGTTTGAACAGGCAGCCATTCAAAGGAAGGGGAACAAGCTGAAGACCACTTGTAAAGGCTTCTCAGAGTTTTTTCTAAGTAATATCCTATAGTAGTATCTTCTAATTTGTTCTGACCACCGCTCAAGATTGAAGAAAGAAAAGAAAGTGAAATCCAGAGAACAAGGACAGGGTGGAAATGGAAAAGAAATCCAACTTCAGTGGTCTCTCAGAAAACTCTTAATAGCAGTGTACCCAAGGATTGCTCCAGTGGTCTAAGAGAGCATTATATAGGGAGCAGGGCTTGGGGAAAGGGCACAACATATTAAGCCTAGATCAAATTGTGACAGGGAAAGTAAGAAGTAACTGTGGAAGGATAAGCAGAATGACTAACAGAAAGATGTAGAAAACTTTCCTGAGGTTAAGAAATGAGCAAAAAATTAAAGGAAAGTTACATCAAGTACTTTGACACAAAGAAAATTGAGTTAATATTTCCTTGAAGGAAAGGTAAATATTTCAAGAAATTTTGTGAGTCCTTCTCTTTCAAATGACAGTGTAGCAATAAAAAAAATTGAATGGTTCAGAAGAATTAGATAAACATATCAATGAAATAAGGATATAATTTGAATTATTAAGGAAATAATCAGCAAGTCTATTAGGAGAAGAGAATTCAGAAAAAAGTCTGAGACATTTTAAAACGATAATTTATACAGAAAATAAAAGAATGACCAAATCAGAATAAAAAATGCAGATAGAAGAAAAACTAATTATCAAAAGATAATATAATTGGAAGACTATATGAGAGCTATGCAAATAGGAATGTTGAACTTAAAAATATTTTGTGAAGAGATTGTAGGTATTCCACAAACATTAAGAAAAAATCTTATGCAATATTACAGAATAACACATAGAAAAATTGCCCAGAAATATTGAAAACAGATGCAAACATAAAGATTGAGAGAATACATTCCAAGATCAATAGAAATCAACCCCAAATTTAACTCACCAGGCAATATTACAGTCAAATTTCAGAATTACAAAATCAACGAACAAGTAACAATGAAAAACTTTTTTCTGAGAGCAACCAATTAATATAACACAGAATTACTTTTCATCAACAAGAAAAAAAATCTGAGGAAATATTAGAATGACATTCTGAAAAGCAGAGGATCAAATGGTACTCCAAAATAGCATATAATTACATCTTTATTCTACTTTTAAGGTTTGCATAGCACCTTTCATGTTATCTCATTTCATTTTCACAGCAATCCTATGAGTTAAATGCTAGTACCTCTCCCCTTTTGCATGTGAGGAAACTGAGGCTCAGAGAGGTAAAATGACTTGTCTGTGTCATATAGCTAGTTTGATGCAAGATTCAGAATCAGGTCTTCCTAAAATCACATCCATCACCACACCTATGTAACCACCTCTTGCTTACCTGAGGCAAAATGTTAAGGAAATTACCATATGTTCAGCAAAGGAGAATAATTTGAGTCATTTTTTCAAGAAATTCAGAAGAGAGAAAAGTATTCTACAAACCAGTCAAAGAGAAGAAAGCAATATAAACAGTGAAGATATGATACTCTAGCATTTCTCTTCATTGGGATAAAGGAACCTGGAAAAGACTGGTTAAAATAAACCTGGAAAGAGGTGGAGCAAAGATGGCAGAGTAGAAAGATGCACATATTCTAGCTCTTCCTCCACAGCCCATAAAATATCTGTAAAAAAGACTGTCAACAAATACTAGAGCAGCAGAAGTCATAGAACAACAGAGTGGAGGTTATTTCCAGCCCAGGGTGACCTAGAAGGTCGACAGGAAAGGTCTGTTGCACCAGACACAGAGCAGAGCACAGCCCAGCCTTAGCCACCAGGATGAAGCAGGATTTGAGGACAGAATCACTGGCAGTGGTTCGCAGATCCCTTAACACACAGGCGCCAAAGGTCAGTGAGAGCGTTTTTTCACCGTGAAAAGGAAGCAGGGTCCTCCCCCAGCCTCAGCCCCAGGTGAGGGTAGCAGGAGAAGCAGACAGTGGCTGCTTCTGGTGGCCACAGCAGGCAAGCAGCAGGCAGCGTTCATTGTTCCATTGCTGGAGCACTCAGCTTAAAGTCCCTGGAGGAATTGAGCAATTCATCTTAGTCTCAGCCCTGAGGGGCAGCCCCGCCCTCCACCTAAAGCCTCTGCAGGAATTGAGCAGCTGATCAGAATCTCAGCCACTAGCCAGCCCAGGGAGTAAACTCCTCTTCCTTGATTGTGCCATCTTGGAGGAACTGAGAACCTACAGGAGACCAGAGTATACCCTACTCTTGAGAACGGACCCAAAAGTCAAGTAAGTGGTTGGGAAAATGCCAAAAAGAGAGGGGGGGAAATAAGACTATAGGAGGTTATTTTCTTGGTGAACAGGTGTTCTCTCCCATCCTTTCGATTGTGGAAGAACAATGTTTACCATCAGGGGAAGAGGTAAAAGTCAAGGATTTTGCATCCAAAACTTCCAAAATAAATATGCAATGGTCTTAGGTCATAGAAGAACCCAAAAAGGATTCTGAAAATCAAGTAAGAGAGGTGGAGGAAAAATTGGGAAGAGAAATGAGAGCAATGCAAGAAAACCAGGAAAAGCAAGTCAACAGTTTGCTAAAGGAGACCCAACAAAATGCTGAAGAAAATAACAAAATAGCAAAATAAATATTGAAAGAATCCACCAATCACCTCCTGAAAGAGATTCAAAAAAGAGAAACTCCTAGGAATATTGTAGCCAAATTCCAAACTTCCTAGGTCAAGGAGAAAATATTGCAAGCAGCTAGAAAGAAACAATTCCAGTATTGTGGATATCAGGATAATCAGGATAACACAGGATCTAGCAGCTTCTACATTAAGGGACCGAAGGGCTTGGCATATAATATTCCAGAAGTCAAAGGAACTAGGATTAAAACTAACTATAATACTTCAAGGGAAAAAATGGTCATTCAATGCAAGAGAGGACTTTCAAGCATTCTTGATGAAAACACCAGAGCTGAAAAGGAAATTTGATTTTCAAACACAAGAATCAAGAGAAGCATGAAAAGATAAATGGGAAAGAGAAATCACAAGGACTTACTAAAGTTGAACTGTTTACATTCTGACATGGAAAGATAACATTTGTAACTCTTGAAACTTTTCTTAGTATTTGGGTAGTTGGAAGGATTACACATACACACACACACACACACACACACACACACATATATATATATATATATATATATATATTTAGAGACAGTACAGGGTGAGTTAAGTACGAAGGAATCATATCTAAAAAATAAAATTAAGGGGTGAGAGAGGAATATATTGAGTGTAGAAAGAGAGAAATGGAATGGGGCAAATTATCTCTCACAGAAGAGGCAAGAAAAAGCTTTTCCAATAAAGGGGAAAAGGGGAAGGTGAGAGGGAAAAAGTGAAGTTTGCTCTCATCACATTTGGCTCAAGGAAGGAAAAACATGCATACTCAATTTGGTATGAAAATCTATCTTTCACTACAGGAAAGTAGGGGAGAAGGGGATAAGCAGGGGGGATGATGGAAGGGAGGGCAAATGGGAGGAGGGAGCAATTAGAAGTAAACACTCTTGGGGAGGGACAAGGTCAAAAGAGAGAATAGAAGAAACAAGGAGCAGGATAGGATGGAGGGAAATGTCTTTAGTCTTACACAACATGACTATTGTGGAAGTCATTTGCAAAACTACATGTATATAGCCTATATTGAATTGCATGTCTTCTCAGTGGGGATGGGTGGGGAGGGAGGAAGGAAGAGAAGTTGGAACTCAAAGTTTTAGGAACAAATGTTGAGAACTATTTTTGCATATAGGTGGGAAATAAGAAATACAAGTAATGGGGTATGGAAATTTATCTTGCCCTACAGGACAGGGAGAAGATGGGGATAAGGGAAAGGAGGGGTATTAGTAGTGAGGGCACATTGGTGGAGGGGGCAATCAGAATGTAAGGCATTTTGGGGTGGGAGGAGGGGAGAGATAGGGAGAAAATTTGGAACTCAAAATTTTGTGGAAATGAATGTTGAAAACTTAAGATAAATAGACAAGCAAACAAACAAATGAATGAATAAATAAATACATAAACAAATAAATAAATAAACAAGAAAAACATCTGGAAAGGAGGGCTAAATGAGAAACTTTCAATTTCTTTGCCTGCTTTTGGGGTTGCAGAAGAACAGAAAAAGAGTGTTTGGAGAGAGAAAAAGGAAGACCACAGAAGAGGGAAGGGGATATAGCTCCCATCAGCAGAAGAAACATATTCTAGTAGCATCCTGAAGTGACCCTACAGAGACAGGAGTGGGGGTGAAATCACAGATATACAATGAATTTCATTGGAGATATATAACTACTTTATATGATCAAATTCTTCAAGCCATGGTCATACATTTTCGTATTCAATGAAGCAGGATGTGTTAGTATACTGGTGGGAATCAGATAGGGAGTGGATGGCTCAGCGAGGGATGAACAGAGATATATTCATGTGCTCAAAGGGAGGTTGGCATGATATCAAAGTGGACAAAACAAAGAGGAAAACGTCAAAGAACAGCATCAATCCCCCCCTTAGACTTGGTTCCCATTGGAGCTTGTTGTATGAGAATTGAAATTCCTGGAATTGGGTTCTATAGTATCCTTGAAGGGAGAGAAGGCATAAAACTGAAAGAATTAAAACACTATTTCATAGAGAGAATGCCACAAATTAATGTCAGCTGAATTTAAGAAAAGGAATAGGGCAAAACAGGGAGAATCTGAAGTGGGAAAGGGAAGGATAAAACAAATGAAAGACAGTAAATAAAAATATAAGGAAACTCAATACACTAGGGCTTAGACAGAATATCAGGAGGGAGAGAAGTTATGGGAAGGAGAATGAAATCAGATTAGAATAAACAAGAGGAGAAAAAATTATCAAAAGAAAAATTTTTTAAAGTGAATTCACACGAGAGCAAAATATTATCAGAAACTACTGTGCACAATTATGCAATTTTTTTAAGGTTTTATGTTGATCAATTCCATTTATTTATAAATCGTGTCTGGTTAGTAATTTTACATTTATTTAAGTATAAGTAAAGGAGAGTAATTACTATTGGCAAAGTAGGTTACTCAAGTTCACTGAATAATACTTGATGATTTGGAGAAGAGCTAAAACTAATTAGTTAACTGTTAGATGACTACAAATTTGTTAATATAAAAATATTCTACCTATCCACAGATGTCTAAGGAGCTCAGCATTAACAAATTAGATATGCTGTAATGAGCACAATGATAAGTTGAAGCTGGATGAACTACCAGTGATTGCAATTGGACCCCAGAGTTTGTTAATAGTATTATATATTAATAAAACCAATTGAACCAAGATTGAACCTGCATCAAATACTATTGATAAAATTCCAATATTTCAATAGATACACTGCCAAAGGACACAAATCAAATGTTCAGAAGAACTGTAATCTACAAATGATCATTTGAAAATGTGCCTCAAATTACCGTAATAGGAAAGATACAAATTAAAATAATTTTAAGATATACCCTCATACCCTGAAAAGATGACAAAAAATGAAAATGGTCAATGTTGGAAGAGATATAGAGAAACACCCTTGGTTCGCATTGGTTTCTTGCATTCTGGTCATGAATTTGGAATTATTCAAGAAAAATGACTAAACTCTTCATACCCCTTGGACCAACAATCCTGGGCATATGTTACATGACAGTCAAATTCAATATAAATGAACATATTCTTAATTCTTTATAATAACAAAAAAAAAAACCCACTACAAATAAAATGTGTGCACATCAATTGAGAATTAACTGGGGGTAGAGGTGGGGAGAAACTGTGACATGTGAATGTAACAGAACATTATTGTACAATGAGAAATATTAGAAATTCAGAAAAGCAAAGGAAGGTTTGTATGAACTGATACAAAAAGAAACACACAGCTACTACAATGATATTAATGAAAAGATCATGAAAATGAAAAATTCTGAGTACCTGATGAAGCAATGATGGTCCTAAAAATCAGAAAATGTCATTTACAGAACTCCTCATATCAGAGAGGCAAGGAACTGCTAGGATGTAATGGTATATATTCTCAGATTTAGTCTTTAGTGAATATTTTTGTTTATAAAAAAGATAATTTTCTAAGCAAAAATTGTGCCTCATGGACTCTATTACTATATCTTTAAAAGGGGATAGAATCTTGAGGAAAGAGGTACTCTGTCAGTCTTGAGGGAATGGATTATCATGGGGAAGAAGGGAGTGGGAGTCACTATAAGAAAAAAATAAGGGAATTTCTTTCCTGAGAGACTGTGAATTAATTGTTAAGGAGAAATCAGTTGAAGAGATATTTTTAAATTTAACATTTAACTGTTATTTTGTGATGATATGTCATGAAAAGAATTCCTGTGAGACCTCAATTACCATCCTGAGAGAACTGCATTTCCATAGTTGAGTAGTCATTGGCAGGGTAGGTAAGAATGTGGTATTCTACATGGTGATGTTTTGACAAGTATTTAATAACTATTTCTCAAAAAATGTACTCATGATTGATCTTTAAGTTTAATCTTTGTTATTAACAATTTCTCCATCACTTTCTTCAGTCTAGCCATTCAATGACTCAAAAAATCAATTCCTGATTTGTAGCCTTTCTCAATTTCCAAGGTCTAATTAACTCCCACTGAAAATTCAACAACTGACTACCATGAGTTAGTATGAGCTGGCTTTCTCCAGCATACCCTTGACTCTACCTTTCTTCCACTAGATTTTGAAAAGCACAGGGGTGATTCTCACTGTGAACATTACTCACTGCTGATAAATTAGAAATAATTATTTTTTATTTTATTACTTGCCACAGTTTTATTTTAATACTTTATTATATTAAAATTTTAATTAGTAACATTGATTTTTGAAGCCTATGAAGCTAAAGAGCTTTGAAATTGAAAGGGGCAGAAGCAGGAATTTATAGTAAAATAAGTTTCTTTTTATGTTTATAAGCCAGAGTAGAGACTCGGGAATATTTGTTTAACCAGTGAAATGTATTGTGTATTTCTATTAACTTCTGATGAAATATCATTACATATGCCTTGATTTCTTTAACATATGGCTAGAGAATTATGAATGATATGAACCAGTAGCAGGTAAAGGGAGGTTGCAGGGGTGGGGAAGCTACAGTCTTGATATTACATGTGGCCTTCTAGGTCCTCAAGAGCAGCACTTTGACTAAGCCCAGAATATGAGATTAGATTCAAATGGATGCACTTGAGGACCAAGAGGGTCACATCTAGCCTCAAGGCCACAGGTTCACCACTACTGGTAGGGTAAGGTTGGTTTGATTGTCAAGTAGTATATTAGCACAACCGTCATACAACTTGGAATCTCATCTCTAATCCTAGTACATTTATATATATATATATATATATATGTATGTATATATATAATATATATGTATGTATGTATACATATACATATATGTATATATGTGTGTATACATACTTAACTATCCCTTCCATGGGCACTGTGTCCCCATGATCTGGAAAATCTGCATAAAATTTTTTGTCTCTTCTTTTTGTACCAGAGAAGAAGTCTGAATTATCATGGTATTAAAAGATCAAATATGTTGATACTACACAATACTATACATATATTTTACGCATTTCTTAGTTCTAAACATTTTCTATGTCATCCGTTGGCCTTCACTTGTCATCTTTGGCTTCTGAAAAACACCCCCAAATTCCCATTTCATTTCTTATTCTGATCTGTGCTATATCAAAACTGTAATGGGGGAAGTCATGATGTGGAAGGAATTACTGAAGGTAAATAAATAACATGACATAGTCTCTTCTGAGATTTCTAGTATTTCTGGTAGAACCAATAAATTAGGGCAGTGTAATTGACTAAATTTTCTTCTAAAGGCACAAATAAATCACATTGTGAACTATTTATGGAAGCAATTTCTCCCTCCTCAAATTTCTCATGGCAATTTACCTGAATTTCTCTTCTACAACTTTCTCACTCTTCCTTGTATCATAGTTAATTGCATAAATGTCTTTCAGTTTGCTATTAGATTGTAAATACCTTTAAAACAGTCTGACATACGATGATGGATAAACAAATAGATTATCTACATCTACATATTATATATATATGTACATATATACTTGGTCTACAAAGATACATACACATATATATATATATATAAATATATACATATAATAGAAGGATAGACATGTGTGTGTATGTGTGTATCTTTGTAGATCAAGTAGAATTTAAACTCCTTGAGACCAGGGACTTTTTTCATTTTAATTTGTACGTATAGTGCCTGGCACATAGCAAGGGCAAATAAGGGGTGCTTAATAAATGCTTACTGATTAGTTGATGGCTCTCCAGCACC
Source organism: Bettongia penicillata ogilbyi (assembly GCA_023548195.1). Lineage (NCBI taxonomy): Eukaryota > Metazoa > Chordata > Mammalia > Diprotodontia > Potoroidae > Bettongia > Bettongia penicillata. The sequence continues at coordinate 655,514 of JAJHZJ010000280.1, forward strand.
TAGTAAGATGCTTTGTACCCAGAAGATGTTAACAAATGCTTACTAAGTGAATTTCAGTCACCCAAAATTTCATAGCAGATTTCCTATTTTATATAGTTTGACCTACAAATTGTTTACAAGTTCATCATCCTAATTAAAACTGTCACCTTGCACAAGAGTTGGAGACTGGAATGCAGATTTAATTGTAGCATGGTTGGCCAGTAACCAAATAATTAATCCTTATATGAAATATTCAAATACCTTTTTGTTCCTCCATAGTAACATTTTTTATAAGCATGCAGGAGGATGATACTTTTTCCTCTTAGTGTCACAGCTACTAGGTTTCTCCAGGTAGGCCAGAAAAAATCATGTTACTGTAACAATGTGAAATGCTTCTTTATGGCATTAATATTTAGTAAATATTTATTTAGTATTTAGTAAGAAAAATGTAAAATTTGTTTCCATTTTGGAACATAAATTAATGAGATTCATTTTAGCAGATTTATCATATTAGCATTTTAAGTCCCATGGCAGTATATGGTACAAATATATTTTAATATTTTGAGGTTGGTTGGTTGGTTGATTAGTTGGTGATGTCTTTTGATTCGTGCATAAATTGAATTTAAATGAGCCAGAGTTGCAGGAAGTCATCAGCCTCACTCTCTCTTCCAGAGTCATTATAGTCTAGTGGCAGGACAGAATCAAGATGGCTGATGATGACTCAGGATGCAGTGGATAACCTTAGTGTCTTTGGTGTCTAACCAAGTTCTATGTGCTCCACATTGCCTGCTTCAGCTACCATCATGGCTATTGCAACAAACTGTTCTCATCCTCCCATTGCACCAGGAGAAGTCTTCACATGCTTGGGGTAGACACCCCTTAACTCACCAATGGGTTTGAGACTCCTTGGTTACCCTCAACCTGGTTTGGCCCATCTGCCAAAACAATTTACCAGAGTGTGGCCACTGCTCATACTGCTGCTTCTTGGAGCCACAGGTGAGAGTTGGTTGGAACAGGTGGATACTAAAGGTGGAAAAAGCCCTGAAAAGGGCTTGGTAGCCATCACACCAAAGGTACTAGTCCTCCCTAAATACACCCTACACCCTGCAGAGAATGAATATGAAAAGTATCATAAATATTTTCTTTGTTTATATGGACAAATTTAAAGTTGGAACAGTTATTCAAGTGATTTGAGGAAAATACTGATTATTAAGAGGTGAAAGAGTAATTGAGAGCCAAATTCATTCAGCTTATCTTTCTCTGTAAATATACTGGATGAATGTTCAATTCTACTTTACGTAATTATGTAAACAAAGTTACACTGCCTCTTCCATCAATGGGATTTCTTACCTGAATGGATCCCAGCACGTATCTTCAGTTCGGCATTGGGTTTGTGGGGAATCTTAAATGTCTTGCACACAGCCACCAGATTCAGTGCCATGCCAGCTATTTGTCCAGCATGGAGAATGCCGTTCATTTTAGGCACTCCTGATACGACCATGTCTGAAAACACACAGACAGATCACTTGAGAAAGCATTTAAAAAATATGTACATTTCAGAAAATGTTACTTGTCCCCTTGTTTCTATACCTTCTTTGTACTTTTTAGATATGGTTCTGAAGATCCACTTAGGGCAGAGACCCCAGAAAACTAATTCTAGGTATATATCTAAGGGAACTATAAAGTCCTTGGGGGGAGGGAAGTAGGGGTGGAGAGGACAGAGGTAATTGCCACTACGCTTGATTATCCTTGATTATTTTTAATTGCAGAACAATTGAATTGGCCAGTGCCAGCTTTTGTGCCAGAAGAGCATTATTACTTTGTTGAGTAAACACTATCGTACTCAGGCACAAGTCAGGCAATTATCCTTGTATTTATCTTGTCTCTGACATACACATTAGAAATATAGGGTCTTAGGTCAATCATAGTGGGACTCAGAAAATAATCTGATTCATTAATAAGTATTTATGTGGGCCCTTGTTAATTAATAAATGTTGATTAATTCTTTGAGGCCTTTTAGTGCATATAAATAGTTACTGAATAGCAATCCAAAGTCCTAGAAGAGTCACTGCAGTTTTCAAAGGTGTGCAAAAACACAGTAAAGGTGTGACATTATGACAATTACTTTTGTAGAAATGAGTTGAGAGAAGAGGAGGTGGAGAGTATCTAGAGGTTAAACAAGGCATATACAAGGCTCCCTTTCCTGATTCTAGTCAACTAAAATCATTAGGGTACTTTCGGATTGATAAAACCATGTATAAACTCAGTGCTCCCAAGCTTTACCATGACAGGTCAGCCTCTATTGGCCCCTGAGCAGAAAGAGCTGATGATTCATTGACTTTTTAAAAAATGACTCATTATACACCCCAAAACCTCTTCTTCCTTATATTCTGCATGGAGCAAGCAACTTTCCCATAAGGAACATCTGGAGGGGGCCATCTTTTCTTTAACCCCATCAGAAATGGGAAATAGCTGACGATATTTCAGTTGAATCCTCTCTCTGTGACTCTGATCCTAGGTTTGGGGCTGCTTCTTGTTTGTTCTCTCCTGATTTTATGTGAATGAACATCACTTCCAAGGTGGACATATCCAGGCTTGGAGACCACCTTTTAAGTTTAACAGTCCTGAGACTTCTTTGGAGTTGAGTGGTAGGAAAGAAAGGCATTCTCAGCAACCAGGCCAGCGTTCTTGGAGAAGATAACGACCAAGAAGAAGAGGTCAAATCCTAGCCCAGATGATCACAGGACATCTACCATGTCAGGGGTGAAGAAGAGGTTGAGAGGAGAGCAAAGGAGAGAACAGAGTCTGAGTGAAATATAAATATCAAAACCTCCACTCCACACCTCACTTAGGAAGTTCCTGCCTCTGAAGGAAATGTCTTCTGCTCTTTACTCAAACAATCTCCTTTCTATTACTTAAACTTATTTATTCATGACTTGGACTTTTGTCAAAGGGAAACCTCAGATTCAGTTTTTTGCACTTTGGGAAGTTTGTGAAATATAAGGGTCCATGAGATTATTTTTTCATTATCTCAGAAGCTCCCATACAGGACAGAATCCGGATGAATTAGACATAGTCCAAATTTCTGTCATACTTTGTCTTTCTGGCAGTTGATGGAAAGAGTTGCATTTTTTTATCAAACCAGAGAACTAAAAATTGATTAAACAGACATTATAAACATAGCATTAAAGCACTGGAAATCTTTGCATACACTCTCCCAATGGGAGAAAGTATAGGGAAACTGGAAACAGTATATTAGGGACCACATTAGTTTTCTCGAATGAGGGTTGGGGGTTCAAAGGGGCGAACCTTTAGATCTGCCTCTTGTCTCAATTGTAGGCATATCCCACCTAAGCATAACCATTCTATTGAAGGAGATTTCAAATGTACATTTTTGTAATTCTCACCCTGATCATATGGGGTCCTGACTCCCAATCATCTCCACTCATTTGCAGTTTGCAAAACTGAAAATGAAAGCTTCCCTAAAACTTTAACTTCTCAAACTCCTGTGTCATCACTTGTTTCAATACTCCAGATGTGGAGGAACTCTTGTACAATAAGCAACAAACCAACACACACACACACACACACACACACACACTCATCTTTGAACCTCTCTCTAGTAAGAGTCCAGAAAGGCAAGTTTTTATTCTTGATGACAGAATTTCATCTCCAGACTGAAAATTTTATGTATCAGAGAATTATAGTATTACACTTTGATAGATCAATGATCTCACTGACAGATGGCTATTTTTTCTACTGGTATTGATGACCTCATGATCTCCAAGATACTTTCAATTCTAAATCTATGATCTTCTCAGTCAAAATTTTTGTCTTATTAACTTTTTTTGAAAATTCTAGAACAGTATAATCCAATCTTGCTTCACATTTTCAAAAATAGTATATTTTGTAATAGCTGCTTGAGTGAAAAGTATTTATAAAAGTTATTAAAGATAACATTGTCACAAATAATATTAACCTAAACCCAGAGTGGCAATGAAGCTAGATGCTAGAAGCTAATAACTATAGAAGTTCTTTGGTTCTTAGGTTTATATGGCTATTTTAAGACCCAACTTCAGGCTCAGGAGTTCACATTTAAAAGTGAGTTCTTTTCCTCCTATATCTTTTTTCTACCCTATTTATCTTTCTGAAAATTAAGCTGAAATTTAGGAGAAAGTTTTGACACACTGGTATTCATAAAAAGAAAAAAAAATTCCCTGAATCTTCGCTGGTTTTATTTGTCTTCTTCAAGGTCTATAATGTTACCTTAAATCAGCACATTTAATATTAAATTTCTGAAATACTTGGTCCTCTCACTCTCTGTGATTGCCATCTTTAGATTCCCTGCCTCTCCCTTGAAGATATGGGAAAATTTCTCTTTCTCATCAACTATCAGGGACCCAGACACGGTGACTTTCTAGGAGAAGAATGCAACATTAGTTAGCCAACCTTTTTGCTGTCAAGCCATACTGCAGAGAGCTTTTCACTGGCGGATGGGGCATGGAATCTATTTTCATATTGAAGTGAGCAAAAGTTTTTCTTTCTCTTAGCATCTATTTTGTTTGCTTGGAGAAGAGAATACCATGTTTAGGAGACTTTGTATGGTTTTGTGTGATGTACATACACAGGATGATTCATGGGTTTTCTATACCTTATTCAAGCATCTAGTAAGGGAGAATAGTAATTATCCATCCCAGAGGAACAAGATCCGAGAATCAAGAAAAGAGAGCAGGGCAGGGAAGGAAATAAGAATCAGTCCTGCTCAGGGAGTCCAAGCAACAAAACACTGCCAAAGCACACTTTTCTGTTCCCATCACTCTGAGTCACATTTCCATCTCCAAGGCTAGGTCTCAGTATCTCTGCTACTGAAACTCTAGTATCTGTGCCACTCAAATCACCTTTTCTTGTTTCTGCTCAGGCTCAAACATACAGTTGATGATAGAGAATACCAAGTTACTATCTAGGAGAGAATTTGGTCTTAACAATACTTGGCAAATTTCTAAACCCTACTACCATCCCCACTGTTTCCTTAGGAGGTTTTTTTTCTTTTGAAACTTGATCTCCCTTGTCCTGTGTTAAGAATCTTGAGTTCTGAAATGGGAATGAGCACTGCAGTAAAGTAATAAATGTGTGGCATCACCCTAACACCATAGTGAGTGCGATGCAATGAAGTAAGCAATGAACTTGGAGGGAAGGCTCAACTTGTTATCACTGAATGTAAGTTCAAATCCTGACCCTGCCAATTCCTACCTACGTGACTTCGGACATATAGCTTGATATCCACAATCTGCAGTTTCTTTGTCTAAGTTCCTTCTAGTTGTACTTTTTGTTTCTCCCTAAACAAGAGGCAATCTAAGCCAACTTTCTTGAAATGCTAGCCACTGCCTCTTCCAAGAAATCTGAGACTTACATATAATGTAGTATCTCTATTTTTAGATAATGTATTAAAAAAGTCTTGGTATGCACCTTAGGCATTTATTTTACATGCGCCTCTGCTGTCCGTTATAGCATGAAACCGATTGGTTTCACTTTAATCGATGGATTGTTATGATTGTTCTCTTAAATTTTAGGAACATAGAACCACATGTTTAGAACCTAATCGAGCCCTTTACTTTCACATGTACGGATCCTGAGACACATGAAAGTTGGCATCACACTAACGGTAAATGACATTTGACCACTGGTTGGCCGGTTGTTGTCCTTCCTTCTTGAAGAGGACCGAAATGACATCACCATGATAAACTCAAGTTCAGGCCAATATGAGCTCAGAACGCTCTACCGCAGATTGGGCACAGAGAGTCTCTGTGAACATTTGGGGTGGATACTCCAAATTTGAGTATCCTACATTTTTACTTTGTGCTGTCTCAATTTTGCTTTGTTCGTAGAGCACAGAATTCTTTATGATGTGAGCACTCCGTGCTGAGTGGTTATATATGACCACAGAAATGGGTTAAACTATGTTTCATTTCCAACTATGTGCCTTAAGGCATCTTCATATAGCTTTATGAATACTGTCCCTCACCCTCACAACATATAACACATAGAGCTATTAGATAATTGAAGAACCAGACAAAATGGCAGGATTAAGTCAATGGTTTTCCTAATGTGAATCCATCCTTGCATCACTAACGTAAGTCCAACTTCATCATAATGAAGTTTTATTCATAATGAACAAGACAAGAGAAATATACAGTTAATATTGGATCTAATCAGGGAGTCATTGATTCTGACATTTTGGACAATGATTTATGTGTGTGTGTGCATGTGTGTGCATGTACTTGTGTGCCCCACCACACAACAGAAATTGAAACAAGGAAATATTTTGGAAACAAAACTATCTACATATCCAAAACATAATTACTAAAACATTAAGTAATACAGTTTGGATGCTGCAAACTGAGTACTTAAGGATGATAATAGTGTAAATGCAAAGAACTTTCTGAGTAGATTTTGGTCATTCACCTATTAGTTCTAAATATTAACCCATTAGTAGGGGCCAGATTGTAGATAATCTTGAATACCAGATTAAAAAGGATGGATGTTTTTTTCCTCCTAGGAGCTGCTAAAAATTTCTGAAGGGGGAATACTCTTTGGTTTTAGCATGTATGATAGACTGAAGGGAAAAGAAACTAGATAGAAACTAGTTAGGTGGTTATTGTAATAATTTGGACATGAGGTAATGAGGGTCTGAAACAGTGGGAATAGAAACCAAGGGATGGATGCAAAAGCTGTTCCAAATGAAGAAATCAGCAAGATAATATGACTGACTGAATGTTGTGATAATTGACTAATTAGACTCCTATTTTATCGGACCCCTACTTTATACCAATCAGTATTGATCAGTTTGATATGATTTCAGAGGAGTGATGATTAAAACTTCTGATATTAGGCCTCTGAGATATGAATTGCAGGTTGTAAGTTCACATGCTTAATCACAGGAAGCTAACAAGAAGCCTTCTACCCTTGTTTTCCTTTCTTATAGTGACCAAGTCCAGCATAGCAGAGGTAGCTCAATTACATGGAAAGCCTCCTAGATGTTTTTGTTGCCCCCTCTATCCCTTATCATTCCTCTATTGCTCAACATGAGGAGATGACGATGAGCACTTGACCAATGAGTAACCTCATCTGCTGGCCTATGGGCCTGCCTTTACACCAATCCATCTGCCCATGTAACATCTGTTTATCAGCTCAACCCAGTAGATCCTCTTGAAAAGTCAAGATAGGTCTTTTAAGGACTGCTTAATAGCCCAATTTTCAACTCATGGAATTCTGTATTTTGTGTAGACCTTCCTCAACCTTCCTTGACCTCATGGTCAAGGTCTATCTACCAATAAGACTTTGTATTTTTTGTCTGCTCTACCTGTATTGTCTGAGTATCAGGCACTACAAAATCAAGGCCCTAGAGGAAGGAGGCACCACAAATCATGAGGAAGATCTGAGGTTCACTTCATTAAAAGAGCCATGGACTCTTTGGTAAAATACTATTAATTTAGAGTTCTGACTCAGTTTCTTTAATTATACATTGAAGTCCCAACAATGTGGGAGAAAAGAATGAAGAAGTCAAAGATGATCACAAGATTTCAAGGGAGGTAACTAAAGTGGATGGACTCAGCAAAAGGCTGACTCCACAGTGGACTAAGCCTTCAAAAGCCATCAATCGTAGCAACAGGCACTAAAGTCAAAGGGTGTGGAGTGGGGTATAAGTTAGTCAATCACTCCACAAGCATTTATTAAACACTGATTGTGCTAAAGGCTGGGGATACAAAGAAAGGCAAAAAAAACATTCTCTGCTCTCAAGGAGTTCATAGTCTAATGGGGGAGAGACAATATGCAAATAATTGGGTGCATATACTAGATAGATAGATAGATAGATAGATTGTAATGGAAGATAATCCCATAGGGAAAGCACTAGCAATAGGCATATGGGTTGTAGATCAAGATTACTTACAGAAAGCAGGATTTGAACTGAATAAGGAAATCAGGAGATGGAAGTGAGGAGGGAGAGCATTTCAGGTATTTGAACAAGAATCCCTTCTACTACTTACCCCAAATGTAGTCAGCTAGCCTTTGCTTGAAGATTGTCTCCTAAAGCAGTATATTACTCTAGTGTATATTACAGTATATCTAGCAGTATATTACTCTAGCTCTAATTGTTAGGAAAATTTCTTTACTTCAATCCTAAATCTACCTCCCTTCAACTTCCTCCTGTTACTTCTAGCTCTATCCCCTGATTCCAAGCATAAGAAATCTAACCTATCTTCCCATGTGATAACATTTTGTACTCTTATGGCTTTATAGCTGTAACTTTATTCCTTATTGTCTGGTTTTCCATTAGATCTTTGAAGTTTTGGGAATCAGAATCAGAGGGCACAAAAAACACCCAACAACACTGGAGAAAGACACAAATGTCATGAATTGTCATGCTGACTGGGGTGCCTCAAAAAAGGAGACTGGATTTTGTGATGGAGGATGTGACCACCACACTTTCCTGGATCAGAGAGCCATGATGAGGAGAGAAAGGTATGTGTCAGGAGAACCATCCTTCTCACCTTCCCCCCTATATCTTTTAGGTGCCCATGAAGTTTCAAGATAGCAGTGTAAATGCTGCTAGGAAAAGACTGTTGTACAAGGACATGGAGGGAGCTGGGATAGCACACCTATCAGGCATTCTGAATGAAGGAGCTGAAGCAAATGCTGGTGTGATAAAGCCTTCTTTCTCTCTAAGGTTTTGACTGCAAAATTTGGGAGAGTTTCTTTAATAAAAGCATTTGGGTTTACCTGATTATTAGCATCGAAGATGGGAGTGGAAAGGAGAGGAATCCAGACCCAGCTACATCAGCACTATCTACTTCCCTTGGAAGAAGAAATGTGCGAACTTAGCACATTAACAGGTCACATACCCCTACTGGGCATTGAAATTCCTCACCCTTATGTCTGAACATTCCTTGGGGAGTCTCAGTTCTGTGACTTGTCTTTCCATTTCATGCAGGAAAGTTACACGATAAACTATAATGGAAGTGTGTTTCTTTGTGGGGCACTTGGAGTGGGGAGGTAGTTTCTAAGCAAGAAATGAGACCTGAGTCACACCTAATCTATATTTAGAAATTTGGGAGGTAAATTTTAGGTAAGGACAAAATATGAATGGAAATCACAATGAAATATTATGAGCAAATAACAATTTAACATTTTAAAATACTAGACTGAACCTGGACTATGGTAGGATGGAGATAGATGCCTGCTTGTAGTTAGGACCACCTCTTAAACTACTTGAAGCCCCAGTATCAGCCCTTCATCTGTGGAGGGTATGTAATTATCTTGCCAGCTATGTGGGATATACTCTTTTCTCTCCCTATTTATATATGGATGTAAGAACAAGGGACTACGGTTTCAAGTACTAAAATGTGGCCATCGTGTGCTTCCTAAGGTTTTTCATTTTCAGTTCATTTATGCGTTTCTCATAAAGCATGATCACAAGACTCAGCACCATCCTGAAACTTCTTAGTAGCACAAAACTTCCCAAGCTAATAGAATGATACCCTTCCTTGTTCTAGACATGATACCACTCAATATAAAATAAGATTGTATTAGCCTTGGGGGCCACCATCTCCTAAAATTGTTTGGGAATTTAAAACAGAATGGTAGTGTTTGATATAGTCTAGAGATCTTAGGTAAGTGAAACCTCTTAATTTTAAAGAAAAAATATGGAGGCCCATTGAGGTTAAGTGACTTGCCTAAAAGTCATACTGGTAATAATTAGTAGAGATAAGACTGAAGCCAATAACTTCTGACTCCAAATCACCCAAGGCTGTTTCCATTACATTTAGACAGCCATGTTTACAACTATACAATCCCAATGCAGAATAGAATGCCTTGCCAATTTTCTTAAACAGGGACTTAGATTCAGAGACACCCCAGAAACATCTCCCTGGTGACTAATTATAATCAGGGCCCAAATTATCAAGTATCTGATTTTTATCGATCACTGTTTCCTTTTCTCAATGTTTATGTGTTATCCCTTCAGTAATACATTCTACATTTTGGCAGGAATTAAAATCAAGCTCAACTGGCTACAGTTTAAAGGTATTCCTTTCAAAAAAATTGGGATGATCATTGCATTTCTCTTATTTTCCACATATTTTAAAGATCAGTAATGGGGATGTGATATTATCTGTCAATTATTTCTATATCCTGGAACAGAGTGCATCTTGATGATGAACTAACAAGGCAATTAGGTGATCTCTTTTTACAATTAACTTTATCAATATCTCTTGTTTTTGCATCACCCCTATTTCCTCTTTTATCTTTCCTAGCTCTCCACTCCTTGTAACAAAGAACTTCAAAAAAAAGAAAGAAAGAAAAAAAATCAGCAAAACACTTTTTTAAAATCTGACAATTCATGCAGCGTTTCACACCTGTGGACCTGCATTGTCCTTCATTGCAAATGAATCAGGAAAGGTATCTTTTTGTAGCTTTTCTTTAGAACCAAGTTTGTTATTTATAATTTTGCAACATTTATTTTTTGTTATTTGGGGGTGATGGTATTTCCATTTACGTTGTTATCCACATGTATATTATTCTCTTGGCTCTGGTTCTTGGTTCAGAATAGCTCTGACTACTTTGCATTAGCTCTTTGAAGTCTTTTCATGTTTCCCATATTCATGGTTTTTTTATAACATAGTAATACTTCATTGCATTCACGTACCATTATTTATTTAGTCATTCCTTGATCATTGGGTATCTAATTTTTTTCCAGGTCTCCATTATCAACAAAATGTTACTATAAATACTTTGGCACATATGGAGCCTTTTTTTTTTTTTTTAATCAGTCTCCTCCAGTACATGCCTAGCAATAAAATCTATGGGTCAAAGAGTATGGTTAGTTTAGCCACTGCATTGGCACAGTTCAAAACTTGTTTTCTACAATGGTTATATTAATTGACAGCTACACAATGTATTAGTGTGCCTGTTTTCCCACAAGTCCTTTAATATTGAATATCTCTATCTTTTCTCATCTTTGCTAACTTGTTCAATGTTTCATCTTATGGATGAAACCTCAGAGTTGTTTTGATTTGTGTTTCTATATTATTAATTTGGAGCATTACTAGTTGTTAATAATTTACAATTCTTTTGAGAACACTTTGTTCATATGATATTGGGATAGCTTTTGGTCATGAATTTCCATTAATTTTCTTTATATCTTAGACACCAAGTGTTTATTCCCTGAAAACACTGATACAAAGTTGCTGTTCTTTTCCCAAGTCACTTGTCTCCTTCCTTATCCTGGACACATTAATTTTGTTTGCACAAAAGCTCTCTAAATTAACATTCTCAAAATTATCTCTTTTATCTTTTTTAATTGCCTCTATCCCTTATGTTAAGAATTTTTCTCTTTTCCATAGTTTTGAAAGACGTATGATCTTTTCAGTTTTTTTGGTATGATTTTTTATGTTTAGACCATGTAGTCATTTTGTAATTATTGTGGGGTTTAAAATCTTGGTTTAGGCATAATTTTTGCCAGACTGTTTTCCAATTTTGCCCATAATCCTTATGAAATAAAGAATTTTTTCCTACCTATAGATGATTTCAGGCTTATTGAACCCTGGGTAATTGAGTTCCATTATTTTTGATTCTCTCTTCTTCATTGGGGGGACCCCTAAGAAATAGCTATTCAGCATATAGTTAAATAAAAAGTTGACTATCATCAACTTAATAAGTTAATATAATTCCCAGTAATAAATGGAAAACAAAATAAAAAATGTTAGAATGAAAAAAATTTGACCTCAAATAAATGCGATATCCTTTAATTTTAACTTATGAGGTGTATCATTTGAGCAATTTGTCATGTTATAATTCTAGATTTGTTTTAAATTTTAAAGTAATACAACAAATTTGTCTTCAGTGGCTAATTTTAAAAAGCTAGTACTTATATCATATTTGTTTCTATAAATATGTTTAATTAAATTAAGAAGAATAAAAAATGGCTATTTTCATAGTAATTTAAATATTTGTCACTGATTCACTGCTTACTCTTTTGATACCCATTCAAACACCACCTTGCCAAGGTAAATATGAATAGTCTAAGGGACAAGGAATCTTTGTACCTTTAAATCTTTAGGTGTTGGAGGGTATGAATTCAAGAAATAAAATTAGAAAATAGCCTAGCAGGAAAACATTAAATCTGAGCTTTTTCTTCATTATAAAATTTCCTTTAATAAGGTAGGTTGAATTTTCATATATACTAATTATTGGCTCCCATCATCTCCTTTTTTATTCCAACTACAATCTGTTATTAATATCCCCAGGAAAACATCAGTTTGTTAATTACTCACATGCATCTCCTATTGTCTCCACTTTGTAGACATCATAGCTGTCTATAATCTCATCAAAGTTTGTATACAGCTTGTTGAGGAAGTCTACAACTTGATATGGTGTGCTGGTGCTAGATAGCTGAGTGAAGCCAACAATATCACTGAAAAAGCACAGGGGATAGAAAATAGTTAAGTCACACAAGTTCTGACAAACATAGCTGCCTTCTTGTTCAGTGATATTTCCCTTAGCTGTTAGAAACTCAACCCAGAGTGATTCAGTTGGTGACCAGTTGAATGTGCTTTTTTAAAAGTCATTATACTTTTTGAAAAACTATATAATAGCACGACCAAAGCCTTGCCTTGATTTGGCCAAATGGAAAGAAAATTATCTCCAAATATTCAGACTGTCTCAGTTTCCCCTTATCAATTATTTTTCTTGAATTTTTAAAAATTTACACCTACAGAGGCTGAAATAATTTTTAAAAGAAATCTGTTTAGACTAATGTTTCCAAATACATAATCCATATATTATAGATCCCTGCACTAAGCACAGTGTGTGCTGGGCCCAGTAGGTGTTTAATCTGCTTAACTTAATTATTAAGGAATTTAATCACTTTTCAGTGCCTCTATTATTTTTTTATCTAGATATTAGTTTGGTGCTGTCCTGGATGTTAGATAGATAGATAGATTGGAAGGTACCTCATCAATTACTATGAACTAGTTACTCAAATAATTGCACAATGTTCAATTAAGATGATCACATTAACTCTCAATATTTCTTACATGCTTTGCATTTAACAAGGTGCCTTTATGTAAATACAAATTTTTGTCTTCCCCAAGTCACTGTTTAGAAATGAGATTTGATGAATTTTTCTCAGAAATTCACATAGTTGCCCTCAAGCAAAATGAATTCTTCTCAGTTTCAGTGATGGTGCTGATATTACCAATATTCCCTTTCTTATGGCAGTGAGGAACTGAGTGACCTATTTGCTTAAAATTTTAAAATACATATTATCTGAGAGACCAAAATGTACCTTTCTGGCGTAATTTCCACTGTTTTTGTTAAATATATGATTTTTAACTCATTAAAACTGGTTTATTTCTATGTTACATCTATCTTAAAAAAAATAAAAAATAAACTCATAACCAAATCACACCAATCAATTTTGAGTACTATATAAGTGGCAGTCTATAGACCTCTGCTGATATCTTATTTATTTAGTCACATTTTATTCTCCATTGGGAGGCATTATGTATGCCTCACTTTCTAAAAGCAACACAAATTGTAGGACTATCTATATTGCTACATTTCAAAATGTAATTCTAAATCAAGTCATATTAACATACCTGAAAAAGATGGTTGCACTTAAATAACTTTGGGCTTGTGGGGGTTTGCCTTGTCTTAAGTCATCTGCAATTTGTTTGGGCAGCATACCTGTTTTTAGATGTGAAAGAGAAGTGGTTATTATCATATCTTCATGATCCAAAGAGTCTTCGCTGTCTCTTCCTTTCTCTGTCTCTGTCTCTGTCTCTGTCTCTCCCTCTCTCTTCCTCCTCCGCCTCTCTCCTGCTCCTCCTCTCTTCTCTCCTTCCCCTCCCTTCAGAACGTTCCTATTTATCATCAACAATTGCTTCCATATACTGAAAGTAGGTCATTTTGAATTGTTTTCCCAGTTGTAATCGATCTGTACTGTACACTCTTGTGACTGTCACACATTGTAAAGATAGCATTAGAGGTAAAGCAGAGACCATGGCACATAGAGATCATAACTGGCATATCTGAGACTTAAACTTCATGCTCTAAACTAATAAACAAAGAGGACATTCATTATTTTGATTTATCCTCTTCTCCTGCCCCACACTTTCTGCATCCATCTGATGGAATTTTTCTGTGAACTAATATTGAACAAAGTCAGTCACACACAGTTCCTATGCTCCAGAAGTCTGCAATGTCTTAAACATATTTTTTTATTTTATTTCTAGTTTATGAAATAAAATAAGCATTTCCAAAACATAGTACAATAACAAAAAAAGATGATTGCACAAGAAACTGTGAATCTGCTATGGAGAACTTGCTCTTCCTTTAAATATGCAATAAAATTATCCTGCAAATTTCTTTTTCCCTCTTTTTATCTTCCCTTCCCCCACACTCTAGATATGACTACCATTAGGCACATACAGATACACACACATACATGTAGGCATGTATATAATTATTCGATAGATATTTCTATTTATCAATTCTTCCACTAGATGCAGACAGCATCTTTCCTCACATATCCTTAATTTGGGTATTTATGGTAGACAAAATAACTTCTTCACTCAAAGTCATTCTTGAAACAATATTGCTATTACTGTATACAATGTTCTCGGTTCTGTTCATTTCACTCTCCTTTATTTTGTGCAAATCTTTCCATGTTTTTCTAAAATCACTGAAGTCATCATTTCTTATAGCATAATATTCTATCAATGTTATAAACATGTTAATCATTCAGAGAACTTATGGTTTTTGAGCCATCAACACATTTTTGTCTTAAAATAAATACCTCCCCAAAACAAAGGTCATGTTTTTGTTTGTTTCTATGTGAGAATTTTTTATTTTGCTCCCTTTCTAGACCTGCCTACTGAAATGATAATATTAAAAGTCTTGGAACTCACAAAAGGAGGAGGATCTCTAAGTTAACTACAGGGTATAAACTATAACAACTATAGTGATTTACTGAGTATATTTAGTACTCATTTGGTTTGCAAGAGGCATGGGAACCCCTGGAGGGATAGAGGATGAATATTTATTTGACTCTATTCATAGCAAAAAAATTCCAAATTTACAGTTATTTCAGTATGTGAAATAGGGTAATATTTTCATAACTCCTTCGGGAAGATCTATTTTATTAGGTTATAGTTCATATACATATTTGTAATCTATCCTGGTAATGTACTACAAGCTTTTAAATGATGTATACCACTGTTCTTTTGTGAAAAACTTCATTCATTGATAATTGAACACAATATATGTGCTATATTGATTTGAGGTACATGTATTCAAAAGATAACACTGATGTTAAGTGAAGTTTTTCATGACTGAGAGTCCTATTTACAAAATTTCAGCCCCAGTGAGTGCCTGAGTCCTTCCAAGTTATAGTCTATATAAAGAACTCTAAAAATTGGATTTGGTTTAAACTTGTTTTACCACGTAAGCTGGTATCTACAAGAGGACCAACCAACCCACTGACTCAGTCACTTAGAGCAAAAATTTAGTCAATTTTATATGACTTGTCAAATCAGTTAAGCAATATACATAGATACAAGCTGTTTTTATCATGTACACATGCTATATTCATTTTTGACTCCAAGTCTTCCCTCATGCTGTTCTTATATCTGAAATGCCCTCCTCTTTGCAATAGACTACAAAATATATGCAGCTTCAAGGTGCAGTTCAAGTCTTTCCCTCTCAGAATAATCTTTCCTAATAACACCAGTCCTTGTTGATGCTAAATTATTCTAAACTTTCCTTTAGATCCTATCATTTGATCACTTATAACAAGTGGAAAGGTTTAAACATTTAGTTTAACTACAATTACTGTCTTTCTTAACACTTGAAATTAATGTTGAGTATTTTTTGACTTTCTTGGATCTCATCCAGCTTCTAAGTCATCCAGTTTTACTTGCTATCATTTTCACTTTTTGAGCAAAACACTTCATCTTCCTACTCCATTCATTTTCACTGGCTATCTCTACCATACCTAGAATCCTCTTGCTCCTCATTTCCATTTCCTGGTTTCCCTGACTTCCTTCAAGTTCCAGATAAAATCTCACCATTTACAAGAAGATTTTCCCAATCCCTCCTAATGTTAGTCCCTTTCTCTAAATCTAACAACTTATACTTTATATATTTTGTCTATAGATAGCTGGTTGTATATCCTCTCCCCCATTAATCTGAGCTATCTGAGAGCAGTAACCGTTTTTTGCCTTTCCTTGTAATCCAAGAATTTAACCCAGTGCCTAGCATATAGAAGGCATTTAATAATGCTTTTTGACTGAATGACCGAATTCTCTTTCCCTTCTGTTATCTGACTTTCTGTTTGCTGATAGGCTTGCATTGAGCACAGTGTTTAAGTTAACTCATTAGACTTGTTAATTAACTTAACCTTTCCACAAAATTCCCCTGTCACAGTCACCCTATAGAGAGAGTGAAGCACTGTCCCTCACTGGCAACAACTGCTCCATCTGGAAATAACTAGAAGTTATTCCTCCCTCCTTGAATTTTTGATGCCAGTCCATGTGACCTCTTTTACAATACTTGATGATATTCTAACATATTATAGTTGGTTTTTTTTGTATGTGTATGTGTATGTTCTACTGAGCACTGGAGGTTGTCTTATTTTATTTTTATCCTTATTGCTTAGCAATGTGCCTTACATGTGGCTTTCACTTGAAAAATATATTGAATGTAGTTGAATTTATAAAAGATCAGTATAGTTTTCATCATTTAAATAAGTGAATACTTACTATATAGCAAACAATCAGACTTTTGATTTCATGCATTAGATCCTGGGTCCTTTCAACCACCAACATTTCTAGGTATTTACTGTACTTTTCCATCTGAGAATCACAAAGAGAAATTGATAGAAAAAATCACTTCGGGTGTGGAGCCAAGGTGGCTCCTACTGGAGCTCTTCCCCCAAAGCCCTAAAAATATCTCTAAAAAATGACTCTACACAAATTCTAGAATGATAGAAGCCACAAAATGACAGAGTGAAATAGATTTCCAGGCCAAGACAGCCTGGAAGGTGGACAGGAAATGTCTGTTGCACTGGGCTGGAGCAGAGCCCAGGGTGGGTCATGCTGGCAGAGAAAGGACTCGAGAAGGCTTCACGATACTGAATCATGGGTAGCTGCTCTGGTTTTCAGATTTCTCAACCCACAAAAGACAAAGACAACTTCAAATGTCAATGAGAAAGCTCTTTCACCCAGATGAGAGGGGAGTGAGGTCTTGCCCCAGCCCAAGCCCTAGGGTGGCTGCAGTCACAATTGGTTCTGGAGCTCTCAGCCTACAGACTATGTGAAAAACAAGCAGGTGAGGTGGGTTTCAGTCCTGAGTGGAGGTCCTGGGGTGAGGACAAGCACTTATATGGTGGAACTGGTAGCACCTGTAGAGAGGGAATTATGCTCACAGTTCCAGTGCAGAAAAGAGTGCTTGTGGCTGCTCAGATTATAGCCCAATGCCAGGAGAGGAGTAAATACCTCTCCACTGACTATGCCACTTTGGAGGAACTGAAAACTTAGAGGATCCAAAAGGAAAACTCCTAGGAATATTATAGCCAAATTCCAGAGTTCCCAGGTCAAGGAGAAAGTATTACAAGCATCCAGAAAGAAACAATTCAAGTATTGTAGAATTACAATCAGGATAACACAGTATTAAGCAGCTTCTACCCTAAGGGATCAAAGAGCTTGGAATATGATATTCCAGAGGTCAGAGGAGATAGGATTAAAACCAAGAATCACCTACCCAGCAAAACTGAGTATTTTTTCTTCAGGGGAAAAAATGAAATTTCAATGAAATAGAGGACTTCCAAGCATTCTTGTTGAAAAGACCAGAGCTGAATAGAAAATTTGACTTTCAAATACAAGAATCAAGAGAAACATGAAAAGGGAAACAGGAAAGGGAAGTCACAAGGGACTTATTAAAGTTCATCTATTTGCATTCCTACATGGAAAGATGATATTTGTAACTCTAACCCTTTTTCAGTATTAGAGTAGTTAGAGGGAATACACACACACACACACACACATATATATATATATATATATATATATGTATGTGTGTATAGGTATGTATGCATGTGTATATTATATATGTGTAGGTATATATACACATATGCATATGTGTGTATACATACATATAAATACATACACATATATGTATGCATATATATATGTATCACACACACACATACACCCCCACGTAGACAGAGGGCACAAAGTGAGCTAAATATGAAGGGAGATTATTTAAAAAATAAAATTTACTGTTGAGTGTAATGTAATGGGAGTAAGAGAAAGGGAGAGGTAGAATGGAGCAAATCATCTCACATAAAAGAGGGAAGAAGGAGCTTTTATAATGGAGGAGAAGATGGGGTAGATGAAAGGAAATAAGTGAGCATCACTCTTATGGGATTTGATTTAAGGAGGGAATAACACACATTCAAATAGATATGAAAATCTATTTTACCCTGTAGGAAGGGGGGGGATGGGATAGGAGAAGGAAGAGAATAGAAGGGACAGCTAATTGCAGAAAGGGATAATCACAAGGAAACATTGTGAGAGGATGAGTCAAGGGAGATAATGGAATAAATGGAGGACAGGACAGAGGGAAATGTTGTTAGTCTAGCAACATAACTATTATGGAAGTGTTTTGCATGGCTACACATATATGACCTATATTGAATTTACTACTTTCTCAAAGAGGGTGGGTGGGGAGAGAGGAAGGGAAAAAATATGGAACTCAAAGCTCTAATAATGAATGTTAAAAATTGTTTTAGCATGCAACTGGGAAATAAGATATGCAGGCAATGTGGTATAGAAATCTATTTTGCCCTACAGGAAAATAGAGGGGAGGGAGAGAGAAGAAGGGGGGTAATAGAAGGGAGGATAGACTGGAGGAAAGGTTGGATGGGGTGCTTGCTATCCTAGGGAGGAGGGAGGGGAGAGATGGGGAGAAAATTTTGAATTCAAATTCTTGTGGAAACAAATGTTGAAAACTGAAAAATAAATAAATTATACATTTAAAAATATCACTTGTTCTCCTTGTAGAATCCATTGCTTTTGTTGAAAGACTCCTAAATTACTAGTTCCCTGAAAACAAAGGAGTTTCCTTAAAGAAACCTTGACTTTCATCATTCTTTAAGTTTCAATACAATGCATGCCTTTTGAGAACTGTGAGTTTAATTCATAATGGTTAGATTAATAAGTCATTCATTAAACCATCAATATTAATTCTTGACACAGTGATACCCAGAAGTTGCTCATATGAGCTCATGTTTTCAGAATTTTCAAGGTTAGCTCTTAATCTTATCTAAGCATTTTCCAAACTCACCAAAGTCATCATCATGTCCACTGGACTAACTTTGTTGGGATTCATCTTGTACAGAAGCTTCTTGATTTGTTCAAATGTTGGTCTTTGAGATGGATTATTTTTCCTGCACTTCCTTATTAGCTGCATTGGTTAGAAAGAACAGGTAAACATTATAATTAAATTATCATTCTAGAGAGAAAGGAGTAGCTAAGTGGTGCATTGTATAGAGGACCTGAGTTCAAATCTGACCTCAGGCAATAACTGTGTGACCCTGGGCAAGTCACTTAACCCTGTTTGCCTCAGTTCCTCATCTATAAAATGTGCTGGAGAAGAAAATAGCAAAACACTCCAGTGTCTTTGCCAAGAAAATACCAAATCACATAGAGAGTCAGCATGACTGAAATGACTCAACAGCAACAAAAATGCATACTATGTCATAATCTTCAACTATTTTCTGAACTACAAACTTCATAATGAAATATTACTGTAATGTAAGAAATGATAAATATGAAGAATTCAGAGAAACATGGATTTGACGCATAGTGAAGTAAACAGAATCAAAATAACAACATACACAATTCATGTTGTTTCCATCTGTCATTGCTGAAGAAGATCATGCCATCAAGGCAATGATGACATGACTTGCACTTGACTTTGTTTTGAGTGAGGGCTGTGCAGGTCACCAGCCTCACTTCTCCTCCACAGTCATCGGAATCCGGTGACCAGAGATATTCATCAGGATGACTGTAGATGACCCAGGATGCACTGGGAGACCTTGGCCCATTTAGGTCAAGGTCTATTCAGGTACTCACTTAGGGTGAGGTAGCACCAACTCACTGAATAGGCCTGTTTAAGAAGTAGCCAGGGGATGGTCCCTTCAATGAGGCAAAGAAAAAGAAAGACATGCTGGGAAGGAAACAGCAACAAGTACTACTGATAATCGTTCTTAAGCCAGAAGGGCCCAGAAGAGATCCCTTAGGCAGGGGCCTAATGTTGTCCAATGTATGAGCTTCAGAGTGCAGTAGATTTAAGGTTTTGGGAAAGGAAAAGAAAGGAAGGAAAGGAAAGGAAAGGGAAGGAAGGGAAGGGAAGGGAAGGGAATGGAAGGGAAGGGAAGGGAAAGGGAAGGGAAGGGAAGGGAAGGAAAGGGAAGGAAAGGAAAGGAAAGGAAAGGAAAGGAAAGGAAAGGAATCTAGCCAATAAAACCCAAGTTAATTGGGCATTTTCCTTCCATTCAAATTTACCTTCTTTTGAAGAGAAGAAGGAAGCAGGGGAGAGACTACAACAATGCAGAAAGAATAGCAGCAATAACAAGTAATAATTAAGTTTGAATGCAGAGAATAATTGAGAAAATATGCCTCCCTTTTTTTGTAGAAGTGGAATACTATATCTGTCAAAAATTGCACATATGGTGACTTTGTTTATTTTGATTATCTGCTTTTCCCTCCACTTTTTTATTCTTTGTTACAATGGATGGCTGACTAAGTAGTGGAGAAAGAAAGAATATAGTTAGAAATGAAGGAGTAAAAACAAACTATGTGGGAGTAAAGATGGCAGAGTAGAAGGATGGACCTGTAGAAGCTCGCCCCCCACAGTCCATAAAGCACCTGTAAAAAATGACTCCAGACAAATTCTAAAGTCACAGAGTGACTCTAGAACCACAGAATGAAAGAGATTTCTTGTCCAAGACAGCCTGGAAGGGCAACAGGAAAGGTCTACCAAACCAGGCTCAGAGGACAGCACAGCCCAGAGAGGGCCTCACAGCAGGGACAGGATTGAAGCAGATCTCAGGGGGTGGAATCCCCAGCAGCAGTTGTGGGTATAAGATTCCTCAACCACAAAAAGCCAAAGACAGCTTCAAAGGTCAGTGAGAAAGCTCTTTCACTTGGGTGAGTAGGGAATTTGGTCTGGCCTTTGCCACAGGTGATGGCAGCATCCATTTTCAGAAGCTTCAGGTTAAAGACCCTGAGGGAATCAAGCAGAAAATCTGAGTCTCAGCACTGACTGACTGCCCTGGGGTGAGGAGGATTACTGGCTGCCGTGGTGAAGCTGGTGGAGTCCTTGGAGAGGGATTTCACAAATCTTGGGCAGAAAAACTTGCAGTTGCTTGCAGACAAGAATGCAGGCCAGGAGAGGAGTAAACCCTTCTCCCTTAATAGTGCCACCTTGGAGCAACTGAGAACGTACAGGTCTCCAAAGTAAACCCTCTGCTTGACAAAGGACTCAAAACTCAAGTAACTGGCTGGGAAAATACCCAAAAAAGAGAAAAAAGTAAAACCATACAAGGTTACTTTTTTGGTGAACATGTATTTCTTCCATCCTTTCAAATGAGGAAGAACAATGCATGCCATCAGAGGAAGACATAAAAGTCAAGGCTTCTGCATCTCCAAAATAAATATTCAATGGTCTTAGGTCATGGAAGGGCTCAAAAAAGAATTCTGAAAATCAAGTAAGAGAGGTGGAGGAAAATTGGTAAGAGAAATGAGAGCAATGCAAGAAAATCAGGAAAAGCAAGTCAGCAGCTGCTAAAGGAGACCCCAAAAATGTTGAAGAAAATAACACCTTTAAAAATAGACTAACTCAAATGATGAAAGAAGTCCAAAAGGCCAATGAGAAGAAGAATGCTTTAAAAAGCACAATTAGACAAATGGAAAAGGAGGTTCAAGAGCTCACTAATGAAAACAGTTCTTTAAAAATTAGAATGGAACAGATGGAGGCTAATGACTTTATGAGAAACCAAGAAATTATGAAAAAACCAAAAGAATGAAAAATAGAAGACAATGTGAAATATCTCACTGAAGAAACAACTGACCTGGAAAATAGAACCAGGAGAAAAATTTAAAAATTATGGGACTATCTGAAAGCCATGATCAAAAAAAGAGTCTAAAAAAACCTCCAAAATACAAAAAAAGAGCCTAGACATAATCTTTTGTGAAATTATCAAGGAAAACTTCCCTAATATTCTACAGCAAGAGGGTAAAATAAATATTGAAAGAATCCACTGATCACCTCCTGAAGGAGTTCTGAAAAGAAAAACTCCTAGGAATATTTTAGTCAAATTCCAGAGTTTCCAAATCAAGGAGAAAATATTGCAAGCAGCCAGAAAGGAACAATTTGAGTATTGTGAAAATACAATCAGAATAACACAAGATCCAGCAGCTTCTACATAAAGGGATTGAAGGGCTTGGAATATGATATTCCAAAAGTCAAAGGAACTAGGATTAAAACCAAGAATCACTTATCCAGCAAAACTGAGTGTAATATTTCAGTGGGGGTGGGGGGAATGGTCATTCAATGAAAGAGAGAACTTTGAAGTGTTCTTGATGAAAAGACCTGAGTTGAATAGAAAATCTGACTTTCAAACACAAGAATCAAGAGAAGCATGAAAAGATAAACAATAAAGAAAAATCATAACTTACTAAAGTTGAATGGTTTATATTCCTACATGTAAAGATAATATTTGTAACTCTTGAAGATTTTCTCAGTATTTGGATAGTTGGAGGGATTATATACATATAGATAGAGGGCACAGTGTAAGTTGAATGGGGGGGAATGATATCTAAACAATAAAATTAAGGAGAGACAGGAATATATTGGGGGGAGAAAAGGAGAAATGAAATGAGGCAAATTATCTCGCAAAAAAGAGGCAAGAGAAAGATTTGGTTTAAGGAAGGAATACCATGCACTCTCAATTTGGTGTGAAAATGTTTCTTACACTACAGTAAAGTAAGGGAGAAGGGGACAAGTGAGGTGGGGGGAAAATAGAAGGGATAGCAAGTGGGAGGATGGAGTAATTAGAAGTAAACACTTTAGGGGAGGGACAAGTTCAAGAGAAGGAATAGAATAAATGGGGGCAGGATAGGATGGATGGAAATATAGTTAGCCTTTCAAACATAACTAATATGGAAATCTTTTGCAAAACTACACATATATGGCCTATATTGAATTGATTGCCTTCTCAGTAGAGATGGGTGGGGAGAGAGGAAGGGAGAGAAGTTGAAACTCAAAGTTTTAGGAACGAATGATGAGAATTGTTTTTGCATGCAACTGGGAAGTAAGAAATACAAGCAATGGGGTGTAGAAATTTATCTTGCCCTACAAGCAAAGAGAGAAGAGGGAATAAGTAAAGGGAGGGGTATGATAGAAGGAAGGGCAGATTGGGGGAAGGGGTAATCAGAATGCATGGTGTTTTGGGGTGGGAGGAGGGGAGAGATGGGGAGAAAATTTAGAACTCAGTATCTTGTGGAAATGAATGTTGAAAACTAAAAATAAGTAAATAAATTTAAAACAAAAGAAATGCACTGTGTGATCTAGGTCAATTTCAAAAGACTCATGCTGGAAAATGCTATCTATATCCAAAAAAAGAAGTATGGAATCTGAATTCAGATTGAACCACACTATTTTCTTTTTCTCATGGTTTTCTCCTTTTGTTCTGATTCTTCTTTCATGACATAATTAATGTGGTAATATGTTTAATATGATTTTACATGTGTAGCCTATATCACATTGCATGCTCTTTTGGAGAGGATGGATGAATAGAGGAAGGGGTGGAAATTTGGAACTTAAAATCTTATAAATATTGAATTTATATCATATTGATATTATAATTTAAATATCTGAATATTAAAAACTAAACATAAATTAATGCATTTAAAAAATGACACTAAAAAATAAAGAAATGCACTATAACCATTCAACAAATACCTTTTCAAAAAGTAAAAAAGAAATACCAAAATATGTAAGTAAAATTTAAAATTAGTAAAAATCTAAATTACATGAGGTTAAAGAACAAGTCAGTTAAATTTTGTGTTTCTACAGCACCTAGCATATATATGGTTGAGTATTTAAGGAATGAGTCATTGAGTTTAACTTTAAAAGGTAAGAACTGGAATAGACTTTAAAGAATATCTTGTCCATTATTCCAAGTTTTCAGATGAAGAACTTCACCCACAAGGTGAAATAAGAAAGAAAAATCTTAATAATTAGAGCTATTCAAGATATGTCAACCAACCAATGTCAATCAATTTATAAGTATTTATAAAGTACCTACTATATTTCAAGCACTGTGATAGGTGGTGGGTATAAAACTAATAATAAAAATAATACTTAGCATTTGTTTAATCCTTACTATGTGCTAGGCACTGTACTAAATGTTTTACAGTTATTATCTTATTTAATCCTTACAAGACTTGGATTGTTTCTGTTCATTTTTAACTCTTCTGGACCCCATCGACCACAGCATACCAGATTTTTCATCTCCCAAAGTCTGTCTAAGCTCATGTTCTTTGCTTTTATGACGTTGTCTATCCATTTCATCATCTGTCATCCTTTTCTCCTTTTGCTTTCAATCTTTCCCAATACTGGGGTCTTTTCCATAGTCCTGTTTTCTCATTATGTGATAAAACTGAGGCAAATAATGATTGAGTGGCCTAGAGTCATATTGGATTTGAACTCAAGTCTTCCTGACTCTAGGCCCCAGTCTTTTATCCACTGCTCCATCTACAAAACCATCCGTACTTGGAAGAAGCATGCATTCTTAATGGGGAGGCACCAAGGACGCCTAAAAAGATTTGCACCATAACTACAAAGTTGCCATACATAAGAAATAGTTAAATGCAAGGTAGTTTAGGAGGAAGGGTACTAGCTACTAGAGAGGGAGGGGAGATCAAGAACAGTCTAACATAAAAATTGGTGCTTAAACTACATCTGAAAAAAAGAGAGGAATTCCACGAGGCAGAGTGAAGGAAGGAGTGCATTTCAGGCATATGGGAGTCAGAAGGGGGTGTCCTGTGAAGAACAGAGAGAAGAAAGTCAGTTTGGCTAAAATGAAGATCATGATATAGGAAGTAAAGTCCAACGAGGCTAGAGTTTATATTTTATCTTAGAGGTCACAGAAAGCCTCAGCAGTTGATAGAGGAGGAAAATAAGATCAGATATGTGCTTCAGGAAAACTTATTTGTAAATGTCATTATTTGTAAAATTTATTAATTCTAAATTTTATTTATTTTATACATAATATAAAGAACTTATACAAAAATATAACAAGGACCATCCCTCAAATTATTGTGTTCAAAGCATATGAATGGGCAATTGTCAAATGAAATGCAAGTTATAAACTACATGAAAATGCTCCAAGTCACTAATGATTAGAGAAATACCAATTAAGAGAACTTTAAAATTCTATCTACAGATTAACAAAATTGACAGAAAAAGAAAATAGCAATTTTGGGAGAAGTTGTAGAACACAAACACACCAATGTATTGGGGCTGTCAACTGGTTCAATCATTCTGGAAAATAACTTGAAACTATACTAAAAAATGTGATTCCAAGAAGATCGAGTATAAACGGAAAGGACTCATATTACAACAATATTTGTTATAACACTTCTTGGAGTAGCAAAGAACTGCAAAAAATAGGCACCCATAAGAGAATGACTGAAGAATTTGTGAATGGAATATTTTTTTTCAGCCAAAGAAGAGCAAAGTTTATTAAAGATTTACCACACTGGGTTGACTTTTAAGGAGCCTAAGCATTTGCAATGCTTGTATTCACAAGCGGGCCATAAAGAATCTCAGCTAGACAGAGTCTGAGCTGGATTGAATCTGAGTGTCTTAATGGAGACAAGATGGAACAATACCAAAAAAGACTGAGGGAAACATTCAGGTGTTGCCCAATAGTCTGAAGCCCCAAGGATGATCTTGATAGGGGAGGTCATCCTGGAATGTCCAGAGGTCTTGATGGGGATAACCAGTGCCCTGGCATGAATGCAGATTGAATCTAGGGAGGATCTTGATGGGAGTGGCTGGCAGCCTGGGGAATGAAATTTTGATAGGATCAAGGGTGGGGAGTACACCAGAGACTTGGGCACAGTGATAATGAAAAGCTTAGAGACTGTCCAAAGATTCAAGGAGAGTTCAAGGAGGTTCTCAGAATCTGTACCCTATCATTCCCCGCTAAAACAGATGGGACCCAAATTCTTTTGGGGTAAAGAGTGAAGGTCTTGGTTTCTGAAACTGCTTCCTGTTGGCAAGACGTATAGAGCTGTCCCTGTCTCGATGGGTCCTGTTCAAGGGGTATGTAGCCTGAGTAGTCATCTGGAAGTTGATGACTTGCACTCTGAAAAAGACAAACCTGGCAGACAGGGACCAAACAGGCACAAAAGGAGTATCAAGAAAAGGCAATTTCCCTAGCATAAAAGACAATTTTTCTGGAGAGAATTAAAGACGACTATGGCAAAGCCAAAACATAGAAGGGCATGTTTGATAAGGAAGTTTTTTTTTCTTTTTCTGTCAGGTATCCCCTTTATTTCCAGATTGCTCCATGGGCATATAGAACAAGGAAAGCATATTCTGAGTAAACAAAAACATCAACTGGCCTAAGATCAGGTACTAAGATATGAGTTAAGACTCCCAAAGTCTGTCTTCTCCTTTCATCAACATGCAAAGTGAAAGATTTTTCTAGATTAGGTAGGGCTGGTGCTGGGGTGGTGGTCAATTTAGTTTTCAGAGTCTTGAAAACTTTAGCCTGACTTTCTTCAGTGCTCTGAGTAGAGTAATAAAGGGGTTTAGCAATGAAACCAAAATTAGGAATCCAGAGTCTACAAAATCCAGCCATGCCTAAAAACACTCGAACTTGTTTCTTAGTGGCTGGAACAGGGATAGACAGGATTGTCCTTTTTCTCTCAGAGGTTAAGGAGTGAGAGGTGGGCATGAGTTCATGGCCCAGATACTTTACAGACTGGCATGCTATCTGGACTTTGTTCAAAGAGAACCTATAGTCTTGAGTGCCCAAGAAATTAAGGACTTCTGTGGCAGCATCCAAGAAAGCCGCCTGAATGTGCCTACAAATAAGAATGTCATCCACATACTGAATTAAGCTACCACCTAGTAGCTTCCCAAAGCCTGGCCAAGTAAATGAGAGTTATTGCTAAACCCTTGGGGCAAGTTCATGTTAGCTGATATGGACTTGATTCCCTAAAGAGTTCATTCAAAGGAAAAATTAAATTGTAAGTATTCTCCTTTAGGTTTTTTTTTTTTTTTTGTGGGAAGGGTTGTAGTGTTGCATGGAGATGAATAAGAGACAAGGATTTTATACCTGAGGAAATTTTCAATTAAAGGTTGTAGTCTTTCCTAGGCCACAAGCTTAATTAGATATGACCCATAAAGAGGGAACACTTTAGGGTCTGGGAGGCTAACAACAGCTGGGATGACAGAAGTAGCTGGCTCTGAAATTCCAGGATTCCAAACAGTTGACCTGTCTCCCACACTTTTGAGTTCCAAATTTTATCCCCATCTCTTCCCTCCCCCCACCTAATAACACCTTGCATTTTGATTACCCTTTCCCTCAAAATACCCTCCCTTATTTCACAAGCCTCACTTCCCTTATCCCCATCTTCTCTTTTTTCTTGTAGGGCAAGACAGATTTCTATACCCCAGTACCGATATTTCTTATTTCCAAGTTGTATGCAAAAACAACTCTCAATATTTGTTCCTAATACTTTGAATTCCAACTTCTTTCCCTGCTTCCCTCCCCACCCATCTTCACTGAAAAGGAAACAATTAAATATAGGCTATATATGTATAGTTTGGCAAAAGACTTCCAAAATAGTCATGCTGTATAAGACTATATTTCCCTCCATCCTATCCTGCCCCCCATTTATTCTATACTCTCTTTTGACCTTGTCACTTCCCAAAAGTGTTTACTTCTAATTACTCCATTCTCCCATTTGCCTTCCATTCTATCTATTCCATTCACCACACTTGTCCCCTTCTCCGCTACCTTCCTGTAGTATGAGATAGATTTTCATACAAAATTGAGTGAGCATGTTATTACTTCCTTAAGCCAAATATGAAGAGAATAAGTTTCACTTTTTTCTTCTCTCCTCCTCCATTGAGAAAGTTTTTTCTTGCCTCTTTAGGAGTTATAATTTACCCCATTCCATTTGTCCCTTTCTCCTCCCAATATATTCCTCTCTCCACCCTCCCCTTAATTTTATTTTTAAGATACTATCCCTTTTTATTCAACTCACCCCGTGTTCTCTCTCTCTCTCTCTCTCTCTCTCTCTCTCTCTATATATATATATATATATATATATATATATATATAATATATATATGTATGTATATGTATGTATGTATGTATATATGTATATGTATATGTACCTGTGTATGTGTATGTGTGTATATAAT
The DNA here is from genome assembly GCA_023548195.1 of Bettongia penicillata ogilbyi. NCBI lineage: Eukaryota > Metazoa > Chordata > Mammalia > Diprotodontia > Potoroidae > Bettongia > Bettongia penicillata. The sequence goes on from JAJHZJ010000280.1 coordinate 684,062, forward strand.
CCTTCCAAATACTGAGAACAGTCTAAAAAGTTACAAATATTATCATTCCATGTAGGAATGTAAACAGTTCAACTTTAGAAAGTCCCTTATGATTTCTCTTTCCTGTTTACCTTTTCATGCTTCTCTTGATTCTTGTGTTTGAAAGTCATATTTTCTTTTCAGTTCTGTTCTTTTCATCAAGAATGCTTGAAAGTCCTCTATATCATTGAAGGACCATTTTTTTCCCCTGAGGTATTATACTCAGTTTTGCTGGGCAGGTGACCTTAGTTTTAGTCCTAGTTCCTTTGACTTCTGGAATATCATATTACAAGCCCTTCAATTCCTTAATGTAGAAGCTGCCAGATACTGTGTTATGCTGATTGTGTTTCCACAATACTGGAATTGCTTCTTTCTAGCTGCTTGCAGTATTTTCTCCTTGACCTGGAAACTCTGAAATTTGACTATAATATTCCTAGGAGTTTCTCTTTTTTGGATCTCTTTCAGGAGGTGATCAGTGGGTTCTTTCAATATTGGTTTTACCCTCTGGTTCTAGAATATCAGGGAAGTTTTCCTTAATAATTTCATGAAAAATGATGTCTAAGCTCTTTTTTTGATCATGGCTTGCAGGTAGTCCCATTATTTTTAAATTGTCTCTCCTGGATCTATTTTACTGATCAGTTGTTTTTCCAATGAGATATTTCACATTGTCTTCTATTTTTTCATTCTTTTGGTTTTGTTTTGTAATTTCTTGGTTTCTCATGAAAGCATTAGCTTCCATTTGTTCCATTCTAATTTTTAAAGAACTATTTTCTCCAGTGAGTTTTTGAACCTCCTTTTCCATTTGGCTAATTCTGCTTTTTAAAGTATTCTTCTCCTCATTGGCTTTTTGGACCTCTTTTGCCAACTGAATTAGCCTGTTTTTAAAGGTGTTATTTTCTTCAGCATTTTTGGGTCTCCTTTAGCAAACAGTTGACTCGATTTTCATGATTTACTTATGTCTGTCTCATTTCTCTTCCAAATTTTCTCCCCACCTCTCTTACTTTGTTTTCAAAATCCTTTTTGAGCTCTTCCATTGCCTGAGACCATTATATACTTATTTTGAAGGTTTTGGATGCAGAAGCCTTGACTTCTTCTGACAGTATGCATTGTTCTTCCTCATCAGAAAGGATGGAAGAAAATACCTGTTCACCAAGAAAGTCACCTTGTATAGTTTTATTTTTTCTCCCTTTTTGGGCATTTCCCCAGCCATTTACCTGACTTTTGGGTCCTTTGTCAAGAGGAGGATATACTCTGGGGATGTGTAAGTTCTCAGCTGCTCCAAGGTCACACAGTCAAGGGAGAGGGGTTTATTCCTCTCCTGGCCTGCACACTGATCTGAAGAAACCAACAACTTTTCTGCCCAGAATCTCCAATTAGAATCCCTTCACCACATCTTCCTCCAGCTCTACCACACCAGTGGTCCTCCTCACCCCAAGGCCAAGCTCAGGCCTGAGACTCAGATTAGTGGCTCAATTTCCCTAGGAGGTTTAGGCAGAGGTCTCCCAGGGTTGCCACTCAGGGCTGAGATTCTGGTCAGCAGCTCAATTCCCCCAGGGCTCTAGGTGGAGTCCTCCAGAAATGGAAGCTGCCATTGTAATGACTGCTGCCTGTGGTCCAGACTGTGCTTCCTTCTCCTGGGTGAAGGAGCCCTCCCACTGACCTTTGAAGCTGTCGGTGGTGTTTATGCGCTGAGTATTCTGGGAATGACTGTAGCCAGGGGCTTCCTGAAACCTGTTCTGGGTTCTGTCCCTGCTGTACCCCTCCACACTGGGTCCATGCCCCCCGCTGGGCTGCCTGTCTCCCATACTTTTAAGTAAAAATGGGGAGATCTAGTGAACAGAGGCAAAAGGGAGATGAGAGAAAATTGGCTCCCCAATTTCACCATCAGGTCCCATCCCAACAAGGGGGCAGGGCCAGAGAAGGGCATAAGGAAGGAATGTTTAAACAACAGGTCTTCAAGTAGTCTGGGGAGGGGGTATGTCTGGAGACATTCCTTAGTTTCCCCTTAAATGCTTATGACCAGAGGGGTCAAGGGGCAGCTAGGGCCAGAGTAACTAGTTAAAACACCAAATTTAGCCATGTTAAAGTGGGTAACCTTACCTTCAGCCTTGACTTTTGTCCCAGGCTTTGAGAGAGAGGTGGAGAAAGTGGTAGCGCTGCCAGCACCCAGGTTTTCCTGTCTTTCTGAGTCTTGAGGAGACTAGAGGACAGGGTACTAGGGGGCAGCTCCACCATTTTTCCAAACTGAGGGACAATCCTTCCTCCAACATCCCTCCTGGTCACATGGGCATGGCTCCATACGAGTTGGTTCCTGGGGCTCCCTCTGGGGGGTACCCTGGAGTGGCACTCCTTGGACCAGTGACCTTCCTTGTGGCATCAAACGCAGGTTTCCCCACTGCCCAAGTAACTGGGCTTCCTCCAAGGGAGTAGCCTGGAGGGGTACTTCCTCCATCCTTTCCTGGCCATTGCAGCAGTCAAGAATTGAGCTTGCTCCCTGTCTCTGGTCCTTCCTCTGCATTATCTTTCTTCCGCTGCAATGAAGTCCCTGTTGTGAAAGACTCGAAAGGCCATCTCCAGTAATTGAGTCTGAAGTATTTGCGGTCCCAATGCCAATTTCTGCAGTTTCCTCCCAATATCTGGGGCAGATTGAGTAATATAATACATGCTAGACTCAGATTCAATCAAGCTCAGACTCTGTCTAGCTGAGGTTCTATCTGACTCACTTGTGAATACAAGCATTACAAATGTTTAGGCTCCTTAGGAGTCAACCCAATATGTTGAATCTTTAATAAACTTTTTTCCTCTGGCTTTAAGAAGGCTTGAGTCAAATTTTATTTGAGCAGGACCTGGAATGTCAGTATTTTGGGGTCCCCAGCACTCCTGACCCTCAACATTTATGGTTCCCTGACTGGGAACAACTGCTAATCTCAAGTTCTTCTATCAAGATGGGAAGGCTGTTGGGTGGTTTTGAAGCCTATATCTGTGTTAACTGCCCAGATGAAACCAATAAACCAATTACCACTGATTGTGGTCATACAGGTTGCATGCCTTGTTTCTGGAAGAAATCATCTGCATCTTCATGGTGCATTTCATGCTGGGAAATCTCCCAGCTGAAAATCTTCAACATTCACTTGTCATGCACCCTGAAGGAGAAAGCACGTGTGGGATACACAGGGAAGAACAGAAGCTGTTCTGTGATAGGAACAAGACCCTGCTCTGTGTGACCTTCTGTAAATCAGAGGATCATGAGCACCACATTCATTGACCCATTCCTGTGGCTGTTCTGTGCTACAGAAAAAAATAAAGTCATATGTGATGATCTTGAACAACCAGCTAGAACACACTCAGAAACTTCTATTTAAAGAGGAAGAAAGAGCCCTAGAATAGATTGACTAGAGATGTTTCCAAAAAACATTTCAGAAATAAGTTCAGGTAATACTTAAATACATGAAGGGGAAGGAGAAGAAATCAGAAAAGGATGAACTTATTCGAGAGGAGACAAAGGAGAAATTCAATGAGCTTCATAAAAAACTAAAGGAAACAGAGGGTATCCAAGAATGTAAAATCCTGGAGCAAAAGAAGGAGTGGGAGGCCATGATGTCCTACAAAAGCAGATTTTTAACAGACGTAATCACTGAGCTGCAGGAAAAGAGTCAGAAACCAGACCTGAAAATGTTACAGGATGTGGAAGAAATAGTGGAAAGGAGTTTTAGAGAGTACAACTTGAAACGTTTCATTCTAAGACTAGATACTTCTTACATCATTGTGGTAACTGACTTTTTAAAATTCTTTCACAGATTTAAACTGCTGGAGAACTGCAATTACTATGACTTGTCTGAAGATAAAAAGAAGATGGTCACATTTATAGCTGATTCCTCAGGAAAATAAAACAAAACACCAGCTGTTTACAAAACTGGTAATGTTAAAGCTAAAGCCACTGGTGGAAGAGAATTGCTAAGACATTGATTTGTGGACAAAGAAGGATGTACCTGTAGTATCCCAGTTTGAGTGGTATCATTTTTGGGGAGACCTAATCCAAGCCTCTTTACCTCTATTCCAAAAGCAGTTTGTGCAAATGGAGATGTATTTGAGGTTGGGGTATTTCTGTCTGGTGTTGAATCTATTGTATTTAATAAACCTCTCTCCTTGTGAAAAAAATTTTTAAAAATAAAATACATGCTAAGGATTGCTGCCCCTTCTGTGGAGTCAGGGTCCAAATTTGTAGGCTTCTTAATAGTTTCTGCTAGCCAGTCTTGAAAAAGGCAGGGTTCTCTGAATGGAATATTCTTGCAGAAGAAAAAAGAGAATACATGATGGATTCAGAGAAACATGGGAAGGCTTCTATTAATTAGTACAGAATCATAAGCAGAACCAGGCAAATAATGTGTGCGATGACAACAATAATATGAAGAAAAACAACTTTTTAAGATCTCAGAAATATGATCAAAGTGACAAACAATAGTGATGTCAAAAAACCTATGATGATACATACTCCTCAACTCTTTAAAAAGAGTCAATAGACCACAGAGAGAGAATGAAATATGTATTCTCAAATATAACCGATGTGTTTATTTTCTTTGCTGAACTATATATATATATATATATATATATATATGTGTGTGTGTGTGTGTGTGTGTGTGTGTGTATACATATATATATATATATAATATTTCTTTTTCAGTTCTCAATATTCACCTCCACAAGAATTTGAATTCAAAATTTTCTACCCATCTCTTTCCACCCCACACCCCAGGACAGAATGCACCCCATCCATTGTTTGTAGATCCTCCCTTATATTAACCCCCTTTCTTACATCCCCTTCCCCTCTATGTTACTGTAGGGCAAAATAGATTTGTATACCCCATTGCTGATACATCTTATTTTTCACTTGCTTGCTAAAATAATTTTTAACATTCATTATTAAAGCTTTGAGTTCCATATTCTCTCCCTACCTTCCTCCCCACTCACCCTCATTGAGAAAACAAACAATTCAATATAGGTTATACATGTGTAGCCATGCAAAACACTTCCATAATAGCTATGCTGCAAAAGACTAACCATATTTCCCTCTGTCCTATCCTACTCTTCATTTATACCATTCTGTCCCTTGACTTGTCCTCCCACAATGTTTGCTTCTGATCATCCCTTTCCCCAATTAGCTGTCCCTTCTATTATCTTTTTTCTCCTATCCCATTCCCCCTCACCCTACCTTGATGCAAGGTAGAATAGATTTCCATATCCAATTGAGTGTGTGTTATTCCCTCATTAAGTCAAATCCCATGAGAGTAATGCTCACTTATTTCCTTTCGTCTACCCCCTCTTCTCCTCCATTGTAAAAGCTCTTGCTTGCCTCTTTTATGTGAGATAATTTGCTACATTCTACCTCTCCCTTTCTCTTACTCCTAGTAAATTCCACTCAACAGTAAATTTTGGTTGTTAGGTATTTTACCTTCATAGTCAGCTCACTCTGTGCCCTTTATGAATGTGCATGTGTATGTATGCATGCATATACACACACATACACCCATATATGTATACATATCTACACATATATAATATGCACATACATACCCATACACACTTACATATATATTCCCTCTAACTACCCAAATACTGAAAAAGGTCTCATGAGTTACAAATAACATCTTCCATGTAAAAATGTAAACAGTTAAACTTTAATGAGTTCTTTAAGGCATTTTTTTCCTGTTTACCTTTTCATGTTTGTCTTGATTCTTGTATTTGAAAGTCAATTTTCTATTCAACTCTAGTGTTTTCAACCAGAATGTTTGGAAGTCTTCTATTTCATTGAAATTCCATTATTTTCTCTGAAGTATTATGCTCAGTTTTCCTGGGTAGGTGATTTTTGGTTTTAATCCTATCTCCTTTGACCTCTGGAATATCATATTCCAAGCCCTTTGTTCCCTTAGTGTCCACCTCTCTTACTTGATTTTCAAAATCCTTTTTGAGCTCTTCCATGACCTGAGACCATTGTATATTTTTTGGGAGGATTTGGATGCTGCTTTCTTCTGATTATATTCTTTTCTCTTCCTCTTCTGAAGGATGGAAGAAAATACCTTTTCACCAAGAAAGTACCTTCTATAATCTTATTTTTTCCCCTTTTGAGGCATTTTCCCAGCCAGTTACTTGACTTTTGAGTCCTTTGTCAAGTGCAGGTTATCTACCCTAGGCTTCAGAGGTTTTGTGCCGTTGTTCTCTGAGATATTTCTGGGGACCTGTAAGTTCTCAGTTCCTCCAAGCGGCACAATCAAGAGAGAGGAGATCAAGTAAATCAAGATTTACTCCTGTCCTGCCTCTCTTCTTGTCTGTGAGTACCTCAAACCACTCTTTTCTGCCCTGGAACTGAGCTGCCACCAGCTCTGTCAAGCCAGTGCTCCTCCTCACCCCAAGACTGCCACTCAGGGCTGAAACCCATATCAGCTGCTCAATTCCTCCATGGTCTATAGACTGAGAGCTTTAGAAGTAGATGCTGCTGCTGCAGTTGCTGTAGCCACTTTGGGGCCAGTGTTGGGGCCAGACAGAGCTCCTATCTCATTCAGGTAAAGGAACTTTCTTACTGATCTTTGAAGCTTCCTTTGGCATTTGTGGGTTGAGAAATCTGGAAACCACAGTAGCTACACATGATTCATGCCCTGAAGTATACTTCAGTCACAGCCCATGCTACACTGTGCTCCACCCCAAGCCTGGTGCAACAGACCTTTCCTGTTGGCCTTCCAGGCTGTCTTGGCTGGAAATTTGTTTCACTCTGTCATTTTGTGACTTCTCCCACTTTAAAATTTGTGTAGAGTCATTTTTATAGATATTTTAATGGCCATGAGGGGAAAGCTAGAGTTTATCTCCACCTTCTAGACTATACATATTTATTACAAAGAAGTGCTTCACCTCACAGAGGGGTAGGTGGGGGTAAAAACATAAAAGAATACCAGAAAAACATTTGTTTCAATTTCACAGAAGAAAACAAAAAGTGGGTAGAAAGGAACAAAGGCAGATAAAACAGTTTTGTCACTACCTTGTTAAAGAAATGGATAGCAACTGAACCCATGACACCATTGTTTAGAGAACTATTCGGGAACTATTTAGAGAACAATTCAGTTTAGAAAACTATTCAACTATTCATAATTTCCTCTACCAAGCAGGATGGCTTTGTCTCTGCAACTTCTCATTTTATAAGCCTGTGTTTATATAAGCAACTTGCCCAAGGTCTCAGAATATGTTAGAGGCAGGATTTGAATGCAGATTTTTATGGCTTTGAGGTTAACACTGTTTTGCTTAGTCTCTCTCTCTATCTCTGTCTCTCTGTGTATCTCTCTAGATAGACAGAAGTAGATGATATACATTGATATATGGACTTTTTGTATTCATAGTTTTTCTAATTCTTTCTAGTATGCTGATTTTTATGTTTATTGATGGTAAGTTCAAAATTTAAAAAGAAAATGACAAATTAGTTTTTAAAAGGTAGACTGAAATGTTTTGGGAAGTAGTGGATTTCTCCTTACTTTCTCTGAAGAAAAATTGGAAAAGACATTTATTGCAGATAGGATTCTTGTTTAGGTACTGGTTCGACTAGATTGCCTCTGAAGTCCCTTTCTACCTATATTGTTAATGTATTTTTTATGGAATAGGAAGATCCTTTCCATTCATTCATAGACTTATGTGACTGGTTTATGTCACATGGTAGCCTAAGTCACATGAGTTTGAGTCACGTGAAGCCTGTGGCAGGAGGAACTTATTGAAAGGGTGGAACAGGAAGGAGTGAGCAGGAAAGGTGGAACAGGAAGAGACAGAGCTGAGAAGTTGGTCAGACTAGTCAGAGCAGGGAAGCTCAGAGAAAGAAGGCAGCTACATGACTGGGAGAGCTTGTTTGTCATTGTGTTTAAGTCAGCCTGTTTGTGATTTGTTTAAAGGAGGTGGTTTGTGGGAAGACTAACAGAGGAAAGGCTTGGGAATGGTAGTGCACCCTGCAATGTTATTGCGTATAGATTTCTTTGTTGCTATGGTGGGTTTGGTTTTCTGGTGTTGGAATTGGGCTTTCTGGTGTCTGAATAAATGTTTTTCTTCTGCATTTTTTTTTCATTTTGTTTAAATTTTTATTTTTATGTAGGGAAAAGTCAAATATACATTTAACCCAATTTGGTTGCAAGTTCCTTAGCTTTTGCCTTTTCCAGCTTGGCAATACGAGCCACTGATTTTGGATCCAGAACGTTGCCACCCCAGTGATGATGGATCTCATCATATCTGTCATTGTAATTGGTTTTGATGGCTTCTACCAGCTTAGCCAGAGCTCCCTTATCTTCAGGGTTAACCTGTGTGAAGGCAATGCTTGTGCAGGTCTTTCTGTGAACTAAACGACCCAGTCTGGCTTTACATTTGATAACACAGTAAGGAATCCCCATTTTCCAGCACAAGGCAGGTAGGAAGACCACTAGCTCAATGGGGTCCATGTCATGTGCAATCACTACCAACTGTGCTTTCTAGCAGGGTAGTAACAGTGTTAACACCTGTTTGAAGGACTGGTGGTCTCTTAATGGGGACTTCTCCTTTGCCTGCAGCCTTTCGTTCAGCCCGAGCCAGCAGCCTTTGCTTCTTATCTTGCTTTGTCTCTGTTCTATACTTGTGAGCCAGTTGAAGCAGCTGCTTGGGTGAACTGGTTAATTGCCGGTGGGACTTTCAAACGCTTATAAAGGATAGACCTTTGACGCTGCAGTCTGATGTACTTGACAAATCGAGTAAGGTCCCTTTTGGGCTGGATGTCCTGACCGATGCCAAAGTTCTTGGGTCACTTCTCAGACAAAGGATTGACCACTTTCTTGGCCTCCTGCTTCTTTACCACAGCAGAGGCCAGAGCCGCCTTCTTCCCTTTTGGTATCTTGGCCAGCTTAATGAGAAAGTTTCTTCTGCATTCTATACAGAGTCTGTTATACTTTGTGATTCAAAACTATGCTGGCATATGCACAGTCTCCATCAGTGCTGTGAATATTGCCTTGGAACTATACTACCTTCAGGTTCTGTGATTCAGTTTGATTCTAACTTGCTCAGTATCACAACTAAAGTGTAGACATATTTGATCCCTCTCTGGTGCTCAATACCATACTTCCATTATCTTTACTGAATTTACTCATATTTCTCATTTTCTCCTATAACCTCCTTACTAGCCTTCTCTAATGCTTTAGAAAGATAAATAAGCATAATCAGTCAAAATACCCCTAAAATGATGCTCATTAATTGTCCATTTGACAAACATTTTTTGTTTAGTTATTTTTAGTCATGTCTGATTCTTTGTGAACCCATTTGGGCTTTGGTGGAAAAGATATGGAAATGATTTTCTACTTTCTTCTAGAGTTCATTTTACAGATAAGGAAACTGAGGCAAACAGGGTTAAGTGACTTCTCCAGAGTCACACAACTAGTAGTTTCTGAGGCTCCAGGCCTGGCACTCTGTTCATTACTCCACCTGACTTCATTTAAGGAGGGCCTATTACATACAGAATCAGACATGACTGATAAACAACTGAACAATAATAAGGGATTTAAGAAGTGGAGGTAAGGAGAAAACAGATTTCAGGCACTGAAAAAGTCTGTGCAAAGACATGGATATAGGAAATGGATGTCATGCACCAAGGAGTGCAAATCAAATGGACTCAAGTGTGCAGGAAGGGTGAAAGAAAAAGAACAAAGGTAGACTGGAGTCAGGTTGTAAAGGTTGTAAAGTTGCCAAAGTTGTTTAGCCATTTCAGTTGTGTCTGAGTCTTTGTAATCCTATTTGAAGTTTTCTTGGCAAAGGTACAGGGGTAGTTTTCCATTTCCATCACCAGATCATTTTACAGATGAAGAAACTGAGGCAAACAGGGTGAAGTGATTTGCTCAGGGTCAGAGAAGTAGTAAGTGTGGTGCCAGATTTGAATTCATGGAGATGAGTCTTCCTGACTCCAGGCATGGTGTTCTCCCCACTGTACTTCTAGCTACCCAACCTGGTACATAGTAAGTACTTAATAAATATTTGCTTCCTCCCCTCTCTTGTAAAATAGGGTTCTTAAAACTAAATAGAACATTCCAAATGTAATCCAAAAGAATTTGACCTCCAGCCTGTACCCTTGCATTTTTGTGTTCTTAGCACCCCACAAGAAGGATGCTTCATTTTTATTTTCGTACCCTACATCTGGCATGGCGTCTGGTGCAGAATAAGAGCTTGATAAATTACTGTTGATTGAGAGAGTCTCCCCACCCTACCCAATCTATACTCTGCCCTAATCAGATTACTTTTGGAGTGTTACCAATAGAAGCAAGTGATATTTTAAGAATATGCACATTTGGTGAGGATAAAATTGGAATTTTTATGGAGAAATACTATGGGATGATCTGGATGGGTTTAAGGAGTGTCAGATAACCTGGGGTGGGCCAGGTGCAGACCATGAGGGCCACAATGAAAGGGAAGTTAGAAGGATTGTTGACTGAGATGGGTCAGGTGCTTCAGGAAGATCTGGGTTTAGGGTCTAGGTTCCTGAAATTTGTGGGAAAGTTCAGGGTCCTTTTAGGGGTTCATCATTAGCACTCCATCAGCTTCTGGCCTCAAAGAGCTAACTATAGATCAGGAAAGAAAACAAGTACACACACGTTTTAAAAATGTAATTATTTGCTAAAAAGAACTCTGGTGGAGTGGAGGGATGAGAAATCAAGAAAGACCTCATGTAGAAAGGGATGCTGAAGCTAAACTTTAAAGAGAAATGGGGATTCTAAGTGAGAAGGGAATGTTTTCTAGACATAGAAGACAGCCAGTCCAAGGACACCGAGATGCAAAATATACTTGCTCTAGACACTATACTTCTATTGATTACTTTTGCTATGTAATAATAATAACAATATTAAGACCTAATATATATATATATATATATATATATATATATATATATATATATATACCATTTACTATATGCTAGATACTGTGCTAAACACTTTACAATTATCTCATTTGATCTTCAAAACAACTCTGGGAAGTAGGAAATATTATTATCTCCATTTTACAAATGAGATAACTGAGGCAAGCAGAAGTTTAAGTGAGTTGCACAAGGACACACAGGTAGTATCTGAAACCTGATTTGACCTCAGTTCTTCCTGACTAGGTGGCATAGTGTATAAAGGCTGGGAATCAAAAATACTTATCTTCATGAGTTCAAACCTGGCCTCACAAGATCACTTGCCTAAGTCTCATTTTTGAGGTATATGTATGCTGGCACCTTGAAATAGTGATATGCTGGGTCCTGCCCAAGTGAATTCAATCCAAGCCTTCTTTCAGTCAAAGAAAAACAACATTTATTATGGATCCACCGTGTTGGGTAGAACGTTAAAGAATCTTAGCATTTGTGACCTCCTGTATTGTCCAGAGAGGGTACTGATGGGAATGGCCAGCAGCCAGGGTGACTAGAGATCAGACACCAGGAACCAAGAGAATGGGAATAAGGGTGGGAAGTAGCTGAAGACTACCTGGAGATAACAGAAGGTGAAGGCCAGATCAAGTGGTAAGATTCAAAGAGAGTTCAAGGCTCTCAGAGGCTATGCCATGTTATCTTCACCCTATTTCCCTCAGTTCTTCATCTGAAAAATTAGTTGAAGGAAATGGCAAACTACTCCAGTACCTTTGATAACAAAACCCCAAAATGGGATCATAGAGAGTTGGACACAACTGAAATGATTCACCAAGAACAACTTTTTGGGTCCAGACCTAGTACTCTAGTCGATGAACCACCAGCTTCTATAAACAACGTGGACAAGTCCCTTTCAGTGGAGAATTTGGAGAGAATCTCTACCTCATCAATAATTATTTGAAAGAAGTTTTTATTTTCCCCTCTGAAGAACTCTGAGTGATTTGCCTGTGGTAATGCTGAATGAGCAGAGCTAAGTTATTTTCTAAAACAGCTGGCACAATGTAAAGCAGAGTGCCTCACCCTAAGAAATACCTTCTTCTCATTCTAACAAATCCCAACAGAATAAAAACCCCATCCTGTTCATCCCCTAGGAATGGAATTAAAGAAATTTCCATAGCCTACCAACAGCAGACAAGTGGTGATGGGAATGGAATCTGAACCCTAAAAAGGAAAAGATCACATCTTTGGGACCTGGACCCCAAAGTCCCTGAACTGAGATCTCTGGAGTTCACCAGAGTCACCTGCCCATCCCAGTCAATATTCCTTTAACTGACCTTTTACTGGAGTTCTCCCTCCCTTAACTCCTTTCATTGTTGGCACCTGGCCCCACCCCAGGATACTTGCCACTCCTAGATTCTAGATCTTCCCACAGTCTTTCTGTAAAAAAAATACCAATTTTATTTTCATTTAAATGCTCTGATTCTTAAAATCTGGCCCACTTGGATTGGCATCACAAATAGTACAAAGTCACTAGAATCTGACCTGCTTCTATTGGCGTTACAATAAACTTACTACTTGAATTTCTTTTGAGACAGATACCCTCCCTCTCTTTTAGTACCCTTGATTTCAGGTTTCCCAGTAGCCATAGACCACAACAGAGGGACCACATGTTTCATAGACCAGAAGCACTCTAGCATGTATCAGAAGACAAAAGGGACAGTAGACTTCAGTGTACGATAGACTGTACAATAGACTTCAGTGAAAAAAAGAAAAGAGACCTGATCTGTCTATTTGCCAGGAGCTTACTATTTAGAATTGTAGACAAAGTCACAACTGTATGTTTAAAAAATTCATAGAAACATCAAGAAGTATTACATGGAAGAACAGGACATGACTCTTCTCAAGAAATAAAAATGAACTTGAGTAGTCAGCCTACAGTCTTACCTCCACATACTCTGAGGGGCAAGGGCAGGGATTTTCCGACTTGCCAGTGATTAATTCTTGTAGAGGGGGACATAAGTCATACTCTATTGAATGAGACTCTTCTCTCTGAAAAGAAGAAGGTGAGATGTGGAATGAGAAAAATGGACTAATTTAGTATTACAAAAAATCAATAAGTGTACTACTAAAGTTACCAGAGTAAAACAATACATTTATAGATCATTTGAAAGCTAATCTGAGCTCCATTGCTCTAATTCTTTCAACTACTTGAAAACAGGGATTCAGAAGATGTGATTTCTCATCTAGCCCTACCACCCAGCTAGCTATGTACTCTTAAATGATTGTTACCTCACCCTAAGTGAGTACTTGAATAGGCCTTGGCCTAAAGGGGCCAAGGTCTCCCATTGCATCCTGGGCCATCTCCAGTCATCCTGATGAATATCTGGTCACTGGATCCAGATGCCTTTGGAGGAGAAGTGAGGCTGGTGACCTTGCATAGCCCTCCCTCACTCAAAACAAAGTCAAGTGCAGGTCATATCATCATTTGTCTGATGGCATGGTCTTCTTCAGCAGTGAAGGAAGAACCTAACAAAGGAGCAGCTTCTTGTCCCTGTGTCTCACTTTCCACACTTGTAAAATGAAAGGGTGGGGCTAGATCAAGGATTCTTAGCCTGGGGTCCATGAACATATATACATATGTATACTCACACAGATACAGATATGTATGTATATATACGTATATATGGGGATATAGATGTATTTATGTACAAACACAGAATATACATATATATTTGTGTGTATATACATACATGTACATACATACTTGCATAAACATACATGCACACACACATACACATTTGTTTTCCTTTGTATTTAATTTTATTCATTCAAAAACATTATTCATCAGAGTGTCAATCACACAATACAGTTTAATAACACTTGGATTAGGTGATTCTTAAAGTCCTGCCTAGCTCTAACAACCCATCCAATTGTGAATGGTGGGGGTTTTCAGAATGAGAGCTAGCCTTGTGAACTCTCTGCCATAACTAGCACTAAAGAGACTTTGTCTATTTTTAAGTCTTTTATCTTCCTAACTGCAGTCACCACTTTGCTCACACTGCAATGACTCGTTGTTACTTATCAAGCAATTAGCAAACAAGCATTTATCCTCTATTATGTGCCCGGCACTGTGCTAAATGGTGCAGATTCAGACGCAGAAAATGAAAGAACGCCAGCTCTCAGGGAGCTGGTAGAATCAGATCAAGCCCTACATTCCTCAGCTTATCAGTCACAATTCTCAATCAACTGAAATCACCTTCACTGTACAATTGTATCTATCATTACTTCCTAATACATTTTTTTTTCCAATAAGGCTGTTTTCATTACTGGGATCCCTTTCATATTCACACTCATCCCTTTCCCCTACATCAGTCTCCCTACACACACACACACACACACACACACACACACACACACACACACACACCATATTCATTATCGTAGTTTTGTGTGTGGGAATACAATCTCATAGAATTGATGTGGATACAAACAGTGCACTGAGAGTTAAAAATAATATTAAGGACTGACTTTGTGAAGCTCCTGTTTTGTTTTTTTTTGCTTAACCTGAAGGTGCCCTAAAGTGTGCCTTATGACAAAACTTAACCCTTATCCTGGACCATAAAATTCCTTTTCCCTACCCCCTCAACCTGGGCAATGGAATTTCCTTATCTCCTTTATCTTGTGTCATTTATTGTCCTCATCTTATGTCTTTATCTTACAAGACTTCTTTATCTTGCAAGACTTACCCTATATCTCCAACCACTATATGGAAACCCTAAAATCATCCTGATCCTTTTCCTGTATCATTGCCTTTGTTTAGTTCCTTGTTAAATCTCAAGCCTGCTGTTTTTGCCTCAGTAAAGCTCCCAAAGACTACATAAGTGAATTCATTCACATTTTCAACCAGCTCTCCCATCTCTTTTCAACAGAATCACAGAATGTCAAGGCCAAAAAGAACCTTAGGGATTAGTTTTATCAGCAGCTCTTAACCTTTCTTGTGTCACAGACCCTTTTGGCAATCTTGTGAAATCTGTATGTACCATTTCTCAGAGAAATATTTTTAAAAGAATAAAATGAAGAGCAAGGCATTGCAAAGGAAATCACATATTGAAATACAGTTGACCTGAAATAAACCTATCTGAAATAGACCTATCTGATAGCTCTGGTTTCTGTTGCCAGCTGCTAGGTTAACTTTGCTACACTCTTCTAAGTAATGCATACACATTTAACAAACTTTTGATTTCTGGCACTGGTATCTAAGCAATTTTTCAAGTAATCAAATGAAATAACTTCAAGAAACCATTTTGTCTTCTGTTCTCATCTACTTTTCCCTTATAGACAAAACTTGTAAAGGTAAGTAAGAACAATTGAAAGTCCTCAGGACTTAGAACCAGAAAAGCTGGTTCTGCTCCTCATTCCACTATTCAGTTACTAGTTGTATGGCCTTGGGGAAATTACTTAATCAATTTGAGTTTCAGTCTTCTCACCTATAAAATGTATATACTAATTCTTGCTCTTCCTTGTACCCTTTTAAGGAGTATGTGAGGTAATGTCTGGAGAGTACTTTGTTGGAAAGTGTTATATAAGCAAAAACTATTAGGATTTTATCTTTGTTGCAATACATGACTTGTGTATATACCTTAGAACATAGATTTGGAACTGGAAAAAAGTAATCAAGGTTATTTAAATCAAGGCTTCTAAAATTTTTTCCACTTGTGACCCCTTCAGCACTTCTTAAACTGTGGATTATGATCCCATGTAGGGTCATGACTCAAAGTTTAACAGATTAATTTTGTTGAAGAGAGAACAGAAACCCAGGGAGATTTGGCATAGCGGGAAATAGAAAGACTTGAATTTGAATTCTGTTTTGGACATTTAGTAGCTCTATGACTCTGGGTAGGTGATTTCTATTTGTCTCAGTTTCTTCCTCTGTAAAATGGAAAAAATAATAGCCCTACATTACAGGGTTGTTGTGAGGATCAAATGAGTAGATAGATAGATAGATAGATAGATAGATAGATAGATAGATAGATAGAGATACATGTATCTCTATCTATACACACACGCTTGTGTTTATATTACTCTGTAAACCTTAAAGCACTATACAAAGTTAGCTATTATTATTGTCAGGGTCACACAGGTAGTAAATTCCTTTAAGATCCGTTGCTCCTTCCACTATATCATCTTGTTGTAGTCATTGCATAAATTGTTTTCCTGATTCTTTTTAGTTCACTTTGTGTCAATTCAAATAGGTTTTCTCATGCTTTTTTAATATTCATCCCACCTATTTTTCTTATAATAAAATAATATTCCAGTATGTTAACATATAACAATTTAGCATTCCCCAGCTGATGAATTTCTGTATTTTTTCTAGTTTTTTGCTATTTCAAAAAGTGCTCCTTTAAATATTTTGGTGCAATAAATGTTTATCAATTGCCATATGGATCCTTTTTTTAATCATTGACCTCCTTCAGATATAGTCATGCAAGCTCTGGGTCAAAGAGTAAAATATTTCAGTCACTTTCTTATCATAATTCAAAGTGCCTATGGGTTTAAAAAACAAAAACAACACCCCACAACAAACAGAAGTTTACAAACAATTTCCCAAAAGGATGGAAAAAACCTAGGGCAAAAAAATTACATATGTGTGTATGTATATATATACATGTGTGTGTGTATGTGTGTGTGTATAAATATATTGAGAGAAAGAGAGAAAGAGAGAGAGAGAGAGAGAGAGAGAGAGAGAGTCTTTGTCCTATGGAATTAAATTGGATTTTGGGTTTGTTTTTTATTATAACAGGTTGAAATGCAGACAAATTTATTAAAACTCAGAGTACAAGAGTATTTCAAATGAAGCATGAGTCTTCTTAGTACCACTGTCTTCAAATTCAATACTCCTGACTCTTAGGAATTCGGTGGAAGTGAGGAGAAGAAGAGAAGAGTAAAACAAAAGATAGTAATTTTTCTTCATCTCTTTCTCTCTTCAAACCCAAAGCTTCTGCCATTCAAAATATAAACTTTTTAAAGCTTTCATGAGTTAATCATAGACTGCACTGTATCCTAGATATGTTACATAGGAAATTGAGAAAATTACATTATGCTTTATGCCATGTCACAGATTTATTTGCTTGAAAAGTTAAGAAATGGATTTTTAGAGCATGTTTTTTTAAAATGTCAAAGAGTTCCCAGGGTCTTACCTGTACAGGACCACTTCTTGTGGCAATCTTCAATAAAATGATGGAATAGCTGCAAAATGATATGTGTCATTTTAATGTGAAAACTCTCATCCTAGACACAAATAAATTTAAAGAATACACACTGTTTAGACAAGTCTTATGTTCAAATATAGGATCTTCATGGAAAACATTTTTTTTCAGAGAAGTTCTACTATTCTCTGAGAAATAAAATTTTCTCAGATTTAAAAACAAAATTCTATGGGCTGTTCCTTTGCAAAACACAATTAAAATTTTTTCTCGAATTCAAATACATATTGTACATATACTAATACTAAAGATAAACTTGGGGATAATTTCGGGATCAAAGAACAAAATGCAGTAGAAAAGTAGTTCACTAATCATATTTCCAATATAAAATAAAAATAATTTGTTCATTAAAGTAAGAATCTTATAATCATAGGGCTTTAGGATTGGAAAGGACCTTAATGATAAAATAGTCTAATAGTCTTCATTTGTTTAAATGTTTTGAAGACTATCAGAGAAATAGATTTGAATTTACAAATATATATCACTTTTATTTCTTAACAGGGACTGGTTAGTAGGTCAACATTGTTACACAAGGAGTTATAATGATATGTAGGTTCTCACCTAAGCTAACAAGAAATGATAACAGCTGATATTTATGTACCTGTGTTAAGGTTTGCAAAACACTTTAAATACACTACCTCGTTTGAGCCTCACAACAACACTGAGGTAAGTGTGATCATCCTCATCATTGTCTTCACCATTATTCCCATTCTGAGAATGAGAAATCAGAGAGATCAGGTGCCTTGCCCATAGTCATACATCAAATCGATATCAGAATCAATATTTGAACCTAAAGAACTGTCCAGAGCATTGAGAGGTTAAGTGTGGGACTTAAACCTAGGACTTCATGTCTCTGAGACTCTCTCTGTCTCCCTCTGTCTCTGTCTGTCTGTCTCTCTTTGTCTCTCTGTGTCTCTCGCTCTCTGTGTCTCTCTCTCTCTGTGTGTCTCTGTCTCTCTCTCGTCTCTCTCTCTCTCTCTGTCTCTCTCTCTGTCTCTCTGTCTCTGTCTCTCTCTGTCTCTGTCTCTCTCTCTCTGTCTCTGTCTCTCTCTCTCTCTCTCTCTCTCTCTCTCTCTCTCTCTCTCTCTCCTCCCCTCTCTGTCTATCTCACCTTTGTATATATGTGAACTTGATCTTTCACTCCACATTGCACTTTTCATCTTAGTCTACCTGCTCCATAGATGTCTCCAAATTTACAACCTCTTCATTTTTCCTAGTTTTTTTGGAAAGCCCTTTCTTACTCCCGTCTATTAAATCCATATCTGCCAGTCCAGGACTTTCTAAAGTGCTCCCTTTCCATAAAAGCCTTCCATGAACCTGCAGCCCACATAGAACCAGTTTCCCCTTCATGATCTTCAATAGCCCCTAGTGTCTATGTCATAAATCTTAGACTTAAAATATTTTCTTTTTTTTTCTAATGGCATCTCATATGCATGTTTGTTTTGTCTCTATAAAAACAACAAAAATCTTGAAAACAGAGGCTATTGCTGATATGCTAATGGATCCAGTTTATTTAGGTGACAAATTTTTTATATACACATAAGTTTATTGCTGAAAAGAATTGTGAAGATCATTTGGTCCAACAACAAAGAAGAGTTTGGTACTCAAAGAGGTTAAGTAACCTGTGAAAGATCACATTGGTAAGAAATGTCAGAGCCAGTATTCAACCCAATCCCTTGATTGTAAATCCATTACTCTTTCCACTGAACCACATTGTCTCCCTGAAAATATTCCATTCTATTGTATCTGTTAATTATTGCTTAACTTTTCTTCTTAGCCTTTTCTTTCTTTATTCCATTACTATGTTCCAAAGAGAGCCTACACCTTTTATCTACCTCCCTACTATAAATTCTCCCCTTGGTTAACCAGATCTCTATTAAGACTTGGCCAACCACACCAGGGGAGGGCATAAATTTTTGCAGCATAAACTTTTCATCTTGGACCTTGTTTTTGCAGTTTGTTCTAAGTAAATCATCTTTTGCGAAGAATAGGAAAGCAGTTAGACAAGGAGACAATAGAAGTTTTTAGAAATAAACCTATGACTAGAAAATTGAAAAGATTCAGGAAGCAAACCATTGTTTTAGAGTTGAGGGACACACACATACTTTACAGTTTAGACCATAATATGGTTCTCTCAGGTCTTGGTGGGTTATATTCTTTAAGATACAAAAGTGGGTAAAGAGAATTGATGGACAACTAAGGTATTCTTATCTGCAGCATATCTAAATTGCCAAGGCAACTTTTTTGTAAGTTGGATGTTCCACTCTAAGAGCTCAGGAAAACCTGAATTCAAATCCAACCTCAGACACTTACTAGCTATGTGACCCTGGATAAGTCATTTAACCCTGCTTACCTCACCTCCCTCATCTGTAAAATGAGCTGTAGAAGGAAATGGCGAACTATTCTAGTATCTGTGCCAAGAAAATCCTAAATGGGCTCACAAAAAAATCAGACAAAGTTGAACAACAACAAATATTATGTATGAAATTTGGGTAGCTGAATCTCGTTTTAGGTGAATTACTTCAGGCATAGGTAAGAAAGGGAAAGCAGGAATGAAACTTTGTATATAGGAGATTCTTAATAAATGATTGTTGAATGATTGTCCTGGTCCCCTATGTGTATGGGTGCATCACTACATAGCAGCAGTCAATAGGCAAGGGTCAGTATGAATGTGAACACTGTAGTGAGAATAATTTTTATTACCTTAATAAGATAATAAATTTGTCACCTTAGACTAAGTAGCTCAATTTTGTCTTAATCCCCTAAATTGACTTGTTTTGTGGATAAGATTTTCTGTAAATTTATGGATAAGTTTTTTCTATAAATTATTTTCCAGTAACAAAATATGCATTCATGTGGTATGATGCATCAAATAACGTGTATATTCTTAAACAACAGATATGTTGTGGATCCTCTGATAAGAAAGATCACTAATGTAAAAATATTACAAGCAACTTTATCAATAATTTGTAATTAGTAAACTACCAAATTATATCATATAAACAATTTAGCAACACACCTAGCTAGAAACACAAAAAATGCATTGGAGGCCACAGGCATCAATCTGTTCCTATGACTCAAGCAGGATTAGCTACCACATTTCCCACATTAGGGACTCAAACAAACAATATTCTCTTGTAGGCAGTGCTGACTGACAGACACCTCCGAGGGAGACACATAGCCTTTGACTGGACAGAATAGAAACCTTGCCAAAATCTAGTATAAACATCTCTAAGAATCAGGTTGGTGGTGGATATTATTTGCATAGTTTGATTGCATATGTTAGAAGTATATTCTAATTAGTGTTTCTGTCCACTATATTTAGCAAGAATAAAGGTAATTTGGCTATATGAATGCAACCTATTTTACACCCATATGCAGGGTAAGCAACATGGGGATTAGATTAGAAAAGAGAGAAGAAAGGATACAATAAAGATTAGGTCAAACCAACTGCCATTCCCCTACTATCATTGATCCTCGAAGGGATATTAATAGCCGTACAAACCTAGCTCTCTTTGGGGAAAATAAAATGCTATGTGTCGTTATTCGAAGGACATAGTGAACAATGTGGACATTCTATCTAAAATGAAAGTGATCATCACAGAACCAGAAGAAAATTAGTGTGACAAGAACTAAGGAAGCACCCCCATGTCATGCATTGATAAACAGCAACAATTATTTATTAAGGAAGTACCTCTGCACTGCTGAGAGCTATATTACTGACACTTTGTCAAACCCGTCCTGCTGTTTAGGTGACTGGATATGACCTGGGATTCAGATTACTAATACAATTATATTTTCTTTTGCTACTCTGATTATATTCTTTTTAAAGTAATGAGACATACTAAAAAGAATCAGAGTTTAACAAGTAGATGGGAGCTAGTGCTAAAAGATTTAATTGGTAGACACAGACCCATTTCTTGTCACAGAGTTTCAGAACTATAACATAAAATCTCCCTCACTTTTGCCTCCCACTCCCCAGAAACTATCAAATGATTAATAATCTTATGGTTACTAATAGGCAATAAGAGATTGGACGATACTCATGCCCTCCAGTAGTACGAGGCAAAAATATCACTAACAACATTATCAATAACGTATTTAGCAAACTGCCAACCAAATTATGTCACAAACACATTTAAAAAATAAAATGTAACTATATTAAAAAATAACTGTGATTAATGTTATTCTTACAAACAATAATATACTCACTTTACATAAGGTTTAAAGAAATGCAAACATCTAGGTATAATTTAAGTTACCACCTTCTGCTAAATTTGAAGGGTAATTAATTATTGCATAAATCTTTTTCCTTTGAGAAGAAAACTTCAAATGTTTGTCACTAATACTTTGGGTGCTCAAATAGCATAGGTCTTTTCCCTCGACTTGGTTTCTTGCTATTTCATTTGATGAGATTTGGAAAGGAAGGTGAGACCCCCCCCCCCCTAAAGAACGGAGTACCCACAGCAGGTCTCCTGGAATGAATTTTATATATATATATATATATATATATATATATATATATATATATATATATATATATATATATATATATATATATATATATGACATTATATAGTATAACATGTGCCAGGTATGCTGACTGATTCAGGGCCAGATTAGGGGTGGTTAAGGAGTGGTAAATTCTTAAAGGAACATGCACTTTTGCTATCTGCTGTACAGGCATTTTATACAGAGTTTATCTGGAAACAGTCCAAGGGGTGGCTACAGAGAGGGGTGATTTTAGGCCTGAAAATTCACTAGGTCAACTATTGGTCAGGACTGACTAAGTAATACCAGGCTGCTCTCATTAATGTCTTGTTAGACAAGATAAATGTAAGGCAATATATCTAAGTCTAGGACACATGATTGGTCAGTGAGTAGTAAATGTTTTTATGACCCAGTATCCAGTGAGTTCAGTCAGTGGTTCAAACTAATAAGTTCTATAGGTGCCTCTGGCTACTGCATCAGGAAGAGAGATAACGGTTTTTGCTTGGGCAGACTGTGTCTTTGGGCTGGGGAGAAACTGCCTGGGATAGTGTTTTGAAGTTAGGGAGAAATGGGATTTTTAAAGAGAAATGTGATTTAAAAATTGGAGTTCAAGTACATGCACCCAAGCACCCTATCACATCCATTCCAACCCACTTCAATCTGCTCTATCTGTTTTGTGGAATGAGTAGTGTCAATATCCTTTAGCTATCTATCATGTTTACAACTTATCAGAGACAAAAAGTGAATGACTTTCATTGTTGAGACACTCAGTAAGTTCAGTTACTCTGGAAAGGTGCTTTTTTATGTAACACCAAGTTTTCTATGACTACCATTTTTGGCTTATGCACAAACATGTCACAGAATTATCAAGGAGTTACATCCAAGCCTGCAATAACCCTCTTCTAATAAGGAAAATATTTCATTGGCTAACATACTTTTTCAGTTTTTATCCCCCACCTGCTTGAAAACTCCTCTTTCCAGCAGTGTCTGTTTCATTTTGTTAATTTTGTTTTTTCTCTACAGCAAAAGACAATGATATGAAATGAACCTTGCATTAAAATAATGTACCTGACATGATATTATCAAGCAAATGTTCTTAATCTTCCTTGTTTTTGTACAAAACTTGAGACTTTCTCTAGAAGTAGAATGAATGTATTAGTAGTGGACATATTAAATTATGGAAGACTTGGGTTCATTTGATGACTTGGATGTTATCTGTGTGTCCATGGGCAAGTCACTTATCTTTTCTCAAACTCAGCTTCCTTACCTCTAACGAACTTGCTTCACAGAATTCTTGAGAGGCTCAAATGATATGTAACATATGTTCACATATGTGAACATATGAACATAGTTCTTTATAAGGTTAAAAATTTTAAAAACCAAACACCATCTGCCAAAGCAACTACAGTGAGATCTGCATGTGTAGCTTTCCTTAGAGTCTTAAAATGGTGGATTCCAGAAAATCAAAAAACATCTGTCTATGTGTAGTCTTTGATGATCTTCAGAAAAGGTCATAGATCACCTGTATGCATCTCCCAATGCAGACACTAAACGAACTTCTGGAGCCAGATACATCTGCGTCAGATGTTGTTGATATGGACTAAAACCTTCAGACGAATCTTCCTCTCGGTATGACTTTAATCCAAAGTCTAACATTAAGGAAAGACAGAAATAAGTACTTAATTAGGATTCATGTAATTGTACCATTGTATATTATCACATTAATATCGTAACCCTCAATCTAAAATGATGGTGATTTAGATGTCTATGATGTATAAAAATCGAAATGACAAAAGATAGAGTACTCTAGCTGATAATGAAGCACTAATGTAACAAATAATAACTGCACTCAAACTGCAGTCTAAAACATTGTTTCTGTGTAGAATTAATTTTGATCCATGAAAGGTTATTATGATGTAAAATAAAGGGAAGAAAGAAGGTAAAAGAAGTGCTCCATTCCTATCTCCCTTTGTAGAAATGTGTATGTGTCTGTATCTGTGCATGTATTGGGGAGAGGAATTATTCATGTGAAACACTGAATATACTGTCAGTAAGCATACTGAGTAGCTGATATTTTTGTTAGTTTTGATAAATTGATTTTTGTTGTTATTTTTACAAGAGATGGATTGTAAGGTAAGAAAGTGGAGAGAGAGAGAGAGAGAGAGAGAGAGAGAGAGATATTTAAGAATTAAGGTAGTATAAAACCAAAAGATAGGGGAAAGAACAGAGATAGAAACTGTCCAGCTCGTTTTTATTATCATAGGGAAATCCCAAGTGAATAAACTCCCTCTGCAGATCAACACCTTCTCTGCAAAATAAATGGCCCATTACTATTCCTAAAGTAGGGAAGTGTCTGACTAACACGTAGAATTTCTCAGGTTTTCTCTAGATTAACTGAAACAGGAAGTCTAAGTGAGGAAGGATGAGGACCAGATAAAGAATAAGGACTGTCTGACTCTGTGCGAGTGTATTAAAGAATACAATTAAAACATACATCAAAAACACTTTTGAATCATTCCTTGGTCCATATTGTTGGTACTTTTTTCATCTCTTTTATTAAAATTACTAAAAAATATGTGTACATATATACGCTATACATCTAAAATTATTGTTGTATGTTATATGTATATACATTAAGTATACACATTATTAGATACTATCTTTTCACATACAATGATGTCAGACCTAAAGCTTCAGTCAAGATAATTTGCTGGAACCCATTAATATAGTTCTCCAAGAGACAAGGAGCCTGGAAGTATCATTTAATTGCAATAATAAGGTTATCATCCTTTTAGGATCAGCTCAAGCACCACCTCCTCTACAATGTTTTTCCTCATCCACTCCATTTGTTTTCCTCCAGAATGATTATTTTTTTTTCTTAGTATCTCCAATGTCTAGCACATTGTAGGTAAATATTTTTGGAAAGAACAATTGAGCCTCAATGAAGAAAGCACACTGAATTCCCTGATTAAGTCTGATGCTCCTAGAGTGTGCATGTGGGTTTATGTCATTATCAGAAGAATGTTCCCCATCATTGCTCCTTCCTCTACCCTTTCCCTCATCTCTTCCAAATCTTTCAGCAGATTTCTCAGAAAATAGGTTCAGTTGGTATAATTCATAAAGGCAGTATCAAATCAAAACTGAATTCCTAGCTTCATAATCACTTTTTTTCATACTATTAAACGCTGTGTATGGAGCAAAACAAGTCCCCAACACAGACCAACAGAGTCACACAGCATCATTTGTCAAATGCCACAATGAAGACAGAAAAAGAAGGAAACCCAAGATTAATCAGTATAGGTCACCACTCAGTGCTCGTCAGTGTTTTCCAGTCTCTACCCAGCGAACATTCACACTAAATTATCTGCCCGTGCCCGGTAGTATGCATTTCACTATGCCACCAAGTAATATCTTAGCTTTGTATGCATCATACTACTCACAAATCAGTTCAGCACCGGAACAATTCAATTACTTCTTTCTTTACTTGCCTTCTCAGTCCAAGAGGGGCATAGAGAGAAGTTTCCCTCTGTGCTAAGAACATCAGTACTTACATTCTTTCTCTTTGGCTCTGCTCTCTAAATCTCAATAACATCCTGATCACTTTAAGACACATTTCCTCTCTACTTCATAAATCACAATGATTCTCAGTTTTCAGCAATCACTATGCAAAACTCTTTACCTTTCTCTTCTTTGATTTTACTTCCCATGAATAGTATCATACACTATATTCACCACCAATAAGAATTCTTACCCTATGTAGATCTCTGCACTATGTACTGGGTGAGGCACAAATTTAAGATAGAAAGCTTTCCTTCCCTTATTTATTGTATGGTAGAATTGGTTAAGATAAGATTGAAGAACGGAAAATAATGTGAAAAACAAATACCAAGCATTCGTGGAATTCCTTTACCTGAAATTTTGCATACCCATCGGTCATCTATCACACAGTTGGTAGACTTCAGACGTCCATGGAATATTTTGTGTTGATGAAGATAAGCCATTCCCTGGGCAATGTCTGTAGCAAAAGAAAACCTGAGACAAAAATAAGCCCCTGGAGTTATCACAGCATAAAACCAAGCACCGTTCTCTGAAAGACAGCATTTTTAGCACATTCCAGAATAAACACCAAGCAAAGTTATGTAATAGAAACAAAACTCAGAATCACAGAATCCCCTTGGAGGGGGACCTGTTTCAACTTGGTTCAATATTCCCTCTATAGCATTTCCAATAAGTAATCCTAAGATCCCTTCCAGATCACCCTTACCCAAATCCCTACATACCCTGATATTTGGATAATGATTGTTATTATTTTAGGGTTGTTGTGATTTAAATCCCAACTAGGAGATGAGCAGAGCAATACGTTGGACAAAGGGAGAAAGAGTTAGAAAGAAATGAAATTTGTGTGAATATTTTGCCAAACCCTACTTAATTTAATCTCCCATGTGTGGGATTGTTTCACCTGCTCTGTGTGACTGAAGAGGTTTAAGGAAAAAAAAGAAAAGAAAAATGTTGCCTAGCAACCTGGATCATAGCTGCTTCCAGTATAACTCCTTGGGGAAAGCAGATGATAACAAGCAATGAATTATGGACATCAACAATAATGAAACATAGTCACAGGATATCATAACTCAGTGGCCAACATTCATCTTGTACCTGAAGCCCCAGTTGACAGGAATGTCCTCACTGAGCAGCACATCACTCAAACTTCCCTTTGGACAGTACTCAGTCACAATTGCAATGTTAGGCTTTTCTATGCAGCCTCCAATGAATTTACAAATATTTAGATGATCCAGTTCTCTGCAAAAATCAAAATGAGTTTGATAGGGCATATTTCCTAATTCTTCCTTTTCCCCTAGATTTTTTCTAACAATATACATTCCATTTCCCACCCATATGCTTCTGCACAGGTTATCTATCATGCCTAGAATACTCTCCCTTTTTACTTTCACATGTTCAATCAAGAATCATTGCTAAGTGCCTACTTTATGGCTAACTACAAGGCAGAGAGGACATTATTCCATCTATAGCTCTGGATAGTTTGAACTTGATGAAAAAAGTACCCCAACCCACAGTACCACCTGGTATCCCCAACTCCCTTCTGTGCATTGTTTTCCCCATTAGATTATAAACTCCTTGAGGGCATGGACTGTCTTTTTTTTTTAATTTCTATTCCTAACCCTTAATATAGTGCCTGGCACATAGTTAGCATTTAAGAAATCTTTATTGAATTTAATTAGAGGTTTGACATGCAGATTGAAGGAAATGAGGAATATGGAATACCTATCTCCCTTCAAGACTCAGAATGTATGAGACCTTTACTGATCCCCAGTTGAAGATCCCATCTAACTTTGCTGGGAATTATATTTTTTTACATATAATTTGTCTGTGCACATGATTTCTCCACTTGGCAAAAGGTAAGCTCCATCAGTACAGTGGCTGTTTCTTTTTTTCATTTTTATCCTTAGTACCTAGAAAAGCATCTGGCCAATAATAAACACTTAGATGATTGCTGAATTGAATCAGGTTGAATACAAAGGAAAGAATATGTTTTTAGAGTTAGCTATGGGTATTAAATATGTCAAAAACCATTTCCATTCCCAAACAGTGTGAAGTGACCCTAATATAGACAAGAGAAGAATTTTGAAAAACTGATTATTAACTTTGATTATAGTCTTATCACTGCAGGCATTATTAGTTTGCTTCACAAGGAAATTTGAATGCTAAGGTAGAAACCTAGAAGTATTTGGGGTTGAAAATAAACAAACTGCAAAATGGTAAGATAAGAAATACATTTCCTTTTGCTCTTTAAGACTTTGTAAAAAAGTTTGCAATACCAGAAACATTTAATTTGTTGTTGAGGGTGAAATCTACTCTGGGAAAAAGTAATAGCAGGGTAGCACAGGAAAAGGAAAATTCTCATCTCTGAGGGAAAGTTTTACTAATGGTCCTGCTCCCCATTTTACCCAGTGGTTCTGAAAACAAATGGCATTTTTTTCTACAGGCTTTTTGGGTAACATTTTGCCCCTCCCACACTTGACTCTGAAGATTGACTTTCATTGAGATTTACATCTCTGGGACAGGGTCTAGATTCCTCTTTTCCAAATAGCATTAGTAGGTTATTATTATTATTATAGTAGCTGATATTAACTATGTTGATTACTAAAATTCTTCATTGTTAGCAAAACAAAATATTGTGATTTTTATGAAAATTTGGCAGTTTTCATAATTTCATTACCTTCTTTCCATCCTCACCTCCAAATCTAGAAATCCTTGGTTCAAATTTTAAAATGCTATTGTCCACGGTATAATTTAGTAACATTACCTTTCAAATTTCCTCTCAAGTTCCTGGAAACAATCACTCAATCAATAAGTATTTATTAAGCATTGATTATATACTAGACACTGTGCTAGATACTGGGGATACAAATGCAATAAGTGAAATAACCCCTACTTTCAAGGACCATATTTTCTATAAGAAAAAGGTCTGGAATATTCTCTTTGTACTACTCAGCAACCCAGCATAACAAACTCACCAGACTGGGATTAGGAGACCTGAGTTCAAATTCTAATTCCTACAATTACTACCTAATTGAACATAGGCAAAGCATTGAACTTCTCTGAATTTGAGTTCCCTAATTTGTAAAATGAGATAATAATACTTGAATTACCAAGATTGTGCTAAGGAAATGGTCTGTAGGACTTGAATGTAATTACTTTTGATGAATAAGTACTAAGTATACTTCCTCTCATGGATGCAAGTCTATAATTCATCTATGCCCTCTGCTACTGTGTGATTTTTGTCTATTTCTTCCATAAGGCCTTCACAAAGGATTATTCAATGCTGAGAAAGTCTTGTTTCCTTCCATAGTTGGTGAATATCAGTGAAAAAGCCAAGTTGCCCAACTTCATTTCCTCATTCTCATTATATAAGTAGCTTACCAGACATATATGTCTTTGATGACCAGTCCTTCTTGCCATTTCATTGGTAACATGCTGCAGTATACCCATAATTGTGATTTGTCTGAGATTATGATATTCCTTAAGTCCTTGCCATTTAGAATAACTGGCAGAATATTGGTACTAAAAAGCCAAGCTTCAAAGGTGTAGCAAGAACAAAATCTACTAGGATTCCTGACATAAAGGCAGAACTAATTTTTCTCTAAGGTAAAAGAAAAAAACCTATTTTCAAGATTTGAGTGGGTCAGGAGATGACTTGAGTAACTGATGTTGCTTCCTATGTACCCATATCATAGAAAACTGAGCCTGTGAGGAATTGAGGTTTCTCAGTCTTGATTGACATTTCAATGGTATGCTAGTCAATATGCTTCTAACCAAACCTTTTCTATATGGAGACAAAGGGAGCTGCATCTACCTGAACTAGTGCTGGATCCTTGCTGAACATTCTTGTCATGATACTGTTAAGCAAAGTTTTGATGAAATGTTAGATGGTTTATAAGAGTCTTATTTTGTTCCAATCCTGACTCTGGACCACTAGACTGGCCTGAGTCAGGTCTGGACCAAAACAAGTGGCATAGAGGAACACAAAATTACTGAAGGCACTGTGAAATTTCCAAAATGTAATTACACAGCCCACGTCCTCTTCTGAATTCTGGGGCTAGCTCATTTCTACCTTGTTGGTCCAAAATATTTGGTCAATGGTCTAACTAACCAACTACAAATCATTAGATTTTGTTTTGTATAAATTGGTACACTGATTTCTTCTCAGTATAGATCCTAATGGGGTAACTCTATGTGTTCTGAGACTTGATAAAAAATCTACACAGTGCCTAAGCAGCTAGAGAAGCTTGCCATCTATGCTGACTTGCTCTTTCATTTGGACTCTACATGTGACATCCTGGTAGATACCTTTGGCAAGAATGTCTTTCTCTCTTATGCCAATTGATACCCTGGACTATCAAAGAAACTTCTGTATGGATGTATCTACCATAGAATCTTGTATGTTTTTAGCATATGCCTGAGATACCTTGTTAGATGAGAAGTTTTAATTCTACATCTTACCTTTCTGAGTTAAGTACTAGTGAACATAGTGCATATTACATATAGCACTCAGCCAATTTTGCAACTTTGAAAATGTGGTTTGTTGTAGAATTGTCCATGAAAGCCAGGCTATTCTAGTAAATGTCTGAGGTCATA
Source organism: Bettongia penicillata ogilbyi (assembly GCA_023548195.1). Classification (NCBI taxonomy): domain Eukaryota; kingdom Metazoa; phylum Chordata; class Mammalia; order Diprotodontia; family Potoroidae; genus Bettongia; species Bettongia penicillata. The sequence continues at coordinate 713,864 of JAJHZJ010000280.1, forward strand.
TTTTAACTAAGTAAACTTCATCTTCCTGACTCCAGGCCTAACTACATATCTACAAACCTTAGTGTTTGTAGATAATCCAAAAATAGTTTAATTCTTAATACCCTTTCCACCTTTTCTTCACTCCCACAATTAATCGCTGTGAAAGTAGAAAGGGAGTACACAGATCTGAAGATTACTTTACATTTTTGTGTTTTGCAGATTTTTTCAACCAGAGCATTCATTACCTAGTAGAAAACCTGCTAGTGATAAGACTCATTGTCCCTAACTTGTCTGTTCCTCAGACAGACAGTATTGTACCAGTATTGGTATAGAGATACTCAAAGCCTTTCTATCTTAGCAAAACCTTACAGAACCAGTGCTTTTCTGGCAAAGCTTTCAGGAAACAAAGGTGGTCTCTATACCATAATATGGTATTGAAGAAGGACTTTGATGAGGAATACGAACATACTATAGAAATATAAATACTGAACTATTACTTTAGAATGACATAAGATCAAATGAAGTACTCTTGATTTGTGGGTTGATGACTATGCCATGACAACACATTTTAGTTCAGCCAAGATCATTGAGAGGTTGACTATAAAAGGTGAAGAATCAGGAATGAATAATATGGGACCACAATCTTATTTGACTTAGAATGTAAATCTAGAAAGGACCGTAGAGTTCATCTAACCCAACCTCCTCACTTTCTTGATTAGGAAACTGAAGTCCATCTGGGTTAAGTCACTTGCCTAAGATAACACTAGCAAGCACCAAAAAAGGATTAAAACTTGGAACCTGTGCCTATATCTCCAAGTTCACTGTTCTTTGATAACTTCAGTGCTCTCTCTACTATATCATGCTGTCATTTTATTCCAGAAATTTCAGAAATCACCAATACAACCAATCAATGTGATGAAGTGGGAAATAAAATCATTCCATATCATGGGCTTTTCAAGGGAAGTTATACCATACACACCAACCACTACTCCCACTACCACCACCACCACCACACACACACACACACACACACACACACACAGTGTCAACACCTCTGCAACTCATGGTATTAGGCACTGAAAGACTTAAGTGATTTGGTCAAAAGTATGTCAAAAGAAAGACTTGAGCCCAAGTCTTCCTGACTTCAAACTCCCTATCTTGCTTTTACCACCACTCTTGTCCCTCACCTTCCTTCTCTCTCTCTCTCTGTCTCTCTCTGTCTCTTCTCCTCCTCTCCTCTTTCATTTCTCTCTCCTCCTCCCACTTTCTCTTCTCTCTCCTCCTATATTCCTCTCTCCCTCCACCTTTTCCTCTAGCCTTCTCCTTATTCTTTCTCTTCCTCTCTCCCCTTCTTCCTTTTCCTCCAGATATATATATATATATATATATATATATATATATATATATATATATATATATATATATATATATATATTTAGTTTGAATCCTTATTATGTAACTTGACCAAATCACTTCACCTAGACAGGTTAACTCAGCTTCTTTATCTGTAAAAAGTGAGTAGGCTTATCTCTAAAGGTCCTCCCAATTTGAAATCCTTCAAATCTATTTTCCAACATTTTCTATTTACCTTACTTGCTTCACTTCTTTACGTATTGTCTTGGAGAGTGTAAATGTCTTCTTTGTTATTTTCTTGATGGCCACAATTTTTCCATCACTGAAATGAGGTACAAAAAAAAGTAATTTAGACCTTGATTATATGAGAACAATACCATTCTCACTTTTTCAGGAGGACCATCCTAGGGGATAATATGTAGAGGTGCAGTCCTAAAAGAGGAACCAATTTGGTCTCCCAAGTATTTTGAGTAAGTGATCTGTGGAAGATGCTCTTCAGTTGTCTGGAGAAGTCTGAAAGGGAAGGTTATAAGTTGCCATAGTTTTTTACTTGCAGTAGAAAGCAATATTATCCAGCATATATACTAAGTCCTGAGTGTTCATTTAAGTCTTTTACAAAAACAGAGTAAAAAAAGAAAGACCACTGGAGATAGAGAGACATAAAGTAGGAACTGTAATGAATAAAGTTGCAGCAGTGGGGAAAGAAGGAGGAGTCAGGAAAGAAATATTACTTACAAAATATTTTGCATCATAATCTTCATATGTCTAGACACTGTGACTAGCTAGATGATCTCTCCATATTACTTCTTCTTCCCCTGGTTCTATTTTGCATTTACTAATTCTCCAAAGATCGTAGATTTTGAGTTGGAAGGAATATTAACAGCCATTGAGTGCAACCATACACACAGAGAGGTGGGACATTTTCCAGATGAGGAAACAGTGGTACATGAAAATTAAGTGACTTACCCAGTTGCATACAACTACTAAATGTCTGAGGCAGAATTTGTGCCTTCTATTGTTGGGTTCTTAAGTTCTCTGCTACAGCACAATTTTTAGTGATTCAAGTGTAATCCATACTGAGCCTGAAGACTAACTGTTCACATAAAATGAAGAAACTAAGACTGTTCTCATCTCTCACTTCTTAAAATAAAATTTCTTCCCTGAAGGAATATGTGGTGTAGGATTTAAAGAATTCCCCTACCACCTCTAGGTCTCCTTCTTTTTGAGGTAGAACTTGTAACTCATAGCCTTCAGTGATATAAATAGTTCCACTAAATTGCTTAAGAGATATTCTTAAGGGAACTTAATTAGAGAGAAAATAGAGCATTTTGTGGCTCCTGAAGGGCAGCTAGTTGGCATAGTGAATACAGTGCTGGGCTTGGAATTAGGAAACTTCATCTTTCTGAGTTCAAATCTGGCCTCAGACACTTACTAGTAATATGACCCTGGTCAAGTCACTTAACCCTGTTTGCCTCAGTTCCTCATCTGTAAAATGAGCTAGAGAAGGAAATGGCAAACTATTTCTGCTAAGAAAACCCCAAATGGGGTCACAAAGATTTGGACACAATTGGGACAAGTCAACAAGAACAAAAAGTGTGTGAGTCAGGATTAGAACTTAAGATCTTAACTTGAAGCCATGTTCTATCTTGAAGCAATGTTCTGTCTACTATACCACTCAGCTTCCCAATGCCAATGGCATGTATTTTTCACACTTTTTATCCAAAAGGAACGATTTGGGACATTGGGGGAAAGGATTGATCAGGAAATGATGGAAACAAGTGATAACCAAATAGATAAATGCATTTGGGAAAAAGACTGAAATGGGACTGGAAGCCAACTCCCTTCCCAAATCCTCAAATAATTCTGTTAGAAGTAGAACCATCTAGTCCAATTAATTTATTCAGAGAAAAGGAAATAGAAATTTAAGAGAAAGGAAATCACTTGCCCAAGGTCACAAAGAAAGGACTTTGTCCAATTTTCCCATGCTAAAGAGAAAGAAACCAACCCAAATTTAGTGTTGGAACAGGGACTAAAGATCTAATTCACCAGCAAGTGATGTTTCAGTCAAGATCTTGCAGTTTGGCCTTACTTCAAGGGCATCAAACCTCTCAGAATAGTGGTCCTGAACTCAGGATTCAGGACATGCATCTGAGCAAAGAAGGTGAAGGAAGGATGGGCGTTAGGGGGGAGTTCAGTACAGTTTTGTCAGGCAGACTCTGACTACAACTTCACCTAACCTCTGCATTCCATCTGTTTTTTTTTTAAAGTTCAAGAAATCTGATAAAGTAAATCTTGTAGGGAAAGGAAGCCCCTGTGATGAGAGAAGTAGAAGAATTCAAAGGAAAGAATGACCCCTCCAATCAGGAACAAGGCTATATACAATCCTCGACTTTACTCTGCCTGAAATGCTACCTTCCTCTTTGAAGAAAGCTCTGAGAGACAATCTCTGAAAAGTCACTTGCATTGACAATGAAAGGACCAGACCAGGGCTGGAGGCTAGACCTCAAATCCATCATCTGGGCCCACCACTTTCCAAGACCACCATTGTGAGATGAACCTTGAAAGATATGGATCCAGAGCTGCACTCATATTGCTTCCCAAAAGCTCCCTCTGACCCTCCAATGAGCAAACAGCTCTGCAGTGTTTGGGCAAGTATATAGAATACTGGGGGAGGATACAAGGGAGAGAGTAATACAAATGCTACTGTCTGTGAATTTTCTGAGAAATGGAATCTTCCAAACTGTTATATTATGCTAAGCTTTGGATATACAAAGACAAAAGTGCCCTCAAGGAGCTCATAATCTACGTGGAGATACAACATGAAAATAGTTAAGTGAATAAAAGGAGAGACACAACACTAATAAACAAGAGAAGCAGGAAGAGCTTCCAACAGGAGGTGGAATATGAGCTATTTATTTATCGGATACTCTTGGTCAAAGGAGATGATGAAAATTCCTTTCAATTCAACAGATAGTTCTTCAGTACCTATCATTTACTATGTGATGAGGATACAAAAATAAAAAGAAGCAGTCCTTTGCCCTCAAGGAGCCTACATTCATTTGCAAGAACATAATCATTAAATATAAAATATGTCCAAAACAGTTTCTATTGGGAGGAGACACATCTAACATGAAGGGCAGCTTGTTAACAATGGAATGGTGGTTCCAGAGAATATAATGGAAGGGTAGAGTGGGATGGGGCCACAAACAGAAAGGTGGGACAGACATCAATGGATCTGAAGAATTTGGGAATAGTAGCAAGGAAAGGTCATTTGCTCAGTGAAATTCTAAACCAGACAAAAAAGAATTTGACACTAGTCAATTTTTGCCATTAAAAATGAAATGCAATAAGAACTACACAAAGGAGCTGGACTACTTGGATGACCTCAATTAAGTTTATGAAGATTTTAGGACAAACATGAGAAAAGATTACAGAAAGTCTTAGCTAGAAAGGAGTGAGCTGTCCATCGTTAAGAGTCAGTTTTGCCAAACATCTACTAAATATGTAAGACACATAGTAACTGAACAACTGATCCTGAAAAGAGTCCTTATCACTTGGTCACATCCAAAGAATTATCATGAGATGAAATTTTTTCTTGGATTTTGTTATTAGTAGTGGATATCTATGAAAAATTATGTCATTATTACAAAGCCCCAGAAAATGTCATCCACAGATATCTCAGATAAACTAATCATAGACAAGGTTGATGAATGGATAAAAAAATTGTGATATATGAATGGAATGGAAATACCATGTATGAAAATTTGAACATAAAAATTATGACTAGGAATATGAATCAGAGGGCACTAGGAAGATATATAAACTGATACATAGTGAAGTGAACAGAAATAGGAAAACAATTTATACAATTTCCATAGTAATGTAAAGGAAAACAATTTTGAAAGACCCTTGTAATTCAGTGACCAGTCATGACTTTAGAAGACTGATGACGAAGCATGTTTCCCACCTCCTAGCAGAGAGGTAAGGAACTAGAGGTGAAGAAGGAAACATACAGAGAAGCCAATATTTGGATGTTTTTGCTTAGTTATACATGTTGATTAAAAGAGAGAGTTTCTACTGAGGTTGGGGGAAGGGATAGTTGGTAAGTAGTGACAGATGTGAAAAAGGAGCAAAAGAAAGAAAAGAATATTAATGCAGCATTTTAAAAATCCATAGAAGAAATAAGAAGGAAATTCAGAAAGGGATATAGACAAAATAAAGCAGTTTTATTGCTAGTGGGTTAAATTCAATATATACTTTAAGAAACAACATCCATCACAGAAATCAACTATCAAGTATAATCTATTCCATTTTGTATATCAAAATATTCATGTTTATTAAACTGATAAGAAAAATCATTTTTAAAAGAAAATAATCACAACAATCAGAACAGGGTTACTCCACAAGGAAATTTCAAAAATGACATTCTGGGCAAAAAGAGGTGTACAGTCTTCACTATCTGGTATCACCAGAGATAGTGGAATCAGAACTATGCACATGTTTTTGAGGACCTAATTAACTGTCTCATGCTTTTGGTAATCTATCTAAGCAAGTCTTTTGTGTTCCACATATATGCCAAACTTATTGACCTGATAATAGTCTATTGCCAAGAAAGTGTTGGTTGTCAAGAGTTTATTGCATTTAGCACTAAGTAACTCACTGACAATGAACACCATTATTTTTTTCAGGAGTTTGAATTTTGGGAGATGAAGTGAGCCATCACTGAAAAAATTCAAGATTGTGCATATGGAACATATTTTTAAGTATGGATGAAAAACGGCCCATTGAACTATATTCCAACAACTGCCATGTTGAATGAAAGCAGTGGAAGTATAACTATCCTTGTCAACTCTGAGTTCAGTTTAGAGTATAGGCTAGGTAGAAACAATGTGAATGCATAAATTCCATCCTATGGACCTTGTGTATCAGAGACCATGATGATTCTCTTTGAGAGGATGAAGGAAATCTCACTCAAAGTGAAAAAGTCCTTTAATAAAATTTAGGAGCCTATCCCTAGGGAAAAGCTTTAGAAAGTATGCTAAAAGTGGAAGCAAAATACACAGCTCCAAGACAGTTCTCCATGCTGAATTTGAATAGACATGAATAGCAATGAGATCAGGTGAAGAATAATAACCTAAGAGTTCTTTTGCTAGTCAAAAGTAAGGTATTTAGTTGTTAAAGATTGGATCTGGCTCACTGGTGTATCTAAAATATTCTCATGAAAATGGAAGAATTTGGAACATATCAATAGTTGCATTTTGTATAAACATTATATATAGATGAAGTTTTGGGCCCAGAATCAAATAAATGGAGGAGAGTGAGATGAATTTTATTTCAGAACCTGGTTTACAATTTCAATGATTCTAATCTAGGTTCCTCTCTACAAGAAAAACTGACTCAAAGGGCATGGGTGAAAGAGGCATGGGTGATTCAAGTAGGCTATGGCATATTACCAATGATGGTTAGCATGCAAGATTTAGCATAGAATATATAACGATGGGCATGTATAATCAGAAAAGAAGGTGTCAGTTGTTTAATGAAAGCAAGAGGCAAAAGATTAACATTAATAAAGCATTAACATTTCAGCAACAGGCCTAAAGTACAAAAAGACTAGAAGACCTCTAGACAGTTGGACATATCTACTAAGGAGGATTTATGGGAGAATATAGGAAAGAATCAGAGAGAATTAGAAAATGTAGAGAGTTTATAATATGCACTGGTGGAGGGGATGACATAATAATGAAAGTAAATATCTATCAAAGTACATTCAATCAGACAACAACATTTTATCTATCACCTACTATGTCAACTAATTGCTAGGTGCCGGGGATACAAAAGCAAAAATAATATCTGCCCGTAAGGAAGTTGTATTGTATCAGTGGAACACATTGCAAAATAAGAAGTTATTCCTTCAGTAAAATACAGAATTAATTAAGCCTTGTAATGAACAACTAGGAAAGTCCACTATAAAAACTTTAGGATACTTAGTATGATTCCTTGATACTTCTACTCTTACTTTTTGCTTGCTTCCAGTATTTTTTTTTCTTTTTCTTTTTCTTTTTCTTCCTTCCTTCCTTCCTTCCTTCCTTCCTTCCTTCCTTCCTTCCTTCCTTCCTTCCTTCCTTCCTTCCTTCCTTCTTCTCTTCTCTCTCTTTCTTCCTTTCTTCCTTTTCTTTTCTTTCTTTTCTTTCTTTCTTTCTTTCTTTCTTTCTTTCTTTCTTTCTTTCTTTCTTTCTTTCTTTCTTTCTTTCTTTCTTTCTTTCCTTCCTTCCTTTCCTTCCTTCCTTCCTTCCTTCCTTCCTTCCTTCCTTCCTTCCTTCCTTCTTTCTTTCTTTCTTTCTTTCTTTCTTTCTTTCTTTCTTTCTTTCTTTCTTTCTTCTTCTTTCTTGTTTTCAACATTCATTTCCACAAAATTTTCAGATCCAAATTTTCTCCCCTTCTCTCCCCTCCCCTCACCCCAAAACACCTTGCATTCTGATTGCTTCTTCCATCAATGTGCTCTCTCTTCTAACACCCCTCCCTTTTCTTATCCTCATCTTCTCCTTTGTCCTGTAGGGAAAGATAACTTTCTATACCTCATTACCTGTATTTCTTGTTTCCCATACACAAAAACAATTTGCAACATTTTTCCCTAAAACTTTGAATTCCAACTTCTCTTCCTTCCTCCCTCCCTACCCATCCACACTGAGAAAGCAAGCAACTCAATAAAGGCTATATATGTATAGTTTTGCAAATGATTTCCATAATAGTCACATTGCGTGAGACTAACTATATTTCCCTCCATCTTATCCTGCCCCCCAATTCTTCTATTTTTTCTTTTGACCTTGTCCCTCTCCAAGAGTGTTTACTTCTAATTGCTCCCTCCTCCCATTTGCCCTCCCTTTCATCATCCCCCCACACTGCATATCCCCTTCTCCTCTACTTTCCTGTAGTGTAAGACAGATTTTTCATAACAAATTGAGTGTGCATGTTATTTCTTCCTTGACCCTAATGTGATAAGAGTAAGTTTCATTTTTTCCCTCTCACCTCCCCCCTTTTCCCCTCTATAGGAAAAGCTTTTTCTTGCTTCTTCTATGAGAGATACTATGCCTCATTCCATTTCTTCCTTTCTCCCCCCAATATATTCCTCTCTCACCCCTTAATTTTATGTTTTTAGATATGATCACTTCCTATTCAACTCACTTGATTTTCAAAATCCTTTTTGAGCTCTTCCATGGCCTGGGACCATTGCGTATTTATTTTGGAGATTTTTGGATGCAGAAGTCTTGACTTTTATGTTTCCCCTGATGGTAAATATTATTCTTCCCCATATGAAAGGATGGGAGAGAATACTTGTTCACAAATAAAATAACCTGCTTTAGTTTCACTTTTTCCTTTTTTGAGCAATTTCCCAACCAGTTACTTGACTTTTGGGTCCTTTATCAAGTAGTGTATGCTCTGGGCACCTGTAATCTCTAAGCTCTTCCAAGGTGGCACAATCACGGGAGAGAAGTTTACTCCCTAGACTGGGACTGGCCAGTGGCTGAGATTAAAATCAGCTATTCAATTCCCCCAAGGGCTTTAGGTGGCAGCAGGGCTGCCACTCAGGGCTGAGGTTCAGATCAGCTGCTCAATTCCCCCAGGGGCTTTAAGCTGAGGCTTCTACAATGGAAACTGACTGCTGCCTTCCACAGCCATCACCACACAGCACCAAGCAGTTGCCTGGAGCCTGGACAAGGGCAGGACACTGCTCCCTTGTCACAGAGGTGAAAAAAACTCTCTCACTGACCTTTGGAGCTGCCTCTGGTGCCTGTGGGTTGAGGCATCTGAGAATCTCCACTGCTGCTGGGGATTCAACCCCTGAGATCTGCTCTGGCCCTGCTCCTCAAAGCTCTGCGTGGTCAAGGCTGGACTGTGCTCCACTCCATGTCCGGTGCAACAGACCTTTCCCATCAGCCTTCCAAGTCACCTTGGGCTGGAAATCTCTTCCAATCCCTCGTTCTGTGGCTTCTGCTGCTCTAGAATTTGTTGACAGTCATTCTTTATAGGTATTTTATGGGCTGTGATGGAAGAGCTGGAGTATGTGCATCTTTCTACTTGGTCATCTTGGATGTTCCCAGTATTTTTTTTCTCTTTAACCAGGATACTCTGAATTTTGACTCTGATGTGCTTGGGAGTTTTCATTTTGGGGTTCCTTTTAGGAGCTGACTAATAGATTTTTTTATTTTCACTTAACCCTCCATTTCTGAAAAATCTGATCAGTTTTCATTTATGATTTCTTGAAATATGGCATCCAAGCATTTTTTATTTGATCATGGTTTTATGGGAATCTGAATGGTTCTTAAATTCTCTTTATCCTGTTTTCAAGGTTAATTGTTTGTGAAAGTAGATACCTTACATTTTCTTCCATTTTAAAAATATTTTGTCCTTATTCTATTTCTTACTATCCCTTGGATTCATTGAGCTCGATTTATCCCATTCTAAGTGTTAAATAATTCACTAAGTTTTCCATCTTATGTTATAAGCTATTAATTCTCTTTATTCTTTCCCCTGCAGTTCTCATTTAACTTATTATCATTGCCTTCATTTATCACGGAAATTTTGCAGTACTTATGGCCAAGTAATTTTTTTCTACAAAGTTTTGTTTATGTTTGTACTATTTTTCCATTTTTCTGGGCTTCTTTTTTGTGCATCTTTTGACCCCTAGTATTTTTTCATTATGTTCTATGTATTCTTTTGTTTACTCATAACTGCAGTCTCAGATCCTGGTTTGGAAGTTAGTGCCAGGAGAAGGTCTTTACCTCTCCTATACTCTTGGATGAAGTGGTTAAGTCTTGTTTGGTAATGACCTCATTTTTCTGAGTCCCTTGCGATGGGTTCCAAATTACTGTTGTGTGTCTATGCCCACAACACTTCTCAAGTTTCAGGTCTTTTGCAGAGTCCTTCCTCTAAACTCTTTGTTCTTATGGGGTCCTTGCATCAACCCAGGAGGACTGTGATCTTCATGTCTCCCTAGAAAGTCCTTATCAGAATTAATTCCATGATAATTATTCTTCTACTGTACACTTTGCCTTGAACTCATTCACTCCTTTCCCCTTTCCTTGCTTTTGTTCAAATTTTCCCCCTAGAACACTCATACTAGTATCTCTCTATTACATCTCTACTCATTCTTTGAACTTCATCTCAAATACTTCAACTTTCCTGATCTCTACCCTTCTCCCAACAAACAGCACTATGTTAGTACCTCTTCTGTGCATTATATTCTAACTTTCATTAGAGCTATGAGAAGTGTTTTCTTGCCCAAGTAAAACAAGTTTATCAAGAATTTTGTTTTTAAAATGAGGAAAGTTAAAAATAACAATTTTTGAAAACTTTAAGTAAATTATTTTAAAGTACTTTAAAAACTAAAGAAGTTGAGAGTATATGTAACTTATGTGTACATTACCTATAAAGATATATGCATAGAAAATACACAAATCAATAAATGGGTAAATAGATGAGACAGAGAGAGTGAGAGAGAGAGAGAGATGAGATGAGATGAGATGAGATGAGATGAGATGAGATGAGATGAGATGAGATGAGACATTCAGTATTATGGGCACAGAATTGGTCTCGGAGTGAAGAAAATTTTCCCTTCAGTCCAGCTGATGACTAATACTTTCTATGTCACCCTTTAATTTCTCTATGTTCTAGCAATTCTTTAAGGTATCTGTGTCCTCATTGGTAAAGGAAGTTACTCACAGGAAGCTCAGCACATGAATGAAAAGCTATACAATTATATTGAAGGAAGAGTTGGGGGGGGGGAGGAGAATGAGAGGATGATTTGTAAATTTAACCACACTGTGTTAAGGAAAAAGCAAAACAAATGAATTTCAGCAATAAGTCACATAAAATAGGTAGCATCACTAAACTCAAACGACTCATTTGCATTTGATTACTAATCAAAAGAACAAGAGGTAGAGAGGAAGACTTGAGAAAATCTTTTTGTAAGCTGGTCAAGGTAAAGCAAAGACACATCTGAAACCGTTGAAATGGTCATTTCTGTTCACCTTATCTTTAATTTTAACCTCAGGTTCAAAGTGAATTTGCAGATGTGTGATGTCTGAAAAATTTGCCAATGGCCATCCATTTGTTTTGTTACCTTTAGTGCCTCTTTTTTTTTTTTTTTTTTTTATTCCAGCTTGTGATTTCATTGGTGTAAGGAGGAAAAAACTCTCTTTTGCTAGGAAGTTCTCTCTCTGTCTCTCTGTCTCTATCTCTGTCTCTGTCTCTCTCTCCCCGCCTTGTGCTCTCTAAAAATTATAATTTTAATATGAGTAGCACAGATAATTACTAGTTATTACCTGCTTGCTTCCAGCAAACAACATGTATGTCTTTGTATTCGGGTCTTTGGTGGATAAGGAACTCCTTAACTCCTTTTTGCTATACACAGGTAGGGAATGTCTGCTACGTTCTCTATACAATCCACATTACATAGCTTTAGAGAGTTGCTCCTACTGAGGGAGGTACTGACAGGTTAAGTGACCTGTTCAGGATTACATAGCTTTATCAGAGGCAAGATGTGAACCCACGTCCTGATTCTAAGGTGGCCTCTTTATCTACTCTACCACAATGCCTCATATTGACTGGAACAACACAACACTGGTTACCTGTGATCCTTTTTTTAAAAATCATGATTATTATATTATGAACTCCTTGAGGGCAGGGACTATTTCCTATTCATTTCTGTATCTGAAGTGCCTAACGCAAGGAGTCATTTAGTACGTTTGTTTCATTGAATTGAAAAAATGTTAAAATAATAATAAAAATAATGTTAACTAAATAATAATAAATACTAAAAATATATTATTTGTATAATTTATAATAATTATCCATGTCATGTCATAATGTCTAATCCATTTGTATAGAAAAATGGAAAAGACAATAAAATATTCTAAGGAGAACAGCTGGGCTCTTCCCTAGTGAGAAGAACAGAGCCTTCTATCCAGGTTCTGTCTGCTGCTAAAAAGAAGTTTAAGTGAGCCTGTGTTAAAAAGCACAAATTGGCAGTATTCTCAACCAGCACAGAGACAACAACAACAAATAGAGAAATCCTACTATATCCCAATCTGGGTGAAGTACTGCTTTTTAGAAACATTGAGAGCAGTTGTGCAAAAGCTGATGGCAGTAGCTGAACCAGTGATGGAATTGCTGGCCACAGGCAGCATGATGCTATCACTCCCCATTTGCCTCCGTGGATCTAAGAGAAAGAAATAAAATAGCAACAGTCATTCCAGATCTAAGCTTAAGAACTGACCAAAAATGGAAATATCATAAGGGAAAATCCCAAATTTTTATCTTGAGAAGAATATTCAATATTCAATTGACTATTCAGTAGTCAATAATCAATTTATTAAGTGCCTACCCTGTGCCAGGCACTTTCCTAAGTACTGAGAATACAAAAAAATATATAATTCCCATCCCTGAGAAGCTTACAATCAAATGGGAGAAGACAACACACAAAAAGAAGCTACTGAACGACAGAACAGTGCGTAGGAGAGATACAAACCATGTGCTCGAGAAATCCCAGCTTACTAGAGGAGAAGATAGTTTTGTTGTTGTTTTTTTGTTTGTTTGTTTGGCACTGTGCAATTTTAAAGTTCATCTGCGATGCTTAAGGTGTCTAAAGAGTGTACTCATGGAAAACTATACAATGGATTATTTATAAAGAAAAGCCAAAACTGATCATTCTGCCTTAAGAAAAAGTAAGAGCAGCTCTTAACACTATGACAACAACGGCAACACCTAATATTTTATGAAGATCTTTGAGGTTTGCAAAATACTCTTGTGAAACAGGCACTGTTGTTACTGTCATTTCTGTTTTGCAGATAAGGAAAATGAGGTTGAGAGAAACTAAACAACTTGCCCAGGATTACACATGGTTAGTAAGTGTCTGATGTAGGGTTTCAGTTTAGGTCTTCCCGAGTCAAAGTCCAGAACTTTATTCATTATACTACATAGCTGACTCATCTGTTTCCTAAAGCCATTATTGAAATGCACACACACACACACACAGACACACACACACACACACACATATGTATTCCCTCCAACTATCCTAATGCTGAGAAAGGTCTCATGAGTTACAAATAGCATCTTTCCATGTAGGAATTTAAACAGTTCAACTTTAATAAGGCTTTTTCATGCTTCCTTGATTGCTGTATTTGAAAGTCAAATTTTCTATTCAGCTCTGGTCTTTTCAACAAGAAGGCTTGGAAGTCTTCTATTTCGTTGAAGTTCCATTTTTATCCTGACTCAGCTTGGCTGGGTAAGTGATTCTTTGTTTTAATACTAACTCCTTTGACCTCTGGAATATCATATTCCTAGCCCATCAGTCTCTTGCACAAGAAGTTGCTAAGTCCTGTGTTATCCTGATCTTGTTTCCACAATACTTGAATTGTTTTTTTCTGGCTGCCTGTAATATTTTCACCTTGACCTGGGAACTCTGGAATTTGCCAACAATACTCCTAGCACTTTTCCTTTTGGGGTCTCTTTAAGGAGGTAATCAAGGGATTCTTTTCATTTCTATTTTACCCTCTGTTTCTAGAATATCAGGACAATTGTCCTAGATAATTTCTTAGGAGATGACGTCTAGGCTCCTTTTTTATCATGACTTTTAGGAAGCCCAGTGATGTAAAAATTATTTCTCCTGGATCCATTTTCCACAATACTTACTTTTCCAATGAGATACTTCACATTGTCTCCAACTTTTTCATTCTTCTTGTTTTATTTTATAATTTCTTAATTTCTCGCGAAATCATTAGCTTCCATTTGCTCTGTTATAATTTTTATTTTTTATTTTTTTAAATTTATTTATTTATTTAACTTTTTACATTCACTTTCACAAAATTTTGGGTTCCAAATTTTCTCCCCATTTATCCCCTCACCCCACCCCAATACACCAAGCATTCTAATTTTCCCTATCACCAATCTGCCCTCTCTTCTATCATCCCTCCCTTCTCTTGTCCCCATCTTCTCTTTTGTCCTGTAGGGCCAGATGACTTTCTATTCTCCATTAATTGTATTTCTTATTTCCTAGTAGCAAGAACAATACTCAACAGTTGTTCCTAAAACTTTGAGTTCCGAATTCTCCCCATCCCTCCCTCCCCACCCATTCCCTTTGGGAAGGCAGGAAATTCAATATAGGCCATATCTGTGTAGTTTTGCAAATGACTTCCATAATAGTCATGTTGTGTAAGACTAACTGTATTTCCCTCCATCCTATCCTGACCCCCATTGTTTCTATTCTGTCTTTTGATCCTGTCCCTCCCCCAGTGTTGACTTCAAATTGCTCCCTTCTCCCATTGCCCTCCCTTCTATCATCCCTCCCTCCCTGCTTATCTCTTTCTCCCCCACTTTCCTGTATTGTAAGATAGGTTTTCATACCAAAATGAGTGTGCATTTTACTCCTTCCTTTAGTTGAATGTGATGAGGGTAAACTTCATGTTTTTTTCTCAGCTCTCCTCTTTTCCCCTCCACTATAAAGTCTCCTGCTTGCCTCTTGAATGAGTTATAATTAACCCCATTCCATTTCACCCTCTCTCCTCCCACTACATTTCTCTCTCACTATTTACCTTAATTTTTTTTAAGATATGGTCCCATCCTATTCAATTCACTCTGTGCTCTCTGTCTCTGTGTGTGCGTGCTTGTGTGTATGTGTGTGTGCATGCACGCATGTAGATGTGTGTGTGTGTGTATATGTGTGTGTAGTCCCACCAACTACCCAGATACTGAAAGGTTTCAAGAGTTACAAATATTGTCTTTCCATGTAGGAATGTAAACAGTTCACCTTTGGTAAGTCCCTTATGACCTCTCCTTGCTGTTTACTTTTTCATGCTTCTTATTCTTGTGTTTGAAACTAAAGTTTTCTTTTCAGCTCTAGTCTTTTCATCAACAATGCTTGAAAGTCCTCGATTTCATTGAAAGATCATATTTTCCCCTGAAGTATTATACTCAGGTTTGCTGGGTAGGTGATTCTTGGTTTGAGTCCTAGTTCCTTTGACTTCTGGAATATCCTATTCCACTCCCTTCGATCCCTTAATGTAGAAGCTGCTAGATCTTGTGTTATCCTGATTTTATTTCCACAATACTGGAATTGTTTCTTTCTAGCTGCTTGCAAGATTTTCTCCTTGACCTGGGAACTCTGAAATTTGGCCACAATGTTCCTAGAAGTTTCCCTTTTTGGATCTCTTTCAGGCGGTGATTGATGGATTCCTTCAATACTTATTTTGCCTTCTGGTTCTAGAATCTCAGGGCAGTTTTCCTTGATAATTTCATGAAAGAGGATGTCTAGGCTCTTTTTTTGATCATGGCTTTCAGGTAGTCCCATAATTTTTAATTGTCTCTCCTGGATCTATTTTCCAGGTCAGTTGTTTTTCCAATGAGATATTTCACATTATCTTCCAATTTTTCATTCTTTTGGTTTTGTTTGGTGATTTCTTGGTTTCTCAGAAAGTCATTAGACTCCATCTGTTCCATTCTAATCTTGAGAAAACTATTTTCTTCAGTGAGCTTTAGAACCTCTTTTTCCATTTGGCTAATTCTGCTTTTGAAAGCATTCTTCTCCTCATTGACTTTTTGAACCTCTTTTGCCAATGAGGTAGCCTATTTTTCAGGGTGTTATTTTCTTCAGCATTTCTTGGGTCTCCTTTATCAAGGTATTGACCCATTTTTCATGCTTTTCTTTCATCTCTCTCATTTCTCTTCCCAGTTTTTCCTCCACCTGTCTAACTTGATTTTCAAAATCCTTTTTGAGCTCTTCCATGGCCTGAGCCCACTAGACATCCACCTAGGATGTCTGGGATAGAGAGGCCCTGACCTCCACGTCTTTCTCTGATGGCAAGCATTGTACTTCATCATCAGAAATGAAAGGAGGAAGGAACATCTCTTCCCCAATAAAGTAGCTCTCTATGGTCTTATTTTGCTTCCTTTTTCTGGGCATTTTCCCAGCCAGTTACTTGACTTCTGAGATTCCTCTCCACCCCTGCCTATATCCGCCCAGCTAGTGCTTGGGGTCTGAGATTCAAATGCTGCTTGCCAGTCTCAGGGCTATCTGTGGCGGGAGCGTCTACTATTCAATGTGAGCTTAAGTTCTGGTGCTGGGGTGGGGGCAGGGTTGCCTCTCAGGCTCAGTTCTCTCAGGGGCTTTATGCAGAGACCTTCGGTAATGGAGCTCCTGTCTGTTCGGGGAGTGCCGGCCACCACTGCCTCTGCTGCTCCCTCTGCTGCTGCTTCTCAAGGGTGCCTGAGTCACGGAGACACCCCACTCCCCTCTCGGCCAGCCTAGACATCTCTCTCACTGACCTGTAGCGCATGTGGGCAGAGGGAACTTCCTGGCCACCGGAGATTCCATCCCTGAAGCCTGCTCGGGTCTGCTCCTCTGGGGCCGCGGCCAGGGCAGCACAGGGGTGGGCTCCGCTTTCTGGGGTGTGACGCACCCCTGGGGACAGCTCTCCCAGGCTCTCTGGAATGGAAATCTCTTCCACTGTGTTTCTGTGCGCCTTGCAGTGATCCAGAATTTGTGCGAAGTTCTTCTTACAGGAAATTTATAGGCTGTGGATTCGTAGCTAGCATACGTGAGTTTTTCTACTCCGCCATCTTGGCTCCTCCCCTCTGTTATAATTTTTAAAGATTATTTTCATCAGTGAGCTTTTGGACCTATTTTTCTATTTGGCTCATTCTACTTTTTAAGGCATTCTTCTCTCCACTGGCTTTTTGTATTGCTTTTGCCATTTAGGTTAGTCTAATTGTAAAGATGTTATTTTCTTCAGCATTTTAGCATTTCTTCATCATTTATCAACTTGCTGACTTGTTTTTAATGATTTTCTTCCATCACTGTTATTTCTTTTCCCATTTTCCTCTCTACCTCCCTTACTTGATTTTCAAAATCCTTTTTGAGCCTTTCCATGGCCTAAGATCAATTCATTTTTCTTAGAGACTTAGGATGCAGGAGCTTTGGCTTTATTGTCTTCTTCTTGCTGTATGTTTTGATCTTCATTATCATCAATGAAATAAGAAAACACCTCTTCACTGAGGGAGTAAGAATTTATAGTCTGTTTCTTTTCCACCTGTTGCTCATTTCTCCAGTCAATTACTTCACTTTTCAGGTTTGTTAAGTGGAAGGTTCCAGAAGTAGCCTCTGCTTCAGCAGTGCTGTAAACACCCTGGGTTTGGGGCAGGGACTGGGACTGATGTTGATGCTGCACCATGCTCACCTCTCAGCCAGGTGAGAGACACTTCCCACTGCTTTTAAAGTTATCATTAGCATTTGTGGGTTGAGAAGTCTGGAATCAACAGCTGCTGCCAGCGATTTTAATCCCATAAAGCCTGCTTCTGTTCAGTTCATAAGTGTGGTGCATGCTGAACTGGCTCCACTCCCAGCCTGGTAAAATATATCCTTCCCACTGATCTTCCAGATTGTCTTGGGCTGGAAATCTGCTTCAGTCTCTCATTTTGTTGCCTCTGCTACTCTTGAATTTGTTTATACTCATTTTCAACAGGTTTTTTGAGGAGTTTAGGGGGAGAGCTGTAGCAGGTAACTATTGTGCTGTCTTGGTTCCAAAGCCCTATACTACTATTTACTAGTCAACAAATAGTATAGAGTTGTACTTTGAAAATATCAGACTTTGCCCATAAAGTCCCCAGTCTATACCTGAGATCCTGGAATAGCCAATATTCAATACCCCAAGAAAGCAGAAATAGGACCAGCCCAGATCTTTTCTCCACATGAGCTGCAAAGTACAGTCTTTAGATCAAGTCAGAAGTTTGGAAATAAGTTGGAACAACAGAGAAAAAAAACAATCCCATCATAATCAGCTATTATGATAGCAGAGACACTCAAGACACAAATGCAAAACAAGAAATTACTACAAATCATCAGTAAGCAATGTCTAAGAGAAAGACACAGATAGGGCACAAAATCAACTAAAATTCCTGGAAAAGATAGAGTATTTTAGAGGTAAAACTATTTTTTATAAATATAACAAACCTGCTTAAGGAAAAATGAAAAAGAAATAAGAACAAAGAAAGAAAGAATTAGAATGGGAGTGAATAACTTGATACAAAATCTTGCTCACGCAGCAAATTCCCTGAAAGGTGAGGTGGACAAATAGAAGCCTATGACTTCATGAGGCAACAAGAAATATGAAAACAAAGTCAAAGGTTGAAATGATGTGAGAAAATGTAAGGCATCTCACAGCAAAACCAACTAAACTGGAAGAACTTAAGATTCACTGAACTATCTGAACTCCACAGCCAAAAAGGAGAGCCTAGACATCATATTTCGAGCAACCTTAAAAGAAATCCACCCAGATCTCTCTGAACCAGAAAGTAAAGTGGAAATAAAAAAAATATACTGTTAATCTCCTAAAAGAAACCTCAAAATGAAAACTCCCTGTAACATGACAGACAAAACCCAGACCTTCTAAAGTCAAAGAAAAGATACTTCAAGAGGTCAGAAGGAAAGAATTCAGGAGGAGCCAAAGTCAGTATCACAAACAATTTAGAAACCACCACTATAAAGTATCAGACAACTTGGAATATGGTATTCCAGAAAACAAAGAATGTGAAATTACTACCAAAAATAACTTACCCAACAAAACTAAGTAGAATGCTACATGTGGAAAAAGAAATCTTTAATGAATTAGAGGATTTCTGAGCATTCCTGACAAAAAATACAGAGCTGTCTAAAAACTCTGCAACTTGAACAACAAACTAAAGAGAAGCATTAAAAAATGAATAAAATATAAAACCATGAAATATAAATAAACGATGATAAAGGACTAAACAAGGATACACTGCTGACATCCAAACACTTAGAGATGTTACATGTGTGCCCTTTGAATTCTATTATCATCAGCTTTCAAAGAGGGAGTTCAATTAAACAAGGCCAGGCATGGCTCTGTTATATCTTGATGAGATGAAAGAAAGAATGGAAAAAGAGGAGAAAAGGAATACGCTGGCAGAGAGGAGGGAGACAAAAGGGGAAAGAAGATTAGGGGAAATCACCTCACATAACCAGGCTGCACAAGCAGATAGCCATACAAAAAGGAGGAGGTGTGAGGAGGACTTAATATGTCTTACCTGAACTGGTCAAAATAAGGAAGAATACAGAAAAGGGGGGAGAGACAGGGGGGCAGAGAGAAAGTGAGAGCTGGATACAAAAATTCATTTCACTCAATAGGGAAAAAGGAGAGAAAAAGGAGAAGGGGGAAGGAAAATTAGAGGAAGGGTAAATTAAGTTATCAATTAGTTTCAAGCAAAACAAACTCTGAAGATATGTAAAATATCTATAGCTCATTTATTTTTCATTTATTTTATTTTTAATTTGTGGAATAAGACAAGTATTTCCATAACATAATACAATAAAAAAAGATGAATGCGTCTGAAACTGCAAATCTACTATGCTCAACTTGTTATGCCTTTCAAATTCACAACAAAGTTATCACTTACATTTGTTCTTTTTTTTTTCTTCCCAACCCCACCCCATCCTGCTCTAGAGATGGCTACCATTAGACAGTATCCATAAGTTACAGAATAGTTGATACATATCTGTACATAAATGTGAAGGAATGCTATTGTGCTGAAATCTTATCAGTGTAATGACCAGCTAGGATTCCACAGGACTAAAGATGAAACATGGTACCTACCTTCTGATAGAAATGTGAAAGACTCAGAATGCAGAATGAAACATTTTTTCTTAAACATGGCCAATGTGAAATTTTGTTTTGATTGACTATACATGTTTTAATGAGTTTTATCTTTCTTATTTTCTCACAATCAAAGATTGGGGACAGAGGGAGAGGAAGGAAGAAGATCTTGGCTAATTAAATCAAACTGTGTGTGTGGTCATGGTTGTGTGTGCTTTGATAGGTAATATAAATAAAAGGAAAAATCAAAAGACCCTTGCCCTCAAGTAGCTTATATCTATTGGGCAAAAATGTGCATTTAAAATCATATAGAGAATATAAGCCAAATCAATATATGACAGTTCTAGGGGATGGGCATTAGGAACTGGAAGGATCAAGAAAGCCTTCATAAAGTGATACTTCAGTTCAGTCTTACAGGACACTAGGGATTCTAAGAGGTTGAGTACAGAGGGAGGTGCCTATCCAGGCATGGCGGATAGGAAGTGCAAAGGCAGGGATACGGGAGAGAGAGTGTTGTATGTACAGAACAGTAAGGAAGCCAACTTGCTGACACCATAGAATGTGTTCAAAGGATTAAGTTGTTATAAATTTGAAAGGTAGGAAGTGGTCAGGTTGAAAAGATATCTAAATGCCAGGCAGAAGAGTTTGTACATGATCCTAGAGGTAAAAGGAAAATACTGTTTTGAGTTGGAGAGTACCATGGTCAGACCTCTGCTTTAGAAAAATCATTTCAGCAATTCTGTGAAAGATGGTTTGGAGAGGAGAAAGACTTGAAGCAGGAATATCAATTAGGAAGATATTGCAATTGCCCAGGGCAGAGGAGATAAATACTAAACTAGAGTGGTAGGTATAGGAATGGAGGAAAGAAGAAAGATGCAAGAAATTGTTTGAAGGTAGAAACTACAAAATATGGCAATTGATTGGATATGTAGTTAATGAGAATGAGGACTCAAAGATAGATAACAAGGTAGCAAAGCTGAGTGACTGGGAGGATGGTAGTGCCTTCAACAGAAATAAGGATGTTTGGAAAACTGTTGGATTTGGGGAGAAAGATAATGAATTCTGTTTTTGACATGTTGAGTTTGAGAGACCTATGAAATATCCGGTTCAAAATATATAATAGGCAATTAATGATGTAAGACTGGAGCTCAGGAGAGAGAATGGTGCTAGATAAAGTGATCTGAGAGTCATCCATATGGAGATAACAATTAAAACCATGGGAGCTGATGAGGTCACCAAGTGAGAGAGGAGAGAGAGAGAGAGAGAGAGAGAGAGAGAGAGAGAGAGAGAGAGAGAGAGAGAGAAGTTTCTAGATTGAAAAAAAGCAAAAAAATCTGTCTGATTTACAGTACTTCTCTGACAACTCTGCTCTAGGCTTGACTCTCTTCTCCAGTCTAATACACTGTCCCTGCCTTTTCTGGAAACTTCCATGCTTCAAGCTAAAAACTCATCAGCCAATCAGATCCACTTGAATGAGGACCTATCTCTCATCTGTAAAATTTGTGAATTAATCAACAAGCACTTAGTGAGCATCTATTTTGTGCCAGACTCCATCATCGAATTCGTCTTATGTGGATGAGAACGACCTAAGTATTCCATTGATTGACTAGGAGTTGTGTGAAGAGCTTAATAAAACCTAAGTAAGCCAAATTTGATGCCAGTTTCTTCCAGGAAATTTGCTCCTCTTTCAGCCATCTAGAGACATCTAGAGTCTAGTGCTTTTCATGGTTGTTTCCTTGTATGACCTTGCCCCCTCCTACTCCCATTCCTAGTATATTAAGTTAGGCTCTGAGGTAGCTAGATGGTGGGATAGATAGAGCACTGGGCCCAGAGTCAAGAAGATCCAAGTTCAAATTTGGCCACATATTTCACTAGTTTGGTGACCCTGGGAAAGTTATTTAACTTCTGACTTTCTCAATTTACTCATCTGTAAACTAGAGATAATAATAGCATTTACCTCAGAATGTTGTTGTGAATCTAAAATGAGATAATATTTGTAAAGCACCTGGCATGTTGCAGCTATAGTAGGCACTTAATAAATATTGATTCCCTTCCTCTTTTCCTTTATGGGAGTTAAGACTCTGATCATAAAGGTTTAAGTGCTTTACAAAATATTGGCCTACCTAAATCTTTTGTGAAATCTGAAACCCATTCTGAGTTCCAAAAGAGTTGTTTCAAATATATGATCATTTAATTAAAAAAAAAATTATTAAGCATCTCCTATGTGGCAAACATTGTTTTAGGAATTGGGGACAAAAATAAAAATACTCTCTGCCCTCAAGGGACTTACATGGGGGAGGGGTGGGGAATGGGCATTTATATAGATAAGTAAACAAGAAATCTATCCAAAGTAAATACAAAGTACTTTTGGGGAGAAATAGAACACTAATATTTGTGAGGATCAGGGCAGGCCTCATTTAAAGTGTTTAATGAGTTAGTTATAGTATCAGTCAAATGGTAGTGCCTCAGACTATCAGCATTATCACATTTCAAAGAAGGACTAAAATATCTTACATAGCCCTACATTAGTGGAATAAAGTCTTATTTCTATTAATTCAGAAGTTGATATTAGGCAAGGAAAAAAGACATGATCTTTTCAGCCAGACCCTGTGAATGAAAAACTTAAAATACTTCTATCTCCTTCAGCACTATGGTCATAGTTGACAGTGGGGACCATGCTGGCATAGCTCCCAGAACACTATATGACAGGCAACACAAAGAAACCTTGGCTTAATTGGTATTCATCAATCAGGGCTGGCTCTACCCTCTTTGAGGGAGAGAGGGTGTAGGGGTGACACAAAAGCCTTAAATCCACGAGCCAGTTGAGAAGGCCATTCAACTAGAAGGAAAGGGACTCAAACAGTATCACAATAAATGTCAAGAGTGATGAGATCTGTGCTACTTTGTCATTATTTCACCACAATACTTTAATTAATAGATATCATCAGGTTTCGCTAGAACCAGCTCATCCTGGCTCTTCCAAATGGTCCATCTGCAGGAACAAATATGATCTTATTAGTGGAAATGACATCAAAGTGGAAGCATTAAAATTCACTTCGCTGCTCCACACTAAGGAATGTAGACTATTTCTATTTGACTTGCAGCTGAAATCTTCCATGTTTGGTACCTTCCCCATTTTAATGTTAGCTACTTGAGAGATGGAGTTGTCTTTTTTCTATTTTTATCTTTAGAGCTTAGCACAGTGCTTTGCATAAAGTAAGTGCTTAAAATTCATTCATTCATATCATATCCTTGTCCTCTCCTGTCTGATAAAGTCCTTCCCTTCCAGGTTCAACTCAGAGGCCATCTCTTCAATAAAGCATTCTCTCTTCCCCTTTCTCCCAGGAGAAAGTGACCGCGGAAGTTTTTGTAGCATTTTACATGTCATTTGCCCAGTCACACTGGCCCTTGTACCACATTTATTTAAGGCAAATGTTCTTTCTCCCTACCCCACCCCCTAAACTATAAACTCCATGTGTTGTGGGATCTTTGTTATTTTTCACCTTGATACCTACAGCACTCTGGACAAAATCTTGCATTTTGTAGGTGCCTAATAAATGTTAATAGAATCTCTCCCCTCCCCCAACAGAAAAAACATGAAGATATCTATAATAGTTAACTATCTATGAGAAAACAATGACTGGGCTAGTGCTCCTCTAGTTCTCCCCTTATGTTAAGAGATTGATTCTGTTTTCCCCACAGCAGACACTTACCTACCTAGATGCAAATTTCCTCAGGGCATCAGTTTCTCTCTAAAAATGAATTTACTATCTGAGGAAGTTACTGTGTTTCACCACATAATTATCACAACTGCATAATCATCACAGCCTGTTTTTTTTTTTTCAGTCAAAAAAAATGGTTTGTAACCTTTCATCATGTAGTCATTCTGTGATATAATTTTATTCATCATGCTACTTAAAAGGTAAACAGAGCAGCAATGTATTCACCAGTGGCTTATGGATATGCATTTATTTCTTGAGCATTACAAGCCCTAAGTCTAGAATTCCCAGTACATGCACATTGTCAGTATATTCCTGAAAGTCAGCTTGAGTGGTTTGTTTAGAGAACTGCAGTACTAACAGCACTAACAGTCACTAAATTCAATGATGAGACATAGGCACAAAGGGAGCATGTGGCCAGACAATGCTGCCAAGAGTAAGTCATGTGATATGGTAAGACTCGCATCTTCCCAATTTTAATGTATACTCACAATATTCCATGCATCCTAATCTTGCACCAAAGATAGCTTAGTAATAAATGATTTTTAAGTTATACCAGCACAATTTTAAAAGCTTCACATGATGGTTGCACCCCACTTTTCAACAAAAATTGGCATAAAATTTAAGACAATTATGCAGTGAAACCTCAACTTCATTATCACACCTTCTTCTCCCCTGTTTTATGCCTGCTTGCTCCTCGCCTGAGGTCACAATCCTGCTCATCCCCTGGTCCCAGTTTAATTTCATAAGAAACTTTAAGTTCAAAAGCTCACAGTCAAGTCAGTCCTACACAGCATGTGCTGTAGAAATGCTATGCAGTTAGATTCTAGACTCCAATTCTCATAAATATTATGTTTGGCAGCTCAAGCATCTATCTGGTCTACATTTCCCAGTTACACTGCTCTTAATCTGGATTCTCATCTGTAAAGTCCGATTCCTCATGACATTGATCCAATATGTGACTATCTCTCTGTTAGTCACTTGCTCCTCCCTATTTATGCTAATCTCCAGGGTAATTAAACTTAGCTTATTTATTGGGAACCACATGGCCTACCCATTCTTCTTTGTCAGTCATCTCTCAACTCCTCATGTTGAACCTCCTCTGTCAAACCATTCTTCACAGTTTCTTCGAAACTCCTGGACCTTGAAACTGATCAGTGAATTCAGAACTTGATTTGTACATGTGCTTTCTTCCCTCCTGGTCTAAAACTCCAAGTGTTGAATTTAAAGTCTATGACTTGAACTTTCTTAAGCTTATTAAATCCTCCCATTCAATCCACACATCCTCCCATTACGCACTTACTTCTTGACTGTTCTCATGACCCAAAGTATTCCAACTCTGCTATAGTCCTCAGAGGATACAGTCCAAGTAATATTTTTAGTGTACTAAATGACATCCTGTAACTTGATCCTGTTTAGGAGCAAAATTTTATTCGTGCCACCTACTGTCATGCAACCATTGCTACTAAAAGGAAACAGTAAACTACATCATCCTGAATATGTGAATTTGGGTGTAGAATACATTATAATCTTTTAAAATATGAATTTACTAGCTTAATTATATTTTAATTAGACTAATATTCTAGTTTATTGTGATTCCCTTAGCACCAAAAACTTAATAAGGGGAATGCATGGTGAGAATATATTAAAGTCAGATAAAGATGCAATTTTGTTGATATAATATAGTTGTAGGTCATGTAATGGTAATTTCAATGGGAAGATCTTTCCCATTCATTAATAGTACCATATGATCTACTTAAATCATATGGAAGTCTAATCAAATGTGGTGGGAGGAGTTTGCTGAACTGTTGGAACAGGGAGGGTGGAGCAGAGCTGAGAGAAAGTGAGTGGGAGCAATTAGGGCAGAGAGAAAGGACACCAACAAGAAGACAGATAGGTTTGTGAGTGCCTGTTTGTGGAAATGGGACAGGGGCAGGGAGGAGGAGGCTTGGGAATGTATTTGTCTGCTGCAGTGTTAATGTGTATTGACTTCTTGGCTACTATGATGGATTTGGCTTTCTGGTTTGGTATTTGTCCTCCTGGTTTGGGATTTGGTTTTCTGGTATCTGAACAAATGTTTTCTTCTATATGAAGAATCTGTTATACTTTGTGATTGAGAAATATGCCAGCATATTCATAGTCACCACCAGTGCTGTGAATATTACCTTGGTGATACATTTGACATCACAAACAACATCAGAGGATATAAATCTCTATTTGAAGGCAGAAAGAATTTCGAGGAAAAAACGAATATCCTGACAGGAGAATTTGCTATATTCCTCTCTGGCAAGGTAATGGGCTAAAAGCACTGGACCCTGAAAGAACAGGGAATCAAGGTTGCAAGAGGGGAAACCTAGCCTTGGAAAAGTATTTGTAAAAAATACCAATGAGACCAGGAAAAGAGATAGCATGGGTGTGTAGGAGAGACTGGATTTCATTTTAGGCTACTATATTATGTGTAAAAGCAGAGATGAGCTGCTGAAGGAAAAAAAAAATCAGGTGGAAAAAGAGTTAGCTAGTTTGCATGGGAATTCTCAGAGTTCAGAATCTCCTTTGAGAAAGCTGAGGGGTCCTAGGTGGAAGAAAAAGCTGCTCATTTAACTAAGAAATGGAGGGCTGGCAAAAGAAGTGTGAATACAACCCTTGTACTAACCCAATCTAGTTGCTATGATGATGACTACCAGAAGCATGCATGGGCAGAAAATGTAACTTAGTCGAAGTTGGAAAATGAATCAGTGTTACAGGGGGAACTTCTAAGGTCAAAGCTTCCTTCATACTAAGGCAAAAACAAGAGAACCAAACAGGAAATATAGTATTTTGGGAGATAACTGAGAATTTTATTACGCAGGAATCACAAAATATTTTGAGTCAGTTTACCCAAAGGATAGGAGAATCGTTAATATCTTAGATGACAAAAATCAGTGATGAAGGAGCTGGAGGAGTATAGATAGCATGGATTGCTTGAAAGTTAAATATTTCAGCCAAAATCCTTTCTATTTCTATTTTGCCCTCTAAGTCTAGAATATCAGGGTAGTTTTCCTCAACAATTCCTTGGAAGATGATGTCTAGGCTCTTTTTTTGATCATGGTTTTCAGGTAGACCAATAATTTTTAAATTATCTCTCCTGGATCTATGTTCCAGGTCAGTTGTTTTTCCAATGAGATATTTCACACTGTCTTCTTTTTTTCTTTCTTTTGGTTCTGTTTTGTAATTTCTTGGTTTCTCATAAAATTATTAGCTTTCATCTGTTCCATTCTAATTTTTAAAGAACTATTTTCTTCAGTGGTATTTTGAACCTCCTTTTCCATTTGGTTAATTCTGATTTTTAAAGCATTCTTCTCCTCATTTGGCTTTTTGGACCTCTTTTGCCGTTTGGGTTAGTCTATTTTTAAACACGTTATTTTCTTCGGCATTTTTTGGGTGTCTTTTAGCAAGCTGCTGACTTGCTTTGTATGCTTTTCTTGCATGTCTCTCGTTTCTCTTCCTAATTTTTCCTCTACCTCTCTTTCTTGATTTTCAAAATTCTTTTTGAGCTCTTCTATGGCCTAAGACCATTGCATATTTTTTTGGAGATTTTGGACATAGAAGCCTTGACTTTTATGTCTTCCTCTGACGGTAAGTTTTGTTCTTCCTCATCCAAAAGGATGGAAGAAAATAACTTTTTCTTCACCAAGAAAGTAATCCTCTATAGTCTTATTTTCCCCCCTTTTTTGGGCATTTTCCCTGCCAGTTACTTGACTTTTGAGTCCTTTGTCAAATGGAGGGTATACTCCAGGTACTAGTAAGTTTTCATTTCCTTCAAGGTGGCACAATCAAGGGAGAGGAATTTGCTTCTCCCTTGGCATGTGTTCTGATCTGTGAGCAACGATAAGCACTCTTTTCTGCCCAGTATCTGCGAGTAGGATTCCCTCTCCAGAGCCTCCACCAGCTCCACCATTCCAGTGCTCCTCCTCACCTCAGGACCACTGCTCAAGACTGAGACCTAGATCAGTGGCTCAATTCCCTCAGCATCTTTAGGTAGAGGGCTCCAAAAGTGGATGCTGCTGCCTCAGCAGTTGCTGCCACCATGGGGCCAGGATTGGGACCAGACCAGGCTCCCTTATCACCCAGGTGAAAGACCTTTTTTATTGACATTTGAAGCTGTCTTTGATGTCTGTGGGTTAAAAAATCTGGGAACCACAGCTGCTACCAGTGATTCCATGCCCTGAAATCCACTTCAGTCCTGTTCATGCTATGAAGCACAGGTAATGCTGTGCCACAGAAGAATGCAGTATCCTACTGACTTTCTGTCACCTAATGGAGATAGATTGTGGTATCCACTTAGGGATTGTATAAGAAAGTTAAAGGAGGAGATAATGAAGACTGTCATAGTGATCAGAAATGTGGATGCATACTATAACACTGGTTTGGCAGTTTCCCATAGGAATAATAGTGGAGATGACTCCTTCAACTTACAAACACATAGTTTTGACTCTAATAATTGGGGAAGTAAGAAACTCTCTTTCTGGAGGTGCTGGATAAGATTTCACAGTTAAGTAACTTGAGGAATGGGACAAAAGATAAATTTCCTCAAGAGAGAAGAGTTATAGGCAGTGGATTCTAAGTAAGAATAGATTTACAAGAAAAGCATTATTTACTGCTGTATTGAGAGCAGGGGTAAATTTTGTAAGCACAGATGGTATTCCAACTGATGAGCTATACAAAATGTATGAGAAAATGGTCTTGTACTAGACAGAATATAGAAGAACTGCCCTCACAGATCCTCCTGAACCCTGGTACCCAAGTTTGTCATTCCTTCAGAGAGAATAGGAAATTGGCTGAGCCCCAGCTCAGATTAAAAAATACACAGATGAGATGGCACACCTCATATCAGTTTGACCACATATTGAACAAATGGATCAAATACTGTAAGAAGAGCATTGATAGATACTGGGGCAGAGACTTCCCTTATACATGGAAACCCTGATAAATTTAAACATGGAATTCCTATCCCCATCATGGGACTGAGAGGGGTTGAAAGAAATATCTGCCACATAAGTTAAACTAATGATAAAAACTCGACAATTACCTAAAAAAAGAACATACCATGGTAATTGTGCCCATTTCTGGGTATATCATTGGAATAGATATATTGAGAGGTATGACTCTGAATGTATCTGAGGGGAGATACCAATCTGCAGTAAGAAAGATAGGAATCAATACAGTTTTAGTGGGTAAAATAAAAATGGACCTAATCACTTTACCTGAGCCTTCTAAAGTAATTACTTTAAAGCAGTATGGTGTGTCAAGTGGTCAAGATGAAAGTACCAATGGTATAAGGGAATATGTTGAGACATGAGTGTTACATGGTTGTAACCATTTGATGGAATAATCCTGTCTGGCCAGTACGAAAGTCAGACGGGACATGGAAGATAACTTGAATAATGTGACTCCTCACTTTCATGCTCCTGTTCCAGATATCGTTACCTTAATAGAAAGGATCCAGAAACATGATAGGAGTTGCTATGCAGTTGTTGATTTAGGCAATGCTTTTTTTTCTGTCCCAATAGATTCTAACCAGTGGGACCAATTTGCTTTCACTTGACAGACAATATACTTTTACATGATTGCCACAAAGATATCTGCATAGTCTCACTGTTTGTCATAGGACTGTAGCTTAATATTTAGATGAATTAGAGCTACCTGATGTACAACTCACCCACTACCTAGATGATACCATAATACAGAAGGAAAATGTAAAAGAAGTGGAGGAGAGTTTGATGCTTTTAATTGAGCATATGAACAGAAAAGGGAGGAAAATCAACCCTGCAAAGATTCAAGGGCCAGCTCAAACTGTAAAATGTTGAGGTATAAAATGGAATAAGGGTCTGCAAGAGATTCTCCAGCAAGTCTGACAAAAGATTCAGGATTTTCCTAACCCCACCAATAAGAAAATTTTATAGGATTATTTGGATATCAGCACATCACATACCACATCCAGGACAAATTTTGAACCCTTATATAAAATCACTAGGAAAAAAAAACCAAATAAACTGTTGTTTATTCAGGAGAGGATGATTACCAAATTATACCCTTAACTCATATGTTTACTATAAATGAGGCTATGATAGTGGGCTCATGTACTCTGACCTGAGCAGTGGGGTTTTCATGAGAACTCACAGAGGCTTTCTTCTTAGAAGAACCTGAATACACCATAGCATGGGGAAGTGAATCTTGGGACCCTTGGAAACTGATAATAACAAGCCATAAATTAAATAGATTGAATTATAGCAGAAACATGTCAGCAATCATTGTTAAAACAACTGCAGAAAGAACTCTTTCAGGTCATTTTTGCACTAAGAACTGGAGAGCAGAGATGAATTAATGAGTTGTGATGATGATTTATTGGCATCTCTTTTTACTCATTTTTGTGTAGCATGTAGAAAAGTGTATTTTAAGTGGAATGACACTGAATTTGGTTTCCAAAGCTCCACATATTATTCACAGAATGCTGTAAGGAAATAATGATTCCCAAAGAACCCATCTATTGTGAAAATTTTTATAAGTTTCCAAAGGGAGAATTTACTTTTTTTCCTGTCTCCACCCCTTTCCTCATTTTCCCATTTGTTTTGGTACTTAACCCAAAAAGGCATTTCAGAGAGATAACTTTCTGTTATGTCCTTGCAAAAAAATTAAAATTATCATGACAAAGTAATTTTTCACTCATCTCTGACTCCAGTGAGCATTTCACAGCTGAATGAAAGACACAGGTAGCAAATTTTCATCTGTCTATCCTTCTTTGTTTATTTTCCTATAGCCTCTTATAGATTTAAACGCATGCGATTTGGACCTAAGGGCTATGTGAGCAAAGCTATTAAGACCAAATAGCATGAATTCAGCCAGACAGAGCCTGTTTTATGTGAATTTTCATACAGCTTCTTATCAGGTTGTGAAGATACAAACTGTAGGTGGCTTGGAAAAATGTTACAAACCTTGTTTGATGAGGGTGAAATCTATAATCCAACTTTCATCCCAAAACATCTTTTTCTTCTGATACTGAAACCACTAAGAACAAAACATTCATAATAAGAAAACTGTCCATCAGAAGCATTGCATTAAGTACTTATCCAAATATTGTGTTAAGCTTTAGGAGCACAAGGGAAGACAACAACACAGCCCCATCCCCAGAGAGCTCACGTTCGAATGAGCAAACAACAAATAGTTGGACTGTTGTGCTATAAAAATTATGAGTATTCCATACATAACTCACACTAGTAGGCATTATCATTGTTAAAACTCCTAGAGATAACAGTTACACTATTAAATAAAGACAAGCTGATTATAAATTACTAATAGAGGGCCCTATGTATAAACAATAATAAAAATGAAAAACTAATAATGGGAATATTTCAGACAATACCAGTTTACTTGAAATCACTTTAGTGTGCCTCTACATACTTTGCCCCATATTAAGATAATAAGATTGATAATAAAAATCGCTGACACTAAGGAAGCTAGCACTTTTCACGCATTATCTTATTTGGTACAGGGGACTTCCTTCCCTTCTGATATATTGGAAATTTTGAAAGGAGGAAAGTGACAACCCTCAATACAATCTCTTTTATCTGAAATAATGGAAAGGAACATGGCCTCAAAAACTCCAAACAGGAGGAAATTCTAAATTATTGAGATTTGACTTTGGAATACATTATACAAATTTTGGAGATTAACTATGCTTTCTTATTTTAGAATAATATTGAAATGAGTTCACATTTCCTAAATATATACTAATTGACTGCAGGGGAAACATGGAGAAACTGTGGTGGACTAAAGAAATTATATAGGTGGCTATTGAGCAAGATATTTATTTGTTTTCTTTGCATGTTGTGTTTTTATGTCTCTCTATTATATGACTTAAAAAAATTTGTGTACCTCTGTACAGTGGAAAGAGCACACTTTACAGTAGGATTAGATGATCTATAGTAGGATCAGAGGATCTGGGTTCAAATCTTACCTCTTATGCTTACCACATGTGTTATATTTTAGTCACTTAAAATCCTTGAACCTCAGTTTCCTCATCTGTAAAATTAGAGAGTTGGATTTGAGGCCCTCTAAGGTCTCTCCCAGGTCTAAATCTATGCTCCCATGATCCCCTGAGATTCTATAACATATTATATTGTATTGAGTTCTTTGAGACTTAGGAGCAACATTCCATCCAATTTTCAACAGTATTTGTGAAATGTCCCACTTTTCTAAAGCATTAAATGATGTAGTGCAAGTCTCAGGCTATAAGAAATAATGTACTCTTGGAAAGGCAACAGAAGAAAAAGTTGAAGAGCATAAGTGAGTACCACTATTTGAGGGAGCAATATAAATGAATGAAGAGAGACAGTGTGTGAAGACAGAAGAAAAAAAATCACTTTAAGAAACTCTTATTTTATCATGAAGTCATAGCATTAGAGTTGGAAGGGACCTCAGAGACTGTCTAATCCAAATTCCTCATTTTACAGAGGAGGAGACCCAAGAAAGTGAAATGAGAAAACAACTTGCCCAAAGTCATGTCACTAAGAAGTGCCAGAAGGCAAATTTTAATCCCCTGACTCTCACCCCACTCTACTATCCTGCTTCATTCCTCCTGGGATCTAACATGAGCCTTCTCTTTTCTTCTCTTCTTAATTGGGCTAAATGAAGCCAAAACCAAGTGTAGAGGGGAACAGTTATTGAATGAATCTGGGCCATGAAAAACAAAATTTGGAATGACTGGACCAATTACAGTTACTCTATCTCATAAAGAGGGCTTGAATTACACAGAAGAGCAGTGGTTTGCCCAAGGCCATGCAACTGATTAGAGGCAGATCTGGGATTAGGAGGCTAGGTTTTGAAACTTGAGAGGTCTTTCCACCAAACCATTCTGCATTTGACATTGCAGATCTAGACAAAGGAGAAAGCAAGAAAACAAGTAGCTAAGAAATAACACAAATGTTAAGCAAAACCTACCGTGATTGTCAGAATGAAAGCAGTACAAACCAAACAAATTGGCAAAACAATGGCTACCCAGACATCTGTAGTAAGTGGGCATTCTCCACAGTCTGCTGGGCATATGGAACATCCCTCATCCTCTTCACACAGGCCATCCCCACATACTGAACAGAAGGGGGAGAAACACCAACAGAATGTTAGGAAATGAATGATATTGGAGCCAAAGAGAGGAGAGAGCCAATAAAAACAAAAAGCAATATGGCCTAGAGGATTTGGGACCCTGGGTTCTAATTAATGGTAAATCTGGTTTTAGAATAGGCTCTAATATTAACCAAAGTGGACAAGGCATTCAAATTGCTTGATGTCTCATTTTAATCAATTATAAAATGGAGTGGGACCAGATGATCTCAAAAAGTGTCTTCCAGTTTCAACCTCCTATGATACACACTTGTAGTGCTAAGTTCTATTCAGAATATTGTTTCCAATGAAACAGTGTGGTGTCATGGGATATTTAGGGTTAAAGGAGATAGGATTGAATTCTTGTTCTGTTACTTATTATCTGTATGACCTTGGGTTAAGTCACAAGTTTCTTGGACCTCAGGTTCTCCTCTATAAAAATAAGAGAATTGAACTAGATGATTGTCGATAAAAGTTCCTTCCAAACTTGACTCCTATGAATTCTATTACTTTTTAACCCAAGAAACCCTTTATGTTGTTTCCAAAGTGACTCAGTTTATCAAAACAAAGTAAAAAATTATACCTTGTCTACTTAGGTAGTTCTACAGGACATTTTGCATCTCCCTGAACAAGGATAGAAACAATTTGCAGTTTATAAATGTAAGTAGATGAGAACTTTCACACAGATTTCTCTGTAAGTTTCTTCCAATTCCATTTGTTACAGTATTTCAAGAGCATGTTAAGAATGAGGCTCCTCATATCCCCAAAGCTCCTCTATCCAGACTAGCTGAGTAACCTTCTCCAAAAATGTACTTAAATGGCTCTTCATTGTCTCAGTTCAGCATCATCTAAAGTGTTAGTATATCAGTGCATGAAATGGTTTCTAATCAGCTCAGAAGTTAGCACAGTTACTCAGTAGTAGTTTAAGTATTGGAGCAATTTAGTCCAATGGAACAAATAATATTCCAGGGACTGAATATATAAGAATTCAACATGACTTCCTCCTAAGAGACCAGTGATTGGCATTGGATATGCCCACCCCATGCCAAATCCGGCAATAAGTAAGAAATGGAACTCAGAATGCATTCCTGCTGACAGAGAAGTGATTTCAGTCTTCCATGCTGCCAAGAGGGGTTCTGGAACTTTCTGAAAAGATACTGGACGCAAATATTATTTCAGACATGTAGGTAAGGCTTAATTTTCTTGTACTCCAGTGATCTGCTTGGCATCAAAAATAGACATTTCTTCAAACTATTTTCGTAGCTCAAAGACCACTGCCTCCCTGAGTCTAAGGCTAAATCATCTGGTACAGAATCTTTATATTGGATTGTCACAGAAGCCACCATATGGAAAAGCTACAGGGATAGATTCATAAACTATGAGCACAGTTGTGCATGCAACACACTTCCCTGAGGATCCAAGCTTCTTCTTCCTGGTATCCATCCTGTGCATATCCCACGACTTCATAAGAATCCTGATGACTAGAGTAATATTGAACACAAGAATATCTGGTCACTGGATCTATATGGCTCAGGAGGAGAAAGTAAGGCTGGTGACCTTGCACAACTCTCCCTCCTTCAAAACAAAGTCAACTGCAAGTAATGGCATTATTTCTATGATGTCATGGTCCTCTTCAAAAACAAAAGAGAATGTCAGCCACGAGCCAGGCCAGGGAGTAAACACCTCTCCCTTTATTGTGACACCATGGAGGAACTGAGCTCTTACAGGTTGCCAGAGTATACCATACTCTTGACAAAGGACCCAAAAGTCAAGTAACTGATTGAGAAAATGTCCAAAAAAGGGAAAAAGACAATAGAAAATTACTTTCTTGGTGAATAGATATGTTCTGACATCCTTTCAGATGAGGAAGAACAATGTTTACCATCAGGGGAAGGCATACAAGTCAAGGCTTCTGCATCCAAAACTTCCAAAATAAATATTCAATGGTCCCAGGCCATGAAAAGGATTTTGAAAATCAAGTAAGGGAGGTGGAGGAAAAATTGTGAAGAGAAATGATAGAGATGCAAGAAAATTATGAAAAGTCAGTAAACAGCTTACTAAAGGAGACCCAAAAATGTTGAAGAAAATACCACATTTAAAAATAGGCAGATTCAATTGGTAAAAGAAGTATAAAAAGCCAATGAGGAGAAGAATGCTTTAAAAAGCAGAGTTAGTCAAATGGAAAAGGATGTTCAAAAGCTCACTGAAGAAAATAGTTTTTTAAAAATTAGAATGGAAAATATGGAAGCTAATGACTTTATGAGAAACTAAGAAATAACAAAACAAAACCAAAAGAATGAAAAAATAGAAGACAATGTGAAATACCTCACTGGAAAAACAACTGACCTGCAAAATAGATCTAGGAGAGACAATATAAAAATTATGGGACTACCTGAAAGTCATGAAAAAGAAAAAGAGCCTAGACATCATCTTTCATGAAATTATCAGGGAAAACTGCCCTGATATTCTAGAACAAGGAGGCAAAATAAATATTGACAGAATCCACCAATCCCCTCCTGAAAGAAATCCTAAAAGAGAAACTCCTAGGAACATTGTGGCCAAATTCCAGAGTTCCCTGGTCAAGGAGACAATAATACAAGAAGCTAGAAAGAAACAATTCAAGTATTGTGGAAATACGATCAGGATAACACAAGATCTAGCAACTTCTATATTAAGGGATCAAATGGCATGGAATACGATATTCCAGAACTCAAAGGAACTAGGACTAAAGCCAAGAATCACCTACCCAGCAAAAGTGAGTAAAATACTTCAGGAGAAAAATGGTCATTCAGTGAAATAGAGGACTTTCCAGCATTCTTGATGAAAATACCAGAGCTGAAAAGAAAATTTGACTTTCAAGCACAAGAATCCAGAGAAGCATGAAAAGGTAAAGAGGAAAGAAAAATTACAAGGGACTTGCTAGAGTTGAACTACTTACATTCCTACATGGAAAGATAATATTTGTAACTCTTGAAACTTTTTTCAGTATCTGGGTAGTTGGAGGGATTATACACACACACACACACACACACACACACACATATGCACACACACAGAGACAGAGACAGAGAGACAGAGAGCACAGAATAAGTTGGACAGGAAGGCATCATATCTAAAAAAATAAAATTAAGAGGAGAGAGAGGAATATATTGGGAGGAGAAAGGGAGAAATGGAATAGGGCAAATTATCTCTCCTAAAAGAGGCAAGAAAAAGCTTTTCCAATGGAGGGGGAAAAGGGTGGTGAGAGGGGAAAAAAGGGAAGCTTACTGACATCATATTTGACTCAAGGAAGGAATAACATGCACACTCAATTTGGTATGAAGACCTATCTTACACTACAAGAAAGTAGGGGAGAAAGGGATAAGCAGGGTGGGGAGGAAAGGAGGGCAAATGGGAGAAGGGAGCAATTAGAAGTAAATGCTTTTGGGGAGAGACAAAGTCAAAAGAGAGAATAGTAGAAATGGGGTACAGGATAGGATGAAGGGAAATATAGTTAATCTTACACAACACGACTATTATGGAAGTCATTTGCAAAACTACACATATAAAGCCTATATTGAATTGCTTGCCTTTTCAGTGGGGTGGGTGGGGAGCAAGGAAGGAAGTTGGAACTCAAAGTTTTAGGAACACATGTTGAGAATTGTTTTTGCATACAACTGGGAAATAAGAAATACAGGTCATAATGGGGTGCAGAAATTTATCTTGCAGTACAGGACAAGAGAGAAGATGAGGATAAGGGAGGGATGTTAGAAGGGAAGGCAAATTGGTGGAAGAGGCAATCAGAAAGCAAGACCTTATGGGGTGCGGGAGGAGAGAGATGGAGAGAAAATTTAGAACTCAAAATTATGTGGAAATGAATGTTGCAAACTTAAAATAAATAGATAAATGAATGAATGAATAGATAGATGAATAAATGAATAAATAAATGAATGAATAAACAAAGGATAAACAAACTGTGAGTGAGTAGACCCAGCTGCCTAAATAAGGCAGTCTCTTCTTCAAAAGAAGATAAATTTTGATGGCCAGAAGCTGCCCCATTAACTTAGTGTACATTGCCTAGATTGCTTTCCTTTCCTTCCCTTCCCTTCTCTTCTCTTTCCTTTTCTTTCTTCTTTCTTTCTTGTGACCTATAAAACCTTAGACTCAGTGCATTCTGAAAGTCCATGGACTGAACAAAAATGTGTCCCTGTCCAACCTCCACTCAATGGCTGTTTTTGGACTCTCTCAGCTTAGAGTGAATGTCAGTAGTCACAATTTCTTTTCCAAACAATAACCCTAAGGCTCTTGCCCCTCCCAGAGTGATTTATCTATTTAATTTTTTCTTTTCTTTTAAGGGGTAATCCCCCTAACTACTTTTAAAAGGGCTTTTTCACTGAATGGGCAATACCTCACTTTAAGTAAGTAACTGAAAAGACCTTATCCTAAAAGACCAAATTCTCCTATTGAATCCTGAGCCATCTCCAATCATCCTGATGAATATATGATCACTGGATCTAAATGGTTCAAGGGGAGAAAGTGAGGCTGATGACCTTGCACAGCCCACCCTCACTCAACACAAAGTCAAAAAAGAAGGATGAACACAATAGAATGAAATCAGAATTTTTAATTGAATATATCTGTAAGCTCCAGTCTGTGTGGATAGCAACAATCAGTGGGGTCTTAGTCATCACCTATTCTCCTTTCAGTGTAGAACACACTTTTTCATATAATTGATTTATTTTCACTTTTCAACATTCACTTCCACAAAATTCTGAATTTCAAATTTTCTCCCTTACCCCACTTCTGGAAAGCATGTATTCTGATTGTGCTTTTGACCTTTCCTCCAATCTACCCTTGCTTCTATCACCTCCCCCCCCCATCCCTTTCCCTTCTATTTTCCTGATGGGTAAGATAAATTTCTATATCCCTTTGTTTATATCTTATTTCCTAGTTGCTTGTGAAAACAACTTCTAACATTCATTTTTAAAACTTTAAGTTCCACGTTCTTTCCCTTTCCCCCTTCCCACTCATCATCATTTAGAAGGCAAGCAATTCAATAAATGTTATATACATGTGTGGTCATATAAAACACTTCCATAATAGTGATGTTGTGAAAGACTAACTATATTTCCTTCTGTCCTCTCTCACTCTCTATTTATTCATTTCATTCAGTCCTCTACCAAAGTGTTTGCTTCTGGTTACCCCTTCCTCCAATCTGATGTCCCTTTTGTTATCCCTTTCTCTTATTCCCTTCTCCCTCCTGCTTTCCTGTAGGGGAAGATAAACTTCCATACCCAATTGACTGTATATTTTATTCCCTCCTGAAGTCAAATTCTATAAAAGGAAGGTTCATTTATTCCCTCTCACCTTTTTCTTCTTCCCCTCCATTATAAAAGCTTTTTCTTGCCTCTTTTATGTGAGATGATTTACTGCATTCTACCTCTTCCCTTCTCTTTAGCCTAGTATATTCCTTTCAACCCTTAATTTTCTTTTTTATATGTCATCCCTTTATACTCAGCTCACCCTGCTCTCTCTCTCTCTCTCTCTCTCTCTCTCTCTCTCTCTCTCTCTCTCTCTCTCTCTTCTAAAGTATTATAGTCACTTTCGCTGGGTACATGATTCTGGCTTTAATCCTATCTTTTTTGACCTCTGGAATATCATATTCCAAGCCCTTCGATCCTGTAGTGTAGAAACTGCTAAATCCTGTGTTATCCTGATTATGTTTCCATAATTCTTGCATTATTTCTTTCTGTCTGCTTGCAATATTTTCTCCTTGACTTGGGAAATCTGGAGTTTGGCTACAATATTTGTAGGAGTTTTTCATTTGGGATCTCTTTTAGGAGGTGATCATGAATTCTTTTCATTTCTATTTTACCCTCTGATTCTAGAATATCAGGGCGGTTTTCCTTGATATTTTCTTGAAATTTTATCTAGGCTCATTTTTGATCATGGCTTTCAGATGGTCCAATAATTTAAAATTATTTTTCCTGGATTCATTTTCCAGGTCTGTTGTTTTTTCCAATGATATCCTTCACATTATCTACCATTTTTCATTACTTTTGTTTTGTGTTTTATAATTTCTTGATTTCTCATAAAGTCATTAGTTTTCATTTGCTCTATTCTAATTTTTAAAGAATTATTTTCTTCAGTGAGCTTTTGGACCTCTTTTTCCATTTGGCCCAGAATGCTTTTTAAGGCATTCTCCTTCTCATTAGCTTTTTATACCTCTTTTGCCATTTGGGTTAGTCTAATTTTAAAGGTTTTGCTTTTTTTCAGTATTTTGCGGGGTTTCCTTTAGCAAAGTGTTGATTCATTTTTACTAATTTTCTTGCATCACTCTCTCTTATCTTCCCAATTTTTCCTCTACTTCTTTGACTTGATTTTTAAAATCCTTTTTGAACTTTTCCAGGGCCTGAGACCAATCCATATTTTTCTTAAGAGGCATTGGAGGCCTGAGCTTTGGCTTTCTAATATCTTCTTCTGGCTGTATGTTTTGAGCTTCCTCATCACCAATAATGTAAGAAAATATCTCTTCACCTAGAAAGCAAGAATCTGTAGTCTATTTTTTTCCCCCTCTTTGTTCATTTTCCCAGCCAATTTCTTGACTTTTCAGGTTTGTTAAGGGGAGGCTACATAAGCAGCCTCCATTTCAGCAGTGACTGCAGCTGTCTTGTGACTGGAACTTCAGCCAGGTGAGAGGCCCTTCCCACTGACCTTTGAAGCTGTCTTTGGCATTTGTGGGTTGAGAAGTCAGGAATCCACAGCAGCCACCATCAATTAAATGCACTAAGGTCTACTCCTGCTCAGTATGCCTGTATGGCCCAACTTTTCTTTGCTCCCAATCTGGTGTGATAAATCCTTTCCATCAACCTTTCAGATTGTCTTGGGCTGGAAATTTGTTTCAGCCTTTCATTTTGTGGTTTCTGATGCTCTAGAATTTGTTTAGAGTCATGTTTACAGGTTTATTTAGGGGTTTTGCAGGAGAGCTGTAGCAGGTCTCTGCTTCTACTCTACTATCTTGGCTCTGCTCCCCCCCAGGAGAATACACATTTAATGGTACAGAAATACTCTACTAACTTCTCCCTACTGCTACAGAATATTGAAAAAGGGGGCTTATGAACATGTATCAACAAACATTGAGAAAAAGAACCTATTAAAGAGACCACTCCTTTCACCCCGAAATGCCACTACTAGTTCTGTATCCCAAAGAGATTAAAGAAAAGATAATAAGACCTATATGTACAAAAATATTTATATCAACTCTTTTTGTAGCAGCAAAGAATTGAAAATTGTGCTATACAAAACAATGAGGAGGATAGTTTCAGAAAAGCGAAGACATACGAACTTAAGCCAATTGAAGTGAGCAGAACCATAAGAACATAATACCTAGAGAAATATCGTAATATTAAACAACTGTGAAAAACCACTCTGATCAATGCAATAATCTAAGACAATTCCAAAGTACTCATGGTGAAAAATGCTATCCACTTTCAGAGAGAAAAAAGATGAACTCTGAGTGCAGATTAACACGCTTTTTTCACTTTATTTTTCTTGCCTGTTTTTGCAGCATGGCTAAACGGGAAATATGTTTTACATGATTTCACGTGTATAATTGACATCATACTGCTTGCCTCCTCAATAAGTGAGAGAGGGGTTACATGAAGGGAGACAATTTGGGACTCAATTTTTTAAAATGAATGTAAAAAATAAATTTAAAAATGTAAAAAGAGAAAATCTTCACTGTAGGGGATAGACTTTTTTATTCATCCTACTTCTAACTATGTATTTTGTTTTTATCCATTTATAAACTTATCCTTCTCCCCTTTCCCAGTGATCTCTTATGATCTTTTAAAAGAAAAAAAACAAGTGATTCATTGAAACCAAGGAAACATCAGCTACTGACAGTATACGCAATATTTATAGGAGATACCTAAACAACAAACAAACAAACAAAAACCCCTATGAACTATAGAACTGAAAGGAATCTTAGGCATCAACTACCCTAACCACATTGTTTTACAGAGAGAATGGAAGAAGAAAAGAAGGAGACTTGGGAGAGAGAGTTGGAATCAATAGCAATAGAAACCTGGGTTCAAATTCTGCCATTGATGCTTGTTAGTTGTGTCATCAAAATCAAATTATTTAATTTCTTAGAATCTCAGTTTCTTGTCTATAAAATGGGGATATAAATAATATATATATACATATATAATACATACGCACACACATATACATGTATATCTGTATACGTATAAATAAAAAGGTAGGCTGTGCCTACCTCCTAGCACTGCTGTAAGACTCAAAAAAGATAGCCAAGAACTTTGTCAACTCTGAAAGACTACATAAATGTCAGCTGTTATTATTATCTAGGTCACATGACTCCTATTTCTTTGTTATTACAAAGTACCTCCACAGAGACTTAAATAGGGATTGTCTGAAACAATTGCCTTCAGAAAAAATTCATAGGAAGTGGCCCATTGTGACTAATGATCTTTGATACACCCCAGGATAAACTCCACAAACACTCTCTTTGGGGGAAACTAAGATAGTTTCTTACCTGTTGTAGGCAGTACTGTGGTTTGGGCTTCCAAAGCCACCTGAATCTTTCCAACTTTGATATGAGCAATAAGAGAAGTCACACCCACATGGACTAATACAACCTAGAAAAGACAAAGGCAAAGCATAGTAAATTGCATGACTCCCATGTGGTTAATTCATTCATTTCCCTTTTTTCACAGGCTGCTGCTTCCAAAGGATAATAATGATCCACATCTCCTTCTTAGGCACTTGGTCAGTAGCATCTAACTCTGCTTCCCATTAAAACGAACAAAATATACAAAACATTAAGGACATCCTATGGCTATTGAATGTGGTACAAATTGAATTTAATTCTTCAATCTGAAGCTTTATTTAGCTGAGTTCTCCTCATCCACTGGTTTATTGCATAATATCTATAAATATTCCCATGTCTCTTCTATTCTAGAAAACCCCCACTAACTCCTACCATTACTTAAAAATATTATGTCTCTCCAAATTCTTGGCTTCTTAGTTCATAATTCAATTGACAGAGCTCTTTTCAAAGTTAACAATAATCTATTTGATGACATTTTCCCAAACCTCATCCTTTACAACCAATCTGAAGCATTTAACACTATTATTCACCTCTGAACACTCTCTCCTCTTTGTACTTTTGTGATGATGTTTTCTGGATTTCTTCCTGCCAGTGTGACTACTCCTTCTCACTCCTCATTGATAGATCATCATCCACTGGGTGGATGGGTATACCTCCAAAAATCTCTGTCTTGGGTCACCTTTTCTTCTCTTTCCATGTTTTCTCACTTGGTGACTTCTGGAGCTTCCAAAGATGACCCTGCCATCTCTATGATTTCTAAATCTACAAATCTAGTCCTAGTCTCTCTCCTAAGCTCTATCAGGCATATCTAATCACTTACTGTACATTTCAAATATTAAATCCTATGGATGTCTCATACTCAGCACATGCAAAGTAGAAATCAATACAGAGTATTTCTCCAAAAACACACCCTGCTTTCAAACTTCCCTAATTCTATTTGAAGTCACCGTCATCTTTCTCAATGTTAGCATTATCCTAGACTCCTCACTCTCACAATAGATCCAATCAGTCACCAAATCTTACCTATTCTTTCTTCCTCTTTGTTCTTAGCTGTATCACTCAGCACAGGAAACCCTCATTTTATGGAATGAATGCCCTCCTGGAAAGTTGCCTTAGAAGACTTATAAAGTTATGTAGATCACAGTAAACAGAATCAGATAAACAATTTGCACAATGATCATAACAATGTACAGGAAAACAAGACTTAAAAATTTTAGAACTCTGATTAATTCTCTGTTCAATAATGAATTTAAAAGGCTCACTGATGAAACATGACTCTGCCTTCTTGTCAGAGAGATAGTCGATTAGTGGATTAGGATAGTGGATAGAGGTGTGAAGTTATACTTTTCCAGAAATGACCACGTTGATTTATTTTGCTTAACTTTATTTCTTTGTTATAATGAGGAGCTCTGTTACAAGAGATAGTAATTGGGAAGTAACAAGAAATGTTTCTCTTTTCCCCCAAATGTATTGGTTTTCAGTTTTCTTTTTCTCCCAAATATATTAATGTTTTGCTTTCAGTTTTCAACATTCACTTCCATTAGTTCCAAACTTCCCTCCTCAAGACAACATGCAATTTTGTATGAGTTATACACATACCTTCTTATTTAGCCACATTTTCCACATTTTCACATGGTTCATGTTGTATAGGAGAAAGTATAAGAAAAACAAAAGAAAGCACAACAAAAGAGAAAGAAGTTTGCTTCATTCTGAGTTCCTACTCTATAGTTCTTTTTCTGGATGTGGATGGCATTTTACATGAGTCCTTTGA
The DNA here is from genome assembly GCA_023548195.1 of Bettongia penicillata ogilbyi. NCBI lineage: Eukaryota > Metazoa > Chordata > Mammalia > Diprotodontia > Potoroidae > Bettongia > Bettongia penicillata. The sequence goes on from JAJHZJ010000280.1 coordinate 757,097, forward strand.
AAATGTTTTAGGTTCTTGCATTACTTTGAAGGGCTAAATCTATCAGAAACAATTCTTGCAAACTGTGGCTGTTCTGCTTCTGCTCACTTCACTCAGCATCAGTTCACATAAGTTTTTCAGGTTTTTCTGAAGTCCACCTGTTTGTCGTTGCACAATAGTATTCCATTGCATTCATCTATCACAACTTTTCAGTGATTCTCCAGCTGATGGGCATGCCCTTGATTTCCAGTTCTTGACCACCACAAAAAGAGTTGCCATAAATATTTTTGTACATGTGGGTCCATTTCCCATTTTTATTATCTCTTTAGGCTATAGCCCTAGAAGCGGTATTGCTGGGTCAAAGGATATGCACATTTTTATAGCCATTTGGACATAGCTTCAAATTGCTTTCCAAAATGGATGAATAAGCTCAGAGCTCCACCTCCAATAAATTAGTTTCTAATTCTCCCACATCTTCTCCAACATTCAGCATTTTTCTGTTTTGTCATGTTAGTCAATTTGATAAGTGTGATGTGACACCTCAGAGTTGTTTTGATTTGCATCTCTCTAATCAATAGTGACTTGAACATTTTTTCATATGATTATCGAAAGCTTTAATTTCTTCCTTTGAAAACTATTTGTTCATATCATTTCACCACTTATCAATTGAGGAATCACTTGTATTCTTATAAATTTGACTCAGTTCTCTATATAGTTTAGAAATTAGGTCTTTATCAGAGACACAGGTTGTAAAAATTCTTGATCAGTTCTTTGCTTCTTTCCTAATCTTGATTGCATTGGCTTTGTTTGTGCAAAATCTTTTCAATTTAATGTAATCAAAATTATCCATTTCGCATTTCATAATGCTCTTTTATCTCTTGTTGGTCATAGATTCCTGCATTTTCCATAAATCTGACAAATACACTATTCCTTGCTCCTATAATTTGTTTATAGTATCAGCCTTAATACCTAGATCATATACCTATTTGAACTTCATTCTGCTGCACTACTTTCCAGTTTTCCCAGCAGCTTTTGCAAATGGTGAGTTCTTATCCAAAAAGCTAGGGTCCTTGATTTTATGAAACAGTAGGTTTCTATAATCATTGATAACTGTGTCTTGACTACCTAACATATTCCACTGATCTACCCCTCTATTTCTTGGCCAGCACCAAGTGGTTTTGATGATTGCTACTTTGTAGTACAATTTAAGATTTGATATGACTAGGTCACCTTCCTTAGCATTTCTTTTCATTAATTCTCTTGATATTCTGGACCTTTGTTCTTCCAGATGAATTTTGACTATTTTCCTAGCTCTATAAAACTTTTTTTGATAATTTTATTGGTATGGCACTGAAAAGGTAAATTGATTTACGTAGAATTGTCATGTTTATTGTATTACCTTGGTATTCTAATGAGCAACTGAAGTTTTTCCAGTTATTTAAATCTGATTTTTTTGTGTGCAAAAAGTGTTTTGCAGTTGTGTTCATATAATCCCTAAATTTATTTTTGGTATGTAGATTCCTAAATATTTTTTAGTGTCTACAGTAACTTTAAATGAGATACTTCTTTCTATCTTTTGCTGTTGGGCTTTGGTAGTAATATATAGAAATGCGATGATTTTTGTGGGTTAATTTTATACCCTGTAACTTTGCTAAACTTGTTTTTTATTTCAAGTTGTTTTTTATTTCATTCCGTAGGATTCTCTAAGTATATTATCATACCATCTACAAAGAGTAATTGATAACATAGTTTCTTCTTTACATATTCTAATTACATCAATTTGATTTTCTTCTTTTATTGCTAATGGTATTATTTCTACTACTGAATAACAGTGGTGATAATGGACGGCCTTCTTTCATCTGCAATCTTATTGGAAATGCATGCAAATTGCCCCATTATATATAATGTTTGCTGATGGTTTTAGGTAAATTTTATTTATCATTTTAAGGAAGATTCCTTTTATTCCTGTGCTCTCCATTGTTTTCAATAGGAATGAGTATTGAACTTTGTCAAAATTTTTTCTGCTTATTATCAATATGACCAATTTATGCTGATAGTTTTCCTAATATTGAACCACCTCTCCATTCATGGCATAAATCCTACCTGATCAAAGTGTATTATTCTCATAACAGCTTGTTTTAATCTTTTTGGCTAATTCTTACTTAAAATTTTTCCATCTATATTTATTAGGGAAATTGCTCTATATTTTTCTTTCTCTGTTTTGGCTTTTCCTGGTTTGAGTATCAGCACCATATTTGTATCATAAAAAGAATTTTGTAGGACTCCTTGTTCACCAAATTTCACAAATAGTCTCTTAACTGTTCTTTAAATGTTTGATAGAATTCTCTTGTAAATCCATCTGGCCCTGGAGATTTTTTCCTACGGAGTTGATTGTTCAATTAATTTTTCTCAGATGTGGCTGTTTAAGTATTTTACTTCCTCTTCTACTAATCTTGGAAATTTATATATATTTTTTAAAAGTATTCATCCATTTTACTAAGATAGTCAAATTTATTGGCCTACAGTTGGGAAAAATAATTTCTAATTGTTGTTTTAATTTCCTCTTCACTGGAGATGAATTCACCCTTTTCTTCTGATACTAGTAATTGGCTTTTTTTCTTTCTTATTGTATGAGTTAACCAAAGGTTTATAATTTTTATTGTTTTTTTTCTTTTTTAATGTTTATTTATTTATTTTTAGCTTTCAACATTCATTTCCACAAAATTTTGAGTTCCAAATTTTCTCCCTATCTCTCACCTCCTCCCATCCCATAATGCTTACATTCTGATTACCTCTTCCCTCAATATGCCTTCCCTTCTATCACACCACTCCCTTCCCTTATCCCCATCTTCTGTCTTTTCTTGTAGGGCAAGAGAGCTTTCTATACTCCATTACTTATATTTCTTATTTCTCAGTTGTATACAAAAAAATTTTGAGGGGTGAAGTCAAGATGGCCGAGTAGAAAGATGCACACACTCTAGCCCTTCCCCTTCATAAAATACCTGTAAATAACAACTCTCACCAAATTCTAGAGCAAAACAATGGAGTGGAGGATATTTCCAGATGAGGGTTACCTTCAAGGTTGATGGGAAAAGTCTGTCCCTCCAGACATGGAGCAGAACACAGCCCAGCCTGGGTCATGTGGAGCAAGGAGGAACAGGATTGCAGCAGGCCCTGGGGTGGGGCAGGAATTCTCAGCATCAGCAGTGATTCTCATAATACTCACAGGTGCCACCTTGGAGAAACTGAGAACTTACAGGACCCCAGAGTATATCCTATTCTTGATAAAGGACCCAAACATCAAGGAACTGGTTGGGAAAATATCCAAAAAAGGAAAAAAATGAGATTATAGAAGGTTACTTTCTTGGTGAATAGGTGTTTCTCCCATCTTTCAAATGGGGAAGAAAAATACTTACCATCAGGGGAAGATATATTTTGCTTACCCAAAATCCAAAATAATTATGCAACAGACTCAGGCCAAGAAAGAGTTCAAAAAAGAATTTGAAAACCAAGTAAGAGAGGTGGAGGAAAAATTCGGGAGAGAAATGAGAGCTATCCAAGAAAATCATGAAATTAGCTTGCTAAAGGAGACCCAAAAAATGCTGAAGAAAATAATACCTTTTAAAATAGGCTAACTTAATTGGCAAAATAGGTCCAAAAAGCCACTGAGGAGAAAAGTGCTTCAAATCAGAATTAGCGGGAGGAGGAGCCAAGATGGCAGAGTAGAAAGATTCACATATGCTAGCTCTGAACCTACAGCCCGTAAATTTTCTGTAAAAAGAACTCCCCACAAATTCTGGAGCAGTACAAGCCACGCTGCAATGGAGAGGAGGAGATTTCCGTTCCAGAGAGCCCTGAAACACCGGCACCAAAGGTCCATCGTGCACCGGATGAAGAGCCCACCCCTGCCCTGCCCTGAGCATGCAGCCCCAAGAGATGCAGATCAGAGCAGGCTTCAGGGATGGAACCTTCTGGGGCCATGAAGGTCCCTCCACACACAGGCAGTAAAGGTCAGTGAGAGAGACTTATGGGCTGGCCAAGAGGGGAGAGAGGTGTCTCCATGACTTGGGCCCCCTCAGGAGGCAGCGGTAGCAGCAGAGGCAGTGGTGGTCAGGGACTCCTGGAGCAAGCAGGGGCTCCGCTCCATTACTGAAGGTCTCTGCATAAAGCCCCTGAGGGAACTGAGACTGGGAGGCAGCCCTGCCCCCACCTGAGCACCAGAACTTAAGCTCACATTGAATAGCAGCCAAGCCCACCACTGAAAGCCTTGAGGCTGGGGAACAGCATTTGAATCTCAGACACCAAGCACTAGCTGGGCGGATCTAGGTGGGGGTGGAGAGGAATCTCAGAAGTCAAGTAACTGGCTGGGAAAATGCCCAGAAAAGGGAAGAAAATAAGACCATAGAAGGCTACTTTCTTGGGGAACAGATGATGTTTCCTACTTTCCTTTCTGATGAGGAAACACAATGCTTATCATCAGGGAAAACATAGAAGCCAAGGACTCTGTATCCCAAACGTCCAAAATAGATATCTAACGGGCTCAGGCCATGGAAGAGCTCAAAAAGGATTTTGAAAATCAGGTTAGACAGGTGCAGGAAAAACTGGCAAGAGAAATGAGAGAGATGCAAAAAAAAGCATGAAAAACAGGTCAATACCTTGGTAAAGGAGACCCAAAAAATACTGAAGAAAATAACACCTTGAAAAATAGGCTCACTCAACTGGCAAAAGAAGTTCAAAAAGCCAATGGGGAGAAGAATGCTTTCAAAAGCAGAATTAGCCAAATGGAAAAAGAGGTTCAAAATTCACTGAAGAAAATAGTTCTCTCAAAATTAGAATGGAACAGATGGAGGCTAATGACTTTATGAGAAACCAAGAAATCATACAACAAAACCAAAAGAATGAAAAAATGGAAGAGAATGTGAAATATCTCATTGGAAAAACAACTGACCTGAAAAATAGACCCAGGAGAGACAAATTAAAAAAATTATGGGACTACCTGAAAGCCATGATCACAAAAAGAGCCTAGACATCATCTTTCATGAAATTATCAAGGAAAACTGCCCTAATATTCTAGAACCAGAGGGCAAAAAAAGTATTTAAAGAATCCACTGATCACCGCCTGAAAGAGATCCAAAAAGAGAAACTCCTAGGAACATTGTGGCCAAATTCCAGAGTTCCCAGGTGAAGGAGAAAATATTGCAAGCAGCTAGAAAGTAACAATTCCAGTATTGTGGAAATACAATCAGGATAGCACAAGATCTAGCAGCTTCTACATTAAGGGATTGAAGGGAGTGGAATAGGATATTCCAGAAGTCAAAGGAACTAGGACTCAAACCAACAATCACCTACCCAGCAAAACTCAATATAATACTTCAGGGAAAAATATGGTCTTTCAATGAAACAGCGGACTTTCAAGCATTCTTGATGAAAAGACCAGAGCTGAAAAGAAAATTTGACTTTCAAACACAAGAATGAGAAGAAGCATGAAAAAGTAAACAGCAAAGAGAAGTCATAAGGGACTTACCAAAGGTGAACTGTTTACATTCCTACATGGAAAGACAATATTTGTAACTCTTAAAACTTTTCAGTATCTGGGTAGTTGGTAGGACCACACACTCACATGTACACGCATGCACGCACACACACATACACACATGCACACACATACAGAGACAGAGAGCACAGAGTGAATTGAATAGGATGGGACCATATTTTAAAAGAAATTAAGGTAAACGGTGAGAGAGAAATGTAGTGGGAGGAGAGAGGGTGAAATGGAATGGGGTAAATTATCTCTCATTCAAGAGGCAAACAGGAGGCTTTTTAGTGGAGGGAAAAAGAGGAGAGCTGAGAAAAAAACATAAAGTTTTACCCTCATCACATTCAACTAAAGGAAGGAATAAAATGCACACTCGTTTTGGTATGAAAACTTATCTTACACTACAGGAAAGTGGGGGAGAAGGAGATAAGCAGGGTGGGGGGATGATGGAAGGGAGGGCAATGGGTGGAGGGAGCAATTTGAAGTCAACACTCAGGGAGGGACAGGATCAAAAGACAGAATAGAAACAATAGGGAGCAGGATGGGATGGAGGGAAATACAGTTAGTCTTACACATCACGACTATTATCAAAGTCATTTGCAAAACTACACAGATATGGCCTATATTAAATTGCCTGCCTTCCCAAAGGGAATGGGTGGGGAGGGAGGGATGGGGAGAATTTGGAACTCAAAGTTTTAGGAACAACTGTTGAGTATTATTCTTGCTACTAGGAAATAAGAAATACAGTTAGTGTGGAATAGAAAGTCATCTGGCCCTACAGGACAAAAGAGAAGATGGGGACAAGAGAAGGGAGGGATGATAGAAGAGAGGGCAGATTGGTGATAGGGAAAATTGGAATGCTTGGTGTATTTGACTGGGGGGAGGGGATAAATGGAGAGAAAATTTGTAACCCAAAATTTTGTGAAAATGAATGTAAAAAGTCAAATAAATAAATTTATGTTAAGAATAAAAAAAAATCAGAATTAGCCAAATGGAAAAGGAGGTTCAAAAGCTCACTGAAGAAAACAGTTCTTTAAAAATTAGAATGGGAAAGATGGAAGGTAATGACTTGATGAGATACCAAGAAATTAAAAAACAAAACCCAAAGAATTAAAACATGGAAGATAATGGAAATATGTTATTGGAAAAACAGCTGACCTGGAAAATAGATCTAGAAGAGTCAATTTAAAAATTATGGGACTACCTGAAAGCCACGATGAAAAAAAGAGCCTAGACATCATCTTTCATGAAATTATCAAGGAAATCTTTCCTGATATTTAAGTAGTTGTAGGGATTATACACAAACACACGTCTATATTTACATACAACATATTTCAGTATTGTGTTTTTTTAATCTATTGTACTTTCCACCTCTGTTTTATGAAAAAATTCATCCCATTCTTGCCACTCACATTCACAGTTATGATTACTATCTGTGTCTTTCTTTCCATTCTATCCCCCACCTGTTTCTTCTTTTGTTTCTCCCTTCTCCCTTCCCCTCCTCAAAAGGGATTTACTTTTGACCAACACTTCCTTTTATTTTACCTCTATTCTATTAGTCCTCCTCCTTTTTCTTTCTCCTTTCCCCTCTTACTGCCTGTAGGACAAGTGAGGTTTCTGTACTTAACTGAGTATATTATTTCCTCCTTGAAACAAATCCTATGTGAGTAAAACTTACACAATGCTCATCTCCCTCCCTTCTTTTCCTCCACTATAATATTTCTGCATCCTTCTTTCCTCTTCTCCCATTACAATCCCTTCACACCCTTTAATTAGATTTTTTATCATTGCATCAGTTAATTTGTACCCACACCTTATATCTTTGTATATCCCTTTTAAATATCATAATAAATATACAATTCTGAAGATTAACAAGTACCATTCTCCCATGTAGGGATGTAAAAAGTTTGCCCTTATTGAATAACAGGCTTTTTTTCTTTTTTTCTGTTTATCTTTTTATACCTCTCTTGATTCTTGTATCTGAAGATCTAATTTTCCAATGAACTCTGGCCTTTTCATCAGGAAGGTCTGAAAATTCCTCATGTCACTGAGTGTCCATCTCCTTGCCTGAAAGATTATGCTCAGTTTTGCTGTGTAATTGATTTATTGTAATTGTAATTAATTTTCATATGGTACCATGAGATACTTACTGTAGTTCCTCGATATTTCAATTATTTCTTCCTGTCTACTTGCAGTATTTTCTCTTTGACCTCAAGGCAGTTTTCCTTGATGATTTCTTGGAAGATACTATCCAAGCTGTTTTTTCATCATTGCTTTCTTGGAGACCAATAATTCTTAGATTATCTTTCCTGGATCTATTTTCGAGGTCAGTTGTTTCTCCAATGAAATATTTTACTTTTTCTTCATGTTTTTCATTCTTTAGGTTTTGTTTGACTGATTTTGATGCCTCATAGTATCATTAGCTTCTACTTGCCCAATTCTAATTTTTTACCAATTGTTTTTTTCAGTTAGCTTTTGTACCTCCTTTTCCATTTGTCTAATTGTTCCTTTGAAGGAGTTATTTTCTCCTGTTATGTCTCATGCTTCCTTATCCATTTGGCCAGTTTTACTGTTTAAGGAGGTATTCACTTCAGTGAATTCTTTTTTCATTTTGTTAATTGTATTTTAAAAATCATTCGTCAATTTTTCTTCTACCTCTCTAATTTGGCTTTTAAAATCCTTCTTTAGCTCTTTCAAGAATGCTTTCTGTGCTTGAGACCAGTTTGAAGTTTCACATGTGGATATAGTGTCAAGGCTGTCCTTTTCTGAATTCGTACTTTGATGTTCCCTGTACCCAAAATAAGATTTTATGGTCTCTGCTTTTCTAATTTGCTTCTTCATCATGGTGATTGCCTTTTCCCTGGCTTTTAAAATGGTTCTCTGCTTCTGGGGCATAGGGGCTCTGTTCCATATTTCTTGTGCTGGGAACTAGAGTCTTGGTTACTGGCTTTGTGTGCTGTCATCTCTCATTCTGTCAGGTAAAAACTATCTAATGCAGCAGTCTACCTGGTGCTGCACTGGCTGGTGTGAGCCAAGGCCAAGGCCAAATGAAATCTTTCTGAGTTTCCCTGGGGTTACACTGAAGCTAGCAACAAAGTTTGGTCTGAATGCAGTAGACCTTTTCTTCTCTTAGGCCTGTACTAGACCACTGACAGGCTCAGCGACTGATGGACTCCCATCTGCCCTGGTATCTGCCTGATTGTTCTGTGATAAGGCACACCAGGGGTCCTGGTGTTGGCACTTACTGACTCCACTCTGTGGGGCTCAGAATCTCTAGACTTTCAAACATTTAGTCTGTGGGCTGATAGCCCCAGAAGTAGCTACTGCTACTGCTCTGAGCCTTATGCTTCTCTCTCACACAATTCCTCCAGATTTCCATCCTGTGCTGAGAGGTTTGGGAATTGGCACCGCCACTGGTGATTCAGTCCACCTGGGAAGCTCCTGCTCTACTATGGCTAAGTCTGTGTTGGTGCAGTCTACACACTCTGTATTTCCCCATTCCAGTATAACAGATCCTTCCTGTCAACCTTCAGAGCTGAATTTTTCCTGGACTGGAAATCTTCCACACTCTGTCTCGTAGTGCATTCTGCCACTCTAAAGTTTGTTCAGATTCATTTTTTTAGAGGCATCTGAAGGAATTTCTGAATCTCTGCTTTAGCTCTGCCATCTTGGGTCAGTCCCCCAAAAATGTTTCCTTAAGAAACAATAGTAAAAACATTTTTATAATTGCTTGGAAAGCAAAATTTTTCTATCTTTATATTTCATTTTTCTTATCTATTCAATTTTGTCTTGTTGGTCTTCAATGTCAAATTAAGGGTGTATTTTGTTGAAATGTATTTTGGTCGTAAGATGCAAATCACATTCAAGAATTCAGCAAACTTCTTAAAATCATATCACTTAAGGATAAAACAATTTTTACAAAAATATAATTTAAATAGTTCTAGTTAATTTGAATACATATTGTGCATTTGGTCTAGCAAAATGACTTAAAAATCTAAGAAACAAGAAACAATTACACCTTAAGAACCAAACTCACTAGATAAAAAAAACATTCAGTTTCTTAACAGCCCTTTGTCAAGTATGGTATGGCAAAGGTGACTGAGGTTTCCTTTGGTTGTTCAGAACCTGTGTCCTTGCACTTTGTGTGTAGTGACCTGAGTAAGTGAGGAAATAATGGGAAAAATTCTGTAAACCTTAAGGATATAAAATACAGTAATAAATGGACAAGCAACAATAGTAATCATTTCTCTTATACAAAGTATCTTCCCAGGAATTCCCTCAGATTATGAGTAGGACCAATTTGAGGCAAATAGATGAAGAAATTAAGATTCAATGGTGCTTTGTATTTTTCCAAGTTCAAATACTAAGCAGCAAAGTTGGGTCTAGAGCTCAAATCTCTCAGCCTTAGTCTAACAGTGACCTTTCTACTGCACCATGCTACCAAAGTTCATGGTGGCACTATGAAAAAAAAACCCTTCCCAACATGTTTCATATATTGAGAGGCAGCCCAAGAGAAAGGTAAAAAAAGTTCTTTTGGAGTCAGAGGTCTTGGGTTTCACTCCTGGATGCCATTCACTCTCTTTGGGTTATCTTGAATAATTATAATCTTTCTGGGCCTTTCTTTCCTCATCTGTAAAATGAGGATCAACTCTATACTGATACTCCTAGTGTACCATTTTTAGTAGCAAAATGCTATCAAATGTGAAGTAAGACTTTCAAGATCCTGTATTCAGAGTGTTTATTATGAGGAAGTGGAGAGGAAAGAGATAATTTCATTTAAAAAATGTATTATAAAACAGGCATCTTAGGATCAAAACTTCAAGGCTAAGTTGGACCTTACAGGACATCTTGCCCAACACCCACAATTTACAGGTTAGGAAACTGAGGTCCAGAGAAGGTAAATGACTTGCCCAAGGTCACACAGGTAGTAAGTAGGGGAGTCAAAATTTGAACATAGTCCTCTGACTACAAATCTAAGACTCTCCCCCCATGTCACAGTTGTCTGTCTTTTTTTTAATGTGGGAAAAGGAGAGAAGAAAGAAGCAAAAAGTTTCCCCTGAAGTCATATGTGGAACAAAATTCATGTCATCCCATAGTTAGTCATATCCTGCCTCTTAAAAGTAATTGGTATTACTTTACCTATACTTGTATTTACTTATTTGTGTTTACTCCTCCTTTCCCCTCATCTCAGTAGAATGTAAGTTTCTTGAGGACAGGAAAAGTTTTTTTTGTAACCTCTGTGCCTAGCATAGAACTTAGCACATAGTAAGTGCTTAACAAATGCTTCTTTAATTGAATGCATGGACTGGATCAGATTAGATTGGAAAAGTAAAGGCAAAAAGAAGGCATTTTATACACTGTGATGGCCTGAACTAATTCATATTGCTCTTAGGGATAACTAATAAGATCATCTATGGAGGTACTCCAAGAAAGAGACAGTAGAATTGATCCTAGTGGTCCACCCCTGGCACTAGGGATAGCCTTATCAAAGGTCAGAAGAGAGGCTTATTGATATGAAGGTTGCCAGGCAAGGTCCTCAAACATTTCCCTGATACTTTCAGAAATCCTTACTTTTCTCAACTGAGTCAAGGGATTTTGAGGATAATAATTAACACTTACATAATGCTTTAACATTCACAACATACTATATATGCTTATATATAGTCACAGAGGAAAAATTTGCAGGTGCCAAAATTTGATTTCCATATGTCAAAATCTTGACCCTATATTTGCAACTTTTTTGACCAGTTGTTTTTCTAGGATTTCCCAAATACTTTTTCTCAGAATATCCCATATCTGCCACATACAACCACCCTACTCTATATGATTAGAACACTCTATGAATCTGAGGCATCTCTACTGAGGTTATCACACTGCTCACACAGGCTCAAGAGTCCACAGGTAGATCATACCTTAGCTGTCCAATTTCTCTGTGTCATTTTGCCAGAAGTAGATAGGGTGTGAGTAAATATCTGTCCATCATCAGGGATCCACGGGCCACATATTCCACTTTTCCCCTTCACCAAAAAAAAAAAAAGAAAAAACGATAAGCTGGATTATTAACTACAGAGACAGACATGAGAATTGATTGGATGGAATTCATTGAACAGTGAAAGGCAAGTGAAAAAGAGGGATGAAATGTTATCACCAATGGAATCATTTAATCCCCATCTTCTGATTAAGGCTAAGCTTTCAACAAAATCTAGAATCATTCTGAAAATATAAAAATCTAGAATCATTCTGAAGAGCTCTGAGAATGGCCCTGTTATTGCACCTCCTTTGTTTCATCCTCTAATGCAGTCAGAAGTCTTTTTTTTCCTCCAAACACATGTTATACTTTTTGTTCTCAAAGAATATCATATGCCATTCTCTCAATAATGTATTAGATACCTAATGTAGAATCATTATCCTGAGGAAGTAAATGATATACTCTACCTGCCCACTGAAAAGCATTTGATTTGAATTATTTTTGCTAGCAAAAAGGAGGAGGAAGTCCCAGAACAACCATAGTAGTTTTCACCTTTTGAGTAGGTTATTCTGGTTACTACCAACTTAGGAAGCAGTTAATAAATTTTCCATGTGAACATTTACACTTTAGAAATTGGCAAATGGTACAGATTAAGGCTTGTTTTTTTATTGATTGTGTGAATTTCAAAAATTGATAAAGAAAATGCTAATGATGCACATTAAACTTAAAAGTGTGTCCTAAATACATTCTTTTTGAAATGTGGTTATTAAGTATTTACCAGCACACCACTGGTTATCACCAAAACAACAGTCTCAGAACAGGCTACATTTCTGTCATGTTATTCTTGAAGGTAAGCCCCTTTAAGGGACAGTGTTATTTTTGTCTTTTTATCTGCAACACACAGCACAGTGTCTAGCACTTAACAGGTGCTTAATAAATTAATTGATTTATTTGACTCTTATTTTTGCCTAGGGTTGTAATAATCATAATATCGGGCATTTACATAGTGCTTTAAGGTTTTCAAAGAATTTTTTGTTATCCATCATCTCATTTGACCCTCACAACAAACCAGTGAGGTGCTATTATCATATCCATTTTACAAATGAAAAATTGAGATTCATAGAAATTAATTGACCTGCACAAAATCATCCAACTAATAAGTATATGAGGCAGGATTCACACCCAGATATTATTGATTCAATCAATCAACAAGATTTAGAGCTGAAAAGAATCCTAGCCATCAAATCTAACTCTTTTGATTTATAGATGAGGAAACAGAATCCCAGAGAAATTAAATTTTCTCTGAACCACATAGCCAGTAGTTGTCTGAGAGGGCAACATTTATGTCCCTCTTCCTGATTCTAAATTCTAAATCTATTCTAGCTTTAAATGATACAAGTAACATGTCTTGGAAAATATGTAAAAAACTTTTAAAATTGGTAAATGTTTTGTAAATTGTAAAGTTTGATATTATATATATATATATGTATACATATATATGTGTGTGTATGTATGTGTACATATATATTTAAGCATGTAATTATTAAAAGCATGGCTTTAGATATGGAAGAGATTTTAGATGTCAACTGATCGAACTGCCTTCATTTTAGACATGAGGAAAGAGATTTTCAGACCAGGATTCAAACTCACTAAGTGGACACTAAGACCACTTCCTTCACTGTGTCTTTTGTCATAGTTTGTTGGCTTAACTCTAAATAGAGAGATAGAACTGAAATAAATCAAATAAATAAGCAAAGTGTAAGTTTACTCCAGTGGTGTCAAACTCAAACAGAAACAGAGGTCACTAAATCAAAAATAAGTACCCTTAGAAAACCAGATATTAACAATATATCTATGTTTACTTGTACTTATATTTGTTCACAATAGGCTCCTGTCTTCTTCCAAACCATAATCAATTGAAAATTTAAGTAGGTTTTGTGGATAAGAAACAAAAATTGATAGTAAAACATTGTGTTTTATTATACTTTTATTTATTTACAATAATTTCTTGTTTTCTTATGAACCATGATCAATCAAGTATGTAAATAACTACTCTGTGCTAAGTGTTGTAGATAAAGAAAAAACAAAAAAGCAAAAATAAAAGTCAAAATATCCAAATCCTTGAAAAATGCATTGGAATTGGAATACAATTGGAATTGCTTTCACTTTTGGACAGTTCTCAATTGCATTTTTTAAAAGTATCTTCCTCTGTTGAATGACTGATACTTGGTTGAGTTCAAAATATAGACCCTCAGGTTAGTGTGTAAATGAACCATTTTAAGGATGAATTTTATTTTATTTGTTCAATGGTTCATTTAAATGAATCATAACTGAGGATTATCATTTGGTCAGTGTCCATCTATTTATTTATTCAGTGATTATGTCTATGCTATATGCTGCTTGATGATAAGAGCTTAGGCAACATTCATATAATGATATACATTTATCTTTCTCAGGAAAAATGTGGAACTCATTATTCAATTTTCAGTTTATTTCTAAATACTTCTAGAAATTCACCTCATATGTAGAACTAAGGTTTTAACAACATATAAATATACACATACATGTATGTTTATATGTATATGTACATAGATGTGTGTGTATGTGTATGTATCATGAGATTCTCTTATATCATCTCCCCATGTCAGCAAAAGATCTTTCTAAGCCTTTCTTTGACTACTTTAAAAGAATTGTTGGTCCTAAGATAAAAAGCAATGGAGTTATACTTCTGAGTGTTTCTACATTACTTAGACCTTGGAGGGGAGAAGTGTGTGATATGGTTAGACCTATATACAAATCACTTTGACAACTGGTTGGAGGATAGATTGGATGAGGGAGACACTTGAGACCAAGAGGCTAATTAGGAGGCTATTTGAATTGTCCAGGCAACAGATCATGAGAGCCTGAACTGTGTGAGTGGGAAGGAAACATATTTTGTTCAGGTAGAAATCGCAAGATGTGATCCAATGGATGGATATGTGGGTTGAGAGTAAGGAATCAAGGATTATACCTAGGTTTCTTGCTTAACTGACTGAAAGAACAACAATAAGAAAGTTGGGAAGAAGAGAGATTTTGGGGGAAAAGATAATGAATTTTGTTTTGGGCATACTAGTTAGAGTTACTCTGATGTTCCTAAATAGAACCTCATAATTCTCTTCCAATGATTTCTGTGAATCTGGCACTGGACCCTGGGTTTATTCCAGTGTATACTTTCCAAGACTTTCCCCACACAAAAAGATTCATAACTGTTGGGACCTATTCAACCAATTAAGTACTTGAATGTTTTCCAAGTGCATCATGTATATTGCACACCTAGTCCAGAGGATTACTTTAAAGTGTAATACCCTACCCATAAGAAGATTACAATCTAATTGGAAAAGAAAAGAAGGGGCAGAGGCAAGATGGTGGAATAGAAAGACACACATAGGCAGGGTCTCCCCCCACAGCCCATGAAATACCTGTAGAGAGGGACTCTTAACAAATTTTGGAGCAGCAGAAGTGGAGAACAACAGAGTGGAGGAGATTTCCAGTCCAGGGTAACCTGAAAGGCCCACGGGAAACTTGGGTTGCACTGGATGTGGAGCAGAGAGTGGAGCCCAACCCAGCCTTGGCTACGGCATATGGTTCATGAACAGCCCTTGTGAGTGAAATCTCCAGTTGCAGAATCCCCAGTCCCAGCAGCAGCAGGTTTGAAGATCCCTCAACCCACAGGTGCCAAAGGTCAGTGATGGGGTTTTTCCAGCTAGCCAGGAAGGGAGAAGGGCCTTCCCATAGCTCCAGCAGCAGGCAGCCACCTCAGAGGCTATATATTGCAGGCCCAGCAGCCACATACATTTTTGGAGCGTAAAAACCCTGAGGGCATTGAAGAGCTGATTCTTGCCTCTGCCCTGTGTGGAGGCCCTGGCAGAGCTGGTCTTTGTTTCACACTGAACTGCGGCCCTGCCCATCCAGCTTATCTGAAAATCAGCCCCCAGTGCTGACTTGGGAACTGGAGTCCAGGTGGCTGTGGAGAGGTAACTTCTAAGATCCTGGGAACAAAAATCTTTTTCTGCATCCAGACGAGTACACACTTGATCATGCCACAATGGAGGAACTGAAATCTCACAGATTCCCAGAGTATACCCTACTGTTGACAAAGGACCCAAAAGTCAAGTAACTGGTTGGGGAAAATGCCCAAAAAAAGGGAAAAAAGTAAAACTATAGAGGGTTACTTTCTTGGTGAACAGATATCTTCTCCCATCCTTTCTGAAGAGGAAGAACAATGCTTACCATCAGGTAAGACATAGAATTCAAGGATTCTGTATCCTAAGCATCCAAAATAAATATTCAATGGTCTCAGGCCATGGAAGAGCTCAAAAATGATTTGAAAACCAAGTAAGAGAGGTGGAGGAAAAATTGGGAAGAGAAATGAGAGAGATGCAAGAAAAACATGAAAAGCGAGTCAACACCTTGCTAAAGGAGACCCCAAAAAAATGCTGAAGAAAATAACACCTTGAAAAATAGGCTAACTCAATTGGCAAAAGAGGTTCAAAAAGCCAATAAGAACAAGAATGCTTTAAAAAGGAGAATTAGCGAAATGGAAAAGGAGGTTCAAAAGCTCACTGAAGAAAATAGTTCTTTAAGAATTAGAATGGAGCAGATGGAGGCTAATGACTTTATGAGAAACCAAGAAATCACCAAACAAAACCAAAAGAATGAAAAAATGGAAGATGATGTGAAATATTGCAATGGATAAACAACTGACCTGGGAAACAGATCCAGGAGAGACAATTTAAAAATTATTGGACTACCTGACAGACTTGATAAAAAAAAAAGAGCCTAGACATCATCTTTCATGAAATTATCAAGGAAAACTGCCCTGATATTCTAGAATTGAGGGCAAAATAAATATTGAAAGAACCCACCTATCCCCTCCTGAAAGAAATCCTAAAAGAGAAACTCCTAGAAATATTGTGGCCAAATTCCAGAGTTCCCTGGTCAAGGAGAAAATATTGCAAGCAGCGAGAAAGAAACAATTGAAGTATTGTGGAAATACAATCAGGATAACACAAGATCTAGCAGCTTCTACATTAAGGGATCGAAGGGAGTGGAATAGGGTATTCCAGAAGTCAAAGGAACTAGGACTAAAACCAAGAATCACCTACCCAGCAAAACTGAATATAATACTTCAGGGGGAAAAAATGGTCTTTCAATGAAATAGAGGACTTTCAAGCATTCTTGATGAAAAGACCAGAGCTGAAAAGAAAATTTGACTTTTGGACACAGGAATTAAGAGAAGCATGTGAAGGTAAACAGCAAAGAGAAGTCATAAGGGACTTACTAAAGTTAAACTGTTTACATTCCTACATGGAAAGACAATATTTGTAACTCTTGAAACTTTTTTCAGTATCTGGGTATTTGGTGGGATTATACACACACACACACACACACACACATGCACACAAGAAAGAGAGAAAGAGAGAGAGACAGAGACAGAGACAGAGAGACAGAGAGAGAGAGAAAGAGAGCACAGGGTGAATTGAACAGGATGAGATCATATCCTAAAATAATGAAATTAAGCAGTGAGAGAGAAATATTTTGGGAGGAGAAAGGGAGAAATGTAATGGGGCAAATTATCTCTCATAAAAAAGGCAAGTAAAAGACTTTTCAGTGGAGGGAAACGGGGAAGAGGTGAGAGAAAAAACATGAAGCTTACTCTCATCACATTTAACTAAAGGAAGGAATAAAATGCACACTCATTTTGGTATGAAAACCTATCTTACAATACAAGACAGTGGGGGAGAAGGTGATAAGCAGGGTGGGGAGGATAATGGAAGGGAGGGCAGTGGGAAGAGGGAGCAATCTTGGGGAGGGATAAGATCAAAAGAGAGAGTAGAAGAAACGGTGGGCAGGATAGGGTGGAAGGAAATATGGTTAGTCTTACACAACACGACTATTATGGAAGTCATTTGCAAAACTACACAGATAGGGCCTATATTGAATTACCTGCCTTCCCAAAGGGAATGGGTAGGGAGGGAGGGATGGAAAGAAGTTGGAATTCAAAGTTTTAGGAACAACTGTTGAGTATTGTTTTTGCAACCAGGAAATAAGGAATACAGGCAATGGGATATAGAAACTTACCTTGCCCTTCAGGACAAAAGAGAAGATGGGGATAAGGGAAGGGAGGGATGTTAGAAGAGAGGACAGATTGGTGGTAGGGATAATTGGAATGCTCGGTGTTTTGGGGTGGGGGAGGGGAGAAATGGGGAGAAAATTTAGAACCCAAAATTTTGCGGAAATAAATGTTGAAAACTTAAATAAACAAATTTAAATATTAAAAAAAAGAAAAGAAGTGATTCAGGAGTCATCACCTTTTTTTTTATTGTGGTGGGTCACTCTGGGTGATACAAAAGATATAATCTTGTGGAAGATTCTGATCATATGCATATTTTATAATGTTATAATGTATTATTTGATGAATACTAAATACTGAATAAAAAACTTTTTCATTTTTTTATATTTCTTTATTTTATGTTGACTCCAGTTATATGTTAGAAACCATGTTATTAGCTACAAGATTTAGGATTCAAAGGAAGAAATAAGTTGAGATGTAATGTAAAGTAATGACTGGCAGTTCTAATGTTTAATGAAAGGGAATATACAGTGGAGAAAGGACTTTGGAGTTGAGAAATCCAAGTTTGAACCATACTGTTGTTTCAATCATGCAGCTGTGTCACAATGGATAGAGTATGAGGCCTGAGTCAGGAAAACTCATCTTCCTGAGTCCAAATCTAGCCTCAAACACTTATTGACTGTGTGACTCTGGGCAAGACACTTAACCCTGCTATCCTCCGTGCGTCATCTGTAAAATGATCTGGAGAAGGAAATGACAAACCTCTGTAGTATCTGTTCAAAGAAAACCACAAATGAGTCACAAGGAGTGAAATAACTGAACAAAAATTGTGTGATCATAAGCAAGTCGCTTCATCTCTCAAATCTGTATTTCTCCATCTGTAAAATTGGGTGCTTGCAGGACTTATCACTTAAGACTATTAGGAGAATTAAATGAGACAATGTAGATAAAATGCTTTGTTAATCTTAAAGTGCCATCAAAGTCACTTATTCCTATTAAATAAACATTTATTAAGCTCCCATGTTCTAGTCAACTTGGTACATATATAATAAGAGCAAATTTGTATAGTACATCAAGGTTTGTAAAGCAGTTCACATAAATTATTTCATTTATTTCTCACACTATCCTTATGATGTAGTTGCTATTATTAACCCCATTTTAAAAATGAAGACAATAAAACCAAGACAGAGTAAACGACTTTCCCAGTGTCACATGGCTAGTAAGTGTCTGAGGCAGGATTGAAATTCAGGTCTTCTTGATTCCAAGTCCAGCACTCTACCCACTATACCACTTCTATACCAAACTCTAGAGGTTAACAAAAATAAAGGTCCTGCCATCCAGGAGCTTATATAATCTTGTCATTCAATAAATGGCTTCACCCAATAGAAAACATCCATAGAAACCATCAAACTGCTAAATGCAACTAACCATGAAAGCCAGAGGACAAGAATGAATGTTGGCATGGTGGACACAGCAGTTCTCTTCATTTGCTTCCTTCTCATTGGCAGGGCACTCTACATCTTCACAGAATTTCTTTGCAGCAGTTGCATTGCTAGAAAAACAAAATGTTTTTTAGGTTTTTTCTCTCATTTCCTCCTTGTACTATCCCTTCTCCCCTTCCCTCCTTCATTTCTGCAACTTGCATTCCTAGATTCGAGAGGCCAATCCATGCCCTATTGATTAAACCTCATGCAAAAGGAAAAAAATCAATTATCTCACATGGTTTATGTCAGTCACAACAAATACACCACATTTTAATCTCTGTTTTGGTACTCAGATTTGGTTCCACTGATAGACACTAGCCCTTACATGCTGATGTCTAAATTAAATAGCAAAAATTACTCCAAATAGAGGATACAAAATATGAATCCTTATCTGAAAATTGAGCTAAACAACCAAATGTTAGTCATAGTGGATCTATAACAGACTGGGCTAAAGAAAATATCCTTTTGGGAATAAGATTATTCCTTCTTTGTTGGAGATACCGTATGTTTTCTGGAGCACCAAGTTGCAGGGGAATGGAGGAATGGAAGAATTCATAAATCATTGGAAGGGAGATTACATTGAAATGAATTAGAAGAAATTTTATTTTAATCTACTCCAATCACTTCATTTGCAACTTAGCTTCATTGATTTTCTAAGGTCACACAGAAATGAGCAGGAATGTGTAGTTTAATAAGAAAATCTGATAAATATTGATAAATGGTATTGCTAATTCTATCTAGCCTTCACCTATGAAAACAAATTAAACAAATGAAACCATTATTTTCTTCAATGTCTTTAAGGCTGCATATCATTAATAACTTTAACTCATTGCTTCCAATTTTGGTTGTGTCAACACAGTCACATAGCAGGTGTCATATACAATGGCCAATCAGGAAAGTTGCAACAAGGAGATGAATATTTGTACATCAATATGTACAAAGAGCAAAAAACACTTGGCCCTTTGTTAATGATGAAAATAAGATAACATATAGGCAACCTCCATCAAAACAGCAGTAGACTTGAAAGCCCTGACAATCTCACCAGCTTAAGTACAATTTTTGTGGAGATCAAAATCTTAACCATTTCTAGTTCAGAATTGTTCACTAAGTAATTTAATCCATTCTTGTTCTTAATGTACCAGTCAAATTATTTCTGTGGAGGTGAAGTATTTGAAGAAACTTTGCTAACATTGACACCAAGTCAAGGTAGAGATAAAGAGAGGCAGCATAATATAGTGAAAGGAGCATTAGATGAATATTTTCCAACTCAAACACTTATAAGTCATGTGACTGAATTGGTTGCTTAATACCTCATCTGAAAAACAGGGAGAGTATTTCTTACATTAACTATTGAAAAAATAGTAATGGTAACTAACATGTACATACTAATACAATAAACATGTATTTTGCTTATGTATGTGTTCATATTAGTTGTTATTATTATCATTGTTCCAATACTTCAAGAATTTATGATTATATTGATGAGTACTTCCTTCAGTAGTGAAGATACAATTTCCATAGATGGTCTTCAAGAATATTTTTAGCAAAATATGGATAATGATGATGATGATGATGATGATGATGATAAGCAGCCTGCAACCAATATGTCAGTATTCAATTGCTTCAGTTGTGTTTGACTCTTTTTGACCTCATTTGGGGTTTTCTTGGCAAGATACGGGAGTGGTTTACCGTTTCCTTCTCCAATTCATTTTACAGATGAGGAAACTGAGATAAACAGGGTTAAGTGAACTGTCCACGATCACCCAGACGGTAAATGCCTGAGGCCAGATTTGAACATATGAGTCTTCCTAACTCCAGGCCTACCTGGAGTTGCCCTAATATGTTGATAGGCTTCTCCAAACTAACCCAAATGGCCCTCATAAGACAAATATGATTCATCGCTGAATATATGATTCCTTTCTAACTTGGTAAAACCTTCCAGAGTTTGAACGCTCTTGGTATATTATTTGTGAAACTATAGTAATCACCGAAATAGTAGGAATAAAGTGAACAGACTTGGATTCTAACCTGAGTATGCTTATCAACAAAATACTTATCCTCTCTCAGGTGCCATTCCCTTTTTCTGTAAAATGTGAATAACAATACTTATTCTGCCTAAGTCATAGGACTTGTGGTGAGAGTAAAATGAAACAATCCATATGAAAACTATAAATCAATAATGGTAATGAAGGTCTTGTGTAAGTCCTAAGCCTAAGCCCCCTAAGACCACATCACCAAGCCAGGCAATTTGAAATTAAGATAACTTTTGCTCTCTGTATCACTTTTGTGGTATATCTGTTTCTTTCACTTTCAATCTGAATGGCATCATTCCACAGGAAAAACAAATGTTCAGGAGTCAAGAATGACAATTTCAGTTAATTCTTCACTATTCCATAATGCATTTTACATTATCTGAAAAATTGTGGTGCTTTTTTTCTAAATCATGTTCATAGCTGAATCACAGCAATTGAAAAATGCCTGAATCTTCCAGTTAAGTTTCTTTTAAGGAAATCTATTTTGTGACCTCAACCATTACAATGAGTTTATCTTTGTGAGTCACGTGAATGCTCTTCCATAGCAGTTATGTGAGTCATGCAGATTCCTATTCTTCTTATACTGAAACCAGTTACAGTAAATTTCACGATTGACACAAACCATTTTATTTGGTTAAATGGAGGTTTTAGGTACCATTTAGTCGTAGCTGTATGGGATCACTTAAAACAGCAAATGAAAAAAATCTTAGCAAAATCTTTCACCAATTGGATTCTGCTCTTTCCCTCACTCCCTATGCAATCTCTCCTCCCATTTAAATTTTACACCATGATTTAATGAGTAATTAGCTTCAACAAAGTTCTAGGTACTCTGACAAAAGCCATTAGTTTATTTCACTGAATAGAAATCAGTAGTCAAAAAATGAAAAAGAAAAGACAAGACTCTAAGGAAGCTGATATTCTTCACAGAATATTTTTGAGCCTCTTTTGTTGCTATTCAGTGGTTTCAGGCATGTCTGACTTTACATGGCCCCATTTAGGGTTTTCTTGGAAAAATATTAGAGTGGTTTGGTATTTGCTTTTCCAGCTCATTTATAGAAAGGAGTTAAGTGACTTACCCAGGGTCACACAGCTAGTAAGCATCTGAGACCAGATTTGAACTCACAAAAATACATCTTCCTGACTTGAAGGCTCCACACTCTATCTATTGCACACCTTGACTACTATTAAGCCTCCTTACAACCACTCTTAAAAGCCTTGGTCGGTACATTTCTAAAGGTCTTTTTCTCCTCTTTCTCTGACCGAAGGGCAGCCACAGTTGTTGATGTAAACATTGGGCCATTAGTGTGAGTCAGTGTGCTGAGAGTTGGGAATACAAAATAAGGTAAAAGTCAGTCTCTGTTCTCAAAGAACTCAGAGTTACTTATAGGAGAAAAAGTGAAATTCAAGAACTCCACTTACATTAGTGTATAATTAGTGAATAGTATAGATCTTTTTAAATGTGCAATGATGCAAAACATGGAGACATTTAGAAAGTTACAGGATTTTTAAGGTCAAAAGGTACCTTTGAGATTTTTTACTCCATTTCCCTCAGTGAATAAATGAGAAACTTGAGACTTTCAGATGCAATGTGGACTTGCCTATGGTCTCACATTAAGTTACAGAAAACTCTAGAACTAGAAACCAAGCTTTTTCAATGCATTGTCTACTATGCTGGGTTCCCTTTCTTCATTAGTCATTTGCACTAGTTATCAGATGTGATAGTGCTATCAATCGTCCTCCTCATTCATATTATGCAGAATAAAGTCATCCCTTCCACATGGAGAGAGAGAGGGTTTAAGAGTGTTGTGCCCCACGAACTTAAAAGTGCATGAAAATTTTTGGCTCTCCCTTCATAACAGAGGAGTCTGAATTATCATGGTATTGAAAGATAAAATATGTGGATATTATACAATACTGTACTTACATGTTATGCATTTCTGAATTGCCTGACTTCTTCTGTGTTGTCTACTGGCCTTCGCATGTCATCTGAGGCTGTCCCAAAACTCCCCCCAAATTATTACTTAATTTCTTATACCAGCCCATGGAAGGTGAAAGTTGCAATGTGGAAGGGATAGTTCTATATCGTGTCTTGTGTGATTTCTGTCTTTTAAATAGATGTAGTGTATGCCCTCCCTGATACCATTGTTTTCTCACCATTCTTTTGGTGCCATGTGTCATGTGTCTTTTCTACTTTTGTTAAAGAGGAGAATCCTTTAAGAGGAATAGGAGAAAAGAAAAATGGTTAATTCACTAAACTAAGGAAATTTTCACAATGTTTTATCAAGCAGAAGTGAGCTTCACTTCACTCTCTGATAGAAAAATATCAAGACATTTCACCCAATTCCTTCAATTTAGTTTGAACTCATACCTGTTACAATGAATGGAAAGGGGTGTGGTGTCTCAATTCATTCCTTTTAGTTGAATGACATTGTATACCGAATATCACGCAGAGTGGACGGACTATCATGGGAAGCATAGGCCTTCCCCCCATCCCCATGCCCTGACTCCTCATATGAAGCATACAGTTTTATTGAAGAAAAGGTTCTTTGGACACAGTAAGGTCCATCTTCATACCACCTCCTATCTTACCCATTAAGCTGAGCAGAGTGAAAAGAAGAGAAAGAGAAATAGAGAGGGTTTCAGCTTAAGCCTGATCTAGGACAGGGTACAAAGACACAAGAAGTCTTATGGATGACTCTCCTAAAAGCAAGTTATTGAGATAACCACCAATTAAAACCAGAACTCCTACTGATTTTGCTAATAATATTCAAACTAAGAGGATCTGACCTGTTATTTACAGCCAACTCTCAGTTAAGCAGGAATTTGTTGGACGGGTTATTAATTTCCCACATCTTATTTCTCTTGTTCCATCTTTGGAATATATAAGCATCTTGAACTGAAGGACCAGGGAATGAAAGTATAACTCTGGTTTTAAAAGGGTGGAATAGGGTGAGTTGTAATAGAAAGTTGAAGCTTAAATTGTCTAACGTGATATATTTAGTTTATCAGATATATTTAGTTTATCCTCCATTATCAAGGATAATTTATGTGGCTGATCCTTAGAGAGAGAATCCAGGCTCACATAATCTACTTTTACTAACTTTCCATTGATTGCAAAAGGATCAATGAATATCCAAAAGCAATCTATCCAGATGGGAAGAGGTCTAAATTCAATAATCACATGCATTGCAATTTATTTCTACAAGTAGATAATTGTTGCACTTATCAGAGAATATTTGAAGAAGCCTCTAGGAAAGTCTATACCTGTGGGAAAGGATCCTATTTTTGATAGCATATTCATAAAAGTCATCTGAAGCAAAGACAGCATAGGTCACGTTAAAAGGTTCCCCACTGATAGCCTTCTCTGGTGGCCACTGGACCCATGCCATCTCCAGACCTAGAAAGAAAGCATAGCTAAATAGCATTAATTATTCCACATTAAAACAATAGCATAGAACAAGATTTTAATGTGCTTATCCCAGGACTTCTGAGTGCTTTATTTTTTTTAATCATTTACAACCAAAGGGGATCAAGAAGACCAAGAATTGGTTTGCCACACATTCAACTCCAAACAGACCATATCACCATTTCTACCAGAGACTATGATGTCAGTATTAATGACTTCTAGGTCTGCCCACTGATCACAACAAATTCCCAGTCTTCAGAAGAACCATGGTTCCCAGTGATATAACATGGTTTCTGAAGAGTAAATGACTCCAAAGCATTCTTTATAGGAAAGAAGCTATGGCTCATGTCAGAAGTTCAATTGCAAAGTGTGAATCTGATTCCCTCTGGTAGTAGAAAAGATATTTCCTGCCACTAGGCAGCTTGTACTTGTAACACAAGAAAAATTAATGCATTTGCTTTCTATTTTCAAGGAAGAATGTTAACTTACATTGTCAGGATATATTATTTATAAGGACATGAAACATTAAAATCTCCTTTTAAAGAAGATAGGCTAGCACTTTATGATTTTCATTCTTAAAAAATTCAAAATTATTTACAATTGCTTTCTAGAAAATAAAAAGAAAGAGAAATAAAAGTCAGATTAGTACTTAAACAAGGTTTCCTTGTTTCTTTCTCTCACTCTTTTTAAAACGAATAAATGTTCCATTGGCTTTTCTGTTGTTATTCAGTCATTTGCAACTCTTCTTGACCAAGAAGCTAGGAGGGCAGAGCCAAGATGGTGGAGTGAGAGCAACTACTCACCTAAACTCTAAGATAAACTCCTTCAGACACCTCTAAAAAGAGAATCTGAATGGATTTCAGAGGGGCAGAATTCAATAGGAGACAGACTGTGGCAGATTTCTAGCCGGGGAAAGACTGGAAGGTTTCCAGGAAGGATTTGTTGTGCATGACTGGAGGAGTGCACAGTTCACAGGTTGCACAAATATGGTCCCAGCCAAGGCAGAGCTGAGCAGGAATTCCCAGGTGATCTGAAACTGTAGTTGCGCTGCAAATTCTCAAACACATCAGCTATGGGCAGGAGTCCAGTGGAACCAAGGAAGCAAGGAAGCACAGAACCCAAGGTAATTGCAGGAGCAGCTCCTGAAACTATCAGCTCACAGATTAAATGCCTGTAAGTCACCTACTTGAACTTCCAGGAGCCAAGATGACAGTGATTTGTAATTGCTATCTCCCTCCCTTGAAGAGCCCAGAGACTATCTCCCCAGGAAAAATCCTGAAACGGTGGGATCAGGCTAAGGGGTAAACAGTCTCTTAGTCCATGAGGCTAGGAAAATCGTTAAGGAGGGTCTCTCTTGCTGTGACTGAAAGGGATCAGTGAAGGACTGGAGTTGTTCCAGACAGCCCCACCTCAGCAAACTTGGAAAAGATCCTGAACTCTGGGGAGGTAGAGCCTACACACAGCAGGACCCCAGCCATGCCTCAGAACCCCAGGGGAATCAGGAAGACACTAGCAAAGATGGGTTCAACAACCACTGAGCTTGCCTATATAGTAGCTCAGCAGAGGAGACCTCCTAGAACCAGACTACCCCTCCCCAGCACTTAGTGTAGCTAGCTCCAGGGTAATTCTGGGGAAATCAAGAAAGACTTCCCACCTGGTCTCTGCTTTCAAACACCAACCAGCGCAACACCAAGTAAGCTGCAGCATTTTAGCTTCCAGCTGAAAGAACCAGAGGCCACAACATACAAAACCTTATGTTCAAAGCACAAGAACTGTGGGACAGAGGTCCCTGTGACCCAGAAGCAGAGATCTACTTTACAGCCAGGAAAAGAGAGATCTTCATGAGTAAGAAGCAAAGCAAAAAGGAAAAGACCATAGAATCTTTCTATGGGGACAAGGACCAAAACAAAAATGCCAAAGAGGTTAGTATTGAGACAGTACTCATATCTGAAACTTCAGAAGGGAATATGAATTGGTCTCAAGACCGAAGAGCATTCTTGAAACAGCTCATGAAGAATTTTAAAAGCCAAATTAGAGAAATAGAAGAAAAACTGGCCAATGATTTTAAAAATATGAAAAAGGGGCAGAGCCAAGATGACGGAGTAGAAAGACACATATACTCTAGTGCTTCCCCCACAGCTCAGAAAATACCTAGAAAAACTAACTCTCAATGAATTCTAGAGCAGCAGAAGCCACAGAACAACAGAGTGAAAGAGGTTTCCAACCAAGGGTAACCTGGAAGGCCAATAGGAAATGTCTATCTCATGGGATGTTGAGTGGAGCAGAGCCCAGCCCTGGCCGCAAGGCACTGGGAGGATCAGGACCTGAACAGACTTCTGAGGCAGAATTCCCAGCAGAGAAGGTCCCAGGTCCCTCAACCCACAAGGGATGAAGAAAGCCCCAAGGGTCAGTGTGTGAGGGCTTTCCCAGATGGGCAAGAGGGGAACAGGGTTCTCCTAGCACTAGCCCCAGGCGGCAGCAGCAGCAGGAGATGGGCAGCTACAGTGGCTGAGGAAGCAGCCTGGGTCCATTTTCCAGGCAGCTTAAAACCTCTGGTGGAATTGAGCAGCTGATCTGAACCTTAGCCCTCAGTAGCAGCTCTGTCCCCACCCAAAGCGCCAGGGAATTAAGCAGCTGATCTGAATCTCAGTCATGTACTGGGGAGAAGAGAAGCACTAGGACCCTCCTCTGATAAAAGGATTCAGAAGTCAAGTAATGTGTTGGGAAAATGTCCCAAAAAGGCAAAAATATAAGACCATTGAGGGTTACTTTCTTGGTGAACAGGTGACTCCTTCCATCCTTTCACATGAGGGAGAACAAGGCATACTGTCAGAGGAAGTCAACGTCTCTGCCTACAGTACCCCCAAAATGAACATGAAATGGACTCAGGCCATAAAATCTTGAAAAGCCGTGTCAACAGCCTGCTAAAGGAGAACCAAAAAAATGCTGAGGAAAATGACATCTTTAAAAAGAGGCTAATTCAATTGGAAAAAGAGGTCCAAAAAGTTAATGAGGAGAAGGAGGCTTTAAAAAGCAGAATTAACCAAATGGAAAACAAGGTTCAAAAAAATCACTGAACAAAATAGTTCTTTAAAAGAGAATCGAGTTCAGGGAAGCTAATGACTATGACATAAATCAAGCAGTTAGAAAACAAAACCAAAAGTTTGAAAAAATACAAGAAAATGCAAACCATCTCAAAGGAAAAACAACTGACCTGGAAAATAGATCCAGGAGAGACAATTTAAAAATTATGGGACTGCCTGAAAGCCATGATCCAAAAAAGAGCCTAGATATCATCTTTCTTGAAATTAACAAGGAAAACTCCCCTGATATTCTAGAACGAGGAGGGTAAATAAATATTGAAAGAATCCACTTATCCCCTCCTGAAAGAGATCCAAAAAGAGAAACTCCTAGAAACATTGTGGCCAAATTCCAGAGTTCCCTGGTCAAGGAGAAAATATTGCAAGCAGCGAGAAAGAAACAATTCAAGTATTGTGGAAATACAATCAGGATAACACAAGATCTAGCAGCTTCTACATTAAGGGATCGAAGGGCATGAAATATGATATTCCAGAAGTCAAAGGAATTAGAACTAAAACCAAGAATCACCTACCCAGCCAAACTAAGTATAATACTTCAGGGGGAAAAATGATTTTTCAGTGAAATAGAGGACTTTCGAGCATTCTTGATGAAAAGACCAGAGCTGAAAAGAAAATTTGACTTTCAAACACAAGAATCAATAGAAGCATGAAAAGATAAACAGCAAAAAGAAATCATAAGGGACTTACTAAAGTTGAACTGTTTACATTCCTGCATGGAAAGATAATATTTTTAACTCTTGAAACTTTTTTCTGTATCTGGGTAGTTGGTGGGATCACAGACACACAGACACACACACACACACACACAGCACAAGGTGAGTTGAATAGGATGGGATCATATCTTAAAAAATGCAAGTAAGAGGTGAGAGAGAAATATATTGGGAGAAGAAAGGGAGAAATGGAATGGGGAAAATTACCTCTCATAAAAGAGGCAAGAAAAAGACTTTTCAGTGGATGGTAAAAGCGGAGAGGTGAGAGAAAACACATTTACTTACTCTCATCACATTTAACTAAAGGAAGGAATAAAATGCACACTCATTTTGGTATCAAAACCTATCTTACAATACAGGAAAGGGGGGGAGAAGGGGATAAGCAGGGTGGGGGGGATGTGGGAAGGGAAGGTAATGCAAAGAGTGAACAATTACAAGTCAACACTCTTGGGGAGGGACGGGGTCAAAAGAGAGAGCAGAAGCAATGGGGGCAGGATAGGACGGAGGGAAATATAGTTAGTCTTACAGAAAATGACTATTATGGAAATCATTTGTAAAACTACACAGATAGGAATTGCTTCCCTTCCCAAATGGGATGGGTGGGGAGGGAGGGAGGAAGAGAAGTTGGAATTCAAAGTTTTAGGAACAACTGTTGAGTATTGTTCTTGCATATAACTAGGAAATGAGAAATACAGGTAATGGGGTATAAAAAGTTATCTTGCCCTACAGGACAAAAGAGAAGATGGAGATAAAGGAAGGGAGGTATGTTAGAAGGGAGGGCAGATTGGTGATAGGGGTAATTAGAATGTTCGACATTTCGGAGTAGAGGGAGGGGAGAAATGGGGAGAAAATTTGAAACCCAAAATTTTGTGGAAATGAATGTTGAAAACTTAAATAATAAATTTAAATACAAAAAGAAAAGAAATTCTACTCAATATACCACTAGCTGCCTCTACAAAGGTCTATCATTTGAATAAAGTACATGACTTTTAGTGCATGAACTCTCAGGATTCTTCTTTGTATGCTCAGGATCCTTTTTGTTTTGGACTTTTTGTTGGGTTCTCAGCTCTGTTTCCCAATAATTCAATTACTAGATAAATAATGACTACTACTGTATATTGTTGCAGTGTTGAATACTGTCATTAAAACCTGCTAATTTCTTTTTATTAATTAAGTGATTACTTTCTTTTTATTCCCATTACCTCCCTCAGTAGATTTAATTAAGAATCCCAGAATGTGGAATAGAAGAAAAGAGGTAACTATGAAGAAAGTATGTGGCACAGCATATGCTTTTATTTAAATAAATGAAGATCAAATGTTGAGCTTTGAGATGTGTCCCTGGACAGAGCCTCTAACCAACTCAAGAGTTATTAACTTTTTTTTATGTGGTAGATCTATTTGGAACTCCTCAGAATAATATCTGTTGCCATACAGACATTAAAGGAATGCTTAATTTCATTTAGTGATTAAGGAAAATAAAATGTTATTTTTCCCCTTTCAAATACATTGAAATCTAGCCAGAGATCCCTTAGGAGTCTGTGGATTCAAGTTAAGAAGCCATACTCTAAGTTCTTGGAATTTATGTGATATTCACAGTTTGAATGAGTTCTGTCATGAAATCTGCTCTCATTTCACATTAATAGAGCTGAAGGTAATCTTGGAGGCCAGATGACCCTAACCCTGACTTGTATGTAAAGATCAACATCCTTCTTGACATTACCCTAGAATTCATAGTGGAAAAAAATTTGTTTGAAAAACATGTTGACTCTAAATTATGAGAATTGGAGTAGCCAATATAGATGACATTCATAGGAAATAACCAAGGACATTTCATTTTTTAAAAATAAATGTATATATTTTTAAATACAGAAAATTTTGTTCTCTGGAGCATGGGCTCCAATAAGTATTTATATAAGTTAACCATTAAGTATTTATTCTGTGATAATTCAAGTTGCATTACAGAAGTTTAAAGCCTCTGGTGGATAGTAAATTACTAATTGTTTAAACTTTAACCACAGTTCACAAATGCTTTGCCCCTTTTCTCTCCTGGTTGTGTATTCATCCTTAGCTGCTGAAGAAGACCATGCCATCAAAGAAATAGTGACATGACTTGCAATTGACTTTATTTTGAGTGAGGCAGGGCTATGCAGGTCAGTAACCTCACTTCTCCTCCAGAGCCATCTAAATCCAGTGTCTAAATCAGGATGACTGGAGATGACACAGGATGAGGCAACTGGGGTTCAGTGTTTTACCAGCATCATACACCTAGCAAGTGTCAAGTCTGAGGTGAGATTTGAACTCAGAGCCTCCTGACTCCTGCACTGGTACTCTACCCACTGCACCACCTAGCTGCCCCTCTATCCTGGTTAGTTCTACTGTGAAAAAGATTTTGCAAAAGCCTTCCTTCTGAGATTATCTCCCCTGATTTACACTATGTAGATCTTGTCTGTATGTATTCTGATGTCTTTCTTATATGAATGTGAGTCCATTGAGGGTAGATACTGGTTTTGCCTTCTTTGTATCCTCAGTGTTTAGCAGAGTGTCAGGCATACACCAAGCCCTTAATAAATGCTTGTTGACTAACTGAATGAAAAAGCAGTCAGACATCCCAAAAGAAAACAGTCATTTAATATAACACAGGCAGGGATCCTATAGATTAATCAGGGATATTTCTACAGGAGTGTTTATACTTTCCTGGGGAGCCACAAGACCCCCTCTTGCCACAAATTCTATTTCTTATCAGTCTGCCATAGTGTCTAAATATTAGAGCTCTCTCTCTTTCTCTCTCTCTCTCTCTTTCTCTCTCTCTCTCTCTCTCTCTCTCTCTCTCTCTCTCTCTCTCTCTCTCTCTCTCTCTCTCTCTGTTCCCAGAAAGCTCCTACTAAAATGAAAACATATTACTTAAAATGGGAAATACATTGATCCATTCTGTTATCAGAGCAACTGGCTTTAGAAAATAAGAACTGTGGAAATGGGACAGATTTTAATGGAAAAGAAAGGGGAGGCTGTCACTGCTCAGCAAAGACAAGCCGCCATGAACTGCTACAATGAGGGCTTTTGGGGGAAAGGGCTGGGGGAAAGACAATACAAATAGGGAAGACAAAAACTTCAAAGGTAAATACAGGAAAGATAAACTTAATCTACTTCACCATTTGTCTACAGTCAACTCTGGAAACAGACATTTGAGGTCAATTTAACAATAGGTATTTTTCTCTCCAGCAACAAAAATTTCTTCATTTCTGAGCATCCTCAGACAGATTTCTAGAGTGGCAGAGATGATGAAAAAGAATACAGTCAGAGACAAAAACATTTAGCACGGGGCAGTTCAGAGTCAGAAAGCTAAGAAAGGATGTGTAGAATCATTGAGGAAATTACCACCAATATGATTCAGGTTTCTCCTTGGTTTTTGACTTTTCTAAATTTCCTTTCTTTATTAATCTCTCCCAATTAAAAGACTCTGTTCTTTGATCATTTAAGGTTGTAAAAAAACTGCTTGTTTAAAACTCATCCTCCCAAAGGTATTCCTAGGAAGGGATTCTTACAGAATCATGTTGACTATTTCAAATCTTCATGAAAACAAGAAGTATAGAAGCAGGAAAAGCTGACTTTGGGCAAATGGCATGACAGATTTGAGTATCATATCTAAAATTCTTCTAAGTTCATTGCAGGTAATGTTACTGTGACAACCTTAAAATAGATATTTAATGTTCAGGTTTGGAATATAGTAACATTTTGATAAAAATCTAACTATGTAGGCTTATTTTCCTTTAATCCTGACTAATTTCAATTACATTCGTACATATATATACATACACATATGTGTATGTATATATGCATACATATGTATGTGTGTATATATGTGTGTACATATACATAGATCTATATGTGTGTATATGTATATGTATATATGTATGTATACATATATATGTATATATATATGTATTTATATGAAACCTCCTGCTGAGATCCTGACCATCCCTCTTAACTCCTGCATAACCTTCACGCCCACTTTTACACTTTAAAAGTCTTGTACTCAACCTGTCCTCCAGTTGCTCAGTGTCAGGAAGAATTATCTCTTGTCATTTCTAAATCTACATGTGTCCTTCACCTCATCCCTTATCTGTTTCTAAAGGATCCTACTCCTGCTCCTCTCCTCCACTTCTACCAGCCTCTCCATTCTACATCTCTCTGTCTTTGTCTTTATTTCTGTTTGTTTCTATTTCTGTCTCTGTCTCTTTCTAACTCTATCTCTTTCTGTCTCTATCTCTATGTCTTTCTGTCTAACTCAGTCTCTCTGTCTTTCCTTTTCTCCCTCCTTTTGTCTCATCTCTGTCTCTTTGTCTTTGTTTTCGTGTCCTTTCTTCTGTCTTCTTCTGTTTCAATATCTGCCTCTATCTCTTCCTCTTTCTGCCTTTCTTCTTCTATATCTCTCTGTCTGTCTATTTATCCATCCATCCATCTATCTATCTGCTTGTCTGTCTATCTTTCTATCTCCCCTTTCTTATAGATTGCTATCTCCTTCATCTACAAGTATTTTCCAGTTCTTCTTTCCTTCCACTGAATGTTCTGTTTTTCTGCACCACCTCCAGTACTTATATTTTCTCTTTACACATTCAATATGTAAGCCTCTGAAATTTATTATCTTTTGCTCTACAAAGAAATTTCTTCCTAAAAGATGACCAATTATTTTTTGACAAATGTAATGCATTTTTTATCTTCCCAGATTCTTCTACACTTTGGTGCGATTTCTTAAAATTCTTCTACACTTTGGTACCCCTTCTTAAAATACTTTCATCCTTTGACTTTGGTGACATTACTGCTCCTGTAACACTATGTTACCCTAGATCTGTCTCTATTTACTTGTCTCATTGATTCCTTTGATTCTTCCCCTTCTCAGTAAATGTAAACTTTCCTTGACATTTCTCCTTCACCCGATGCTCATTCCTCTATGTAGTCTTCCCCCGCCAAGAATTCATTCACTTTTATGACTTCACTTCTCATTTATGTGCTAATGACTCCCCAGTAAGCCTGCATGCATTCTATATATCACACATCTGCAGGCTTTAGGTGGGCTATATAGGGGACATAGAAGAAATTATCTAAGCAAAGCATTGTCTGTCCATGGTGTCTTAGTTTTCAGTGCCTCTGATCGACCACTGTGCTTGTTTGCATAGTTTACGGCCTTGCAGGACCTTTCCTTACCTTCTGGCACTTGTGTGTTTCCCAACTTCCAACTGCTAAGCTAGCTTCTGAATCTTAGTTTCCATTTCAACTTCTCACTTCTGAGTATTTTCTGGGTCTAGTTTCCTCCAGAAATAATTCTTACCTTTCATTTTTTAACTTTACCTTTACTGGAATTCTAGTTTTCCTGTACCATGTCAGTGATTTATTTCTGTCCATCATGTTAGTATGACACTGTGATGATAACATCATGTTCCCAGTTAATTGGTCTCCCATATCCAATCTTCCCACATCTTGTCAATATTTCCTTTGAAGTATTTTTTTGTCTATCACTCTGTCAACTGTTTGCCTCACCTCTTCTAAAAACTGAATCTCTGTTTTTCTCATCTTGGGGTTTTCTCCTTCTAAGTCCTCTTTAAACGCAATATTCTGTTCAACTGCATTAGATAATTATACCCATAAGTGCCCCCTCCGTCAGCCTTCTCCCTATTGCTCCTAGTTCAGCCCACTAAGCCCAAACAAAATAAATTTAATCCCTCTTCCATATTACTGACTTTCAAATTCATGAAGAAAACTATTGTTCCCTTCTCTAAACTAAGTATCCCCAATTTTTAACCCCTTTTAGCATTCCCAAGAAGTCCCCCAACCTAAAATTTTTTTATACTCCTTGAAAATTAATAAACATACACACCTCTTTGGGTGGCTAAATACACCATGGAACAATAATAAGACTCTTTTTCTGTATTTGACATTTTCTTGGTGCTGAATCAAAACATGTGGAATAAGAATAACATCAGGGGAAATTGGGGTTTTTTTCTACAATTTGCCCTGAAGGTTTTTGTGTGTAGTAGTAAATGACCTATACAATTGGGTAATTTCAGTAAAAAGAAAAATTATAATTTTCTTTCAAGAAATAGAAATCACAGTGAATAAGGCAATGAG
The DNA here is from genome assembly GCA_023548195.1 of Bettongia penicillata ogilbyi. NCBI lineage: Eukaryota > Metazoa > Chordata > Mammalia > Diprotodontia > Potoroidae > Bettongia > Bettongia penicillata. Next base: position 791,549 of record JAJHZJ010000280.1, read on the forward strand.
CCTTATATATGGCAGGTCTAAAACATTTTGATTTATAAATCAACTTTCTTTTGAATAAGCCTACACTTAAGTAAATGTAATATGGGTGATAATAAAATAATTGAGATGTCTGATATGGTTAAAGAGAGAACTGGATATTGGAGTAAAGTCTCTGAAAGACCTAGGTTTTACCCTAAACTCAGCAACTTCTCAGCTGTGTGATGCCAGACAAATCAGCTTACCCCTGGTTGTTCGTCTCTAATATTTGGGATTTAAGTGCAAATGGTTATACTTGAATGGTGACATAGAAGATGTGGTAGTGTTTCTGATGCTGCTAATCTCAAAAGGAGATTGGATACTTTTAGGATAGAGTGAGAAATAAGCAAAGAATTCAATTCTATATGTCCAAAGTAATGAGAACAGAGAATAGAGGAGAAACAGGGATCATCTTCCAATTAGTAATGCAAGTGTGTGTGTGTGTGTGTGTGTGTGTGTGTGTGTGTGTGAGAGAGAGAGAGAGAGAGAGAGAGAGAGAGAGAATCTAATGGATCATTCTAAAATTAAAGAATAGATTAATGATCTAAAAGTAACTGCAGATCCCCTACAATGACAGGAATTATGCAAGTACTTTAGACATAGCACATTTTCCTAAAGGCATAACTGAATCTTAAATTTTACCAAACCACTTTAAGTAGTCTAATTTAAACTGCTGTTGATGTGGAAAGTAATCATCACTATACATACATACTGATGACAAGTTTAAATTTGAGTACAAAACATTTTAAAATTAAATTTATCTAAGTCTCTAACCTATCAAATCATCTCTTCCACTTTAAGAACCCAGCAATTTATTATTACTTCAATATAGCAGCTGGGGAGGGAAAGGATTACTCTATTTCTTTTCTATTAATTTCTTGAATTAAACATGAGTGGATTTAGCAAACTTGAGTTACAGGTTAGTGTGGCTGATTTAGCTTAATTCATGAAATGTATGGAAAGAAATCTGTAATTTAGCCTGATTATTACTGGGCATTTCTTTCTAAAATTAAAACTATATGAAAAATATGTACTATGTTGATTCATCAAGAAGGATTCCCATATCTGACACATAGGATTGCTGTTACATGTCATGCTTGGAAATATTCAGTTTTATTTAAGTTACTTTTGCTAACTTAAAGGGCAAGAGTACAAATTAATTATATCCACTAAAAATAACACAAATGTGAATGCCTTGATAACCAGCTACAAGTTTACCATTTACAATCTTGGAGGTTACAGTTGACAATCCAGAGCCATAGATGGGACACTGTTGTCCCGTATCTACCTTCTTCAAATTATGCACTTAGAATCAAAAATAGCTTAGGGCAAAATATTTTAGAGCAAAAAATAAAACAAACAGGGCACTCCTCCCTCCGGAGCACCCTGCTCACCTCCACAGTCCATCATGTTCATTTCATTAGCCTTCTCCAGGGGCCAGCAGTCAAAATTGCTGTTGTCCAGATCATGCCACCCATGAGTGATGACAATTAGAAGCACCTGCCAGAGGGTCACATGAAATCTATGAGCCAAGTCTCTACAAGATGTCCATTTTCTTTCGTTTTTGTGTTTTTCCTCCTCCCTACCCTTCCCATCAACTTTGGAGGGAACATTAGTGAAAAGCATGGAAGTATAAAAGTCAGTGAACCTCCAAAGTTAGCTACCCATGGCATGCTCTGAACTGACTTGGAAAAGATTACTTCAGATCTCTTCATGCTACTAAACCCTTAACCCATACTCAGAGGATGACCGTTTCCCTCTCCCACAGTGATATTCCCTCTTGCTGTCTTGCAAAGTGCCATCTGATGATTCTAGACACCCATGTCTTTGTCTAGTAAAGTATGCCCTCCTTTCCAAGCTGCTATCCTCACCTACCAGTAAGCTGGAAGGAAAACCAATCACCAGAGTAACTTTCATGTTGCCTAGAAGGAAAAAGAATCCAGGAAGAGACTTCTGTTGTTTTGCACTCTCCGTCTCTTCTTCTAGAGAAGTGTCCTCTCTCTCTTCTCAGCTTTCCATTTCCCAGCCTACTCTTCCATTCTCTCTTGGAATGGAGGCAGTACCAGTTGTACCTATGGGTGGCACTATAGGGTAACTCACTGCCCCTCCCCTCTTCTTTGAAAGCTTCTCTGCTCCCTTCTGTCTGGAAAGCCAACCTTATGACCACCTGCATCACCTCAGCACCTGGACAGCTCCTGGGTCTCTAAGTGTTTTCTTCACAGATTATTAGCTATGTATTTTGCCTCATGTTCAATGTTTTTGTTATCCAAAAGTTTAAAATTAAAAATTGAGAAAAAATTTAATTAGAATCAAAATTTTACAAGTTGATTGTGCATTTAGCAATGCAATCAAAATGGGACAATCGCCCTCGTGAACTAAAGTTTTTAAAATAGATGAATAGAAGAGTTTTCTACATATTGTCCAATTTCAGGAGCAAAAACTACTCTTCTTAATATAAATTACCTGATCTCAACTTTAATTTGTATATTTCTTTCATGATGCAAGGGTATGTGATTTCATCAATGTGGATGTTCCCTCTATCAATGTAGAATGTATCCTCTCCAATCCTGAATTGCCATAGTATTAAAGATCAATCACAAAGTGGCAAACCATCCACTAGTGAGTTGCTCAGCGTTTAGCTGAACTGATCTTTGGGTGACAGAAATTTAATAATACAGCCAAAGCCATACCCAGTGGCTTCCAGACTTCACACAATAAGAGGCACTCAACTAGAATTTTAGTGCATTAAGAACCAAAATTATGGAATTATAAACAGAATCAGGAATAGTAAATACCTATTACAAACTAGTCGTCTTTTGAAGAGGAAAAAGAAACTAAAGAATACAAGTACATTGTTCCACACAATGTGGAACATATTGTTCTGTTCCAGAATATGAAACAGAATTTTGAATACCTTATTAATAAAAATTTGAGAAGATAAAATCATGAACCTTACCAAAAACATGTAGAAGAATTAGATGCTTAAAGATTCCATTTTGAAGAATCTCTAGTCTGAGAAACACAGATCTATGATTTAATTGCTGTAGGGAGTTCCTAATGAGGTAATCTTTAGCATTGCAGATCAGCAACTGTTCCGCAATTTAGAATTTTGAAGAGTTGCTAGTTGAAGAGTTGAAGTGATCTTCAGAGGTAGAGGTCATGCTTTTCTAAACAGTCATTGCCACTTTGTATAAGGTCTCTGATATATAAAATTACTAGTAGAGAAGGACATCTATATAATGTATAACTAAATATGCATATATTAAGAGTATACACTCAAATTGTTTTACTGATAGGGATGTAAGAAGGAAAAAAGCTTAGAGACCACTAACAGATCAAACAACTTGTCAACGGTCTCAAAGCCCAAGGAGAGTCTTGAACTCAGATCTTTTGGTTCTCTACTCACTATACTACAACACTATCTTGTGTGAATAGCCTTCCAAATCCCCAGGGCTGGGATTTGTTTTGCTTGACCACATACAATTGTCAAAAGACTTATGTTTTTCTTTTTTTCAAAAGTGACTAGAGAAAGTAGAAAGGAATGGGATAGGAATAGGGTTATAAAAATAAAAAAAAAAAGAAAAGAGAGCCATTGAAACCTTTTTATGTACAGAAGAGAATAGAAAGTAGGCCATAAAAAATCACAGACAAGCAGGAAAGCTTGAGGAGTTATAGATTTAATTTATTATGTACTCTAAAAGAAGAGCAAGCTGTACATCAGAGTGATTTTCATTTTCATACACAATCCTCTGTTTTACAAACACACACATACCTATAGATATAGAAATCCAAATTATTTTTAGTATTAATGTTAAGCTCAAACTAAAAACATCAAATAGCCAATACCATAATAATATTTTTTTTCTTCTAACTGGAGGTTTTGTTTTTTAGTCTAATTGAGAAAATGAATGCTATTCCATGACTGCCATCTAGTGGTCATACTCTAAATACTGGAAATCTGAAGTACTTGAATTCACAAAGGGACTTCAGAAATTAACTAATCTAATCACTTCATTTTTTTTTTAATTTATTTAGCTTTTTACATTCATTTTCACAAATTTTTGGGTTCCAAATTTTCTCCCCTTTTCTTCCCTCCCCCCACCCCAATACCCCAAGCAATCTAATTTTCCCTATCTCCAATCTGCCCTCTCTTCTGTCATCCCTCCCTTCCCTTGTCTCTATCTTCTCTTTTCTTCTGTAGGGCCAGATGACTTTCTATTCCTCATTAACTGTATGTCTTCTTTCCTAGTTGCAACAACAATACTAAACAATTGTTCCTAAAACTTTGAGTTCCAAATTCTCCCCATCCCTCCCTCCCCACCTATTCCCTTTGGTACGGCAGGCAATTCATTATAGGCCATATCTGTGTAGCTTTGCAAATGACCTTCCTGATAGTCGTGTTGTGTAAGACTAACTGAATTGCCATCCCTCCTAACCTGCCCCTCATTGTTTCTCTTCTGTCCTTTGATCCTGTCCCTCCCCAAGTATTTACTTTCAATTACTCCCTCCTCCCTTTGCCCTCCCTTCCATCATCCCCCCCCAATGTCTCCTTCTCCCCCGTTTTCTTATACTGTAAAATAGGTTTTCATACCAAAATGAGTGTGCATTACACTCCTTCGTTTAGTCGAATGTGATGAGGGTAAACTTTTGTTTATTTGTTTTTTTTTGTTTTTTTTTTTTCCCTCAGCTCTCCTCTTTTTCCCTCCACTAAAAACATCTCCTACTTGCCTCTTAAATGACATATAGTTACCCCCTTCCATTTCCCCCTCTTTCCTCTCACTACATTTCTCTCTCACCATTTACCTTAATTTCTTTTAAGGTATGGTCCCATCCTATTCAGTTCAATCTGTGCTCTCTGTCTCTGCATGTGAATGCATGTGTGTATGTGTGTGCATGCATGTACATGTGTATGTGTGGTCCCACCAACCACCCAGATACTGAAAGGTTTTAAGAGTTAGAAATATTGTCCTTCCCTGTATGAATGCAAACAGTTCATTTCTGGTAAGTCCCTTAATACTTCTCCTTGCTGTTTACTTTTGCATGCTTCCTCTCATTCTTGTGTTTGAAAGTCAAATTTTCTTTTCAGCTCTGGTTTTTTCATTAAGAATGATTGAAAGTCCTCTGTTTCATTGAAAGACCATATTTTCCCTTGAAATATTATACTCAGTTTAGCTGGGTAGGTGATTCTTGGTTTCAGTCCTAGTTCCTTTGCCTTCTGGAATATCCTATTCCACGCCCTTCGATCCCTTAATGTAGAAGCTGCTAGATCTTGGGTTATCCTGATTGTATTTCCACAGTACTGGAATTGTTTCTTTCTAGCTGCTTGCAAGATTTTTTCCTTGAGCTGGGAGTTCTGGAATTTGGCCACAATGTTCCTAGGAGTTTCTCTTTTTGGATCTCTTTCAGGTGGTGATCGATGGATTCTTTCAATACTTATTTTTGCCCTCTGGTCCTAGAATGTCAGGGCAGTTTTCCTTGATAATTTCATGCAAGACGATGTCTAGGCTCTTTTTTTGATCATGGCTTTCAGGTAGTCCCATAATTTTTAAGTTGTCTCTCCTTGATCTATTTTTCAGGTCAGTTGTTTTTACCATGAGATATTTCACATTCTCTTCCATTTTATCGTTCTTTTGGTTTTGTTTGGTGATTTCTTGGTTTCTCATAAAGTCATTAGACTCCATCTGTTCCATTCTAATTTTGAGAGAACTATTAAATTCAGTGAGCTTTTGAGCCTCTTTTTCCATTTGGCTCATTCTGCTTTTGAATGCATTCTTCTCCTCATTGGCTTTTTGAACCTCTTTTGCCAATTGGGTGAGCCTATTTTTCAAGGTGTTAATTTCCTCAGCATTTTTTTGGGTCTCCTTTACCAAGATATTGACCTTTTTTTCATGCTCTTCTTGCATCTTTGTCATTTCTCTTCCCAGTCTTTCCTCCACCTGTCTAACTTGCTTTTCAAAATCCTTTTTAAGCTCTTCCAGGGCCTGAGCCCACCCAACACCCCCCTGGGGTGTCTGGGGTACTGAGGCCCCGCCCTCCACATCTTTCCCTGATGGGAAAAATACGTTCTCGTCCTCCCCATCAGATCCGAAGGTTGGGACCATTTGCATTTGTTGGAAAAAACTCTCCAAAGTCTTATTTTTCTTCCCCTTTCTAGGCATTTTCCCAGCCAGTTACTTGATTTCTGAGATTCCTTTCCACCCCGGCCTGGATCCGCCCAGCTAGTGCTTGGCCTCTGAGATTCAAATGCGCTTTCCCAAGGCAAGCTTTAGTTCTGGCGCAGGGGTGGGGGCAGGGCCCTTAGGGGCTTTCTGCAGAGACTTTCAGGAACGGAGCGGGTGGGGGTGGGGGGCCCCGCCTGCTGTGCTCAGTTCCCTTGGGGGTTTTATTCAGAGGCGTTCAGCAGTAGAGCAGGGTGGGGGCAGGGCCATCTCCCCAGCTTGGCTCCCTCAGGTTGTAAAGACCTTCAGTATTGAAGATCCTACCTGCTGCTGGGGGATTCCTGAGACCCGGGCCGTTGCCGCCTCAGCCGCCCGCCCACGCCTCTGCCTCCGCCGCTTCCTGCCCCCGTCTCTGCCGCCGCCGCTTCCTCCCGAGGGGGCCCGAGTCACGGAGACGCTCCGCTCCCCTCCCCTATCGCAGCTTTCTTTCTTACTGACCTGTAGCTTCTGTGGGCGGAGGGACTTTCCCGGCTGCCGGAGCTTCTCCCGGAGCTTTCCTCTCTGAAGTCTGCTCGGGTCAGCTTCTCTGGGTCGCGGCCAGGGGTGGGGGTGGGGTCCGCTTTCCGAGGTGCGATGGACCCCGGGGACGGCTCTCCAGGGTTCAGTGGAACGGAAATCTCTTCCCCTATGTTTATGCACCCCCTGCAGAGATTCAGAATTTATGGGGATCTCCTTTTACCTCAATTCCATGGGTTGTGGGCTCGGAGCTCGTAAATGTGCGTCCTTCTACTCCGCCATCTTGGCCCACTTCATTTTTAAAAAGAGGAAATTGAAGCTTAAATGAGAAGTGACTTTTTCAAAGACACTTAGTTTGGCAGAGTAAACTGACTCCCAGTATTGTGTCTTTTCTATCATATCAAAATTTAAAGCAATTTTTGCAAAAAAGTTGTATGCTGCAAAAAAATAAGTTAAAAAAGGCTTCCCTGCATAAAAGAAATAAGAAAATTTTCAGAAAGAAAAGGAAGAAAATCGACATGTTTGTTTTTAGGAATCATGTGGGAGGCCATGTCACTGGAAAGTAGAAAATGGTAGTCACCAAATTCTTAATGGAGCTAACAATTAGAAATATTCAGAATTTTCAAAAAGCCCAGAACGTTGGTGTGTTAGATTAATATATAACAATAGTTAAATTCAAGTGAAATGAAATTAGAGCTAAGTATTCAAACATGTTTACAAAGATTTACACAAAGGCTGGAACTATAGACATCAGCAAAAACAGAAAAAGAAAAGAAAAAGAAAGAAAAGAAGAGAAAAGCAACATTGGCCCAAGATGCTGAAGCATTTATGGATCCACTCTCCAATCAAAGGGTCAGAGGATACTGATGAGATATGAATATCAAAGTTGACTGGATATTGCAAGATGATGAGATTTCTCAATGATGAGTTTTCTGGGAACTCAATGTAGAATTATAAGAAACTTGAGAGGAAAACTAAGTAACTATCACATTCCTCCTTTACCACATCCCTCAAAGAATCAATGAGGTCCATCTGTCAGAATCTTTCAGCCTCTTGGGACATTATTTCTGTCATTATTTCCATCACTATTGCTTATTTTATTTCCTTTCCTTTGTTTTCTTATTTCTTTTTGTGGATAGTCTGTTAGTTCCATCAAGAAGCTAAACTGAATAGTGGACAGAGAGGATGCTTCTCTTTCACTCGAAAAGGGTACTTTCTTTGGGTAGGTCCTAGGACAATGACTTCAGGGATTAGGGAGGCAAAATTATATCTTATATAGGTTATATCCTAGAAAAGAGTTTAATTTGGTTATCACCTTTAATTCATTCCATATCAAAGGATTTGAAAGCAGCTAGATGACTCAGTGGTTATAACGCTGGTCCTGGAATCAGGAAACCCTGAGTTCATATGGCAACTAGCTTTTCACCATGGGCAAATCTCTTAACTTCTATTTCTCTTAATCTGCTGGAGACAGAAATGACAAACCACTCCAGTATTTTTGTCAAGAAGATCCAGGGGATCACAAAGAATTGGAACTGTTAAACAATGACATGACTGTTTTACCCACTTCTCCTTAAAAAATATCTGGAAAGGATTTTAGACTAGAAAAATATTACTTCTTAATATTTCTAGAAAAACTAAAAAGGTTTTTAATATGTAGAAACAAACGTAGCTTTGTTGACATGGACTCTGTAATGACTATGCTATGTAATGACTGTATTAGAATTTCCTTCTTCATCAGACAGAAGAGCAATGGAGCTACACATCAGGCTTCTAAAGGCTTCTGAAGCCCCAAACTGTTTGACATGCCAAAGACCCTTTGTGAGTGAATTCTGTCAGAATTTGGAGATGTCTGTAAACTGCCAAAACCCACAGGACCAGCCTTGATCAGCTCAAGGACAATCTTGAGCAGAAGATACAGACTCAAGATTTTGCTCAGGACTTTCTAAACATGCTTCTATCTGGCTTATTGTGTCTACAGATGTTTTCTCCTTTAACCTCCATTCATCACCCAAAAACCTCTAGAAACTGTTATATCTCACCATTTTTCTTTCCCCTCTGAGCACCTGAAGAATTCTCCCTCTCTCCTCATTCCCTTATAGACTCTTTTCTCCCCACATGTCTTTTTCTTAGAAAATAAAATGTTTAGTTGGTAATTAGACTCTGTTTCATTTCAGGTCCTTTCATGGACCTGAGGGTTCTTTGTTAACAGTTTGAATACTTAGAGTTTGGAAAACTGTTCTCCATTAGCCACATGCACCTACTCTAGTTACTTTCTTTTGTCTCTGTGACTGAAAGTTAATCTACCTTTCAATAGGAACCACAAAATGTGACTCTTTCTTGAGCCCAGAAAGAGCTCAGTGACACAATTTTTGAAGTTTATTCAACCTAAGTGTCCCTGAAGTGCCTCAAAGACCATTATTTTTTCAAATTTATTTTAGCAGCTTTAGAATGCCCATTACTGCACCCAGAAGGCTTAACTTTTATTTTATTTTTTAAAACTATAAATTTATTTATTTAACTTTTTACATTCATTTTCACGAAATTTTGGGTTCCAAATTTTCTCCCCATTTATACCCTCCCCCCACCCCAATACACCGAGCATTCTAACTTTCCCTATCACCAATCTGCCCTCTCTTCTATCATCCCTCCCTTCTCTTGTCCCCATCTTCTCTTTTGTCCTGTAGGGCCAGATGACTTTCTATTCCCCATTAACTGTATTTCTTATTTCCTAGTAGCAAGAACAATAATCAACAGTTGTTCCTAAAACTTTGAGTTCCAAATCCTCCCCATCCCTCCCTCCCCACCCATTCCCTTTGGGAAGGCAGGCAATTCAATATAGGCCATATCTGTGTAGTTTTGCAAATGACTTCCATAATAGTCATGTTGTGTAAGACTAACTGTATTTCCCTGCATCCTATCCTGCCCCCCATTGTTTCTATTCTCTCTTTTGATCCTGTCCCTCTCCGAGTGTTGACTTCAAATTGTTTCCTCCTCCTATTGCCCTCCCTTCCATCATCCCCCCCCTTGCTTATCTCCTTCTCCCCCACTTTCCTGTATTGTAAGATAGGTTTTCATACCAAAATGAGTGGACATTTTATTCCTTCCTTTAGTCAAATGTGATGAGAATAAACTTCTTGTTTTTTTCTCAGCTCTCCTCCTTTTCCCTCCACTAAAAAGTCTCCTGCTTGCCTCCTGAATGAGATATAATTAACCCCATTCCATTTCACCCTCTCTCCTCCCACTACATTTCTCTCTCACCATTTACCTTAATTTCTTTTAAGATATGGTCCCATCCTATTCAATTCATTCTGTGCTCTCTGTCTCTGTGTGTATGTGTGTACACATGCACGCATGTACATGTGTGTATGAATGTGTGTGTGTTTATGTGTGTGTGTGTGTGGTCCTACCAACTACCCTGATACTGAAATGTTTTAAGAGTTACAAATATTGTCTTTCCATGTAGGAAAGTAAACAGTTCAACTTTGGTAAGTCCCTTATGACTTCTCTTTGTTGTTTACTTTTTCATGCTTCTTCTCATTCTTGTGTTTGAAAGTGAAATTTTCTTTTCAGCTCTGGTCTTTTCATCAAGAATGTTTGAAAGTCCTCTGTTTCATTGAAAGACCATATTTTCTCCTGAAGTATTATACTCAGTTTTGCTGGGTAGGTGATTCTTGGTTTGAGTCCTAGTTGCTTTGATTTCTGGAATATTCTATTCCAAGTCCTTTGATCCCTTAATGTAGAAGCTGCTACATCTTGTGTTATCCTGATTTTATTTCCACAATACTGGAATTGTTTCTTTCTAGCTGCTTGCAATACTTTCTCCTTGACCTGGGAATTCTGGAATTTGGCCACAATGTTCCTAGGAGTTTCTATTTGTTTGCTCCTGTAAATAATGATTTGAATGAAGACAAAGAATCCTTTTAAAATTTTCTAGTGATACCAAATTGGGAAGAAAAAGGGAAAGGAATCAGAACCTCAAATGAGCTTGGCAACCATTGTAATCATTTTCACTAAATCAGCTGTATAATTGTAAGGAGATTGTTATCATATGAGGAAGCTATGACTTTAAAAAAGATAAAGGGAGGAGGGGAAAGTTCTTGCTTATAATCTTAATATGCAGCTGTGTTATCAAGGAGATAGTAAAAAAGCTAATGCTGCCTTAAGTTGATTTGTATAAATATTATTTCTAGATCCTGAGGAATGATAGTTCAAAAGTACCTTTCGGCTGGCAGACTGGAGCACTGGGTTAATTTTTTCGCGTCACATTTTAAGGGGACTGCTGACAAAAATGAAGCATGTCATCCAATTTATTAATACCTATATGAAAAAAATGCATCAAACCACTTATTGTTACAGAAATGCAAATTAAAGCTACTCTGAGATTCCCCCTCATACCCATCGGATTGGTCAAAGTTGACCAAAAAGAAAAATGACTTGATGGAAGGGGATCTGGTAAAACAGATACATTAATGAATTGTTGGTGCAAAAATGAACTGATTCAACCCTTCTGGGAAACATTTAGAACTATACCTAAAGAGTTATTGTACCCTTTGAGCCAGCAATATTATTACTGTGCTTGCATCCAGAAGAGATCGGAAAAAAGAGGAAAAAGGCCTATGTGTACAAAAATATAGTAGCTATTTTTGTACTGACACCAAGGGAGTGTCCATCAACTCAAGGATGACTGAACAAATTATGACATGAGTCAGATGGAAGAAAGGATGTGAGGACAGCTTCAGGGGACTCTTGGAAGAGTTGTATGACCTAAACAGATGAAGTGAGGAGAACCAGAGTAACAATTTATACAGCAGCATCAACATTAAAATGAAGACAAACAATTTCAAAAGACCTAAGATGTCTAATGAACACAATAACCCATCATAATAATATTAATAGCAGAAGACTTTATGCGGTGGAAACTTACTACACACTGACAAGAGAACTGATGAATTTAGGCTGTAAATTGAGAGCGATTTTTTTGGATATGATAGTTTTGGATACAAACAGGGATTTGTTTTTCTTGATTCCATATTTGTCACCAGGATTTTGTTTTTCTTTTTTTCCTGAGTGAGTTGGAGACTGCTTGGGGGAAGAGAAAATAAATTTTTGTTCATTGAAAACAACATAAAAAATGTCCAGAAATTAACCCTGATTAACCCTGATTGTGAAGAACTTGGATATCCTATGATATGAGGAATAGTGGAAGGAGCTGGGGAGAGTTAGATTTGAGAAGAGAAGCCTAAGGGACTTGTAAGCATTCTTGAAAGGGCTTTTAGAGATATTTATAATCTCCTTTTCTTTTGCATTCCCAAAATCATAGATTGTATAAGCAAATAGCCATATGAAAAAAATCTCCAAAGTACTAATTAGAAAAATGCAAATTAAAGCAATGTTGAGATTTTATCTTATACTCATCACAGGAAGAAATATGGAAAAAAAGGAAGTGATTAAGGGCAGTGGGACTATGGGAAAACAGTCACCTTGCTGCATCCATGAGTGGGTACCACCATTCTGGAAAGCAATTTGGAACTATACACAAAAATTACTAAGTGGTCCATGCCCTTTGACTCAATTATATGTCTGCTAGACCTGTAACCAAAAGAGATTAAAGAAAGAGGGAAAGTTCCTATATATACAAAAATAATTAAAGCAGCTACTTTTATGCCCTAAAACTGGAAACTAAAAATTGAGGAATCCCGGCCTCAATTTTTGGTGGCATATGAATATGATGGATTATTATTGTGTTGTAAGAAAAGAAGAAACAGATGATTTTAAAAAGACATGGAAAAGTTTGATATGCTAATATGAATCAAGTGAACAGAACCACAAAAACCTTTTGAATCATATCAGTGTTTTAAAAATGAATAGTTTTAAAGACTTTTATAAACTGATGAAGAATGAAATGAACAGAACCAGGAGAATAATTTATACAGTAACACTATAAAAAAAGAAACAAATCTGAAAGCTCTGAGAACCATGATCAGTATAATAACCATTCATTATTCCAGATGACCAGTGATGAAATGTGCTATCCATTCAAGAAAGAGGATGGAGTCAGGGTGTTATATTAGATGTGCGCACGTGTGTGTGTGTGTGTGTGTGTGTGTGTGTGTGTGAGAGAGAGAGAGAGAGAGAGAGAGAGAGAGAGAGAGAGAGAGAGAGAGTGCACAGAGGGAATTTGTTTTACTTGACTGTACATATTTGTTACAAGAAATTTGTTTTTCTTTACTTTGTTTTATTTTTTTATGCTATTGAGGGGTGAGAAGAAAATAGATTTCTCTTAAAACAGGTGAATGAGGGTTGCCATAGATGTGAAATATTGCATTCATTTTCACACGAGGTCATTGTATTATTCAGTTTACTTCACTGTTTTACTTTGTTACAAGATGTCTCATAAAATGGTAATAATCTCTAAATGTAAATAATGTAAAACCAGAACACATCCATAATGCTTAAAATATTAATGAGCGGAAATAAAGAAAAATACCTTACTGATCTGTTAGGGCCCAGCTCTGGACCGTGGCCTCCTGTGAGGGTAGTGAGATGCCTGGAGGTGCAAACCTGACCCTCGGGTTACTTGGAACGCCTCGTTAACAGAGCTGGCTCCACCCACGAGGAGGAACATGGGAGGAGCTGAGGCGGGTATATAAGCGAGGGTTTGGGGGAGTTCTCTCTCTTTTATGATGTAACCAATAAAGTGTGTGCAGCTGCCAGCTCGGGTGCTCTGTCTAGTCATTCCCCTCCCCCACGGGAGAGGCCGGAGACGTCCGAAGACCAGGACAGGTAAGTGTCCAGGTGATGGCCCGGGTAATAGACCCACGCACAGATCAGTATAAGGTAATTATTTTTAAGCATTAGGTCTGTCCAACAATGGAGTGAGCTATACTGTGACATATTAAACTACCTGTCATTGGAAATATTTGAGTAAAAACTGTAAATTTATACATTGAAAAGATTTATTGTACTGTATCAGAGGAGCTAATCGCTTCCAGGGTCTTCTTTCTCTTTGTGTGGCTGTGTGTTTTGAATCCACTATTCTTCCACAACCAAAAAAAACCTTCTTTTTAGGCTGTCATCCACGTATATTTAAATTCAAGGAGCATCTTGTGGAAGGAAGTCTGAGGTTATGGTTGTTAAAGATGCTGGGAATTAAAATGCCAAAATTTAAATTAAAATTCACAATGTTGCAACACTATCTGTTTGATTGCTTTACTTTCTGAGAGAAGCTCCCTCCTTTGGGAGCATCTTAGAGTATTTACGAACTGTAAATTTATGCTGCATGTTTTGATATGTGCTCATCTTTCCCATCAGAATGTAAGCTCCTTGGGAGGAGGGTTTCTGTCTTTGTTCTTGTATCCCAAGTGCCCAGAACAGTGCCTGATACTTATTGAATATGTTAATTAATTTATTAGCAAAATGATGCTTTCTTTGCTAACTTAGGAGTTGCTTACTCAATGCCCTCCTTCCACCAACAACAAAGAAAAGGTGCCAAGCAGTATTTATTTGTGATTTATTCCACCTGTTGGTGGAAAGTTTCTGGAAAAAAGGCAAAGATATCTCTGTAATAATTTGATTCAAATTAAATATCAAAATAAAACAAATTTAGCTGATATTAACCTAGGATGTCAATTTTTTTAAAACAAGTGAGACTTTCATAGATATTATAAGTACCTAAGAACTTCCATTTATAAAGTAAGTTTTTAGTAACAGCTTTTAATTTTACTAATGTATATTCAGCTGATAGTTTGTCATTTGGGTAATAAATCCACATTATTTCTGTGGACTTTTCATTTGGACAGGAGAAAAGCTTGTTCATCAAAGGAGAAAATTATTCTGTGAAGGATAATTTATAGAAGGAAGCAAAAACAGGTGGAAGTGATACTATGAAAGTTTTCTAATGTTTCTCTGTTCAATAGCATTTGCTCTTGAGACAGGAATTTGTTTGGCACTGATGGATATCCTTTTTCATTACTGTTTTTAATTTAGGCTGATTCTAAGTCATTGAGAAGTGGATGGATGGTGTGAAAGACTTTTTAATGACAGCAAGCCATCCAAGAGATGCTGAAGGGCTACAAAGACAACTCAACCATTGCAATGTGAGTTTTGCTGATCTTACAAGCTTACTGTAATAAATAATAATGTTTTGCTTTATCTTAATTATTATTTACATCGGTGTCAAAACTTGAAATCAGATGATGAACCAAAAAGTTCCTATATATACAAAAATATTTAAAGCAGCTATTTTTATGCCAAAAAATTTGGAAGTAAAAGTGTTTGTTAGAAAAGTATTTTGACTTTATAGTTAAAAAAGACTTGAAGAATTTTTACATTTTCATTTTAATCATAATATTTTTGTTGAGAGATGCCTGGCATTTTGGATAGAGAATCAGGCTTCAAATCAGAATTTCCTGGTTTCAGTTCATCTCTGTGATCTTATCTTTGTGATGGAATGTCATTTACCCCTCAGTGCTTCAGGCAACTCTCTTAAGAATATAAATTGCAGATTTGTGTCATTAGAGGGAGTTTACAAACCATTTATTTTCCATCCTGATGAAATGATGAATTAAAATCCCCTTCATCAGATGGGAATGATATTGCATTGAAAACAATATAGCTGAGTTTTCTTTTAACTTTTGTGACTAAGGTAGCAGTTTATAAGATTTAGAGTTTTGAAAGAATTTATATACCATCTAATGCTACCCTTTCATATTATAGATGAGGAAGCTTTGTGGCTTGTTAGATAGATTTGGAATGGGGAAGATCTGAGGTTGAATCTTGCCTCAGACATTTACCAGCTTTATGATTCTGTCAAACTACTTAACTTCTATTTTCCTCAGTTTTTATATCTATTAAATGGGAATCCTAATAGCACCCGCTTCACTGACTTCTCATGATGACAAAATTATAATTACAAGATAATTTTGCAAACCATAAATCAGTGTAAAATGTTAGCGTTTATTATGATAAAGAAATTGCCCTTTTTTCTTTTAAGGGATATTTTTTAATACATTAATTGGACTTTTTCTATAACTCACGTTCATTTCATCTTTTAAGACCCATCCATAAATGTGAACATTTTCTTCAATTGCTATATATTGTTTATAGAATGTGTACATCTTAGTGCTTCCCAATTCCACAGTAAAGGAGACAGCTTATGTACTGAAGCACTCAGGCAAAATGCATTCTATAAAGGTTAATAGCAAGTCAGTTGCTAGGAATCCTCATTCCCGGTCTTGGTTATAAAGCCTTCAGTTACAAAATCATTGTTATGACAATGACTTGGCTCTGTATCTGTGTTTGCCGATGATGTTCATGTTCACGAGAGGCACCATGGAATAGTTTACTGGCTTCAGAGTAAGGAAGTACTGGGTTCGTGTGGAGTCTCTGACAAAGTCCAACCTCTGTGATCTTGGCCAAGGAAAGCCCCGACTATATATTGTATGGAAGGTGCCAGTCTGCGCTGCTAGACAAAGTTTGTGACCAGGAGCTCCTTACACAACTAAATCACTCCTCATTTAAAAACAAAAAAGGTCATATATAAAGAAAGAGAGCCATCAGGTAGATTTGAATATTAGATAGAAGACTGCCCTCTGCCTCTCGGTCTCTCTGGCTTCCTTCAAGTTCCATCTGCAATCTGACATTCTTTCGGAAGCCTTTCCCTTTCGTTGTTCTTCTGTCATGTCTGACTCTTCATGACCCCATTTGCGGTTTTGTTGGCACAGGCACTGCAATGGTTTGCCATCCAGTTCTCCAGCTCACTTTAGAGATGAGGAATCTGAGGCAAACAGGGTTAAGTGACTTGCCCAGGATCACATAGCTAGTCAGCATCTGAGGTTGGATTTGAATTCAGGTTTTCCTGACTTTAGACCCTGTGCTCTGTACACTGTAGCACTTAGATGCCCTGAACTTTCCCAGTCCCCCTTTGATTCTAATTCCTTCCCTCTGTTTATCATACCCATTTCATCCTTGTATATATCTTATTCGTACATAGTTGCTTTCATGTTGTCTCCCTCATTAGACTTTGAGTTTCTGAGAGCGAGGTTTCCTTTCACCTTTTTTGTATTCCCAGCACTTGGCACAGTGCCTGCAACATTGCAGGGCTTAATATGTATTGAAAGACTAAGCAGGCAGCTAGGTGCCACAGTGGATAGAGCCCTGACTTGGAGTCAGGACCCGAGTTCAAATATGACCTCAGACATTTACTAGCTGTGTCACCCTAGGCAAGTTCACTTAACCCCAGTTGCCTTCTCCCTTCTCCTACCCCTCCCCCAAAACAAACAAACGAGTGAAAGACTAACCTTGGAAACAGGACAAACTTTGTTTCAAGTTCTCCCTTGACTACAAACTAACTATCCCTGGTACAAGTCTCTTAACCTCTAAGTATTCTAGGCAACTCTTAGACCAACATTGACAGATAACATGATGATCTCTTCTTTTGGAGGGCGTTTCCATGTGAGGAATTCCTTCTACCCAGAAAATCATTTGTCCATCCTACTCTTCCCCCAGTAATGTATCATTTTACCTGTCTTTACAAGGAATGTGGCTGATTGTAGAAGTTCACAGCGTAACGTTTGACGAGACTGCAATGACTACTTATTCCAATCACATATGATATACAAAGAAATAATTATGCAGCTTCTATTTCAAGACCATTGAGAGAGAATCCACAATTTCCTGATGTGTCTGATTGTTCTTTTGGACTGTTCCAATTATTGTGGCCTTCCTAATACCAAACCCCAAATTGGCACTTTGTGATTTTCACACATTTGGGCTAGTTCTGACCTGTGGTGCTGAAGAGAAGACGTCTGATCTCTCTTCTACGTAAGAACCACTCAAATACTTGCTGATAATTTTCATGTCTCATGTGGATCTTAATAGTAGTAATACTCAGCATTTATATCATAATTTAAAAGTTTGCCAAGTACTTTACATGTATGGACTTATTTGTCCCTCATCACAACCCTGTGAAATAGGTGCTATCCCTATTATCCTCCCCATCTTATGATACTGATGCAGGGGAAACTGATTCAGAGAGAAGTTAAATAATTTGCTAAGAGGCATACAGCTACTGTCTAAAGTAGGATTTGAATTCAGATCTCCCCAACTACAAATTCAGCATTTTATGCACTAAAAATCTAGCTACCCCCCAGTGTTCTCTTCTTCAGGATAAATATCTCCTTCCTTTAGCTGATCTTCATATGAAATATATGCAGGGTGCTTTATCACCCTGAGCTCCCTACTCTTGATTTCATCTAGGCTTTCCTGACTGTGTTGGCAAGAGCTAAAAACACTATACTTCACGTGATGTTTGACTAGATGTGATATTACACAGAGGAGCTGTCACTTCCTTTTTAAAAGCTATGCTTCTTTTAATGCAGTGCACGACTGAGGTTATCTCATCTAACCCCTCCATTTTATATATGAACAAGCTGAGCCCCAGAAAAAGCAAGGTCATTTATATCACCAATAAGTCCGTAGTTTGAGAAGACAAGAGTTTGCTTTACTCTCATTCCAGTGTTCTTTCTATCTGAAGTCTATGTTATCTTTTTTAAGATTGTTATGAACTTTGCCACAAATTGAAACAACTATGCCTGCAAAAGAAGGAATAAAATCTTAGAGAGCACTCTTAATATTTAACAAAGTAGAAACAAATGAATTGACATAAAATACAAAGACAAACCTATTTGTACTCTGTGTCCCCTTGGAAGTTCTCACTGAAGTTCCTTTACTTGAGGTTTTATTTTCATAAACAAGTGTTTTTATTATGTGTATAAGCATTTGTGAATGAAATGGAAACAATTGATTCATCCCTCAGAGAAATGATGGAAATAGAGTCTATTCTGAGAAGCCATCCAGTTGCTGGAGTTAACACTTGGGTGCAGGCAGCGCTTGGAGAGTATCAGACACAGTGGGAGAAACTCAGCAGGTGAGTTTTGTAATCATAATTGCATGTTGTTTACTTAATAACTGACAGAACTTTAGCATGCTTCATTGCTTTTAACATATAAAATTTTTTCAATCAATAAAAATGAACCTTTACTTTTTCCTTTCCCTTCCCCTCTCCTGGAAAAAAAAATCAAACCCTTCCTCTCCCCATTTGTCAAATTTATGTTTAGATTCATGAGTTTTGCTTCTTCAAATAAAATTTTTTTTCTATTTCTTTAAAGTAACCCTAGATATTTTGAGTGAAATGACTCCGCATAAATAAGTTAATGTAGGTGGTATTGTTATAGTTTATTGGCCCAACATAATGATGAACAATTAATATCTTATAAAGTACCTATTTTTAATAAAAAATGAAGAGTGGCAAAGAGTGCCATATGACTATTCATAATTCTGGTATATCTGAGAATTCTAGATTCTTTTTTAGATTCTGTAGTTACTTTGATTGGATTGTTTTCTCTTCTACATTTTTTTTAGCAATCTTTTTTATTTTCATTTATTTATTTATTTATTTTGATGTTTTACAGTCATTTCCTTAAAATTGAGATTTTATCCCCCCTTCAACTTCCCCCCACTACCCCCTCCCTCCCCATGACAGCATACAATTCTCTATAGGTTCTCCATATACTTTTCTATTGAGCACATTTTCACTATAGTCATGCTATGTAGTCGAACCAAAATAAATGGAAGAAATCATATAACATATCAAAACATAATACACTGAAACCCATCGACACACAAACAAGATCTGCTACATTCTGCCAATGACTTCCATATTTCTTTCTCTGAGTGTGGAAGGCATTTTGCCTTAGAAGACCAACACTGGGATTTTTTTTTTCTTAGTAAGTTCTTGTGTTATCACAAAGTTCCACGTCTACCAGAAAAAACTCTCGCACACTGTGATCGTTGCTGTGCACAAAGTTCTCCTGGTTCTGCTCCTTTCGCTCAGCATCAGGTCATATAAGTCCTACCTGGCCTCCCTGAAGTCTTCTTGTTCATCATTTCTTATGGCACAATAGTACTCCATTACATTCATATACCATAATTTATTCAGCCCTTCCCCAATTGATGGGCATCCCTTTGATTTCCAGTTTTTGGCTACCACATAGAGTGCTGCTACAAATATTTTTGTACACGTGGGACCCTTTCCCGTTTTTATAATCTCTTGGGGATACAGTCCTAGTAGCGATATTGCTGGGTCAGAGGGTATGCACATTTTTGTAGGTCTTTGGGCATAGTTCCAAACCGTTCTCCAGAAGGGTTGGATGATCTCACAGCTCCACCAACAATGAATTAGAGTTCCAACTCTCCCACATCCTCTCCAGCATTTATCATTTTCTTGTTCTGTCGTATTTGCCAATCTTATAGGTGTGATGTGGTACCTCAGAGTTGTTTTGATTTGCATCTCTCTAATCAATAGTGATTTAGAGCACTTTTTCATATGATTATAGATATCTTTGATTTCTTGCCCTGAAAATTGCCTGTTCATATCCTTTGACCATTTATCAATTGGGGAATGACTTGTATGGTTATATATTTGAGTCAGTTCTCTATATATTCTAGAAATGAGGCCTTTATCCCCAAACTTAGCTGTAAAATTTTTTTCCCAATTTACTACATCCCTCAAAATTTTGGTTGCATTGGGTTTTGTTGTGCAAAAACTTTTCAGTTTAAGGTAATCAAAATTATCCATCTTGCATTTCATAATGCTTTCTATCGTTTCTTTAGAAAAAAATTCTTCCCCTCTCCATAAATCTGATAAGTACACTATTCCTTGCTTCTCCAGTTTATTCATGGTATCAATCTTTATACCTAAATCATGTACCCATTTGGACTTTATTCTTGTGTACGGTGTCAGGCATGGGTCTATGCCTAATTTCCGCCACACAGTTAACCAGTGTTCCCAGCAATTTTTGTCAAACAGTGAGTTCTTATCCCAGAAGCTGGGATCTTTGGGTTTATCAAACAGGAGGTTGCTATATTCCTTGCCTACTGTGTCTTGAGTGCCAAGTCTATTCCATTTGTCTACCCCTCTGTTTCTTAGCCAGTACCAAGTGGTTTTGATAATTGCTGCTTTATAATACAATTTGAGGTCTGGTAGCGCTAGGCCACCTTCCCAAGCATTTCTTTTCATTAGTCCCTTTGATATTCTGGACCTTTTGTTTTTCCAAATGAATTTTGATATTATTTTATCCAGCTCTAGAAAATAATTATCTGATAGTTTAATTGGTATGGCACTAAATAAGTAGATTAATTTAGGTAGAATTGTCATTTTTATTATATTAGCTCGGCCTACTCATGAACAACGGATGTTTTTCCACTTACTTAAATCTGACTTTATTTGTGCAAAAAGTGTCTTGTAATTTTGTTCATATAATCCCTGGGTTTGTTTTGGCAGGTAAACTCCTAAGTATTTTATAGTGTCTACTCTAGCTTTAAATGGTATTTCTCTTTCTATCTCTTGCTGTTGGACTTTGTTGCTAATATATAGGAATGCAGAAGATTTGTGTGGGTTTATTTTGTAACCTGCAACTTTGCCAAAGTTGTTTTTTATTTCAAGTAGTTTTTTACTTGAATCTCTGGGATTCTCTAAGTATATCATCATATCATCTGCAAAGAGTGATAACTTAGTTTCTTCTTTGGCTATTTTTATTTCTTCAATTTCTTTATCTTGTCTAATTGCTACAGTAACATTTCTAGTACCATATTGAATAATAATGGTGATAATGGGCATCCTTGTTTCACCCCTGACCTTATTGGAAATGCATCTAGCTTATCCCCATTGCATATAATGCTTGCTGAAGGTTTTAGGTAGATACTGCTTATTATTTTGTGGAAAGTTCCCTTTATTCCTATGTTCTCCAGTGTTTTTAATAGGAATGGGTGTTGTATTTTGTTGAAAGCTTTTTCTGCATCTATTGAGATAATCATGTGGTTTTTGTTAGTTTTGTTGTTGATATGATCAATAATGCTAATAGTTTTCCTAATATTGAACCAGCCCTGCATTCCTGGTATGAAACCTACCTGATCATAATGTATTATTCTCTTGATAAGATGCTGTATTTCTTTTGCTAAAATCTTGTTGAAAATTTTTGCATCTATATTCATTAGAGAAATTTGTCTATAATTTTCTTTCTCTGTTTCGTCTCTTCCTTATTTGCATCATAGAAAGAATTTGGGAGGACTCCACCTTCCCCAATTTTCAAAAATAGTCTATACAGTATTGGAATTAACTGTTCTTTAAAGGTTTGATAGAATTCACTTGTGAATCCATCTGGTCCTGGAGATTTTTTCCTAGGGAGTTCATTGATGGCTTGTTCAATTTCTTTTTCTGAGATGGGGTTGTTTAAGTATTCAATTTCCTCTTCTGTTAATCTGGGCAATTTGTGTTTTTTAAAATAGTCATCCATCTCATTTAGATTATCGAATTTGTGGGCATAAAGTTGGGCAAAGTAATTTCTACTTATTGTTTTAATTTCCTCCTCATTGGAGGTGAGTTCACCCCTTTCATTTTTAATATTAGTATTATGATTTTCTTCTTTCTTTTTTTTAATCAAATTGACCGAAGGTTTATCAGTTTTTTTAGTTTTTTCATAAAAGCAACTATTGGTTTTATTTCTTAATTCAGTAGTTTTCTTAATTTCAATTTTATTAATCTCTCCTTTGGTTTTCAGTATTTCTAATTTGGTATTTTCTTGGAGATTTTCAATTTGTTCTTTTTCTAGCTTTTTCAGCTGCATACCCAAGTAATTGATCTCCTCTTTCTCTATTTTTTTTATGTAGGCATTCAAAGATATAAAAGTTCCCCTAAGAACTGCTTTTGCAGCATCCCATAAGATTTGGTAGGTTGTCTCATTATTGTCATTCTCTTGAATGAAGTTGTTGATTGTTTCTATGATTTCTTCTTTAACCCATTCCTTCTTTAGGATTAAATTATTTAGTTTCCAGTTGATTTTTGCTTTATCTTTCCATGGCCTTTTATTACATATAATTTTTATTGCATTATGATCTGAGAAGGATGCACTGATTATCTCTGCCGTTCTGCACGGATTGTGAGATTTTTATGTCCTAGTACATGGTCAATTTTTGTAAATGTTCCATGTACTGCTGAGAAAAAGGTATATTCCCATTTGTATTCCCATTCAGTTTTCTCCAAAGATCTATCATATCCACCTTATCTAGAGTTTTATTTACCTCCTTAACCTCTTTCTTGTTTATTTTGAGGTTGATTTATCAAGTTCAGAAGGAGGGAGGTTGAGGTCCCCCACTAGTATAGTTTTGCTGTCAATTTCTTCCTTCAACTCCCTCAACCTCTCCTCTAAGAATCTGCATGCCATACCACTTGGAGCATACATGTTTAGTAATGATATTGCTTCATTATCTATGGTGCCTTTTAGCAGGATATAGTTTCCATCCTTATTCCTTTTAATTAGATCTATTTCTGCTTTTGCTTTGTCTGAAGCACAATATAGTCTGCTCCATCCTTTGACCTTTATCCTATGTGTATCCCCCACTTCAAATGTATTTCTTGTAAGCAGCATATTGTTGGGTTATGGCTTTTAATCCATTCTGCTATCCGTCTCCGTTTTATGGGAGAATTCATTCCATTCACATTCACAGTTATGATTACAATCTGTGTATTTCCCTCCATCTTCTTTCCCACCATTTGTGCTTTTAGCTCTGCTGTCTCCCTTCCGCTCCTCAATAGTATTCACTTTTCACCACCTCCTCTTGCCACCTTCCCCTCCTTCTTTTAGCCCCCCTCCCTTTTACTCCCCTTTACTCTTACTGCTTCTTCCCTCCCTTTTGGCCTCCCTCCCCTTTCTTCCCCCTTCCTCTCCTACTGCTTATAGAGCTAGTTAGGATTTTCTACTCAAGTCTACTGTTCCATCCTTTAAACAAATCCGATGAGAGTACCTCTCACACAATGCTCATCTCCCTCCCCTCTTTCCCTCTACTATGATTTTGTACTTCTTCTTGTGATGTAATTTGCCATTTTCTGCTTCCTCCTTTTCACACCTCCTATTACAATCCCTTCTCATACTTAAATTATATTTTGTGTCATGACATCATTTACTTTATACCCGTTCCCCCTATGCTTATCCCTTTTATATTTCTTAATAGCCGCACAGTTCTCAAGATTAACAGGTATCATCTTCCCTTATAGGGAGGTGAACAATTTGCCCTAATTGAGTAACAAGTTGTTCCCCCCACCCCCGATTGTTTACCTTTTTATGATTCTCTTGAGACCTGCATTTGAAGATGAAATTGTCTATTAAGTTCTGGCGTTTTGGTCAGGAAGCTCTGGGAATCCTTTACTTCGTTGAATGACTTTCTCCTTGCCTGAAATGTTATGCTGAACTTTGCTGGGTAGTTGATCCTTGGTTGTAGTCCCAATTCCTTTGCCTTACGGAATATTGGGTTCCAATTCTTTCGATCTTTTAATGTAGAAGCTACAAGGTCCTGTGTAATCCTGACTGTATCTCCTTGATATTTAAATTGTTTCTTTCTGGCTGCTTGTAATATTTTCTCCTTCACTTGATAGCTCTGGAATTTGGCAACTATATTTCTTGGGGTTTTGAGTTTGGGATCCCTTTCAGGAGGGGAGTGGTGGATTATTTTGATGACTATTTTGCCCTCTGAATCTAGTACTTCTGGGCAGTTTTCCTTGATGATTTCCTGGAAGATATTGTCCAGGCTCTTTTCTCCATCCTGGGTTTCTGGCAGGCCAATAATTCTTAAGTTTTCTCTTCTGGATCTATTTTTCAGGTCAGTTGTTTTTCCAATTAGATATTTTACATTTTCTTCTATCTTTTCATTCTTTAGATTTTGTTTGACTGATTCTTGCTGTCTCATTGGGTCGTTAGTTTCCACTTTCCCAGTTCTAATCTTTAGTAAATTGTTTTCTTCCGTTAACTTTTGCATCTCCTTTTCCATCTGCCCAGTTTTTCCTTTTAAGAAGGCATTTTCTCCAGTTAATTTTTGTATTTTCTTTTCCATTTGCCCTTTTAGGAAGTTATTTTCTCCAGTTAATTTTTGAATTTCTTTTTCCATTTGTTCAATTTTCCTTTTCAAAGAGATGTTCTCATCAGTGAATTCTTTCTTTCTTTTTTTTTTAATTCTATTATTTTATTTATTTATTAATTTTTTTACATTCATTTTCACAAATTTTTGGGTTCCAAATTTTCTCCCCTTTTATCCCCTCCCCCCACCCCAATACCCCCAGCAATCTAATTTTCCCTATCTCCAATCTGCCCTCTCTTCTGTCATCTCTCCCTTCTCTTATCTCCATCTTCTCTTTTCTCCTGTAGGGCCAGAAGACTTTCTATTCCTCCTTAACTGTATGTCTTCTTTCCTAGTTGCAACAACAATACTAAACAGTTGTTCCTAAAACTTTGAGTTCCAAATTCTCCCCATCCCTCCCTCCCCACCCATTCCCTTTGGGACGGCAGGCAATTCAATATAGGCCATATCTGTGTAGTTTTGCCAATGACCTCCCTGATAGTCCTGTTGTGTAAGACTAACTGGATTACCATCCCTCC
This sequence comes from Bettongia penicillata ogilbyi, assembly GCA_023548195.1. Classification (NCBI taxonomy): domain Eukaryota; kingdom Metazoa; phylum Chordata; class Mammalia; order Diprotodontia; family Potoroidae; genus Bettongia; species Bettongia penicillata. The sequence continues at coordinate 816,726 of JAJHZJ010000280.1, forward strand.
TAACCTGCCCCTCATTGCTTCTCTTCTGTCTTTTGATCCTGTCCCTCCCCAAGTGTTGACTTCAAATTGCTCCCTCCTCCCTTTGCCCTCCCTTCCATCATCCCCCCCTTGTAATATCTCTTTCTCCCCCATTTTCTTATACTGTAAGATAGGTTTTCATACCAAAATGAGTGTGCATTTCACTCCTTCGTTTAGTCAAATGTGATGAGGTTAAACTTCTTGTTGTTTTTTTTTTCTTCTCAGCTCTCCTCTTTTTCCCTCCACTAAGAAAAACTCCTACCTGCCTCTTAAATGACATATAGTTACCCCCTTCCCTTTCCCTCTCTTTCCTCCCTCTACATTTCTCTCTCACCATTTACCTTAGTTTCTTTTAAGGTATGGTCCCATCCTATTCAGTTCAATCTGTGCTCTCTATCTCTGTATGTGTGTGCATGTGTGTATGTGTGTGCATGCGTGTACATGTGTATGTGTGGTCCCACCAACTACCCAGATACTGAAAAGTTTTAAGAGTTAGAAATAATGTCTTTCCCTGTATGAGTATAAACAGTTCACTTCTGGTAAGTCCCTTTGCTGTTTCCTTTTTCATGCTTCTTCTCATTCTTGTGTTTGAAAGTCAAATTTTCTTTTCAGCTCTGGTTTTTTCATCAAGAATGCTTGAAAGTCCTCTGTTTCATTGAAAGACCATCTTTTCCCTTGAAGTATTATACTCAGTTTAGCTGGGTAGGTGATTCTTGGTTTGAGTCCTAGTTCCTTTGCCTTCTGGAATATCCTATTCCACGCCCTTCGATCCCTTAATGTAGAAGCTGCTAGATCTTGGGTTATCCTGATTGTATTTCCACAATACTGGAATTGTTTCTTTCTAGCTGCTTGTAAGATTTTTTCCTTGAGCTGGGAGTTCTGGAATTTGGCCACAATGTTCCTAGGAGTTTCTCTTTTTGGATCTCTTTCAGGTGGTGATCGATGGATTCTTTCAATACTTATTTTGCCCTCTGGTTCTAGAATGTCAGGGCAGTTTTCCTTGATAATTTCATGGAAGATGATGTCTAGGCTCTTTTTTTGATCATGAGTTTCAGGTAGTCCCATAATTTTTAAATTGTCTCTCCTGGATCTATTTTCCAGGTCAGTTGTTTTTCCCATGAGATATTTCACATTCTCTTCCATTTTTTCGTTCTTTTGGTTTTGTTTGGTGATTTCTTGGTTTCTCATAAAGTCATTAGACTCCATCTGTTCCATTCTAATTTTGAGAGAACTATTAAATTCAGTGAGCTTTTGAGCCTCTTTTTCCATTTGGCTCATTCTGCTTTTGAAAGCATTCTTCTCCTCATTGGCTTTTTGAACCTCCTTTGGCAATTGGGTGAGCCTATTTTTCAAGGTGTTAATTTCCTCAGCATTTTTTTGCGTCTCCTTTACCAAGGTATTGACCTGTTTTTCATACTTTTGTTGCATCTCTGACATTTCTTTTCCCAGTTTTTCCTCCAGCTGTCTAACTTGCTTTTCAAAATCCTTTTTGAGCTCTTCCAGGGCCTGAGCCCACCCACCACCCCCCTGGGGTGTCTGGGGTACTGAGGCCCCACCCTCCACGTCTTCCCCTGATGGCAAGGATACGTCCTCGTCATCAGATCCGAAGGTCGGGATCATTTGCATTTGTTGGAAAAAACTCTCTAAAGTCTTAATTTTCTTCCCTTTTCTAGGCATTTTCCCAGCCAGTTACTTGACTTCTGAGATTCCTTTCCACCCCCACCTGGATCCGCCCAGCTAGTGCTTGGCCTCTGAGATTTAAATGGGCTTTCCTCCTGCCAGCTGTCAATCAGTCAGCTTTAGTTCAGGTGCTGGGGTGGGGGCAGGGCCGCCTCTCAGACTCTGATCCCTCGGGGGCTTTATGCAGAGACTTTCAGGAATGGAGCGGGTGGGGGCGGGGTGGGGGGCCGCCTCCCAAACCCCGCTCCCTTGGGGGCTTTAAGCAGAAGCCTTCAGTAACAGAGCGGAGTGGGGGCAGGGCCGTCTCCCACGCTCAACTCTGTCAGGTCCTATGCGGGAATCTTCCGTAATGAAGATCCTGCCTGCCGCTGGGGGATTCCCGAGTCCCGGTCCGCTGCCGCCTCAGCCGCCGCCCACACCTCTGCCTCCGCCGCTTCCTGCCCCCGTCTCTGCCGCCGCTGCTTCCTCCTGAGGGGGCCCGAGTCACGGAGACGCCCAGTTTCCCCTCTCCTCCAGCCCGGCCTTCTTTCTCACTGACCTGTAGCTTCTGTGGGCAGAGGGACTTTCCCAGGTGCCGGAGCTTCCGTCTCTGAAGCCTGCTCGGATCAGCTTCTCTGGGGCCATGGCCAGGGCAGCGCTGGGGGTGGGGTCCACTTTCCGGGGCGTGCTGGACCCTGGGAATGGGTCTCCAGGGCTCCCTGGAACGGAAATCTCTTCCACTCTGCTTCTGCACACCTTGTATTGACCCAGAAGTTATGGGGGACTCTTTTTACATTAATTCTATGGGCTTTTGGTTTCAGAGCTCGTAAACGTGCGTCCTTCTACTCCGCCATCTTGGCTCCACCCTCCAGTGAATTCTTTCTTAATAATTTTAAAATCATTGGCCAGTTTATCTTCTATTTCCTTCTTCAGCTGTTCCAGGAGAGCTGCTTGTGCTTTCCAGAAGTTCATAGTCCCTTCTGAAGTTTCAGATGGAAGTACAGTCTCAGCTGTGACCTCTTTGGTGTTTGTGTTTTGGTCCTTATCCCCATAGAAAAATTCTATGGTTCTTTCGGCTCTCTGCTTTTTCCTGTTCATGGTGTTGATTGAGTGTTGTGGCTTCTGGTTCTTTCAGTCAGAAGCTAGAGAACTTTTTGCTGAGCTGATGTGTGAAAAAGCTGAAAGCAGACTTTTGTTTGGTGTTTCCCTGATCAGCCCTAGGTTTAGCTTGTTACGTGTGGGGGAGGAGTGGTCTGGTCACAGGAGATCTCATCAGCTGAACTAAGGCAAAGGCACTCTCAGGGGCTGGTAATCCCAGCTGCCCTATTGTCTTTCTGATTCCCCTGGACAGCTGAGGCACGCCTAGATGCTCATGCGTGTTCCCACCCCTCCTGGAGCTCCTCTCCTGGCGCTGAGGCGTGCCTGGGTCCTAGTGCGAATTTTCTCTGCCCTGGGTCCTCTGTCCTTCCGGTTTGCCTCTGCCACTGTAGGAGGAATCCCCCTTAGCTATTTTCCTCGTCTCAGGTGTTATGAGACTATTGGTCTCCTTCTTCTATTTCTGCTGATCTGGGATTTTTCTGGGGAAATATTTTATGGTTCTTTCACCGTCATCAAGTGGGGAGGAGAGAGCATTTACTGATCACTCCACCATCCTGGCTCCCGGAAGTTCAAGTAGGTGACTTACCGGAGTTTGATCTTCCGGCTGAGGGTCTCAGGAGCTGCTGCGCTGATATCTGGTGTTCGGGGGCTTTCACTGACTTGGGTGTCTTGTCTCCCACCCTGGGTGCCACTCCTCTCGTTCCACGGGCCACTCAAGTTTCTCGGGTCTCTTCTGCTCCGCTGCGTTGGCCACACTGCGCTGTGGACTCACCCACGCAAAACAGATCCTTCCCGTGGACCTTCCAGTCCAACCTGAGCTCCAAATCCGTCACCATCTGTCTCCCACTCGATTTCGCACCTCCAAAATTTGGTCAGATTCTCCTTTCAGAGGTACCTGGAGTAGTTTGTCCAAGAGCTTAGGTGAGTCGTTGCTCTCACTTTGCCATCTTGGCTCTCTTGTACATTTTTTTCATAATGCAGTGGAAGTTTGATTATTATTTGAGATCTCATTTTCTCTTATGGTTTCAGTCATTGCTGTTTTAGAGATGATTCTCAAATCTGTGTGCCCATTTTCACCTACTACTTTTTGCGTCTACTTTTATGTTTTGCTGGTACCTCAGACTCATCATCTTTCCTATTGCATCTACCCCTCATTCTGTCATTTTTTCAGTTGATAACACATTCTACTTATAAGTGCTCAAAAACTCAGTCATCTTTTATTCACCTATTTCCCAATCTCATAGCTTGTAATTTACAAAAACCTCGGAATCTGCCTCTTGGAAAATTAAGAACAAAATCCCAAAAGTTTCTCCTCCTTTCCACTTCTGCTTTTGCTATTGTAATTGAGACTATTATTACTTTTATCCTCGACTATTATAATATGCTTCTAAACTAATCTCCTTTCCTCAGGTTGTTCTCCTTCATAATGTGTGAACATGTGCCAAAGTAATCTTTGCAGTAAACAGATATCATCATATTAAAATCTGCTTTAAAAAAATCATTGATTTTTATTCATTCTATACTCCAAGGAAAACACACATGCACACACACACATGCACACACACACACACATGATTTCTCCTTACCTTTTCAAGAACTATTTTTCTTTCTTTTTTTTTTTGTGGTAGGGGGAGATAATGGATTAAGTGAATTTCCCAGGGTCACACAGCTAGTAAATGTCTGAGGCCAAATTTGAACTCAGGTTCTTCTGATTCCAGGACTGATTGCTCTATCCACTTCATCATTAACTCTGTGAATTTTTCCTTGATTCTAAATTAGAATTCTCCCATCCTTATTCTTTTTTTTTGTACTTAATCATTTTGCAAGTTGTAATAAAGTCAATTGTGTCTTGTCATCCCAAGCACATAGGGCAGAGTAAGGACTCATTGCATATTTGTTTCATTGAAGTGAATTCTTACTACTTCATGTTTTCCACAGGACTTAGGACCAAGCTACATATTCGTGTATTTGTTGCTTAATTATATACTATTTAAAGGGGAGAGAAACTGGGATAAATAACAATTTGATAGATTTCATTTTGTTCTTTTCCCTTCCTACATCAAACTTTCCAGCAATTCTCAGCATAACAAAATACAATTTAAGAAATCAATAATACTTAACATAATTGAACATCCCATCTATGCCATACCTACCTAATCATGAAAAAAAATGGCCGGAGGAGAAAGATTGTTCATGTTAACCCCACTTTCCCCACTGTCTTCAGGACATTTTTCACTTCCTAATAATTTAGTGTTGCCACTTGCCGACACTGAATTGTTATCCCCAGCCTCCGTCTTTTGGGAATATAATGCTTAGCATTGTATTCTTGATGAAATTATAATTTTCATTGCTACAGAATAGTGGTAGTCCAAGCATTTTTTATAGTGGGATTTTTAAAGCAAAGTTTCAGTATAATTGTTAAAAAATGTACCAGAATCTTTTGTTTTTGTAACAACTTTCCCTTAGATTGCTATTCTGAAGACTAAGTTATCCGAAAGTCAGGAAAAGGCTATGAATCTGAAAAAAGACTTGGCAGAGATGCAGGAATGGATGAATCAGGCTGAGGAAGAATATTTGGAAAAGGATTTTGAATACAAATCACCAGAAAAACTAGAGAATGCTGTTGAAGAAATAAAGGTAGGACTTTAATCCTGTAAAAATTGAGTTTAGGCCATTTATTTGAATTTTGGAATGACAATAATTTGTTTCCAGGAAGAGAAGTGTTTGCCTCATAGAAACCAGCTATGGCCTTATAATCCCCTGGTCCTCTCCTTTCCTTATTCATAAAACAAGTTGTGTTTTTGTTTTGTTTTGTTTTGTTTAAGTGCGTGGGACTCTCTAACCAATGGTCTCTCTGTCCCTTAGGAAGGCAACAGAATCCTTCACCACTACTTTGATGTTTAGCCCACAGCATTTATTTCCCTCAAGTTTGTACTGTGTAAATTGTTCAAGGTACTTAAAAAAAATACTGTGGACACAGTGCCCAGCTTTCAAGTATTGCTTCAGTTGTCCTTGAGTGTTTTAGCTGACACGGAAACAATTACTTTAAAGGACATTTTGATACACTCGAGAACAAGTAGACTCTTTTTAGCCAAAATTTAATCTGCCTGAATGTACAAGGTGAAGAAAACATCAAGCCAGTTATCTTTGCTGAAAATAGCATTGTATGTGGAATTAGTTTCATTGCTTAGAGTCTTAGTGTTTTTGTTGGAACAAGTGCTTATTGATATGAGTGCCCTTGGGAGGCACTGAGTGGTTTATCAAAGGCATGTAAGGAATTTTGAGTCACCAAGAGTCTTTAAGTTAGCTAAAACTTTAAGAAGAGTCAACTTTTGTTGGCTGTTCTTCCACTGGCTGACTGGCATTGCACTGATACATTTTAAATTATTGAGATTAACACTTGGATGAGTGAACATCCTTTAATTTCTTGTTCATTTATATTCTATTGGATACACTGAATTCTTCTTAAAGAAACGGGAACACTATAATACAGAGAGATTATAGCAATTAAAAAATATGTATCATTTTAGAATGCCCAGAGATGTCATGAGATGCTATACTTTGTTTTCCACAGTAAGAGAAGAGTTTTGTGTAGAGAGATAAGAAAAAAAAGGTGTAAAAATTTTTCATTCTTGTGTCAATTCTTTCCTGTATGCCTTTGATGGTTTTGTGTAAAATGTTAGAAGTTGTCGTTAACCAATATTCAAATACAAATAGAAAGATGGAAATTATAAACAAGATATAATGACTTGGGAGATGATCTGGTATTTTATATCATCCTTGGAGGTGTTCTATCCCATTAATGAGAAAATTTTGTGTGAAGGAAGACTTTGTGGTCATTTAAGTTAATTAAATTTCTGTTTTTCTGCTACCCCAAGTGGTAGCATGGTCCAATGGAAAAGTTAGAGGATGTGGTTCAAGTCCTGGCCCTGGCTCATATCTTCTGACCTTTGGGACCTTGACCAAGTACCTTCAGCTCCCTTAGCCTCACTTTCCTTATATGTCAAACAGTAGGGTGGGCCCAGATGAATTCTCAGGTGATTCTGGCAGCTGTTGAATGTAACTTAAGTGTTGAACACCTCAGCTTTTTTTGTGATCCTTAGGGGACCAACTGATTGAAACATACTTAGTTCATGTAAAGAAAACTGTACATTCTTTCTCCTTCATTAACAATTTAGTATTTAAGCTACTTTTAGGGGGATCTTTTTGAAATATAAAAGTCCACTGAATGAAGAAAGGTATTATGGCAATAGCTTCTAAAGGCACCTGAATTAGGCTACTAAAGTATTATGGAGAATGTGTGTGTCTTGTAAAATAGGGTACTTATTATTGGGGTTCATATGCAGATTTGTGTTTGCTCATCCCTGTAGGAGCACACAGCCTTTGAATACCAGATTTAATAGTCCTTTTTTGTGTAAAAATAATAACACCTTGAAATCTAGTCAGTTATGATAACTGATTTAGATATTAGTATTCTAATTGAAGTTTCCCAAGAAAACAAAGTAAAAACATTTATAAAGGAGTTGTGGAAAGGAGAAGTGGTTTGATTTTTTTTCTCAATGTTTACCCTCTCTTTCCTCAGAGGGCACAAGAGAATGTGTTGCAGAAGGAGGTGGGAATGAAGATTTTGAAAGACAGCATCAAGTTGTTAGATGTAAAAATGCCATCTGGTGGTGAAGAGTTAACATCTGAGTTGAATGTTGTACTGGAAATCTATCAGCTTCTGTGTAACCGAATTCAAGGGAAATGCCCTACACTAGAGGTTTGTTTCTTCCCTCCCTCTCCCCCCGCCATCATAAAAACGCACTTTGAATTTGTAGTCATTTGTGCAAGTTTAGAAACGAAATTGTTTTAGAGTCCACTGATGTTTACTGGCTAGATTTGCTTTAAAATAATACTTAAGTGGAATCATGATCATGTTGATACGAATACTGTTTCAGTGATGCATATTGTAAGCCAGCTACTCCTCCTGAACGCTTAGGCCTGTTGTTCATTTCCTCCTGTAATCCTCCGTAGGAGGTCCTCCCAGGATGCTCTTTGCATTGCGTAGATACTCATGGAGCATGTAGGCTAGGTACCAGTTTCTCCTTATTCTCACTATGTGATTCAGTCAGTCATCTTTTTCTCGTTTTACATTTTTCTTTGTATAAATTTTTTTCTTTTTTGTTTTTGCCTTGAACTTTCCCTTCTAATAAATTATAAAGAAGCAAGCGGGAAGGGACAGCATTTCAGTAAAATCAAGTAGCACATTGAGGAGGGAAGAAAAAAATGTACATAAAAAATTATTACGTATTTAAAAGAAATAGCAAGTTGTACATAATACATTTGCAGTTTCACGTGCAATCATTTAAAAAATAACACTATGTATGGGAAATGCTTGATTTTCCCCAGAAATTAAAAATAAATAAAAACACATAAAACCAAGCTTCATATTAAAAATAATAACATCTCATTTATGCCATTTTTTCCATTGATAGCATCATTCATGCCTCCCAAGTGTTCCCCTGTTGCCTTCTGGGTGATCTGCAGCCCTACTTCTTCAGAGACTATTATATTTTATGGTCTACAGCCAGATAATTCCTGGTAGCACATAATTTAGTGTTAATTTCATTAATCCCTGACGATGCAGAGCCTGTACAAAGAAATCCACAACTGTCTGATCATTCTGCTTCGCTATTCATGTAGTACAAACCAAATGAATAAAGACTGCCTGTTGTCCAGATTTTGATACGCATTTGGGTGGACAACCCAAATTTCTAATCCATCATATTTTATGGCTTTAGCAAATATTTCCTAGATGGATTGGAACTGAAATTGAACAGGAGGAGAGTAGGCTAATTTGCTTTGGGGAAATTCAGGAAAATTTTTAATAATTCCAAACCTCTCTAGAACTGTTTCTTTTTTATACTCATTGACAGTAGGGATTGTTTCATTGTGTTAATATTCGTATCTTCTGTGCCTAATAGAGTGCCTAATACATTGCAGACTCTTCATGGATTTATTGATTAGCATTAATATTTTATATATTTTAGCTTCATGGAAAGAACGCTCACCTAATGGTCAAGTGCTCTAGATTCTGATCTAAGTTCTACAAATACCCATCAATACAACCATTGGCAAATTTTTAGTGTTCTTACTTTCAGTTTTTTTCACCTGTGAAGTACAATGCCTTGGATTAGAAGTTTTCAATTGTGTCTTCTATCTTTGCTGCTGTTATTAAGTAAAGGAACAATGGAGGAAAATGAAATGATATTTTAAAAGGAATTTAACGTTGTTACTCTAAATCATTAAACACTATATGCTTTGGTCTTGTGGGGAAAATACTGTTCTTAGGTCCAGATGAGAATGCATTTTAAATCTTATTTCTCAGCAGACCCTCTCTGAGACCATGCTCAAATCCCTTAAATCTCAGAGCTTCAGAAAAACCACCTATAATTCATAACATAGGTAGGAAAAACTGTGTTGCCAACCAAGAAGCATAGGTGAGAAACTTGGAAATTTTTAATAATACCGCATAAATGTCAACAGTGTCCTCAATACGTGAAATTAATGAAACATCAATGGAACTCTATTCTATAACAGTGTAGTGAATGCAACTTCTTTTCACAACTTTAGACTTCATGGTGTATAAGTGTAATGGTTCTGTCATTTTATACATTTTTTTTCTTGAAAATATGCTCTACTTTGTTCATATGGTTAAAAATTGTCATGGGGTGGGGGGTGGAGCCAAGATGGCAGAGTAGAAAGACTCACATATGCTAGCTCTGAAACCACAGCCCATATATCTCCTGCAAGAAGAACTCCCCACAAATTCTGGATCACTGCAAGGCACGCAGAAACACAGTGGAAAAGATTTCCGTTCCAGAGAGCCCTGGAGAGCCGTCCCCAGGGGTCCGTCGCGCCCGGAAAGCGAAGCCCACCCTTGCCCTGCCTTGGCCGGGCAGCCAAGAGGAGCAGATCCGAGCGGGCTTCAGGGATGGAACCTCCGGCAGTCAGGAAGGTCCCTCCGCCCACAGACGCTACAGGTCAGCGAGAGAGAGGTCTGAGCTGGCCGAGAGGGGAGCGGGGTGTCTCCGTGGCTTGGGCCCCCTTGGGAGGCAGCAGCAGAGGGAGTGGCGGAGGGAGCGGCAGAGGCAGCAGCTGCAGCCTGGGACTCCTTGAGCACCTGGCAGAAGTTCAGGTCTCTGCATAAACCCCCTGAGGGAACTGACCCTGAGAGACGGCCCTGCCCCCACTCGCTCCATTAGTGAAGGTCTCTGCATAAAGCCCCTGAGGGAACTGAGCCTGGGAGGCGGCCCTGCCCCCACCACAGCACCAGAACTTAAGCTCACATTGAATAGCAGCTGCACCTGCCCATTTGAATCTCAGAGCCCAAGCACTAGCTGGGCGGATCTAGGCAGGGGTGGACAGGAATCTCAGAAGTCAAGCAACTGGCTGGGAAAAAGCCCAGAAAAGGGAAGAAAAATAAGACTATAGAGAGCTTCTTTGAGGGGGTGCAAATATTCCCGCCTTTCAATTCTGATGACGAGGAAATATTCTTACCATTAGGGAAAGATGTGGAGGTTGGGGCCTCTGTATCCCAGACATCCAAGGTGGATGTCCAGTGGGCTCAGGCCATGGAAGAGCTCAAAAAGGATTTTGAAAAGCAAGTTAGACAGGTGGAAGAAAAACTGGGAAGAGAAGTGGAAGAGATGCAGGAAAAGCATGAAAAACGGGTCAATACCTTGGTAAAGGAGACCCAAAAAAATGCTGAAGAAAATAACACCTTGAAAAATAGGCTCACTCAATTGGTAAAAGAGGTTCAAAAAGCCAATGAGGAGAAGAATGCTTTCAAAAAGCAGAATTAGCCAAATGGAAAAAGAGGTTCAAAGGCTCCCTGAAGAGAATAGTTCTCTCAAAATTAGAATGGAACAGATGGAGTCTAATGACTTTCTGAGAAAACCAAGAAATCACAAAACAAAATCAAAAGACTGAAAAGATGGAAGAGAATGTGAAATATCTCATTGGAAAAGCAACTGACCTGGAAAATAGATCCAGGAGAGACAGTTTAAAAATTATGGGACTACTTGAAAGTCATGATCAAAACAAGAGCCTAGACATCATCTTCCATGAAATTATCGAGGAAAACTGCCCTGATATTCTACAACCAGAGGGCAAAATAAGTATTGAAGGAATCCATCGGGTCACCGCCTGAAAGAGATCCAAAAAGAGAAACTCCTAGGAACATTGTGGCTAAATTCCAGAACTCCCAGGTCAAGGAGAAAATATTGCAAGCAGCTAGAAAGAAACAATTCCAGTATTGTGGAAATACAATCAGGATAACTCGAGATCTAGCAGCTTCTACATTAAGGGATCGAAAGGTGTGGAATAGGATATTCCAGAAGTCAAAGGAACTAGGACTCAAACCAACAATCACCTACCCAGCAAAACTCAGTAATAATACTTCAGGGGGAAAATATGGTCTTTCAATGCAACAGAGGACTTTCAAGCATTCTTGATGAAAAGACCAGAGCTGAAAAGAAAATTTGGCTTTCAAACTCAAGAATGAGAAGCAGCATGAAAAAGTAAACAGCAAAGAGAAGTCATAAGGGTCTTACCAAAAAGTGAACTGTTTACATTCCTACATGGAAAGACAATATTTGTAACTCTTAAAATTTTTCAGTATCTGGATACTTGGTGGGATCACACACACCCATGCACGCACAAACACATACACACATGCACGCACATACCGAGACAGAGAGCACAGAGTGAATTGTATAGGATGGGATCATATCTTAAAAGAAATTAAGGTAAATGGTGAGAGAGAAATGTATTGGGAGGAAAGAAGATGAAATGGAATGGGGTAAATTATCTCTCATTCAAGAGGCAAGCAGGAGACTTTTTAGTGGAGGGAAAAAGAGGATAGCTGAGAAAAAAACGAGAAGTTTACCCTCATCACATTCGACTAAAGGAAGGAATAACATGCACACTCATTTTGATATGAAAACCTATCTTACAATACAGGAAAGTGGGGGAGAAGGAGATAAGCTGGGGGGGGGTGATGGAAGGGGAGGGCAATGGGAGGAGAGAGCAATTTGAAGTCAGCACTCTTGGGGAGGGGACAGGATCAAAAGACAGAATAGAAACAATGGGGGGCAGGATAGGATGGAGGGAAATACAGTTAGTCTTACACAACACGACTATTATCGAAGTCATTTGGAAAACTACACAGATAGGGCCTATATTAAATTGCCTGCCTTCCCAAAGGGAACGGATGGGGACGGAAGGATGGGGAGAATTTGGAACTCAAAGTTTTAGGAGCAACTGTTTAGTATTGTTGTTGCTACTAGGAAATAAGACATACAGTTAATGGGGAATAGAAAGTCATCTGGCCCTACAGGACAAAAGAGAAGATGGGGACAAGAGAAGGGAGGATGATAGAAGAGAGGGCAGATTGGTGATAGGGAAAATTAGAATGGTCGGTGTATTGGGGTGTGGAGAGGGGATAAAAGGGCAGAAAATTTGGAACCCAAATTTTTGTGAAAATGAATCGAAAAAGTTAAATAAATTTTTTTTAAAAAAAAATAAATAAAAAAAAATAAAAACCTTAAAAAAATTGTCATTGAGTTTGCACAACACAGTGTTATATAGGTTGTTAGGTGGGAAAGGGCATCTATGATCCACAGTAACACTTAATTCATTTCCTAAAACCTTCTTCTCATTTAATACTCTAAATAAGGGAATGTCTTCCTCAAGTTAGTTTTTAGTGATCATAGTATTAGGTATGTTTTATATGAAAATTTCTTTAAATCAAAAAATATCCCGTGGTTAGAACTCAAAGATTGGAATAGATGGAGTTTGTAAACAATAAAAGGAACTATCTTAGTAGGAATGGAAACTAAGGTTTCTTTAGGGAGTGGGAGCAATAGAAGAGGAAGAATCCAGTACAACTTCCTTCTCTGCTTCTTATTCCAATGGAAGGAGAAGTTAGAGATTTTTAGGAAGGCAAATGGACTATTTATCTTGAAGGAAAGATAAACTAGGCATAAAAAGTTGCCAGAATTTAAGCAGTTGTCAGAAGTAGCCTTTGGCCAAAAAAAAATATTCCAAACCACAAAACGCTATAGAACTACTTCCAAGAAGAGGACAGATTGAGGTTGGTACCTTCAGAAGCAAAACACAGTCACACTAAAAGCATATTTTCCATGCAAGCAGGACATAATGATGTCAAATACACATGCACTGAGAACTGAAGGATTATAGCTCTTCCAGAAGAATATGATAGGTCAAAATACCTGGACACATAATACAATCAATAATAAAAGACAATTGCCTAGAGCTCCTGAAGAGAGAAAATAGTGATTAAAAAAATACAGAGCTTGCCTCCCAAAGGAAACTCAAGGTTGCAAACTTAAAGGCAAGTAGTTGTTATGATTAACAGCTTAATTGGGAGATAACAAACTTCTGCAAGCAATGAGAAGAAAGAAAACTTAAATGATTAATCTGTACACATCAGAAAATGCAGGAGGGAATAGAATAATGTTTTCTCAGAAGCATTAGAGCTCAAGATGCAACCCATGACTTGCCCTACAAACCTCAACTTCATCCGAAGTGGAAAAAAGTGAACTTCAACAACAGAGACATTTACAGCATTCTTAAAAACCTAGATCTGAAGAGTTTATTTGCTTCTTGAACATGCCCACACAGTAGAAAGGTGAGAGGAGAAAATGAAAGTAGCTGCTTAGGACACCTGCAACAACAGTGTTAAGAGAAACCAGCAAGAGACTTCTTCCTAAATGTGTTGAAGGAGATGGTGTAAAATATATATAAAAAGCCCAAAGTGACTTCCCATGGAAAATCTGTTTTGATCTGGTGGACAAACCAAATTAGAGGGCATAGTACTTTGGGAAGGCAGACAATTCAATATAGGCCATATCTGTGTAGTTTTGCAAATGGCTTCGATTAACAGTCGTGTTGTATAAGACTAACTGTATTTCCCTCCATCCTGTTCTGCCCCCCATTGTTTGTATTCTGTCTTTTGATCCTGTCCCTCCCCAAGAGTGTTGACTTCAAATTGCTCCCTCCTCCCATTGCCCTCCCTTCCATCATTCTTCCCTCCCTGCTTATCTCCTTCTTCCCCATTTTTCTGTACTGTAAGATAGGTTTTCATACCAAAATGAGTGTGCATTTTATTCCTTCCTTTGGTCGAATGTGATGAGGGTAAACTTCATGGTTTTTTTTTCTCAGCTCTCCTTTTTTCCCTCCACTAAAAATCTCCTGCTTGCCTCTTGAATGAGAGATAATTTACCCCATTCCATTTCACACTCTTTCCTCCCACTATATTTCTCTCTCACCATTTACCTTAATTTCTTTTAAGATATGATCCCATCCTATACAATTCACTCTGTGCTCTCTGTCTCGGTATGTGCGTGCATGTGTGTATGTGTTTGTGAGTGCATGGGTGTGTGTGATCCCACCAAGTATCCAGATACTGAAAAGTTTTAAGAGTTACAAATATTGTCTTTCCATGTAGGAATGTAAACAGTTCACTTTTGGTAAGACCCTTATGACTTCTCTTTGTTGTTTACTTTTTCATGCTGCTTCTCATTCTTGAGTTTGAAAGCCAAATTTTCTTTTCAGCTCTGGTCTTTTCATCAAGAATGCTTGAAAGTCCTCTGTTGCATTGAAAGACCATATTTTCCCCTGAAGTATTATACTGAGTTTTGCTGGGTAGGTGATTGTTGGTTTGAGTCCTAGTTCCTTTGACTTCTGGAATATCCTATTCCACACCTTTCGATCCCTTAATGTAGAAGCTGCTAGATCTCGAGTTATCCTGATTGTATTTCCACAATACTGGAATTGTTTCTTTCTAGCTGCTTGCAATATTTTCTCCTTGACCTGGGAGTTCTGGAATTTAGCCACAATGTTCCTAGGAGTTTCTCTTTTTGGATCTCTTTCAGGCGGTGACCGATGGATTCCTTCAATACTTATTTTGCCCTCTGGTTGTAGAATATCAGGGCAGTTTTCCTCGATAATTTCATGGAAGATGATGTCTAGGCTCTTGTTTTGATCATGACTTTCAAGTAGTCCCATAATTTTTAAACTGTCTCTCCTGGATCTATTTTCCATGTCAGTTGTTTTTCCAATGAGATATTTCACATTCTCTTCCATTTTTTCATTCTTTTGGTTTTATTTTGTGATTTCTTGGTTTCTCAGAAAGTCATTAGACTCCATCTGTTCCATTCTAATTTTGAGAGAACTATTCTCTTCAGGGAGCCTTTGAACCTCTTTTTCCATTTGGCTAATTCTGCTTTTGAAAGCATTCTTCTCCTCATTGGCTTTTTGAACCTCTTTTACCAATTGAGTGAGCCTATTTTTCAAGGTGTTATTTTCTTCAGCATTTTTTTGGGTCTCCTTTACCAAGGTATTGACCCGTTTTTCATGCTTTTCCTGCATCTCTCTCATTTCTCTTCCCAGTTTTTCCTCCACCTGTCTAACTTGCTTTTCAAAATCCTTTTTGAGCTCTTCCATGGCCTGAGCCCACTGGACATCCACCTCGGATGTCTGGGATAGAGAGGCCCCGACCTCCATGTCCTTCCCTGATGGCAAGCATTGTACTTCGCCATTAGAAACGAAGGGAGGAAGGAACATCTCTTCCCCAATAAAGTAGCTCTCTATGATCTTATTTTGCTTCCTTTTTGTGGGCATTTTCCCAGCCAGTTACTTGACTTCTAAGATTCCTCTCCACCCCTGCCTAGATCTGTCCAGCTAGTGCTTGGGGTCTGAGATTCAAATGCTGCTTCCCAGCCTCAGGGCTTCCTGGTGTGGGAGGGGCTACTATTCAATGTGAGCTTAAGTTCTGGTGCTGTGGTGGGGACAGGGCTGCCTCCCAGGCTCAGTTCCCTCAGGGACTTTATGCAGAGACCTTCAGTAATGGAGAATGTGGGGGCAGGGCCGTCTCCCAGGCTCAGTTCCCTCAGGGGCTTTATGCAGAGACCTTAGGTAATGGAACTTCTGCCTCCTGGGGGGCTGGGGAGAGTCCCAGGCCGCCGCCACTGCCTCTGCTGCTCCCTCTGCCGCTGCCTCCCAAGGGGGCCAGAGCCACGGAGACCCCACGCTCCCCTCTTGGCCAGCCTAGAAGTCTCTCTCACTGACCTGTAGCATCTGTGAGTGGAAGGACCTTCCCGGCCACCAGAGATTCCATCCCTGAAGCCTGCTCGGATCCACTCCTCTGGGGCTGTGGCCAGGGCAGCACAGGAATGGTTCTGCTTTCCGGGGCATGACAGATCCCTGGGGATGGCTCTCCAGGGCTCTCTGAAATGGAAATCTCTTCCACTGTGTTTCTGTGCACCTTGCAGTGATCCAGAATTTGTGGGGAGTTCTTCTTGCAGGAAATATATGGACTGTGGGTTCAGAGCTAGCATACATGAGTCTTTCTACTCTGCCATCTTAGCTCCTCCCCCCCAAAAAATAATAATTTTTAAGAAAAATTTTAACTGTTAATAACTAATATTGTAAACTTTTAAGAGCTATATCAAAGAATGTTCCATTATTGAGTAATAAAAAAATGAAAGTCAAAATAACACTAAAATTTCATATCACAGTACCTGAAAAAATTGGCAAAAATGATGCCAATAGTAATTTATATTTCTTCTGCCTTTCATTCATAAAAATGACTTCCCAAAGTCATTCTGTTTGCCTTAACGGAACCAGAATTTGAAGCCACTTGTTTTGTCTCTGTGTTTTGTGATCTTTATTCTTATACTTTCTTGTTATTTAATATTGTTTATAGAAGAAATATAATGTTGTGAGGGGTAGTCTTTGATGGTTTGCTAAGAAAAAAAAGTACAAATATCTTTTTTTTTGTTACAACTCAATAGCATCTTTTCAATGAAATGTTCTTCGATGTTAATTGTTTACCTAAATCAAGTCATAGCTTCCTAAGTGGTGAAGCTTTGGCATCTGTTTCTTCTTTTTGTGACCTAGAATGTATGGATGCTCTCATACGCTGATGGTTATGCCTAACTGAGTGTCTGCTGAGTTTCTTAATACTTTTTCTCCTCTATAGGCAGATTCCAGAAAAATTTCTTTGGAAAAGCAACTACAGACCATGAGGGAAACTGACCACATGTTGCAGGTCTTGCAGGAAAGCCTAAGTGAGCTGGATAAACAAGTCACCGCCTACTTGACAGACAGAATAGATGCCTTCCAGGTTCCGCAGGAGGCTCAGGTAATTCCTCAGTTATGTAAACTTTTCTTAGCTTTCAACTCTTGGTACAACGAATGTTTCCCATCAGTTCCTGGAGACAACACATTTTATGCAGATGCAGCAATTTGATAATGCAGGTCTTCTATTTTTATTTTTGTAACAACTTGTCAGGTCCAAGAAGCTTTATACATACCATGTGGGCAGCTCTTTAGAGCTTGTTTTCACTTCTCCTCCTATTAAGAACATGTGAGAAATAATAATCATAGTCACTCCCATTTATAGGGCACTTCAAGGTTCACAAAACAAAAATGAGGATCATGGAGTTTTGAGCTATAAGAGATTTTCAGATCATTTAGTTCATCTTCCTCATTTTACAGATGAGAAAAGTGAATACCAAAGAAAGGTGTAGTACTTTCCTTCAGGTAGCATGGGCCAGAGTTGAGATTTGAACTGAGATCCCCTGATCTGACCTGCAGCCCTGTTTTTACAATGACCCTGACAAATTTGGAGATCCTCACATAATGTTTTCTATCATTTCTTTCCATGAAATTTTTTCATCACCTATTTTAAAAGTCGTCTCCACCTTAGCCTTCTTGTCTGCTTTCCTTTGCCAGAAAATTCAAGCTGAAATCTCAGCCCATGGGTTAACATTGGAAGAGCTGAGAAGAAATATACAGCCTCAGCCACCCCCTTCTCCAGAAGGCAGGACCACTCGAGGAGGAAGTCACATGGATATACTGCAGGTAATGGGACCAGAAGATTCTGTTTCTGCCTTTCAGGACAGGTGGACACGGAATGAAGAATCATTTGTTAATTGTTAATGAGTTTAATCATGGATAAAACTAGAAGACATCTGAGAGATCAACTAGTGTAACACTTTTGTTATATAATTGAGGAAATGGAAGTCTTAAGAGATTATGGCACTGAGCCAAGTTATGTAGTTAACGTAGCCGGGAATTGAGGCCATTTCTGAGCTCCTTTCCAATGGCCTGGATTGTAAAGGAACCACAGAGAAGGAGCTTTGAGTAGGAGAAGTGGATTCAAGGAAAGATTTTGAATTCCTTAGATGTTACTGATTTTATGAGACATGGGCTGGAGATATGTTACTTGAAAAAAGTGCTATTTGGGTCTTGTTGTACCATTGTAAATACACATTTCACTTTGTTCATGGGTAAGAAAAAATCTGATTTTGTAGAGGCATTCAAAATAAAAGGGGTCACCAAATTTGGATAATGACATTATAGAAATTGATCCTGTTACTGAGAATCTAAAAAACCCTCCTACTCAAGTAAATGTTGGCTTTGAAATTGATTCCTAAGAATGTTAAAATTTGAATTTCTCTGAAATTAATTTTATCCTTCATGTTTCAAAGGTGAATAAGCAATTTATCAAGATAATGCTTGGTTGTACTTAACTCAGGAGATTATTTGACTATGTAGATTCCTAAGTATTGATTACCTATGGATTTATACTTCATTCACTGCAGCATTTTTATTTATTCTATGATAGCAATTTTAATATCATTAAGTGAGGTTGATCTTCAGCAGTTAAAATGATGGTAACTTAATTAGATGTAAAATTTTTTCTGATATGAAACATTTATTTTTATTATCATCCTCCTCATCATTGGCATTGTAATCATGGTCATCATGATCTTCATCATCATCAGAGGAAACTTCGTGAAGTATCCACAAAATACCAACTCTTCCAGAAGCCTGATAATTTTGAGCAGCGTATGCTTGATTGCAAGCAGGTTCTAGATGGTGTAAAGGCTGATCTTCATGTCTTGGATGTGAAGGATGTAGATCCAGATGTAATTCAGAGTCATTTTGACAAATGCATGATAAGGCAATGTCACTGTTGGATAGTGTGTGTGTGTGTGTGTGTGTTAGCTTTTTTTATAAAGAAATTCCACTACTTAAAATTTAAATTTATTTGTAGTGTGCGAGTCTTTGTAGTAGGGCTATATGTTGTAGAATTTTTCCAAGAATCAAAATCGGTCCCACTGGCTTATTGTCTGCAGATCCTGCTGTGCCTCCTCGCCCATGCTCCCCCAGAAAAAGATTAGAAGAAAATTTCCTCTTCTCCAGTCTTTTATTTTCCATGATCTTTCAGATATTACTGACAAAGGCTTAGTAATTCTGTTTGCCAGTTCTTTAAGTAGTGAAGATGTAGTTCAAGTCACTGACTTGACTTCAGGTTTTATCATTCATTTTCTTGTTTATTTTCGTTGTCAACTCTGTTATTTTTGTGTTATTTCTGGTGCAAGTATCATTGACTTTGGAAGTCAAAAACAAGCACACAACAGAAGCAGAATAAAAAATTGAGCATCTTTGCCGGCTTTCTGCTGTCAGTTATTGGCCTGTCCTCATCAGACAGCAATTCTCTACCTTCCTTAAGTGTCCCTTTTCTCCCAATGTATTTTGAAAAACAAAAACACTTGATTATCTTTTGCTTTTCTTGCCATTATGAAATATTATATGTGATATCTTGTTGTTATTTCTGTCTTGAACCCTATAAGTCTGTGAAACAACAAATCCTTCAGCAAGTGTTTGTTAAATAGGTAATATATGATTAGCACTATGTTAGGGACTAACTAGAGGTAGAAAGAATCAAATAGTCTTTCTCAAGTTGCCTCTGGGAGCTTAGAAATGGTGTGTTCCACATGTGAAATTTGTTGGAGCTAAACCTTCTATCTTTGACTTTTTTTTTTCCATTTTTTCTATTTGTTTAGCCTAGAGTAATGATGTCTGTACTTTTCAAAGTTGCCATCTCTAGAAATGTATGGCTCTTTCCTCTAAATACTGATAATTGTATACAAGTAGAATAGAGCTACTAGTAGTTAGATCTGGGACCGTCAAAATTGTAGCCCAAGTATCTAGCATATGTTTATTTTTCAGATACATTATTGATCATGAAAAGCAAGTTATTAAGAAAAGGGCTGACCATTAGAGATGGCTGTGTCACCTAAATGCAATTTTCCCCATTTGGTCAGAATACGTCGTTAATGTTGGGTTCCATACACTGATAATAAATTCCTACACATGATCCACAAAACATGAAGAATACATTGTGAAAATGTTCCCTAAAATCTTTGAAAATGTTAATTTGTTACGTAATTTTCTTTAGATGCATAATATGACACTTGATATCTTTTCAATTTTATTTGTATTTATTAGAACCATTTGACTTTTAACCAAGGTTTATTTATCACTTGATTTGATTTTGCTCCTGGTTTAAATTTAAGAAATTAAAAACAATATTTTTGTTCATAAACATGTATATACCATCGACCAAAATTACCAGAGACTGGCAATTTTTCTCAAATGTATAATATTCATTCTTTTTTTTTAAATTAGGAAACTCTATAAAACTTTGAGTGAAGTAAAACTTGAAGTAGAGACTGTAATCAAAACTGGAAGGCAGATTGTACAAAAGCAGCAAACAGACAATCCAAAATGAACGGATGAACAACTGACCTCTTTGAAGTTCCTCTATAACAACTTGGGTGCACAGGTAAGAAGATTGAACTATTTTGTTAAGGAAAATATGTTTGTTTCAAAAATAGTTCACTCTTAGGAAGCCGGACTTGTTGCAGGGATTTGATTTCATCTGAAATAATTTTTCCTCTAGATTTTACTGTGCTATTCATTATAATTTGAAATTTTGAGTGGTAACTTTAAAAATTTTAATCAATATTCTCTATAACATTTACACAGACCCTTCTATCTGTATTCTGTTTTTTAGTTTAATGCAACTTTTATTAGATTTTCCATTGCCAGTTGATTTTTTTAATCCTTCCAACTGCAAAACGGGAAAGCCGTTAAGTCAGCTTTTTAAAAAATGTTTTGTTATTGTTCAGTTTTCTCAGTTGTGTCTGACTTTTTGTGACTTCATTTAGTGTTTTCTTCCAAAAATACTAGAGTGTTTGCCATTTCCTTTTCCAGCTCGTTTTACAGATTAGGAAACTGAGGCAAACAGAAGTGTCTGAGGCCAGATTTGAATTTAGGGTCTTTCCGACTCTAGGTCCAGCATTCCGTTCACTTCACCACCTAGCTGTCTTTTTTGTTCTTAAATGTTGATCCTTAAAATTCTTAATCCTATATTTGTCTCCTCTCCTTCTCTTTCCTCTGTTTCCTGTCTTTTCCACTTACAAGGGAGCAAGGAAACCTCTACCAATGCAATTTAGCAAGTACTTTTCAATTTAAAATGCTCCTAGGGGGGAAGTGAGATTTTGACTCATTTTCCCCAGGTCATAATGAACCTAAGCCTCTAAGAGTTCTGACTCCCAGGTCCACTTCTCTATTCTTTACTGCCTTTCCCAAACTCTGTATTTCCATAGCATGCTTAAAGCCATGCTATTACCCAAACACTAAGGCATAGGTAATTCACGTTAATATGCCAGTAGTTTTGAATCCTTCTAAAATACATGCATAATTTGGTTATTTTGGAGGAACCACAGGGAGAGAGGCTGTTGCATCCTTTACATTGAGGCACTGGCAAAGTCTGAGTGCTTTTATCTGACTTATTTTTGAATCTCTACCTTGAAGCCAAGAAAGAAATAAAGCGTGTGAAGTTGAAACACAGCTGTAGTTATAGATAATATTCTGGATCATCCTGCAGTTATTGAATGTTAAATACACCCGGATGAAATATGATGGAAATCTTTCTATTACCCAGAGGAAAGTGGTTAGAATGTTGTTTTCACTCATGTTATGTTAGTGTAACACTTAAACTCCATAGCATTGAATTTTTACTCAATTCCAGACTCAATATGCTGGGAAGAAATTGTAAGTCCAGGGCCAAGTAATTTGAATAACATTGTAATCAGAAGCGTGCAATATGGACGATCTGCTCATCACGCAGTTTCAGTTACATATAAAAATTCACTATTCCCATTCATTTTATGCACATTTTATAGATGGCTGTGTCATTGCTGTTAGTCACACCCAAAGTTTTTATTGTGACCATGGTTCTCACAGTTGTTTGATGGAATGATTTAAGAGCAGAGGCTACCTAATTCCACCTTAAGCACTTTAGAAAATGTTTCGATTGTTACAAAACTTGGATACCCAGGTATGAATTCTTGTAAGACCTGTTGCAAATTGGTTTTTATCGTGGTTCTTAACTTGTTTTTGGCAAAATACATTCTACTGTGATGACATGATTTCTTGGCTATCTGATTCCAATAGATATAATTGAGCTATTTGGTGTCTTACTGGTATTTCAGATATTTTCCCCTGAATTTGCCCAAACCTTAGATTCATTGGAGCACTTGACCTGATTCGTCTATGGAGAAATAATTAGTGATTGTCCGTGTTAGTCCCTGTGCTATTTTACAGAGTAGGAAAATGAGACATTTTGTATGATTTTTTTTTTATGGTGATAACATGCAAGTGGTGAAGTTCTGAGACATCCATTTGTTTTTTACCTGAGTAAACTGAAGACCTGAGCAGTTACACATTCTCCATTGTATGATGCAGATAACCCATTTTATGCCTGAATAACCAGCTGTTGCATGTTACCTAAGGCAATTGTGTGTGTGTGTGTCCGTCCTTCATTGCCGAAGAAGACCATACCATCAGAGAAATAGTGACATGACGTGCACTTGATTTTGTTTTGAGTGAGGGAGGGCTGTAGGTGATTCTTGGTTTTAGCTCCTTTGACCTCTGGAATATCATATTCCAAGCCTTCTACTTCTTAGTGTAGAAGCTGCTAAATCCTGTGTTATCCTTATTGTCTTTCTACACTACTTGACTTCTTTTCTTTCTAACTGCTTGTAATATTTTCTCCTTGACTTGGGAGCTCTGGAATTTGGTCACAATATTCCTAGAAGTTTTCCTTTGAGGATCTCTTTCAGGAGGTGATTGGTAACTTCTTTTCGTTTCTATTTTAACTTCTGGTTATAAAATGTTAGGGCAGTTTTCCTTGATAATTTCTTTTTTTTTTTAATTTTATTTATTTATTTAACTTTTTACATTCATTTTCACAAAATTTTGGGTTCCAAATTTTCTCCCCTTTTATCCCCTCCCCTCACCCCAATACCCCAAGCAATCTAATTTTCCCTATCTCCAATCTGCCCTCTCTTCTGTCATCCCTCCCTTCTCTTGTCTCCATCTCCTCTTTTCTCCTGTAGGGCCAGATGACTTTCTATTCCTCATTAACTATATGTCTTCTTTCCTAGTAGCAACAACAATACTAAACAGTTGTTCCTAAAACTTTGAGTTCCAAATTCTCCCCATCCCTCCCTCCTCACCCGTTCCCTTTGGGAAGGCAGGCAATTCAATATAGGCCATATCTGTGTAGTTTTGCAAATGACTTCACTGATAGTCGTGTTGTGTAAGACTAACTGGATTACCATCCCTCCTAACCTGCCCCTCATTGTTTCTCTTCTGTCTCTTGATCCTGTCCCTCCCCAAGTGTTGACTTCAAATTGCTCCCTCCTCCCTTTGCCCTCCCCTCCATCATCCCCTCCCTTGCAATATCTCCTTCTCCCCCACTTTCTTATACTGTAAGATAGATTTTCATACCAAAATGAGTGTGCATTTCACTCCTTCGTTTAGTCAAATGTGATGAGGGTAAACTTCTTGTTTTTGTTTTTTTTTTTTCTCAGCTCTCCTCTTTTTCCCTCCACTAAGAAAAACTCCTACCTGCCTCTTAAATGACATATAGTTACCCCCTTCCCTTTCCCTCTCTTTCCTCCCCCCTACATTTCTCTCTCACCATTTACCTTAGTTTCTTTTAAGGTATGGTCCCATCCTATTCAGTTCAATCTGTGCTCTCTATCTCTGTATGTGTGTGCATGTGTGTATGTGTGTGCATGCGTGTACATGTGTATGTGTGGTCCCCACCAACTACCCAGATACTGAAAAGTTTTAAGAGCTAGAAATATTGTCTTTCCCTGTATGAATGTAAACAGTTCACTTCTGGTAAGTCCTTTAGGACTTCTCTTTGCTGTTTCCTTTTTCATGCTTCTTCTCATTCTTGTGTTTGAAAGTCAAATTTTCTTTTCAGCTCTGGTTTTTTCATTAAGAATGATTGAAAGTCCTCTGTTTCATTGAAAGACTATCTTTTCCCTTGAAGTATTATACTCAGTTTAGCTGGGTAGGTGATTCTTGGTTTGAGTCCTAGTTCCTTTGCCTTCTGGAATATCCTATTCCACACCCTTCGATCCCTTAATGTAGAAGCTGCTAGATCTTGAGTTATCCTGATTGTATTTCCACAATACTGGAATTGTTTCTTTCTAGCTGCTTGCAATATTTTCTCCTTGACCTGGGAGTTCTGGAATTTGGCCACAATGTTCCTAGGAGTTTCTCTTTTTGGATCTCTTTCAGGTGGTGATCGATGGATTCTTTCAATACTTATTTTGCCCTCTGGTTGTAGAATATCAGGGCAGTTTTCCTCGATAACTTCATGGAAGATGATGTCTAGGCTCTTGTTTTGATCAT
The DNA here is from genome assembly GCA_023548195.1 of Bettongia penicillata ogilbyi. NCBI lineage: Eukaryota > Metazoa > Chordata > Mammalia > Diprotodontia > Potoroidae > Bettongia > Bettongia penicillata. The sequence goes on from JAJHZJ010000280.1 coordinate 841,140, forward strand.
GACTTTCAGGTAGTCCCATAATTTTTAAATTGTCTCTCCTGGATCTATTTTCCAGGTCAGTTGTTTTTCCCATGAGATATTTCACATTCTCTTCCATTTTTTCATTCTTTTGGTTTTGTTTGGTGATTTCTTGGTTTCTCGTAAAGTCATTAGACTCCATCTGTTCCATTCTAATTTTGAGAGAACTATTAAATTCAGTGAACTTTTGAGCCTCTTTTTCCATTTGGCTCATTCTGCTTTTGAAAGCATTCTTCTCCTCATTGGCTTTTTGAACCTCCTTTGCCAATTGAGTGAGCCTATTTTTCAAGGTGTTAATTTCCTCAGCATTTTTTTGGGTCTCCTTTACCAAGGTATTGACCCGTTTTTCATACTTTTCTTGTATCTTTCTCATTTCTCTTCCCAGTTTTTCCTCCACCTGTCTAACTTGCTTTTCAAAATCCTTTTTGAGCTCTTCCAGGGCCTGAGCCCATCTGCCACCCCCCTGGGGTGTCTGGGGTACTGAGGCCCCGCCCTCCACGTCTTTCCCTGATGGCAAGGATACGTCCTCGTCATCAGATCCGAAGGTTGGGATCATTTGCATTTGTTGGAAAAAACTCTCTATAGTCTTATTTTTCTTCCCTTTTCTAGGCATTTTCCCAGCCACTTACTTGACTTCTGAGATTCCTTTCCACCCCCGCCTGGATCTGCCCAGCTAGTGCTTGGCCTCTGAGATTTAAATGGGCTTTCCTCCTGCCGGCTGTCAATCAGTGAGCTTTAGTTCAGGTGCTGGGGTGGGGGCAAGGTCGCCTCCCAGACTCTGATCCCTCAGGGGCTTTATGCAGAGACTTTCAGGAATGGAGCGGGTGGGGGTGGGGTGGGGGGCCCCTGCCTCCCAATCTCAGTTCCCTTCGGGGCTTTGAGCAGAAGCCTTCAGTAATAGAGCAGGGTGGGGGCAGGGCCATCTCCCAGGCTCAGCTCCGTCAGGTTTTATGTGGGAATCTTCTGTAACGAAGATCCTGCCTGCTGTTGGGGGATTCCTGAGTCCCGGTCCGCTGCCGCCTCAGCCGCCGCCCACACCTCTGCCTCCGCCGCTTCCTGCCCCCGTCTCTGCCGCCGCTGCTTCCTCCCGAGGGGGCCCGAGTCACGGAGACGCCCTGCTTCCCCTCTCCTCCAGCCCGGCCTTCTCTCTCACTGACCTGTAGCTTCTGTGGGCAGAGGGACTTTCCCGGCTGCCGGAGCTTCCGTCTCTGAAGCCTGCTCGGATCAGCTTCTCTGGGGCCGCGGCCAGGGCAGCGCTGGGGGTGGGGTCCACTTTCCGGGGCGCGCCGGACCCTGGGCACGGGTCTCCAGGGCTCCCTGGAATGGAAATCTCTTCCACTCTGCTTCTGCACACCTTGTATTGACCCAGAAGTTATGGGGGACTCTTTTTACATTAATTCTATGGGCTTTTGGTTTCGGAGCTCGTAAACGTGCGTCCTTCTACTCCGCCATCTTGGCTCCGCCCCCTTGATAATTTCTTGAAAGATGAAGTCTACACTCTTTTTTTTTTCATGGTTTTCAGTTAGACCCATAATTTTAAATTTATCTCTCCTGCATCTGTTTACAAGGTCAGTTGTTTTTCCAAGGAGATACTTTACACAGTCTTGTTAATTTTTTTATTCTTTTGGTTTTGTTTAAATTCTTGATATCTCATAAAGTCATTAGCTTCCATTTGCTCCATTCTGATTTTTAAGGAATTATTTTTTTCAGTGAACTTTTGGACCTCCTTTTCCATTTGGCCAATTTTGCTTTTTAAGTCATTCTTCTGTTCATTGCCTTTTTGGATCTCTTTTGTCATTTGGGTTAATCTGTTTTTAAAGGTGTTATTTTCTTCATCATTTTCTTGGGTCTCCTTTAGCAAGCTGATGATTTTATTGCATTGGTCTCATTTCTCTTCCCATTTTTTCCTCTGCTTCTCTCATTTGATTTTTAAAATCACTTCTTTCATGGCCTGAGACCATTTCATATTTTTCTTGGAGGCTTTGGATGTCGGAGCCTTGACCTTGCTGCCTTCTTCCATACAAGTGGAAGAACCTCCTTGTAAGAAAATACCTTTTTACTAAGAAAGTAACCTTTGAGAGTCTTATTTTTTCCCCCTTTTTAGTCACTTTCCTAGCCAGTTACTTGAATTTTGAACTCTTTGTTAAGTGGATGATGTACTCCCCCAAGTTTTAAGGGTTTTGTGAGCTGTTTTCAGAGATATATCTGGGGACTTGTAAATTCTCAGTTCCTCAAAAGTGGTATGATCAAAGGAATGGTGTTTACTCCTCTCCTGGCCTGCACTCTGGTCTATGAGCAACAACTAGCACCCTTTTCTGCCTTTGAACTGTGAGTGAGATTCCCTCTCTATAGCCACCACCATCTCTGCCACACCAGCGCTCCTCCTCAACATGAGTCTACCACCCAAGACTGTGGTCCAGATCAGCCAATTGATTCCCCCTCTGTCTGTAGGCCGAGAGCTCCAGAAGCAGCTACAGCTGCAGCGGTAGTAGGTGCCAATGCCCTCAGTCTGTGCCTGGAGCATGTTCCTCTCTCACATGGGTGAGAGCTTTCTCATTGCCCTTTGAAGCTGCCTTTGGCATTTGTGGGTTGATTAGTTTGGAAGCACCACAGCTGCCAATGATTCAGCACCCTGAGGCATGCTCCAGTCCCATGGGATTTGGTATGGCCCACACTTGGCTATGTTGTGCTCTGAACCTCATGCAATAGACCCTTCTTGTTGAGCTTCCTGTTTGTCTTGGGCTTGAAATTTATTTCACTCTATCATTTTGTGGCTTCTGCTGCTCTAGAATTTGTTTAGAGGAATTTTTTCAGGTATTTTGAGGGGTTTTGTGGGGAGGGCTCAGGCAGATCCCTTCTTTACTCTGCCATCTTGGCTCTGCCTTAATGCAGATTTATACCAACATGTAAAACCATACTAGGCATCCTTCTGTTTATATGTTCTTTCTCTGGGAGTGGAGAGCATCTTCCTTCATAGGTCCTTTATAGTTGATTTGAGTATTTATGGTATTCAGAATAAGTTAGTTGTTGGCAATTATTCTTTGAACAGTATTGCTGTTATTGCATACAGCATTTTTCTTCATTCTGCATGCTTTACTTTTCATTCTTTCATACAAGTCTTTTCATGTTTTTCTAAAATCAACCAGCACATCGTTTCTTAAAGCAGAATAGAATTCCATCAGAATCGTATACCACAACTTATTTAGCCATTCCCCAGTTGATGGGCACCCTCTCAATTTCCAGTTCTTTGCCAACAAAAAGAGAGTTGAGAAAAATATTTTAAAACATATAGGTACTTTTTCTTTTTCTCTGACCACCTTGGGAAATAGACCTAATTGTTAGGTCATAGGGTGTACATAGTTTTATAACTCTGGGCCTAATTCCAGATTGCTCTCTAAAGTGGTTGGATCTGTTCACAGTTTCACCAACAATGTATTAATATCCCAATTTTCCCACATGCCCTCTAACATTTGTCATTTTCCCTGTCTCTTATTGTAGCCAAAGGTAGGAGATATTGCAAAGGTTTTGCATTTTTAATGTGCATTTCTCTAGCCAATAATGGTTTAGAGCATTTTTTTCTATGACTTAATATAGTTTTGATGTTTTCATTGAAAAACTGTTCATATCCTTTGACCATTTACCAATTGGGGAATGATTCATATTCTTACAAATTTGAAAAAGTTCTCTATATACTTGAGATATGGATGGGATCTTTATCTGAGAAACTGTCTATATAAATTGCCCCCCACATGTAGATCTCTGCTTTCCTTCTAATCTTGGCTACCTTGGTTTTATTTGTACAAACCCTTTTTAATTTAATGTAATCAAAATTATCCATTTCTCATCTCATAATGTTCTCTATCTCTTGTTTATCCATAAATTCTTCCCCTATCCATAAGTTTGATTGGTAATAAATTCTCCTTTTATATCTTGGTTATATATCTATTCTGACCATGTCTTGGCAAATGGTATAATAAGTGCTTTTTCAGTTTTTCATGTGAACAAGGATAGTGGGAGTGTAACTAGACAATAGTGAATATATGACATATTATGAGTAAAAGTCCCAGAATTTGACAAACTATTGGAGGTTGTAGTGAGGGAGAAACAGTCAAAAAGGCCCCATCATTTTGAGTGAAACTAGGTGACTTGGAGGACAGTGGGTGGTGATGCTAGCACAAGAAATAGGAAAACTTAGACAGAGGGAAGATTTTGGGGGAAAAAAACAGATAATGAATTTAGTCTAGGACATTCTTAATTTGAGGTGCCAGTGGAATATCCTGCTATAGATGTTAAAGCATGAGATTAAAAAAGATTGAAATTGAAACCGAGTGGAAAAACTGAGTGTATCTACATACATCTGTACATGCTGTTGCATAAACAGGTTTTATTATAATAAATTGTTATCTTTATTTTACATCGTGTCAACATAATTTTTTTCAGTTCTGTTACTTTGCTTTTTGTCTTCAAACAAAACTCCTTTCTCTGATAATTTGGTCTTAGAGCTCGAGTGAACTTTAGTGGTCATTTATTTCAACACACACACACACACACACACACACACACACATGCACACGTGCACACACGCACACACATACACATATATATGTATATAATTCTTTTCTATAGCATTCCCTATGAATGATTATGGAGGAATTCCTTTATCAGCATCTAGAAGAGGGAAAAATACTGTCCTTTGAAATGATCCTAATTTTTAGAGACATTCTTCTTACCTAGAGCCTTAAATTCTCCTAACTGATACTCACAGGGTCCAATTCTGTCTATTCATGATCATTCAAATATTTCTAAATGTAAATCTCATAGGATACTTAATGTGATTGTTTAAAAAGTATATACATACAGATATATTTTCAGAACCATCAGAGCCAGCTGGAGATATTTGATGGAAATGTTGCTCATATAAGTCCTTGGCTTTACCAAGCTGAAGCTCTGTTGGATGAGATTGAAAAGAAGCCTGTAAATAAAAGTGAAGAAATTGTGAAAGTAAGTATGCCTAAGATGACATTTGTAATATATACTGTATTTCTTAGGGCTCAGAATCTTGCTTTTCATATAAACACTGTATTATCCTATTTTTTATTTTTGAATTTTAATTTTAGCGAGAGATGCAGAGGTGATACGAGTCATCTGGGAAGGATTTGGAAAGCCCCAAGCCCATAACCCAATTTTCTCCTCCCCTTCCACCTCTACTACCTCTATTTAGATTCATTAATTCAATTAAATATACGGCCAATGTTTTATTTAGCTAGACATCTAACGTATTTGTGACATCTTACCTTCTGAATAGTGTCAAATCCATATTTTAATTAGGTTACACTTCATTATTACTTGTACTTAATGAAAATTTTGTGTTTCTATGTGTTTAGCGATTAACATATGAACTGGATGATGTTAATCTACAAGTCGAAAAAGTTCGTGACCAAGCCAATTTAGTGATGGGGTCCCATGGCTTGGCAAGCAGTGAGCTGGTGGAGCCCAAGTTAGCTGAATTAAATAGAAACTTTGAAAAAGTGTCACAACACATCAAAAGTGCTAAAGTGAGTACTTAATGTAAAACAGAGATATACTACCTCCTTAACTCTTCTTTTCTCTTTGTTTTCCTCTTCTTCCCATGCTTCTTATATTAGAGCTGTCCATGTCTCTAGGTTTGTTTGGCCATATTTTCTTTACCTGATTCAGCTCTTTGTGATCTCATCAGTTTTTATAACTTCAAGTATGATGTCTACATGGATAGCTTTCAGATTTGGTAGCACTTAAGAATTCTTTTCATGCTCTTCTGCTATGACTCACTTTTTTAGCCCTCTACTTGGATAAGCTCTAACTGAATGTATCATGGATACCTCAAGATCATTGTTCCTAAAATTGAGTGTCTTATCTTTAATTTTGACCAGCTCCCCTTCTTGATTTCCTCATTTCTGGTTATGCCGTCCCTGTTCTTACAAATAACCTCCCTCATGATTATTTATTCATATCTGTTGAAACTCTATCATGTATCTCCATATAGTTCATAAATCATCAAGTCATATCAATTGTCTTATATAACAAGTCACATCATATTGTGTTCTCCAGATATAATAATATCTTTTAATTCAGTTCTTTATTTATTATTTCTGCTGCCTTCACCACCTGAGTTTTTACCACTGTCACCTTTTAGCCTCAATTGATCTTTACCTTATCCTCTGACTCAGTCTGTGGTTTCTAGTATCTACTCTCTCATTTAACTAAAACATCTATATTAGACTAACCTTTCTAGTGCACAAATCTGATCATGTAACTCCATAGCTTCAAAACGATTAACTGATTCCTTCTTGCCTCCTGGATAAATTCGAAGCCATTGAACTTGTTGTTTAAGGCTCTTCACCACTGGATTAAAATTTACCTGTCTAATTTTATTTCATTCTGTTTGCTTTCCATTATTTCATACCCAGTCCAGGCTAAAATGCTTGGTATTCTTCCTTTAAATCGAGAGTTGTTAGCCTGGGGTTTACAAACTTGTTTTGCTAGTATCTTGATAAACTTAGTCAATAAAATTCATTTCTCTGTATTTTATTTTATGATTAAAACATTATTTAGAAAAGGGGTCCGTTGCATAAAAATTGTAAGGAACTCCTGCTCTTTCTTCCTCCTTGTGTTTGATTATGCTTCTAACTGCTCTGGGAATACCTTCTTTCAGTTCTTCAAACACTGTAAGATACTGGTTCCCATGAGGAAGCCACAAGGAAAGAACTAATCTTGTGGTGTTGACTTCATAAACTCTTTGTGTATAGGGACACATTCACTCTTCCTGCTTCTGTCGAAGTGAAGAACTTTATTTAACCTTACTTAATAAAATAAAGAACTTTATTTAATTTATATAAATAGTGTAGGTAGGCCTGATGCAGAAATGTACCTTTTGTTTTTATTTTCTGTGAAAATATAGGGTCAGTGGAATCCTTTAAGTAAAGGAACACGACCCAAGAGGCAAAGAGACCTCTGCTAGAAGGGAGTAGGGAAAAAATCATGGGATATGCCCATAGATGCATTATTTCATTTATTTTTTTGTTACCAGTAGAAGAAAAGGTTTCATTTAGAGAAATATGTTGAAAAAGTATGTTACCTCTCATATAATTCTTCTCTGAAGAAATACTCAGTGCTCCCTTATTATACGATCATTTAGCCATCAATTAGACATATATCTATCTAGGCTATCAAGGCTAAAAGGAATTTTTGTAACTATTAAAGATCTTGTACCAAGCATTAAAATACAGTGTTACAGAGATTTAGTTTTTAGCATCTGACACTACTTCATGCCAAGGAGTTATTGTCTTTGCTGTCTTGTCCCAATATATGGCTTTGTGTCACCACATAAAGTGCAATCCCATGAAACACGAATGGAGTGGGAGTCACCAATCTTTTAAAAGATCTCCAAATATGCGAAAGTATGAAGAAATGATGAGGAATCTCTGCTTGACCTGATTGGCAAATTAATTTTTTTCACTTTTCATTTCTGCCTATTTTGCAGTTGACTTGATTATTGAAATCTGGTTTCACCTCATTTACTTCTTTCATCTAGCTGTAGTCATTTGACTTCCTTGGAGTCATGTTCTGTTTTTGGTTCACCTGTCCTTAGCTATCTTTTTTTTTTGCTCTCTTCCGTAGATGTTCGTCGACCAAGAACTTTCCTCAAAGAAAATGTTTGTGACATCACAACCTGTTGAGACTGGTATGCATTCAGTGGACCTAGACAAACTAGAACATGATTTAAAAACTATGTTGAAGGCCGTAGAAAAGCCCAGTGATGAAGATGAAAAGTATAATACACCTCATTTCTATGTGAATATTTGCCTTCACTATCATGCTGTGGAGCACGTGAATAGAGCACTGGCCCTGGAGTCAGGAGGATCTGAGTTCAAATCTCTCCTCAGACACTTGACACTGACTAGCTCTGTGACCCTGAGCACATCACTTAACCCCAATGACCTTGTGCCTGTTCTCCCCTTTTCCCCATACCATGTCATTTGTGGTGGAGAATTTTAAGGTGAGAGTTTTTGATGTTGAGTTTCTATGTAGCAATTGCCAAATGATTTATTTAATGCTTCTAAGAGAGAGTTAAATTTTCAAGGAGAATTAAGTAAGGATCAGCATGGTTTAAATTTTAAGCTATTTTAACATATAATTGAGAGAGACAGTATGATATACTGCTGATGCAGCCAAACTAGGAAGACCTAGGTTGTAGGCTTGCCTCTCACATATACTTAGATCTTTTATCCTGGGCAGGTTACTTTCCTTGTTTCACATAGCTTTAGCAAAATAGGTGATAACCTAAATTGGCAGAGGTAGTTTACTCATTGGAGATTCCCTATTGAAATTGCAGGAATGATATTTAAAAGATCCAAGAGGATTTAATATATTTTTGGAAACAATAGAATGTTTAGAATTTTTTTCCACCTCATAGTATTTTATTTTTTCCAATTATCTGTAAAGGTAGTTTGCAACATTCATTTTTTTATGATTTTTAATTCCAATTTTTCCCTCCTCCCTAAGACAGCAAGCAATCTGACAGGCTATACATGTACAAATATATTAACTGTAAATAATATAATTTTAATGTAGTTATTTTAAATTTCTAATGGGATATTCACTTATAGAAATTCATCATGATGGATATGTTCCTTCTCGTAAAGAAATATACATTGCTCAAGAGATATCCAAGTGAAATATTGACTTTTTTTTCCTGTTTACATTTTCAGTTGGATGAGGAGAAGGCCCAGATTGAGGAAGTTCTGCAGAGAGGAGAAGAGATGTTACAGCATCCTACGGAGGAAAACAGGAGAGAAGAGATACGCTTACAGTTACTACTTCTGAAGACGAGACATAACAATGTCAAGGTATAATCACTGGAACATGTGTCTCCTACTTATAGAGCTTGGATCCAGAAAAAGGAAACCTCTGATGTGATCTCAGAAAACTTGAGGAAGCGGAGAGTATTTTCATTATCAGAAATTGCTTAATGGGAGATAGTACTTGATCTGATCCGTGAAGGATTTCAATAAGCTGAGGTGTCCTATGTGACTGAATAGATGGCACAAGGAAATTTATTATCTGTGTAGTTTGGCTTGAGTACAGAGTGTGTAAGGGAGAGCACTATGGTTAAAAAAAACAACTGGGAAAATCTGGGATAGAAAACCTGTGCTTTCAGGGCAAGCTATGGACTGTATATAAAAAGCTTACATTTCTGGAGGTGGTTGTAGAATAGAATTTGGGTAGTTAGCTAAGATACTCTGTTATTTCTTGAATTATAGTTACCATGATATATGTTTTCTGGTGTTATTTTGACATCTTTGTCATCGATGTAAATATAGTATCAAAGGAATTAATCAATCTAGCTTTTGGAAGTTGTCCATAAATGAAAGAATGGCTTCCAGGTTTTCTGTGTGAAGGCAGAGAGAAGTTTTGTGAGGTTGATTTTATCAAGGACCAAAAGAAAGAAGAAACATTTTTGGGGACAACTTGCTTATCATGAATTGCTGTACTCATGGGAAACATAAGCACAAGGACTTCTATGAAGGGAATTGTACCTTTTGTTCTTCTATGAGTTGAAGAAGAGGAAAGAAGAACCACTTAATTAAGTTATGATTCACTTTTATATATATTTACACACAGGTATGTATGTATGTATATATGTACATATGTATGTATTATGGTCAACCTTGACCTACATACAAACACGCATACTTAATATATAACTGGACCTTTGGGAGAGAATGATGAAAACTTCATTTGAAGTTGTCTTCATGTGTCAGGGATTCCAATTTCTTTTATATCAGTTTCCTTTGCTTTGTGTATCACACCTGAAGGGAAGGGTATGATATCCTATGTGGACACACAGAGAGAGATGGGGAAGAGAAGGAAGTAAAAAAGAGAAAGTAGAAGGAAAAAGTGGAAAGGGAGAAAGAAGAGAGAAAGAAAAGGGGAAGGGGAAGCAAAACAATGAGCTAGGAGAAAGGGGATGGAGAGGGAAAGAAAAGAAAAGGGAAAGGAGGAGGTGGAAGGAACTGCTTTCCCCAACTGGAGGTGGTCTGCTACAGATAGCTGTATACAGACACATTTGCTATTCACATTGATTCTAAGTCGTTGTCAAGGTTCAAGCAATCCCCAGGAAATGACAGTCAGTATAAAACCTGGTCTTAAAAAACACATCTAGTCTGTGAAGACATTTCAGCTGTCAAGAATACCAGCTTCCTTTCCCCTCAATTTCCTTTGCTTTGTGCATTGTACCCAAAGGTAAGGGACAGAGGGAGAGAAAGGGAAAAGGAAGGAAGGGAAGGAAAGGGGAAAGGGAAATGAGAGGAAAGGAAAGGAAGGGGAAGAATGAAAGTAAAAAGTAAAAGGAGGAGTGGAATTTTAGAAAGGAAATGAAAGAAAAAAGGGGAACGGAAAGGGGACAGATGACAAGGAAAGAAGAAGAAAGAAGCTGCATCCCCAAATTGGAAGTGACCAGTTGTATCTCCACTGGGGCAGTTTGTTTGTCCTTCCTTCTGGAAGAGGACTGTCACATCAGGGAGGTGATGCCATGAGTTGCCAGTGAATTGGATTGCAGTGAGGGAGGGCTATGAAAAGTCACCAGCCTCATTTTCTCCTTAGGAGCCATCTGGGCCCAGTGTCAAGAAGACATACAGTATGACTAGATAGATAAGAGGTAGAGAGTCAGGATGGCTAGAGGTGGCTTTGGATGCCATGGGAGATCGTGGCCTTTTTAAACTGAGGTCTTTACTGAGTCAAGTCCCATTGAGTGATTAACTCGAGTTGAGAAATGAGGCAAGGAATGTCCCCTTTTATCTGATTAAAACTAGCAACCCCAACAATCTGGGAGGGGAGGAGCCCAGAATTTCCAGACAGGATATGGATGTGAATGACTGGAGGTGGCCCCCTTTTAAAGAGGGATACAATACACAAAAGGAGGCGGGGATGGAGCAGGACACCAGGGAGCGTAGCTACGTAGAGGGCGTTCCTTGGAACTGGCACCAGGCAGGGCATCAGATATAAGGTGGAGTGATATGAAAGACCAATGTATGCCCCCTCTAAAGGAAGGAATGGGGAGGAGCTTTGTTGCTCCGCCTTTGAACCCTGCAGTTAGAGGAATTAGGAACATGGTGGTGAGTTTTGATCTGATGGACTTATTCTAGGAGATGATGTGGGAGAGCTGACACACTCATTCATTATTGGTGGAGCTGTGAGCTGATCCAACCATTCTGGAGAACAATTTGGTACTATGTTCAAAGGGTCACAAAAATGTTCATACCCTTCGACCCAGCAATATACCTACTAGGTCTTTATCCCAAAGAGATCTTAAAAATGGGGAAAGAAATAGTAACTTTCCTTTTACATAGCCTAGGATGACAGGAACTTGGCTAATGGGGTGATAAAGATCTCTATGGAAGGTGACAACAGGGGAAGTGATCAATGTATAGTGTAGTAGAGTGTATAAAATGTAAAATACTGTTTGGTATTCACAGTCCTTCACAACCTGCCTTCCTAGCTTTCATGTCTTCCTACACTTTATTTTCCTCTATTTTGAAGTAAAGACAGGTCTCTTAATCTATCTAAGAGGGGCAGAGCCTCAGGGTTTTGTGGCCAAAACAGATACGGTTGTTTTCTGTATACATTCTGAGTGGTCCTCTGGTTGCCAAGTGAGGACTAGGTGGGGGTGGGGGCTTGGGTGGGGCTCACTTGTTGCATCATCAAGGACAGAGTGATATAAGTGTGGAAAATCTAATCTGTTAAACACTTTCCAGGCTACTGGGATGCTAGTTTTCCTTTTCCCCATTACCCTGGTTTTCCTATCTTACTGAATGGTAAGGGTATATAATATCCCCTGTGGGCAGGAGGGAGAGGAAAGGAAGGCAAGAAAAGGGAGGGGAAACAAAGGAAGGTAAAGGAAAAAAGAAAAAAGGAAAAGGAGTAGGAAAGGAAGAGAAAAAAGAAAGAAAAGGGGAAGGGAAAGGAAAGGAAAAGGCACGGAAAAATGAGGAGAGGGAAGGAAAGGAAAAGGGAAAGAAGGAGGAGGGGGAAGTTTGTACTAGCCACAGGCTGTTGTTTGTCCTTCCTTCTGGAAGAGAACTGTCACATCAGGACAATACACAAAAGGAGGCAAGAAAGAGAGGGATGGAGTGCAGGACCCCTGGGAGTATGGGTAGGAGTTTTGGTGCTCCACCTTTGAACCCTCCAGTTAGAGGGATTAGGAACATGGTGGTGAGTTTTGATTTGATGGACTTATCCTAGGAGATGATGTGGGAGAGCTGTCACACTAATTCATTGTTGGTGGGGCTGTGAGCTGATCCAGCCATTCTGGAGAACAATTTGGACCTGTGTTCACAGGGCTATTAAAATGTGCATATCCTTTGTCCTGTATCCCAAAGAGATCTAGAAAAAGGGGAAAGAAATTGTGTCTTTCGTTTTATATAGCTCAGGACAGGAACTTGGGCTAACAGGGTGATAAAGATCTATACAGAAGTTAGAATAGGAGAAGTGATCAATGGGCATGGGAAGTAATATTTTCTCTTACCTTTCTTGCCCTCTTTGTTTATGAAATTACAGATGGACGGTGATATTTCCCGCACCCCCGAGGAGGAGAGAGACCGGGAAATTTCCGAGCCTGATACTGTAGTCTCTGGTAAATAAGGGAAAACTTGCTACCTTAATTTTGTTTAATTTTACATGGAACTTTCATCTTTCTAATTATTTCTCTGTAAAGCCATTCTTCTAAGAGAGTTTTAAAAGTAATATTTCCTATTCATTTTTTAAAAAGTACAATTTAAATGTGTTTTTTTTCTTTTGGGGTTTAGCAGATAAATATCTTTTTTAAAAAATTGTACTGGTCGAGTGAATAAAAAGCATTAGAGTAGAATAGTTAATACTAGCTTTATGAATATTTAAATGAGACTGGGATGATAGTTTCTCATGTTAAATATTTGCTTTTTCATGTTGCTAACTCAAAGAACATAGGCATAATTCAATTTTTTAGCTTTGTAAACTGGCTCCCAGGGAAGCTCAGTCATTCGCTAAAGATTACATAGTTAATTATATCAGTATTTAAGCTAGGTAAAAAGTATTTTACTTTAGCACCACAACATACTGCCTCACACGCACTGCATTGCTTTCTCATTAGTGGGATGATGTTGAGGTGGAAAAGAATTAAAAGATATACTTATTCCATTCAAAGAGCTTATATGTATTTTTGGGGGGGAAGACATGCAATTCCTGCATGAATCACTTGAAATTAGGCAGTTTTAATGTAAATTATCAATTATGCTTTGTAGATTCCTTCAGTTTCAGTAGACATATCTCTTCTATTTTTTTTTATGTCACAAAATGTATATATTCTTGTTAAAGTGTAGCTTATATTTAGGATTTGCCCCTGTGATTTTGTCACTTTGGAGAGTTTTCCTCCACCATTTTTGAGTCAGCATGGTACAGTGGAAAGAAGACTTACTCTGAAGTGAGAACACTTGGATTCAGTTCCGTTCTCTGACCGTTGACTATCCTAGATGACCTGTCGCTCAACAATCCTTGATCTTCCTTTCATCATTAGGGAAATGGAGAGATTACTTCTAAGTAAATCTATGATGCTATGAGTAAAATGGGCCCCTCATCTGTAGGTAAAACTCTTTGCTGTCTTGGCCACTGAGCGGTTCAACAGTTTGTCCATTTTCACTAGTGAGTGTCAGTGGCAACACTTGAACCCAGGGTGGTTCTAAACCCAAGCCTGGCCCCTTAATCCACTATGCAGTATTAGAGAGCTAATGTGTTATTTTTTACCTCCATTTTAATTTATTTAATCTATCTATTTAATCTGTTTAATTAATCTACCAGAGGTAGAATCTGGTAAAGGGTTTAACGGACAACATTTTTCATCGATGGGAAAGGGATTACACTTTAATTAGGTACTTACTATGTGCTAGACACTAGGATCATTGCTTCATAGAAATTTTAGTTTGATATCTCATTGGATTGTCACAGCAGCCCTGGGAAGCAGGTCTTGTTATCCTCAGTGTTTTATATCATTAAGGCAACTGAGGCAGATAGATAATTGGTGACTTGTTCAAGGTCACACAAGTATTAAGTGCATGAGACTCGATTTGAACTCAGATATTTGCAATACCCTGCCCAGTGCTCTATCCACTCAGCCACCAAATGCTATGGTTATTCCTCTAGTGTCGAATCACTTGGTAATTCTGGCATGAGAATAAATTAATTATATCTATAGATATCGCATACACACATATATATGTAGTTGTATGTACATGTGGCTGGCTTTTTGTATATGAGAAACTACTACATTATTATATGTGTATCCCATTTTCAGCATTACCTTGATACGTGAAAATACGGAGTTTACATGGATAAATTAAGGGTGATTGGCCCTCATTTTATATAAGTTCTTGATTATATAGGAGGATTCATATCTACCCAGTTATACTTTAAAGTTTTTTTGGAAATACACATGACTTTATTTAAAGGCATCTCTGAATGACCTGTATCAGCATGAACCTGGGACCTATGAGGTCATTCGCTTCTTAATCAAATCTGTTGTATTCCAGTGAATGGAATATAGGGGAGAAAAAATTTTTCCCCAGGTTCACAGATGGTATGCAGTTGAAAGAAATCTTTGTAAAAGCAATCAGTGACATTTGGCCTTATATAGCGAAACATAGACTTCTAATAACATTCTTCTGGTCTTTCACGCTCAGTGGTTTTAGCTAGTTACATGTATACACTGTGCTGCCCTGCCTTAAAATAATTGATGTGTAAGGTACTTTATAAAAAATTGTATTGGAAAACTAACTTAAATTTACATAGTGTTTTGACAGTATTAAAACACTTCCTTTAAAATTGCCTGCTAGCTATGCAGCATTTCGATTATTAAACCTATTTTGCAGAAGGAAAATCTTAATGCTCCCAAAACATTATATATATTTATACACGCACAATTACATGAGCTGGAAGAGTTGGAAGAATGTAAATTGAGGAAGATTTAAATTAGTGGAAAACCAAGAGAAGTGATATAATAAAAACAACACTGTAAAGGCATATATATTTGCAAAACTGTGGAACTCTGGTCAATATAGTTTACCAGTTTACCAATGATGTACCATCCTCTGATAGAGAGGTAATGGGTTTAGGGTAAAGAATAAGACATAAATACTTTTGTGTATATATCCAATGCTTGATTATGCATATATTATAAGAAGCTTTTTTTCTTTCCTTTTTTTCTTAATGACATGGAAGGTGGGAAAGAAAAAATATACACCTCTAGTAAAAAAATTAAAACTAGAGAACTGGGATGGGGGTGCTTTTACAGATGTGGAATGGCATTCTCTTTCAAATGATATCATCCTATTGGTTTTATTTATTTTTTGTAAGAGTACTTCATTTATAAAATTCCTAGACCCTGCCTTCCCACATTAAGTGTAAAACCAAGTAGGGGTGCTTTTTGTTTTTTTTTTTTTTAGCAGGGGATCTACGGACTTCTTAATATTCCTTGATTGGTTTAGTTTAGCTTGAAGTGGATTATTTATTTTTCAGTGATTACCTTGCTGTGTACTCTTACCCTCTAATTTTAGACTGGTATTTTCAACAGTTTGTAATTTCCACAGTTAAGATGCTGTTCTGTCCTTCTCTCCCTTTAGCGATGTTTCCGACAATTTACCTATATAGGCATGTTGGATTCCTCTCTTGGATCAAACTTATAAATCTTTTTGTAGCCAGATTTCAAACATAAATCAGTTTATCACCGATTCTCAGTTCGTGCTGACTTTGAGGTCTACCTTCTTGCATTGCTTTCCATAGTAAACGAAGTGAAAATCCAATGGGCCAGCACAGAATTTGATGTCAACTCAAGGCAATGACGGCTGCAAAACATGCTTACTGACTCCGAACGCTGGAGAGATTTAAATAAAGAAGTCCAAGAAATTGTAACACAACACAAAGCCAAGCTACTTAGTGTCTCTGAGGAGGAACCGCTTATGAGGCAAATTTCTCAGAACAAAGTAGGATTTACCAGATTGCATTTTTTTCTTCAGCAAATTTTCATTTTATTGGTTTCCTGTGAAGTCTCTATTTATAGTTCTGTGAGATATATATGTATATATATACACACATATATATATATACATATATATTTAAATTATGTATTAAATTTTCATTATACATCAGATACATGTGAAGATTTATTGTGTACACACATCCACAAAAAAATCCTTTTTTTAGGGCTTCTTTGGTGAGTTAATGCCAAAACTGTTTAACACTTAAATAAAAATCCATCATTTCGTGCAATTTGTCTTTGTGGAAAAGTGTGCTAGACTTGAAAACCATAGAGACCTGTGTTCTCTACCTGTTGCTCACACTTAATTAGTTTTTCTATCATTATGGACTTACCTGTTATGATCATCAGTTTCCTCATGTGTAAAAAATTTTAGCATAATGGGACCTTTCACATTGATCATATTTTGACTTTTAATTCATTTTTGCCTCTCATGGCAAAAGAGACAGAGATGAATTTCCATACACATTTTTTGTGTTTCCCATAGTTTATGTTGATTCCATACTGAATTATTTTACTTTTGTGATACTTCTCTTTCCCTGTTGTCTTTAAAAGTCTCCAAAAGAATACAATCCCTGGAGAACTCGTTTGTGAAATATGATTAAAACATGAGGCATTAGATAATAAGTATAATTAATGCAGTTTAGAGTAATGCAGTCGAATCATCAGGAGAGTTGTTTTGTTTCCATTGCTTTAATTTGATATATGCATTACCATTGAAAGGAGTGAAATCTGTGATTTGTAAAAGCTTCGGCTTCCTTTTGTATCCCCAATGCTTTTGTCCATTGCCTAAGCCTAAATGCGGGCGCTTCGTTAATGTTTATTGCTTAATTGATTTTAACGTAGGGAAACCAAGGTCCACTTATAGTCAGTGTCTTGTAGTTTATCGTTAGTGTTTTACCAAATCTCAAAGCCTATTTGATGGCAACCTGTTTGCTCACTCTAGTGGTAGAAGGAAATCGATAGTGGGCTCTGAATAGATTTTAGTGTTGAATTGTACATTCTCCCAAGTGTTTTTTTTTTTCTCTTTTTTAGATTTTGGAACAGAAAACCTGGGAGAAATAATAATAATAGTAAAATTCCCATTTTCCCTGAACAAGGCATAGGCCATCGTGAAGTATCTTAAAATATTTATTTTCTTATACCTGTGACTTGGGAACTGAAAGGAGTTGTAGGTGGACAAGATAAAATATTCAAAGCAACAAAGTATCTTTAACTGGTGTTGCTGTGCTTTATATAGCCTTTTAATGTTTTTCCTATTTTTGCTTTGAGCAGCATTTTCCTTTTTGTAGAGTTGATTTTTTTTCTTCAGGGTTTGTAATCCTGCTGTTATCTCAGGTAAATTATTTTCTGGACACTGCAGGTAAACTGCTGTCTTTAATTTTCTCATGTAAACTGAACTTTATTGTACCAGCATGAACTATTGGCTACCACCATTCTTTGATGATCTGTTGGAGAAAAATAGAATTGAATTATCAAACTTGTAAGATATTTTAGGGAATTTTTAAATTGCTATTGTTATTACTTTGTATATGTGTTTTTTGTGTACTTCATTTTAAAGGGAATTTTCTATAGAAGCAATTAAAGAACTTTGAGAAATATGGTTGACTCTTTATAGCAGTGATATCCTGGTAAATGTTTAAGAAAGCTGGCTCCTTGTAAAAAGAATGTTTGCCCCATATACTGTAGCATTAAATTTTTCTCCTTAACTTTCCTCCTTCTGAACAAGTATCAGAACTGTCAACCATGCCCTGATTTCTAGCATTTGCTGATTTCTAATGTATAAATCCTCATACTGAAAATTGAACAATTGTGCCTCCCTGGTGTGAGTTCAAGCTGCCTCTAGCGCACCTGCTTTAGGATAGTCTAAATTGTCTTGTACTATAACACATTATAATGGGCAGTTTTCAAAGTGTAGTCTGGCTCCACTAAGGATGTACAAAACCTCTTGATGGGATCTGTGAAGTCAAGGCAATTTTCATAATACTAGTAAGAAATTTTAATTTCAAATATGTTAACACTGACATATGTCAATAACCCCTTAAAGAAAAAAGCTCTGTGTGTGTGATGGCTGTAAAGGAGCCCTAAAACTACGGGTGTTCGTATAAAGACAAATGGACTGAAAATGCCTGATCTTGAATTGGCCACTCATAATGAGATCTTGAGCAAGTCGGTTATTCTTTCTTGGTCCCAGTTTCTACATCTGTGTGGTACCTGCCTTTCCTACCTTGAAGGACTGTGGTGTGGGCCAGATGACAGAAAGAATATAATATGCTTTTCTATTGCCTAAAATTAAACACCAGCTTCTGAGTATATCTCCTACTGCTTCTTTATTTGGTTTTTCTTTTTCCCAGTAGTTTCATGTTGTATAAAACTTTAGAGAATAGATATACTGAATTGTTATTTTGAATGTTTTTCTGATAGAAAGCAAGAAGATTGCTGTCTTTCTTTCTTTTATTATTGGTGAATCTTTTTATAGTACTCTGTGTGAGTGTACTGTATCTATGTGTAATGTATGCTTTTGCCTTTTCAGCTAAAAAACTACAATTTCATATGAGCAGATATTTTGGATGATTTAGAAAGTGCATGCTTATGGAAACTAGATTAGTAGATAACTAGATTACTGTTATTTTACTAATATTCATAGTGTTACAAAAACTATGCTAATCAGTGATAGAACTCAAAGTGCGTTCAGGGTATGAGAAAATTAGCGTAAGATAATTTGGATGGTCTTTAGTTGTGATGTACCTTCCATCTGTGATTCCACTCATGTTATTTTCTTTTTCCTGAAATTGCGCTTTAGGAATTAATCCAGGAATTAAACAAAAACAACACCACGATAAAACTTTACAATAAGATGTCGAAGAAATTGGTGGAAATATACGGCTCTGATGACAGCAGAACATTAAGGAAAAGTGGTGATGACTTGAGTGCTTCTTGGGCTGACCTCAGTCAATGGTAATGTAAAGACTTCATTGGTTACTATTACTCAGTCAATGTGGAATATCATTTCTTAGTATTTCTTAAGTAAATGCATTATCCAGAGACTTCAGCTATGGTCTCCAGAGGTATATACAACCATTTCATTGTTGTTCAGTCATTCAATCGTGTCTGACTCTCTATGACCCCATTTTGGGTTTTCTTGGCAAAGACAGTGGAGGGGTGTGCCGTTTCCTTCTTCAGTGGATGATGGCGAACAAGAGATTGAGTAACTTGAGAGGATCAGTGTGTGAGGCTGGATTTGAACTCAGGTTTTCCTTCTTCTAAGCCCAGCACCCACCAAGCCTTCTAGCTTGCCTCCATGCAACCATTTATTTATCACTTATTCATTAAGTCTTTGCCATTAACAAGCAAATCAGGAAGCATCTGTTGAAGACCTACTATGTCCCAAATGTTGTGCTGGCCGTACTGGTGATAAAAATGCAGAAAGGAAACAGCTGCTGTTCTCTGGGAATGCTCATTCTAGCAAGTGCTTGTTGTTATTAATAACCATTATTAAGGTTCTAGCTCCTAGGCAAGATTAAGAAAGCAGGTATTATACCTGTCCTCATTGAGTTTGCCTTTTTTGATTCCTTTTGATAGCAAACTGAACTAATATTATCTGTTCTATATCATATTTTTAGAGTGACTCTTGCCTTATCTTTCTCAAACAAGCATCTTCCTTGGAATTTCTCCCTAAACAATTATCAGAGTTTGTTATTCATTCCATCTTTGTTTGCTTTGTTTCCATATTTCTCTCTGCATACTTTGTTCCAAACATTGCCCCACTGCTTTGATGCTGTTGAACACTACATATGTGTAAATGTGTATTGCTGATCTTTATTGGGAAAGTTTCCTTACCAGCAGTTCCCTTTAACAATGAAGTCCGAGGTCTGTACCTCTCACCACCCCCCCCCAACAATCAACAGTCACATCTTAGTGTAGAAAGCTAGATAGAAAGAAGATCTGAGTCACTATTCGGTTCCTTACTGTCTGTACGTTTGTGGGCATATCATTTTTTGCTAAGTCTAAATTGACTCCTATGTAAAGAAAATGAAAGCAAATACTATAACGCACTTTTCAGTCAAGCTAAGTCATTCTTGTCTTTCAGTTGGTAGGTCAGTTTGGGGAGCATCTTATCTGTGTGGGAAATCTTTGTCTTCAGCTTCAGTGAATACTTGGGTTTGAAGAACCACAGTCTTTAACTTCTGCTTAAAATTTCTTTCTTATACTTGTCATTGCTCCAAAATATTTACTTGTTTCTTGATTCTGAGAATGACTCAAAATGTCTAAGTGCAATTAGTCTCTCCCCTTCTCAGACCTTTAGATAGATACATGATGTGATTTATTTCATGGTATTTTGATTTCAGAATTCTGCATTTGACGAAAGTAGGTAATATTGAACTCCTTTGTAATTCATACTCAATTCGTAAAGCATAGCCAGCAATTTAGAAATGATAGTAAGTTGTTTTCACTTTTATTTTTGTAACAATCTATAAAACCAATTTCTGTAGAGATTCTGCAGAGAAAATATTTGTTCAGTGGTCTCTGACAGAACCCTTGGACCATAAAGTCCATGGAGTTTTCTTAGCCAAGATATTGGAATGGTTTGCCAATTCTTTCTGCAGTGGATTGAGGCAGAGAGAGGTTTAAGTGCCTTGCCCAGGTTCACACAACTAGTTAGTGTCTGATGACAGATTCGAACTCAGGTCTTCTTGATTCCTGACCCAGCACTTTATCTGCTGGGCCATCTAGCTACCCTCCTATAACAGAGTTGTAAGGCAAATTAAAAGGTGTGAATATGGTTGAGAGAGATTAGACCTTGGAAGAAAGAAATCTAGTGCAAATGCTATGTTTTGTAAGAGATTTTTAGGAGAAAAAAGTATTTAATATTAAGTTCTCTGTGGCTCACTGGAGGAAAGTTCTGTTTTGATACCATACCTGTTGGATATGACAGTGGGTTTGGATACGTGAGCTATAACCCATGACTGAGAGGAAAAGAACAGCAGGATGCCCTCCTTAGCAAGGAAAGATGCTCGTTAAATAGAGGTTTCCTACATAATGGCACCATTTGAGGAGTAATCTAAACAGTAAAGACTTTTGCAGAGGATAAAACTTTCTAGAAAAATTGACCACTTAGGAATATAGCCCTGTTTTATTTAGGACCTGCAAATCTTTTTTTTTTTTTTCCTTTGCTCTGTATATATTTTAAGACCGCCTACAGCAATAGTTGGGTTAGATAGAGTAGGCAATTAAAAATGGATTATACTCAAAGATAATACTTCCTCTATCATAGCAGGGGAACACAACACTCGCATTTTCATTCAGTTGTGATAATGCTAAAGATAACTACTCTTTCATCAACAGGATTTTAAAAACTTGAACTTATTTTTAAATAGACAAATGGTAGTTTATCAGAACATCATGCTTATTGGAGAGAGAGGTGAGAGCCCTTATTGACCATTTTAGAGCAGAGGGTGGGACATGATGAAATGTGCTTTTTGGGAGATTAAATTTCATAGTGTCGTGGAGCATAGATTCAATGGGGATAAGCTTCATTCAGAGAATATAATTTGCAAGCTATTATCCCTTGATTTAAAGAAAGACTTGATGTGAAGTAATCTACGTGATATTGTAATGCGAAGATAAATATCAGTAGATGAACATTTATTAAGTGCCAACTGTATACTGGATCTTGTGCTAATTGCCAGTGAAGAAATAAAAAATCTTAAGCACTACCTTCACAAATAGGTTCTTCTTGAAAGATCGAATATGAAATTCTTTGTCTAAGATAACAAATTGGTGTGGCTCTTTAATGCGCAATTTGCAGAAATTTGAGCTGACTTCCAAATTTATTATTTTGCCAATTTAGTAAATGAAATTTATTTATCTGATAAGACAACATAAAATTGGCACTTTAAGTCATTTTATTTAGCTGGGAATATGGGGAGAGAGAATAATGCTTATTAAATAACTGAATGGAATGCCCCCTTTCCATGTTTCCATACAATAAGTGCATTTTTGGAGTATGCACAAACATTAAATGTTATCCCCAAATAAGAATAGTAACTCAGTTTTCCACAGGAGTGATTTTGTAATTTGAATTTTTTTGTGCCTTCAAAAATTAATATTCATATATGCAAATAGAAAATTCTTCCTATTCTTGTTGGAAGGAGGAGAAAGGAAGTTTATATGGTGCCTACTTTGTGCCAGGCACTGTACTAAGTGGTATGCAAATACCTTGTTTGACCCTCAGGTGCACCAAATATATGAAGGGATGGGTACCTCAGCTACTTTTGGTAATTGATAGAAATAAACATTCCTTTTTAGATTATTGATTAACTTCTTATTCATCATCTACGTAACATTTGATGTCCTAGGGACAGTTATTTAAGGTTTGCTTGTCTGTTGTTGCTTCCAGCGTTCGAGGAAGACAACTTTCCTTAGAGGTGGCCCTCAGAACAGCGCAGACCTCCTTCAAGGTTATGGAAAAATTCATGAGGTGGCTAAGGGAAGCAGAATCTTCAGTATGTGCAATTATCTGTGCGATTGAGCAGCAGGATCCTATTGAAGACAGTCGTTTGTTCAAGACGCTGAAAAAGCAGTTTGAGGTGAGTGATTCGGAAACCAGCACCTTGATTCATAGCTGCACTTTCCATTGTAATGGGTCTACATATTGTTCTTCCCCCCCGCCACTTAATAATGTTTTCTTTTTCCAGTTACTTGCAAAGATAGTTTTTAACGTTCACTTTTATAAGATTTTGAGTTGCAGGTTTTTTTTCTCCTTCCCTCTCTCCCTTTTCCCCTCCCCAAGCTAGCAAACAATCTGATAGGCTGTCCATGGACAATCATATTAAACATATTTCCATGTTAGTCATGTTATGAAAGAAGTAGAACAAAAGGTGAAAACCATGAGAAAGGAAAAAAACCGAAATATGGTATGCTTTGATCTGTATTCAGACTTCATAGTTCTTTCCCTGGATGTGGCTATGATTTTGCATCATGAGTCATTTGGAGATCTAAGGATCATTGCTTTGCTGAGAAGAGCTAAGTCCATCAAAGTTATCATTGCACAGTGTTGCTATTACTGTGTATAGTGTTCTCCTGGTTCTTCTCAATGTTATTGCTCTTGTTAGGAGATAGAAGGAGCAATAACTTAAAATAGAGGCCTGATTTTGTTAATGTGGTAATCAGATGCTCATTCCAGATGTATGTATTTTTCTAGTTTCATTACTGCTACATGCATCCCTTTTGTGTAGTTATCCTCATTTGACCTAAAGTTTTTTCTTCTACTGTTCAGTTTATTTAGACTTCAGAATGTCTTCAGAGAACATAGACATATACTTACGCACCTACATGTATATACACATATATATGTATACAAACGTGTGTGTATGTGTGTGTATTTTCTCCAACTATCCTAATACTTAGAAAGGTCTCATGAGTTACAAATGTCATTTTTCCATGTAGGAATGAAAACAGTTCAACTTCAGTGAGTTGAATTAATGGCTTCTCTTTTCTGTTTACCTTTTCATGTTTCTCTTGATTCTTGTATTTGAAAGTCAGATATTTGTATTCAGCTCTGGTCTTTTCAACAAGAATGCTTGGAAGTTTCATTTTTTTCCGCTGAAATATTATATTCAATTTTGCTGGGTAGGTGATTCTTGGTTTTAATCCTAGCTTCTTTCACCTCTGGAATATCATATTCCAATCCCTTAGTTTAGAAGCTGCTAAATCCTGTGCTATCCTGATTGTGTTTCCATGATACTTGAATTATTTCTTTCTGACACTTGGTAATGTTTTCTCTTTGAAGTGGGAACTCTGGAATTTGGTTACAATATTCCTAGGAGTTTTCTTTTGGAGGATCTCTTTTAGGAGGTGATTGATGGATTCTTTCCATTTCTATTTTACCCTCTGGTTCTAGAATATCAGGGCAGTTTTCCTTGATAATTTCTTGAAAGATGATGTCTAGGCTCTTCTTTTTTTTTTTTAATCATGGCTTGAAAACCTTTACCTTCATCTCTTTTTCTTATGATACAATAACATTCTGTTACATTTGTATTTCATTTTTTGTTCAGCTATTTCCTAATAAATGGAAATCTCTTTTGTTTCTGGTCATTTGCTTCCCCTCAAATTACTAATTGGAATATTTTGGCATATATAAGACTCCTCCTTTGTCTGTGACATTCTTGGGATTTATGTGATATTCCTGTTTAAAGCTTAGGGGCAATTTAGTTTTTTAAGCTAATTTCCTATTGCTTTTTTGGGCAGTTGGATCAATTTTCAGCACTATAAACAGTGTTATTCATGCACCTGTGTTTCCCACAGTTTCTCCAGCATTCAGTATTTTCATCTTTCATCATCACTGACAGTTTTTTAAAAAAATATATGAGATGAAACTTCAAAGTTGTTTAATTTTACAATTTCTCTTAGTGAATTAAAATATTTTTGATATTTGTTGATAGTTTGGTTTTTCATTTCTTCCTTTCAAAACTCTTTGTATCCTTTGACTACTTCTCTCTTGGGAAACGGCTATCCTAGAGCATCTTGAAAGGACTATTAACTATTTTTATTCATCAGATAGGCCCTCTTAGTGTCAGAGGCCATGATATCAGTTACATCGTTGGCTCTTTGTTGACAGTGTAAAGACGGTCCAGTTTACTTGACTCAACCCCAAGTAGTTATCTCGATTGCTTTTATATGAAAATCAGTTTTCCCCATTTTTTAAAACAATTTGGTGGTATATTTATAAACAAATGGTTATATGTGTGGCCATGTATATGTCGGTCCAGAATAGACTCCTCAGGGCATTTATACGTGTGTGTGTGTGTGTGTGTGTGTGTGTATTAACACTACCACTTTATCCCTTTTTCCCCATAAGATCATTCGTTGAACACCATGTCATTGATAATTTGTGCATGTGTGCACAGTGTAAAGGAAAGGAGATTTGACTGTTTTATACTGTTTCAAAGTATCTCTTATACAGTTTGTCATTTTAATCTTTAGATGCACAATTTATACTTTATCATCCATGTTCAGGCAGCATGCCCTAACCATTTTTACTGTACTGAGAATATCCTTGTATGTGTGTAATATGAAAGACTTTAAAATTTGTAACAGATTAGCCTGTATAATATTGATTAGTACTTAACACATATTCTTCTATTCATGTGTAAAGAGAGATTTGGAAGAATATATTTGAAATATTAATAATTTATGGATAAAACCAGAAAAATCTTTAAGAAGAATGTAAGGAGCTGTTAATGTTTTATATCTAAAGAGTTGAACCATTCCTCCTTATGTTATTATGTTAGGGAACATTTTCTTACAATGACACATAGCCATTCAAAATATTTAAAGAACAGTCTTTATTATGTAGGGAGAAATGAGAGGAGAAGTGAGAAAAAATGGAGGACTGACACGCTAATGTGAGGATTTTTTCAAAAAATGAGCCACAATGTACATTTTAGACTTAATGTTTTCAAGCAAAACAAAGCAATTATCATTAGGCATAAAATTTTAGAAATATTTTGTTTGCGTATGTGTTAATAACCTATAAAAGTCAAGTAATCAATTTCCTTCCCTTCAAAGGTAAGCCTCTCAAACTTTCAATTTCAAGGGTTTGTTAATTTCACAGGAAGATTAGGTTAACCGAACTCCTCCCCCAACTAAAAGCTTACCTTCGAAGGGAAGACATTGAAAGCAAAGTTCACGTAAAAGCCATTTTTGGAGTTTGATTTTCTGTACACAGTTTAAACTAAGGTGTAAGGGCCCCCAGGGTATTTTGTGAAAGGTGAGCGAGACAAAGCTGACGACATTCCTTGTACGCAGCTTAGAATGTGTTAGGTCTTAGAGATGGTCTGATACATAGCCATGATAGAGCGTTGAGAAGAGCACGGAGACATTTTCCCTGTGTTCGGGTGAATCTTGGATGAAATGCACTTAAGGTGCGCTATTAGTTTGATTTCTGGAAGGATGCTACATTTTTTTTGTATCCCATGTTTGTAATGGAAAAGTATTATATTGAATAGCATTTATTTCACTGACCCACGACAGGGCTGTCTGAACTTGCTTATAACTCAAGTAACCAGTGTAGCAGAAGCATGGGCTCTTCAAATGAATATATGTTTGACTTTCATATTTAGTAGTTAGGAATAGGTGGGTAAAGAAATAGGAATGGAACGAAGTGTACACAAATTAAACACTAACTTCTTAGTAGGCTGTTTCCCCTAATATTGCCATATGTTCCTCACTAAAAAAATTCTTAGTATTTCTCATACTAATCACTTAACAAAGAATGTTTATTGAGCCCTTGTGTTCATAATATATTTTGCTTTTTAAATATTTTATTGACAAAATATTCTAACTTTCTAGTTTCCCTCTCTAGTTTCCCTCACGTTTTGTTCAATAGAAGACTTCTTTATAAAAACCAAATACAGTTGAGTAATACAAATGAACTGTGATTGTGATTCTAAATTTTGTCCCCAAATGAATGTCTCATTCTGCACCTGTAGTTCATTACCTCTTTCAGAGAGTACCAAGTGTTCATCCGTTCTCCCACGTCTTCCAAAACCGTGATTGCACACTGCTGTGGTCAGACGTCTAGTCTTTCTGAATTGTATTCCTTTATGTTATCGCAGTAAATTCTTCAATTTCTGCTTACTTTCATTGTAGAATGTTAAATATTGAAGGGTGCAGAGTTATACAAATAGTTTAGAAAACATTAGTCATTCAATCTGAGAACCTCGGAGATATCTAGTCCAATCTATTTATCATGTTATAAGAGGTTGAAGCCCAGAGAGCCATTTGTGCCCAATATTAAAAGCAAATGAGTAGGAGAGCTGGACTAGAACCTAGCTCTCCTGATTCCTGGGTCAGTGCTTTTTTCTTCTCCCCCACCTTGCCAACAATTTCCCTGGAGAGAGATAAAATATGCACATGAAAATACTGAAAAATGCTGGACAACAAAATATTCATGGAAAGTTAAATAATGTAACCTTCCATAAGGAGAAGTTATGTGATTGGTAAGAGTCAACGTGACCACAGTTCAGCAAGAGGCCAAAAAGGTAGAGAACATGGACTGATGTGGTTACGGAAGGGTTCTTGTGGGAGCTGGGATGAGAGGTAGAACTCAAGGATAGTATATGATTTCAATATAGGTGAAGAAAGTAAGCTGTTCAAATGGGAAGAGTAAGGCAGCACTGGGCCTCGCATTTGGAAGACATGTCTTCCTGAGTTCAAATCTGCCCTCAGACTCTTATGTGACCATGGCCAAGTCACTCAACCCTGTTTGCCTCACTTTCCTCATCTGTCAATTGATCTGGAGAAGGAAATAGCAAATCATTTCATTTTCTTTGCCATGGAGATGCTATATAAGGTCACAAAAAGTCAGACACGACTAAAAATGACTGAAAATCAGAGTGAGAAATAGTAGAGACATGCTGGTTGTGATTTCATTTATAATTCCACTTATAAAGCATGTTTCTTGAAGTTCTGCCTATTTCAGGCCTCCTTTGAGACCAGTTTTTTTTTCGGTGAATGTCAATGTTACCTTGGCTTGCAGAACCAAAACATGACATTGATTGCCTGATTGGTAAGGTCATGCCGCAGACAAGATGTTTTGTGGTTCAGTTGTTTAGTGTCTGACTCTTTGTGACCCCATTTGGCATTTTCTTGCTGGTTTTCCATTTCCTTCCACAGTTTATTTTACAGATGAGGAAACTGAGGTAAACAGGATTAACATGACTTGCATAGGGTCACACAGCTGGCAAGTGTCTGAGGCTGGATTTGAACTTAGGTTTTCCTGATTCCAGGTCTAGGGCTCTTTCCACCATGTCATCTAGCTTGCCCCACAGGCAAGGTAAACAACTGCAGTTTTTCTGTATTATAATTTTTATAGATACTGTATACATGTAGCAGTCTATTAATATAATATCCATCATTAAATATGTCATTCACCAGTTTTCTGCTATTCAATTTTTAATATTAATATCCAAACTATCTTGTTGATAAAGTTATCTTTGACATTTTTTATCCTTTATTACCACAAATAAAATCATGCTTGCTTCTTGATGGCATACTTTTAGTTTTGGTGTTCCATTTATTTTCTTTTTTTGGTGACTGAAATCTAAGCGGGGGAGAGGTTTTGATTTTACTAAATCCATCAGCAAGCATTTATTGAATGTCTACGACGTGCCCTGTACTTTGAGGAGAGTAAGTAACTTTGTTAAAGTATCTTCACCTAGTGATTCTCCAGTGTGCACTCTCCCATCATTTGGTATTTAGTTGTGTAATTGACATTCTATCCTGGCAGTTCTATAATCAATAACTTGGCATAGTCATTCTAAAGAGAGGGAGGGCACCATAGGCTCAGGATGCGTTCTAGGAGAGGAATGCAAAAAAGAAACGAATGGTACACCCCTGGCTGGTAACTGAGCAGAAAAAAACACTGTATTAGAGAAACATTGTTAAATATTTCAAGCGGTATTGAAGCAAATGCAGAAGAGACCTGAGGAAATAGGTAGAAATGTTTGAAGATGTATAAAGATGAGGTTATTGGTGTGCCCTTAGTACTGCACAGGAAGATTAAGCCTTCTTGCATGACTCCTTTTCTGATTTACTTTTTAAAGGAATAATATGCCAATTGCACAGTATGATGAAACCTTAATATTACACAGGTTATTAGTTTGAGCAAGACAGTCATAATGAGAAATATCTAGCTTCTATTCTGGCTGTGATCTTTGACCAAAGTATTTAGTCATTCTGTTATTTTCCTCATTTTCAAAATGGGAATTAAATCTCAACTTACTTGCTTCAGTTTTTACTTGTGACCATGAACCTAAGATGGTTTAGAAGGTCCCACAAGGTCTAATCATATAGTCTGGCTTCTTTTTGTGCCCACTCATCTTATTATTCTTTAAAAAAAAAACAACAACCCAAAATAATCTCGAGAATGTAAAGCAACCTTTTGAAAAAGGGGAATCATAATATTTTGAAATGGCCCATAAAATAGTCTTTTATTAATGTTACTTCATTAGGTACGCCCTGACATATTCTATTTGGTTTTGACTTTACTTCCAGGTATGGAAATGTGGGTTTTTGATAGCTCTTTGGGCAGATCGGCTTCAGTGTTAAGCAAAAACATTTGGACCCCTGCAGTTATTCTTTTATTCATTTAGTTAGGTTTTTTTTTCCTTAGGTAATCTAGCTTTGAGACTTGTCCTTATGTGATTGATTAGCCCTTAATTTGGTATCATTAGAGCCAGGTATCCCTCTGTTCTTCTCTCAAGATTTGTAACAGAGCCTATTACTCACTCACTCCACAGTGCTCTGCCAGAGCTGCATTTAGTCTGGGAGTGAACACATCCTTCTCCGGAGTGAGGGAGTGTATGCCTTTCTATCTCCTAATATAAACCAGCTCCGAGGGATGAACTATGATTATCTGTTGAGGTTGTTTTCCCAAGGGGCTTCTGCTTTGTCTCAGCAGCATTAATGTTTCACTTAATGTCCTTCTTGGCTACCTCTCCAATGTATTCCTGGAAACGAGCATGCTCAGAAAATTGGCAAATCCTTGTCCAGTGACCAGGAGGAAATGAGCATTGCTCTTAATTTATAATGCAAATTCTGAGGTGTCTTCAGAAGTGTGGCAAACTTAAGATGATGGCTGTGGTGAGAACGTCTCTTCAGAATGTTGTGGTTTTGTTGCATCGTTTACAAAGGATGGCAGTTTCTTCTCCTTGGTACCAGAAGCTCTGTAAGGTACTTGTACACTGAATATCTCAGGAGATTGATTATCTGACCCCTTTTTTAAGCTTTAAAAACTGTCTTGAGAGTGATGGCATGGAGGCACTTTGCAAAATGTCATATTACACAATTTATTTAGCTAAATTGTTTGTGTAATTACATTTGGGCTAAGAATTTTAAATAATATTACAACTTTAACGACTGCTGTCTTTTCTAATAGATGAAAGGTTGTCTTGTTTATGATATTCTACTGAAGTTTTTGCAGATAATGTAATTAGTCGATATTTTAAAAAGTGTACTTTTTTATTCTTCTGAACAGCAGCATCTTACTAGTGTAAGTATTTTACTGATGTAAGTTTCAGGAAATTAAAAGTAGATCATATAAAATATTATTTTACCCTATTTCTATAAAACCAGTCCCTCTCCCAACACATCTTTCATTCTATCATCTCATTAATTATTTCTTTTTTTTTTTTTTAAATCAGAAGTGCATTTAAAGAACCATGGAAAATTGGTCTCTTTAGAGCTTGTTGCCTCAATTTTAGAATTGTTCTCTTTTTTATTTAGGAAGACTCCTTTGTCAGTAATTATATTAGATCTCATAATATTTAAGTGTTAGAATAGAATCTTAAGGGTTTTCCAGTTCCATCTCTGGCCCCGATATCTCTCTCTTTCTCTCTGCTTTGACAGGTGGTCCTCTCTCCAAGTTTGGACACTTCCATAGAGTGGGAAGAACTTAGAGTAAAACAAGTGTTAACTTGTAAGAAAAGCTGAACAGGAAAAGGGAAATTATTTAAAAGTTTCAAATTTCAATTTGTCACTCCCCAAACCTGAAAATTCTATTCACCTATAAGTTTGTATATCAGGCTCTGTTTTGAAGTTAGCACTGTTACTGGTTTATTTGTGCTGAAGCTATTATTTATAATTTAGAGAGGTCTTATTCCTATAACTTTTTCCAATTACTTGCTGCAGAATTCCATTTTAATATTAGTGTCAAACCTGTTTTCCACTCATCAGTATTAGTGTCACAGTGCTTAAAAATTCCCTTGCAAACATCATATCCTCAAAAACTTGCATTCGATCCCTTGTCAGAGACTCCTGTGAGCAGAAGGAAACTTGGGGCTTTTCATTTTCTCTTAATGTGGCTAATACAGAATGCAGAAAATACTGAACTTTATTTGCATAGCAAGTTTATATGGTGCTTGAGAGTGAGAGGGAAAACCAAAGTATTGTCTTTCAGTTCCTTGATTTTCTTTGAACTTTGGCTAAAGCAGTTTTTCCTTATAAAAGTTTTCCTTGGGAGATATGTAGCAGGTTATGATTGATTGAAGTAGTGAGACATTCTTTGCAAGAACCTTCAGAAATACTTCTTATTCACATTATTAGCTAAGCGAGGCTTCATAGATAGGATTTAATAACACTGTCAGCTGAGATAATCTGTATCTTGAATTTCAAATGTTTGATTGAGTGTGGTGTTTCAGTGCATTTCAAAGAATAAATCTGATCTGCTAAAAGTATTTTTTCATGCAAATAAGGCAGTTTTGTTAATAGAGAAGAAAAGCTCATTCACTCATGCTTTTTTTGTGAAAGAAATTACAAGCATGAATACATAAAGCATCCTTTTTTGTTGGAAACTGGGTCACTTCACTGATACATTTGTAGAGACTTGCACAACTGATCATTTGTCTCCCTTCTCAGACAGCCAAATGACTCCAATAGGTACAGCCACGAAAGTTAGCGTAGCCAAACATGGTGGTCAGCTGCAATATAAGTAAAGTAAGAGGAATGCTTTAATCGGTTTGGCTAATAACATCCCAAATAAAGGTTACCAAAAATAGGATAAAATTTTCTTTACCTTGACCTGTCACTGGGATTTCGTTAGAACAGAACAGCCATTTAGGGGAGGGATACTCTTTGGGGAGATTTCTTGAGAGTTTCATTTATTTATAGCATGAATAGGTTTACAATAAATGTGCTATCTCAGCCTGAAAGTGGTATTTATGTCATTTTGTGCAGGAATTTATCCTGCCGTGTATGTTTTGTACCATTGCTCAATTAGCTGCTGATGCAGCTAACAGAATAAGAAATTTATAGTCCCAATATTTTCCAGCAGGTGTCAACATAAGGCAATGCTATCAAAGCTCTGGTTTAAGGAACCAAGAAACGAAAAAGGAAACTGGCTGAATATTGTAAATTAAAATAACCTAGTGGGAGATGGATGCATAGCATTCATCTTGTTGAACTGAGCACATTTATTTTCGACATTGACATACTGAAATCTGTGTGATGTCAGGGGGTGCAATTAGGTGGTTGAGAGTTGCTTGCCTTAAGAGTTGCTTAGTCATCGCTACTCCTCTGAAAGATGTTTGATAGTGGTGACAGAAAAAAATTCTGCAGTATCGGAATATTTTTTTGTATTTTGTCATCTATAATAGAGTTTAATTGAATTCCATTTGTTATCAGTCTTCATGTATCAAAGGGATAAATATCTTTGTATCAAAGGGATAAATATCTTAATAACTTCCCATAAATTTTTTTTCAGAAAGCTTTATTTATGACCTCAGTGCTGCTATGAGTTAATCTACCTCCCCTCCCACCCCCTCCTTCCTCTATACCCTTTAAATTTAGTTTCTTAATAAGGTTATACTATAACTCAAACAGTAAAACCTTTCAAACTTCTTCCAGATGAAAATTGTAGAAACAGCTTTTTTTTCTAAATGCAATAACAGAATAATGTAAATAGGAAAAGAGGTTGAGGAATTAAATGTGAAAATTAATTATTTTAATGCATTTCCATCATAGAGTAGTGTTTTGCCAGTCTTTGTTATCTTATTTCATTTTCGTATTTAATCCCTTTAGTGTCCCTCAGCTTCTTTTCATTACATACTTCAGCCTTTTGGTTGCTTGTTATAAAAAATCCAATAAGGACATAGTGGGGTACATTCAGTGTCAGGTCAGTTGTCCATTTTAACTAGTGTATGCAATTTAAAGATTTTAATCTTATAGTTTGCTCTGTGTGTGTGTGTGTGTGTGTATGGTAGTGGCAGCAGCGAAGAGGGTTGTGGTGGTTAGGGAATGTACTTGTCCCTAATGACAAGTTGATTTTTATTTTTTGCCCTTGATGAACAGAAGAAAAAAGTTTTTTGAGATTTATCACCACATGAGGTGATGTGGTGTAGCAGATAGAGCTTGGCTGATCTAGCCAGAAAGACCAGGATTCCAATACTGATTCTGGTCCAGTGTAGTTATGTGGTCATGGGCACGTCACTTATCTATCACCCTGATACTCAGACATCTTTCTAAGATTGTAATTTATACATAAGTTGCTATATGCTTTGGTTGGAAGGAGTTTTCTGCTCTAAAGAAATCATATTTGAGCAGTTGCCATAATAAATGAAACAGAATTTGGTCAGAAATACCCAAGATAATTATCAACTTGTCTGGAGATCTGATTAAACAACATTCATAATGTCCTTAATAATGATGTCTTCCTAAAATAACCCCACATTGGCTGTTCATTTTAGACCTTTTATGGGAGGTGAAGTGGGGTACCTATTTGATGGCTTGTTGCTTAAGTCATTTTAATATATTAAGGGGTTTATTTTATTGGAATTGTATTCAATTTAACTAAAAACTGCAAAATTTTAAAAGTACATTTTGAATTCTAACTCACTGTCATGGGTATTGTTAGATCATGTCTGTGCATATGTACATATTTTGCTAGTAAAATATTTTACCTGAGTTGAAATCAGTTTTTAATTCATGTTTAGGTTGTTTTGAAAAATGCCATATTTTCATTTTGTTGTTAGTAAGTCAAATCTGATAATATAAAAAATAAGCATTTAGCACAGTGCCTGGCAAATAGTATATGCTATATACATGCTTATTCCTTCCCTTTCCTCTTCCTTCCTTTCCCACAGTAGTAGACAGTATGGGAAGACTTACTTCTACAAAATATCAATAAAAACAAACCAAGAAAATTCATCATTTCATGTAGAAGAAGAAAATGTTAGAAATGTTGTTCTTTCTATTAAATGTTCATTTTTAGCCTTCACTTGAGGAACATACATTCTCTTTAACTCTCTAACTGCAGATGTGTGAAATTGCTTTGGCCATAGAGGTTTAAACTTTCATTAAAATCCTGACTCTCTGGAGATAAACTTCTTTGGACATTCCGGATTTGAAAATGTCTCTGCATCTTGGAGGGAGCTCATAACTAGAGAAAGGGAAAGCTTTCCTTTTCAGTGAGGGTGCATATTCACCCCTGAGTCCCTGTCTCAAAAATGGACCATACCACAAAGGGCTGAAGACCAGGAGTGTACGCACAGATGTCATGTGTGGAGGCTTCGTGGAAGGAAAAGAATACAGTGTTCTTTGAAAAAGCAGGCCCTTTTATGTGAAAGTCAACAAGTTTGAAGAGAAGAGATGGGAGAAAAGGGAAGAGAAACTCTAGAGATCTGAGGTCACCATGCCTATGCCTGTGATTAGACACAACAAGGTTAGGGGTGAGGGAGATGCAGTTATCAGCCAACTGTAGGAGAGAAAAGAAAAGGGATGGTAATGAAGACAGAATGACTCTGGTATCTCAGCTACAAATTGCCCATTTAGACTTAATTAACCTCTTAGGGCATCACCAGAATCACTCTGAAGGTGGTGGTGGTTGACTGCATTGAAGAGTAGGGAGCAGTAAGGAACAAAGAATCCTACAGACCTTAGCAACAATGACAATTAATAGATTGTATTTGTTCAGCACTTCAGATGGTGTTTTACAAGGTGTTTAAACATACCTCCTCTTATTTGGTCCTAAGAAGAGTTCTGAGAGTTAGGTATGGGCGGTTTCATTATTCCACTAGAATATAAGGTCCTTTAAGGAAGTGGTTCCCAATGCACAACAGGGACCAGTGAACTGCATATAAGAATATCCATGGACCCCATGTTGATTTTGAAAACAACATTGACATTATCTGTTCTATTATAAATTTTTTCTGAGTAAATACTTCCCATTTTCATTTTAATCTGATTTGACTACACTCAGAAGTGTCAAGGAGGCCCTCGACAACTCTGTCTTACAAGAACAGTTGTTCTTTTTCCTTTGTACCTTCAGCACTTGCCATTTCACACATAGTACAGTATACACTTAATTAATAATAATATTAATAATCCTTGATTGGTGACCATTTTGCACATGAGGGAATGTGCCCGTTAAATGACTTGCTCAGTGTTTCACATCTAGGAAACAGAGGAAATAGGACACAGTCCCAGGTTTTTGGACTCTTTTCAATGTTGAGGATATCTTATTTTTAAGACAACTTCTCAGATGAGGAAGTATTTGTTTAGTGACTGCTGTATAGAGACACTGTGATAGCTACTGTGACGTATATAGAGATGAACAAGAAGTTTGCACTTCAGTTCAGTTCGCTGTTTGTTAAATGATATCACTTTCTATTTCTTGGAGTGTAGGGATTTTACAGACAAATTAGGAAAAGTCAGTACTTTAAAGAATATACTCTTGGATTGGTTTGTTCAGGGGAATGCCCCCAGAGGGAATACTACTGGCTTCCCTGGAGACACTTCAGGAAGTGTAGGCGTCGGGGATGGCAAGAGCATGGTGCTAGGACAGCCTTCTTTCCCCGTCCAGGTCCTACCCCCTGGACCTCTGCAATCTCACTGGTACTTTCAGAGCAGACCAAGAAATGTCCTAGAATGTAGGTATAAAATCCACAATGCTGCCAAGGAGATTTGGGCGTGATTGTCATCAGGCTATGACAGGAGGTGAGAGTCCATGGTATTTTAGGTGCTTCTAGTATTTGTTACACATTATTATTGTTATTATTTCCAAACGGTCAGCTTGATCATGTTGGAGGAAGGTGGCTCAGCTTGGACATCATGATAGCTCCAGAATAAGAGCTGCTTGGTTACTTTATAGGGAACAGCAGGGGCCTGATTGGTTTGCAACCCTTGGTGTTACATGCCTGAGGTGACACCAGTCAGGTAGAAAATTGGGAAATTCTGTCTTTCAGCAAAACTGATCTTAACCTGGGCCCCATGAACTTGTTAAAAAATGTATCTTTGGTAATAGATATTGTCTTCCTTTGTACTAGTTTATTTTATTCATTTAAGAACATTATTCTGTGAAAAAGATTTATGGACTTTATTAGACTGCCAAAGGAAGTCTTGTATAAAAGAAAAGTTAAAAGCCTCTTCTGTAATAAAGTCTAGACATAAAGATTACTAGAGAAAAGGAAAGGCAGAAAGAAAGTCTGCTGGGTAGGAAGAGAGAACATAGCAAGGGGAGGAGAGGTAATATTTGTTATACATGTTGGTGAGAGTAGTAAGTTCAGGAGACTTGGTAAAAAGATAGGCCAGAGTGGTGAGACAGCCCAGAAGAGAAGCCCAGATGGGCAAGTGTTAAGAAAGTAGTGGCAGGAAATAGGGACTGTAGTTTCTTGCATGTGGACTGTGAAAGGAAAGAGAAGAGAGTTCAAAGATAGAATGAGAAAGGCAAGGGAAGGATTTTGTTTTTAGTGTGGGGAGAACAAGTATAAGTAGAGAAGTTACACTTGATAGATTTGAAAAGTAAAATGAGAGTGGGTGGAGGCATGAAAAAAACAGAAGGATTATTGGCACTGGCAAGGAAGACCATTTCTTTTGGGACTTAAAAACTTAGGTACAAAAAATGGGCCAAGTGTCAGATGATATTTTTAGTTTCTGCTCCTTGCCTCTACCTTTATATCATTCATTTAACCTATGAACCAAGATGGTATTCAGAATATGAAATCTTATATGAATAAATTAAACAGTTGTACATGACTTCCAAAGTCACTATAGTATTTAAAGATGCATTTTAAAATGTGTGTGCTCCTGGATCAGTTAAAAACGAAACATTAAGGAAAACCTTGAGAAAAATGGAGGTGTTTGTCATTTTTAAGAAACATTTCCTTATGATAATGAATTCTTGGGCTTTGGAATTTTGGTGTAGGATAAAATAATAGAACAAAGGAATATTGCAAAAACCTAGTTCTAGTCTTGATATTAATACCTAGTTACATAATTTTGATTATTTTTATTGAAGGCTTCTTTTTCTTTGGGGCTCAGTTTCCTTATGTGTAAAAGGAGGGAATGAGACTTCTTTAAACTCTAGAGCTCAAAACTCCAAATGTTTATTTGGTTCAGTTCAGGTCAGTAAGTTTTTGCTAAGTTCTTGCTATTTGTAGACACTGTGCCAGGCACTGGGGATATAAAGACAAAACCAAAAAATTCCCCCCTTCAGGAGTTTACCTTATACTGGTGGTACAGCATGCAGATTGTTAAGTAAATAGAAGATCATTTGAGGTGGGAAAGAATATTAATAATTAGGTGATTAGATTAACTTTTCATAGGAACTGAATTTATACCAAACCTATAAGGAAACTGTTGGTTCTTGTGAGGGAGACGGGGGAAAGACGTAAGAAGAGAATGCATTCCAGGCATGAGGGAAATCTGTACAAAGATACTGTAAGTGGGAAATAGGATGTCAAGATCAGGAAACAGCAACTTGGCTGATTTAGCTGGTAGACAGACTGTGCGAAGAGGGGTAATGGGCAGTAAATTTGGAAATGTGGGCAGGAAGCCAGATTGTACAGGTCTTTAAATGGCAAACTAGATGATTTGTATATTATCTCAGGTGCAACAGGAAGCTGCTAAAGCTTTCTTGAGTAGTAGAGTGATATGTCAGACTTTTGTTTTAGGAGTACGGATTTGGCTGCTTGGGTGGAACATAGACTGTTGAGGGAGGGAGCTGGGAGAACAGTTAGGAGGCATAGGTTAACTTAAGTAAGAGGTGATGAGGTGTCCTGAACTAGTCTGGTGGCTATGTGAGTAGAGAGATGTAGATGGATGGGAGACATAGAGTGCCCCAAAAGTCTGTGCGATGTCAGGCTAAACCAAGGTCATCAGCAGTATAAAGCATTCTAATATAATCGCATGCTTAAAGTTAAGCTTCTTGAGCTATCTATCCATGCCAAAGTATGGTTTAGAAGTGAAATACATTTTTAAAAAAGAGAAAACCTTTTAAATGACACCTTTTACTAATATATATATATATATATATATGTACTATATGTATATATACATAATGTTTATATATATATGTATATATATGTGTGTATATATATGTATGTATGTACACATTAGAATGATTGAATTGTATCGTATTTGGAGAATTCAGTGTCCTTAGAAATTTTTTGTTCTGCATTTTAGTTTCTTTTAATATAGTTTAATTTCTTTCAAAAAGGAAAATACTGTAAACTTATATTTGGTATAGTTAAGTAGAAATTCAGTGACTATGTTTTTTTTTCTTTAAAATTTAAACTTAACCTAAAGTCAAGTTAAAATATTTATATATATATCCTTTCTTTTGGCTAGGGTTTCCTACTACTTCATTTTATCTTTTTAAAATGATATCTCTAACTTCCTACCCTGCTACTGATTTATTGTTCTGACTGCTAACATTAAACAAAACAATGCACATATTTGGTCTATATGCAAAGCATATGCATGCTCTTGTTTCTGAGAGGGCTTAGAATAAAGAATTCATTTTTCTTTAGTATTTATGGTTATATGAAGGCAGTGCTATTAAAAAAGTTAAGGAAGGATAGTAATATGTCTTATGAATTATAGGACATCCTCTTAGAATAATCAAAGGAGTTTTTAGGTTCGAACTATTCCTTATTTATAAAATGGAAAAATGATCGTATGGTCTTTTTGCCACAGTCTGGTAATGTGTGGCCTTTGACTTTCATGCTTAGAGGATATCATAAAGAGCATACTTGTGTTCTTTCTTCAACTAGAATACGAATGTCATCATGTTGTACATTTATTTTCTCAATATGAAGATTTGTGTTTTTGGAAGAGTTAATCACTTTTGCTACATGATGTGTAATGACTTTACCATGATAACTAGTGATGAGTCAAAGTATTGATGGAGCATCATAGAGTAATTACATTAAAAATCATATCCTTCTGCAAAAATGGTTTGAAAGTTTAGACAGGTTTTTTTAAGCTTGGCTGAAGATGGGAATGATAATAGAGAATTATTAAACATTTATATGTACTTTGTTCCAGTTTCCTTTTAACAATTAGCTGATGTAGATTGAGTAGCAAAGTGCCTTGATTTACCTTTGCACAAACATATCCTGGGCTTGTCTGTAAGTGTTCCTTCCACCTCTTTAATGTGATGACATTCTTCTAGCAATCAGTTTTCCTTTTAGAAAAACCATGCAGTCACACCGGAAACATTTATGGTGTTATTTTGTGAGACTAAATAATAGTGTTCATTATTTCCTTCATTCTGTTTTATATTTTGTGCTTTCACTGGTGAGGAAACCTCCATCAATGCAAAGCCACACCTGTTACTCAACTTGTAATCCCTGGGAGGATAAGTGCCTTGAAATGATCTGCCCAGAATCCCACAGACATATGTCAGAGTTGACCACGTTTTATGCTTGACCAGGTTTTCCTGGCTTGGAGATCTATTTACTACATTGTACTGTGCCCTCGTCCCCTTTATTTATCAATATCTTCATTAATTTAAGTTTATAGAAAAAATCATGAATAGTGCAAATATTCAGATTGCAATCACAGCATTTCCCAAATTTAGGTCAGAAGTGAAGACTTTCTTTGATGATGTACCAGTATTATGGCCTCATTAACACCAGGAGAATTGTTCAAGGTGCACTTTGGGGCTGAAACTATGGGGGATGTCTATGTCAGCACAGGGCAGCTTTTGTTTAACAGAGCCAAATAAGCCTTGACACTTGAGAAATTTTTTGCACATGAATGAAATAGAGTAAGTGCTGGAAAAGCTAAAGAGATTCTGTCCCTTTTGTAACATTTTTCTGACTTCTACCAGGGGTGACTTGGAGCTGCTGTTTCTTAATTTAGTATTTGTCAAATTTTGGATAGTTAAAGGTCATTTAAAAATTATTTCAGCAGATGGTGCTCTTAAATATCAGCTCAAATTATTTATTTTTTAGGATTTTGCCTCACACTTTACAGTTCTTCACAAACTGCCATAGTCAGTATTTTTTCCCTCTCCAGTGAAAAGACGTCACAAGTTCTGCTTCTTGAGGTAGAGAGAAATTTCTTCCCCCTTCTCCTTAAAGTCAAAGTCAATCACATATTTTATTACCCTTCCTGAGAATCAAAGTTTGAATGTAATGTGGGAGTATTAGAATTTGAAGTAAAGTTAATAAGTGTCAATGATTGGGACATTTTTTTTCTTTTACATAGTGTGGTGTTTTACCCTTGATTATCTGCATTTGAATTGTCCTTTTTCCCCTGTTTACGTCAGTGGATATGTATTAAATGCTTACTATGCACAAGGGACTGGCAATGGGCCTTTCGAATTGTCTCTTCTGCCACCAGTGTTGGAGCTATGGTCCTATTGGCAGGGGAAATGGAGTTATGCCTGTGAACCCGCTGGGATACCTGGGAATTTTGCCATAAGATGCACTCTGCCAGTAAAGTTCCTTGATGGGTATTTGCCATGCTGTATTGGAGAATGAACCAGACTGGGCTAGACAGGGTTTTCATACTCTGCACATGGAATCAAAAAGTGCTTCTTTAACAAATCAAATAGCTTAGAGAGCTGGAATGGACTTTAAAAAAAAATCATTGAGTCTGATTCCCTAACTGAGACGCAGAGAGGTTAATTATCCTGTCTAGTGTGACATAGGTAATAAGCTGCAGTGTTGAGTTTTGAACCCATGTCATTGACTCCAAATCCAGTGTGGATTCTGCACTTTTAGAATCAGCATGTGAATAATGGTTGTAGTATACTTGCCACAGGCAAGGAGAGGACAGAACCAGGGATTAGGAGGAGATACCGTAGGAATGGAATGAGTAAAATAGACTAGGTAAACTGGAAAGCACTTTAGAGTTCTCTGAGATGAGATGAACACAGTATTATGCACAGATGCAAAGATCTTGTTTACGAGAGGGCTATTAGCATAAAGATTTCATTTTTCTTTAATGTTTATTACTTTATAAAGGGGATGCTATTAAAAAATGGAGGAAAGTACTGTTATATAGGACATCCTCTTAGAACAATCAAGAGTTTTTAGGGTAGAACTATATCCATTTAATAATTTGTGGATAACCGTATTAAATAGGATCCTTGTTTATGATTTTATTTAATACTAAATAGCACTAACATAGTACTTTAAACTTTACAAAGCTTTTAGAAATTTATTTTCTTTTAGCCTTACAACATCCCCAGGAGGGTAGGTGCTGTCATTGCCACTATTTTACAGATGAGGAAACTGATGCAGCATCGCTGAAGCATTACAAAACCAGGAAGTATCCTGGGTGGAATTTGAACTCAGGTTTCTCCCAACTCCAAGTGTAGTGCTCTCTTTCCTATGCCACCCAGATATTTTAGGTGAGCACAATCATTCGTTACTAACATAGGTCTTTTATGTACGTCCTGAGACCAGTCTGCTAAGTTTTACCATTAAATAAACTATGCATACACGTCTATGAGTCACTCAGCTTTTCTTACATATATGCGCTCTCTGCCATTCCAGTGTGATCTCCTTGAAGGCAGAGAATTTTTCTTAACCACCATCATTTTAGCAGAGTACTTAGTGATGCCAATTTATTAAAAAATGCTTACTGATTGATAATGTTGTTGGCCTAGACCTAAGAACATTTCAAAGTGGCAAATTATGTAGTTTTGAGATGTATGCAGTTTTGTTCATTTTAGTGATTTTATTTCTTTGGGGGGATTTAAGGGGAGAGGAGGAAGATCTATTTTAAAAAATCCTCTAGTACTTAAAAACCTTGTTAAAGACTAATGTAGACTTTCTACATTATCACCTTATACTCAGACAATGCAAACTATTTTAATAGCTTATATTCATTGTAAATGTAGCAAGACCCTCTGATATTTAAAAAATCCACATGCAACACATTTCATGAATGACTGGTAAAAGG
The DNA here is from genome assembly GCA_023548195.1 of Bettongia penicillata ogilbyi. Classification (NCBI taxonomy): domain Eukaryota; kingdom Metazoa; phylum Chordata; class Mammalia; order Diprotodontia; family Potoroidae; genus Bettongia; species Bettongia penicillata. Next base: position 882,952 of record JAJHZJ010000280.1, read on the forward strand.
GGCACCCATAACACTTCTCAACTCCATTAACTTGTCAAAAGTTGAGCATATGTCAAAATTGACATATCTGATTCGTCGTATGCTTCATAGGTTGCAGGAATGTCTTGAATTGTTTTTGCCCTAGGATCAACGATTTTTGCTTTTAAGGACATAAGTCAAATCACATTTTGGCTTCACTGGCCTGAGAAACATTAATGTTACTCAGTTCAAAATCAGCTGCGTGCATCAGCACAAAATTGATTTCATTGGTGTTCGTTGTATAATTTCCCAATCAATGTCTTCTTTCTTTTTTTGGCTTAAAAATGTTTTTTGAATCTCCAGAATCACCAAATGGGTCCTTTAATCATGAGTTTCAGAATAGTAAGTATCTTTGTGGAGAGACGTGACATAGGCATTCTTTACATTCTTCCATGGATTACTAACTTTGTTTAGAGGTAGGGTGGCTAGAGTTAGGGTCCAGAATCTAGATCCTACCTTTGGTAGAAGGAGAGGAGGAGCGCTGTCAAAGCATGGAATGACCAAGTGGATTTGAGAATTGGTCTTAGGAAATCTTTGTTTGTATTTCTTGTTTATAACCTAATATACGTGTAGCTTTATTTTCCCCACCGATTATCATTTATTCAAAAGCAAGTTTAACCCTGTAACCATATGTAAAAACTGGACAGCCAGCATAAAAATGAGTGTTTAGTAAGTAATGTTGGTGTTTATTAGTCCCATTTTTGTAAAGAATCTGTTTATAAAGGGTTGCTATGGCAGGGGAGGAGGGTTGGAGATGGGGGAAAAGGGAGGGAGGAAGGGGAGAGAAAGAGAGAGTACATTTATTAACTGTGCCAGGTACCATGCAATGCCGTGGGTTTACAAATACAAGCAAGGAAGATGGTCATTGTCTTCATGGAGCTTTATTTGGGGAAGATAACGTATAGAACGGACTGTGGGAATAGAGTTGTCCCAGGTAATCGTGGAGGCCAAGTCTGGGGAAGATAAGGTAAAAGCTCGTATATCAGAGTTCCTGAATGGTTCCCAGGTGGAGTCCCAGGTTTGTGGTGAGGATAAAGGATGGAGTGAAAAAAGGCTTACTTCAGAGGTGGTGGCTAGAATAGGCCTTTATCTATACGAGACCTTATGTTTTCTGAGTATAATGAAGAATAATACTGTGAGGTAAATTCTGTTTAACAAGTATGTATTAAATGCCTAATATAGGCAAGGCATCAGTCTAGACACATGGCATAGAAAAATTTGGCATTTACTTAATTCATTCTGATATTCATCTCTGGTTTTTACAAGCTTATAATTTTTACAGTATATTTGGGCACATCAGATAAGTTGTAATTGTAGAAAATAATCATATAGTAAATGACTTGTAATCATAGATATTTGTGTAACACCTTTTGAACAATGATTTTATTAGAAATTGTGCTTTAGATTTTATTTTTCAAACTTATTTTTGCAGAAAGTCAGGCGGTACTCATGGCAATAGCATAAGTTAATAAACATTTTGAAAGGAGTGAATTAAATTTCAAATTTTATAATTCATATTTTTCTCCTAAAACCACCCCTCCTACAAGGATTATTTAGGATTTTATGGTTAAGACATTTCATGTACTTTATCACCAACATATTTGCATTAGGGTTATGATTTATACACTATCACTTAAAAATATGTGTATGAACAGCTTCTTATAAAACATCATTTAAAAAAAAATTCTATCCTAAATGACTTAAAATTCAATGTCCTGTTAGAACATTTAGTATATTTCTTTCTGTGTCCCCTCATTGCTATTTTTTCTCCAGAGGAAAACTTTTCATTAGAAAGATAAAGGATTGGATTGACCAAGCACAATGTACCATTTATGTAAAACTCTTGCCTCTTTAAAAAAAAATAGAGCTATTTAGTTTTCTTGACACTTGGAAAATATCCCATTACATTGTAATATAATTGCTTCGTGCTTATGGTCAGCAAGTTTAAATGTAGAAATGACTTCTGCAAGGTCACAGTAGTATACTTAAATATTTACAATTTATCTTGCTAAATATATCTAACACATTCAAAATAAATCAGTTCTAAATATTCTCTTGCTGTGTCACTTCCCTGGAGAACTTTAGGGGTATTTTTCCATTATCAGAGAAGTCATTGCCTTAATTCCTAGTCATTTGTAAGCACAACTACTTTCTGAACCATTGCACTTCTACTTCTTGCTAATCTGCCAATTTATATTTTGAAAGATTCCTTTATGTATTGAAAATTATATAGAACAGTGAATTTGGACACTTTTGAAATGTGTTCTCTTTTAGGTTGGACTGTTGCATATGTTGAATGACACATGGCAAAATTTTAAAATAGCTTAAAACCAGAATTCAGAGAAACATAGTCTTATCCATTGAAACTGCTCCAAATTGGGTGAAGAAGGTGTTAAATGTCCTTACCTAGATTACCTTAGGGAAGAATGATAATGAATTGTGTTAAACTTCATCTATTCCTGAAACTGCTCTGTAGTCTGAACCCAGATTAGGAAAACAAAAATGAGGAATTTTTCAAAAATTGAAGCATATCTTTTAAATTGCCAAACTTCCTGTGAGGCCTGCTGGGAAAAAAATGATATGAGGGGAGACTAACCTTCTTTAGTATAAAGCGTATACTCATACTCAGAGAAGCATAATTTTTTCCTTCCCCATGAGAAAAAAAGTTTATTCACTGAGAGACTGTAATATAACATACTTTCTGCCTATGAGTGAGTAACTCAAGAATGGATAAGACCACCAGCATTTGAGAATCATTACTTATGGTTAGTTGGAAGCCAGGATGATGGATCTGATTACCAATCCTTCTCTCTTCCTCCCTCCATCATATGTACAGGGAAGTACAGTGTGTCTGTTTGGTTTCCCCTTTTTGTATTTTGTATTTGCTTTACATCAAAGGCCCCATGCAGAAGTTCTGGCTTGACTTTGTTTGGTCTAGCTTGTGAATTGAATGAGACCGTAACACATTGTGATGGCTGTGATTACAGGATGGAAAATGTCATAGATGTGTGCCAGTTGGTGTAAATCATTTTCAAGTTGGCACCTGTGCTGTAAAATCCTCCGTTTGGATTTTATTGGTCCTAATATGTTTGTTCACCAATTTCAATACCTTTCCTCCCTTTTCATACCTGTATAAATGAATGTGTCTACATATCCACCCTCCAACTTGAATTGCAACTCTGGGATAAAGTCACCATCTGTTTAATTGTTAGGAATATAGGTCTCTCTTTTTTTGATTAATCCCAGAATGTGTTGCTCAGAAAGCCTGCAAGAGGAAAGAACCCCAGTCTGGTGTGACTTTTAAAAATGATCGACCAATGTAGCTACCTTTTTCTCTACCAAAAGGGAAAAAGAAAGGAACAACTACCCCAGGGTGAACTAAGTTTGTGTGTAGGCACAAGTTCAGTGTGATATACGGTAGTTACCTTTGCCTCTGGTTTCCTAACTATGATTTCTTTGGTGGAGCCACTTTGGTGGATCTAGGAATTCATTAATTTTCTATATTGTTTCTGGTCATCACCTTTCTATGGCTCTTCATACATGGTAATACTGATCCACTTTTCTCCATATTCTTCCATATATTGGGTGTTAGCCCAGTGTGCTCAAGGATCTTTGTGGTCCGCATTATCATCTAGCAGGAGACCCCAGGATATTACTTGAGCTATCCTTGTCATTTCTTGTGCTAGCTACTTCACTTGCCCATGCCATGATCTAGTCTATTGGAACAATATAGTGTTAAAGAAGAGTAAAAAATTTGGGATCATGGAAAGCAGCCCGGTCATCTCCTCAATAAGTCCTTGTCTATCTGGAGCACTTATCCAAGATACATCTGTCTATTAATAGCTGGGCGAAAAGACTGCCAGATCAAATGTAAGCCATACTTTGGGCAATATATGTTTTATTTTCCCCCATGGATTTTATTTCTCCAATACGAATAGGTTGAGCAAGGCTTTTCCCAAGGTACTCTTGTTTCCACCAAGGAAATTAGGATTTTAGGATATCACACAATTAGTTCACCATTGATAAATAAGATCATTTTAAAATCTCATCATTGATAATGAATTCTTCTCTTTCCAAACAAGGTACATAGGGTTTCTTATGACACCAAGTACTTTAGGTGACCAAATGCTTTTTAATTTGTCGTCTTATATGATGGTAACATTTAGATTCCCCTTGAATGATAGAATGCTTTGTAATGTTCTGTATCAGTAAGGACCCTGGCATAGAAGGGCCTACTACACACCTTCTTTGATCTACTTTTCTAAAAGAAAAGTACTTTTTAGGGGGTCAACAATTACTTTAATATCAAGCACATATGTCATTCACTTAGTTCAGGGGAAAAAGTCAGCACCCTGAACTTCAGAAAAAATAAAACAAATTACAAACAGAAAGACCAACAGACAGGCCTTCCAACTGCCTTGACCATAGACAATATATATATCGTTACCAGAGAGAGAAGCATCAATACATCTGGGTTTTCAAAGCTGTGGGGCTTCTTAAAATGGCTGCCCAGAGTCTCATTGGCTATATAGAAACCTTCTTCCAAAAAATTAGCCCAAAGTAAAACCTCATCTCAGAGTATATATATATATATATATATATATATATATATATATATATATATATATATACTTTTCAGAGCACGAGGGCATGACTGTCATGACCCAGTATCTCATTAGAAATTAACAAAAGGTGTTCTCAGAGGCCTATTAATGGGTGGAAAAGATCTTTAACTCTTCTTTCTCTCCCCCCACCGCACCCCCCAACTCCCCCTCAATCATTAACCTTACATTAACATTACATGTCCACACGAATAGATAGGTACGAAGATAGCTTTTTGAGGAAAGGGTTAAAAAGCTATGTATGTTTTACTCTGTATCAAACATACGTATGTTGTTGTATCTTTGATCTGCATTCAGGCTCTACTAGTTCTTTGGAGATGGACCAGCGTCTTTCATCATAAGCCCTACAGAATTGTCTTGGATCATTGTATTGCTGAGAAAGCTAAAGTTATTCACAGTAGTTCACCATAAAATCTTGCTGTTACTGTGTAAAATGTTCTCCTGGTTCTGCTCTTTTCACTTTGCATCAGTTTGTGTCAATCTTTCCATGCTTTTCTGAGAGCATCCTGCTCATCAATAACAGCTATTCGGACATTCCCCAATTGATGGACATCTCTTCAATTTCCATTTTTTTTTTGCCACCACTAAAAGAACTGCTGCTATATTTTTGTATGGATAGGTCTTTTTCCTTTTTTAAAAAAATCTTTTTAGGATATAGACCCAGTAGTGGTATTTTGCTTGGTCAAAGGGTATGCATGGTTTTACAGCCCGTTGGGCATAGTTCCAAATTATTCTCCAGAATGGTTGAATCAATATACAACTTCAGTGATAGTACATTACTAGTTTTAATTTTCTCACATCCCCTCCACCATTTGTCATTTTCCTTCTCTGTCACATTAGCCAATTTGACAGGTGTGAGGTAGTAGCTCAGAGTTATTTTAATTTTCACTTCTCTCATCACTAATGCTTTGGAATATTTTTTTATATGACTATAGATAACTTTGATTACTTTGCCTGAAAACTGCATGTTAATGTCCTTTGACCATATATCAGTTGAGGAATGCCTGTTATTTCTATAAATTTGCCTCTGTAGCTCTCTCTCTCCCCTCGCTGGTATTTCTATGATAATGGCCATCAGCTCTGTTTGCACAAAGTTTTAGAATTTTCATGAAAAAGACTAAGTTGTATGCCTTTAAATTCTTTAGGTAACAAATGTTATGAGGTGATACGCATGACTGAGTGAATCATAAATTAAAGTGTTGCAAAAAGGGGCTGTTTTTTCTCCTACAATTTTTGATGCTCTTGGAATCCAAAAAACTTTACTGTCATAAGCCTCATTTTCCCATTTTATATAATTTTCATTATATTCTTCACTTTCATGCTTTTTTTAAATTTTAAAGGAATTTTTAGGTAAATTGTCAATTACCTAACAGAAATGAAAGGGGATGTTGGGGACAATGTAGTATAGAACAGTAAAAAGAACTCTTGAAATTAGATAGAATTTGATTTGATACCAGCTCATAATGGGCAGGTTATTTAACTATCATCTCTTAAATGAGGTCAACAATGTTTGTGCTCCGTCAGTGTTGTTATGAAGAAAGTACTTTATAAACCTTAAAGATTTATATTCGTGTGATTTGTCACTATGAAGTCTCATGGAAAAAACTTTAGACATTTGCCAAATTTGATATTCTAGCAATTATAACTTATTCATACTCTGATAAAATATTAAAATTTCCCCTTAGTTTACCCAAACTAATAGTTCCTTAGAGTTCAACTTGGGGCTTATTTTTTTCTTACCAAAAATTTATGCTGTTTATTAGTCACTAACTGTTCTTTACTCTGTCACTAAACTTAGCTTAGCAAGAGTAAAATTTTATGTATATTAATAAATGGAAAAAATAAACCATCTCACACAAATCCATACATAAAACCCATTTTCCCTGCACCAAAAAACATGCAAAACTTGATTGATATTTCCATGAATAGAATCTTTTGTAATTGGTTAATGATATACTTTACACTTGCTGAAATTTTAGTGTTCAAGACCCTTGATATCTAAAATGCAGGTGGTTAATCTACATGAATATGAAATTAGAAACTATATTTAATGTTAATTAAAATTATGTACTCTGGAAAGACTTGTTTGTCTTTTCCTAGAACTTAAACCAAGCTTAATGTGATATCAAAGTAAGTTTCAGAAACTCATTTCTGACTTTTTTTCATTCTGAAAATTTGGTTTTATTTATTAGTATAGGGAAGTTTATAAATTTTCTTTGTTGAGAACTACATGAATATATATTTTAACACATTATTGATATATCTTTCCCCTCCTTAAATCCATGGGACCCTAAATTAAGAACTGAACATCTCAGAAGTCATTTAGTCCTTAGCCATTTTCAGAAATTGAACACTTTACCTAAGGCAACACAGATAGTGATCCTACTTGATAAAAATTCAATTCAATAAACTTTTTTAATGCATCTTTTAGGCATCATGCTAGGTGCTAGGAATACAGAATTGAAAAGCAATACAATCCCTGTGTTCAAGAATCTTGAAATGTGATAGTAAGGATGTATCATATTTACACCTGAGAATGACTCGGCATCCAGTGTGCTCTAGAAAATTTTGAAGAGTTTATAATCATACTCTTTTGAGAGAGATCAGGGAAAATTTATAGATGTGGTGGCACTTCAGTTGGGCTTTTGAAGGAGAGAAAGATTTCAACAACTAAAGATTAAGAGGGAGAACATTCTTATCATAGATTATCACCCATCACTGGGGGTATGCATGGAGATAAGAAAGCAAAAATTGAGATTGGAACCCAGCTTCAGTGGAATACATGACATAATGTTATATAAAGGGAGAATGCAGTTGGATCATGAAAAGCTTTTTAAGTATAAGATTTTTTAATTTTGTGATATTTTGTTTCATTAATCTTATATATAGAGGGGAACCATTGAAGAATTTGGAGGAGGGTAGTAATGTGGTATCTTCTACCCCAAAATCATAATGTCATGATCCTATTTTATTCTGGTTGCTTTTGGATCCAGGAAAATGAATTCGAAGCCTGTTATAGTTGCACAGGTGAGAGAAAAGGGCCTTGAGTTAGGGTGGCAGGATTGTGAGGGGATAGAAGGATGCTGTGGAGATAGACTTGACAGCACTCAGCACTCGATTGAATCTGGAATGTGATTGGGAGAGTTTCTGTTAAGACATTCAGATAAAGGTATCCATCAGGTAACTGGACATAGAGGATTAGAGATCAGGATAGAGAATGGGGTTAGACAGACTTCAAAATCACTGGTTAAGATTACCTTTGATGGAGGGAGGAGAGGACTGGTGATAAAGACTCAGGGACAGTTGTACTTAGGAGGTGGGAAAGAAGAGCAGTAAGCTGGAGAAGTAGAAAGGAAGGAATAAAATTCAATTATTTTCTGAGAGTGAAATTTGTGGAGGTAGAGTTAGAGACCTGTGGAGAGGATTGCAATTACTATTATATTATGACCTAATGACCTATGATATTTTGTGTTTGTTTCAGATTCAATATGTAGCTTTGTTCAGCGAATGGTAATTGTCTCATCTCTATTTTAGTCCTCTCAGTTATATTTAGGCCTAGCCTAATTTGAGATTTTAAAGATAATTCCATCGCCACACAATTATTTGTTCTAGTTTAGTATAACTAAATTTCGATTAGCAGCCATATCTTCTCATTTGTATATATGCCTCTGATGCTGTCTTCCCAGTTAGCCAGATGTATTTTGTGACCTTCAGAATGTTTTTTAATTCCCAAGTTAATGATTTTCTAAACCTGTATCAAAGCTATTTGTAATACTGACATATATATATGCCTCTGATGCCATCTTCCCAGTTAGCCAGATGTATTTTGTGACCTTCAGAATGTTTTTTAATTCCCAAGTTAATGATTTTCTAAACCTGTATCAAAGCTATTTGTAATACTGACATATTTCCTAAATATCGTAAATATTGGTGATTATAAAACAGGTCTAGAAAGAAAATGTGAAAATGCTTCGCTTGCTTCCCCCCGCTCAATAAAACCAGCACTTCTTTTCATTATCTTGATATAATATTCCTGTAATTACCTCTCCTTACCTTTTCTTTGTTATAAATGAGGTTCATATGATAGATGACCTAAGGAGAAGGGCATTTCCAGTCAAGGGATTTCTATTGAGGAAATTAGAAGGTATCTGGTGTAGAAGAAATGGTATCATTAGTGGGTCTATACTGGCGTTTTAGATTGCACTGCAAAAACCAGAAGTGTGTGCACTTTGAGAAACTCTGCCTTGGCAGGGTTGGATCAGCCCTTCAGCCCTTCAGCCCAGCCTAATGCTATTTTCTTCCTCCTGTATCCACAGAAAGGTGACCTTAACACATTGTTTCCCTGATCACGGTGTTTAATTTCATTCAACTGTTTATTCTTTTTCTTCATTTCCTTTGCCATCATTTGGCAGCCCTGGGTATACTTTTTAATCATTCTTCTGGGGATCTCTTCAATTTGACACTAACATTTAGGTTTGAAATTTAGAGGGAATACTCCACTGTGGGAGCTTCATCTGAGATATATTTGGTGCCCTATGGCTTGCAGGCACCCGATGGAGAGATTCTCCATCTGGCCCTTTGTATCCAACTGAACTCAGAGCAGAGTGGTCTTAGTGGAAGAAGTAACCAACAACCTTGTCCTCCAAGGTGGGCCCACTTGTCTAGGTGGTTATTGGAACTTCAGAGCAATGTGGTTTGATTTCTCACCTAAAGGGAGACACGGTTTGACTTCCACTGGGCCAGATATCCCAAATATCTGTGTATGCTAACTTTTATGCAGTAAAAACCATACATGCATGCCTTGTTTTATTGCACTTCACAGATTATTTAATTTTTTTTTCTTTTTTCTTCTTTTAACAATTGAAGGTTTGTTGCAACCTTGTGCTGACCAAGTCTATTAGCCGCATTTTTCCAATAACTTTTGCTCACTAGTGTCTCTAGGTCACATTTTAGCAATTCTTGCAAAGTTTCAAACTTTTTTTTTATTGATCAGTGATCTTTGAGGTTATTATTGGGGCACCATGAATTGTGCCCATATAAGAAAACAAACTTAATCGACAAATGTTGTGTGAGTCCTGACTCCTTCACTGACCAGCAATAACCCATCTCTACTTCTCCTCAGGTCTCCCTATTCCCTGAGACACAGCGGTATTGAAATTAGGCCAGTTAATAACCCTACTGACAATATTTCCAAGAGATGCCTGTATTCCACTCCTGGCAAGGGCCTGCAGTAGGATCCCTTTGGTCAGAAGAGAGACTGTTGTTGGAGAGTAGTTAGAAGTTTCAGTAGGTAGGGTGAGAGTAGTTGATAAAATCTGGATCATCAAGATAAGGAATCTACATTTGATTTCAGTCTATTATGATAGGGAGCCATTGCAAATGTTGTTTCACTTTGTATTACGTTTGGCAGATTAAATAAAACCTACCAGTCCAATTTAATAAAATTCTCATTAAATGAATGGGCATTGCATTTAGAGCAACTTTAGCTAAATATTTTCCTATATGTGGTTGCTTGATTATTTTTATTAGCTTGAAAAAGGACAAAAATCCATGTTATTATATCCTTTGTTATTGTCAGTGCATGACACATTTATTTCTCTAAGGGCATAAATCCAACATAAGTAGCAAAACTCTCCTGCAAATTAAGCAGTACAAATGAAAACGAACACATGCCCAGATGTTTTTAAGCACTCTGTGAAGATTGGAAACTGGTCAATATTTTTCTCTACTGAGATTGCAGAACGGATGTTACTTTGAAAACCACACCTTGTTTAGAAACACTATCTTTTTTTCTCTATAAACCAACCACAAAACTATGCATAGTTGCATCCCTTGGCCTTTGTGAAATTCTTTGGTGGTCATTACCCTAAATCTTACTAGATGTCATGTAAAGTATAAGATTTTTGAAGGGATACAAGGCATTTTCAAACTTCAGTGAAGTTCTCTTTGAATAAAATATGCATCATAACACAAAAGATCTGACTTTAGGGTACTTGAATACCCTGACTGGTAACTTTTTATGTTTTGAGTAGTAAAGTGAATAATGAATATACATAGGTGATGTATTTTTTAAATTTTTGCAGATGATTATGGTTTGCTTTAAGTTTAATACAATAATATATAATAAAATATACATTATATTATATAGTATAATGCCATATAATTTTGATCTATTGTGACTATATAATTACGGTGGTAATTATGGGCCCTGCAGATTTTTCTTAAGTATGTAAAAGAAAATGAATATATAACCTTTCTGTGGTCACATGGAGGGTTAGAGCTGATGCTGGCTGAGTTGTAAATAATGCAAGTTGACACAAAATCCTTGTGCTATGGGAATTAGTAAAAAATTTTTCTGCAGGTTATTTTTATATTTTCTCTTTTCAACGCTTTAAAAATACTAGTATTTTTAGAAAATGGTGAAAGTTTTCTTAAAATGCCAAGATTTTATGATTACAGATATTGAAGTCAAAATGATGTTTTGTTGACACAAAAAGAGGTGCCTCATTTTTAGAGTGCCATTCAATGAAAGAAATGTGCCTAAGAAAATGTTTTCTAGAGAAAACATTTAAATGTATGCATTTTTATATGCATAGGAAAACATCTGTGTATATCCACATTTATGTGTGAATATGCAGTTGTCACCCTAACAATAATAGCATCTCACTTCAAGATTACCAGCTCCAAAGGACACTGTACCCCAACCCCTTCCTGGCTTCCCCTTTTTGTATGATCATCCCCCATTAAAATACAAGTTTACTTGTATTTGTATGTATATTGCTTAGCACAGTACCTGGCACGTACTAAGAGCTTCATTACTGCTGTCTGTCTGTCCATCTATCCTCTGGTATCATTCTTTTCAAAATCAGGAAAATGAGATTCAGAGAAGTTGAAAGACTGCTCCAAGGTCAAGCATGTGCCTGTAAATAGAAAAATCAGGGAACACTGCACCACCGGTTCCATATAATAAAGTAATAGAACCCTTCCATTAATAGCTGCTGGGTACTCTAGAGAGGGTTTTTGCTGACTTGTTGTCTTAACTTCCCCTAGGCTGACCTAGTGACCCAGCAGTCAGATTCACGCTCCTATTTTAGTCAGTGTTTATCAAATCAGAGTTCGAATTTTGACTCATGTACAATGAACTTTACTAACAAGAACTCGGTTATATAATCTTTAGGATTTATGAAGCTCTTTGCTCCCAACTCTGTGATGGTGCAGGGTTGGGGAACGTAGAGCCTTGAGGCATCATGTGGCCTTCTAGGTCCTTGGTTCTGCGGTCTATTGACTGAGTCCAAATTTTACAAAATCAGTCCTTTTATTAAGGGGATTTGTTCGGTAAAGTTTGAATTCAGCCGAAGGGCATTGACCTAGAGAGCTACATATGGCCTCGAGTCCACAGATTCCCCACCCTTAGTAGGGCAAATATTGTTTTCCTTATTTTACAAATGAGAACACTGAGACTGAGAGAAGTGACTTATACGCAGACTTATACCTAGCTAGCAATGATTTAATGTCAGAGAATATAATAACAATAATGATTGATAGTTTGTTAACCAGTTTAAAATATGGAAATAATTAGCATTATTGTATTTACCCTCTGACAAAAAGTACTGTAACTCCTTGTCATAGATAAGGAAATTAAGGCATAGTGGCTTGTTCATGGTCATCCAGCTAGTGAGTGTCAGAGGCACTAGGATTTTCACCAGATCCTGAATCTCAGGTCTCTGTGTCTTCCATGGTAATAAATAAGTACTAATTTCCTCGAGAAACTGTGCTTTTACTTCTGTACATGAAGGACTTCTAGGTTTTGATTGATGCTGAATTTTCATTACTAGTGATAAACATAATACTTCAATATAATATTAATTAATTTGAAGACTGGGCAACACAGGAACAAAAGTATATTTTTGAAAATCTAACCTCTCTCTACGTTGCATTGTGTGGTTTGGTGTGTTTTCCAATAACTTGAACCTTGAGTAGACATCTAGAATTCTAACACATTGGCTGCCTGAGATTTTTTCATTCTTCTTTGATGGTGCATATTTTTACAGAAAGATATGGTATGGAAACATTAAATTGTCCTGGCATTATCTGTAGTCACCTAATAAAGGACTCTTTAAATAATTAAGTATTTTCAGGGTTGACAGTTTTGACCTTTGCACCTGGTTGGCCAATTGAGAAGCATATCAGCTGGTATATTGGGTGTGGGTGGTGGAGAGGAAGTTCCATGTCCGTCCTTCCTTCCTTCCTTCCCTTCCTTCCTTCCTTCCTTCCCTTCTTCCCTTCCTTCAATTCCTTTCCTTCCTTCCTTCCTTCCTTCCTTCCTTCCTTCCTTCCTTCCTTCCTTCCTTCCTTCCTTCCTTCCTTCCTTCCTTCCTTCCTTCCTTCCTTCCTTCCTTCCTTCCTTCTCCTTTCTAGTTTACTGAGATTTTTGGCCTCAAAACTTTAAAAACACAGTCAAAAAAACCTGAAGCTGCTTCTTTTAAATAATGGTCTCTTTCTCTTTTCCTCCCCCCACCCATTTCAACTGCCATCATCAAAATTATTTAAAATGTTTTTATTAAAGGTATCAGAGTTAAAATTAATTCATTATGTTTTCGTGTTTGTGGCCTGGATTTCCTGTAGTAAAAGGCCATGCTCCCCACCAGGAGACTAAAGTCTCTGTATTTTTGTTGCCTTTTTTTCTTCTTTGGGGCTGTATGCTACTTTAAACAACTACCAGCTGACAAACTTGGCTGCTGACGGATGTTAGCTGGAAAGCTGTAATGTAGTGAATGGGGAGAAAGGCCCCTTAATGGAACTATGATGTTACACTTAATAGATAATGAATTGAAATTTCCTCTAATGATTAGGACCTACTTGGACCTATGTCCCTTGTTTTGAATTAGAAAGTAGTGAGGTTGTACATAAAGTTAAGGAGCAGTACCTACAGCTCCAAGTCACAAAATCACTGTAACTTTGCAACAAGTGAATTTTCCTCCCCATGCCTGGAGCTATCCATCTTGAGTGGAACCATACCCGTTGGCTGTAATGCTTTACTTTAGCGTCTCCCCAGAATCTCGGTTCTCTTCCTTGCTTTTTTCCCCCTTTGTTTTAAACCATGTAAATAGAAACTTACTGGCTCTTGTATGGAATCTGACTCTTTGCTTTCAAACTTTTTTTCCTTGAATCCTTTCCCACCTCCCAACAAGAAAGATGGTTGATGAGCCAGGCTGTGTGGTTAGTTTTTATTAATTGTTTGAAGCAAAACAAAAGGAAAAAAATTCAACCACTGCACACGATCCACTCATTGTGCTTAAACTATGAGCATGAGATGAAATCATAGTTTGAAAAATATTATTATTTGCCAATATTGAATAAACCAAAAATCATTGTGTCACACAGGAGGATTTGTTTAATTACTAAAGGGAATCTACTATAAATTATATGAAAATTATTTTTACAAACTGAAGGATAGCTTGTTTTGAATTTACTTGAGGTTCAGAAGTCCTACTAGAAGTCTCCAGCCTTTTCAACTCTTTGTGACTATGGAATATAGTTTTTATTAAGTAATTTGTGCTTTATTGATCCCACTGGTTTATTTTCATGTGCCTCTGTATCATTGTTTGACCTAGGGTTGTTCCTGGTAGATGTGTGGTTTTAGTGTGATAAATTGGCTTCTTTTGGGGGCTGTTAATTTTTCGATTCTGTCCAGGTTTTCTGTGTCACTTTTTGCCATGTTTAATGTGTTGATTAGTATTTTATTTAGATGAACACCAATAACACTATCTTCTCACTCTCTAAATCCAGAGTGAATGTGAAATTATGATGGTTTGAATTATGCTAGCATGTTATAATTCATTCAAATGAATAAAAAGCGCACAATACATTAGGCATGAATAATATAGTAAATGCATTAGTATTTCACCTACTATGTTATGACTTCATTAGTAAGTTTTCTTTTCAGAAAATAATTGAAAGAACAGGATCTCTTCTAGCTAAGGATGGTTTTCAGTTTGATTACTCCTTGGAAGATTAGCAAAGAGGTATTTGCATTAAAGTTTCAACTGGCGGAATGTCAGCTGTTTCAATTATGGCATTTAGTTCTTTAAGGCTTTTGGTGATGTTTTAACTATTAAAATAAATTTCTTTTTCAGGTTAAAATTCCTTAATCTTCCTTGTTTAATAACATTTTATTTAACTCAGCGCTTTGATAACTATGTAGGGCCTTGCAGGTAAGCACATGTCATTGATCAGACTTTAATCCAGCACTGTGGGTGGTAGGTCGCTGGAAGTTTGCCCATAGGGATATCTTTTCCCTCCCAACACCTTTTATGTGTGTGTATTTGGAGGGGATGTTTATTTACTGCAGTTCAAAGATCGGACTGTGAGCCTTTATGGAATTAGGTACAGAATGGAAAGCGGCAAAAAGTTTTATATCTCTTATGACCCCATTTTGTTCGTGAGTCCACTCACTGCCATTGGTAGATTTTGTGATAATTGGAAATTCCCTCTTGCTTCTGAACTGAAACCATTTTCATATGTGTCTCTAGGTAGTCAATAGATTATAATAACTTTCCCTTTCCCCCTTCTGTTTCTGGATCAGGAGTTCTTTCGTCTTTTTTAGTGTACGTACATTTGGACCAGTCCCCTTTGGACTGTGTCTTGAAGTCTTTAGTCTCCTTAGAATGTTTAACTTGTATTGCATATTATATATTGCAAGGTTATAATTATACCTTGCTGTTAAAGGAATTAGTTTTTTGATAAAGATAGGATACATCTGAATTTTAGTTTTTAAGCAGAGTTAAAGATTTTATTTTTTACATGATATCTTTCATGATTTCAGATTTTTCCTCCATGCCATGAATGTGGTTAACATGGCTCACGTACACTCATTTGATTCTTGTGACTTTGTCACCTTAATAGCATCATAAATGTTGAATGAAATTCTGTATGCTACTGAAGAAGAAATTTCTGTCATGACATTTCTGTCAAATTAATGCAAGAGCAAGCAATGTCTCGGTTGAGTGATGTGAATAATTGTGACAAATAAAAAAGTAACAATAATCATTTGAAATTTAGGAGTGAACTTTTGGGGATACTGTGACATTTTAGAATTTTAGGGAAAATGTTTTCCAAAGAATAAAGGAAAAACTGCTTACAATTTAAGTAGGAGACGGCTCAGAAAAATTACAGTAGAAATATTAATTTTTTCTCATTAGATTTCCTACTCCATAAAAAGAAAATTCCCCAATGACAAATTAGTTGCCCCCATAGTATTGAGAAGAAAGAATGCCTCTATATGTATTGCTATTGTGTAGTTCAGTTATTTTTTTAAGCAATAAAATTAAGTGGAAAGAATGCCCCAGCTTACTTACACTTTTTTTTGTGTGTGGTGTTTGGGGAAATCTGGATCATTTGTTGTGTAGTCTCAAAGTCGCCTAGGTTTGGAAGAAGGATTTCTGTTTTCTTTATTAGAGATACTAAAATGTACAGCAGGGGAGGCCTCCAGGAAGTGGAAATATGCCGAACTTCAGAGCAGTGTTAGGGCTGCTGATTAAAATAATAAACCACTGTTGGAAAGAGAAGTAGATTACTACACTGCTGTCAGGTCAGCAGAGAGAACTGTTGAAAGGAGAGAAGGGCCTCTCCCAGCCTCTGGCTTGCAGAGGTGTCCAAATGGTATTTGACTGGAACGCAAGGTCTCTCCAAAGAGATGAAACAACTTTTAATGGGCCATAGTTCTGTTAAACTACAGCATCCCCTCGGTTAGGCAGATCCAGGGAAATGGGCTGAAACTAGCTTGGAGGTTACCATAGCAACTCGAGCTGCTGGTGTCTGAGAGAGTGTGAGTGAGAAGGGGTGGCCTCTTGCTGTCCAGCATTTTGGTGTTTCCTCAGATGAGCGCATGCTGCTGTTCTGACTCAACAAGTAATACTCTTTCTTTTTTTTTTTTGTTTTTTTGTTTTTTTTGAAGTCAAAGAAAACAAAGTTTATTAAGGATTTGCCTAATTGGGTTGCCTTTTAAGGAGCCTAAGCTTTTGCGACGCTTCTATTCACAAGCGGGCCAGATAGAATCTCAGCTAGACAGCATCTGAGCTGGATTGAATCTGAGCGCCTTCATGGAGGCAGGATGGAACTTAAATACAGAAAAGACTACAGGAGGTATGGGGGGTGGGGTCCAGGGTGATGGAAGGAGGGGTTTAGGAAGGGTCTTGATAAGTCCAAGGAGCTGGAGGCTATCAGGAGATATCAGACAATGGAGAGTTTGGGAGGGAAGCAGGTGGGGCAATCCAGAGATCTTGATAGGGGCAGTAGTAATACTCTTTCTGAACTGGCTCCTTACCCAGGAACTGTGGGCATTTTTTTCTTCTTTTTTTTTCCTTCCTTTTTACTTTTACTTTTTTTTTTAGTTGGGTGGAAAACAGTCAGAACGGAGGAAGTTTGTCATACATGTTCCCCCCGCACCCCCCTCTCTTGAAAGTTTCCAGGATCTAGCTTGTTTTGCTGTGTGTAATCGAAACCCAACTTTTAAGCCTGGGACCCAGGAGAAAGAGTTGGGGCCTGCAGGTCATTAGTGAGGTCAGCAGAAGGGAATCCTGGGCTTCCTCGAGAAAAAAGAGAATATGCCAGACTCGTGGAATGTATTTAACAGAAATCTTAGAACAGGGTCTACCCATTGTGAACTGCTATAGTCCATGAAAACAAGGGCAGATAGTAGGGTCCCTAAAATGTCTCAGTCCAAGCTGCAGCTTAGGGACTATAGCCCAAGGAACATGCTTGTTCAGAAGTTTACAGAGGGTTTAAAAGGATAGCCAGAAAAGATAGACTTCTTAGAAGTCTGAGGCTGTTGGCTGCTGGAAATTGACCAGAAAGATGTAGGCTTCAAGGGATTCTGGACGATGATGGCTCTGAACTTCAGCGTACAGGAGCTGCTGACAAAATTGGAAAAGGTATGGAGAAAGTGGACTTCCTAAATATACTGTCCTCCCTTCTTTCTCGTCTCCCTCCCTTCTTATCGAACTCTTCAGGTTTTGTTCATTTTTCTTATGACCTCATTGTCATTCTTGCGTTATTTGCAAAATTACTTTTTTTTTTCTTATTCTGCTCTTTATTTGCTCTTTGAAGATAAATAGCAAATTAGCAAATGCTGCCCTCCTGTGACGAGGGCTCTTTGTGAGCACTGTCACTTTTAAGATTCTGCTCGGCAAGAGATCTTTGGCTATAAATCCTGTTGCTCATGTAACTGAAAGTTATTTGGAAAAAGCTGTGATATTTCAGGCCATCGAATGACTTCATCAGGTGGGGGCAGTGTTTCCCACACCCCCTTCATTTCACTTTTTTACAGCTTCAGCTAGATAGAGGTGCCCTTCTCAGCACTTCTTCTGATGATATTTCACAGAGGTAGAGTGCTTGGCCTTACTGTCAGTAGGCAAATCTGCTCCAAACCATTTCAGCTTTATCTGTGTGTCTTTGCTTTGGACTTATAGTGCTTACTTATGCTGCTGGGCTTTTCAATTTGGTTTCTTAATTTTGCATTTAGCTCTTTTTTCCACAGGAAGGCTCTTGGCACTCCTTTGGACTGAGGCAGGACTTAGAGGCTGCTGACAAACACCACCTAATTTTTACAATGCTTGAAAAAATACCTAGCATCTCTAGACATCTTTAAGACCAGGGAGGGCTAGGGTCACCTCCTAATCTTTTCTCACCTTTTAGAACTTCAGAAATAATGTATGCTAATTGCTATTTAACCATGTACATAAAGGAGGCATTTCTCATTATGTGAACTTATATGATCATAAGAATGTAGGGACTCTTAAAATAACGTACTTCTCACTAACTGCAATTGCCAGAGGAAAAAAATACTAACATTCTTCACTCCAAAAATCTGAAGGCTTTGCCAAACTAATTGCACCTCTTATTATTAATGCTTAGAACAGAAGAACGTTGTGGAATTGGAAAATGTGGCTAGGGAAAGAGGTCTTAGTTGCCACTCCTCCCATATACTCTTCTTTCTAAATAAAGGTACAGTAGGAGGGGTTGTGTTTGAAATAGTCTGTGGTCTTTGCCCTTTCTTTAGTATGTTGTTAAGCCCTGAAATTCCAGGGAGTGAAAGATAGGTCCTATACAACATGGTCACCATTTAGAAGGAGGAAGATGGGGTTGGGGAGTTGGGGTGGGGGGCAAATGCCTTCTTCATGGCAGCTGGGAACAGCAGGTGACAAAGGATGACAACAAAGGGGTTTGTTAGCTTGTCTGTGTGTCTTTTTCTGCCTTCATAGGTGTTCTTGCATGTGTTTCATGAATAATTCATTGTACTCCGTCCCCCAGAGAGTCAATAAGGGTGGGCAATAGCTGGACTTTTGTACTGTAATTGCTGCTGCTATTCTTAAGAGCCTAGGTCAGATACCAGAGGTTTGTAAGCTTTACCCCTCTCTCTGTCTTGGCCTTTAGGCCATGAACCCACAGTTCACAAGTGATATTAGTGTGTGTTTTCTTTGGAACTCACAAGACCCTGGCACTTTTTTTTTCTTTTCCTTATTGTCATATACCTCTTCAACATATTTTTTAAAAAATTTAGACACAAGGGCCAGAGTAGATGCTGCTGCAGTCTGTAGCCTGAATTTACCTCTATGTCTTTGTCTCTTGTATCAGCCTCCTTTCTAGAATGTAGTGGAATATTAGAACCACCTTTGCTGACTTCCACTCATGAATGGCAGTTACAGTTATCTCCATACCAGCTCTTTAAAAAAAGTCATCCATTTTGTAAAAGCTCCCTACCTCGTGCTTTATTGATTCATTGCCACGAAGACTGGTGTTATGGAAAGGGTTTCTGCTTGAATGTCACCCCCTCTTCCACCTCACCAATACAAGCACCTCCCCCAGCTGTAAGTCCATTTGGAAGAAAAGACTGAGAGCTGTGGTTATAATGCAGAAGCCAGATGGTAACCCTGGAAGCTGAATGACAAGCTTTGCATATGCAGAAATAGAATCACATTACACTTAAGTGACTTAGTGTGTGTTGTCTTTTTTTTTCCTTCCAGTTTCAGGTATCTGGCCACTAGAAAGATAACTCCTAGCTACTTTGATTTTCATACCTACTTCACAAGTTTGTGCTTTATCACACCCCACACTATAAGCATTTAATAAATGTTTCTTGGTTTGAATTGTCATGCCCCCAAAAAAGTTTAAATGAAAGGTATAGTAGATAGAATGTTATGCTTGTAGTTGGAAAGGCATGAGTTCAAGTCATGCCTCAGATGCCTTGCCAGGCACCTCCTCTCATTTCTCTGTGACTCAGTATTCTCATCTGTAAAATTGGACTAATAACAGGATCCAACTTTATATGGGCATTGTGAGAATCAAATGAGAAGTATATATAAAAGACTTTGCATACTTGAAATTGTGATAGAAATGCTAACTATTAAAGAAGGCATAACATAAAATATCTGGATATGGCCCAGTATTCCAGGCCATTTCCAATTCCTTGGGCCATTGCTAATTATTTTAATAAAAATTTAAAATGGGATTTGCCTCTTGACAGAATTTTGCACCGAAACATCTCTTCTAAATCCAGCTGATGAGACAATTTTATTTCCCACTCTGACTTGAAGTAATGGAATGTGTTAAGCTTGTGGCTGGCAATTTTGATACCTCCTTTGAAGTCTAATGGGGTTATGAAATATATATGAAAAGAAGTCCCTTAAGAATCATACCTACTTAAACATCCAAGTCATTCCCCAATTGATAAATGGTCAAAGGATATGAACAAGCAATTTTCAGGGGAAGAAATCAAAAATATCTATAATCATATGAAAAAGTGCTCTAAATCACTATTGATTAGAGAGATGCAAATCAAAACAACTCTGAGGTACCACATCACACCTGTAAGATTGGCAAACATGACAGAACAAGAAAATGATAAATGCTGGAGAGGATGTGGGAGAGTTGGAACACTAATTCATTGTTGGTGGAGCTGTGAGATCATCCAACCCTTCTGGAGAACGGTTTGGAACTATGCCCAAAGGGCTACAAAAATGTGCATACCCTTTGACCCAGAAATATCGCTACTAGGATTGTATCCCCAAGAGATTATAAAAACGGGAAAGGGTCCCACGTGTACAAAAATATTTATAGCAGCACTCTTTGTGGTGGCCAAAAACTGGAAGTCAAGGGGATGCCCATCAATTGGGGAATGGCTGAATAAATTATGGTATATGAATGTAATGGAGTACTATTGTGCCATAAGAAATGATGAACAAGAAGACTTCAGGGAGGCCTGGAAGGACTTATATGATCTGATGCTGAGCGAAAGGAGCAGAACCAGGAGAACTTTGTGCACAGCAACGACCACAGTGTGCGAGAGTTTTTTCTGGTAGACTTGGAACTTTGTAATAATACAAGAACTTACTGAGAAAAAAAAAAAAAAATCCTAATGTCGGTCTTCTAAGGTAAAATGCCTTCCACACTCAGAGAAAGAAATGTGGAAGTCACTTGCAGAATGTAGCAGATCATGTTTGTATGTGGGTGGGGTTCAGTGTATTATATGTTGATTTGTTATATGATTTCTTCCATTTATTTTAGTTCGATTACATAGCATGAATATAGCGAAAATGTGCTCAATAGGAAAGTATATGTAGAACCTAAACAGAATTGTATGCTGTCATGGGGAGGGAGGGGGGTATTGGGGGAAGGGTAGGGGGGAATAAAATCTTAACTTTAAGGAAATGATTGTAAAACATTAAAAAAAAATAAAATAAATAATTAAAAAAAAAAAAAAAAAAAAAAAAAAAAAAAAAAAAAAAAAAGAATCATACCTACTGGCCAGACATGGTGGAACATACCTTCTGCTTGAGTAGCTGAGGCTGGAATATTGCCTGAACTCAGGGCTTTTGAGCTGTAGTAAGACTAAAGCTAGGGTGTCCACACTACGGCTGCTGACTCCAACGTGGTGAGCCTCCAGGAGTGGAGGACCACCAGCTTGCCTAAGAAGGGGCAAACTGACTCAGACCGAAGAAACAGAAAACGTTAAAACTTTCAAGCCGCAAAGGATCCTACTGGATTTCTAATCTGTATAAGATAGGGAAATTTGTGTATCCCTCCATATGCACCCCCCACCCCAGCTTTATATTTTATGACTTTTTAATTCATTGTCTCACCTGAATGCTCAAAATTTGATAAGTATAAAGACTGTTTTTGAAAATTCTTAAATATAAAGTACATGAAATATATTTTTACTGTACTAAAATAGGCTTATTTATATTCTAGTCAAATCTACTTAGTCTATTAAGCAATTTGGTGTTTCAACAGATATAGCGCTAAACTTGGAGTCAGAATGGAAAGTTCAAATTCATCCCTAGACACTTAATGACTGTGTGACCTTGAACAAGACTGTCTGTCTTGGTTTCCTCATTTGTGTTATTATAGGGATAATAATAGCATCTACTTCTTAGAATTGTTGCAAGGATAAAATATAATATTTATAAACCTCAAAGTATTATATAAACACTATTATTATATTATTTTATTAGTACTACTCTAAAAGGACATTGCAATTTTTTTTTTTTTTTGCTATACTAGATTTTATTGAATTGAAATGCCGAATAACTGAGCTACTCTTTGGAATTTAGGAATTTATTTTGCTTTAATTTTTGTTACTATAAGACTTCTGTTGGATTGATTATTTCTATAATGTGATTTGATGTGTAATTATTTTTTTGCTTACTCTTAAGTTTTTTAATTAATCAGATTAATGTGGTTTTAAACTGTTTAATTGGGAGGTAGAATAGTTATAACTCTGACCTTGTTCACTATTTTGTTTACCCTCTTGGGACAGAGTCAAGCATTAATTAGACTAACAGGAAGGAAAAAAAAACTCTTAGTGAAGAAGTTTGGCTTTAAGCTTGCGTGGCTCAAATGGTAGTGGTTGCTGTGTTCTACCAAGAGTTGTTGGCCGTAGTTGTGAAAAGTGAAATTTAAATCTGCATAATAGTGATAGAAATAAGTCAACTGATGTATTTTCAGTTTCATTGTCAGAGTTGACCAAATAATGTAATAAACCCCAAATCAGCACCAAGAACTGTCCCATTCAGCATTTTTACTTCAAGAAACTATATTGTGTCTCATAATAAGCTAAATATATTTTTTATGTCTTTTTTTTTTGATGATCTAAAGATCATCTTCCTATACTCAAAACTAGAGAACTCTGGGGAATGTGTAAAGAATGAGTGATTCCTTGAATTTCCATAATCACTTTTAAACTGCAAATTCCTATCTGCTTTTTTTGCAAAGAAATGGTAAATTTGTTTTCCTCTAGTAGCTAATTTTGTTTGCTTGGACTGGACTTTGGGATGTACAAAGGAAAAGGTTTCTAAAGAGTGGACACTTCTTTGCTTTCAGGAAAAAGGTCAGGACCCCATCAGAAGAAAAATTGTTGATAACACATAGGTTTGGGTAAATATACCATACAAAAATAAACAAAATGTAAACAAAGAGGAAGAAAAATGAATCATCCTTATGCCAATTGCTTTTAAGTTCTTTTTTTCCAATTCTGAATCTTTCCATCAAAATAGGAATTATCAAATAGATCCCACATTACATAGTTTACCTAGCATAAGTGGTTCTTTCTTTAAAAAACACTTTGCCTTCATTGCCAAATTTTAAACTCACTCTGTGGTCACCAAGTATTTATAAAAACATAATTTTACAGTGTACTACAAAGTTTGTAGATACAAATTCTCTTTCTTTAAGCTAAATTTAAAAAGATAACATGGAATATTTTTAAACTCATTTTTTTAAAAAAACTTAAAACATTTTTCTTTGATTTGACAATAATACTACAGGTTGAGATTTTGATTATGTGATTATGCATTTAGGGTTGTCATTGAAATGATAAAGCTAGTGGAAATAATCCTTTATGTCTTCAGAAGTTGAAAAATTTGTCCTATCATTAATATCACTGGCCACTTTCTGAAGGGGTTTATTGGCTTTTTTTGACCATTGCCACAGAACCATGGTCAGCCCAAAGTTTTTGGCAGAAGGAACTACATTTCATGCTGTTCAATCCTAAGTTGTGAACTGTTGAATATACTGGTATGGCCCCTTCAGTAAATCTCTAGACTATTTCTTGGGCTTTCTTTGTCTCTTTGATTAGATACATGATGTCATTACAGGCATACGTGCATAAATTCAGTCGAAATCTCACCATTCCACCAGTCTTTGTTTTTGATTTGACAATCATATTGATGGCTTACCCTGTCAGACTAGTCTCCCAGGAAGATATGGCAGTCTTCATGATTCCTTTCTTTATATTGTGATATGTCAGTGTGACTATGGATCATATCTTGTCTAAGTAAAAGTAGTAAAATTCAGCATATTCTTTCAGCGCTCAGTTTCTAAGGAAAATGTGAGATTTGGTTTGGTGTTAACTGTGATTTAATGGTACTTGAGGGTTTAATTCCTCCCTCCCCCAAATTACATGTCAGGATAATTTTCAGCATTCATTTTTACAAGATTTTGAGTTCCAAATTTTTCTCCTTCCCTCTGGCTCCTCCCCCTTCCCCAAATGGTAGGCAACTTGATAAAGGTTATGTACATGTGCTAGCATGTAAAATGTATTTCCATATTAGTTACATTTATGGAAGAAGAAACAGATTAAAAGGGGAAAAAAAGGCAAAAAAGAATAAAATGTGAAAAAGTATGCACAGCCTGCATTCAGAGTCCCTCAGATCTTTATCTGGCTGTGGATAACCTTTTGTGAGAGTCTTTTGCACTTGTCTTGTAGCATTGTGATACTGAGAAAAGCTGAGTCATTCATAGTTTATCATCACACTTTGCATCAGTTCGTATAAGTCTTTCCATGTTTCTTTCACCCAAGTGAGGCTTTCTTGCCAATCTTCCAAGTTTCTTGGCCTAAATGATTGTTTCTTTTTGCTTGTTCTGCTATTCCAGAATTTGGGGGTGGGGGAGGGCTCAATTTTATGGCTGTGTGGAGATGAATATAGGAAAGCTATGGCAATGTACTGCTTACTCTCTGCTATCTTGGCTTCTGAATTTGTTCCTAGACAAGTACTGTTAAAAAAAATGAATTAAAGAAAGTTTAAGTAATGATCTTCTTTGAACAACCTACTAATATTGTTTTCAGTGGAAGGAGCATTGGATTTGGACTCAGAGGATGTGAGTTCAAATGCTCATTTTGATACTACTTGTGTGACCTTCATCAAGGCACTGAATTCTCTTGGGGCCTGTTTTCTTACCTGTAAAATGAATAATTTATGTTAATTGACTTCTAAATTTTTTTTCAATTTGAAATGCATGATCCTACTTCTTGCACCCTCTTTAAGAAGCCTAATGTTAAAAGGACTCAGCTTACATCCAAAATGGTGCATTTCTAGTCAGTTTACTATATTTCATTGATAAAGAAAAGTTAGCATACAACTATGATTGGATCCAAGTTAGTATCCTTTTAATAGAGAAAGGAGATAGGTGAAAAGTTTTCTTGCCATTTCTTAGAGCTTTTTACATATCCTATAGAATCTAGTAAAATTTAGGTTTGCCTAATACTTGCTTTGTATAGCAATATAAAGCTATGCAATTTTATAATGTCCATTGTAAGGACATTCCATTTAAAGGAATATGTGTAAAGGAGAGAATGAGTAGCTGTTCTTCTTGAGAAGAATTAGTGGTTTGACTTTTGTAGCAAAATAATGCTAAATGATTTGGGGGCAGTTGTTAAAATTAGATCTTACAAGGAGTAGTACAACATTAAAAACAATAGGAAAAAACTCCCAACTTTACATAGGACCTGCAAGCTCTGTCTTTGAAACAGTCTTAAACAAGTAAAATTCAAAAATCCATTGTTTAATTTTGAAGTCCCGCTTAAACAGAGCTGAATTCTGTAATGATGTTCCAAGGAGGAAGCATTTTTTAAAAAATCATTGAATTTAACATGTTATAAAGGGAAATGCTTGGATAAAAAAAAACCCAGTAAAAAATTTAGTTATGCAAAATACCATGCAGATGTGTGTTGTGTGCGCGTGTGTGTACGTATCTATGTTTATTGCTCATAGGTAACATTAACATTCTATGATTTAACATTTGCATTTTTCTCTTCTTATTTTAATAGGACGTACATGCAGAAATTGACGCACACAGCGATATTTTTAAAACTATCGATGAAAAGAAACAACAAAATATGATCAAAGCGCTCGGGAATTCCGATGAGGCAGCGCTCATGCAACATAAAATCACTGATATGAATGAGAGATGGGGCGATTTAAAGGCCAAGTCAGCACTTATTAGGTCAGTATAAGATATATGAAAATAGGAATTTTGAGAAAAATTTCTTTGTTAATGTGATATTATGAGAAAAGAGGCATATCATGCAGCCCGGAAAATGCTCAGTAAGATTTTAAGGTTTTAAATCCAAGTATATTTGGATCACAATTTAGAGTTGCAAATAAATTTACCAAAATCTAGTCTATTCTTAAAATTTGCATTGGAAACGAAGTTGCAAACTCCTTAATAATAGTGAATATTAGATTTAAAGCAAAGGCCAGTACTGACATCCAAATCTCAGTGTTGTAATCTTTTGAACTCATTAGTAGCCTAGGTAGCCTGGCCATGGAGTCAGGATAGCCTGGATTCATCCCCTTCCTCTAAAACATATCATTGTGCTAAGTTGTTCTGTATATGTCACTTCACTTTTTTTGCCACAGATAGTTCTCTTAAGACTTTTAAATTACAGATGTCATGTTGACCTATATTAATGAAGGAAGTTTACATACCAAGGAACTTCCTAAACTGAGAAAATAATAGATCCATATGTGCATCAAGGGAGGATGTTAATAAACCAAGGAGTTTCCTAAAGTGGTGAAATTATAGAGGTCTTTCTTAAAGTGGTGAAATTATAGAGGTCTAGTGGTATAGAGGATATTATTAGTATTTCTCCTCTTGCCTTTCTCCCCTAATAAGATCTGTAATTTTATCTAAATTGGTAGTCTGTTTACCAGCATAGATTGAAGTATTGCTAAGTTTGTAATTTCAGAAGGTACTATGGTGGCCAAGACAAATTGATCATTTTATGGCTAACCGTCTGCTAACAAGCCCTTGAACTTGAAGTCACCTGGTTGTCAGACACAAGACATAGTCTATTATCCAGCCTATGTTCCATATCTTTTTTTCCTTTGGCAAGACTTTCCAGAGCTTGTTCTTAATTGACAACTTTTAAGACCTCAGGTTCACAAGCACATCATCCAGGACTTTGGCGGAATACTATCATCATGATCATTAGTATCTGGGGGTAGAGAGACTGATATCAGATGCATTTCAGATGGGTGATTTAAGTCAGTCCATCATTCAACTAGCATTTATTGATATCTACTATGTGTCAGGCACTGTGCTAAGCAGTGGAGATAGAAAGAAATGCGGAAACAAACTCTAGCACCAAGGCATTCATCATCTAATAGGGGAAGATAACATACAAGATATAATCAGGACCAGGTAGAAGTATTGTTGGAGTAAGACATCATATTAAGTAAAACTGGAAAAGACTCCTTAAATATGGTTGAACATGAGTTGAGATGTGAAGGAAGCCAGGGAAACTAAAAGATGGAGATGGGAAAGGAAACCATTTCACATATTGAGGAAAGTCAGTGAAAATGTTTCGTCACAGATCGAATGTTGTGTTCCAGCGACAGAAAAGAAGACAATGGCATTATATTGCAGATTATGTGGAGGGAAAAGTCAAGTATAAAACTGGAAAGGATGGAATGGACCAGGTTATGGAAAAAAATGGAACAGAAGCTTTTATATTTGATCCTGGAAGCAATACATTGAGCCACTGGAGTTGGGGGATCATAGGGGGATCAAATGGTTAGACCTCCATTTTAGGAAAGTTAGTTCAACAGCTGAGTGCAGATGAATTGGAATGGGGAGAGCCATCAACTGGGAAGGAACTCTTGTGGGTATGATGAGATGACACAGAGATGTATAGATACTGTGATCAGTATGGTACTGTGTTAGATGACTCTACAGATGATGAGTCCTGAATGAAGGATGAAGGAAGGGCTATTAAGCTAAGTTCCATTCACTGGAATTTAAAGCATGATGGCATCATTATCCCCTGTTGTGTATCACTCTAAGGTATATGGTAGAGAGATATGGGTTTATGTGATTTTTAAATAAAAATAGGTAGGTAAATAACATTGTTGTGAAGTTTCCCCTGGAGATGATGCCCTGTCCCTTTCCTGATAGTTCTCAAAATGAACTCCTTGGAAGGCTGTATAAAGTAAACATCATTGTATTTAATTCTCTCTAGATTTGGTTCTTTATTGGCTTTGTACAAGGAATGTATTGTTGCACATAGAAGTAAGCCACATTGTTCTGTCATCTCCCTTGATGACATATCCCTCATGGGTGGTTCCTCTATTGTAAAGAAACTTAAAACCGTGTCTATAAGTGTGTCTCCCATCTTCCCCAAAATGCAGCAATTAGATATTGGGCTTGTGGGCCCCTGAAGAGCTAACGGAGGAGAAAAGGCATCTGCTTCCCTTTCCTTTGTGTGTTGACTTTCCAGTGGGTGGCTTCCACTGTGTTTGCTACTTAATGTTTCTTGCTGCAATAAATGAATAAATGTTATTTTGTGAAGACTAGAGGGTAATAAAATTCAGATACAACAAAAATGTACTTACCGAGGGCACAGCAGGAACCATGCTGTGGCTCAAAAATGTAAGAGTTTATTTGTCTAGCTGATGCTTAGGAGCAGTTATTCTGGGCTTCTATAGAGGTAACAGAGAATAGGGTTTTAAAGAATTGGAACTTAATGGCAGGTGGGATCCAAGCTGAATCATCCTGACTGAACCCTTGGCAGAGGGACCTTCAGCTTTCATCAGTCTCTTATCTCTGTCGCTGGGCTTCACTTTTTGTATCTGAGAAGGGAGAACAGGCAAAGGGAAACCAATCAGAGTGGAGCACAACCACAGACTAAGTTACAACAAATAATCATATTATTTTGTAGAGGAGGATGGGAGAGAATACAGCCATTTAATTGTAGCAGAAAATGGATGTTTAAAACGATGACTCTTAGTTTTAATTGTAATGAAATTGGAACTCTTTAGAACACTAGTGTGAGTTATGTATGCTTGACTATATTTCAGTAATCACTGCTAATGAGTATTTTTACAGTTCCACAGCTGAAGTTTCTTGAGTTTTTTTAAGGTTACAAAGGTAGAAGATTCAGCTACATTGAGGATTCAGGGTAGAGAAGTACAGTAGAATTACTGTTCTCACATGGAGAGGAAATGGAGCAAAAACCAGTTGGGCACGGCGAGTGAGTGACCAGTCCAGGTTGTTTTTCAGGGACGCCTAGGGGTAGGAAAGAGACTAACATGCAAGGTCTGCTAGAGGGAGAGACTAGCTATTCATTATTTGGGTGAAGAATATAACATATGACAAAAAGAGTGAGGGATATGGAAGAAGAAGGAATTTTTTTGCTTTTTTTTTGTTTGTGTTTTTGTTTTTTGCATGAGGCCAGGTGGCAGAAAGCAGAGAAGCATTTGAGGCTGCAGGGTTAGATTTTTGTTGAAGTCCCTTTTGTCTCCCAAAGGTTTCCAATACTGCTGCTGTGATAATATGGTATCAAATCTAGCCTTGGGTATTTGAATATTGTTAGCAGAACTTGTTCCTTTCCTCCACTTATGGAAAATGACATTTCTAAGATGGTGCTATCACTGTTTAATTTATACTGGAGGCTACTCTAACCAGCTTGGGCAAGGTACATTCTTCAATTTTCAGTATAAGCATTCATTCAGTAAGCGCATGAACACTAGGAGTTATGGAAAGAGAATAGAAAAAAGAATGATGCTGTTGTGACATTCTTACAGTCAATCAGAACAAATTCCCACATTTGCTGGATCTGACAACATGTAGGTCTCATGTTGTCCTTTGCATTGCCATTACTTTTCTGTCAGGTACTGGGCTTTCTCATCTAACCCTCTGGATCAATGACTTTTCATTGTATTGATCAGAATTCTTAAGTTTTTCAAAAGTTGCTTTTCTTTAGAATGCTGTTGTAACAGCATACCTTGTGTTCTCTGATTTTCCATCTAAAATGGATAGCGAATCTATGGGCTTGAGGCCACATGTGGCCCTTTGGGTCCTTGGGTATGACCTTTTGACTGAGTCCAAGTTTTACAGAACAAATCCTTTTATTAAGGAAATTGTTCTCTGAAGTTTGTATCCATTTAAAGGGTCACATTTGATGACCTAGAGAGAGTCACATGTGTGCTGGAAGCTGCAAGTTTTCCCATCCCTGATCTAAAACTATGCACTTACTCCTTATCAAACATTTTTAGAGCAGACTAGTGTGTATTTTATCTCCTCTGATAATGCCCATCTTTCCCTGGATGCTTTTTTGAGAAGTGAAGTGACTAATGGGCAATCAAGTAGGGGGCAGAAACAGAAGTTAAGGGTGTATTTGACTGAACTGTGGAATTTGAAAAGTCCCAAACTAAATCACCTCTTTTTTGACAGGGCAGTTTTACATATGGGTAAACTGAGATGAATAAATCCTTGTGTTATTAATCAGTGACATAGTCATCAGAGCTTTGATTTTCTTTTTCTGCTCATTAGAACTGGTTTTATGCCTTCAAGGAAAAGTTAGAAAAAGAAAATTATATTTCTGTGTACTACCTTGCAAGGGAAGTGTGTTATTTCACTGAAGCCAGGCACTTCTAGATCAATAGAGGCTAGTCTCCCTACTCCTTGTAATGTCTAAAGGTTTCTGACTTCCCCCTACTAATCTTACTTAACAGGTCTAGTGCAGATGAGTTATTTTATGTGTTTTTAGGCTACTGTAAATTATTGAGAACCCTTTTTCCTGGATTCTTAGCTAAATTTCAGTCTCCTCAGATAATACCTGTCCAGCCTTACTAGTCGTTACTCCCATCCCAGAATGCTGCAGCCTTTACTAGCTGTTCTGTGAACTTGAAATTCTCTCCCTTTCTCCCTTTGTACATTTCGTATAGGCTCTCTCCCATACCTTGAATGTAACGTATACCTTCCTCCTCTCCATCTCTGCTGGAAAAAATAAAAGACCTGATTTATGTGTTACCTGTCCCTTCAGCTGAAAGTAATTCCTCCCTGATCAAACATTTACCCAACACTTCCCCTGCTCCCCACACTGTTTTTGTAGGGATCTTTAAGGAGAACTCTAAGCCCCTTGAGAACATAGCCTGTCTCATTTTTGTCTTTATATCTCTTAATCACTGTTTATTGTGTTGGATGGAATTGAATTAAATGTGTCTCAGATTCCTGGTAAATTTCACATATGAGTTGCGACTGTAGGATTGTATCTGTAAAAATACGTATATTTTTTTCTTTATAGGAAGTCACTATTTTTCTTTGTTGTAAGTTCATCCTGATTTTTCAGAGCCATTAGGTTACCAAGAAAATTTAACTTGTTTGCAAAAGCATTTGAAACATTTAAAAGTGGTGTACCTTCTCTCTCTTCAGAGCACATCTGGAAGTCAGCGCTGAAAATAGAAATAGATATCTTGCTTGTTTAGAAGATCTATTTGAATGGTTAACACTGAAAGATGATCAACTACAAAAACAAATGCACGCCGAAGTGGATGAGACCGCTTTAAAGATGCAGCAAAACCATTTAAAAGCAAGTCAGCTCTACTCTATTTAAATCTTTCCTCTGAAACGTAATAGTATTATAATTGTCTTCAGTAGCTTAGAGTAGGATGAAAATGTCTAGAGTTCATCGTGGTAGTCGAAATAAATTTGTAAGTACAGTTTATATGTACATATGTACCTGTCTTTCCTCCCCAGTTCCCCTCCAATTAAAAAATACTTAGTAAAATTATCTATATAAGGCCCAAAAGAAAATCTACCCATTTATAAGCTTTCATTTTCTTAGTAGTTTGTGTGTCCTTCCCTCCAGAACAGTATATAACTATAGTAATCAAACCATGCTATCACTCAAATTAGTTATATTGACCTCAAGATATAGGCATAATACTCTCAATGGTAGAACAGATCATGCATTTGCCAAGCCACTGAGCCAGTTCTCTTTGTCAACAGTGACTTCGTGGCCTATAGAACGACATGTTCGTATCTATCATTATCTCAAAGAAAGGTATTATGTTTTAAAAAAAGTATAAAAGAACTATCTATGGGGTGTTGGGGTTTTTTTTGGAAGTCTTATAAGGAATATCTACACAATTCACGTTGCTAAATGCTGTCTTGGTTGAAAAAGAACCTAATGTAAGAGATGAGATTGGGTAAAGGACATTCATATTGTATTTTATAGTTTCAAATGTCTTTGCCTTAAAATAATATACAAGAGGAAAGAGAAGACTTTGTGGATGAGTGGGAAAAGCAGCAGTGGAGCTTCATGACCTATGGCCTCATTTTCATTATTAATTGATTATTGCAGTGTGCTTCACAAGTAGGGATGATGCCTCCCAAAACTACATCGCCTCTCTGCCTTAGAATAGATAATTATCTATATAAGGCCCAAAAGAAAATCTACCCATTTATAAGC
Organism: Bettongia penicillata ogilbyi; assembly: GCA_023548195.1. Lineage (NCBI taxonomy): Eukaryota > Metazoa > Chordata > Mammalia > Diprotodontia > Potoroidae > Bettongia > Bettongia penicillata. The sequence continues at coordinate 915,121 of JAJHZJ010000280.1, forward strand.
TTTCATTTTCTTAGTAGTTTGTGTGTCCTTCCCTCCAGAACAGTATATAACTATAGTAATCAAACCATGCTATCACTCAAATTAGTTATATTGACCTCAAGATATAGGCATAATACTCTCAATGGTAGAACAGATCATGCATTTGCCAAGCCACTGAGCCAGTTCTCTTTGTCAGCAGTGACTTCATGGCCTATAGAACGCCTATTCCACGGTTTGACAATTCGGTGATGTCTTCCAGAGATGCTCATAGGAAAATCATAGTCCTCTGTTTCTGTAGCTAGTAACTTGGCAGTAGTATATCTGGAGAGGGGTGTATTTTTTCTGACTCATGTAAACTGATTCACTTAAGTAGAATTCACAAGTGTTTGCTTCTTGTATAGCCTGTGTTAGGAACTGGCCAACTTAGTAGGAAGAGCAATGGGATGAAACAAACCATATGCGTTCTCCTGCCCACTCACAGAATGCCCCAGGGTAAGGCAGAATTGTTTGGTAGAGGAGGAGGCAAGGGCACGAGGACATTTTTGTTTTCTAAACTAGGGAAGCAGAGGCTTAGGAAAATTCAGTGACCCATTTGACCCTCAACTATAACTAATAGAACCAATTAAAAATAAGCTTTAAAAAGTGTGAAAGTTCTCATTCTGGCATTCTGTATCTCTTAAGAGAGTTGTAAGATTGCATATGTTGTTGTGGGTAAGTTACCCTGCTAATTTTTGACTTGTTTTTTAGGTAAGGGTGTGAGTAGTAATCTCTTAGGTGATAGTTTATAATTTTGGGTGCTAGAAACTAGATGAAGTCATTGATACCTTGTTTTCATTTGTGATGATTGACAAGGTATATTAAGATGATCAAAAATTAGCGAATAGCTCATATAATGTATAACTCAAATCAAATAAGGTAATTGTGAATTGCTTTACATTAAACAACTACTCAAGGTTATAAAAAAAAACAACTCTGGGCAGAATTTTCTTTAGCTCTGTAAAGTTAATGTGTGTCCATTTAATATACATGACCTTCAATTCTGATTTGTGGAGTGTATGCAGCCTGGAGGTGGATTTGTCATGACTTCTCTAAAGGCTTACTGGGCATGCTTATCAAATTTGCAGATGACAAGAAGTTGGAATGGATAGCTTAAATGATGGAAGGTAGGATTTCAGACAGACTAGGAATATGGGCCAGTTAAATAAAAACAAGTTTATAAAGGTAAACCTAAAGGCCTATATTTGAGTTTGAGAATTTAACTTATAAAATGGTGAGAGGTGTGACCAAGCAAGAATTCAAGTGGATAGGAGACAATGATGTTTGTCTAAAACTTAGAGTAGGTAAAAATGTGATATTATTCAGAGCCTGATCATATAGGGCATTGATTGCCAGAACGCTAAGTTTATATAAGGTAACTCTGCTACATTAAGAAGGTTACTCTAGCAGTGCTATCGAAGATGGCTTAGAATAGATTTGGACAGAAAGATAGGCTTAGGTAGGAAGTTATGAGAGTCATCTAGGAGAAAGGAAAAAAGTGTTATAAATGAGAGGCTAATGAGATTGTCAAGAAGGGAGCAGATTCATCAGATATTTCAAAGGAGAAGCAGAAGTTCAGGCAAATTGTTGACTTCCTTTTCTCTCGCTTTCCAATTCCATCTTTCATGTAACAAGCATTTATTAAGGGACTAATATATGCCAGGCACCATGCTTACCACTGTTGATACTTAAAAGAGGGAAGATCCGAGCCTTAAGAAGCAGCTAAAGTTAGTGTAGTACTGGGCTTGGCTCATCTTCCTCAATTCAAATCTGACCTCAGACACTGGCAAGAGAATAATGACTGAAAAGATGCCAATGAAATTAAAAATTAGCAAATGATTTTTGGTGCCTTGGCACAATCATTTTCAGTAGAGTGGAAACCTAACCGGACTGTGGGCCCTGAGGATACACAAAGTAGCACACTAGCTGTATTAAATATGTGTTGATGATGAGATACAGAATCAGTTCTGGGAAAATACAGAACACTCATGGGTGCAGTCATTACTGAAATGTTCAGAGCCACTATTCTAGATTTAAACAATTCTTACATATATTTTGCTGGTAATTAAACTACATGAGTTCCTGTGTTGGTATGCACTGAGCCCACCATTAAGCAGGCAATCCCACTTGAAGCATGTCGAAAGACTGAGGACTTGGCAGAGGAGATATTTTTCACCTAGCCTTTGCTGCTTAAAAAAAAAATCTAAACATTCACTCATTTTTATTTAGCCACTCCTTCACACATAAGAAAAGATAACTGATTAGCATTATAATGTTACAGAAAGGATTAGCTAATGTGAGGTAATGGAGAGGGAGATTCTATACAGATCTCAGGGCTGCATCACAAAGATTCAGCTTTTGTCCAAAAATTACACATCTCACTGATGCACATGCTATCCCCAAGTCCTTGGCTCCCCTGGAGCTTTTATTTAAAACTCCAATTTTCTTTTATTCACTAACAGCTGTATACTCCATTTCTACATTTCTCTTTCATTACAGAAACTGATATAGAAAAATTTCATCTTACTTTTTTTTTGCCATCAGTAATTCTTTAAAAGGTTTTTGATTAGCTCATTGCCTACTTATAACCATTTAAATTGGCTTTTTTTCTTAAATGTACTGAAGCCAGCTTAGTCATTTATACATACTTGATGATTTTATCACTGTCCTGCCAAGTGACTCTATCATTTGTTCATTGTGAGCTGTCTTCTTATTTGGCTTGGAAACTTCTGCCCCAATGGCAGAAATACAACATTCAAGAGTAACTTCAGTATTACCATGTCCAAGTTAGGGAAAAAAGCATTCCTCCCTTCCTCGGACTCATAAAACGCTTTATCTTATGTTATTTTTATTACGTAACTTTTTTAATCATTTAAAAATACATCTTACCAATGAATTTTCCATTAGGCAGGTATATATCTTAAATATAACATTAGTATAGTGCAGAATACCAATTTGCTTTATTCTTAAATTATTTATAGTGCATAAATAGATTTTCTGTACATGTTCTGTATGCCACCCGTACTGTAGGTCATGATTTGAATTGCCAGACTCTCAGATTTCCCAAGCTTCTAAACACTTTTTGCAAACGGGGAAATATTGACTCTAATATTCATTTCATTCTTTGTTTTGAAATTGCCATTTTTTTGACTAACCATGAGGAGAAAATCTTTTTAAAGTTATGATTGGCTAGCTTTTAGAGATATGATTTGCTATTTAAAATGTTCGAGTTTCATCTTTAGTAAACTGGATTTGTTAAATATTTCACATGGACATTTTCAATATGAGTTTTCTGTTCAAAAACTTGACAGTGTTAAAGATGTAGACATAACAGACTTCGATAAGATTTCTTCTAGATTTATTAGTGAACAGTTATAATACTCTAACTCATTTCTCTTATCTGTCATACTCTGAAGGTAAAATTAGATTTTTGTCTGACTTATAAGGGCATTTGATGAATACTTCATATTTAACAATTATGTTTCTCTAAGTTTAATATATGAGTCAACTGGAATTATAGCTTGAGGATAATCTTGATGAATAGAGCTCATTATACTAAAGAGAATGTTATTTTCCCAATTATCCATGGCGTACAAGTTGCTCCATATCGGACTCAGCCCCTTTTTTTCCTTTTGTGTTCTTTGGCAGCAAAGCGGAGGGGGGGTGGGGGGAAGGCAGAGGAGAGAGAATGTGTATGTGATGATTTTGTTTTAATTTACAATATTTTCTTTATTTAGATAATCCATTTTCGGAGTAACTTGTCTCTTTAAGTGATTTACAATTGGACAACTATTCACTATTTTTTGGATTAGATTCCTGTTTAAACTTTTTTATATTTAACTCTATGCTAAATTTTATTTAGTGGCTGTCGAGGGTAATGAGACTTTCTTTTCCATCATTAGCCTGTGATAGGGGATAAAGAAGGAATTTTTAAAAAATAAGAGATCTATTTGGAGGAACCAGATATAGTGAACCATCAGTTAAAAGGCATCCAGGAAATGAATGAAACTCCTTTTTACAAACTCAGTTATGGTGTTAAAAAAAATACAAAATAACTTTCTAAGTCATGGGAAAGCAGAAATATCTGTACTTATATAGCTTCGTGCCAAAAATAACTCCTTCTTTGCTTCTGTTTGTCCTGGCTTACTTGAAAATATGCAGACTGACCTTCAGGCAATATTGTGGAGTCTGTTAAATTTGTCTTCTGTCATTTGTCACTCAAGAGCATCTTCCTCCTAGGTGGTAAATTGCCCTAGTTTCAAAATATATAGCCAACCTTCCTTCCTTCCTTCCTTCCTTCCTTCCTTCCTTCCTTCCTTCCTTCCTTCCTTCCTTCCTTCCTTCCTTCCTTCCTTCCTTCCTTCCTTCCTTCCTTCCTTCCTTCCTTCTTTCCTTCCTTCCTTCCTTCCTTCTTTTCTTCCTTCCTTCCTTCCTTCCTCACTCACAGTATGCAGAAGTTAAGGAAATCACCAAGCTCAATTTGCCTCTGAGAAATGGAGGTGATACATAGCTCTTTTCTGAATCTGTTTGGATAATAGAGTGTGAGATATGGGCTACGTTAGGAATGGGGAAGAGATGTTCTGATCAGTAATTCTAGTTAATATTTGCTGATCCTCCACATTTGTCCTTTATGAACCACTGATAGCACATTAAGGGACACGTTAGGAAAATTTACTACTCAGTAAAATTCAAAAGTGTAGGAAAGTGGACTTCCCTAAGGAAGGTTGGAAAAAGTTAGAGGACTTGGGTTCAAATCTTGCCTCTAATGCCTGGAGCCTTGGCAAGCCACTAGCGTCTCTGGGCCTCAGTTTTATCTGGAGACTGAAGAAGGTGGAGTCGGGAGCTGCCAAAGTCACTTCTAGCTCTGCATTTATGATCCCATTATAAAAGTAAAGCTTTGTGCATAAAAGACAATGGTACTTGAGCTTGCAGTAAGTGTAAGTAAAAACATTCATTATGAGTATTTATAACATTATTCATTTGAATATAACTTCACAGTTTTATCTCAGAGAACAAGAAAAATATGAAAGGCACTGCATTTATGCATTTCTTTTCTGGGTTGGAAGGGAGAACAAGCACACATTTTCATAATATGCATTCGTTTCTGTTTTCAAAATCTGTGTGAGATATGTTTTACTACTACAGAGATGTTGGAGAAGGAAGGGTTCCTTCCTCGGTTTTAATGTGCATGCTCAACAATCTACCTCATGTGTCATTTTTGCTGTCAGAGAGGTAGAACCAAAATGAATTTATACATTAACAGTTCATTTAGGAATGTTAACCAGATGGTTTTCTTTTAAAGCACTATGAAAAAGACATTTTATTGCCTTTACATGCAGTTGTAAAGTAAGCTGATGTTCTTTTTTGATGAAGCTTTATTAGTGCTATCAAAATGAATGATTCTCCTCCTCTTTTCTGTCATACAATGAACGTAGACTCATATTGCTGATTTAGTTTTGAAAGCAAAGAGAAAAATCAGTGAATTATGTTCCAGCTAATTCTCTTTGTACTTATATTTATTTGTTTCTTTCTGTTTGCTCTCTATATGGAGCATCTTTTTAAACCAGTTCCAAATAAAGCCTGCTGCCCTAAGAACCATCTTGAATTAGTGAGTAGAGGTACCCACATTTATATTCTACATATCTCCTCATACTCTGACATTTTAAAGTAAGAGTTGAATCTTCAATGTGTCTTATGGTGTTAGAGCCTTTGTTTGACTATGAGACAAAAATGGAAAGAAAATTATACTATAAAGATATGCAGTAAAATAGTAGAATAAATAGTATGAATTGAATGGCTTTAGATCCAACACTTACCTTGCAAAATTAATAGTTATTTCAAAACCCAGTTGTTTGATGTTCTCTATTTGCTGGACAAAGTGATTTTTGGACTTGTAAATGGAAGTGATAATCTAGTGTCTTTGGCAGTGTGATATTACATAGAATGTAGTAGAAAGAGGCCTTCTTATAGGTGTTCTATCATGTGGATTTTAGCCCCTACTTGGAACATAGTAGACACTTAACAGATGACAGCGGACTGGCTAAAACGGTTCCTTGGCCTGTTTCTGGCCATGACTATGTGCAGTCGTCTCATGTATCTGGCCCTGCGTCGCAGGGTCAGAGTCAGAGTGTCCTAGTGGCAGAAGGAAGAGAACTAGAACATTTAGGTGATGACCGAGTTTTGGAAATGATGAGGACATTTTGATCTCTCGTTTATGTCATCTTCTTTCATTCAGTCTTTTTTTAGGTTTCAGAGAGTCACTTCCATTCTTTTTCCATTTAGTTTTCCATCTCCTGTCTACTTACTCCTTGCCTATGTGGTCAGGACTGGACAGATTATCTAGGGCTGTTTTTCCTTGTTCTCCAAAATATAGGTGGAGAAGGAGGAGGAGGGGAATCTGGAAGCTCTTTTGCTGCTCAGTGGGAAATTGGTGTATGGTTGCTGTATTGACATAAAAGATTCCACCTCTTTCACTTCCCTGGAACTACTTGACTTTACTTAGCTCAAATAATAGTAAGCTACATGAAAGTTTAGTTCATGTTCTTTAAACTCTCCTATATTTTACTTAGGAATATGTAGGTAGTTACATATTCTTATTAACGATCTGAGTTTTGAAACGTAGAAGACAAAAAAAGACTCATGCCTGTGGAATTTTAGCTCCATTTCTTAGGCAAAAAGTAGTGTTCCTTTTCTCCAGCATGACTGAGCAGTCTGTTTTTAAGAACTACTACGATATTGATTAGGAGTTTTGCCATTTGCTTTTGTTGCACAGAATCTTAGATTGGGACCACCTTAAGTCAATCAGTCAATAAATATTTACTAAGCACCCACCATATACTGGGCTCTTTGCTAGGCTCTTTGAGGTCGGGGGACTGTTGAGGTCTGTTGCCCTTCTTTTATCCCTAGCACTTAGTATATCCTAGTCAGTGTTTATTGACTGATAGTCAAATCTGTGATTGTAGTGATTTGGGGTAAGGAAAATGTGAATCACAGAAGATTTATTAATCTTCACATATATATTCAATATCATATTTCTTGCCTTCTCAAGGAATGGGTGAGAAATGAGAGTGAGAGCGGTAATTTGGAGCTCAGAATTTTTAAAAAAAGAAATGTTAAGAACATTTCACATCTATTTGGGAAATATTTAATGGAATAAATAGAAATATTTTTAAAAGTTCCTTTAATTTAAACAATTTTTCCCAATTAAATTTTTTTCAATCAATGAAACTTTGCCTTGTCTGCATCCCACCATCACTCCCAGCTACTTTCCTAACCCACCCTCAATATAGAAAGATAGACCAAAGCAAGATCTCATGTATGATCAAGCAAAAAGAATTCCTGCTCAGGTCGTATTCCCCCTTCTCCTCCCAACAAAACTACCCAGTTTGTACTTTGAGTCCATCACCTGGTTGTCAGGAGGCATTTTCCATTGTGAGTCCTCGAGAATTATGGTTGGTCGTTCATTGTGTTGATCAGAAATTCTAAAATTTTCTAAGTTATCAAGCCTGATTTCTCAAACAGCATCTTTTCTCTCACCTCATACCAAATTTTTTTTCAGAGACAGTAAAATATACTAATAAAATGGAATTCTGAACATTTTGCAGGTTGTTTTCTAAGAGCCCATCAGGTAAACAGTCAAATGACAAAAAAAGCTAAGAGGACTTAGAGTCTCTGCCTTTTGAGAATTAAGTCTCAAAGTAATTAAGAGTAAGATATAGAGACAGTGAATGCTGTTGCCTAAAACCATTAAAATTTCACAAAGAATCCTGTAGAATCTGAACTGCTATGTATAGAATCTGAAATGTCTCTCGGAACCCCCCACCTCACTAGTTTTTCAAAAAAGTGCATTCCATAATATCATCATAAGGAAAGTGAGTATAGCGAAGCTTTTCAACTCAACTTTAAAAAGAAGATGTTTAAACTTCTAAGTGATCTTTTAAGGTCTTTTTCAGTCTTTTTATTACATAAAGAACTGCTTTCTGCATTGCTAAGAAGTGCATGAAAAATTGTAAGAGGGTAGCAAAGCCTTAAAAACAATTTCCACTTAGCTGATGAAAATATTCTTATTTGGATCTTTTACAATGGTCGTTAGATAAAGGTTTTCTTAACTATGGGCTCAAGAAAGTATCTAGGTTGGTCTGTGGTGTAGTGTAGTAACTTAATCACCAACCATTTTTATAGGTTGCAGGGGTTGAAACTTAACTGTACGTTAAAGAATGAAAGTGTTAAAGACTAACTGTACTGAGAATCATAAATTTGCATTGAAAAAGTCTGGCAAGGAAAAAAATTGCATTTGCCTCAGTATGAGATGGAACATATTTTAAGATAATTGGAGACTGAGTTTTTTCATGTATTCTCTTTAGTTTAGATTTTGTGTAGTTTAATTTCTTTCTACCTCTTAATTTCTTTCTTTTTGTTATTTAACATACTCTAAGGAATGTAAAATACTTTTGGAGATCTCATTACCACTTGTGAAATTGCCTTCTGTTCAATTGGATGTAATTTTTTTGTCACTCTGTATGACCAAAAAAAAAAAGTGCGCTAAAATATGCTATTATATTTTTGCAGTCTCACAGTTCGAAATGAAGACTGTAAAAGTACATTTTATATAAGTTCATGTAGAGTACAGTAATTTCTGTTAGGTGAATATTTCAAACATGTGATCATTGTTCTTAGGTTTGCGCATTTATGTCCTGTAAGAATCATCTTTTTAACCCAACTTCATTTTTTCCTCATTTCTCTGATTTGTAAAATTTACATTTTTCACTTGTAAACTGAATTAAATTCTAGCTATTAGTCACTCTCTCTCTCAGCAGGTATGGGTAGAAGTGGTAAAAATGAAGAGGATGCTCCATTTTCTTCTGTACACAACATTGAGTTCTAACAAGAGTCTTGTTTTACTTTGCACAGGTATTCGACGAGGAATTGAAAGAAAAAGAACTAAGTATATTGAACGCTGTTGATGAAGCGCAAACATTCCTTTCAGACCTGCAAACTAAAATGGGTGAGTTGAGTTGTTTTTTTTCATACTTTCTACCAAAGAGATGTTGGAAGTGAACATAATTAGTGGAATAAACTGAAGGGATAAAATCCAATAACTGAGTTCCTGAAAGATTTCCTTTTCCTCTTTTTTCGAAATTAGTTTTTAATCAGATATTAATCATTCTTAAATAAAATCTGCATTTAAGATAAATTTAAAAAGTGGGAGGAGATGAGACCTGAGTTGAGCCTTGAAGGACAGACAAGGTTTTTACAGACAGAGGAGAAGGAAGGTAGACCATTAGTTATATATGGTACAACTAGATAGAATGTTGGACTTGGATTCAGGGAGAACTGATTTCCTGGCCTTCCTCAGGTCCTCTTGGGGCCCTAGGCATGTCACTTTTCCTCTGTCTGCCTCAGTTTCTTCATCTTTCAAATAGGGATAATAATAGTCCTTTCCTCACAGAGTTGTTTTGAGGATCAAATGACATAGCATATGTTAAGTGCCTTGCCATTCTTAAAGTGGTGGGTAAATGTGATGATGATGGTGGTGGTGATATTTGTCACACAGTACGAAGGTTGGTCTGACTAGGTGACAGAAGTATTGGGGAGTAGTGAGAAAGAAGATTTGGATAGATGGAATGGTGCCAGAATAGAGAGGAACTTAAAAAAAAAAGTAGAGGAATTAGTTTTTGTTATTTTTATTATTTTCTGGCATCATAAAATTTATTAGTGCCTCCTTGCAGGTTTCTTTCCATCATAATCATAGTACCCTATCTAGAAATATGACCATTACTTTATGTGTATAATAAAACTTGATGTTTTCATGGAGCTGAACTTTTCCTGTTAATTGCCCAAGTATGGGGTCACATATATAATGGTCCTTCATTTAAAAATATTTGCTGCTGCTGACAATAATTACATTTTCCAGAATAACTTAGACTACATAAATACACACATACTTATAAATGTATACGCACATATAAAATCTATGCATTTTACGAGACTGTGGTTATGACGTTTTTAGGTTCTGTATTTACGTTGCTTGATAAATGTCATATTAGTTTACCATTATGAAGTTGTGAATATTCTTTAGCATGATTAATTTTCATACTTTTCATCCCCAGTATAATTTGCTATCATTCTGTTTAAAATAAAGGGAAAATTATAATTCATTTTTCATGTTGATTATTTTTTTCCATTTTTTGTTACAAGTAGAGAATGTTATACTTTCATTATATTGTGTGATACTGTATATGAGTCTTGGGGGTTTAAGGAGGAAGAGAGATCTAGGAAAATAGCATTTTCCCTTTTCCTTCTCCTCAGTAGGGGTACGGGAATGAGAAGCCATTGGAGTTGGTTGAGTAGTAGAGTCAAATGGTCTGATTTGAAACTCAAGAAATTACTTTGGCAGCAACATATAGAGTGGGTTGGACCGGTGAGAAACCTGAGGCAGGCAAACAAATTAGATGGCGGTTGCAGCGATTTAAACTAGAGCTCATTCAGGCTTGAAATAAAGCGTCAAGTGTGTAAATGAAGAGAAGGGATTGGATTGGAGAAATAAGAGAAAATAAAAATGTTAAGATTTGACAACTGATTGCATATGTGGAGTAAAGGAGAATGAGGAATAATGCGGAGATTACAAATTTGAGAGTGGAAGGTGGCAAATGAGGAACTTGTGGATGAGGAGAGAGGGCTTTTAAAGGATAAATTGTTCAATTTTAGATTTGTTGAGTTTAAGATAATTATAGAACATTGGACTAGATTTGTAGATCTGAGAGTTAGTTGCATAAAGATGATAGTTAAATCTTTTGACAACTTAGGAGGTTACCAAGAAAGTCTGTAGAGGAAAAAGAAGGCCTGTGAGGAGGAACGTGTGTAGAGGGTGTTACGTATGTGATGAGCATAGGGCATCTCCACTTCAATATCCTGTTATGCCCATAAATGCAGTATATCAATAATTCAACTATTGGGTTTTCTTTTCCAAACCTTTTGTCCTTCCCAGCTTTCTAAAATGTGACAACACCATTATCCAAGTCGCTCACTGGAATGACTAACTTGCTCTAAATATGTGTCATGTTTCCCTGTCTCTGGAATTTTGTTCATAACGCTCGCTTCCCCCGAATTGCCTCATCAGTTTCTATGCCTCATTTGTGCCTACTGAGACCCTTACCCATTCTCCAGGCACCAGATTGAATTCCAGCTTCTCCATGAAGTCTTACCTGATCCTTTTAAGTGGAAATTATTTTCTTTTCGTCTTATACGTATACCACATTCTGTTCTATATTTATGCGGTTTTCTTATATTTAAGATTATGGTATAAACTCCTTGTAGATATAGCCCCTATTTTATTCATCCTTTCATCACACCCAACCCTAGGCACTTGTTGAATGCTTGTCTAGTACACGAACAATTGAATGAAAATATGAAATTGTTCCATTGTTCCATAGATGTAATCATTAAGATGATGTCTCAGATAATTCAGTGCTGGGACATATATCTCAGTACCAAATGACATAACGTAGCATGTCAAGTCTTTTTCTTAGATATGATTGTCTTTTCTTCAATGCTTCTGCTGGTTGCTCTCATAGATATTCTTTGTCATAGTGTACAGGTGTGCCTTTTTTCATTTGCACTTCTGTTTATTGACTTCATTTCTTTGAAAGATGAGAAGTAGCTACAAAGTAGATGCCTTGCCTTCTTGGCTATCTTTTCCCTACTGAAAGTAGACATTTCAGTGTATCCTAAGGTTATATGCTACCATGACAACTAATAACTTTTTTTAGTTGCCCTCTGGATGAAGGGTTTTTTGAATGTGTTGTTATTTGAGGTTTTTGTTATCATAGGGAACTTAGAAAATAATTATCTGCTTCCAAACCCCTAAGGTATAACTACAGTGAATTGCTCTTGTGAGAAGAAAATTATAGGGCATGAAAAAAGTAAAGTAAAAAGCTGTTTTCTTTATCCTGAGTTCTACCTATAGACTTCCTGAAATAAAGAAGCCTCTTGTTGACATAATGTAATTATCTTGTCTCCAACTCTCATGAAAACCAAAATCTTCTCAGAAAGCTACTTGACTGAGTGAAACTTTTCAAACATTTTTTGGTTGTTTTATGAATGGTATAGCATAAGTCTGTTTAAATAAGTAGATCAGCAGCCTTGAGGAGCAATTACGTGATAGCAAAGGTCAGTTTAATGGACATATCACTTTAAATTAATTGTTCGCCATCTGTTGTTTCTTCTATAGCTATAACAACTCTAGCCCCATAAATCACTTTTGTCTCATAAAAAAGATGGCAGTAATTTACATGTATGTTTCTTATTATAGTCAACATCTGGCAGGTTACTTCTTGATTCAGCTATAAAAAATAAAAGGATAATGTGCACCCTTAATGGGATGGCATGCACTCCTAAATAATTTTTCTTCTGGACAAAGCCTGAATTTATAATAGTGAACTCTAAGGGTTTTACCATTTTTTAAATGTTCTTTTGGAATTCTAAATTCTTCTTTTCACTTAGAATCCTCCTTTAATTACCTCACACAACATAAATCAGAAAACTGACCAATGTCTCAGAGTGGCCTAGCTTGTATAGAGGTCAGATGAATGTTTCTGTTTGAGGAAGCACTTTCCTCCCCCTAATGTTTAGTGGTTTTGAATAAGGAGAAAGAAACAAATTTGAGAATGAGATGGTCAGAACAGAGTTATCCAAGCAAGGTAAGAGAAGTTCCTCAAACATTTCAGTGGGTAGATCTCTCTTTGTTTCCATATACGTCAGATCTACTTCTTATATCTACTCACTTAAGGTTGAAGTGGTGGTGTTTTCCCTTAGATACAACCATTTCCAGGTTTGGAATAAAAAATCCTCTCTCAGAACTCTACTCCACTTCTTCTTCATGGTATGAAAGTAACGTGGGTTCTTAAAGGCAATGCCAGCATTGCAAAAACGTTTTTTCTGATTCTAGTAATCTAGAAACACTTTGAATATGGCCCTCAAAAACAAACTTGTCTGTTTTCTGAGGACCAGAGTTACATAGCAAGCATTGTAAGCTGTATTTCTGAATGTGCCACTTGGTGAGGAAATCTTTTGGACCTGATAACTCATGCTAAAAAGGACAATATAAAGTTAACTCCCATCCTTCTATGCTCCTTTTTGTTTATGTAATTTTACATTGGCCCATAGATAGTGAGCTGAGCCGAGAACTGAAAAGGAAACAAGAGAAGCCAAAATTGGCTTTGGGAAATTGCACAGTGCTTTTAATGACTAAAATCTTCTCCTTGAAGCAAAAGCGCATCTGTGCCTGTGCCCAAAAGTCATGGAACACTTCTTTCTCAGCATAGGTAAAGTTGAAGGTCACCCAAAGGGCAGTGGAAAAATACTGTACATTACCAAATAGAAATTCTATGGGAGAAGCTATATAGAGGATGCAACCAGAGAGATATATGAAGAGAAAAGAAAGGAGGTAGTCATATGAGTAGAGCAAAGAAACATTAAATGACCTTGTTTCTCCAAGCAGTGTCCAAAGAACGAAAGTCGATTACAAGAAAGAACAATAGTGGCTAAGAAGACTGGAAATCTGGCTTGGAAGCTGGCTGGCTGGCTGGCTTTAAATATAAAGTGGAAGCACTTGTATTGGTTTTAATCCTAGACATAGTAAGGAGCCACTAGAATTGATTGACCAGGAGACTGACATCATCAGACACATATAGTTCTCAGTAAGCTTGACATAGTGTTAAAGCTTTAAGCAGTTCCAGTTGCTTTTTCTTGTCATTTTCTTTTTTAATCCCAAGTGCTTGTCTTTGATCTTGACCTTAAAGGTTAAGATTTGTAAATATCTAGCTTACTTCCACTCTTCAGACCGATGAAAGAACAGTTCCTCTTTAGCTCACTTTTGGTCTCTGGAGCAGCAAGATTTTTGACCTGTAGGACTTGGGTCTGCTTTTGTTGGCTTTTTCTTCCTTTTTTTTTCTTTTTATTTATTTATTTATTAAACTTTTTACATTCATTTTCACAAAATTTTGGGTTCCAAACTTTCTCCCCTTTTATCCCCTCCCGCCAACTCAATACCCCAAGCAATCTAATTTTCCCTATCTCCAATCTGCCCTCTCTTCTGTCATCCCTCCCTTCTCTTGTCTCCATCTTCTCTTTTCTCCTGTAGGGCCAGATGACTTTCTATTCCTCATTAACTGTATGTCTTCTTTCCTAGTAGCAACAACAATACTAAACAGTTGCTCCTAAAACTTTGAGTTCCAAATTCTCCCCATCCCTCCCTCCCCACCCATTCCCTTTGGGAAGGCAGGCAATTCAATATAGGCCATATCTGTGTCGTTTTGCAAATGACTTCCCTGACAGTCGTGTTGTGTAAGACTAACTGAATTACCCTCCATCCTAACCTGCCCCTCATTGTTTCTCTTCTGTCTTTTGATCCTGTCCTTCCCCGAGTGTTGACTTCAAATTGCTCCCTCCTCCCTTTGCCCTTCCTTCCATCATCCCCCCCCTTGCTTATCTCGTTCTCTCCCACTTTCCTATACTGTAAGATAGGTTTTCATACCAAAATGAGTGTGCATTTTATTCCTTCCTTTAGTCAAATGTGATGAGGGTAAACTTCTTGGTTTTTTTTTTTTCTCAGCTCTCCTCTTTTTCTCTCCACTAAAAAGTCTCCTACTTGCCTCTTAAATGACATATAATTACCCCATTCCATTTCACCCTCTTTTCTCCCACTACATATCTCTCTCACCATTTACCTTAATTTCTTTTAAGATATGGTCCCATCCTATTCAATTCACTCTGTGCTCTCTGTCTCTGTATGTGTGTGCATGTGTGTATGTGTGTGTGTGGTCCCACCAACTACCCAGATACTGAAAAGTTTTAAGAGTTACAAATATTGTCTTTCCATGTGGGAATGTAAACAGTTCACTTATGGTAAGTCCCTTAAGACTTCTCTTTACTGTTTCCTTTTTCATGCTTCTTCTCATTCTTGTGTTTGAAAGTCAAATTTTCTTTTCAGCTCTGGTCTTTTCATCAAGAATGTTTGAAAGTCCCCTGTTGCATTGAAAGACCATATTTTCCCCTGAAGTATTATACTCAGTTTAGCTGGGTAGGTGATTCTTGGTTTCAGTCCTAGTTCCTTTGACTTCTGGAATATCCTATTCCACACCCTTTGATCCCTTAATGTAGAAGCTGCTAGATCTTGAGTTATCCTGATTTCATTTCCACAATACTTGAATTGTTTCTTTCTAGCTGCTAGGAATATTTTCTCCTTGACCAGGGAACTCTGGAATTTGGCCACAATATTCCTAGGAGTTTCTCTTTTTGGATCTCTTTCAGGGGGTGATCGATGGATTCCTTCAATCCTTATTTTGCCCCCTGGTTCTAGAATCTCAGGGCAGTTTTCCTCAATAATTTCATGGAAGATGATGCCTAGGCTCTTTTTTTGATCATATCTTTCAGGTAGTCCCATAATTTTTAAATTGTCTCTCCTGGATCTATTTTCCAGGTCAGTTGTTTTTCCCATGAGATATTTTACATTCTCTTCCATTTTTTCATTCTTTTGGTTTTGTTTGGTGATTTCTTGGTTTCTCGTAAAGTCATTAGACTCCATCTGTTCCATTCTAATTTTGAGAGAACTATTCTCTTCAGTGAGCTTTTGAACCTCTTTTTCCATTTGGCTCATTCTGCTTTTGAAAGCATTCTTCTCCTCATTGGCTTTTTGAACCTCTTTTTTCAATTGAGTGAGGCTATTTTTCAAGGTGTTATTTTCTTCAGCATTTTTTTGGGTCTCCTTTACCAAGGTTTTGACCCGTTTTTCATACTTTTCTTGCATCTCTCTCATTTCTCTTCCCAGTTTTTCCTCCACCTGTCTCACTTGCTTTTCAAAATCCTTTTTGAGCTCTTCCAAGGCCTGAACCCACCCGACATCCCCCTGGGATGTCTGGGGTACCGAGGCCCTGCCCTCCACTTCTTTCCCTGATGGTAAGAATATGTCCTCGTCGTCGTCAGATCCGAAAATCGGGATCATTTGCATCTGTTCGAAAAAAATCTCTATAGTCTTATTTTTCTTCCCTTTTCCAGGCATTTTCCCAGCCAGTTACTTGACTTCTGAGATTCCTGTCCACCCCTGCCTACATCCGCCCAGCTAGTGCTTGGGTTCTGAGATTCAAATGGGCTTTCCGTGCCACGCGCGCGACTGCTAATCAATGTGAGCTTTAGTTCTGGTGCTGGGTTGGGGGCAGGGCCGCCTCCCCGGCTCAGCTCCCTCAGGGGCTTTATGCAGAGACTTTCAGTAATGAAGATCCTGCCTGCTGCTGGGGGAGTCACAGGTCGCAGCTGCTGCCTCCGCCCCCACCCCCGCCTTTTCCTCCACTGCTTCCTGCCCCCGCCTCTGCTGCCGCCGCTTCCTCCCAAGGGGGCCCGAGCCACGGAGACACCCCGTTCCCCTCTCGGCCAGCCAGCCGTCTTTCTCACTGACCTGTAGCTTCTGTGGGCGGAGGGACCTTCCCGGCCGCCAGAGCTTCCGTCCCTGAAGCCTACTCGGATCAGCTTCTCTGGGGCCACGGCCAGGGCAGCGCTGGGGTGGGGTCCGCTTTCCGGGGCGCAACGGACCTTGGGGCCGGCTCTCCAGGGCTCTCTGGAACGGAAATCTCTTCCACTCTGTTTCTGCACACCTTGCAGTGGTCCAGAACTTGTGGGGATCTCTTTTTGCATTAAATCTATGGGCTGTGGGTTCGGAGCTCGTAAACGTGCGTCTTTCTACTCTGCCATCTTGACTCCGCCCCCTCTGGCTTTTTCTTAAAAAAAAAACAAAACAACTTCTGAGGAACAAACCTTCTTCGCCACTTTCTAATTAGATTTTTTGTCTCTTTTCTCTTCTATTTACTGTCAACATTTGGTTCTTCCTGTAGCTTCTTCTCTCTTAATATCGATGTTCTGTATTTTTCTTTGTCGTGTTATCTTCTCCCTGAAAAAAATGTTTTATAACTGTTCTTTACTCTCTTCCCTCCTTCTCATCATCCCTGACACCCCCTTCTCCCCGTAAGTCACAAATTATTATATCCTTAACCATATTTATGAATTTCTAACACATGAGTACTATGCCTTGTGTAATCTTGTGATCCTCCTTACAGACGCATTTTAAAAGACTTCAGGATTACATTTTAAAATAGCAAACTATTGTCCTTCATTTGAGTGATCTCATCTCGGTCAACAATTGCTTTTTGTTTTTGATTTGTTTGCTTGTTTGTCTGTTTGTTTTGTTCAGTCCATGAGCCATCAGGGGTTACATAGGGCAGATGGCTTTTGTCCTCAAGGTTTTTTTAGTCTATGTCTGGAAGTCTCATTTCTAAAATGGGCAGTAGTATTTCTGAGTTTTAAAAAATATATAGATAAGTCATTTGAGTCTCACTCAACAGGCATTTATTAGTGTCTGTTCTGTAATATGTAACTGGGGATGCAAAGCAAAGAAAATGAAACACTCTCTCTTCTTGCTTGGTTCCAATGTTCTATTGGGAGAAAAAAATATGAATACCAATAAATACAAGACAACTGGAAAGGAAATTCTAGGTTACTTTGGATAAGCTCTCCTCATCTCTGTTCCCATTTAAATTTTCTTCCTCTTCTCTGAGGAACCTGAACATACCTAAAATTAAGAATACAACTTGCAAGATAATAACTGTTAAAGAGAATATGTTGGTTAGCTATACATCACTTCCTCCTCTTGCTCTGAATCATAGAAAGGGAATGTTATATGGAATTTTATAGATTTTCTCAACAATAAGTAGATATGTAAAAAGTGTCATTTGTTTATTTCAATAGCAACTTGACATTGGATATAGTGCTAGAATAACAAAGATCTAGATTCATATCTTGCCTTTCCTATAGCAGCTATTACCCTGGGCGTACCACCTAACTTCTTAGAACCCCAGTTTTATAAAATGTCTCAAGGGTATTGCTGGACCCAAAGGTGATAACATATATATATGAAGCAATTCGCAAGCCTTAAATAGCTACACAAATGTTAGTTAAATATATACATATTTATATACATAAAGATGCACTCGCTGTTGGCAGAAAAAAATAGAAATACTAAAGAGTGACAGTTTTATCTTCTGAAAGGAGGTGCAATGGAACTGAACTGAGAGTCAAAAGATGTAGATTATAGTTCAAAATCTGTTGCAAACTAGCTCTGTGATGTTGAGAAATCTATTTAACTAACCTTCAGGGGTTTTAGTTTCCTCATCAATAATATGAGAGGTTAGACAAAGTGAATTGATTCAACAAGAATTTCTTATGTTGCTAATCAATTAAGGCACCTATGCTAGGCACTGGGAATACAAAAGCAAAATAAAGAAAATAGCTTTTGTTCTCAAGAAGCTTGAAATTCAATTCAGAGGAAAATGCCATTCATATGAATAAAACAGGCAAGCTAAAGTGAGGATGGAGAAAACACTAGCAACTAAAGGGATGAGGAAAAGCTTCTCTGAGAAAGTGACACCTAACTTGAGAAGGTAAAAATATTAGACAACAGCTTTCATGGTAATTTTGGAATGCATAGAGTGTGAGTGCATGAGAGTAATATGAAATGAGTCTAGAAAATTAAATTGGAATCAACTTAAAGAACTTTAAATTCCAAAAAGGGTTTTTTTGTTTTGTTTTGTTTTGTTTTTAACGCTTGAGACCATAGAGTGCCACTGAATAATTTTGAGTAGGAAAATGACATACTTTATAAAGGTTACTTTGTCTTCTTCTTGGAACTTGTGTTAGAGAGGACAGAAACCAAGAACATCTAGTCCAATTGGGAAGCACTTGTGATAGTCCCTTTGAAAGGTAATGCAGTAGGGTGGTAATTGAGAGAAGGTAGGGGGTGGGACATATTTTTTTTTTTTTGAGCAATAAATGACAAGCAAGTTATGGAAAGCGTTTCTGATAAACTTTTGCTTGATGTAATGCAATGGTAACTGATTACACATGTGGGGAAAGGGGGCGGTTCAAGGAAAGCAAAAAGTCAAGAATGACTTTTAAGCTTGTGAAACCTGAGTAATTAGAAAGATGGTGGTTCCCATAATACAAAGTGGGAAGTTTGAGAGAGGGATAGGTTAAGGGGGAAGATAATGTGTTTCACTGAGCACATGCTTAATTCCTATGAGACCTCCAATTGGAGATTTGGATCCCCTAAAGCTGACCCTTGCTTGCAGTCATCATAAATTTGCTGATCACCCTAGACTTTACAGTTACCTCCCATGAAATTTCAGTTAGCTCTTCAGTTACTCCTGATCTTTTAGGCTCAAGTCTGGGAAGATTATTATATTCTGAATTAATTTGCCCTTGGATCTCAGTAGAAGAAGGGAGCTTAACTTGGTCTCTGGGCAGAAGAAGAGAAATCTAGCCAAGAATCATTAATTGGATTCTCATCCCTGCTCAGGGGACTTAGAAGTAATCTAGGGATATGTTGGCAGAACTTCAGTTTGAGTTTTGTCATTTGGAAAGATGACTCCTTTTCCCTTAAGTTTCAAATATAAAACTCTTTTATCTTTTGCTTTATTTCTTTCATAATTGAAAAAATTTTTTTCATCTGTTTTTACTGCCTGTCTCTAAAGTGATGTTGTCGGACTATCAGGGGTAGGGAACCTGTGACTTTGAGGCCACGTATTGTGAAGTTTCAATTCAGTGAAAGGGCCACATGTGAGGACCTAAAGGGCTACATGTGGCCTTGAGGCTGTGGCTTCCCCACTCCTGGTCACTAGTTGATCTTTTAAGGTCTTTCTAGCCCTTAATTTATACTCCTATTATTCATTCTTTCTAAGTTTATATTAATGAGGTATTTCTTATAGAAATTTGAAAAAGTATTTAGGAAACATTTTACCTAAATTTTTGTGTTCTGGACTAGAAGTTCCTTATCCTGATGTGGCTATAACAGCAATTCTAGTTCCATCTGTCTGTCACTTTCTCTAAACCCATTATTAGTTTTCCTTTTGTGTAGACAGATGGTTTAGTAGAATGTCGATTCCCTTCCCCCTTTCTGAATAGCTGCTGGAGTGGAGATAGTGCAATAAACTGTATAAAAAAAGAAGCTTTTGAACAAAAAATCATATCAAGCGAAGACAAAAAGAGCAGTGCCCGATGTAGAATGTTTTGTCACAGTACAAAGAAGCTGTGTGTTTCAATGCCAGATTACTTAATGACTGATTCATGAAAGGCATTTCCTAGTCTGAGAAAGATCATCATAATTAAGCACAGAAGTTTTACACGATTCAAAAAAATGAGTATGTAAAATATCTCTTAAGGAATCAGATGAATTATAAACATACACAGGTGGCAGAGGTGTATACCTTATCTCCATCACTCAGGCGTCTATTAAAAAAGTTCTATAACTCATCTAGAATTATTTTCATCTGATAAATATCTTATAAGGAAGATAATAAGGTTTGCATTTTAAGCAACATGACTTTTAACGTAAGATTGACTCTCAAAGATTGAGCTCTTCAAAGAAATGTATTTTATTTTCTTTCTTATTCTTAGTGTTCTCTACCTTAACCTTGACTCCTGTTCAGAATGTCTCCAGCATATTTATTTTCTTTTTATTTATATATGCATATTTATACCTCCATCATGGTGTTGTTCATTGAAGTTTTCAGCAGCTTTTCAGGGACTGTGATGAAGACATAGCAGAATAGCATAATGGGTGAGACTGTTGGATTTGTGGATGAGAAGTTCTGGATTAAAGACCTGCTTGTGATACTTAGTGACTATAAACAAAGCGTTCAAACCTTCTGAGCCTCAGTTCCCTTTTCTATAAAAAAGGAAACCATGATATCTATCATACCTACCATGCTAGATTATTGTAAGACTCAAATGAGATGATGTATTTAAAATTCTCTATATTATTATCAATCATCATTATTATTATGGCCACATTGTATTATTGCCTTGAACAGGAATTAAGTGTGGCATGTTAGAAAGCCCAGTGACCTGGGACTCACAGGACTCAAGTTTCAAGTTCCACTTGTACCATTTACTTACTCCTTGTGTGACCTAACTCAGGACACTTCGTCTTTCCAGTTCTCATTGTCTTCATGTGTAAAATGGCAATGCTAACATTTCAAGAACCTGTATTTGAGAATTGCTGAGATAATACAATGAAATCGTGTATATGGAGCATTTTATAATTATGAAGCACAATGTAAATGCAAGCAATTATTATCATGACTTCTACTGAAGAGATAAAGATAGGGACTCCTTTTCATGGTCATCAGTTTGTTATTTCCTACCTGGTGCCTAATGTTTTGCTGTGCCCATTTGCTACTAAGTATGACTCAGGCAATAAACATCCCTAATATGAATATGCTTATATCTACATTTTTTTGGAAAATCCAGAATGAAGCAAAAGTTGTTTTGTTTTTACTCAAAAGATTATAATTCTAACAAGGATCTGACTTTTGATAGATGCTGAGGGTTTAATATTAAAATGCTTTTAAAGCACTATGAATCCTGTTGTGGAAGAGAGGCTGGCAAGTATATTAACTAACCATTTACAATGAAGTTGGGTAATGACCCCAGATGACCAGAGGGCACCTTAATAGCTATCAAAAAACCGTCCTATATTGATGAAAAATTAAAATGAACACAGGAAGACTAATTTGCACAAATGGAAAGGTACGGTTTACTTAGGAAACCTATCTTTGAACTTATGGTTGTTCAAGGCTGAAAATTGGAAATGAAATGTAAATTACTAACATTTTATTCACCTGTATGCAATGATCAGTGATTATTATAATAAGGACTATGTTGTGTGTGTATGCTTTTTAATGTCATCTAATTCTATAAGTAAAAGTACATAGAGTAATAGTTTTAAGTTTAGAAGGACTCTGGAAGGGACCTTGAGAACTCATCTAATTATCCTTATTTTATAGATGAGGAAAGTGAACCCTAAAAAAGCTCATCTATTCCACGTGAAAGAGAAATTAGACTTGTTCTTGGCTGTTGGAGGCCAATAGGTACAAAGGGCAGAAAGGCAAACTTCCATTTGATAGAAGGAAAACTTTCATTAACTGCTAAATTTGTTCAGAGATGAACTAGACTTAAGAGGCTGTGAGTTCCTTCTTGCTTGTCATGAGACAAAAGCTGAATTAATGCTTATTGTTCCTGAGGGCTTTTGTTTTTTTAGGACTTCTTTTAAACTATCGATGATCTGTGTTTCTCATTTCAACTGTGAGGTTCTGATGCCCAGAGCTATGTATTAGGGTAAGTCAGTCCAACCCATTAGGATTATCCCTCCCAGTATAATGCGCAACTACTCTTTCTTGTTTTAGAATCAACTCCTGACGGAAGAGCCCAAAGGATTGCTAAAGTCCTTGGCAGACTGACTTCAGAAGTGAAAGAGAAATGGAAGGACCTCAACAAAGCCATTAAGGATTGGCAGAAGCGAATTGACAAAGCACTCGAGGATGTGAACGTTCTTCGAGGAGCCATGGATGACTTAGATGCCGCCCTCAGAGATGCTGAGAATATACGGAACCACTGGAGACCTGTAGGAGATATAGATGTTGACTATTTGACGGATGTCATGGAAAACGTCAGAGTAAGTGCCTCAGTGTGCTATAGTAATCTAGATACTGTTGTCTTTTCTCACTTTTGCTTCTGGTCTAATTGGGTGTGATCTTTTCACTTTATTAGAAAATCTGTTAAAAATTTAGGGCTATCTTTGAAAAGTTGGTGTTCCATTTCGTGTGTGGAATTTCCTGTTGCTCCAGGCGTGTTGGGCAGTTGGGTGGCACAGTGGATATAGAGCAGTGGACTTAGAAGACTTACTAGCTGTATGATCCTGAGCAAGTCACTTAACCCTGTTTGCCTTACTTCCCCATATGTAAAATGAGCTGGAGAAGGAAATGGCAAACCACTCCAGTGTTTCTGCCAAAAAAATCCCAAATGGGGTCATGAAGAGTCAGACGCAACTTAAACGACTGAACAGCAACAATAACCAAGTTTCCTAGACTCTTTCCTTCTCAGAATATGCCCAGAGAATGTTAAGTGTAATCAAAAAGCAAACAGTGTACAAAAGTGAATGAGAATTCTTCCTTCATTTCCTGGCAGAATAGTGTCATTAGGGAGTGATGTAGGCTCTAAAATCTTAGGAAAATTTTACAAATGCCAAGTAGAAATGATTTGACCTTTAATGATTTAGGATAACCATTAGGAATTCCAAGAAAATCCATAAAATAACCAATAAAAAAGGAGTGAAATTTGCAACAGTACAGTACAAATAGTACAAAAGGGATAGGATTTAGAATGAATATGACTTTATTTTGGAGTAAGGTCTCTAGAGTTCGGCTTTCTCCATTTCCTCCTTCTTACTTTCATTGTGTTGAGTAGTTGAATAGAAAAGAGAAGAGAGAAGGTCTAATGACCCTGAGTATATTTCTTCATTGGGGAGAAAAAGGTATATCTAAGGCAGTTCCTTATGGAGCTAAACTTCTTTTGATCACTCCTCCCTAAAACAATTCAAATCATGTAATCACAATATGTGTATGTTTGCACATTTATAGTGTGTAACAATGTGTAACATTTATAATACTTATTTGTAGATTATATATGTGTATGACTCTATTATGCATATTACAAAGCTTACTCAAAAATGTAAATTAGAAATACATGTGAAAAACAAAAATGAAAAAATAATTGATCGTACAGTTGAGCCATTAGGTAAGCATGAGTAAGGGTGTAACACAGTCAAATCTGCCTTTAGGAAAATCCCTTTGACAGCTGTGAAGAAGATGGATTAGAGTGGGGAGAGACTTGAGACAGGAATACTGATTAGAAGGTTATTGCAATAGTCTCGATTAGAGGTGATACAGACCTAAACTAAAGTGATGGTTATATGGATGGGGGCAATTGTGAGAAATAATTACTAGTATTTCTATTATGATTTAAGGTTTGCAAGATTCTTTGCAAGTATTATCTCAATTGAATCTCACAACAATTCTGGGAAATGGGTACTGTTACTATCTCCATTTTACAGAGGAGGTATCCTCATTTTACAGATATGACGACCACTCCAACAGATGATAGTTAAGTGGCTTGCCCAGCTAGTACAGGTGTCTGAGGCTGGATTTGAACCCAGGTCTTCCTGACTCTGGGTCCAGAGCTCTATCTACAGTGTGACCTAGGAGATAGAACTGATAAGATATTGATGTGAGATGAAGTAAAGCAAGGAGTCAAAGTGACAGGGAGTTTGAAGAAATCTGAGTAACTGGAGATTTGTGGTTACTTCTACAGTAGTAGGAATGTTTGGTAAAAACCAGAGTTAGATTTTGAAGGAAATACAGAGCGCTGTTTTTGGGATGGTATATGGAGCCATCGTTTGTCCCAGCTCTTACCTAGCCCTTCATCATTGAATAGGCATGGCCTCAGACAAACTGAGACCTTGGAAAGACCTAACTTAAAATGGCCAAGATCACCCGCCGCGTGCTGGGCTATGGCCATTCATCTTGACCTTTGTCTTGCCGCTGGATTTCAGTGACTCTGGAGGGAAGAGTGACCTTGTACAGCTGTGCCTCACTTATTTCCATTTCACGTACAAGTCAAGATATATCACCCTCATGAAACCATCAGAACAAAGGATGGACAGTAGTGATGTAATGATATTTCTGAATAAGACTGTAAGCCATCCATTCCTACTTATCTCTTACCCTGCCACGTCCCAATGAAAAGGAGGGAGTCACTTATTAGTGTAGTGCAGAATGCAGTTTCTAAAAGGCGCCATCAGATGATGAGAAAAGGACAGGTAGTTAGATTGTAATTTCCCTAGGGGCACCTGCAAAACTGCTTTGACAGTGGCTAGTGGTCAGTATGGTATAGGCAGGGGAGAGGAACCTGCAGTCACAAGGTCTTCTAGGTCCTTGGTTGTGGCCTTTTGACTGAATCTAAGTTTTATGGAACAAATCCTTTGGTTAAGGGAATTAGTTCTACAAAGTTTGGGATCAGTTAAAAAGCTGCACTTGAGATCCTAGAGGGCCACATGTAACCTCAAGGCTGCAGATTCCCCACTTGTGGTATATGTTATAATTTCCCAGAGGCTGACACTCAGCCTAGAGGGAAAGGTTGGAAAGTTAAGTAGCTTGTTTCCCAGAGAGAGTAAGCAGAGTAGTAATGTTGAGTGATCAAGACGAGTATGACTGTTTCCACTGCCTGTCTCAGTGAAGGTGGGTATACTACCTGGTTTTCAGCCTTCTAATTGGCTAGTCATCTTTCCCCAACTCTAACCCTGAGCTGACAGGACAATTTTCCGAGAGAGTATTCCCTACCCCCTGTTCTTGTTTTGGAAGTTTTCTATTTGAAGGCATGCCAAAAATTCTCCTAGAGTCTCTTTACTTGTAGCCTGAGTAGTAGGCAGTTGTGGTATAGGGTAAATGAGAGTGGTATGAACTAGAGGCCACCAGAAAAGGCTTCTCTGCTTCAACCCTCTCAATGGTACTTGGAATTCCTGCATTGACTGCAGATTGATTTGTAGTATTAAGTTTACTATTAAAGGCATAAATGTTTCTTGGGAGAGAGAATGTGTACATAATTAGCCATTAATAATTTATCTCATATTAGGTTATTGGATTAGCTAACTAGGGGCTGAAACCAAGGCTATCCAAGTTTTAATTAAGTTGAAAGAAGTCAGTAAAGGTCCAGGAGACTAACTGACAGGCCTGGAGAGATAAAACCTAGTCAGTGGAAGCATAGGAGTGGTTAATCTTCTGGTCCTGAGTATTTCCAAACTTAACGCTACACTGGTCTTGGATAACAAAAATTTGGTTCATTACTGATCCCTAAGTTAATGCCTCATTAACTTGTTGGAACCTTCTTGAGTTTTGTTTCTCTGACACAGTCTCTGAGAAATGAGGATTGCTTCCACTCACAAACGAGAAACTTTGGGTAGAACTTTAGCGTAGGAAATGTGGACGTCTGGTGCTTGGCTTTTTCCTATTACCATCCCTGTACGATTAGGAGTGTAAGCTTAGCTTATTTGGATACCCTGATTCACTTTCACAATAGTCCCATTCTCAAGGCCCAAAACACTTTCTTAGGCTGTTGTTAGGTCCACAAATTGAAACCAGATTTAGAATTTTGGCATTTTTCTAGAATTTCACTAGATCCTTATCTTAAAAAAAAGCACAATGGACAACTAACTAGCTATATCTGAAGAAGTGTATTTTAAGTTGGTGAGATTATTAGTGCAGAAGATAGTTCTACTTTTTTTTCCAAAGTTAATAAAACCCCTATTAAAATTTTTTCCATAAATAGGAACCTTTGCTAATACAAGCCATCATATTTGTGTATCTGTTATCCAAAGATCTTTAAAGATTTCCTTCATCTACTGTCAGAAATGCTGTGCTGGGAAATGGAGTCTCCAGAAAGGAGGAGAGTTACTTGTTATATGGAAAAGGGAATCTTCATCTCCTTTTCAAGAGTTTTATGCTTGCTTTTGTATACCTACCTCCAAGAGCATCTTTTTAATGCTTGACATTTAAGCAAGTTCTAAACAAGCTGTTGGGAACAGCTCTTTGTTCTGACATTATGAAGCCATTTGTCATATCATGATGACATTTTTGTAGAGAAGAATAAAAGTCTATTAACTTTTCATTTGCCATTAAACACACATGCATGCACACACAGACAACTGGCATCCCAGGAAGTGAGTGACAGTCTATAGGCAGACATGAAAATCAAAATGCTTCCTTTGCCAGGAGTAGTCCATTCTTCTAATACTACTGATCACAGAGGATTGCAGGAGAAACTGGGATAATTGAATTTCCCAGAAAGACTCCATTTTTCCAACGACTTTTGACTTATTTTAATAATATTTAGCAACAGTGTGTGTTACAACTAGCAACTGCTTTTATCTGCTTGCATATACAGAATGGTTTGATGCGTCTTTTCAATTGAAATAAAACATCTTTACTTTTTAAAGTAATGCTTTTATTGGGTTTAATTGAAATTAGGTTTCTTTAGAAATTTTAATTGAATAATTTTAATGTATATCATGCTGATTTTCCTTGAAATTATATATTTGGCATGTCCTTACTTCCAGAAAAAAATGTTGAAATTTTTCTTTAACCGAGTTTTTAAACAAAATAGTTTAGGGATAAAGCAGCCATTTTTATTAAATGATCTGTCATGGACTCCCATAGACTTAAATGATCTTTAAATATATTTTTCATGTTTTCCCCAGCATCAGTCACCCTGCAGTATACATCGATTACCGTGAAGCTATCAGAGCTATTAAAGTAATTCTCTTAATAATTCATTAGCTACTCATGTATGCTCCAGCAAGAATTTTGGAGCATCCATTTTGAAATATATTTCTAGTGGCAACTAGATGAAGTTGCTCTTTGCCTTTCTCCACAAAGTTCTGATACTCCTATATTTAAAGGAGAAAATATCTATTCATGTGAAAATTTTTGTGCTACTCATAAATTCCTGCTAGTAATCAAGCAGATAAATGTCAGATTCTTATTAATTATAAAGTATCATATATAATGCAGGAAGTTTACCCTACTGAAATATGGGTTATAGTCCAGATACTTAATTAGAAGTTATTTCTTTGCAATTTAGAACACATTTTCCTGTAATAACAGTGACATCAATTATAATTGGTTTTCCATACTAAACCATAAAAGTCTATTTAACCTACCAGCTAGGTGAAGTGCTATTTGTTTTCAATTCAAATAGTAGAAAAAAGTAGAATTACAGTAATATAAATTTTGTCTTTTGTTCACTGAAGTATATTCTGTCCCCTAGGTGGAAAACACCCTCTCCTCTTTCTATAATCCAATAGCACGTATTTCAGTTCTGCCTTAGGATTATTTTTATCGTTTTCTTCTATTCAATTGTAAACCTTTTGAAAACAGTAGTTCATCTTTGTTCAGTCAGTAAATATTTGTTAAGCCCCTACCATGTGCTTGGCACTTTGTTGGCAAAAGGCAGTGCCCTGCCCTCAAGGAGCTCAAGATACAATACTCCATACTGCCCTGCATGGTACTGCGTTCGTAGTTGGTATTTGGAAATATTTGACACATTAAATGAAGGATAATTGGACATAATTAGAAAACAGTGTAGATGTAAGTAGAACCTCTGGTGAAATAAAACTCTTTTGAAATAGTACTCTTGTGCTTGAAAAATAAGATGAATGAAGCACAGAATGGATATGATAGCGGTGTTCAAGATAGAATCTGATCAAAGTTTTGTTTTGAATAGGTTATATAGGTTCAGTCATTGAACTTGCAGCCCCATCAACCACAGGGTTGTATTTGTAAGTCCTTTTTTTTTTGAGTTTTTCACTGCAGCACTTTTTCTCTCATAATGGTCTTTGCCCTTTTCTGAGGAAATAAAGATGGGGTGTTACTTTTCATTACGTTCTTTTCAGGTGGTCTTAATCTTTTTCTCCTTTTATTCCAGGACTTTAAAGAAGAGATTGAACCAATAGGCCTAAAAGTTCAAACAATGAATGATTTATCCAGTCAGCTGTCTTCTCATGACTTCTGTCCATCTGCAAACCTGTATCAGGAGCAAGGAGACCTTAAAAAGAGATGGAAATATTTACGGGTATGACTTCATTCCTTTTCCTTTTGGAGAAATATTCCTGGGATTTTCCCTCCTTCTCCCTTTTTGCTCCAAATATTTTTTTTCCTTTTTCCATTTTTTTTTTTAGCCAGTTGTCCTGGTTAATAATTTCACCATGAAATGAAATGAGAGATCTATCAAGTTAACAAATGTTTATGAGGCCTCTGCTATTTGACAGATTCAGTGTTAGATGCTGAAGAGGTATAGAAAGGAAGAAAAAAGTTCTTGCCCACAGGGAACTCACAACCTTTTAGGGGAAACAACATTCAAATATACATATATGCATACATAACTTACACATATAACGCACATGTATATTTTATAGTTATATCTAAAAATACATATACATGCATACATATACCCACATGATAAATTGTAGATAATATCAAAGGGAAAGTGTCAGCCTTATGGGGTCCAATAAAGGCTTCTTTTGGAATATGGGAATTTATCTGAGATTTGAGGGAAGCCAGGAGGTCATGCAGAGTCAAGGAAGTAGAGAATTCTAGGCAGGGTTAACGTGGGTAAAAACCCCAGATTGAGGTGGTTGAGAACCATGCAAGGAACAGCCATGGAATGAGTGTTCCTACACTATGGAAAACGTGGAGAGGAGTAAGTGTACGACTGGACAGGTAGGAGGGGCAGATTATAAAGCGCTTCTTAGTGTCCTGAGCTGTAGCCTCACATAAGTAGTTAATTTACCTTGTGTTAATAGGGCTTTAATTTTCCATGCTTAGTTAACATAATAGTTTAGTAAATGACAAATAAGTCAGATGACAAGAATGGAAGCATTTGAAAGCTGAAACATTTCTATTATAATAGGTCATGAAGAAATAACTTTTCCCTACCTTGTTCCTACCTTTTTTTTGCAGAAATAAAAATTCTGCTGTCTTCACCTTGTTTTATTTCTGCCTCACCATTTGTGCATTTTGATCAAAGAACCTATTTCTCCCTAACCACCCTGATCCCACTCTTGCTCCTGGCTCTGGCCTTTCTGATTCCTTTCTTTGGATACCTCTTTTTTCAATTCTATATTATTTTACTTTAGTGAATATTAAAGAAAAAAAATTTCTTTATAGCTTGTCACCATGTTACCTATTCAAAAATTAAATCTGTGTATATACCACAAAGCTAAAGAATATTGCCACCCAGTATTCATTTGTGGGGTGACTGCCTCATTTCCAGTGGGTAAGAGGTAGCAGAAATAAACAAGATTTTCGAAAACCTTGCATGATGGCTAAGTGGAGTACTGGAGGCAGGAGGATTATTTGTGTCACACTATATCTTAAGCCTTAGAATTGTAACTAAATGAAATTTAAAAATTGATGTTTCCAAAGAAAAATGTTTTATTTAAAATATTTCATATGTTGTTTGGATTTTTTGATTTGATGATATTGACAGAGTGAGGATGCATATGTGCAGATATTCTTACCTAGTTGACACTTTTTTGCAGGATATGACACTCAATTTGGGCTGAAATGATTTGCGTAGTAAGGCACAGTATGTAAGTTGCCACCTGTGTTTTCTTTGTGAATAATAACAGAAAACAAAATTTAGCTTTATTTCTAATTCTTACTTATTTTCATTGGATAGACATTCTGATAATCCAACTTGATTTACTTCCCATTTTGTTTTTATTGCCTTTCATCTTCAAAGACAAGGAATTAGAATATGTAATTTTTGAAAGAGAATGCATATTCTGTCTCCCTTGTGTCTAATATTGGTAAACTTCAGAACTCAGGTGTTAACTGCTGGGTGGATAGTAGAGAGAAATCTGACCTGGGAGGCAAAATTGTTAACACTACAGTAACCACCTCTTTTGTTTGTTTGTTTCCGGTTGATTATAATTAATAGTGTGTGAAACAACCTTTTTTGTTTGTTTGTTTCTCTGATTATAATTAATAGTGTGTAGATGGTATTGAAACATGGTATAATTTAATTAGCCCTCGAGGATGAAGCTTGACCCATCAAAATTCAGAGAAACACGTGTTCTCAGATGTTTGCCTCTTAGAAAGGCAGCTGTGAAACTGAGAATCTAAATGCGACCAGCTGAGTATAGATATAGACAAAGACAAGAAATTCTCTTGAAGAGAGAACTGTTTACCTCTGCCTTTTCACTTGCTTCCAGGATCTATGATGAGGTGGAAAGCACAAGTGATAAAAAGGCAGGAGACCTGGCTTTTAGTCTTAGCTCTGTCAGTAGCTAGCAGTCCACCTGCTGGTGAGTTACATCATTTCTCTAGGCTCTAGCTTCCTCATTTGTGAAAATGAGGGAGCTGAACTACATACCCTGTAAAGTCCTCTGCTAGTCCACAATAGTGGAATTACTCCAGCTTTCACTAGCTTTCTTCTTTCCTTCTTTTAAGGGCCACTTATCCATTCTACTACCCGTGTAAAGTCAGAGACAGTGTGTAGAACCCATCCAGGTTTTCTATATTTTCATGTTTAAATCTGAGATTATGATTATAGTTTTAATTCTTTATCCTTGGAATAAAGAGAATTCTGCTTCAAAACTCAATTTGTTTCTTTTTGTTTTTTCCATGGATTCATATAGATTTCAGCACAAGACCGCCTTATGGAGCTTATGGATGCCCAAAGAAATCTTGTGAAATATTCTCAGCGTTTTCTTGCCAGTAAGTAATAATAAAGATGCTTGAACTCATAGTTCGTATTATTAAATTTCTTTTTTTTTCTTTCACTCAGAAATTCTTTTTTCTGTAGATACTTAAATCCTTAATAGAAGGGTTAATGCTTAAGGGGTCCAATATAGACCAAAACAATTAACTTGCCTTTCTTTTTCAATATTTTTCAATTATAGCCTAAATTCTACCTTTTTCTGCAACTTACATAGTTCCCATCATTATAACTTCCTTTATTTGAATTTTCCCTAGTTTGTAGATCATACTAAATCATTAGTTGATCATTAGTAAATTACATGATAATATATTGAGGTTAATCATTTTCTGCTTGTACTCCTTTACCATGACCTTCTGTCATCTGCAGTTGGAGCTCAGCTAGCTTATGTGAGGATTATTACATTTACTGTTCACCTGTGTAACAAGATAATTTTCTAACTTTACTCTTGTTAATCTTGGTGGAGAAAACCACATTGCTAAATTTTGTTGTAATTAGTTTGAATTTTTACTGAGTATTTCCATAATCTCAAAGTACCCTAATATTTAAATAAAATTTAATAATATTCCACAATTGAATGCATTTTATAATTAAAAAAATAATAGACTAACGTGTATCAGCATCAGGGTTAAGGTTCTATTTTAGAAAATTACTTATTAACTTGAATGAGACTGTAACCTTTGATCCAACTATCATTTGTGAAAACAAAAAGCAAGCCTAGATTCAGGAGGAATGGGGGAATGAAATTATGACATTCATATTTCCTTGTGAAAATTCAGCTCATCACCTCTTTTATTGATTGAAACTAGAGGTACTAATGGAGGCTGAGGTTGTCATTCAGACACATAATTCAAGTTGAAAAAGGAGCCTAAATAGGACCTTAATTAATGTACTAATTGACTTGAGTCCTGGATTATGTCAAAGGCCCGTATGATTAGGCTTTAGAATGAACACTAACCGTTTAGTCCTGTGCCAAAAGAAATCATTTGACTGGCCCTATGAGTAATTTTATATACTATATAAAATATAGCATATTTTGCTTGAGTTCTGTCCCCTTTTTGGTTTATTTTTCATAGTAAGGTTACTTTCTAATGAAGGGAATTGTTATTACTGTGCTGATTAGAGACAAATATTTATAACATAGAGGTCAGAAAAATTTGGTGGACATTGTAGGAGTATCCTTGGTAAGAGCAGGCTCCAAGTATCGGATGGAAATTTAATAAAATGGTGTTTTCAGGACAGTATTTAACTATCACTTGTAATATCTTTCCCCCTTAAAATTACTTGAAATACACCGATACACAACATATTCTCAGAACCAGGCTAAGTAAAGCAATAGTCAATTATATACTTCAAAAAAATCTGCCAGATTTCAGACTAATATTTTTGTTCAGTCAAGTCCCTCTTTGTGTTTGACTCTTCATGAGTCCATGGACTATTTTATCCTAATGGGGTTTCTCTGGCACAGATATTGGCATGGTTTGCCATTTCCTTCTCCAGTGGTACACCTTTTTTTTTTCTTCAGAGCTCTCTATTGTGTCTTGGTTGGTATAGCCTGAGCCCCTCTGCCAAAACAAAACAGTGACCCAGGAGGGACTTTTTTAGTCAAATAGGTTTAGTGACTTACCCAGGGTTACACAGCTAGTAAGTGTCTGTGGCTGGATTTGGACTTAGGGCTTCCTGTCTCCAGGACCGGTACTCTGTGCTACATAGCTGGCCCTCAGATGAATAAACCATAATATAAGTTTTGAGGTTATAGTTTCTTGATATTTCATTTAAAACTGTTTTGCAGCTTTATTGAGCTAATTAATTGCTCTAGTTTTCAATGACCGCCCAGTTAATTTCTGTTTATTTTAATTTTTACTTTTCAGTTTAATATTTTAGTTTTTCTAAGATCTGTAATTTCATTGGTATGAGTACTCTTAGAGGATTCAATATGCCTTGCTAGAACTCAGTAGATGGTTTTCAAGAGTTTTTGTGGTCAAAAGGACCCACAAAACTTCACTCTTTTGCCTACTACCTGATGATCTTCCTTGCACTTAGTGAGGCTAGTCTTCTGATGATAGACAGAGGGCTGGCACATCACTGGGGGAATCCTTAGCACTTTTTCAACTTGAGGTCACAGCTTACAAGCATAGCCTTGAAGAACCCAGAGGCATCTCCCCACCATGATGGGGCATTAGAGGTGTAGGACCTTAGTGGTTTTCAGTTTTCCACATGATGGAATTAGTCAAATTCTCCCTATGCCACGTTATCCCTGATCTCCTTAAGGTCATATATAACCAAATAAACAATATAGACAGCCTGAAAAATTAGAGCACAAAAATCTGTCACTTTTTACTACCTGGATACTTCTCACAAAAACATAGTTGGTTTTCATTTCCTCAATACATTGCATATGCTGGGGAAACATGTTGCATCGCAATTTCTAAAAACATACACCACCACACGTTTTAATGGTGGGAACCAGAAATTTTTTTTCAGTCTTCTTTCAGCTAGTTGTATTATGTCTACCCCTCTGGACGTAGCAAAGAATGAACATTTTATTTTTTGCTTTGCCTCAAATAAATCTTTGACGCCGTAACATTGCATCATGGTTTAATCTAGCTGAGTTTACAATTATAGAAACCTGCAAGTGAATTGGAGCCCTTCATATTTGATATAAAAACCAGATTCAGTTGCTTTGAATTAGGTACACAGTTTTTTAGAATGAATGTTTATAATGTCTTCCTTTGTTTCCAGTTTCAGTCCAGCTTCCATGGCGGAGACATGTTTCACAAACTACAGCACCGTACTTTGTCAAGTAAGTTGCCTTTGGCTCTCATTGATGATACTGAGAAAACCGCATCACAGAATTTGTTGTTCCATCTGAAGGAAAGCAGATTTCTAAAAATGTGAAAGAAATGAGTTGTAAGCGTCATAAAGACCATTCTGTTTTGTTGTATCAAAGGATCTTTTTTCAATGAATAAAATTCCATACCTCCTAGGGGAAAAAAAGATATGATTTCAAAATTTTCCTGTATCTGATGTAGAGGCCACCTTGTTATCACAATCACACTAATTGTGATAATAACCATAGTGTAATGTGTGGTCTTTTCAGTATTGCCGAGTGCTTCATATACATTATTTGTTTTGGTACATGTAAAATAGGCACTTTGGGCTGAAATAGATTCCGTAGAACATAGAACAATTTGGAGATTCTGAGTAGGGTTCAGGAGGTCAGAGCGATGGGGTGACACTGAAAAGACAGCCCCAAAAGGCTTGGAGAGAGTGACTGGCAGTTTCCTCTTCCTCACTACTGCTGGTGATCCCTTATTGAGCTTACTCTAGACAGACTCCAGGAAAAGACTTTTTAACTGGCACTCAGTAAACTTGGTTTTAAAACTATTTTGATAACTACTTCAGTAGAATTGAATCCTTTGTAATCCTGTGCATTTTTTAAAAATCATTTAAAAAAAATTTTATATCTATTTTCTCTCCCTCCTATCTCCCTAGATAAAATCATTGGAATTAATAGATATTTATTTATTATAAAATGCTCCATAACTCAGATATTCTGCCAGTTCAGACAGATTTTTATCCTCAGTTGATAAAGACGCAAAGGCAGTAAATTCATTTATGTAACCAAAGAGACATAGTTAAAGCAAAACTAATCAGAAGTCAAGGCAAAGGCAACATTCTCCCTCATTGCTCCCAATCCTCTGCCAGAAGGACAGAAGTGTGTTTCATCGTTTTTCCTCCAGGAACAAGACAGGTAATTGCATTTAATCTAAAGAGCTGGTCTTCTTGAAATTCAAATCAGCCCCAAAGCCTCCCATCCTTGCTGATATTTCTCTTCCCATCATTTCTTTGTGAACTTAGTTTGAGATAAGCTCCAAACAAGAGTATTTGGCACAGTTTCTATTGTAAGGATATTGGACATTTTCTGATAGATGTGTGAAGTACTTTAGGGAATAGAGAAGAAATTCTTAATAAACAAAATTAGTTAAAATAATAAATACTTCTGTAAATAATTCTTTTGCACAGAAGTTATGTGAAGTTGCATTTTAAACAAGTACTATGAAATTGCTAAGTGACATTTTGTCCCCATGCTTCACAAAGATGTGGCCTTATACTCTGCAAAACAACTGAATTACTGGAAAGGGAAGAGCCAATGGGCATTTCCAGTGTTCCTTGCATTATATTCTTAACCTGCTCCTGAGCCACTGACATGCTACTTTAGGTACTTCCTTTAGGGTGTATGTAAATGTTACTTCAGTGATGTAGCCTGGGCCTGCCTTGATTATTATCATTTCCAGTGTTTAATATATGTGCATTGCCCACCATATCTTAGGTGCTGTAAAGTGCTGTTTGTGTGCTTGACGGGTTTTTGTGTTTAGTGTTAATTGCTGCTCTGCAGGAATTATTTATTTTTGTTTTTATTCCTTTAACTGCCTCCCTTCCTAAAACCTAGCATTGGTTCTACTTTAAATGGATTGCATTTCCATTGTTTTTTAAGTTTATAAAGCTGAATAATCCATGTATTTGAGATTAAGATCTTAGAAGCTGAACCTCACTATTCCTGTTCTGAAAGAAGGGGAATCATTTTAGCCAACTGAAAAAGTGGTCCACAGCTGCTCCTATAAGGCTGATGGTTGGATTGATATTTTTCATTAAACTCCACCACACCCCCGCCAAAAGTCATTTACAGCCAAGAGCCTTGATGACTTTAAAAATGTTCTATCTGAAATTGCAGTTGCACTTTTGTAACTAGAGACTGTTTATTTCCAGCACTGGCAGTTCTGCCTGATGAATCAACTAGTGTTGAATTCACAAAGGGAAGTGCACTTTTCTCTCTTCCATCTGGTTGCCAAATGAGTACGTTCTCTCTGAGTCTGTCAGGAGTGGATAGTTTTCAAGGACCAAGTGCATGGTAATGACTGGACTGGACTTTGACTAGAATGTTGGACTTGTGACATCCTCCTTACTCCTCTGCTTGCCTGGATTTTGTATTTTTCTTTGTTGTTGAAGGCATACAGTAGATCACCAAGAATGGAGAGGGCATTATTTTTACAGTACCAAGACTCCAAGAGAGGCTGCTTTTTCAGGCTGTTTTTTACTTTGCCAAAAAGATAGTTGGCCTGGCATTATATTTTAAGTTTGGGTTTGCTTCCTCATTAGTGGATATCAATGGATAAGTATGGTGCCTATGGACTGTTACAGTGCATGTAGCTTGGTGGTTATGGTTATGGAAAGAAAGATTGCCTGCTATTGCAATAGGAGCTACAGTGAGAGAGGGAGTATACTAGAATACAATGTTAATTTATGCATAGATAATTGAGAAATCATTAATGAAGATTTATTTGCAGTCCCATGCTACTCTTACTTAGCCTGGCTCTTTGGCCCCCAAGTCAATAACATAACATGAATCCTCTTCTCTGCCTTTCGTGTGCTTTTTTTCCCCTTCCTTCCAAGCTGTGTTTCCTTTCTCATTCACCCCTGCCTTGCAGTTTCTTCTATGATCCTTTGACCCATAGAACTCTGAGAAAACATTTTTTCCCCTAAATACCAGGAGGTAATGGAGTAGAGTACTGGAGCAGACTCAGAGAAAGCTGAGTTCAAATTGTGGCCCACATACTTATTATTAGCTGTGTGATACTGAGCAAACCAGTGATTCTTTCTCAACTTCTGTTTCCTCATGTGTAAATGAGGGCTAAAATTAGCCCCCAGTTCGAAGGGTTATTGTGAAGGATCAAATGGTGTAATGCACACAAGCACGTTGGAAGCCATATTGTGCTATAGAAATGTGGACTGCTATTATTAATGATGCTAATACTATTGATTATGCTAGTACTATGGCTGCTATTAGCACCTACTTCCCACCAGACAAAGACCGGAGAAGGAGAAAAAAAGAAAAGGTTCAGATATCTGTTGAATTTTCTATCTGTCTGCTACTTTTTACTGTAAGGTTGACAGTTTTAGTCATACATTACTGCACATCATGATTCTTCTAATAACCCTATAAAATAACTAGGCATAAGTATCCCCAATTTCAATAATGAGATAACTGAAGTACAGAGAAATGAAATGATTTGTCCATATAATACAGCAAAATATAAGAGGCAGGTTCCAGGCTCAGGGCTCCCTGAACTCCAAGTCCACCACTGTCTTCTGGAAAATCACATTGCCTTTATGGGGAGAGGAGGGAGGATAGGTGCAACAGGTAAAAGTGAAGGTAAAAATGTGCAGGATGTGCAGGTAATTTGGGTATGACAGGGTGAGATTGAGGAAAGGTTCAAAAATGAGCCTGGATAATATTGAGGATGACAGTACTGTCAGTAAAATGTAAGCATGTTAACACAGGGACAGATTGGGAGGAAATATGGGCTTGGTTTTAGACATACGAACCTTGAAGTATGAGTAGAATATCTATCCGAGGTCCCCAAGCTTATTTGACCTACCACCCCCTTTACAAAAAAAATTATTTAATCCCCTTTTCCTTCTCCCTGCCCCGGAAATCTAACCCTTTAAGATTTAATTTAAGCCTTTAACCCTTTAAAAAAAATTGGATCGTTTCTAAAAATACCGCCCCCTTCAATCATTCCAGTGTCCCCTAGGGGGGCTGTATTGCCCACTTTGGGAACCTATGATTCTCAGTAGAGCTATCTAGCAAGGAGTTGATGCTCAAGAGATAGCTTAACTCAGAATGGAAGGAAGCAGGGAATGTAAGTGAAGAGTCTGGATAAATTTTCAGTTCTGTTACAGTCAGATTTTGACAGTAGAGTTGATTGATTGATTTACCCAGTCATCCATTCATTTACTCATTTATTTGAGTTCAGAGAGTTGGAAACGTATAGAACATTATACATAGCAGTATTCAGATGTGAATAAAACCTCTTAGCTTTAGTTTTACTTCTACCACTAACTAACTGTGTGATCTTGGGGAAATCTCTTTAATCTCCCCTCTCCCCCCAAAAAGGATGCTCTAAAATGGAGAAATAGTTCCACCACGAACAACTGCTCTCCTGGCAATGAAGTAAGGAGGGTTAGGGAACTCCCTCTGCCTGCCTTAGAGACGTGCTTGGATCATTGAGAGGTAAAGCTTCTAGTCTGAGGTCACAGAATTGTCATATGTCACAAGTGACACTTGAGCCCAGTTCTAACTCTAGAGTTGAGCTTCCATTAAATCTGACTGCCTTTCATTGTAAGTGTACATATATGTGTATATATGTGTACATATGTATGTATACACACATGTGTATGCCGTGTCCCAAAAGTCTTAGGGTTGTTTGAAGCTCTGGAAGCTTAAATAATATCTGTTTGTGGGATGGACATCCTGTATATATAAATATGTTTCTATAACATCAAATCATTTTGACAACTCTTGACACTTCTTATGTTGGCTACCAGCAAATTTACCTTTTTAAAAACAATTTCTAAATTATACTTAAATATAAGCCAGATAAACCTTAATTTGTGATATGATATATGATTCCAGTTGCCAGCATAACAAAGCTGCATTCTTAATTCAATTTCTTTCACTGTAATATATAAACTCTGGAAAAACTATAGTTTAGAAGTACCAGTTGCATCAAGAGCTGAAACTCTGCCTCCTAAGTGTATATCATTCAAAACAGTTTGGCCAGATGATTGAATAAACTAAACAGATGAAGAATCATTATTGTCCAGAGTATGATAGGCTGTTGCATAGATGATCTACTGTGTTCATTCATCAGAATATATGTACATGACTTTGCAACTGTATGATACTGCAAGGTTTGAGTTCTGTAGGCTCACAAGAATTAAGTTTAAGGTCAAAGAGTAATGTAAGCATAGTGCTTGGTGTGGACATAAGCAGACAGTTGCGTAAGCCGGGAGTTAGGAGAAGGAGTCAGAAGCATAGTCACCAGAAAAAAAAAGGGTATAATGGAAAAAAAAATTAACTGGTTACTTAGTGAAAGCTAAGATGAGATGAAGATGAGATATCATTGCTAGCCAATGGTCTACACTGATATTCGTGCACTTGCTATGAAAGTGAGAGCAAGTTCCTCAGCATTGTAGGTGAACCTCCTTTGGTTCTGGTAGGATCTGGACAAGAGTTGTACAGGGCAGTCAGTCTTGGGTAGCTTACAATCTGTATTGTTGACAGGAATACCCAAATTTGATGAAAACACAGATCACTGGAACTTTGGAGTACCACATGACCTTGGTTGGAGGTGGAAAACCCTTTTGTTTTACAGATACAGATTCGTCTAAATAAGCATATGCCAAGTGCAAGTAATAAGTGATTTAAATGGGAGGTGAAGAAAGGGGGTTGAAGTTTGATGTTCTGTTTAGGAAAAAGAAAATATGAAACATTTACCTTTTATGTAAAAGCAAGGAAATAGAAAACATTTCAGTAAATATAATACTATCAAAATTATTATCATAAAGACAGAAAGAAGGAAAAGGAGAAGGAGAGGCAAGATCGGACAAAACAACAGAGAATGATAAAAACACAAAGGATGTAAGATAGAGAGCGAAACACATGTGGGCTGGGAACAGAAAAAAAGACTCCTGAGTTGCATGTTTTAGGTCTGGCATGGTGGCCCAGATAGTTATAACTGAAATTGAAATTCAGAGACCAAAAGTTTAGGTTTACATATTTTATGCTTATGCGAGGAAACTGGAGTTTTGTGAAGTGAGTAAATTCTTCCATCCTTTGTCTCTTTCAAATGAATCATTAAAGTCCCAGATGATGTTCAGCAGTTGTTGGAGCATCAGGTTCCTTAATGACAGGGTCCTTTTGTCCAGCTTCTCAATGCCCCATTTAGTGAATTATAAATAATAGTGAAATATCAAGCTAGGAAAAAATAAAGTGGATATTTTTTCTTTTAAATTATATATCCATATTGAGAGGTTTTACTGTTTGGGAGCTTGATGCAAAGCTAGTTTGGAAATAACATTTATCTTGCAACTTAATTTTGTGTAATTTTTGCATATTTTTAAAAATGTACCCATTTCTTTCAGTCACCAAACCGAGTCAACTCGTTGGAATCACCCTAGAATGAAAGAACTGTTGCGGTCCCTTGGTGAGTATTGTTTTATTGGATAATAATTAGCTCATGGAATTCTTCAAAACTGTTGAGCTCTGTGTTCTCTTCGTTGAGTGAAACTTTGCTAGCATACCCCAGGTGTCAGGTGGTGTGCAGTTAAAAGGAATGTACCTTGCTTTCCCACGAAGGGTTCCATGTCAGAAAATAAATAGAAGCTGTATATTCATCATGTGTTCATTCTAAAGAACAACTTAACATCGAAAGTATCACGAATATTCGGGTTGACCTCTTTTTCTTAAGTGGCAGACATAACTCAGAATGATTTGAGTCAAAAAGAAATTTCAAGACATATGACTCCCCTGATTTCCTTTCTACAAGCATGTCCTTTTGTTTTGTTAATCTAATGGATGTATAAGGCACTTCCTTCTCTTCTACTGAGTCTGCCTATGTTCAACATAAAGGACTTTTATGTTGTGTGTTCTGACTCTTATCTTTAGTCAACGCCTACCAGAAAGAGTGCTGGCCTTCATATTCTTCTTATACTTTGTGTAAACTTGGGCAAGATACTCTCTGAGTATCATTCTCCTTGTGTATAAATGGGGTATGACATTGTGTGTAGAGGTATATAGTTTGTGTATAGAAGTGAAGACTTCAGAGGGTCTTTGTAAACACGTAAGAATCACACCTGCCATTACCTACCATTTATAGAACACATCCCTCATCTTGTTGCACCTTAACTCCTGTGAGCATAATAATATGAAATAATATAATTTCCTAATAATATGAACCGACATCTATTTAGAATTTTAGAGTAATAACTGTCATGTCTAAATTACCTCAGAGGTTAGGTGCCAAGAACAGGCCACTTATGTGACTAACTCCCATGTCCCCCAGCCCCCTGAACTCCTCCCCACCATCTCACTAAACTCAGTGGCTTCCTATTTTGTCGATAATCAAATGTAAAGTCTTTAACATTTAAAGTTCTTCATAACCTAGATTGGCCTGGCCTTTCCAGTCTTCTGATAGTTCATTATCTTCCGCATGTCATACAATCCACTGACACTTGTCTTCATCCTCTTCCCTTCTTTTGCCTGTCTTTGCATCTCCAGTATTTGGTATAGTACCTGGCACATTGCAAGTACTTAATAAACACTTGTTGTCTGATCCATGCATAGATTTAGTTCAACAGACAAAGGTAAATTAAAACAGAACATTTTTGAACAAGGTAATGACATCATTAGAGAAAGGTTTAATTTAGCAGCACTTTGTAGAATGTCCTAGCAAGGGAACTGATTGTCATGGATAATAATTAGACCACTTGGGGGAGAAGTTCAGAAAAGGGGTAACAAAGTTCAAAACTATAAGGTAATAGCTGGCAAGCTCAGGGGAAAGAAGCAGAAAATTTTCTGTTGTCTAGGTGAGTGAACAAGGTGACTGATAGTAGATTTGACTCTGCTTTGGGAAACCATCACCAGAGCAGGAAGAAGGTCTCTGGGACCCAACTGTGAACAGCAGGAAGTGAGGCTTCAAATCTGACTCCCAGTTCACTTGTCTTTCCACTTCTTTTCATCTCATGAAGAATACAAAGTACTGCATTCTTTTTCTCTCAACCCTTCCTTTTTTGGTTGGATGGAAATGATATAGTAATTACTGATAAAGATGGTCATGTGGAATAGTGGCTAGACAACTGAGCTTGGAATCAGGATGGCATCGGTTCAAGTGCCACCTCTGATACATACAGGCTTTGTGACACCTCCTCCCCTCTTCCCCTTCCCCCCCTCACCAAGTACAGAACTATTGAGTATCCCAGCTGAAAACCGGAAGTTGTAGGAATGTGCCTGTCAGAACTGTTTTTCCTCACCCATTCTCACAATGAAATTCAGGTCCAAAATGATAATAATGATGATGATAGCTGAATTTACGAGATACTTCAAGGCTTCCAAAGTACTTTATGGTAATACTAACATGTATATTGTACTTCCAAGTTTTAAAAAGTTCTTACCGTTTATTTCATTTGATTCTCATAATAACCTTGGATGGTCGGTGTTATCCACATTTTGCATATGAGAAAACTCTAGCTCATGTGTCTGACTATTGTCTAGGATAGGATTTGAACCTAGGTTCTCCTGATTTCAAAGTTAGATCTTTATCCACTTTGGTCATCTTTGAAGCTTTTGTGCGTATTTCTGCTTACAAAGTTTTTTTATATATAACAATATGATATTCCGTGGCTAATTTGAATATTTTTTTTTAAAGTAAGTGTTGTAAACTTAGGTCCTAATTTTATTTTTTGTTTTCCTAATGTCAGATGCATGTTACTCACTGGAAACTGGGGGTCATGTACAGTGTTTTAACTTCATCTTGGAAAGAGTCAACTGTTCAAATGTATTCTTGGTACTTGCCAAATAGCAGTTTTCCAAAAACAATTTCTGTTTTCTGTTTTTGCTATTTCAGTTGATTTCGACAGTATCCGCTTCTCTGCCTACCGTACAGCCTTTAAAATCCGAAGATTACAGAAAGCATTATGCCGTAAGTTATTCTTCAAGAATTCATCATTTGTTGTTCATGGGCTTTTGTTTTATATTGGGCTAAATAGCTAAAGAAGTGAATCCATGGACCTAGGCTGACACAGCTATCTGCACATCAAAGTTTGCTTATGTCCCTGCAATTTGTATTGTTTGCTTCAAAGGAGGTCTAGCAATACCTAGCTCTGGGATTTAGGCTATAAGAGTTTGAGGCAGGAGGAGAGAAAGGTTCAAAGGAGACAGAAGAATGATTTCAGCTTGTCTCATTGTCTGACTTCATGGGTCCATGACCCATATTCCCTCTAATTCCAACTTCATTTGGACAGCTGCCATCACCTTACCATTTACATTAGCTTCCTTGAAAGCTCCATGCCAGTGGACAACAAAAACTTCACAAACTCAGGAATTACTTGCATGAAAGAACCCTCATGCTTTTGCCAGTGCTTAGGAATGTTGAGCCACAAGAGGATAGGAAATGGATTGCTCTGTAACATACAGAAGGAATCTTCAGGCTGTCTTCTTTGGGTTAGTATTGACAGCATTTTTTTTCAAGAGACTCAGCTGCCTCTCCAGTACACAGCTGGCAAGTTTGTAACAGTCTGCTAAGGTTTTATGAGCTATAAAATGAGAACAAAGGACTCAGTCACAAAGTCTATTTTGGCAGCAACTGCTTTACATGGTCTAAATTCACAGTCCAAGTTTCCAGTGAGACCTCAAAATGGTGGGTGGACAAAAATATAGGAAGTCTACCTTTTTCTGTACACTAATGAGCATTAATGACAGGACTTACTCCTTCAAGTCACCTCTTTCAAAAACAAGATTTTTTTTAAAAATGCCTCTTGTCAAAGGGAAGTGAAGTGAATGTAATTTTACCAGCACATTTATTTTAGAAAAAAATAGATTAGGAGGTGTTTGTCTCTAGAATGTCTCTGGGATCATATAAAGCTTTAAGTACCTCATCCAGTTTCCCTACTCTCCCTTTCCCAATTATCCCCTTTACCTCCACATTCCTGCTTTATCCCATGCACTGGTCAAATAAACATTTATCTTAAGTGAACCTTCCTGACCTTGTGTATTCATGTGGAATACCTTCTCTGTTCCTCTCCAAGATCCCACATGCAGTCCTTAAATCCTCATCCTTTTTTCCCCTTCATCATCTTTATCATCTCTGTAGCATTTGATGCTGTTAACTATCCATTCTTCTGAGTTCACTTTCCATCCTAGCTATCCAGATCTTAACCCTTGCCTGGCTCCTCTCCTCCCCCTAATTATTGCATCTGTACCTTTCTTGACTGTGTTCTTTCCGATCTCCCAAGAGTGGTATTCCCAATGTTCTCTCTTCCTTTTCTTTCTCAACCTTCTCTGCTTTGGAAATCTATTGAATGTTGGATTCAACTGTCACATCTGTGGAAATTACTCTCAGAACTGTAGTTCACATTCTGACCTCTTTTCTGAGCTAGACTCACCCTTCCAACTAACTTCTCTTGAATATATACGTAGCCCCTTCTCTCCACCCATACAGCTACCACCCTAGTTAAGAAAGACCCTTATCTACTCTTTCCTGTACTGTTGCCATAGACTCCTAACCAGTCTCATCCCGTGCCAGTCCAACCCTTCACACAGCAAGCCAATTGCTGTTCTTAAAACAGAGATCTGATCATAGAAATATTCAGTGGCACTTCAAGCATGACATAATAGACATACTAGACATAAACACAATAATAAGTCATCTGTAATATTGATCCCCTTTCCTTTCCTGCC
This sequence comes from Bettongia penicillata ogilbyi, assembly GCA_023548195.1. NCBI lineage: Eukaryota > Metazoa > Chordata > Mammalia > Diprotodontia > Potoroidae > Bettongia > Bettongia penicillata. The sequence continues at coordinate 959,648 of JAJHZJ010000280.1, forward strand.
TTCTTTATTATTGCACTGTTTCCACTGTAGTCAGACTGACCAACTGCTAGTTATTCCCTGCGTACAAAATTCCTTCTTCTGCAGAAGGTTTCTTTCTGTCTGCAGAGCACTTACTTGTCATCCTTATCTCCCAGAATCTCAAGCTGTCTTTAACTTACCTGGAGACCACTTCTTGAGGGAAACTGTAGAGTGAAGAGGGCACTGGAGCCTGAGAGACATGGAATCCAAATTCCCCTCACATATTTACTTCTCTGTGACCTTTGTCAGGTCGTTCATCCTTTCAGGGCCTCGAGTTTCCTCGTCAATAACACCACACTCATTAGCATTTGAGTACACTTCTGTCTCTGAATCGGTAATTACCTGATCCTACTTATGCCAGCACTCTGTCCTCCCTGGAATTACTTTGTGTATATTTATCTTGTGTATATCCTGTATCTCTCTAGTAGAAAGAATATAATTTCATTGAGGGAAGAGATTTTTGTTTTTGTCTTTATATCTCCAACTCCTAGTATAGACATTTAATAAATATTAATTTATTTGGTGGATGGATGGATGGATGGATGGATGATCCACTGGCATCTCAAACTCAACATTTCAAAAAGCGAGTTATTATTTTCCCACTAAACCTGTTTCCTTCCAACTTAATATTTCTCGGTTGAATAATCATTTATTTCCATTGTTCAAAATTTTGGTACTAACTTTGACCCTTCTTTTGTCCTCATCTCATATCCAGTCATTGACAGAACTCTTTGCTTCTATCTCCCAGATCTCACCCCACCCCCATCATATTGCTGCCACTCTAATACTAACCCTCATTTGTGACAATCTTGCACTGCTCCAGTAGGTCCTCCTCTCTGCCACCCAGTCCATCTTTCAGACGACTGCCCAATTAAGCTTCTTTACGCGCAGGTCTTGTTACGTCACTTTTTTGCTCAGAAGTCTATTAACGATTTAATAGAGTTCAGATTCCTGTCCCTGACAATCATCCCCTTCCACAATCTGGCAGTACTTTCCCTCTCTGCAAATTGGCTCTTGTCCTTGGAGGATGCCTTAGACTTACCTACTTGTGTCCTTTCACTCATTCTGTTCCCTGTGCCTCATATATGTCTTTCTTTTCCCTCTATGTCTGTTGAATTCTTACACATTCTTTAAAGCCTAACTGAAAACTACAAACTCTTCCACCAAACCTTATTTGATTCCCTAATCAGTAACAGCTGTTTCCCCACTCCTGTAACAAAAGCCACTTTGTTTTACACATGTTTGGTGTAGTTTTGGATTATTTGTAGGAGCTGAGTTGTGGTAGAATTGAGTTGTGTATGTCAAATCCCCTGCTAAGCTTATGTAATCATAAATTCCACAAGGGTAGAGAACACTGTTTCTTACCTGCACTTTTTATATTTTACAACTTGGCTCAATACTAGATATGCAATACTTACTTAATATGTGCTTAGTAAGTTGTATTTATAAAACAGAAATTCATCTTCTTATAGAAGCTTCCCCAGGCTAAGCTCACCTTGCTCCAGTTATTGCAAAAACTCCTTTGTGAATGATACATGTTTACAACTCCTTCCGACTTTGTGCAATCTTTATATATAAATCAGATTTGTTAAAATTTTAATGGAGGTTAGTTAGGTACTCATTATAAGCTACCTTAGAGCCAGGATTTCCTCTTGTTGAAGGTGTAAATCTCCAAAGCATCTGTAACGGTACTCTAAGATACACTTAAATGTGGAAGCCTGAGTTGACCAAATACTTTCTAAATATGCTTCCTGAAATTTCTTCATTAAAGCTTGAAGATGTAGTGGCTTCTTATATTGGGTTACTAAAATATAGACTGACTGTATCATCTTGAAACACTTCATTTCAGTTCAGCAAGCGTTTATTTCTGCCGCTTCTATATGTCAGACATTGTGCTTCAAATTAGGGATACAATGAGAAAAATAAGAGAGTATGTAATAATACCTTGTACTTATGTAACCTTGTAAGGTTTGCAAAGTGCTCAGCATTTGTTGTCTGGAGAATATGCTCAAGAAGTCTCTGTACTACTTAGAAGATAAAATATGTGCACGCAAATAAGTACAAGATACTTCAACAGTTAAATGTAAGGTTTAAACTTACACCGGGATAAACTACAGCTGGAAAGTCTCACATGTGGTGGCACTTGAAACAATTTAAATTGATCTCTGAGTTACTGAAGGCAGAAGTGAGAAGGGACAGCATTTCAGGCAGAGGAGATAGCCTCAGCAAAGGCATATAGGTGGAGTATATAGATTGTCAAATATAGGGTTGAATAATAGGTAGCCCAGTTTGGCTGAAACATAGGGGGTAATGGGTAATCAGTACAAAGAGGCTAGAGAGCGATAATGAAGGGCTGTAAAGCCTAAACAGAGGAAATTGTATTATATTCTCTTGGCCCTGGGACCCATAAATCTAGAGCTACAAAAATCTCAGACACCAACTGTTATAGCTGCGTCATTTTATACTTGAGGAAACTGAAGCAAACTGAGGTTAAATAATGTACTTAGAGTCATTTATTAGATGGTAAGTTAGGGCAGGATTTTGATCCTGGCCTTGACACTTTTCTCCATATTATTAAACATTCTGCTTGAGTAGGGATAGTGCTGCACTTTTATTAAAATCACTTTGGCAGCCAAGTGGAGGAAGGGTGTTCCAGTGTTTATGAGGGTCTAAACTAGGTTGGTAGTCATGTAAGTGGACAGATCTAAGAGATGATATGGAGGCAGAATTGACAAGATTTGTCAAGAAATGAAAAGTTGAATATGACTATGCACTCAATAGTCAAAGAGACAAACTGTCTTTTGATTCTTTGAATGAATGAATAGCATTTATTAAATGTGTACTATATGCTAAGCATTCTATTTCAGGAACCATATACAAGGTCAGAAATGATAGTCTCTGCTCTTACGTTTTAATAGGAGACAATATGGAGGAGAGTAGTGGCCAGGGAAGGAAGTTTTGATCTGCTAAGCTGAGCAGTAGTTACCGGTGCTTGGTTCACATGTCCTTTCCAGAAGTAATTGGTTTACTTGTTGTGTCCATAGGGATACGATTGTGGAGAGGGCGTGGGGCCAGCAGAGCGTCAAGGAAGAAAAATGGTGGTGAAACATGTCTGAGTGCCTAGAACTGACCAAATCTGATGAATTTTTACTAGTCAGCACAGCACAGTGCCAAGATGGCCTTAGATTTCATCTTAGATAAGAGAAATATATTTTTCATGAAAATAAAAGGTTCACAATAAATTCAACCAGCAGGATGCTGCTCCTTACAGAGTCTTCCCAAACTTTTGCTATAGGGACTTCTGCTTTCTCTTCCCTTGGACAGAAACTGCGCTGGCCTGCCACCACCCCTTGTATTTTTGGAAATCCCCATGATTAGTAGTGTATTCCTCTTTAACAAGCTTGGATCCTAGGCCTTTGAAACTTAACAGCTTGTAAATTTAATACTCCACTATGTATATGTAGATTGAAAAATATACATACATACATACATATATATATATTATTAACTTCTCTCTATAAATTAGCTTCTCTCACCATATATATATATATGTATGTATATATATATATATATATATATATATATATATATATACATACACACATACATGCATACATATATAAGGTGAGAGAAGCTAATTCTTCCATTTGTTTCTTTTACCATGAGGCCAAGTTGTCCTTTTTATCTTTTGGAAAGAAAAGATCACACTTTTCAATGATTCAAATGTAGTCAGTTTCTGAAGGTCTCTAAATGTGATTTACTTCAGAAAATCTTATGCCTGCTTAAGCACTAAGGCAAAGAAAGTGTCAAAGTAAATCACTAGAAATTGACATCATCCTGGACTTTTAGATGTGGCAAATTTATTGTCACTGCTGTGTAGCTGAGAAGACCTTCTCTGGAAGAAAGGAAAGCATGACCTGATCCAGGAAACTTAGGACTTGCTGGTACTGGATAAAGCTTTGGTTCATGTAGTCAGAATGTACTTTACTTTTAAAAGTAGCTCTGTGTCGCTGGATTAATTAACTTAAGAATTCAAATGACTTCTAGCAATTTTGTTTTTATATGGCTGGTTCTTAATAATTATGGGGACATGTCATGTGAATGCTATTTCTTTAAATAGAGCATCTAGGTGGCACAGTGTATAGAGTGCCAGCCCTGGAGTCAGAAGGACCTGATTTCAAATGTGACCTCAGATACTTAGTATCGGTGTGACCCCTGGGGAAGTCACTTAATCCTGTTTGACTTATCTAAAATGAGCTGGAGAAGAAAATGGCAAATCCCTCCAGTATCTTTGCCAAGGAAACTTCAAATGGGGTCACCAAGAGTCACATGCAACTAAATGACCAATAAAAAAACATTCTTTTAGCTGTTTTTCTGTGTGTACTGTTGTACAGAGGCAAAGTTCCTGCCTTTTAGAAGCTTCAATTAAAGACAGATTATGCTAATAGAAATAGAAATTAAGGAAAATGCAGATTCAAGCATTCCTCTGATTCAACAACTTTTGATTTTTCCCTGACATCATCTGTAACAGTGGATTATCAGCATCTATTAGCCTCAGTTTCCCCACAGATAAATTGTACATCTCTGGGAAATACTATTTGGAATCATTAACTGGCTATAGAGTGCTCTATGGTTATCTCATTAAACTTTCTTTTTAAAAAAGTCCTATTTTCTGAATGTTTTACGATCACTTAAAGGTGCTCTCATTCTTATATGAGCAATGTCCTACCAGTGTGAAAACTGAGACTCAAGGCAATCAAACTCCATACCCCTGCTCTTTAGTGGAAGAGCCAGGACTCAGTTTTTGATTTTGAAGTTCATCAGTCTTTCAACAATACCATACTTCCCAGACCTAAAGTAAAGGAAATTGCTAAAAATAGGTCTTAGCAAAAATTAGGCAAGCATAGTGAATACACAAATTTGGGAAGGTTAATATTTTGTTTGAAGCAACATTCCTTGATCTAATTTGTCAGGTCAATTTCTTTCTCTCCTTTTCCTTCTGATTAGTCCATCTATTAGAAGTGGAGACAACAAACGACCTCTTCTTACAGCACCAGAGACTAAACCAGAGTGATAGATGCATCTATGTCCCAGAAGTCATCAGGTTTCTCTCAAGGATTTATGAGATGCTGGAACAGGCAAATCGGAACATGATCAACATTCCACTCTGTATAGATTTATGCTTAAACTGGTTGCTGAACGTCTATGACGAGTAAGTTTACATGTCTTTACAGTCTGTTCAGATGACCTATGTTGATAACAGAAAGTCACAAAACTAGATTTTTTTTAACAAAAGTAGCGTGTTTAGAACTGAATCTTTTTTGAGTGTCTGAATTATTTTCCTCACTAGAATTACTGAAATGCCATTTGAATTGCATTTAGAAATTAGTATTTGGGAGGAGTAAATTTGTTGTTGCCATTTATTTTAGGTGTTGTAATGTTGACACATATGTGCATAATGGTTCTGATAGTGAATCCAGCTATTGGAAGCATTCATGTCATTGCCAGGGATTTAATGTAGCTGCTACTGGTTACCATGAAAATCTTTCTAGCTCACAGTAACACTCATCTACAGATGTTTTTATACCGTTTTGAATTTAGATCATGCATTAATAGAACAATCAGTACCAAAACCGCCTGACGCTTTTGACACATTAGGGATTATTCATTTTTCTGGTGGGGGGTTAAAATATGAAAAGATGAAATTTGATTCTTTTGGCTGCTACTTTTCCTCTCAAGCCCCCCAGAATTCTTATTAGCTTTATGCTTATCAGCGTTTTCCCCCTTACTTCTATGAGACAGATAAAGAATTGAGAAATACTCACATTTAGAAAATAAAATTGTGGTGATACCACTTGCTCTACCTACAATTTAACTGAAAACTGTCATTGCTGAGAAAATTTTTAGTTGCGAAACCTATCTGAGTTGAATTCTTCCTATTTTGGCAAATAAGTAGTAGCAGTTGTTATCTTAAATACTTTGTCATTGAAGTGCTTATAATAAGTAGCACTATCAGTTAGCATTATGAATTTGCTTTTTTCCCCCAAATATACTTTTGAATCATTTTTAAATTTAGTTTCAATTTCTCTTATATAATTTGGATTTTGTTGTTGACAAAGATGCTTTTAGTGTGCTCTTAAAACTATTTTGCCTTTGTTTTGAAAGCCAACTGTCTTTTGAAATAAAAATTCATGCTTTCAAGTTTTCAGTCTCAGTAATGTATTAGATACTTTGAACAATTTCCATGAGTATTGTGTTTATGGAATAAGTGGGAGAGAAAGAAACCTTACTTTGTGATCTGTACCTGTAGGGAATGGAGAAGAGGCAGAGGAGAAGAGCTCATATGTACTTCATTCTATGGAAATTATCCTTGGTGCTCCTCCTCTCACACATGTATGCTTGGGGAAAGTGTTACTCAGATACTGTTTTATATCCACAAATGATGTTTTTGAAATAATTAGCCCATTAGCCAGGACACAGAGGATTTATATAATTGTCCTATTATCACAAGAACCCAAGAAAAGCTTAATGAACCTCTCTGATCTAATATTCTATCCTTGATCCTGTACCAAAGGAATATTTGGAGAGATCACAAATTTACTTCTGACAGCAGCCTTCCATTTCTTCCTAATATACCCTTTCCGTTGAAAAAACAATGTATTGTGAATCTATTATGAAGCTTATCTAAGTATGTCTCCACCCTTGTCAGCTTCATTCTCTTCCTCTTTATATAATATGAATTAAATGATCTGTGAGGTTTCTTCCTGTTCAGATAGTAAGGTTGGAAACCCATCCAAAACTTATTTAGACTTTCATTTGGTATCACCTTTTAGCCTAATTTGTTTCATATATGGAGAATATAGATCACAGAATTTTAGACATTAAAAGGAGCCAATCTCTTCAAATGGAGAAATCAAATCTTAAAATGAGTAAATACCTCATTTTGACTATTGCAAATATCTAAATTAACTTCAAAGAATGTAAGAAGGAAGAAACTATCTGCATGCAAAGAAAGAATTGATAGAAGTACGTATAGAATGATTTTTGCACATATATGTATATACATGCATGCATACATATATGTGTGTAGATACCCATATTTTGTACCTTTATGTAGCCATCTCTAGGGTCAGGAGGAAAGGGAAAAAATTGCATGATAACTTTGATATATATATATATATATATACGTTATATATAATGCTTACATCTATTATATGTAACATTTATTTTTTATATTACGTGTTTAAGAGGAGTACCAAGTTGTGCATAATAGATTTGCGTTTCATGTCCAATAAAAATAAGTTTCAGAAATGTTTTTTTCATTCCATAAGTTGGAGATTAAATAAATAAATTTTAAAATGAGATGGCATATGCAAAGTGCTTTCCGAACCCCTAAAGTGCTACATAACTAAAAGCTATTTATCAGAAAGCCAACGACACCTAAGTTGGAAGCAGAGTTTCTTAGCCCTCCTCTCAGTTCGTTGCTGTTTTACCTTGACATTTCTGCCTTTATTAACCTCTATATGAGGCAGTTCCTCCTTTGATATATTTTCAAGCCTTCGAGGAGGCCTCTGAATTCTATTATTCTGAATAATCCATGAATAATATAGCTAATGAATAGCCCATTTCCTCATTAAATTTCTATCCTAAGTCTATCTTCTCTAACTGAAAGTTGCTTTTTGTTTTCAAAATATGCCCTTTGGAGAATAAGCAACTGAAATGAGAACTGTTTAAATCATTATTTCAGTGCTAGTCTGAAAAATTCAGTTTATTATTTTAACATCTAATGTTCAAAACCCTAGGGGAAGATAAAGTTTTAATTGTAGGAAGCGCGTCTTCAATTATTTAAAACTAATTGATAATAGTGAAAAATTACTTAAACTGATAAATACTTGTAAAGTATTATAGAGATAGCCAAACAAAGAATTTAAATTATTGCACTATGATACTTCCTTAACTATGTTTTGTATATCTTTTTAAAACGACTGTAGTGCTTAGAATAATCTCAAGCGCATGGATTTTAATGTGTTTATTGTTGTACAGTGTTGGAGAGCTTTTTCCTTCTTTGGCAACATATTCAACCAGAATCTTTAGGGAATGTTCAGCAATGATTTTGAGATTCATGTTTTGGAAGTTATCAGTAGGTTACAGTTCATTCCTTCACGTTTTGTTTTGAGTATTTTTCCTGCTTCAGTTACATTGTTGTTGATGTGGTTACATTCTCCTCACTGAGCACCAATGTTTTCAATGAATTCAGACATCTTTTATAGTTAATACAGTTACTAATACCCAACTTTTGGGAGCTAGTTTGAAACAAGTATTTCAATATTGGTGCAGCACTTAAGAGTATATGGGTTATATTTCAAAATCAAGTCCAGATTGTAACTGCATTACTTGGGCTGTTAGTAATCAAATTGCAATATGAGAAGCACAACAGGTGGTATTTGTATTTCATCGACTTCAGGCTTGAAAGCTTTTTAGCCCATTTTCGTAGAAAGCTTTATGAAACTTTTTTAGACCTTTTCATTTCATTTCATCAATTCCCAAACAAGTTTATTTGAGTTGCATAACTCTATTTCTTCACAAATATATATTGAAGACATTAAGAGTGAGGACTGATATCTCACTGAATTCAAGTTAACGAACATTAATCTTTTACTGCAAGCTCTGGAGACTGTCAAGTCGGACGGTGTCACTTACCTCCACCCCTTCATCCCCACTCCTGTTAAACTCCATTGGATACCTGACACTCTAGGGTCTAATATAAAATCTTCTGTTTGGGAAAAGTGCTTCATAATTTGGCCTCTTCCTTCCTTTCCAGATTTCTTACACCTTAACATCTGTGTGTGTACAGGATCACTTGGTCTCAATTTTATAAACAAATATTGAAAATTATTTTTATAAGAAATTGGGGGAAAATACTTTTTTTCAAGAAGAAAATAATAAAGGAGTAGTGAAGGGAAAAAAAAAAGCCTCTTCCACACCCTTGCTAGTATATTCTGTGATCCAGTGGCACTGATTTACTTCCTTGTCCTCATAAAGGACACTCCTTCCTGACTAAGCATTTCCACTGTCACTTTTCCATGCCTGTGAGACTCCCTCCTTACCTGACTCCTGGCTTCTTTTAAGATTACCTGCTGTCTCCTGTGCACACCTAAACTACGAGAGCCTTGAGAACAGGGGATGGTTTTGCCTTCTGTTTTTGGTATCCTTAGCAGTTAGCTGCTGTGGCTGTGTGACACATTCTTTTCGTACTGACTGATAGAAAGATGACTAAGACACAGTTCCTGCCATTGTAAAGATGAGTCTTATTTGAACAAGTGCCTTTGAACATAGTAAGTGATTACTCAGTGATGCTGAAGGTAAATGATTTTGTATCTACTATAGTGCCATGCAAGGAGTAGTGGTCACTCAACATTGGTTAAATGAAAGAGCTCACATGAGTATTCGTAGTTTGAAAGAAAATTTCATACTAATAGTTGGTATAAATTCCCATGTTTTGAGTTTGATTTGCCAGTGAGAATACTTAAACTTTAAGGCATTGGAAAAAATGCATTTTACATCTTCAAGCAATTTATGGAATTAAATTGCATTTATGTTTAGATAACATGTTCAGCATTATTAGAGAGAGGAATAAATGCTGTTTCTAACTATCTCTTACTTCAGACATAGATGTAAATGTTCCCCTAGCCCATTGTTTAAATGCGTTTGGGATGGTATGTCATCTGCATAGTATGAAACCATTTCCCAGGGTCGATTTAGAAATGCTTTTTGTATTCAGATTTTGACAGATATCCCCTAAATAGGAATTCCATATCTGATTATCCAACATCCAGATTATATTGAAGTAGTAGCATGAATAGATTGCATTGGCAGTAACAAAGAGTGAAGTCATCTTGTGATTTAAGTGTTTAGAAGGCTCTTGACCTTCCCTGATCGGTCTTTAAAACTGAACTAAGTAAGTAATCAATAATTAACCCATAAGTAATTATTAGCCTTTTCTGGGCATTGTAAGTGTCCTTATTAACAGTCTCCTGTTACGAGCTCCTTTAATACGCTAAATATTACATGGATCTGTAATTTCCTTGGATTGATATACCTTTGGTGTGCCAGTATATCTCTGCATGCCTTTATAACTTGCTCGATGACCTTTGCGAGTTGCTTTGAGCTGAATTATCAAGTTCTTTCACCCTTCTAGCAACCTAGGGTTCAGCTGCAAATTTAACTAGGCCAGGTATATCTGGCTACCTGTGACAAATCTATGATTGCCCTTAGAGAGGCCTTGGGAGGACCTGGCTTTCACAGAGCTGTGGTCACTGCTACACCATCATTAGGCATTGGCATAGGGGCTTAGCAGTGGCCCTTTTCAGCACAGGAAAAACTGTCACCTTTCCTTTCCCTAATACTTTTGTAAAAGAGAAATCCCTTCAACTTTCCTCATTTGAATGTTTGCATTTCTGTGTACATAAACATTAAAGTATTTTAGCTTATGGGGAAAAACAACTGAAAATTTGTTCTGTTTCATGCTTCCTGCGTAGTTCTGTACACTCTTGTGGACTTGTGGAGCAAATTGCATTACCAAAATCTCACATGAAGACACAGTATTTAATTCCAGCTGTCAAGGGTTAAGATGAAATAAAAAGAAACTGTAGAAATGAGTAAAAGAGGATTTATCCTTATTGCTAGATTTTACAAATAATTATTTTTCAAGATAATGGATGCTTGGAGAAAAATGAGTCTGCTGTTCACTGATTTATTTGTGTCTAATGTTGTGTAAATCTTATGATTTTAGGGGCCGAACCGGCAAAATCATAGCACCGTCTCTAAAGATTGGATTAATCATTCTCTCCAATGGTGCCCTTGAGAAGAAATACAGCTGTAAGTAATATCTTGTCTTATGCCAATTTAAGTAGTTTTATCTTAGAAGGCAGTCTTTATTGATATCATAGGCAATTATTTTCTAATAGTGAAAGTTTGGGGGAGAGAGTGAAAAACATGACTTACTACAAGAAATAAATATACCTTAAGTCTCATCAGTTTGGGATGTAAGGATGTATATATTTGGAACACTCTTGGGTTCATTTGATTTTGTGTTTTGTGTTTAGAAGAAGGTGGTTGCTTTCTTGGCTAGTTTGACAGCCAGGAGGGTCAGTGAAATGGGATTGGGGATTTGTGTGAAATGAAAAACTGATATTACGATCAAGAGGTCAGATAACCTTGACAGAGAGAGTCAACTAAGCAAATCAGGGAAAAAAAATAACCCAAACCTTTCCACAAGGCTTTTGTTTGTGGAGCATTTTTTAGAGGTAAAAATTGTTTTCAGGAGTGGAATTACAAAGAGCTATCATTACTGAAGTCACAAAATGCAAGTTATTATGTATGTAGGGGGAAAGGTAAATGTTGCCATCACCTCATCTCTGAACTATTTCGGTGGCCTGCTAGGAGTCCATCTGTCTGCCAAAAGTGTCTCCCCCTGCTCAGCAAATTCCTTTGGCCCCCTATCATCTTCAGGATCAAATAGAACAGCCCCCTATTTGGCAGTCAAAGCCCTTGATAACCTGACCCCTTGCTACCTTTCCAGTCTTCTTACATTTTACCCTCCTCACCCTGCCCACGCCCCACAAATATTCTATAGCATAGTGACACTGGATTCCTGGCTTTTTTTCACACATGATACTCTCAACTCCCAGGCATTTCCACTGGCTATTTCCCATGCTTGAAAAGTTTTCCCTCCATTCCTCCTGGCTTCTGTTTCTTCAGGTTGCTGCTAAAACACCACCTTCTACAGGAAACGTTTCCTTATTCTTGTTCTTCTGAATTCTAGTGACTTTTCTCTCTTGAGTATTTCCAATATTTCCTTTATCTGGTGCGTTCATATATAGAGATTCGTGTGTTGTTTTCCCCATTAGACTCTGAGCTCCTTGAAAGTGAGAACTACCTTTTGCCTTTCTTTGTATCCCCAGAGCTTAGCTTAAAGCCTAGCACTTAGGAAGTGCTTAATAAATGTCTATTGCCTGCCCCTCCCATCCCTATCACTCAGAATCTTTCCTTGCCATGGTGCAGATCCTTTTTTTCATACCCTGCACCCTGTCTACCCCTATCTCAGCATCTGCCTCTTTTCAAGTCCTAAGGATTTTTTTCCTGCCTTTTCCACCATGCCCTCAAGTAACCCTGTTCTCTTATTAAAAAAGTCAATAAAACAAAATTCCATTTCATCCTTTCCTCCTTCATATCTTTCAGTCAGTTCAAAGCATTATTTGAATGCTGTCATCATGGCAGACACTGTGTTAAAACCTTGGCTATCTTCCTGAGTACTCTCAATCCCTCACCAGCCTCTCCTTCTTTCACATTCGTGCTCTGCACCGCTTCTTCCAGATCCCTGCTCTACCATGTCACTCACCAGCCTCTCCTCTTTGGAAGTTTTGTTTTTTAATGACATCTGATATAATCAGCCTGTATTAATTTTATTGCTGCTTCTTCCAACTGTCCCGTCAGTCTGCCATGTTTCTCAATGACTTCCGCACCTGACTTGCTGTTTTCCTGTGGGTTCATATTCTGCCTTGGATATTAGCTGTATGACTCTAAATAAGTCATTTCACATCTCTGCTCTTCAGTTTTTCCATCAGCAACCAGAGACACTAATACCTGGAGCATTTATCTCAAAAGTTGTAATGTTCAGATCAGAAAGAGCAAGCTTTGCAATGCCTTATACATATCAGCTATTATTATAGCATGAGATAAAGTCTACTGAGTTTGACATTTTATACCCTACACCTTGTAGCTTCTCTCTACCTGTCTAGCTGTCTGCTCCAGCCATACTATAGACCTAGTTTCTCCAGTTCATTCTTTCCTCTCTCACTTCCCTTCATTTGTTCAGTCAGCCCTTCATAATTATAATACCCTCTCACCATATCTCTATATGTAAAAATTCTTCTTCCAGGACTAGTTTAGAGGCCCCTTCGTCTGTGAATCCTTCCCTGATTCCCAGCAGATGAAACTGATTCTCTTTTCTCAAATTTGTACTCTAAATCTTTTGTCTGTAATTTTTTTTTGACCTTATGAGGTCTACTTTCATATCATACTTGTTTGCGTGTTGTGTCTTGTTCCCTCTATTAAATTATAAGTTCCTTGAAGGGGGGGCAGCAATGGTTTTTATAAAAATTTGTACAGGATTATGTCAATATTTAATATTTAAATTAATTTACTATTTTATTTAATATTTCATTTTAAAACATTCGATCAGTGTTTAACAACTAGCTCTCCAGGGGGAAATGTATACATGACACTTTTTTTTAAAAAAAAGTTTAATCTTCATTACTGTCATTTTCTTCATCTCTTTCTTAAGTCTAAATAATTAATAAGTCTAAATAATTAAGTCTAATAATAACAGAACATTAAATCAAGCCCTGCTTTGTAGTATTTGCCACTTACCAAAGTTTGCAATTTGAGCTGGCTCTAGTAGCTCCACTTTATGTCTCTAGTGCCTAACATGGTACCTAGAATAAAATCAACTCTTTCTCCTTGTTGAACTGAACTGATTTGAATTGAAAGTACAGTTGTTGTGAAGGAGAGCATATGAAATGTGGAAACTCATCTGTGAGAAATTCAGTTGCACTCCTGATATGCACATTATTTATTGAATGCTTATTGTGTGCCAAGTACTTCTGAAGGAATCTGCTTCAGGCTCTCATCCTGTGATTCTTTAGGTCCAAATATTGGTATGATATCTTATTTCTTTTTCTTGCTTCATTCAGAAAGTGAGATGATTTTTTTCCTTTGAAAAGATGAGACCTAAAGTGGTGAATCACATGTAGTTTCTTTGTGTTTTGATTTCTTCTAAGGTCCTTTAGAAGATTTGGATGCTATTTGACTTTATCATAGAAATATGATGACATTTTTTTAAATCAAGTCTCTTTTGTTAACATCAATATTCAAGTCATCCTGCTTTTTAAATTCAATGACAGAGCTTCAATTCAGTCAGGGTCAATGGATGTCAACCTTGGCATTGATATCTCTAGGGTCCAACTCCATTGTCTTCACCCCCTATGAAACTTCCACTGGATTTCTTGACTCAAGTCTCTCTACCTTTCCTAAAACCTAATTATGGAGGTTTTGCCTTTAAAAGGAATCTGATCTTGAGGCGTGTTGCCTGCGTGTCTTGCGGGGAGCCAGCCACTTGCCTCGCTGCCCCAGTAGAGACTAAGTGGAGCAGCTGTGCCCAGGGAGATGCTGGGGGTTCAGTGTCTGTGCGGGGGAAGCCGGGGGCCAAGGTGGTGCACTCCATCAGTCTCAGCTTGGCAGAGTCTTTACAGGATGGGTGCAGTGAACTTTCTAGAGCACCCAGGCTGCAGCAGCCTCCAGAAACTACTTTGCTGCTGAGGACATGGCCACAGGCTTTATTTCTAAGGTCTCCCCTGTCTCCTCCTATAATGAATGGGACCCACTTGAGGAGGTGATTGTAGGCAGAGCTGAAAATGCCAGTGTTCCACCATTCACTGTGGAAGTTAAGGCAAATACATTTGAAAGGTATTGCCCATTTTACCAGCAGCATGGAAGCCAGTATTTTCCCAAGGAGCATTTGAAAAAAGCTGTTCCTAAAATTGAAGAAATGTACAATATTTTGAAAATGGAAGGAGTGATTGTTAAGAGACCTCATCCCATCGATTGGTATTTCAAGTACAAAACAGATTTTGAGTCTACAGGTTTGTATGCTGCCATACTCAGAGACGTTCTGATTGTAGTTGGAAATGAAATCGTTAAAGCTCCCATAGCATGGTGTGCACCCTTCTTTGAGTATCGAGTGTACAGGTCAGTTATCAAAGGTTATTTCCATTGCGGGGCTAAGTGGACAACTGCTCCTAAGCCCACAATGGCTGATGAGCTTTATGGCCAGGATGATCCAGTAGAAGAGAGACACAAACTGGCTGCTCACTGAAAATTTATGACGACTGAGTAGGAGCCATGTTTTGACGCTGCTGACTTCATTCGAGCTGGAAGAGATATTTTTGCACAGAGAAGCCAGGTAGCTAATTACCTGAGCATTGAGTGGATGCAGTAGCTTTAATTTCTTCCTTTGAAACTGCCTGTTTATATCCTTTGGCCATTTATCAATTGAGGAATGACTTGTATTCTTGTAAGTTTGATTTGTTCTCTATATAGTTTAGAAATGAGGTTATATCACATTTGTTTCCCAGTTTTCTGCTTCCCTTCTAATCTGATTGCATTGGATTTGTTTGTACAAAAACTTTTCAATTTAATGTAATGAAATTTATCCATTTTGCATTTCATAATGTTTTCTAATCTCTTGTTTGGTCATGAATTTCTCCATTCTCCATAAATCTGACAAACTATTCCTTCCTCCCCTAATCTGTTTATAGTATCAGCTTTTATATACTTGACATCTTTTTCAATCAAATGTTTCACTGAATATATTCTTTGCTTCAGTTCTACTTCTGCTTCAGAGTTGTTGATTTTATATTGCGTTTGCTCACACTCATCATGCAACTCTGCAGTAAACTCTCTTAATTTTTCACTAACGTATGCAATGACTTACAGTCATACACAACTCTTCCAATTGAATACTGCTATTCAAAAGATGGGTCTTTTGTGTGTATGTGAAAAGTAGTGACATAAAATATTTACGAAATAGTATCAGTATCAAAATGAAATGGAAGGCATTTTTATTATAGTAGTCTTTAAATTTAAAAAAGTGTTCAAATCCAATATATTTGAACAAATGATGATGAAAATTAAATTTATCTTAATTGAATTTCCTTTCCCTGTGTATCCTTTATAATTAAAGTCATACTTCATTGTAATTACTGTGTCAATGTCCCTGTGCTTGACTCAGCTACTTGAAGAGTAGAATTTTGACAGTATTGAATCCATCACTAGCCTGTTTTTCATCAAGACTGATACATGTTAGACTGGTATTGAGACTAAAACAAAATGAGATTGCTTCTAACATTATTTGGGAGTATTTTAAGGTTATGTAAGGAAATGGACAATATCATTTTGTTCACTAAAGATTCATGTGGAGAACATTTATATTTGTATTCTCCCTGTATTTAGAAACTTGTTTCTAGAAATAATTTGTTTACTTCATTAAATGAAATTTTTTTGAAATCCCTCCCCACTAAATAAACTTACTTATTTGACTGATTTTACTATATTTATTGGAAATATAGTAAACATTCTTACATCTGAAACGTTGCATTGTAGTGAAAAGAAACTGCTGCCAAAACCAGAAAAAAAGAAGGCTCATTATCTGTTGAGCCAAGATAATTAAAAAACCGTTAGCTTATGGTTTTTCTTTCTGTGATTAGAAAGGACTTAGAATTAAGGGTTTACACAAATTGGTAGCAATTTGTCTTTGAGATCTGCACAAATGTATTTCCTTCGATAGAATGACAGTGGCTCCTAAAACAATACAAGAGAGAAAAGTTTAGAAAGTTAACTCAGGAAGCAAAAGTGTTTAATTATAATTCGTATAGGGTTTATAGTGTAAGTACGTGTGGTGTGTTTCCAAGTGATGTATTTGGCATCGAGAAGAATAAACAGGTCTGTCAAAATTTAAATGTTTACTGTTCAGAATATCTCTCTCTGACAGGTTGTAGAAGAAAATTTGTTTTGACACACTGTCTCTGAATAGGAAGGTTCAACCCATATTGAGTTCATAAAACTAGGTCACAGACATCATGTGTCACTTTGAAAGAATATATTTTTATTTAGTGATAAGCTTGTAATTACGATTGGCATACAGAGTGATTTCTACAATTAGGTGCAGTTTAGCCAAATAGCTGATGGTCAGATACCTTTCAATATTTTGGACTGTGCATAATTGAAGAGTTCATGAGTTCTTTCCCCTTTGAAATGTTTTTGTTTCCAGAGTTGAATTACGAAAATAAAGTACGGTAAATGTTTATATTTTCATATGTTTGTGTACGCGTGTATATTTTATACGTACCATATATGTAACAGGAGGTCTCTAAGCAGGTTGATACTAAACTGATCTATTTTTCTGTTCCAGATCTCTTTAAGATGGTAGCAGGGCCTCAGGAGATGTGTGACGAAACACAGCTTGCTGTTTTACTTCATGATGTAATCCAGATCCCTAAACAACTTGGAGAAGTTGCCGCTTTTGGTGGCAGCAATATTGAAGCTAGCGTTCGAAGCTGCTTCAAGCAGGTAAAAACACCACCTCAGGGAATGTCTTCATACTGAAACATTTCTGTTGCTTATCTGCCCCCTCATTTCTTCACTCCCAACTTCTGGAGAGATTAGTCTGTTCTCATCGTCTTTATTTCCTCATCACCTACTTCTCAGCTCCTTCTGTTCTGGCTTCTGCCCGGCCCATAGAACTGAAACCAACATCCACTTCCTCCTTCTAGGTTCTGTCTCAAGGCTTTCACTGTCACACAGTATGCCCTTCTTTAGTGGACAATTATACTGAATTCATAGGGATGTTGTGAGAGTAACAGTGTCCTACTTGAATGTAACATGCTCTGAGCTTTCCAAAGCAAAAGCATTTTGTAGATAAAAAGTAGAATCACTCTCAAAGTATCAGTCTTATCTTGATGCATATTTTTTCAAAGAACATTCTAAATAACTGAAAGAGGATCATAGATGTAGAGCCACAGGTGACTCTAGAGGTTCTCTGTTTCAACCCCCTCAGGACACTGAGGCCCATAGAAGTGAGATGTCCCAAGATCTCCCAACAAATATGTAGAGAGCCAGGAAATCATGGCTGGTAAGTGGCACAAGTAGGATTTGAACTCAGATCCAGTACTGTGGTGACTTGAGAATACTATTAGGAAACTTTATGCTGCGAAAACATTAGGAGAGCCCTTTATATTATATATAGTACTTCTCATGGACAATTATCATCCTAAAATGTTAGTGTCACTATTGTACCTATAGTAGTATCCAAACAGTCTATGTAAAGGCTAAGATTTTACCAAAGGACATAAAACTGTATGACTTATTCAGCTGAGGGTGAGAGTGGGGAGAATTTTCCATAGACTTTCATTTAAAGGTGAAACATGTTACAGTTTAATGGCAACCTTTGTTCAAAAACTTTCCCTCTTTTTACAGCAATGGATTAATTTCCTTTAGGAGAGAGAAAAATTGCAAATTTGTCAATACTTGGCAGTGTCCATCTTTACAAATTGTTTGTGCAAGTATGATTCATTTTCCCACACAGAAACATGGATTGCTCTCAGCTACAAGAGAATAAATTAATCAAAATTTAATCTTGTACATTTGGAAGTTTTTTCATATTGGGGACAGATTTTATAGAATTTGTTACTTTGCCCTCTAGAAGTTTTCATAAAATTAATTCACAGAAGCAGAGTTTTGTGCCTTCTCCAGTCTGACCTCATGCTGGCTTGGAGCATTTGATGAAATAGCAAAAATATTTTCCTTTAGGAAACATAGGAATTTTAAATTTCATTTGATGAGAAGATAACCAAATCTAACTGAAATATTGACCTCCAAAATTTGTTGATGATGTTGCATATCTTGGTCTTTTTAATCGATGTTTAATGATCTCAGAAGATCACTCAAGTTATGTATGGATCAAGAGATGACGAAAAGCAATAATCAGTCAGTTAATAATTGTTTATTAAGTTCTTGTTATGTATCGGGCATTGTGTTAAGTGCTGAGGATACCGAGAAAGGTAATAGACATCTTTTGACCTTGGTGTGGTGGTGGTAGAGGTGGAAATAACAGGCAGATACAAGTGTACAAACAAAGTAAATACAGGATGATAATTTAATTTAATAATGAAAGAATTTAAAGAGGGATAGCAGTACAATTAAGACTATTAGGAAAGGCTGCCTGTACAAGGTGAGATTTAAACTAAGACTTGGGGAATGCCATGGAGTCTGGAAAGCAAAGATTAGAAATTAGAGCATTCCAAGGAAGAGGGTTGAGGAGGAAGGGGGCAACCAGAGAAAGTGCCCTTACTGGATAGAGAGAGTGTTATTCTTAGAATAGCAAGGATGTCAATATCACTCTGTCAAAGAGTAAATGAGATTGTGGGAGTTGGGGTAGGGGTTAGGGGGCCTAGAAGGGCTTTGAATGCCAAGAAGATTTTTTTATTTGATGCTGGACATGATGGAAAACCACCGTAGTTTTTTGAATGTTTGGGTAGTATGATTGAATTAGCAATAATTTTACAGTACTTTTGAAAAGTGTTAAAAATTAATCCTAAATGATATATATTTTCTTCTTATTCTATATAACTGTTTCAGCTCTTACCGTTATAGAAATGTATAACACCAGAAAAAACTTTAGTGATCATGAAACCCAGCCTCTTATCTCACCCATCAGGAAATTGAGATCAAGAAAAATTAAGTGTTTTTTTGGTCCAGGATCACTAACCTTCCCTTTGTTGTCAGCCTCAAGATCTGCAAAATTCCAAGAAAGGCCTAGGAAATTGCGATAAATTTTTCTATAGATATTAAATGTTCATCTCTGCTTCCATTCAATTTATCTATCTATCTATCTATCTATCTATCTATCTATCTATCTATCTATCTATCTATCTATCTATTTAACAGGCTGGCAATAAACCAGAGATAAGTGTAAGCGATTTTCAGAAATGGATGCAGCTGGATCCACAGTCCATGGCATGGCTGTCAGTTTTCCATCGAGCAGCATCCGCGGAGACTGCCAAACATCAGGCAAAATGCAACCTATGTAAAGCATATCCTATTGTTGGCTTCAGGTAAGAGAAGCTTTCTGGTCATATTTTGGGTTTCATACATGGTGTGCCCCTTCCTTATTGTGACGTCACTTACCCTTCTAATCTCACTTTGGCACTCATTCCTCAGTCATTCTCAGGCTTACAAGTTCTAAGTATTTCTGCAGAATTGTAATGTTGCAATACACGACCTTTCCACAGGTTACAAAAGCATCCATGCATGATTCCTCTGACCGAAAGGAAAAAACAAAGAAACCCCACAAAACTCCAGCAACAACAACGCTTGCTGGGATTCGGTGGGCTGTCAGAATACCGTGAAGCTAAAGTACTTCTGAGTCTTTGAGACTGAGCCTTTTAGGCTTAATTCCCAGTGAACAAGAAGTAACTTACAAATGCAAACTGAGAAGTGCCAAAATTATATTTAGCTTTTTAAAAATTTTCCTTTAAAGAAACGAATGACCCTACTTCTTAATTTAATCATATTAACTGTAGACAGTGTGCCAGGACTCATTGTTTTCTGATCTCCCCTCATCCCGACCCAAAAGCTAGGAGTGTCCTGGAGCCAGCTTTCACTAGGGAAGGCTGATTAAGTTTTCAGTATGCATATTTATTCCTTATAAATTGGTGATTTAAAACCATAGCTTGTTTATTATTTTGACTGTCTTAATTTTAAGAAAGTGCTAATAATGTAACCTCACCTTAAAAGTGTGCATGTATATGTATTTCCCCTCGAGAGCTAGGTAATGAAACATTTACCAGTATGCACCTGTACTGCTCCATAAACATTCTTTGAGCTTAGCGCTAGTGCAGTAGAGGGGCAGAGTGGAGATCTCCTGCTGTGTAATCCTTTCTTCAGCTGTGTCTGACCCTTCATGTCCCCATGTGAGCTTCCCTTGGCAAAGATACAGACCAATTTGCCGTTTCTTTCCCCAGCTCATTTTAAAGATGGGGAGATTGAGGCAAACAGAGGTTAATCCACTTGCCCAGGGTCAGACAGCTAATAAGTTCCTGGAGCTATGGTCCTCCTGACTCCAGGGTTGGCGCTCTACCACTGCACAGCCCAAACGGCTGTAACTACAGTGGTATGGTTACTGTGCTACAGCCCTCATGAGTGTAAGCTGATAATCGTCATCATCATTATTATGATTATAACTAGCCTTTATGTAGAGCTTTAGTATTTGAAATGTATTTTATATCACCTTGTTTCAACCTCCCAACATCCTAGCCTAAAGCCAATTTATTTTCACCTGTCCTTGATTTTGACCATGGTATATATTACTTGCTAGAGTGACCTTTTCTCAAGTCCCCTTCCAAGATAAACATTCATCAAAGATATCATTGCCCAGAGAGATTGTTCTAAGAAGCTCATTCAGGTTTTTCTCTATGTCATTCAAGGAAGTTAGCAGTGAACATTTGCAAATTTAATTTGGAAATATAAAAATTGCAATCCTGGAATTTTTAATAGCACCACTCAGAATTTTATGCACACATCTTCAAGCACCCAGGTTAGTCATCAGAAACCTCACATATATTTATAGAGATATATAAAATAAATACAAATAAATGCAAGTTTTCCTTCCAGGTGACCAATCTGTCTCTGTTCTGAAAAAGGATTACTTTCTCCGATCCTTTTCTGAAATATTAGATAACAGGCCTTACATCACTTTCTCTTGACAAGGCTTTTTCATTCTTAGTAAAATCCAGTGTTACTCTCATTCAGCTTTGTTTCTATTTTTCTAATGTTACTTATTAAAACAGAATTGTACTGAAGATGTGGCCAAAACTAGGATATTTGTTCAAACTAAACTCACGAAAGGTCCCTAGGAAGGAACTTTCTTTGTCAAACAATAAAAATTTAAGTTATGGCATTTTTGTCCAATTGAAAGAGTAAGCTTTGAATGTCATTTGCATGCCAAAGATTTCAAAGTATTCTTTTTCTGCAAGTATATTTTGGAATTAAGCCTCCTTTCAGACTTCTCTTTAGATGTAATTTTTTCTACTTTTCACAGAATTTATTCCAGTTATTTTAATTTCCAGTTATCATCAATTTTTAAAAAAGACTAGTCCAAATAGCTCGTTTAATTTAAATGGCCATATCATAGAAAAACTCTACATCTAGAGCTTCAGTAGACCTTGAAGACTCTGTCATGAAATCCCTTCTATTTTTAGATGTGCTAATTTAGGCCTAGAGGATTAATCAAATTGTCTAAAATCAAAAAAGTACTATCAGAGGCAGAATTTGAACAACCCAGGTAGTTTGGTGAGAAATCTTTTCCCCAAAATCTAGAGGACTGTTACTATTCTAGGACCTGAAATATATTTACCTTCAAGAATAGCCTTCATTGGGTCCGTGAGAATTGTTCTTACTGAAGGTATAACTTCTACTTTTATAGGCTCTGAGAGTATAGTTAATTATAAATCTGTCTTTACTTTTTTGCCCAGACATTTTGTCTTCATATTCAGAATCCTACAAAATGTTAATAACATGTAGGCATTCCCTGAATGTCATATTTGAACATATGGAAACTGGTGTACTATCTTGAACTTAAGTTATTTCCAACCTTTATATCCAACTATTTCCAAGAAATGGTTTCATTAATTGCTCTTGAAATATTCAGTATTCACTTTTTTCTAATGAGTAGCTAGGTAGGTCAGTGCAAGGGTCCTACTGTTGTCGTAAATTGCCTCTGGTATTTGTCATGGTGGTTTTGAGAAATGACATTTCTTATAGTAAATTATCATAATGCACTGAAATATGTTGCCCATCAAAGGGTACAAATGAGAGGTATGTCCACCAACGAGTTTAACTTTTCTTTTCATATCCAGATACAGAAGTCTACAACAATTCAACTATGATATTTGCCAGAGTTGCTTCTTTGTGGGTCGGACAAAAACGGGTCAGAAATTTCCCTTCCCGATGGTGGAGTACTGTGTACCTGTAAGTTTTGATTCCCTGGAATAATTATTGCTCCATCATTAATCAAAATTAATATATTGAGCTCTGTTATTCACATTTGGGTTTTGCTTTCAGAATTGTTCTCCGTAGCAACCCAAACCTGACTTGTTTAAAAATATGATTTCATTAGCTATTATCTTTCTTTTTGATTCTTAAACATAAGTAGTTTTCTCTGAAATAAGATGGATTCAAATAGATCCTGTTTTCTGGTGACGTCTGTTTCTAATTGTGAATAAAAATGATTCATAAGAGATAGATAAACTCCTCTGATTCAGGATTCAAGGTGCTCTTTCAGGCTATATAAAGTTGAACTTCCTCTGAAACTTTTGTACTTCCCATAAAACACAAATACATGCAAACTACACATTTTTCCCAAAAAATAACTATCATAAAAATTCTGGGAAGGAAAATGGAAAGGATATTTCTTTAAATTAACATTTATTAAATGTCTACAAAAGAAAGTAACACTTACTAGCGAAAATATCATTTGCTTTTTCTTTACCTTTCTAGCAGTTCACATATAGTTATTTTTTCTCAGATTCCTAGAGGGAGAATTTAGGCTACATTGTCCATATAATATCTTAAAATTCCACCTAGGGATTATAAAAATCTAATGAAAAAAAGTTTATGAATTCAAATCTATAAACATGTTTTTCTTCTTATTGCAAATATAACTTAAAACAGAAAAAATGTGTGCTTCAAAAGTTAGTTTTAGATTCTTTTTAAAGACATCATAACAATGTAGTTTTTCATTATCTTGATTAGCTATTGAAGGAGGAGTAGTATTCATCTCCTCTGGAAAGAAACACACAGAAAAACAGTCTGTATCTCTGTCTATATCTGTTTTCCTTTGCCCCTTTCTTTCCCTCTTTCCTCTCTTTTCCCTTTCCCCCATTCTCTTTTCTCTTTCCCTCCCCTTTTGCTTCCCCCACTTTTTGTTCTCCCCTCCCCTCCCCACCCCACTTAGTGTACCTACCACATATTTGTTGCTTCTTAATAAAAACTGATTGATTGATTTATACACATATACATACCCAAAGAGAAGAGAAGTCCACATTATACAACACAAACTCCTTAGAGTCTCTGTCTCATTCAGAGAAGGTGCTCTGCAGATAACTCACAAAGCCCAAGAAAACTTCCCATACTGGATTTTATAGATGCTTCATTATTGTCACATTTACATGGCAGGTGGTGTCCTCCTCCAGGCATGATTCCCCTTGTGAGGTGTGCCGTTGTAAGTTTTGTGGTTATGCTACCCAGTGGAGACTAGCAGGGGGTAGTACTACTCGAAGTCACTGTCACCTATTATACTTGGACTGCTTTAGAAAACTGAGGACACCTCAATTCAAACCCATAGGTTGAATTTGAAAAGTTGTCCATAAATTAAGGAACAGGCCTCTCATTTATGAATTAGCTAATCTTTATTCCTTTTGAAAGAACAGGTAAGGAAGTTTTTAGATCAAACTATTATTGCCCAGAGAAATAGGTCATATTGGATTCCTGAGTTTTACTTTAATAGAGATTTTTAAATGAATTTTGCAAAAACAACTATTTTTATAGTTTCGTTTTTTTCAGTGACTGAAAAACTATTTTTTTCCCTTTTTTTCCTTTATTCTTAGAAATACTTTGAATTTTTGCTATTTTTCTTTTAGGTCAAATATATCTAAGGTTCATCCATCTTTTACCCAACCCTTCAATAAACTGATTTAGCATCCATCTAAGAAAATGAACACCAGTATAGGGTTTGTCATTGTTCATGACTTCTTGGTTCTACGCTGTCAGTTATGTTTCCATTTGTAATCCTTCTTTAAGAGCTTAATTTCTCTCCTTATAAAACTTTCCAAAAATATTTCATATATTAGTCATTATTAATAATATCAGCCTGGTCCAAAGTCAGTGTACCTTTTATGTCCCTGTCAATTGTGGTGAAGGTGTGAATCTTCATAAAACTTGCTCCTCTGGTCCTGAGCTATAGATGAATAATTTCTTGGCAGAATTTGGGCACAGAAAGAATCCTTTAAAGTAAAAAAGCATTTACTTAAGTTAATCTGTATAACAGACTCAGTCTTGAAACAATTTTGAATTTTGAACATTAATGATCCTAACAGCAACCATAATAGGTGACATCATTTATATACAACCTTGCACGCATCATCTCATTGGAGGGTCACAACAAATCTTTGAGGTAGGTACTTAAAATAAATAGCAAGTTTGTCCAGGGGCAATGACTTATCTGAACTAAATTTTCTTAACATTCATCACTAAATGCAAAAATTATCCTCAAATGCATGTTTTAGGGAGCCTTTAGGAGTACTGGTAAGAATGTATGTAACTGATTTAAAGATAGTTCAAGTTTTATAACCCTCATTTTCCAAATTTTGAATCACTGAGGTTAAGTGTCTTGCCCAGAGTTACACTTGGAACCGTCAGAGTCAGCATTGAAACGCAGGTCTGCTACCTACCTCTGAAGTGTAATGCTATATTCTTTTAAAAGAGGGGGAGGGGGCAATTTTTAGACCTTTTTTTCTATAGAGTCTGTATTTGTCGTTATAAGATACTAGCAACAAACACTACCCACCCTTGACTCCCATTATCGGTGTATTTCTGTTGCTATGGAAGTCGAGCTTAAGAAAGTGCTTCTTCATTTCTTTGAGAGGCCTAGAGTGAATTAGTGCAGTTTCTTACTGGCAGTTATGATTCTCCTGATGAGACACTGAATGTCTGCCAGTATGTTAAAAATGCAGCATCATTGCTATTTTCTTTGACTTCCATGTACTGAGGCAGTTTTTCAGTTGTTACTGGCCTTGCACTGTTCTTTCAATAAATTAAGTGCATTTTTAAGGTGCCATCTTAGACCTTTGAGAAGATGCCATGTCTACCAGATGCATTTTACTATAGATGACTTCTTACTCAACTTGTTTACCTTGCCAAAATCGGATGATATTGGCCTTCCTGTTTTGCATTTTCCCAGTAAGACGAGTGGTTTGAGATTTTTGACTGAATTCTTCTCGTCTGTGGAACTATGTTCTCTAAAATTCATCATGTTAGAAAGAGTGACAAAACTGAATTGTATGATTCAGTATGTCCTCCAAAAAACGTCCAGGTTACATATAAAAATACATGGAAATTTTGCAAATTTCAAATCGGAAGCTGAGGAGATTTAGATTTACGTAGACATTTAGTAAATTTATAACTTTTAGGTAAGCAAACAACAAATTTATTATATATAACTTACACGCATTTAGGTAACGGACAAAAAGCAAAGGGGGGTTCTTTTCCTCAGAATACATAAATTGCATACTTCTGAATGACAAATTATAATGGTATCATACACAAAGAGTTAGGTCAGTACTCACTTAATGTTTTAGATTATGAGAGAAATGGATTTCTTTAATTGTAGTTATAGAATTAACATCCATTTATTGAGAAAATGCATAACATTACTGTGATATCACTTATAGTTTCAAATGACTTTTTATTTTATTCATCACAGTACTATCTAGTGATATCTACCTACATTTAAAAATAGTAGATAATAATAGAGAAGACATTACTCAATCTGTAGAAGGTGGGTTTTAACATTTCCAATCAATTAAATGTTTCCCTCCTAACTTCCTTAGCTTTCTTCAGGTGCCAACTAAAATCCCTTCTTCTATGGGAAACCTTTCCCAATTCCATTTAATTCTAACACCTTCCTTCTGCTAATTATTTCCAGCGAATCCTATATATAGCTTGTTTGCACATATTTTTGTTTGCTTATTTCCCTCATTAGATTGTTGGCTCCCTGAGGGCAAGGACAGGACAGGACTATCTTTTGCTTCTTTTTATTTTGTCAGGGCTTAGCATAGTGCTGACACGTATTAATCCTTAATGGATGTATACTGACTGACTGTTGGGGCAGTCTAGAAAGCCTTATTTAGTTAAGCATTTTTAGATACATTAAGTACTTAATTAATAATTGCCTAAGAGAATGGTTTTGAGACTACTCACATGCCCTGAGCATGCACTTATGCCATTGTCATTTTAGAACACCAAAATCTTTGACAAAAGTCTTAGAGCCCATAGGCAATGAGATATATACTGGAATAGATTTTTAATGGAGAAGTATAACTTTGGTGATGTTGTAGAATGTGACTCCTAATTAATGTTTTCTATTGGCAACTAAGGCTCAACTTAAAAATAAATTTTTAAAAATTCCCCAGATTCTGATTTTGCATTACTTTAAATGATTTGGGCAGGGGGAGGTAAATTAGATTTTTTTTAAAAGTAAATAACCTGTTTATTTTAGCTAAGATTTTGACTATAGATTTCTTCCTCTATTTATTCTCTGCCTCACCTGCAGCATTTTACAATGCTACCAACATCTGCTTTTGACAAAGAGAGTTCCAACAAATGTCCCCAAATAGACAGTTCTTGCTGTATGTAAGTGGACCATTTCATAAACCTCTAAGTAAAGCTGCTTTTACATAATGTGAATTTATCCCTACCCACCTACTTCACTTAGCCTACATAACAAAGGGATCTGTAAAAGATTACCTTTATACAAGTAATAAAAGATACTAAAAATGTACTAAATAATAAAATAATGTAAATATAATATAAATAATGTAAAATATATATAAATTTAAATAATTAAAAGGTACTAAATCCTGACATTAAATACTGTACCATGATAATAAACCGAATTATGAAGTGAAAGATAAAATTAATGATGAAGTAGGCACAATACCATATAGTAAATTTAACAAAGGTATGCACTATGGTGCCCCTTCCCCACCTACTGCACCTAGCCTTTATCACTTTACTGTAACTGGCTGCATAACTTTTTTTCATGAACTTTTGAGAGACATTTGGATAGTGGCTCTTTTTTTCTTATATATCTGATGATAGTAAGTAATATTATCCTCAACTAGTCTTTAAACTTTTAAAATCTTGATAGTGGCTCTTTTTTTCTTATGTATCTGATGATAGTAAGCGATATTATCCTCAACTAGTCT
This sequence comes from Bettongia penicillata ogilbyi, assembly GCA_023548195.1. Classification (NCBI taxonomy): domain Eukaryota; kingdom Metazoa; phylum Chordata; class Mammalia; order Diprotodontia; family Potoroidae; genus Bettongia; species Bettongia penicillata. Next base: position 987,325 of record JAJHZJ010000280.1, read on the forward strand.
TTAAACTTTTAAAATCTTGAGGAATTTGGTTCCATCTTTTCAGTATAAGAAAAAAAAATTCACTCAAACGATGAAATGCTTCTGGCATCTGTTTCCTTGTGAAACTTTTTGGTTCAATCTACAGTTCCAAAGCTTCCCTTTCTTCTGCAATCTTTGCGCCCACCAGCTCAATCAGACACTTCTTTGACAGATCTCCTTGAGACTCCATCAACTCCTCCACATCATTCTCGGTCACGTCTAGCTTCAATTCTTGTGCTAATTTTACAATCTTATTACTCACTTTTTGGAATATTATCTCTTTGTAAATTTTTTGGAATGCAGATTTCTTTCAGAATTCTTTACATAAGATCAAATTTCAGTGATATAGATTGTAAAGCAAGAATTGTCTCTGTTGAAGTGTATCATCTCTACTAAATCACACTTTTTGTTTATTGTGATCTTTTTCCTAATTCCTCATCTATCTGATCAGGTGACCTGGTGTCATTCTTCCCTGGCAAAATTGCCTCTTATTCTGCCTCCATTACATTAGATGTCTTTGGGTCTTCTTGTTCTTCTTTGTATATTTACCTCAGTTGTAATTTCATCCATTCCCATAGATTCAGTTAGCACTTCTATAAAACAATTCCCCAAGTCAGTATCCTAATCTTGACACTTCTCATAAATGGCAGCCTCATATTTCCAAACAGCAGCTGTGTTATATCCTTCCATAACTCCTCAAACCCATGTCTAAACTAAAACCACCATCTTTATTTTAAACCCCTCCTACCTTCTAACTGTCCTATTTCTATGCACTCTCCCTTTAATAATCAATGTTCACAATTGTAGTCAACTCTAAGATGCTGCATATAAAGTGTTTTGAAAGCTTTAGTTAATCTAATGAACATTTTTTAATGCCTTTTTATATGCATGGCACTATGCTAAGTGCTGTGGATATACAAAAGGAGAAACTGGTCTCTCCCCTCAAAGAGTCTACAATCTATTGGGAAAGATAAGACACTAAAGGAGGGTAAGAGAGAAGCCAACAGAGAGGCATGAGAGGATGAAGAAGTCCAATCCAGAGAAGGGCAGCTATGTAGAAAATGATGAAATGGCTGACCTGGGAGCCCCTCTTTAAATGGAGGCTTTGAGAGAAGCACTTTGCTTTTCCCTCCAGGCTTCTAATCAGAGGAGCATAGGATACTTAAGAGTATTGATGATGTTCGAGTACCAGAATTGATAGTCTTGCAGGATGATGAGGGTCCTGGGGACATGATGGAATTCAGTTCAAAGGAGTTCAGATGGGTGGAAAATGAATAAACCATAATATCAATGTCAGTTATTGTTATAATTACCATTATTTATCATCATTATTTTGTTACTCATTAATATTATATTATCTAATAGGCTCATGAATTACCAGAGGTCTTATGATTGATTGAGCTTCTCAAACAGAAACAGTCATTGTCAAGTTTTATCTTCATGGCTTTTTAAATATGTGTCCTGGATCTGCAACAAGCATTTCCAAAACCGACCAGTTTTTGTTGTTGTTTTTTTTTTAAATTTATTTATTTATTTAACTTTTTACATTCATTTTCACAAATTTTTGGGTTCCAAATTTTCTCCCCTTTTATCCCCTCCCCCGACCCCAATACCCCAAGCAATCTAATTTTCCCTATCTCCAATCTGCCTTCTCTTCTGTCATCCCTCTCTTCTCTTGTCTCCATCTTCTCTTTTCTCCTGTAGGGCCAGATGACTTTCTATTCCTCATTAACTGTATGTCTTCTTTCCTAGTAGCAACAACAATACTAAACAGTTGTTCCTAAAACTATGAGTTCCAAATTCTCCCCATCCCTCCCTCCCCACCCATTCCCTTTGGGACAGCAGGCAATTCAATATAGGCCCTATCTGTGTAGTTTTGCAAAGGACCTCCCTGATAGTCGTGTTGTGTAAGACCAACTGGATTACCATCCCTCCTAACCTGCCCCTCATTGTTTTTCTTCTGTCTTTTGATCCTGTCCCTCCCCAAGTGTTGACTTCAAATTGCTCCCTCTTCCCTTTGCCCTCCCTTCCATCATCCCCCCCCCTTGCAATATCTCCTTCTCCCCCACTTTCTTATACTGTAAGATAGGTTTTCATACCAAAATGAGTGTGCATTTCACTCTTTTGTTTAGTCAAATGTGATGAGGGTAAACTTCTTTTTTTGTTTGTTTGTTTGTTTGTTTTTTCTCAGCTCTCCTCTTTTTCCCTCCACTAAAAAAAACTCCTACCTGCCTCTTAAATGACATATAGTTACCCCCTTCCATTTCCCCCTCTTTCCTCCCACTACATTTCTCTCTCACCATTTACCTTAATTTCTTTTAAGGTATGGTCCCATCCTATTCAGTTCAACCTGTGCTCTCTATCTCTGTATGTGTGTGCATGTGTGTATGTGTGTGCATGCGTGTACATGTGTATGTATGGTCCCACCAACTACCCAGATACTGAAAAGTTTTAAGAGTTAGAAATATTGTCTTTCCCTGTATGAATGTAAACAGTTCACTTCTGGTAAGTCCCTTAAGACTTCTCTTTGCTGTTTCCTTTTTCATGCTTCTTCTCATTCTTGTGTTTGAAAGTCAAATTTTCTTTTCAGCTCTGGTCTTTTCATTAAGAATGATTGAAAGTCCTCTGTTTCATTGAAAGACCATATTTTCCCTTGAAGTATTATACTCAGTTTAGCTGGGTAGGTGATTCTTGGTTTGAGTCCTAGTTCCTTTGCCTTCTGGAATATCCTATTCCACGCCCTTCGATCCCTTAATGTAGAAGCTGCTAGATCTTGAGTTATCCTGATTGTATTTCCACAGTACTGGAATTGTTTCTTTCTAGCTGCTTGCAAGAATTTTTCCTTGAGCTGGGAGTTCTGGAATTTGGCCACAATGTTCCTAGGAGTTTCTCTTTTTGGATCTCTTTCAGGTGGTGATCGATGGATTCTTTCAATACTTATTTTGCCCTCTGGTTCTAGAATGTCAGGGCAGTTTTCCTTGATAATTTCATGGAAGATGATGTCTAGGCTCTTTTTTTGATCATGACTTTCAGGTAGTCCCATAATTTTTAAATTGTCTCTCCTGGATCTATTTTCCAGGTCAGTTGTTTTTCCCATGAGATATTTCACATTCTCTTCCATTTTTTTGTTCTTTTGGTTTTGTTTGGTGATTTCTTGGTTTCTCGTAAAGTCATTAGACTCCATCTGTTCCATTCTAATTTTGAGAGAACTATTAAATTCAGTAAGCTTTTGAGCCTCTTTTTCCATTTGGCTCATTCTGCTTTTGAAAGCATTCTTCTCCTCATTGGCTTTTTGAACCTCTTTTGCCAATTGAGTGAGCCTATTTTTCAAGGTGTTAATTTCCTCAGCATTTTTGGGGGTCTCCTTTACCAAGGTATTGACCCATTTTTCATACTTTTCTTGCATCTCTGTCATTTCTCTTCCCAGTTTTTCCTCCACCTGTCTAACTTGCTTTTCAAAATCGTTTTTGAGCTCTTCCAAGGCCTGAGCCCACCCTCCACCCCCCTGGGGTGTCTGGGGTACTGAGGCCCCGCCCTCCACGTCTTTCCCTGATGGCAAGAATACGTCCTCGTCATCAGATCTGAAGGTCGGGATCATTTGCATTTGTTGGAAAAAACTCTCTATAGTCTATTTTTCTTCCCTTTTCTAGGCATTTTCCCAGCCAGTTACTTGACTTCTGAGATTCCTTTCCACCCCCGCCTGGATCCACCCAGCTAGTGCTTGGCCTCTGAGATTCAAATGTGCTTTCCGCGGCAAGCTTTAGTTCTGGCGCTGGGGTGGAGGCAGGGCCGCCTCCCAGGCTCAGTTCCCTCAGGGGCTTTATGCAGAGGCCTTCAGTAATAGAGCGGGGTGGGGGCAGGGCCGTCTCCCAGGCTCAGCTCCCTCAGGCCGTTCCTGCAGATACCTTCCGTAATGAAGATCCTGCCTGCTGCTGGGGGATTCCTGAGTCCCGGGCCGCTGCCGCCTCAGCCCCGCCCACCCCTCTGCCTCCGCCGCTTCCTGCCCCTGTCTCTGCTGCCCCCGCTTCCTCCCGAGGGAACCCGAGTCACGGACATGCTCCGCTCCCCTCCTCTAGCCCAGACTTCTTTCTCACTGACCTGTAGCTTCTGTGGGCGGAGGGACTTTCCCGGCTGCCGGAGCTTCCGTCCCTGAAGCCTGCTCGGGTCAGCTTCTCTGGGGCCGCGGCAAGGGCAGCGTTGGGGTGGGGTCCGCTTTCCGGGGCGCGACGGACCCCGGGGACGGCTCTTCAGGGCTCTCTGGCACAGAAATCTCTTCCACTCCATTTCTGCACACCTTGTATTGACCCCTGTTGTTTTAATTTTGGTATTTCTGGGTCTGTTACAAGAGTTTTAGGAAAAGTTCCAGTTGATCATTTATTTCTGAACAAAAAAAAAGAAACCTACCATTTACTTAGTTAGTATATGTGATAGTCCCTGAGATCTTGGAGCTCTATGCTTTCATAACTTAAATTATGTCACACTTCAGAACCACATAACTGCTGAATTGATCTGTCCTCAGAAGTGTCCCCTTCTCATCTTCCTTCCCTCTGCTGTTACTGTAAATAATTGTCTTTTATAATTCTAATAAGAGATTTTGGATTCACTTACCCTCATAGACCACATCCAGAAAAGGTGTCCGAGACTTCACAAAGGGGTTAAGCAATAAGTTCAGATCGAAGAAGCACTTTGCCAGCCCCCGTCTTGGCTACCTGCCTGTGCGGACGGTTCTGGATGGTGCCAGATTAGAAAAGTAAGTTTCCATTTTTTTCTAGAACCTCAATTTTAACTTTTATTTAGTGTCACAAAAAAAATAAGTATAAAGAATTTTAATGAAAAATACTCTTTTTTTCAATAAAATTTATCAAATCTTTATAGAAAGTTTTTTTCAACTATTTGATCTTGGAAATAACAGCACAAAATGTAAGTTTAGTGTGGTATGTTTGCCTCAGACTCATAAAATTTAGGTTTATTTTCCCATCTCTTCCTGGCTAAGTCTTACAAGTGAATTTTGACTTTAAATCACTGTCCATCCTTTCCATATGTTTTTTCTATTTATGTTGATAATTTTATAGTTCCCTATTGCATGCCTTGCATCTTATTAACTGTGTACCTTTTATAATCACGACTATAAAACTTACCAAAGGTCACAAAATTCCAGTTATCTCTAAAACTTTTGGTCTTTGTGAGTTCTGTAACCATTGAAAGAACAAAGGAGTGGAACATTATGTGAGAATAGACTAACAAACAGAATTAATCCTTTCCCCAGAGATTACAATTGGGGAAGAGAAAGAAATAGTGTTCAAAATGGTAAAATGAATTTTGGATTATATAGCCTAACGTAAAGAGATATTGCTTCAAGTTAATATTATCCTAAAGGACAAAAACTCTTTACAAAGTAAAAATGCAAAAGATAATTTGGAAAATAAGAGACCACAGTGAATTTAAAAAATTACTGAGAAGAAATACCTAGGATTAAAGTATTTTTCCCAAAAAATTCATTTTATTTATTGATTTGTGTGTGTGTATATAAAATATTCTGTGTATGTGTGTATTAATTTCATTATAGAACTAAAGGGAATAACTAACATCCTCTGGAGAATAGAATGAATAATTGTTAGACAAAAATCAAGGTAAATCTTTGCATACAGAGACACCTGTACCTCTGCTTTGAATACTTGGAAAACATTGGTTTTTTGTTAAGAAGAATCATCAGAGTTGTTCATGACAGGGTAGAAGAAAACAGCCCTGGTGAGAGAATGAAAAGAGTCTGTCAGAATGACTGTGGCTAAGCATTTCTGCAATTTTGCTGTTTGATTTAAAATGAATGAAAGGATCTCTTTTCTATCGTTTCCCAATGAAAAAACTATAATAAGAAATAATTGGTGTGTCTTATCTGAGAAGTGAAGTTCTTGGCTTTCACAAACTTACAGCTAATTCTATTTTGCCCATAAAAGGTGGAAGTCATCTAGTACAAATGTAAGATTCCACTATGCCTTTATGAATAATTTCTCAGCAATGTTGAAATCAATTTGGAACATCACTGGACCTTACAATCAGGATGCATCACGTTAAAAAAAAAAATGAGACTAAGTGTTTTATCATTTCACTTCCAGTGGACTCATAGAACACTCATTTGATTTATTTTACGTGATGCGCACATGTTGTAGACCGTGATTTTCTGAATGATGAATTTATTTCACTTTAAGTAATAAGTTAAATGAAAAGGATCTACTATCAATAGAATAAACATTGGACTTGAAGTCAGGAGAGGAAAAGAAGGAAACATGCATTTATTAAGCACTTACTATGTGCCAGGCATTGTGCTAAATGCTTTATTCCTTTTATCCCATTTGATCCGGCAGCATCCCTGTGAAGTAGGTGATGCTTGCCCCTTTTTGCAATTTACCAATGCAGGAAAAGGGTTTAGTGGCTTACCCAGGGCCACACAGGAAGTGTCTGAGGCCAGGTTTGAATTCTGGTCTTCCTAACTGCAGGCACATCTCTTGAGTAACTACTTAAAGAAGCCTATTCATTGAATGGGTGTCCCTCACTCAAAGTGAGAATGCGATGGAGGCTCACAGAAGTCAGTGTGGACACCCATCTACATAGCCCACTGCTGCTGAGCATCTCAGCTCAGGAGATCTTCTAGTCTCAATCCACACAGTAGCTGGGCTCACCCAAGCATGGGATGCAAGCTTACACCACCACACTTAGCTTTTTGCTTTGTTTTTAATGATCCAGTTTCCGTGAATTAAGCGTTTGTCCACACCCAGAAGTTACTCAAGGAAATTACTTTTTCTTTTTTAAATCTTAAGTCAATTAAGTGCACTTCTACCCCTTATTTTGTTGTTGTTATCCTTTATATTTTTGGACATTTATATGCCTATATCTGTCTGCCTCTCATTTCTGTGTATGATATCACTTGTTTTAATATTGGATGCATTGTTCTGTGTTCTATGGAAGTGATTTTTCTCAGTTAATATAACTCATTTGTCTTTGTAAATACTAGAAAGGTTTGCAAGTCAGGACCTTGCTTCATAAATGGCTCTTTGACTATCGAGAGGCCTTTTGAAAACCATGAAACCAATCAGGACCTCAGTTTCCTCATCTATAAAATGAGGAGGTCAGACTACCTGACCTCTGAGGTCCCTTCTTACTCTACATCTGTGATAATGCAAAACATTATCCCGGAAAGCTCCCATTTAAAGGGATAATTTGATAGGTCTGAGCTAGACACAGTGTCACTTTGGAAAAGTTAACATTTGTGCCCCCAGTACCAGCATTTTTCACATGATTTGCCAGGATAAATTTGTTCACTTTGGGCTTTTGTATCATTTGCTTTTGTGTGTCAGATTTAATGTTGTTATTAATGATATCATTCCTTGTTAACTTGCTATCCCAGAAGTTACTGAAGAAGCAAGCAGGGTGGCAAAGGTCTTCTTTGCTATTCTGAGTAATTTGTGTTGTGTGTTGTTGGTTTTTGGGGGCTGGGGGTGATGGTGAATATGCCTCACATTACTCATACATAGACCCGCTAACATTTGTATAAGAAAAAAACAGCTTCCAAGTTCTGCAAAGCCTAGTTAGAAGCAAATGATATAAGTACTAACTCTAGTGGAGCAGTATATTTAGTGCCTTGAATAATCTTATCATCCTAATATAATTCATATTGCAGAAGGCTTAGCAGTCACGTTTTTACTGTCATAGAGTGAAATAGCCATTTATGTGTGTGGGTAGTATCTCATTTATTCGACTCTTATCAAGGTGCAGTGACTGGGGAAAAGCAAGGGATTGGTGAACTGGTCACTTGTTTTGGAATTATTTATACTGTATATTAGACATTCTAATAGGACTCATTCTGTTTGCACCATGTGGCAGTCTATCATTTAGTGGCCAGTAATTATACATGATTATGTGGGAAAGTGTAATTGGTTACTGAGATTGTTTTTTTTTAACGAACAGTTGCCCAAGTAAGGAAAGGGAAACCCATGCTAAGATGTATTTATTGAATTTTGTAGCTGTTTTAGGCAGACTTTGTCTTTGTAAGTAAATGAAAATGGCTAAGCAGAAGTGGTTAAAGAATGCTCTCCAGTTGTTTTCCACTTGTCCCGAAGTTAAATCAAGGGAACCTGAGCTCCAGAAGTTAATACAGGGTGAATCAGACGTTTGCGTTTACTTTAGAAAGGCATTTACTGACTCCCAAGAAAGTACAATTGATTTCCCTAAATACCTTTAATAAGAAACACGAACTTTCTCCTCCATTCTCAGGGTGTTTAGGAGACTGTGGTATGTAATGCATGAATTCCTTTCTAGACCATGATTCTTTATGGTTATTTTCATCGTAGAAAAACAATTATTTGTCGTTGTGCAATTAAAAGCAAAGCTAAGAAAACAGTCTGCACAATGACTACAATAATGGAGAAAGGAAAGAACCACCCTGCCTACCCACCCTCCTTACGCCCCCCCCCCCCCACAAAATAATCAAAAGTTTTGTAAAATTAGAAAGAACGAGCGTGGCCTGAAAGAAGAGATGTGAAGAGACCCCGGTGCCAGGCACCCTTTGGCAGACGTGGGAAGATCACTAGTGTTGTACATGGCACATATTTTCAGAGTATTTTGGTGCATTAATAAATTTTACTGATTTGTTTATCTTTTTTTGCTTTAAAACATGGAATTTATTATATGAAATAGGAAGAGACAGGGCATTGAGGAAGACTATGGTAATGTAAAAAAAAAATCAATGAGAACTTTTTTTAAAGAACATTGATAATGTGATTGTATCCTGAATGGTTTATTCTACCAGCAGTTTAGGTTCTATGTTAGAATGAAATGAAATTCTCTTAGTTAATAAACGTTTGTTAAGCCAAGTGCTAGAGCCTATACTAAATGCTGGGGATACAAATAAAAGAAAAAAGGAAAAAGTCCCTGCCTTCAGCTACCTCATATACTGAGAGAGGGAGATGGCAGGAAAACAACTATGTTCATATGAGATTTTATGCAAAGTAAATTGGAGATAATCTTAGAGGGAAAATGCTAGGATCTTATGGGACCAGGAAAGGCTCCTTGAAAGGATGGTGTTTTATCTGAGCCTTGAAGGAAGTCAGGAAAGATCTAATAGATTTAATCATTCACAGCAGAGGAAGGGTATTAAATAGGGATATTGTTAGGATGCTTAAGCTGATATAGAATGAGGGCAGTTTCTCCCCTCTGTGTGGCAACCAATCAAAAGGGAGAAGCTTCTTGTGATTCTTTTGTCCTCAGCTGATCGGGGAATTGAAGGTGACAGCCTATGCTTTAAGTGTCTCCTAAGCCAATGTGGTCTTAAAGCTTGTTTCGGTATTTTTGAAGGAAAATAACTAGCCTAGAACACATGATGATATACTTGAGTAGATAGGTATTCTTAATACCACAAGTGGCCTGGGTGGTGGGAAAATGGGGGGCCTCTTAGAAAGACTATCGCTTACCAGCTTGAATTTGGATAATTCCATAACTGCCTCACCTGCCTCACGAGAAAGCTGGCTTAATAATATGTACCCTATCAGTTCCTTTGACAGGTAGATGGAAATGAAGCAAATCACTTTATGATGTCAGTGGGCCTTGAAATAAAATGAGTAATACAAAAGATTGTTATTATTATTTTATCCATCATTGATCAGTGTAGTAAACTCATTGATCTTCGGTCTAAATAGGTACAGGACTGAAGTAACTGAAATTTTTGTATAGATTTTACATCACTTTAATGAGATAGAGGTAAAAGGAAACTGAAAAGGCTGCCAAAGATTTATTAAAAATAAAACAACTTACAGCAAATTGCTTTGGGTCACTAGAGAGTCAAGCCTATTTTCCATTCTGTCTGCATTATGACATGTGTTTATAATGAGTACCCTGAGAAACTACACTAGCCGAAAGTTTATTTTATGAACTATAAAAAAATTAAATTGTTCAGAATAGTTGCATTAAGTCTCTTATTGCATTTGAATTCATTGAAAATTAGTAGTTTATGTCGGACAACTAGCATATTCCATTAGCAAGAACACTTCCTTCATTAGATGCTCTGGTTACATGGTAGCATGTTTTATTATTTAACTTGTCCTAATAAGTAAGCCACACTTTTCTAAAGGGTAGCTCCTAATTATACGTGAAGGATTTATCCTCGGTTTATTTATTTTTTCCTTCCTTTCCCTGAACCAAATGTCAATGTGTTATGATACTGTTGACATCTTTAGCTTCTGGCCCCTTTAATTTTTTTTCCCCAGTGAAACTTAAAGGTTAGATGAAAATATTTTAAAATTTTATTTCCTTTTCTTATAATTTGCCCAAATACGTGAAGATCTGTGAACATTTTTCCATTCAGCTGCCTGTCTTTGCCATTCCTAACAGCGCAGGGAGTTACTCTTTGCGCCAACTGAATTAACTTCACAAGAACCAGTCAAGCAACCACACAAAGCCTTCCCCATTTCCGTTAAGATCAAAAGTACATTCTTTTCATCATAAAAACTTGTGAGGATGCCCTACTGCGTTTGAATTTGAGACATATTTTCTCATGTAGTTTCTATTTGTGGAAAAGTAGCTAGCAAATACAAATCACAGAGCCCCAAAGTATTATGCATAGAAAATTGTTCGCATAATTACTTGCTACCTATATACCCAATTTTAAAAAATAGTTTCAAAAAAAGAATGTAAACAACTATTATTTAACGTTAAGCAGCTAAGGTAATATGGTGTCATACTGATTTTATGAATAGGCAGGTTTCTTGAAGATATTAAGATCTCCCCCAATAGACAGAATATAAAAATATTTTTTTTGAAAATCGATCCAAAGAGAATTAATTTACAGTTCCTCACTTGAATTAGAAAGTCTCTGTTCTTTTTAACTTCTTGCTACATAGAGCCCAACTCTAGCTGCATAGTAATAGGAAATCATTTTCCTTTGTTGCTGAATGTGTAATAGAAATGGGACTATTGGGTGGTGGTGAAATAATTCAAAGGCTTCTTTCTTTGGATTTTCTTTTCAAGCCAAAGGAGTTTTTCTTAAGATGGTTTAAGTTTAATTCAGCAAATAAGAGTTCATTTTTACTTGTTTTGTAGTTGCACTTACATGGAAAACTAGAGTTTGAATTTGGTTAAATGATGTCCAACTCTAAGTGATTTTCAAATATTTTGAGTATGTGGAATCTTGTTTCTGTTACTGTTGTTATTTGTTTCTGGTTTTGTTCTTTCCTTATTTTTATTGTGTTCTCATCACTGTCATTTCCAAGTTCTCTTCCCCTTTGCCAACTGACCATCCTCCACAATTTGCTTGCTTGTTGCAAAGACAGAGGCAAACAGACAGACAGATGATAGATAGATAGATAGATAGATAGATAGATAGATAGATAGATAGATAGATAGATTTATTAAGCCTACCCTCAAAGAACTTACATTCTAAGGAGAGGAGGCAGAAGACAGCATATAAAAGGGAGCCGAGAAAAGGGAAAGGGTGGGGCAGCAAAGTAGTCTGGAAAGTCAAGGACTGAACAGGTGAGGAGTGAGCATGGCTGATGTGCATTCTTCCTTAAATGCAGGTTCTGAAGAAGAAACCAGAGGAAGGCTGTTAAGCAAAGCAAACCTTGACACATTGATCTTATCCAGAAATTCATACACTTCGATCTCCTACCTACCCCTTTCCTGAGATGAAAGAGATGTGTTTAATTGTGGGCCCTCTAGAATTGAGATTGGTCATTCCATTGACGTGAATGGTGTTTGTGTTGTTGAACATTATTGCCGTCATTGTATGCATATTGGTTTAGCGTGGTTCTGCTTATTTCATACAAGTCTCCGCAGTTTCTCTCAGCACTGTTTTCTTCTTGGAATCTAAATCTCTGCCAAGGTGTTGGCCTAGAGAGGAACCGAAAGGTAACTATGTCAGCTTCTAAAATGTTGCCCAGTATATAGTCATTGAATTGAGATCATCTGCAGAAATAGGAGGTTTTTATAGAGCACATTTTAGAAAATGTAATTAGAAAGAAATGAGTAGATGTTTAGTCCTGTTCATATATGTTGCATTCAGCTTGGGCATAATCAGTCAACAAGCCTTGCTGAATCCCAGCACTGTGCTAAATGCTGTGGATGCAAAGAAAGGCACAAGACAGGATACATCTAGGGAACTCGCCATCTAACAGAGAGCCAACCATCGTGTTTACAAGCAACAGGATAAATCTTTGGTGATTAACTGGAGGAAGGCATGAGCATTAAGGGAGATTGAAAAAGGCTTCTTGTGGAGAGTGGGACTTCCACTGACCTGGAGGCAGAGATAAGGGAGAGCATTTCAGGTATGGAGGATGGTCTTTGAACATGCCCAAGAGTAGGGAATTGGATTGTCTTGTTCAAAGAACAGCTAGGAGGCTCATGTTAGTGGCTGTTAGAATACAAAGAGAGGAGTGAGAAATAAGAAGACTGGAATATGTAGGACAAGGCCAGGTTAAAAAAGAGTTTAAAAATCAGAATATTTTAACATTTGATCCTAGAAATGGGGAGCCACTGGAATTTATTGAGTAGAGGGGAGATGTTGTCAGATCTACTGTTTTGGAAGATCTTTTCCCTCCAGAAGAAAGAACTCAGCCTCTTATTTCCATTTCCAGTATTTTTCCCTGACCTCCGATCCTTAGTCTTCACCTTTCTATAAATTTATTTTTCTATTTTAAAAATCAGACAAGCAAAAAATACCAGAAAAATGATCAATGATGACCATCTCTTTCCAATGTGTTTTATAAAATTTTATTTTAGTTTGTTTTCAATTATCTTTCTCAGTGATAGGTTGGAAGACATTTTATTTCCTTTAAATAGGAACATTTTAATATGTTTCTTCTGTAGCTGTGCTCTGGCTTCTGTTCATTTTAATTTTCTTATTTGAGGCCAGACTGAATCCAGGTGTGTGGGTGGGGCACGATGAAGAAGTGTTTCTTTCATCCCTGGTTGTTCGGAATTACATTAAGGTATTTGTTCTGTGGTGTTTTTCCCCCTTTCCCCTCCTTACAGTCCTATGACACTCATCAGTATGTGGCCAGTGCAATATGAGTGAGTATATATAGACCTTATACACAGAAGGCTAATGTCCAGATTATTTCATTAGCATGCGGTAATTACTAAACTCTTGGCAATAAATAACGCTACATCCCGGGATAACAATCCTAGTGGTCTCTTTGCATGGCAAATTTATTACTTTAGTTGATCTAACATTTCTGTTAATGTGATGAGCCTGTATTTGAAAATATAACATAATGTCATGTTTTTTCTTTGCAGTCTCCCCGAAACACCACCGCAAGAAAAGGAGGAGACACCTTCCCAAAGAAGAGAAAGAGCCCTGAGGTAAGGGACTTGAACAAGAATGCTTCCCTTAATTTATTTTTCGACATTTTGTTCTACAGAAAATATAATTCCAGAGGAATTCCACAAGGAAAAGAATATATAAAAAATATTTCCCAAGACATTGTAGAAATTTAGAAAATATAATTTTGTATGCATATGATTTGTTTACACTCATATATCCATATTTATATTATGATATAATTTTAATTGTAGATTTGTAAAAATAAGAAATACATTATATAGTGCAAATCAACTCAGTATATTCTCTATTAAGTTCTTGGACTTGTACCAAGGCAATGGAGTAATTTCCTCTATTCATAGAAATTGTCTGATTATAACGCTATAAGGTTCAGTTGTGGGAACCAGAAAGTTATGAATTCTTAATTTCCATAAAGAAATTTGTTCCACGAAATAGAGAATTGAGTTTATTTTGTGTCTGTGCTTTGCCTAAGCCTTTCATGGAAGACAGAACTGAAATAATTAACGGAAGGAGGGCGATAAGTGCATGAAGGGAGAGTGAGAAAGGCTTTTTGTGGAAGGTGTGCTTTGGCTCAGCAGGAGGCAGAGATGGAGGAGAGCATTCCAGGCATGGAGGATGGTCTTTGGAAATAAATGCTCAGAGTAGGGCATTGATTGGATTGTCTTGTCCAAAGAAGAGCTGGGAGGCTCATGTTACTGGATTCCATTATAGAGTACATGGAGAGGAGTGATAAATAAGAGGTCTGGAAAGATAGGAAAAGACCCAGGTTATGAAGAAGTTTAAAAGCCAGAATATTCCAATATTTGATCCTGGAGGTTGTAGGGAGCCCCTGGAATTTATAGACTAAGAGAGGGGATGCTTTTAGACTTGCTCCCCCAGAAGAAATCAGGCAGCCTCTTATTTCCAAGTGTTAATTCCATTTCCAGTCCTCATTCCTGACCTCTACTCCATAGCCTAATTTACTCTTCTGTTTGAAAAAAACAAAACAAACACAAAACAGGCAAAGGAGCAATGATGACCATCTCATCCCGGTGTGTATTTATAAAATTTTACTTCATTTAAAAATCTGTTTCTCAGATTAGAGGATTTGAGATAGAGAAAGATTGTGTGTGTTCGTCTTTCGTTGCCAAAGAAGACCATGCCATCAGAGAAATGATGATATGACTTGCACTTGACTTTGTTTTGAGTGAGGGAGGGCTGTGCAAGGTCACCAGCCTCACTTCTCCTCCAGAGCCATCTGAATCTAGTGACCAGATATTCATCAGGATGACTGGAGATGACCCAGGATGAGGCAATTGGGGTTAAGTGACTTGCCCAAGGTCACACAGCTAGTGAGTGTCAAGTGTTTGAGGTGACATTTGAACTCAGGTCCTTCTGACTCCTTCACTGGTGTTCTGTCCACTATACCACTTAACTACCCTAAGAGATAGATTGAAAGATGGACTGTAAGACATTTTATTTTCTTTAAATAAGAACATTTTAATATGTTTCTTATGTAGCTGTACTCTGGCTTCTATTTATTTTGATTTTCTGATTTTGGATCAGACTGAATCCAGTTGTGTGGGTGGGGCACAATTAGTTGTTTGGAATTACAGTGAGGTATTTGTTCTGTGGTGTTTTTCCCCCTTTCCCCTCCTTACAGTCCTATGACACTCATCAGTATGTGGCCAGTGCAATATGAGTGAGTATATATAGACCTTATATGCAGAAGGCTAATGCTCAGATTATTTCATTAGCATGCGGTAATTACTAAACTCTTGGCAATAAATAATGCTACATCACTAGATAACAATCCTAGTGGTCTCTTTGCATGGCAGATTTCTTTGCTTTAATGGATCTAACATTTCTGTTAATGTAATGTGCCTGTATTTGAACATGTAATGAAATGATATATGATGTCATTTTTTTTCTTTTTAGATTCTTTAGGGCCTCACAAATGCAGGATGATACCCATTCCCAAATAGAGCAATGTGCCCCCAGGTAAGGGACTTTAACAAGAATGCTTCCCTTAATTTATTTTTAGACATTTTGTTCTATAGAAAAAATAATTCCAGAGAAATTCCAAAAGGAAAAAAAATATAGAAAATATTTCCTAAAATATTTTAGAAATTTAGAAAATATAATTTTGTATGCATATGAATGCTTATACTCATATTTCCATATTTATATTCTGATATAATTATATTTGTAAATTAACGAATGCATTAATAGTACAAATCAACCCATCATATTCTTTAAGTTCTTGTACTTGTACCAAGACAGTGGAGTAATTTTCTCTACTTGCAGAAATTATCTGATTTTAACTCTATAAGGTTCAACTGTGGGAACCAGGTAGTTATGAATTCTTAATTTCAATGAAGAAATTTGCTCCATGAAGTAGAGAAATGAGTAAATCTTATGTTTATGCTTTGTCTAAAGCTTTCATGGAAGTCATTTATTACTGTCCACTCCCTTCCAAAATCTGTCATTCCTGTGAGTCAAAATAGCTTTCACTTGAGCAAAGAAAGTCTTGTACTCTTCCACGATTGAGGCAGATACAGGACAATCTTGTGAGGGAGGTAGGGAAAAGGGAAAGGTGTCAGGCAGCATGTGGCACTTGAATCACAAAGAAGAGTGGACCTTCCTTTATATGTACATGGAGTCTTCTCTTTAAAATGCGGACTCCGTGAGGGCATTGCTTTTTTATTCCTCGTGCAGCGTCTAGCACAGCAGCACATGGTAGATGCCTAATTAATGCTGTGTCATTAATTGATGAATGATCCAATACTAAGCTAAAACCTAGGCCAATTTTATGGAAGAAGCCCTGTCAGAAATGAAAATGAGGTTAGTCTGGCACGACTTCTTCTTGATGAAGTGATTTGGCTCTTGGTTATAATCTGTAATTGAAGTGAAGCTCACTGCTCTGTAATTAATAGACTTTACTCTCTTACTTTTTTTTTTTTTTTTTTTGGAAAATGGGGACATTTCCCCTCTTACAGGCCTATAGCATCTCTGCTATTTTCTGTGGTCTTTTGCAAATAAGCAACAATTTTGCAATTACATCTACCAGTTCTCTCAGTCCTCTGTGAAATCATATGTCTGATCCTGATTACTTGAACCTCATTCTTATCTTACCTTCCAGCATGAATAGTGTTCTTCTCCATTCTTTTGACCCATTATAGCTATAAACGTCCTTCTTGTCCTTAACATTCATCTCCAGTCTCAATTAATCTGGGTTTTAACACAGTTTACAGAACATTGTCTTTTCACTGCTGTGGCTTTGCTCTCAGCAGAACCATATATGGAGGTGAGAGGGGGATTCCTCATTTCCCCAGGAGGGCCCAATTTACACCTTCTAAGCTTCCTAAATAAAAGGATTTGAGAACTTCACCATAGAACTCTACTACTACATGTTGGAGAAGTCTCTGGGCTAGGGATTTTACTGCATGCTTTAGCCTATCCAGTAATGAAAGGAAGGTTAAAACTGTTATCATCAAGAATTTTTAGGGCCTCTTTATTTAATGTTGTGTAATCCCTTCAGGAGTAAGTAACCCTTGATGACCCTATTTGGGGTTTTCTTGGCAAAGATATTGGAGTGATTTGCCCTTTCCTTCTCCAGCTCATTTTACAGATGAGGAAACTGAGGCAAAAAGAGTTAAGTGACTTGCATAGGGTCACAGAGTTAATAAATGTCTGAGGCTGGATTTGAATTTAGGTCTTCCTGACTGTGGGTATAGTGCTGTGTCCATTGCACCACTTACCTACCCCCTTATTGAATTACCTTCAATGATACACCCAGCAAAGCATAACTGGATTGTTTTAGTCATTACTCAAGTAACTGAGATCATTTTTCTTTTCTCCAGCATGATTTCCTATCCTAATTCAGTTACCCCATAAATAAATGTTGGCACATAGCAAATGTTTTATACATTATATACACCTATGCAGTATGCCCCAAATGTATTAGACCATTTGAGCTATTAAACCTGAAGTATAAATTCGCACTTTGACTTTGGGGATCTTGTGCGTATCTGTGTATGTGTACAGGTATAAAATAAGGGAAGTGTTAAAACGGGCAGGGGCGGGATTCCATGTGTCTTATTAGAAAGAATTACAGTTAATACTAGCTTTCGTTTATCTAGCACTTTAACTTTACAAGAGGCTTAACATAATTATCTCATTTGTTCCTTATTACAACCCTGCCTAAGATTTAATACCATATTCCCATAACCTGTGAGTTATTATTCACCCCTAATCAACAAACAACCTGACCTTAGAGAAATTCAGTAGTTTTTCTGCAGTCCCAGAAATAGTCTATATTAGAGGCAGGCAGAATTGGAACCCACATCTCATCTGTACATACAGAACTTTTCCTATGATATCATGCTCATTCTGTGCTCCTTCATACAGGAAGAAGGAATTGCTCTCTAGTGAAGAGCAAATTGGCTTCTTAATATACTAACTACATAACTAAGAGCGATTAACAGAAGAACTTTCCATGAAGCTCAATGGAGGGTGCTTTAAAACATTTAGAAAACAAGTAAAATTTCACACAGTGGGTCGGTCATACATTTTACACAATTCGTTCCGCTCCACAAAGTGGTACAGATGGAAAATTTGTCTTCAAGAAGGGTTAAATATCAGGTGGCATATATTAGCCATGTAAGTGTTGATGGAATATTAGGGTCCATAACAGGGTTCTAGAGGAGTTGGGGATGTCAGGTCTCCACCTCTAAAATTGGGGATTATAGTGATCCTTTCCTATGGAACATTCCATGGGGCTATGACTGGAAGAAAAAGCATTTATTAAGTGTTTTAGTTCCAGCTGCTGTGCCAAGTCCTGGGGAAACAAAAAGCAAAAAGAGCCCTCAAGGTGCTTCCATCCTAAAGAAATGGGAAAGACAACATGGATAGGGGAGCTGGAGCCAGGGAAGGGTGTGCTGATTTGGCAAGTTGAGGGATAGTGAATTGATGCATCAGACACTCCTTTGACATGCCTCTGCTCCAGAAACAGTGATGCTTTTGCTTTGATTACTTCACTCAGAGAAAGAGAGGGGGGAGGATTGAGGAAAAAGAATTTGCTCTTTGTCTATCACCTGAGGCTGGGTTCCAAATATCCCTAGGATTAGGAGAATACAATCTGTGGTCAGACTGAATCCTGAGGTAGGATTTGACTATTGCAATGATGATGAACTTTATCTATGCTCACGTCGTTCATAAGCACAGAGCTCCAGAATGATGTGCTGTGCTATATTTCATGATTGATGCTAGACTGTGAGAATCAAAAGACCCTACCATTAATTCTGTATAGCCTTAGGCAAGTCGCTTCTGGGCTTCCGTTGCCTCTTTTTGAAATGAAAGAGGTGGTCTGATGAGCTACAAGTCCCTTTTGGGCTCTAACAATTTAGGATCCTGTAATTTTTCTTACGCAAAGTAATTTAATATATATATAAGATATTCAAGATTTCACCTTGAGCTCAAAATTATTTTTTTTCAAGGTTTTTAAAAAGTTTATTAAATTTCATTACCTATTCTGCTGCAAGATTGAAGCCTCATCTGTAAAAATAGCTTCAGCCAAGCAGTTTATTAAAATTAAGTTGGTATCATACAGCATCTGACACCAGCCAGCTAACCAATCTCAGTAAATTATTCCCATGGACAGAAAACCAAATATATTCTGAACACAACTGGTGATGGATGGAGTTGACCATTATACCATTACTGATTTAAGACTTTTTACAGATAAAATTCTAGCTCTGAAATACATGGTCTTAGAATTCATTTTTGCCACGCATGATGCGATGAATTCAGAACTAGACACACTAATGTGAAATTACAAGGAAGAAGTTGTGCAAAAGATGCAAACAGTAAAAAGCATTTTTATCCAGTCATTTCTGAGTAGTTAAGACTTTTTTCCATGCCATGGTGTTGTTTTAGAAGTGTTAAAGTTACTAATCTTCCATATACCCCTAATTTAGGACAAAACTATACTGGGCTGTATTCTTGTGCTAATTTATTTGGGGATCCAATGTTCAATCCTCAATAGATTTTATGTATCTCTCATATGCATCCTCACTCATCAGTTCATCAAGTTCTGAAGGGTTGCTCAGAGTCATCTTGATCAGCCAACCATCTTCGTAACAAGATCTGTTGACAAGTCCTGGGTCTTCTGCAAGAGCTACATTAATTTCAGTTACTTCTCGTGATAGAGAATAGAGTTCACTGGCAGCTTTCACACTTTCCAAAGCTCCGAACTCATCTTGTTTGTTCAATTTTGTTCCAACTTCTGGAAGGCTACAGTAAACTCTCCCAATGCTTCCTGTGCAAAACTGCTGATCCCCACAGTTCCAATACCGTTTTCAGTTGTTACCCATTCATGCTTCTCTGTGAATTTTCCAACTGCGAGTTGCAGGGCGCTGGTGCAGAGCCCCCGGGGGGCATTGGCCCCGAGGAAGGGAGGGGAGCCTGGGCCGGCGCGGGCCCCAGGCGCGCGGGTGCAGCTGAGAGCCAGGTCAGGGATCCGGTGGTCTCAGCCCCGGCCACCGCCCACAGGGACGAGGCCGCGACCCGCATGCTCCTGGCCGCTCGCAGCGCCATCTTCTCCGGGGCCGAGCTCAAAATTATTTGACAAAAACCTGCGTGTTATCGATTCACGGACAGCTCGGTGGCTCAATGGATCAAGCGCTAGGCTTGGAAGCAGCCTCAGACATTTACTAGCCCTGTGACCATTAACCCTATTTGCTTCTGTTTCCTCATCTGTGAAATGAGCCGGATAAGGAAATGGCAAAGATACTCCAGTTTTTTGGCAAGAAAACCCCAAAATAGTCATGAAGAGTCATACATGACTAAAAAAACCTCAACAGCAATACATATGTACAGCTGGAAGGCTTCAAGAAAATGGGTTTGCATTAAACCTTAAAGTTCAACATTTGCTACACTTGTGCTTTTTTTACACTTCTCCTACAGGTAAAATCATTGGGAGCCTTGATAGCATAATTCTTCTGCAAACATCCTGTCGTAGCTACCAAAGCCTAAAAAAAACTTTTACTATAAAAAATTCTTCAAAATCTATAGCCTAGTGACAAACTCCCATCTTACGGGGTCTCTGTGCTCAGGCCCTGTATCAGCCACACGCTACATAGGTGCCCTGAAGCACTGACTCTTGTTGACTGACATCTTCAGAGCGGCATCTTCCAGCTCATCTGTTAGCACCAGCAGCAATTCTTTTTGTTCCTTCTATGTTTTTCCAAGTGCAATAAGATACCCAGGTACATTCACATTTGCAAGCAATTCGGATCACCAGATACCTTTTTTACATAAGGTTGTAATTCATCCTCAGTCACCCTGGCAAGTAGGTGCTGTTATTATCACCATTTTACAGGTAAAAGTGTTATTCACTTCTACTGGCAAAATTTGATTGGGAAGATGATAGCCATCTTCTTCTTTTCTTCTGTCATGGGGATTGTAATGTAGTCACTACGTCGTTCTAAGATTGAAACTCACTGGCTGCTGAGCAGACAAGCCAAGGCATCTTGAATTCATGGGAAATTAACCACATATTCAGAGGCAGATAATCCAAACATACCTGCAACTTCCCAGTCATCTTCCATACCCATAGCACTGGTCTTTTAGGCCATAATTATCCTGTCATCAGATGGGTCCCCATGGGCTAGCTAGACTTAGGAGGTCATTACTGTGTTCCTCACATCTATAATTATCCAACTCTCGTTTTCATCCTTCCCCTAGAACTCAACTCAGCTTTTTCAGTGGTTCAACTCACGTAAACTTTGTAGTAATTAAATCCAAAGAGGAAGGAATATGTGTTGATTATGATCCCTTTTAAAGAGTGCTAACTGACATTTATATAGAGCTTTTAGGGTTAAAAAAAGTACTTCACATGAATTATCTCTCTTGATCCAATACAACTCTAGGAAAATCCTTAAGCATTTTAAAAATGTGTTACAGTCTTGCTATTTTAACAGCCCAGGATTAGAAATTTATTTTATGTGAATTACAAGTAATTTTGAAGTTTTGCCTTTTATTGTGGGTAATAAGAACCACTCTGCTCAGTGAATGTGTCCATGTAAAAGGAACTTAATTTTCTTAACCCCGTTTTTAATGCCCTCATTCTTACTTTTCAGACTGGCACAAGAGGAAGGAGCAGTTGGTTCCATCCTCTCAGAAGACACTTCTGTCATAAAAAATGCGTAAGTAAATCATGTAATTAGAGCTTCTAGGAAAGGCTACTTCATTTGATTATGGCTGTCTGAAGTAACCTTCATTGATTGTGGCTCTGAATTTTGATCCCAATCAAAGTAGATAAGTGGGATTGCTAAAAAAAAAAACTAGTCTGCATAAATTTTATGCTTTTGAGCCATAATAGGATAAATTGCCTACATTTATTTATTTGATATGCCATTTATGCTAAATGAAATGCCTTACATTTGTCAACATTTCTGCCTAAATAAATCAGGTTACTTCAGTTAAAATAAAAGGCAGACTCATTCCACTTATCTACTCTTTCTTATTTGGCCCAATTAATTTAAGAAATGTCATCAGGTGATTGTATGTGCGTTCCTATAACAACTCAGACTTGTATTTTCTCCAAATTTCATGCCCTTTATACCTCTTCCATACTGCAAGCTTCTCTTACCCACTAAGAACCGAAAAAGCTGCATTGTTGTTAGAATGTTTACGTAGGAAAGATAATTTTTAAAACTTTCTCCTACCTTCCCATTACTTGGATTTTAGATGGTCTTTTTTTGGTCTTTTCTCCCCCATCCCACCTACCCCCAAAATATCATCCTCATTAATTAAAGCTCTTGAACACGAGGGATGCCCATAAAAGACCTGAATTGCAGTTACATGGTTTCCCTTCATCGACTTGGAAGAACTTGCAGCTTCAGTGCTCTTTGAGGTTGGAGCTTATAAAGAAGTCATAAAGCTGGCAGCTATTCCTAAAATGGATTTTACTGACACTGAAATGTTTGACAGCAATATAAGTTGATATATACTCTGAGCTTTGAACATAACATTCCACCCAATAGCTGTTCAAATTTTTTAGAATCTCAGTGATATGACATTAAATGTACAGAAACTCCTGACTAGCTTTTAGTCACAAGAATAATTTAAGATAGTATAACATCAATTTATATCATATGATTCATTCACCAAGAACAGGTCTTTTCCTTTCTGTGAAAATATAATATAGTTAATTTTTGTTATATTATTTGCTGCTTACCATATCCAAAACTTCTCAATTCTTTTCTTTGAAAAAATATATGTGGTGTAAAGCAAATATTGAGGTTTCTCTGTAGTCTACAAAGCTCTGTATTCTTTCACTCCTTTACCCTGAAACATCTATCTATATATAATCAGTATACCAACTTCTCAGAACAAGCATTAGAAGTAATAAAAAGCTAGAAAAAAAATAATTGTGAGGAAAAAGATGTGACATACAATTGAAACCATTCAGTCGAACAAATTAAAGAATATTGATGATGAAAACTGGGAAATTGACAGCAGAAATTGTATCAATCACCAGTTCTAATAATTTGATGCAGAAATTTAACCAATCTAAGTCAGTTATCTTAACAGGGAGACCTAAAAAGCATCTTAGTCAGCAAACATTTGACTTTCTTGCTAGAAAAGAAAGGTGGCAGCCAGTAATTTAGAACATCAACTTATCTTTCACATCTGATTAAGAAAAATGATGGATGATTATTGAACAATATCACGTTGTAAAGCAGAGAACATCCATGGAGGGTAAAACCAGTTTTTAATAAGTTAGGTTAGAAAGTTAAGTCATCCTGAGAGTATTTAAGGATGCAAAGAAGAAGAGAGTGAAAAAGGAAAAGATAAATGGAAGAGATCCGTAAACACTTTTATAGTAAACTGTTTTCATCATGAATGACAGTCTATTTTCCCATCCTTACAAAATGTTCAGGAGACTCTTCTATATTCACAAATCAGGGGCATCCTTGGTGATGGTATTAGTTAAGCAGGTGTTCACAATTGACTAAAAGATGTAAAAAATTTGAGATTTCACAGCATTTGTTCGTTGACTGTGAAAAAAGCATTTGATTCAACAGAGCAAAATATTCCTTAAAGTCTTACTCCCAACATATATCATAGGAGGTATCTCTCATACATCATACATATAGCATTCAAGACTCCTTGAAACTCTAAAGACAGAAATAATCCAGTTGAACAACCATCTGACCATAAATATTAGCTAAGCATAAAATAGGAAGAGGTATGCTTACCAAAGGTATTTGTCATCGAAATGGAGTTCCAATGCAGCATCTACTCCCAAAAGGGATTCCCTGTAAACAGTGAGGACCTCTAGATATACTTGTTTGCATATAGCATTATGCTGTTTGCATCAAGTCCTGAAAATATCCTGCAGAAATATCTATATCCATGTACATGACAATCAGTTCAAGAGTTGACTCTGATCATCCATATAGGATAGACCAAGTAGATGAAGAATACTTATCTTCCTGATTGACATGCAGTTGTAAGAACATCCTATAGAGCAGGGCTTCTTAAACTTTTTCCACTCGAGACCCCTTTTTTTGTGTTTCGGCAGAGCTTGTTGGCAGTGCGTGGCATGCCAGTACGCTCAGGGCAACATTCGCATACTTTGTCCGCAGAACCAAGGCTACAGTGAAATTGCACTGCCAGAAACACCTTGGATTCATCACGTGGTTGATTTTTAATTAATTTTTTGGTCATTGTGCGTTCAGAAACTTTTTACAGTTGCCAAACTTTTCATAACCCCATATGGGGTCGCTACCCACAGTTTAAGTAGTGCTGCAATAGAGCTTGTCTGTCAGCATATATTCCTGGGTCAAGGTAATGAATTCAGCCCAGAATTCAACACAGGCTAGTTGCCTTCAGGAAATTACAAAACTCCTTTAATGACTACAAACTTGTTGTAGAAATAAAAGACCACTTTTGAAATAGCAATAGTTTATTGACAGTGGTATATGACTCTGAGATATGGAACAATTGAAAATGAATGTCACAGAGAGGTCAATGAAAATGTGTCTAATGAGTATGAACATGTTGCTACATAATACCAGGGAGAAACTTCAAAGAACAGGAGAAATAAAAGATAACATCAGAGAATGATATCATAGGAGAAGAAGATGGGTCAATCAGGTGATGACAGTCAGGAATGATGCGTGGTCAGACCTAGTGCTCTTCCAGTCTTCTCCCGAGGTTGGGAGAAAGCAAGAAAGGCCTTCAGCATGTTTTGTAAACCCTGCTATGGTGACCTTATAGGAAGACTTGGATAGCAGTCGCTCAGAATTGGTCAATGAGTAGGTTCAAGGACACATTTGAAATCTATAAAATTCCAGATCCTTCTAAATATTTGAGTACTTATACATTGAGATAGTGGAATGAATGACTTCTAAGTCATTATATCTTATAACATACACTCTTTGGGGTTTTCAAAAATACCAATAACAATGGCATTGTTATGTGTCCAAAGAACTCCATATTCCAAATGCATTCCTGTCCTCTGCTGGATCTCTAGCCCCGCTGATGCGGGCTACCTTGAACAATATAAAAGGGATTGTGTCTGTGTTTACCCACCAACTTGTACTCATGTCTTCCTGTAAATTCTGCACAGGTGATCTACTTAACATCCTGAGGTTCTTCTATCTATTTTGACACAATGGATATTAATAAAGCATAATCTAGCAAGCTGTATACCTCATAGGAAACATTCTGACAAACATGCACCTATTTGCTACTATATGGAACTAATGATTTTCTACAGCACAATAGCTACAGTCCTCAGGCACCATCTGATCTTCCTACCTTCTTCTCACCTTGGACCCAGTTACAAAATCCTTTATCTTCCTTTTAAGAAAAAATTTAAAAATTAATTTAATCCATTTTATTGGCTTGACAGAGGCATATACAAGTATTAAAGCCAAAACAAGTATATTAAATGATTCTGTTGGAATTTCAGCTGTTCACCACTGTTGGTTTTTATTTTTATTTGTAAGTGACAGCACAATGTGCTTATGTTTCTCTTGTTTTTTTTAAGTTGCATTGGTATTTTTTTTAATTTTCCAGTTGCCTTTGCTTTTCTTTCCAAAGTAACAAGATAAAATTTGCTCAGATCCCTTCAAGAAGAATTTCTTGTTTGCTCTAGTTATTCAAAGAAAATATTGCATGGGAGGTGGCGGGGTGGTATTTGACTTTTGTTTCAGTATGGAATTAAGTATTATTACTTTGTACTTTGCAAATTTTTGTCTAGGTTTAATCAGTCCTCTTTCCCTTCTTGTTCTCCTCTCTTCTTGCCAACTTTTCCTTCCACACTGGCAGTGTGACACTGGGCTAGATTTGCCGTCAAGCAAGCTGGGTTTCATGACATTACCTGCAGCTAGGGACAAGTTGCATAACCTCACAAAGCCTTAATTTTTTCATCTGTAATACTTGGAACACCTACCTCCTAAAAGACGTCAACGTTATCACCACTGTCAGCATAGTGATTCCCTCTTTCTCTGAAGTAATCTCCTTCCTGATCAGTTGATCCACTAAGGAACATACAGCCTCGTGGGGAGACGACATAGCTTAGGTAACACAGAATGGCTGCCCCTGGTAAAGGTGCTTGAGCCTTTAATTGTAAGTTAAAAAAGAAAAAGAACTTAAAGTCATTACCTAAGAAAGATACATTAAAATTATTAACTTCCTGCGTAGCTGCTAAAGTAACCTTCCAAAAGCATAGATCTGACCATGTGAATCCTCACTTTCAGTGATATTCAGTAGCTCCCTATGACTTCTCAGTAATTTTAACCTGTGAAGTAAAACCTTGCTTAATTGAGGACTTCTGATAGTGAATTGAACAGTATAGTTTTTTAAACTCAAATTAAAAATATAAACACATGAAACTGATAAATAGGATTATTCTTCTTTGCTTTTATTTGTGCTAAATTTTTAATGGGAAATAACCAATTAAAATCAAAATTCCCAATCCTGTAAAAAAACAAAACCAAGCCTCTCAAAGCTATCATCCTCTTAAGTTTTGAAATACTGTTTCAAAATCAACCTTTTCTTCTTTGTATTTTTATCCTCCTTTCAAAAATCATCTTTTTGTTGTTTTTACTTGTAACAGCATCCATTATCATACTGTAACTGTTTAGAACTGCATGCCCTGGAAGAAATTTTTTTTTATCTGTATGTAACACAGATCATCTGTTCGTTTTGAATTTGTAAGACATGTCTACTGCAATATGTTTAGTTACAGGTACATGTCCTGCTTTGTGAATTTGTCCTTAGTCCTTTGGAGGAGAATTATAGGGGAAGTTAGACTTCAAGGCAGACGTGGCCAAGCTGTCAGACCAATCATCCTTGTTTAACCTTTATAGCCAACACACTTACATGAGCTTCTGCTTTTGATGCTTTTGTTACCCTAGAGAGGATGAGCGTTCCCTTATTCACAAGTTTTGTGGGACTCCGGCAGAACAGCCCTCTACAAGTCAGATTCAGAGTCCAATGCCGATTTTGGCGTCTGTGCAAGGAAGAGAAAGGGAAGAGCTAAAGATGGCCATTGCCAGATTGGAGGAAGATCAAAGGTGGGTACACCTTGCAGAGGATAAATCTTCCCAGTGGGAAGGAGTTTAAGAAAACAAACAAACAAAAGAAAAACAGTCTTTGAAATTAGTATTTGGCAATGAGACTGGTTTTGTAGGGAAGAGTCATACTGGGAAGTTGACTGCTGCTTATGGTGCCATTTTTAGGTGAAATTATGAAGTTGCATACAGAACAAGATGGGTTGCTCAAAACAGCACTTGTGTTTTGTGTTCCATGGTTTTCATTTAATTCAATATATGGTTGGAAGCCAGGCCATCTCAGTATGAGCTCTTTGGGACCTGTAGGCATATTTAATTGACAAGACTTGTCGAATTAGGAGGCAAGTAATAAGACAGCTTATGTACACTGGTACCAAATGAAATTCCTTTTCATCTTTCCCTGTTTCTGTGTTAGGAAACTGCAGAGGCAATATGACCGGTTAAAGGAACAGCACCTTCAATCGACACTGAGCACCCCCAAGGTCACGGTTCCTCCTGCTCACGATGATGAAGACTCAGAGCTCATAGCAGAAGCAAAGCTCCTCAGGGACCAACAAGGTCGACTGGAAGCCAGAATGCAGATTTTGGAGGATCACAAAAGACAGCTGGAGTGTCAGCTCTGGAGACTCCGAGTACTGCTTGAACAGGTATGGCATGCAGCCTCCTGGCTCCCAAAAAGATAGAGAACCCTTGTCTGCATAAAACAATTTTATTTTGATTTTCAAAAATGTATTTAAAGTGCCTTTGAGATCCTTTCGCTAAACGAACTCATGCATAGTGTATTCAGCAGAGCAAATGTTGACTATGTCTATATTGTTTCTGAAAGAATAATGAGAAGGGAGTTTGTATGGATCATTCGTTTGTGGCTGGCTGGCAAATGAGGAAATTTGTAATTCTAAGGAGGAAATTTGGAAATTCTTGAGGCCGCTAGGTGGTTCAGTGGTTAGAGCAATGGACCTGGAGCAAACAAGAACTGAGCCCAAATCCTAACTCCTACCCTTTACTAGCTGTGTCACCCTGGGCAAATCATTTTACCTCTGCCTCAGTTTTCTTTTCTGTAAAATAAGGAAAGCAGCAGTCTCCCAGGGTTGTTGTAAGAATCAAATGAAATAATAATTGTAAAGTACTTAGTACAATACCTGTGCTATATAAATGCTAGCTGCTATTATCATTTCTGTCCTATACAAAGTATATGTAATCATATGTAAAGTGGTGATAATATTAATACTTGTTTCCCAGAGTGGTTGTAAAGATTGAATGGGATAATATATGCAAAGCTCTTAACACAGTTCCTGGAATATTGTTGTTGTTGAGACATTAAGTTGTATCCAGTTCTTTGTGACTCCATTTAAGGATTTCTTGGCAAAAATACTGGAGTCATTTGCCATTTCCTTCTCCAGTTCATTTTACAGATGAGGAAACTGAGGCAAACAGGGTTAAGTGACTTGCCCAGGTTCACACAGCAAGAAAGTGTCTGAAGCTGGATTTGAACTCAGGTCCTTCTGATTCCAGGGCTGGCCCACTATCCACTACACCAACCTAGTTGCCCAAGGCAGGCGTATAGTAGGTACTATTTGAGCGCTAGATGCAGTGATGACAATGACGATGATGGTGGTGTTGCAGCACAAAAAGGCATTCCAGTCCTAAATTGAAACCTGGATCTTAAGCATGCCTCCCTCACCCTCACACCCCATTTTACAGATAAGAAAACCAAAGCCCCCAGAGGTGAATCGATATACTCAAACAGTAAGCAAGATTTCAATCCATATTCTCTGACTTCAAATCCAATACTTCTTTCTCTACCGTACTGTGAGACCTGATTTGAGTTCTGACTGTGACACTCATCATGTTACCTTGGGCAAATTCTCTTCAGACTCTTGGTCTATGAAATAATGTTTGCAGTATCTGTCTCACAGAGTTGTGAGGGAAGTGCTCTATGGAAAGGAAGAGGGCTGAACGTGCCTTAGTATTGGAAGACTTTTGTACACGATAGACACATGGGATACAGAGCGTGGTCCTTCCCTACCCATATGCTATTTATTTTGGTGAACAGGACAACATCATGGGCAGTGTTGAGACCAAGGAAGGCTAAGATGGACTGACATAAAAAAGGCCAAGGAAAA
Source organism: Bettongia penicillata ogilbyi (assembly GCA_023548195.1). NCBI lineage: Eukaryota > Metazoa > Chordata > Mammalia > Diprotodontia > Potoroidae > Bettongia > Bettongia penicillata. Next base: position 1,016,364 of record JAJHZJ010000280.1, read on the forward strand.
AACCCTGCAACAGTTCTGTGATGCTAATTATTAGGTTGTCGTAGGTGAGTTTAGCACTCTAAAAATAAGTTTGAAAAATTAGGACTGAGGTTTATAGTCACTTATTTTAAAATTTTAAATGATGAGATTTAAAAAAAATATATATTGCTTTATTTTCTGAATCATGGGTGGTGTTTTGGATTCTCTTGTAGACTGAACCATTTCCTAGTATCAATGAAGAAACCCCTCCATCATCACAAGATTCATCACTGGGTGATGACAGCTCTGTGCCGCAGGGTTGGTGTTATTATACTTCCTCCTAAAAGGGGGTTGGGGGTTGGTGCACCAGTTGATGAGTGGATAAATGTGGAATATGATGATTTAACAAAGTTTGTATGTATTGGAGACTTTAGGTAAGAGAATTTTTGTATATTCTAAAGTAAACAGAAATCTCATGTAACAATGCAGAAAGAGTAAGATGTTGGTTTTGACAGTCTGCTGTAGGCTTGCTTGTAGCATGTAGCCAATTTCCTTTGAGTACCCACCCTGAATTCTGTCAGTATTTCAAGGTGCATTCCCTATGTCTATGGAGACAAAATAATCACTCTTTAACTTTCTGCAAGAATGGACCTTTTTGCCCTAGGCAATTGCTTGAGGGTAAAGAAAAACTTAACACAAATGTCTACGATTGGTGGCTTAATATGTGTGAGTCTCTGAGCTAGTAATTTATTAGTTCAGGCAGTCGTGGATAGAGTGCCAACCCATAATAAGAAAAACCTGAGTTCAGACCTAGCCTCAGATATTTACTGGCTGTATGACCTTAGGCAAGTCACTTAACCTCTATTTACCTCAGGTTCCTCTACCTCCCTCCCAGGATTGTTGTGTGGATCAAATGAGAGAATATTTGTAAAACACTTAGCCAGTAGCTAGCATATAGTAGTTATTATATAGTGGTATCCACACATTCATAGAGGTATAATAAATAGTATAGGAAAAATAGAGATACATCTGTGATTTTGCCAGGTACTCTGTGATTGATATACTCACTAGGCATTTTTCTCCATGCCTGCCTGCAGCCAGTTAGTTGGTGAAAGTATAGTCAAATTACTGGCCACGTTGTAGATTTATCCACTTGACAAGCCAATTAGAACTTCCCGGAGAGTCAACCTGGAGCCATCCCAGACTACCCACAGTAGCGGGTGCAGTTGATCTTGGAAGAGAGTAAGAAAGGAAGTCTGAATGACCTCTTCCCAATATTGGAATAATACTGTAAATCATGACTACTTGTGGGTGTTCAGAATGTCATCTTTGTCTAGAAAAAGGCAATTCCTATCTCCCAAAAGGTATCACACTTAACGGCTAGTAGAATTTAAAATTTACCCATATTCAGAGTATTACAAATAGCAGTATAATGTAATAGGAAAGACATTAACCAGTTCTTAAAATCATCTCCTTATTTTATTGGGTTTTTATTCACCTTAAAAGAAGAGCTAATGATAAAGAACTTTATCGTTTTAAATACTTATTTTTTAGAAAAAGAACGTTAAATACCTTACAGAATAGGCCTAACTTTTATGGAAAATACAAGGTGGGGATGACAAGAGGTAGAAAAGTTAAGAAAAGAGATTAAGAGGTAGAATGATCTTTGCACATGAGAAAATATTTCAAAGTAAGTAAAATAATCAGTTTGTGACTCCTAAATGGAATCTCCTCCAGCTAATTTTCATTTTCTCCTAGTACAGTTTCATGTAGCAAAATTTCTACATTTGATGAACCTTCATACAAAAATTTATACCAGATTTCTATTGAAATCTGTAAATTCTCATTTTATCTCCCAAAACTGCCAGTTCTCAGTGAGAAATGTCTTAGCAGTAAACCCTCATAGTCATCTAGTGTTTTCTACCCAAGATGTTGGGTGGTTAGTTGGTTGGGTTGTTTTCCTTCCTTCTCGAATAGGGCCACAATGACCTCACCATGATAAAGGGAAATTTCAGTGAGTCCGACTGTGACTGAGGAGACCAGTATGAGCTTGGAATGCTCTACCACAGGTTGGGCACAGAGAGTCTGTGTGAATATTTGGGGTACCCAAGTCAGGTCGAACTGGAAGGTTGAATAGAGGTTCATTTCAGAATGTACGTTATCCCTTTTTCTCTCTATTAAATTCACTGTGTCCCTGGTTGTCATAGATGAAGATGAAGAAGAAGGCCCACCTCAAAGTATCAGCAGACAGCTGGAAGAAGTTATGGAACAAGTCTACAGCACCTTTCCATCATGTTCCTGTAAGTTGAGGATCCTTGAATTTTCTCGTTTATTTTTCCTTTCTTTGTTTCCCACGTCCTCCCTCTCTCTCCTCTTTATTAGATAACAAAAAGCAATATTGAAAACAAGACTAAATATTATTTATGAACAAGTCACAAATGCATTATATTGACATTGGAAAGCCAAAACTTTAACCTTGATAAAATCACAGCACCAATATGGAATGGCAATATAATCCTATACTACTTGAGTTTATTTCATACCCTCTGCAGATGGCAAAAGGAAGCCAGATAGAAACGTAGATAGGTTTTTAGGGAAAAAAAATTGTCTTCCTTAATATATCCTATATTAAGGAAACCACACTCTTTCAAAGAGGAGCTTTTAGTAATATGGCAAAGGAGAGAACAAGATTCTAATGGAATTTTCTTTACTGTTCAGAAATTCCTGCCTGTTAGCATCCCGGCTGTAACCATCAGATGCAGCCGCAGAAAGTGTTTGTGTTTTTTAGGACCTGTCCTGTCCTGTCCTGTTTTTGTTTTTGGTTTTTTTTTTTTTTCCCTATTTCTGTTCCTTTCTCTCCTGTTGCACTGAAGTGGAACCATTTTGGTGCAAAGCGCTGATGCTGAGCATCACAAGCTTAAGTCTTACCAGAAAAAGACAGCACTTGGGCAAATGAATGACAAGAAAGAATCCAAGGGAAAAATTTTCAGTGTTTCTTATTAATTGTATTTGAAAAGTCTAGACAGTAACTAATCAGAAATTTTGAAATCAATCTGAGTTTTTTTACTTACTCTGGGCAAGTCACTTTAAAAAAAAAATCTCTATTTGCCTCAGTTTCCTCACCTGTAAAATGAGGGCAATAACAGCACCTACCTTGCAAGGTGGTCATGCTGCGATAACATTTGTAGAGTGCTTAACCCAGCGTCTGGCGCAGAGCATGCACTACGTAACCATTAGCTATTATTGACTCCTGGACTAGAGCAACATGAGATGATGAGAAAAGAGGGCTGACCTTGGAGTCAGAAGACAAGGGCTCCAAACTCTTTGTTCTTTACTTTCTTGCCCTGTCCCTCATGGACATACTCTGAAACTTAAGTTTCCTCACCATTAAAATGGGGTAATAATATTTTTTAGAAGAGGCATAGAGCCTCTGTCTCCACTCCAGAATTTCCCCTGAGGACAATTCCTGAAATTCTAGCTATTGGCTAAATATGTTTGTGGACCCTCCTTGAACTCAGGATGTCAGAAAGTTATCTGACAAAAAACCTTTGCCTCTCCCAACTTCCCTTCTGGAGCCATAGATTTAGACAGTTGGAGGGGCCCTCAACTGGCATCTGTTCCAATGCTTACAAAAGGCATTCCCTCCTGTAACACATCTGACAACCAACCACTGCTGGAATATTTCCAAAAAGGGAGAATCTACCACCTGTCAAGCAGTCAGTTCTATTTTTGGACCACTCTATTTGTTAGGAAATTTCTCATAACTTCAAGGCTCCCTTTGGCCATTTCTCTGTACTGTTCCTGATTCTATCCTTTAGGGTCAAGCAAAACAATTCTAAGCTTTACTTCATAGGATAGTCCTTCAGATACCTGAAAGCAGTTTTTGTGTCTCCTTTGATTCTTCTTCATGCTAAATATTCCCAGTTCTTTCAGCCAATCAGGTTTCAGTCAATAAGGGTGCAGGTACCACCATCTTTGCTGATGATCTCACAGCCCTCCTGTCACCAGGTTGAATGCCTTGGAAGTGACACTTTCCTTGTTTCCCCAGGCATGAGGACATGTTTTGTCATTTCTTTTTACCTTGGCAGCGTCCTTTCATTTACATGACTTTGTTAACTATCCTGACCTCAGGTATTTTTACCTCTTACCTGTGCTCTTCTAATAGTTTGCTAGCTGGTCTCTGTACTTCACCCTTCTTCTCCAATTCATTTTTTTTTTCAATACTGTCAAAACAGTCTTTTTAATATACCAGTCACTCCCCTGGTCAGAGAGCTTCTGTATTTCTTTATTGTCTCCAAGATACTCATTTTCTCAGCATTTAAGACTGCGTTCTGACTTTAGCCTAACTTTCTTTTTTTTTTTAAATAAAAATTTATTTATTTAACTTTTTACATTCATTTTCACAAAATTTTGGGTTCCAAATTTTCTCCCCTTTTATCCCCTCCCCCCGCCCAAATACACCGAGCAATCTAATTTTCCCTATCACCAATCTGCCCTCTCTTCTATCATCCCTCCCTTCTCTTGTCCCCATCTTCTCTTTTGTCCTGTAGGGGCAGATGACTTTCTATTCCCCATTAACTGTATTTCTTCTTTCCTAGTAGCAACAACAATACTAAACAGTTGTTCCTAAAACTTTGAGTTCCAAATTCTCCCCATCCCTCCCTCCCCACCCATTCCCTTTGGGAAGGCAGGCAATTCAATATAGGCCATATCTGTGTCGTTTTGCAAATGACTTCCATAATAGTCGTGTTGTGTAAGACTAACTCCATTTCCCTCCATCCTATCCTGCCCCCCATTGTTTCTATTCCGTCTTTTGAGCCTGTCCCTCCCCAAGAGTGTTGACTTCAAATTGCTCCCTCCCCCCATTGCCCTTCACTTCCATCATCCCCCCCACTTGCTTATCTCCTTCTCCCCCACTTTCCTGTATTGTAACATAGGTTTTCATACCAAAATGAGTGTGCATTTTATTCCTTCCTTTAGTCAAATGTGATGAGGGTAAAGTTCTTGTTTTTTTCTCAGCTCTCCTCTTTTTTTCCCTCCACTAAAAGGTCTCCTGCTTGCCTCTTGAACGAGAGATAATTTACCCCATTCCATTTCACTCTCTCTCCTCCCACTACATTTCTCTCTCACCGTACACCTTAATTTCTCTTAAGATATGGTCCCATCCTATTCAATTCACTCTGTGCTCTCTGTCTCTGTCTGTGCGTGCATGTGTGTATGTGTGTGTGCGTGTGTGTGTGTGTGTGTGTGTGTGTGTGTGTGGTCCCACCAACTACCGAGGTACTGAAAAGTTTTAAGAGTTACAAATATTGTCTTTTCATGGAGGAATGTAAACAGTTCACTTTTGGTAAGTCCCTTATGACTTCTCTTTGCTGTTTACTTTTTCATGCTTCTTCTCCTTCTTGTGTTTGAAAGTCAAATTTTCTTTTCAGCTCTGGTCTTTTCATCAAGAATGCTTGTTTCAATGTTTCATTGAAAGACCACATTTTCCCCTGAAGTATTATACTCAATACTCAATTTTGCTGGGTAGGTGATTTTGGTTTGAGTCCTAGTTCCTTTGACTTCTGGAATATCCTATTCCACACCCTTCGATCCCTTAATGTAGAAGCTGCTAGATCTTGAGTTATCCTGATTTTATTTCCACAATACTGGAATTGTTTCTTTCTAGCTGCTTGCAATATTTTCTCCTTGACCTGGGAATTCTAGAATTTGGCCACAGTGTTCCTAGGAGTTTCTCTTTTTGGATCTCTTTCAGGCGGTGATCGATGGATTCTTTCAATACTTATTTTGCCCTCTGGTTGTAGAATATCAGGGCAGTTTTCCTCGATAATTTCATGGAAGATGATGTCTAGGTGCTTTTTTTGATCATGACTTTCAGGTAGTCCCATAATTTTTAAATTGTCTCTCCTGGATCTATTTTTCAGGTCAGTTGTTTTTCCCATGAGATATTTCACATTCTCTTCCTTTTTTTCATTCTTTTGGTTTGTTTTGTTATTTCTTGGTTTCTCAGAAAGTCATTAGACTCCATCTGTTCCATTCTAATTTTGAGAGAACTATTATCTTCAGTGAGCTTTTGAACCTCTTTTTCCATTTGGCTAATTTGGTTTTGAAAGCATTCTTCTCCTCATTGGCTTTTTGAACCTCTTTTGCCAGTTGAATTATCCTATTTTTCAAGGTGTTATTTTCTTCAGCATTTTTGGGGGGCCTCCTTTACCAAGGTATTGACCCGTTTTTCATGCTTTTGTTGCATCTCTCTCATTTCTCTTCCCAGTTTTTCCTTCACCTGTCTAACTTGATTTTCAAAATCCTTTTTGAGCTCTTCCACGGCTAGAGCCCACCGGACATCCACCTCGGATGTCTGGGATAGAGAGGCCCTGACCTCCACATCCTTCCCTGATGGTAAGCATTGTACTTCCTCATCAGAAATGAAGGGAGGAAGGAACATCTCTTCCCCAAGAAAGTAGCTCTCTATGGTCTTATTTTGCTTCCTTTTTCTGGGCATTTTCCCTGCCAGTTACTTGACTGCTGAGATTCCTCTCCACCCCCGCCTAGATCTGCCCAGCCAGTGCTTGGGGTCTGAGATTCAAATGCTGCTCCCCAGCCTCAGGGCTTTCAGGGGTGGGCATGGCTGCTATTCCATGTGAGCTTAAGTTCTGGTGCTTGGGTGGGGGCAGGGCCGCCTCCCAGGCTCAGTTCCCTCAGGGGGTTTATGTAGAGACCTTTGGTAATGGCCCTGAGCCCCTGCCTGCTTTAGGAGTCCCGGGCTGCTGCTGCCACTGCCTCCTGAGGGTGCCCGAGTCACAGAGACACCCTGTTCCCCTCTTGGCCAGCCCAGAAGTCTCTCTCACTGACCTGGAGGGCCTGTGGGTGGAGGGACCTTCACAGCCGCAGGAGGTTCCTTCCCTGAAGCCTGCTCGAATCTGCTCCTCTGGAGCCATGCGGCCAGGGCAGCTCAGGAGTGGGCTCTGCTTTCCGGGGTGCGACGGACCCCTGGGGACGGTTCTCCATGGCTCTCTGGAATGGAAATCTTTTCTGCTGTGTTTCTGCACGCCTTGCAGTGCTACAGAAATTGTGGGGAGTTCTTCTTGCAGGAAATATATGGGCTGTGGGTTCGGAGCCAGCATACGTGAGTCTTTCTACTCCGCCATCGTGGCTTCACCCGTAGCCTAACTTTCTAACTGTGTTTATACAATTCATCTTTGAACACTTTACATTGTGCCCATTCTCTTGCCTTTGTACATGCTGTACCCCATAGCTGCAATTGTACTTGCTCCCCATTTTTACCTGTTGTCATCCCATTCTTCCTTCAAGATCCACATCCTTGATGACAGAGACTGTCATTGTTTTTAATCTTTGTATCTCTAGCACCTAAATTAGTACCCTATCAGTGAGTGGTCAGTTGACCCATGGACCTTAGGGGGAGGGGTTATTGTGAGGAAAACACTATAAATTGTAAAAATATAGAAACTCGAGTTAGTATATAAAAGAAAAATACCTTGTTTCTCCCTTTTCTGTCTAGTAAACACCCTCCTAGATTAGACAGAATACATTACCAGACATGTGAAAATCTGTCATTTCTTAGAAAAAGGCATCATAGAAGAGCAAAAACTTAATTTTGAGAGGTAAACTCACTTGTTATCTAATCATAAATGTCAAAGATTTCCTTTGTAGTACCACAAGTACGGGAGAAATATGGCCATCAAAAAAGATAATATGTGATCTCTTTCAAGGTAGTTAGATGTAATCCTGTGATTCAGCTTTTCATACTCTACTGAACCCTATTAAAATATTCTCTTTATCTCCAACATAGCCTTTCTTTGGCTTTGAAGAAGCTTATAAAAGAAAGCATGTATTTTCTAAATTAGTTTCCTAATGGGGTAACACACAAACACATACACCACATCGATACGCAGCATTCTGTTTGATTGTTTTCTAAAGGAATTAAGCTCAAGGTCATCAGCCACAACTAATTTACACTGATTTTAAAGGTTCTGTGGGTTTTTGTAGTCATTGTATCAAGGACAATAGGAAATAAACCAAATTTGTGACACTAATACATTTTTAGTACTTGTGCCTTACGAATTTGAATTATTTAATGACTGGTGGAAATTTTAGTACAATCAGTCCACTAAGTGACATTATTTACATCAATTCATATCTCCTAGTTAGGAGAGATTCCATTTATGTAGTGCTTAATGTTTGCAGAGTGTTTTATATGCATGGTCTTAATGAATCTTTACCACCACCAGGTGAGTTAAGAAATCTCAGTGTTATTATCACCGTTTATCAGATGTAGAAATTACAGTTTCAAAGTGGAGAAGGGGGACTTGCCCCTAGTTCTCCGAGCTAACACTAAAACATCAAAGTTATAAACCTCAGTTGAGGGCTCCTTTTTACAGTACCAAACTAATATCATCTATACCAAACAAAGTTCATAATCAAATCCTTATAGAATATATCATGGCCATTGTGAAAAAAGTATTTAATTGTGAAAAAAGTGTGTATTTAATGAGAAGTCCAAGAGTGTCTACCTTTTATGTGAATAAAAATACATAGTTAAAATTTCCATTATCATGGTAAATCAACCTCATTCTCTGGAAGTTCGTCTGTAGAAATTAATAGTTAAACGATATCCTTTGACTTCGAGCATTTTTAGCCCTATAGACTTGTAACCTAATAAAGGAGATTTTCATTAAAATCCAAAATGGAATGTAACCATATAATTATAAGCCTAGAAAAGATCCTGAAGGTTAAAATTGCCCATTACTTATGGAATGGAGTCTAGATAGTACCATAAACCATGTTCTCAAGTTTTAAAAAAAGAAAGAAAGAAAAAAATGAAATTTCCAACAGCCCTACGTTGTTCAAGTTGCACTTGGACTCGACTCAGTATCCTGTTGACTTGTAGCACATCTTCAGAGTGCCTGGAATGTATTAATGGATTTCAGCTTCTGGGACTCCTCAATATATGAGGCTCACTCCTTTATACTGGCAATATATGGAGGCATTACAGCTGCAAAATTGCAGCCCTTCAGGATTATTCCAGTACTCTATGGGTGATGTTAATCACAGACATTTACTGCTGTAAAGAGCCGAAATACATTCTGTTTATGAGCTGCACATTCTGCAAATGTTGAAAAGTGTACAGTATTAAATGTAATTACTGAACTTCTTTTGGGGTTTATTTTTACCCTCTTGGCATATGCTTTCCGTATGTTGCATTAATTAACTGGCCTTTGGGAAGGAACAATTCTTTAGCTAACTTGGTTCAGGCTTTTTTGCAGTTATTTGGGAAATGGAAAAAAAAATTCATGTGGTAAAAATAAGATTCCCCTTAGAAGAAATTAACTCAAACTGTAAAAATGTTCATTGATTGAGTTTTCTGATGGTATATTTCTTACCCAAAAAAGCTAAAAAAGACTATTTTAATTACTTGAAAATTAGTTTTGCACAAAATTTTGCAACTTGTATATAGAAAAGAAAACTGTCAATGATGGGGGAAAATATTTGCATCAAATATCTATGTTAAGATTCTGATAAGCAGCATATGCAGGGACTTAATACAGATATATAATACCCCTGTAGATCAGTGGTAAAAGAATATGAACAAGCAGTTCTAGAAAGAAGAAATGTAAACTATTAACAACCTTGGGTATGTTTGTAGGCAGCTGTGGGAAGGAAGGAGTCATTAAGTAAGATTATATAAGAAAACAGAAAAGGAGAGGGAGAGTACACATATGTTAAATTCAATTTAAATTCAATTTCTCCCAAATACACTAACCTCCCAGTTCTCTCAATCCACTCACTTCCGTGATTTAACTCCTCCAGTCCACCTCTACTCCACACCAAAACAGTCACAGCCTTGACCTTGCCATCACTGACTGATTTTCCATTGAAGAACTCTGAAATTCCTTTAAATGATCACAACCTCTGAACGTTTCTCCAACTTTGTACATATTTGGCATACGTATGATTGATTGCCCTATCATAATATAAGCTTCCTTCATCAGAAACTGTTTAGCTTTTGTTTTTATGTCTTTAGACCCTAACACAGTACCTGGCACATAGTAGGTGCTTAATAAATGTTTACTGGCTTCATATATTTAAAGATACTTCTCTGATAGCGTTCCTATCGCTGTCATCAACAATAAACATTTATTGCTTATCCAATCTGAATAAAGTAGATTTGGTTTTCCAATGCCATTTTAAAGGAATGACATATTTCTTGAAGAAGCATTTTGTAATGTCATAATTGACCTCTCTGGAAGATTTTTCCAACAAGCAAAACTGGCACTCTTCTAAAAGAAGACCAGTCCCTGTAGCAGCTATAACTAACAAGAGCTTGGAAACAGTATGTGACTAGTATAGCTTGAATTCATTTTTATATTCATCTTGAATTTTCCTCCTTTTTGTGAATTAAAAGTTAACAGGAGTACATGTCAGTTACTACTCTGAACTGAGTTGGAAATCTTTACTTTAAAAGTTTTCTATGTTTATAAATTGCACAAATTAGAGGAATGACTACTTTGAAGTGAAATATTTTTGATGCACCTGCATCTGGATACATTTACCTGTCACTTGAGAATTCTTGTCCTTTGGAAAGCTAACTCCACAAATCCTGAATATATCCTGTATCTGTTGCCTTTATAGGGTTCTTTTTGCCTTCTCAACATTTACTGTTCTTTTTATTTAGAAAATTTCATATTTCATCTGTCTTACTACTTTGTTTAATAATTTCTCCATTAGGAAGATATCATTATTATATTTTGACCACATGTTACAATTTGACCACAAATATAGGTTAAAATTTTACAAGATGTTCATACTTTTTGTATCCTATTCTACTAACTCAGAGATGTTCCAGTATCAGTCTTTTATTTAATAGATTTAGTATTGTACTTACAAAACTTCTTGATTATAGAAATTTGCTATAGAAGGAAACAGAGGGACATAGTTATAAAAACACCACAGCATAACAGAGGAAAAAACTACCTTAACTCTGTTTGATTCTACGTATGAGTCAAATCTGACAGCCAGTCCTATAGTCTCGGGGTGTTCAAACAAAACAAAACAACCAAGGCTCAGGATTAACCAGGTGGGAAAATTTCAAGGAAATAGGACAGTGGGGAGGGAGCAGCTAGGTGGTGCAATGGATAGAGCACCAGTGCAGGAGTCAGGAAGACCTGAGTTCAAATCTCACCTCAGACACTTGACACTCACTAGCTGTGTGACCTTGGGCAAGTCACTTAACCCCAGTTGCCTTATCCTGGGTCATCTCCAGTCATCCTAATGAATGATCACTGGATTCAGATGGCTCTGGAGAAGTGAAGCTGGTGACTTGCACAGCCCACTCTCACTCAAAACTAAGTCAAGTACTAGTCATTATTTCTCCGATGGCATGGTGGTCTTCAGCAACAAAGGACGAACACACACACACAATATTGAATTTTAGAATGGGAATAATTTCTTCTTGGTGTTGTTGCTGGTTCACTCACCTGTGAACTGTTTTAATGAATGGATTTTTAAAGGTGAAAATCCCTTCCCCTACCATTTTAACGAGGTAGACCCTGAGCAATGAACGAAGCATGCCAAGTATTTTACTGGTGGATTGACAAAAAAATGCCTTTTTGTTATTGTGCCTGCTCACTTGTTCTGACTGCATCTGGATATATTTATATGTTTGTGACAGTCATACAAAACTAAAATTCTAGTCAATTCATTAATTTCCCTCCTTCCTTTAAAAAAATATATTTCTATAAGCTATATACAGGTAAAACAACCAATATAGCTTACTGATTGAGAAATGATGATATAGAGCAAAATGGATTAAATTATAGACTTGGTTAATTAATGTGCTTCTTTGTCACTTGTTACAAAAACATAACTATGTCACCCAAAAAACTACATGACAGTCCATTCTTATGCTCCAGTAAATATGCTACTACTCCCTAAGGTAGAGAAGAATTTGGGAACTGGTCTCCATCAGTAAAACCTCGGTTTAAGTCTTGCCGCAGACATATGCTGATCATGGGATGTCAGTATATGACATCACACTGAGTGTGACTGGGCAAATCAATTTCTTAGTGGCTCCAGGTAACTCTCTTAAGACTCTTAGGAGCAAAGTGTTCGTTTGAATTAGTATAGAAATCCAAAGTTAAAGTCAGGCACAGATTTAGCCCCTATCATCCACCTTCATACCGTGTCCCCAAGCTGTAGTTGAGGCTTGTTTGAAAGTATACTCATTTGGGGAGGGGGGCGGGGTTTAAGACCACCAGAAACTAGGGTAATTGTCATTTTATTGATACAATAACACTTAAATTAACTCCCTGGACCTGATAGAACTAGACTCATTGTAGCCTAAGAAGTGGATGGAATAAAATGTAGAGAAATTTTTAAACATCTAGGATGAATGATTCTGTTGTTAAATGGGAAAGGGTGGAATAGTGCCGTAGTTGGGGGCTCAGGAAGGGAAGAGAAGATTCTGCTGCCCACCATGGGAACAAATGGTAAGTTAGAAATATTGTTGTTGGAAAGAGATGTTGAAAATAGAAGACTCACTCTTCCAAAATAGTATGCTCTGGATTTGCCCATTAAGCACATTATTTGAAATCAGCTCCGTTTGGATATACAAGCTATTTAACATGGCAGAAAGTGATGTAACTAAAATAAGAGTTTAGAAGTTCTTGCAAAGCTTTCCTACTCATTGGATGTTTTGTTATTTTTCTTATTGGAAAAGATTAGCATAATGTTTTGCATAGGTTGATGGGAAATTTGCCTCTTTAACTAACTTGAAAAAAACTTGGGATTCATTAAATCATTTAAACAAACCAACAAAAAATCTCTCTTTCTTATTATCTTCAGCCTAACGGTTGGGCCAGTATCTTACACACAGTGGTAAATGCTGTACATCTGCATATCTCCAATCATGTTGTCAGCAAACCAGATGCATTTTAGACAGCCCTGATGATTCAGTATTTGTTGACATTTCTCTAATGGATTTCTTTTGTTTTCATTTTCAGCAAATTTCTTTGGCGACGCTCAGGTAAGAAATGAGCCTCTTGAATTGATTGTTGTAGTTTTACTGAGAGAAGAGGTAGATTGGCTTCACTGGCTTTTTCAGGGGTGTTTTTCACCATGTCCTATAGGCTATGCTGCTCACATAAATGAGGAAATCTGTTTGACATTTAAAGGCTGCTTGACTCATTATGGTAGTTTGTCAAAGATGCGGGGGAAACCTATCAAGTCAGTGCCTCAAGATGCCTTTTCATTGTAGAGAAACCCCAAAGGTGGCATGTGTTCAGTGCTCTGTGTTGCGTTAGAGAGCTCATTCATGGTATTATGTGCTTGGGGTGCAATCTCCCAGAACAAAAATGCAGAACTATTGTTCGTCTAAGTCTTCTTCTAGAGAAGTTGTCGATCCAATACAGCTGTCACAGTGACTGACTTGAAAAAAAAATATTAATCGAATGCCACAAAAGTGGTTTTGTTCCTCAAGGAAACCAGTTTTAATTTTAAATCTTGCTTGGATATAACCCTTCACTGGTTTTGCCTTATGACTTTTCAGTATATTTCATAAAAGGGTAATATAAGAACTGCTCTATCTATATCATGGTTACAATTTTTAACAGAAAAGTGCCACACAGAAGTGATAAGCTGTTAGGAAAGTACTTTCCTATGTTTCCTATTGCTCTCGTTAAAGATGTAAAAAAAATTTCTTTGAGTTACCTCAAAACATTATTTTGAACCCTTGAAGACCTGAGACGTAATGTCAGGAAGTTAGTAAGAATGACAAGAGGAACCTTGGAGGTCATCGTGTTCATCTCTGCTCTTTTTATTTTTGGAGACAGAGGCCCAGAAAAGGTGGTAGCTCCCTCACCTTATCTGCCTAATTACTTGCAAAACTGGGAATTTGAACCATCCAGTTTCCTGACTCCCAGCTGTGTCCTTTTCATTATATATTGCTGCCTCTGGCTTTCTCTTGTCAATCAGTATACTTTTATTAAGGGGCTATTGGGCACCATGCTAAAACACTGGGAGTAGATATGAAAAGAGACTAAAGATAGTCCCTGCCCTCAGGGACCTTACAGTCTATTGAGGGAGACAATGTGCAAATAAATGTATCAAGGGCAATCTATATATAGGATAAATAGGAAATAAATAACAAAACGATGAAACTCATCAGGTGTTTCCCTTGGTGAAAATTCAAGAAATGAGTATTTTATCACAAAATTGGCCCCTACTCCTAACTTTTCAGATTTAGAAATTCTTGTAATTATAAATTATTAAGGTTTTTAGGCTCTTACAGATAGATGTAACTCCCAAAATCTATAGTTATTAGGGACAAGAATTGGCATAGATTATTGCCCTTGTGGGTATAAACATAAGTGCTTTAGGGTTATAAAGTACTTTATTATTACTAACAACAGTAATAGTAGCTTTCACTTGTAGAGGACTTTATGGTTTTTAAAGCACTTTATCTTCAAAATAGCTCTGTGAACTGGGTATTATTATTATCCCATTTGCAGATGAGAATACTGTGCCTTGTTCGTAGTCACATACCTAGCAAGTGTCAGATCCCAGATTTGAACTCGGATTTCCCGACTTCAGGTTCAGCACTCTTTCAGCTGTACCACCTGGATGCCTTATTTTTATATATACATACTCATTTGATCCTTATCATATCATTGTAAGTGCAAGTGTCATTGTTCCTATTAATGATTAAAGAAACTGAGTCTCTGCTGGGTTAAGTGACTTTCCCTGCCTGCATAGTTAGTGAGTTTTAGGGAAATTTATAAGCAAACCTCACCTGATTCCAGGTCTAACATTCTTTCCTGATAATCTGTAGAAAGAATTCAGAACTCTTTTAGCCCCATGCTATTGCCAACACTGATAACAAGTGGCAAAATTTGAAACTGATTGTTTTCTGAGCAGTAAAATATGAGGAAAAATGAGAGGGTGATGAGGAAATGTTCTTCCTAATCCAGATCTGGGCAATCACTTTCTGAGAAAATTGTCTATAGTGCACATAAAACTATAAAATATAAACAGGACGAAATGTCTCTCTTGACTTATGCCCTTTGGGGGAATATGGACTTGCAAAAATCCTTCTCTAATTTTACGTGTGGTGCAGAATAGCTAATTGTCCATGAATAGACATAGGACGCTAATGGAGCATGTATGTGGAACATGGAAAGGCAATTTGGGGAAAAAGGAAAGGCTCTACCTTTTGTGATTAGCAGAACCATTATATTAGACCATGCCTGTGCAGTGTTTTACATCTACATTTTTCTCAGGTCACCTAAAATCTTTTGGCGGGCCCCAAGAGTATGTTGTGTAGGCCTGAGTTAGATAATGCGTAGAGAGTGACATGGCTGCAGGTGAAAGACCAAGTGTCTGCAGAGCTGCTTTCCCCCATGACCTAGAAGGGCCTTCATGATTTGGGATACGGAACCAAATCACAGGCTTTAAAAAAAAAAAAAAAAAACCCCACTACTTGTGCATGCTCTGGAAAAAGCTGATGCTCCGTCTCTTACTCTTATTCTCACTAGTTATCACTCCTGCATTTTCAAAACGACCCTGACTCCTTCATCTAATCCCTTATCGTTGCAGCCCCAGGTCTTTACTCATCTCTCAACACCCCCATCACTCCCTCCCTCATGCTTTACTCACATGTTAGACATGTTAGGATTACTGTATCATGTTCCATATTTTCCAGGAATCGCTTTCACCATCTTCCATCAGGGCAATTTGGTATGGGCCATTAGGTTTTCCAGCAAGTAGGAACAGAATCTTTTGGGTAGATGGCCTAGTGTCTCAAGTGCTGGGGTTGGAGACCTGAAAATTGGAGTTCAAATCCTGCCTCAGACATTGACACTGACAAGCCTCAGAGCCTCGGTTTGCTTATCTATAAAATGGGGATAATAATAACATTTACCTTACAAGGTTGTTGTGGGGATCCAGTGAGATACTAATAGATGTGAAGTGCTTTGCAAACCTACAGTGCACTACGAATGCTAACTACTGTTATCGTTAGTTCTCATGATCTTACTTTAATCCGAGGGTCATTGTATTCATAGAAAAATAATTTTCCCTCCCAAAAAGGAGAGAACAGTTCCAAATGTTACAGTGACTAGAAGATGCCTAGGTGACGATAATGTGACAAGGCTGGTGGAAAGGATGGGCATCAGGCAGGACTAAAGGGTCTGTTTTGGATACAGGAAAATAGTGTCGGACCTACTTAGAGAGAAATAGGCTGTGTCGTTATTTTTCCTTTGGAGAGTTGACAGATCTGAGCTACCACTAGTGTTTTCTTTGGAAATACTCTCTTGACATTGTTGTTTCTCATCCCACAGGAAAACTAAAGCATCCTGGCTGGCCAGCACTTAGCATAACATATAGTAAATTCTGTATAGTTCATTTTATGTTTGTTATGTTTTTAATAATAAAAAATTTTTGTTTTATCCTTCTGTTTCTATGCTACTGTAAATTAATGGAGGTATTTGGAAATGGTTACACATTTGTTCTTGATTTGTATTCATATACAGCATTGGGAAAGGGGTTGGGGGCTTTATATTGTTGTACCTTCTTTTTGGATAACCAGGAAGAGAATTACATAAAATAATTAGAAGCCAGAAGTGACATTTATACATTGCTTTCTGCTCCTGACATTTATTTTGAACAATGACTTCGTTATCCACTGACATTTTGACCATGCTGTTGAGTTTGTTGACACACATCCGCCATTGACCGAGTAGGTTTCTGAAGAGCCTAGAAGTGCTTTCCACACACGATTAGCGGAGCCACAGTAACACGTGGCTCAGGTAATTCACTCAGATGTTATTTATTAAGAATTAGGATCTCACCACCACTGTCTGCAAACTGTTTAACTTCACTAACAATGGCACACTCCCCTCCAAAACTTTCACTCCATGGAACAACACTTTTTTGTGGAATATCTTTTATTTAAGGAACTGTTCATTCTTAGAGATTCATGTCAAATTCTACTCTAGAGAGGCGTAAGACTTAATTGTGTAAGTGCAATCTTAAAGAACTATTTAATGGAAGTTTTCCCAAGGAGCATTTTTTTTTTTATCCAGAAACTAGGTTTTGAACATTCTTTCGAGCTTCCAAGGTCTAGATTTTTAGCTATGAAGTACAAACCAATCCCACAACTAATTGTAATATTAAAGGAAAAGAATGTCTTCTCCTCTGAGAGTGTTTTGTACAAAAAAAGAAAAAAGAAAGAAAGAAAAGAAAAAATAAGTCCTTTCCAGTACTTGAAACTTTTATATTTTTTTCTGAATGCAGTGGTCAACCATAGAGTTTGAGTCTGTGCATACATAGATCATATGACTTCTTTAGAAGTACTTTTTAAAGACTAAGAGAAGATTTCCCTTCATCGATTGTCACATTTGGGGAAGAGCACCTTATAGAAGATCATATGAAAATTAAATTAACATTTGGAGAATGGGTTCTGCTGCACTGAGTACATTTAGGCTTTTGGTTCAGCATCAAGTTAATATCCCATTACATAAATATACTGTAGGATTACCAAACACAGAGAAAGCAAAAGCCTGCCCAAGGTTATGCTCATGGATACATAAGAAAGCCCCGAAATGGACTGAGACTCATCCTCAAAAACTAGAGCACATGGATTTGTAGAATGTGTGCTTATGAATGAATCATCAGGACATGTTAACTTTGGCTTGTCGTCACTTGGAATGCAGCCAGGAGGAAAATAAAAGTTAACAAAATTTGCTCTTTTCAAAGGGGTTGGGTGGGGAGGGAAGGTTAGGTTAGGGTCTATTTGCAGCATAGATAGTTCAAAAAGAAAAATTGTTTTATATAAGAGGAAAGCCATGACCGCCTTTCTATCTCAAACCCATCTTCATTCATAGTATTGGAAATAGCTTTATGTTACTGTATTCTGCCAAGTCTATAGTTTTTGCTAGACCATACTGTAGCCAAGGAAAAGAAAAGCACCCCTTTTTAATTAAGGAAAAAGAAATATCCCTGAACACTGAAGTTCACAGTTGTAGATTTGGTGTCTGTCTTGTTATTACTTTGAGAGATTATATGTATCAAATTGTTTTTCTGTGTGTATTGGTATGCAAAGTATGTCCTCTGCTCTGCTACTGAGTCAAAGTTACTTAAAAGACTACATTGTAACATTCTTCCTCTGAGTAATATTAAATTAAAAAGGAATATATTGTAGCAATTGTTAGAAAAAGTTACACAGTTCTTTTGAGGTCTATGGGAAAGAATGGATCGTATATCACCATCTAATCTGGTTACATACTCTATTTTTCATCCAGAATAAAAGTCATTTTTAACACAAGGTTGCTCTGATATTACTCAGCTAAGAAAAAGGCTATTGTTCAGTGACAGAACTAGAGGCTTGAAAATACATTTATGCAAATAAAAATATAGAAAGATAACGTTTCTGAATAAATAATAAATCTATATATTTTCTGTGATTTCTCTTCCTCTCTCCCTTCTCTCTCCCATATAAGACACATACATTTGTGCTTTCACACACATACCGATTTGCAGTTACTTTCAAATTTAAGTTAAATAATCAGTTTCTTGGAGGGTAGAATTACAGTGATGTTGATATTACAGTCCCCAGAGCTTTTTGGCTAGTGAATAATTTTATAAAGATGTCACCACATTGATACGATTGCCATTCAACTTTATTTCTTGACACTGCATTTGCAGAATGCATATTTTTATATGATCAAACCCATGTGTATTACATAGGATAAGATGAAAAATTGCCTATATACTTTTTAATAGAACTTTTCCAAAAAGAAAATTATATTCCTTGGGTCTACCTGGGATGAAATTTTTTTCCCTATGACAAGGTTTAAAAGACATTCAAAGAAGAGAGTGACAAAATAAAGGAAAACATAAAGATAATTTCAAATTAATCAGCATTTTAGTGTCACTTTGCTACAAAGCATATTGAAGGAGCAAAAAATCACTGGTTTTCAGTAGCTGGTTGGGTTAGTATTTGAGTGTGGATAGAAATGAGAACATACTTCAATGAACCTTCACATTATTTCCTTGTACCTTGGTAAATATGTATTTTTTTAAAATCGTTTTCCAAAATTACCCCCCCCACCCCACGTCAATTTCTTAGCTCATTATAGTGTAAATTCCAACATCCTGGCTTTCCTGTTGCTTGTGGAAATTTACTGCTGATAAACTCCCAGCTGGAAGAATCCTTACCTGTGGATCAAAGGGCTAGTTAAGGCCCCAGGTGTGCCTCTTGAAGCAAACTGCCTAATGAATAATGAGCTTACTATGGAATTGTAAAGTCTAGAAGGCTCTGGGCTGCTTCACTGGAGAATCCGGAGTAGCTGAAACCGGGCTACTTCACACCTCTTTGGAAAACAAAGAGCTCTGAACTACCACTGAAAGGCTGACTGCAAAATGAAAGGAGGCGCTGTGATGACAGTCTACATAAGAGAGGAGTCCTCCACTCTGACTTGACCTCTACGTAATACTTGGCTGTGAAGTTAAAGAGGCCAAGAAATGGAAAAGATCTTGACCAAAGTTGCCTCAGGTTCCCAGATTAAGTTTTTCCCTTTAGAAAGAATACAAATGCTGATTATTTGCATAATCCTTGCACATGCCCTTCATTTTTAATACCTCAAGAATTCCAGTTGAAACTTTTAAGAAAATGTACTGGAATCACAATTAGAAAATGCTTTGAAGATTCGTGCCTTATTTCCCTCCACCAATCTTTTAAGGTGACTAGCATATGCTAATTTGATCCCCATTGTACAGATAAATTGAGACCTTGAGAGGTTCGGTGTTCATGGACACAGAACTAATTATTTAATAGAGACTTAGGAAGGTTCAGACAAAGAAACAGAGCTCAAAAAAAAAATAATGGAAAAAGGTCTACTGAGACCACAGGTGAATTGGAGCTCCAACTCGGCGCAGAAGGACTGGGGCTACCCTCTCCCTCACCAGTAAAATCTGGTGGGTTTTAATTGGTTTATTAAACCAAGTATTGAGGATAGGGAGAGAAAAGTCTGGATCTGGGAACTGGTGTTAATACGTGGTATGTATGGTAGTGGCTGGAGGGAAGGTAAGGGAGGGAATGGGCTTTTATTAAGCACTATTAGCTAGGTATTTGGACAGCTGGGAAGCAGAGTGGATAGTGTGCCAGGCATGGAGTCAGAAAGACATTTCCTTGAGTCCAAATCTAGCCTCAAACACTTAGTAGCTGTGTTGACCGTGGGCAAGTCACTTGACCCATTTGCCTCAGTTTCCTCATTTGTAAAATGAGCTGGAGAAGGAAATGACAAACCATTCTAGTGTCTTTGCCAAGAAAACCCCAAATGGGGTCATGAGGAGTCACACATCACAGAACAAGAAAAATTAGCTAAGCATTGTGCTGAGTGCTTTACAGATATTTCAAGGAAAGTGCTGCTGTTATCCCCATTTTACAGTTGAGGAACCTGAAGCAGAATTGTAGTGACTTGCCGGCTTGAATTTGCACCTTTCCATGCAAGCTTCCTGACCACAGGAGAGGGGGTTTGAGGCTCTTACCTCTGGTTTCACTCTGACAAGGTGACACCTCTCTGTGTGGATTTTGAGCATCCCTTCGGCTTCATGTAGCAGGTCAAGACAGCTACTATATTTCTTATATTAAGCGGCATCAGACCTCACAATGAAATCCAAGTGAATCCCACCTCCAAGGCCACGGTCCCTTCCACTTATGCCAGTGGATGACATGGGCACAGATCCCATGAAAACTGAATGTTTTCACAAATTGGGGTACCTGAATTTGGCAGCATTTTCTGACCAAACAAGATGATAATTAGAAGAAAATAGAAATTATCAAAGTGTAAATGTTGAATCCCCAGGGCAATCCACAGACTGTAATTTGGCAATAGCACTCATTTCTCAAAGCTGCATTTTAAAGACTGAAGTACTGGGATTCGTTAACAGGGACAATGAATAATTTCCAGCCCCATAATTTTTAGCATTCCCTACCCCTTCTTTTAATTAGGAAGAAGATAAACTTTTAATACTTGTGTGCAACAAAATAGTCATGGACTGCAACAAATGGTGAGCTACTTGACATAAATGAGAACTCAAGAAACAAAACCTGGAAACTGGGAATAGCACTGCCTAGTGCTTCTTGCCTTCTGTCCCCTGCACATCAACATGTGAAAACCACATTGTAAGCTCCCTGGCGGCAGGGGCTGCCTTTTGTCTCTTTTTATATCCCCAGCACTGAGCACTATGCCTGGCATATAGTAGGTGCTTAATAAATATCTATTAAATGATCGATTGAGTAACTTCGGAGTTGTGCTCAGGTGAGTAACCATGCAGAAATCTACTAGCACCTGCTCCAACAGACTTGTAAGAGCTGACTGTTAAAATTGTAGTGTGAGTATTTACAATTTATCTTGGAAATTGGCAAACCCTACCGGTCAAGACTTGATCTGTTGACTGTTCAAAATTAAGAACTTGATGGAAAAAATGTAAATAATGAAGATTAAGCTTAATGGTTGTGTGTACTTTCCCCTCCCCCAGTTGTTGTTCAGTGATTTTTTCAGTCATGTCTAACTCTTCGTGACCCCATTTGGGGTTTTCGTGGCAAAGATACTGGAGTGGTTCGATTTTTCTTTCTCCAGCTTGTTTTACAAAGGAAACTGAAGCAAACAGGGTTAAGTGACTTGCCCAGGGTCACATAACTAGTAAGTGTCTAAGGCTAGATTTGAACTCTTGAGTCTTCCCCAGCTCTATGCCTGGCAGTCTATCCACTGTGCCATCTAGCTGCCCAGTTGCCCCCAGAGAGTCAGCTGCATGCCTATGGCTCTACTCATCACTCCTGTAGCTATGCTACTTGCTACCTATATGACTTTATGCAAGTCCCTTGTCCTCTCTGTGCCTCAGTCTATTCAGTTGTAAAATGAGAAGGTTGGAGTTAATTATTCTTAAATTCTGGTTTCCCCCAATACCTTTGAGTCGGCTATTCATGATGAGTATAATATGCTATCCAGCATCAAAAAGACTGCCATGGATACAGCAGAAAGAACACTTTCAAAATCAGGAGACTGAGATTTCATTTCCAGCTCTGGAACTAACTATGATGACCAGCGCTAGGAGCTTGACTTCTTAGAACCTCTTGTTTCCTTATCTGTAAAAGGAGGATAATAACTAGAGTACTTATCTCACAAGGGGGTGAGACTGAGATGATGTATGTAAAATGATACTTCGCTATCAACTATTGCTAAATCAGTTAAACTCTCAAACTTCAGTCTCTAGTCTTTTCATCTGTAAAATAGGAAAAATAATACATGTACAACCTACTCCCAAGGGTCATGAGGGGAAGTGTTTTGTAAGACTTAAAGTAAAATATAAATGTAAGTACATGTTCTATTTTAGGTTACTGTTCCATATGTGACATTTAAATGTTTTTTAAAAAAATTAAGATAGAAGTGTGAAGTCTCAAAGATAACTTGAGATCATTATTTGTGGATCAAAAAACTTTACATTTTGTGGTACTTTGAGGTATATATTCCAATTTTCGGAAATGGATAAAGGCTTATTTGCCCCTCAAAATAAAATTTACCTTCACAATATAGAGTTTAAGTAGAATAACCACCATCAAAACATGGGTGGGCTAAACCATTTGTCAGGATCGTTACAGATATGGTGAGTATAATCTACATTGTGGTTTGGGATACTTTGATAATAAGATGGCGGTGCCAGAAAGCTACCGTTTTCAAATGTTATTAAATTAAGTTAGCTAGATGTTTATTGCTAAACAGCATTGGGGTCATCTGATGTATCTGATGCATAACCTTTTGCCTTAAAAAAAAATAGACCAAGACCTAAGAATTGGCATGGCCCATAAGGAATGATATAGACTTGCCATCATTTCAGTCATGTCTGACCCTTCATAACCCCATTGGGGGTTTTCTTAGCAAAGATACTAGAGTGGTTTGCCATTTCCTTCTTTAGCTCATTTCATAGATGAGCAAACTGAGGCAAAAAGGAGTAAGTGACTTGCCCAGGATCATACCGCTAGTAAGCGTCTGAGGCCGCATTTGAACTCAGGAAGACGAATCTTCCTGACTCTAGGGCTGACACTCAATCCATTTTGCCACCTAGCTACCCGTTAACACCGTACTCATGGATATTTTAATACATTAATAGCACGTAAAAATGGCAGTGGTTTCCAAGGAATCCAGAAAAAGTTGGTAGGAAATTGGCCATATTTATCTAACATTATCCATGGAAAAAGAGGATTGTCTGACAGATGGAACTTATTCTAGTCACTTAAAAGTTTCACCCTATAGTGAGATAGGGATCATTCTCAAGACTTGATCACAGCCTGCGATGAACCATCCAAGAAAAGCATCTAATCCCTTTTTATGGTGAACATTGAATCAGAGCAACCTTCTGACTACTAATTCAGTTTCCTACATGTCTTGATAGCCAAGTGGACTAGTAGTACAGAAACTCACATTGTATTCCCAGAAATAGGATATGTCCCATTGCAAATGAATAAATTCACATTCTGATTTATAAGTGTTTTATAAATTTGCTTTTAATGACAACTCCTCACAAGTTAGCTGCCTGAAGATTTTTGAACATGAAAGACTTGAAAGCCAAGCCCTACAGGATACAGACACTCAGGAGACCTGAAAAATATCCATGTGTTATAACCTTCATACAGATATCTGGTTTTACTTAATTCTGAAATAAGGAAAAGAATGCTCTAGTGAGAGCTTTGTTCATTGAGTTAAACTATTTCAGATATTTTGGTGTGATGCAAACATAGCATCTCCTTTATCTACTTTATTGCCTTTCCCTTGCTTCAATGCAAAGAGAAATTGGATAGCAATTATGCTAAAGCACCAAAACCCCACAATTCTATCAGGAAGGCCCTTGTTTGGTGAGATTGATCCTGCATTGGTAGACAGAGAAGCCCCATCCAGTGTACCCTACCTACATAAAATGAATTCTGAAATGTTTGGGATCAGAAGTGCTGAGGAGGAAGAAACTGTCAAGAAATTGATGACCTGGGCTAGACACAGACCATTGTAGCTAAATAAAGTAGCTTATAAAGTTTAAGGTTCACATAGCACTATAAAACTTAAAAAAAAAAAACCCAAAACTTTACATTAATCACTTCTTTTGGTGGTACTATGCATATTATGCCCAGAATACAAATGACTAAATGGAGGCTCAGAGTTAAAGTAGGTTCCCCCAAATCCGAAAACTGATCACGATCACAGAAAAGATTCAAGTTTACTATATCGAAGTCTCCAGTTCTGTGTTCTACACCACAGCTGGTGGCCTTGGAGTCTTATACTGATAAGGAAGGCTCAAGTTGGCCCAGGACTAGAATTGGAAGAAAAAATTACAAGGTTATAACTAACGTATAACTGAATTGAAATTTAACAAGTACTGAAACTTCGAAGATGTGTAAAGATACTTTTTTAGAATCATTGAAACAATACATTTTTACTTATAAAAATCATAATATAACAGGAGTTAAAATTTAGACATTAGGAGTGTGCAGGAGGAGATTTTTAGCATTTTTAAAAAAATTATAGCACTTGGAATTCAAACCTACAAAAACAATCTAATCCTGTACTTGATGTTGAAGAATAGATACTAAAGTCACGCACGGCTTTTCTGACCGGACCATTGTGAAATGCTAGCAGAGTACAATAAGTAGACCATTTTTCCTCAGTTCATTGGACCCAGGTCTCAGGAAACAGCTCCTTTTGGTTGCCAAACATGTGCCTACAGCTATCACAATTGTGAATTGAAAACAAGATATACAAACAGCTGTTTTCTGGAACCAGTGCCTGCATAGCAATCAGTGTTTCATTTCCAATTGGACAGAATGGCCTGGGAACATTATTGCATATCATTGTATTAAAATTGAGTAACTTGAGTGGGAAAAGCAATGAACTTTGAAACAGAAGGTTTTAAGAACATCCCTTTTGACCCTGTAAATACTATAAAAGGTAATTTTCAAATGAATTATCTTTTTCCGTTAACATTTAAGGCTCTGGGTGCTGAAATTGTCCTTACGATGGTCAGATTGACCAGAAATTTCGTTTTAGATCACAGTTGCGTTGTCTTGTTTTGCACTTTAAGTATTACAGTTTCAAATATGAAACCTTTTGCTTATGTGGGGTTTTTTGTTTGTTTTGGCGTGGGGGTAGGCAGGGGTATCTTTTGCTCATCAACTCTTATGGGAAGTCCTAGTTATTTCAGAAGTTAATGAGCTAATAATGGGTGAGCTAATGGTTTGGAATAAGGTAATCTTTATGATTGGCGGATAAATGGCACAGTGGATAGAACCTTGAGTCTGGAGTCAGAAAGACCTGAGTTCAAATGTGTTCTCAGACCTTTAGTAGCTGTGTGACCCTGGGAAACTCACTTAACCCTGTTTACCTCAATTTCCTCATTGGTAAAATGAGCTGGAAAAGGAAATGGCAAACCGCTCCAGTACTTCTGTCAAAAAAACCCAAATGGGGTCACAAAGAATCAGACACAACTGAGCAATAGCAAAAACCTTTATAATATGGCGTTACCTTGAAGGTAAAAATCAGATAATCCTTTTCAAAGCAAAACTTTCACATTCTTTTTTTTAAAATTCAGTTTGCATTGATGTCTTTTGTTATTTACATTACCATAGTTTTCCCACAGCATCTCTCTCTTCCACTCCCAGAGAAGCATCCCATATAATAAATAGTATTTGAAGACAAAGGGAGAGAAAACAGTCAATGCAATCAATGCACTAAAAAGGTCTGAAAATGTGAAGTGTGCCACACCTGTGTACCTTTTACTTTTGCAAGACTGTAATACTTACAGAGCAAAGCAAAACAGACAGCACAACTGCCATCTGAAATGAAATTGATCGTTGGTCTCCTGATTGACCATAACGACAATTTCAGCCCCCAGAATCATGTGTTAACAGAAAAAAGAAATTCATTACTTCTGGGATTGGCTGGGAGTGTCCTCATATCTCTTGAGCAACATTTGCTCTTTATAATTTTGCAAGGTTCACTTTTGATTTCTCTGTGTGTTTCCATTTACATCATTGTAATAACTGGACATATGGTGTTTGCTTCCTTCTGCATCGGTTCATGTATATCTTTCAATGTTCTCTATTCATCACATTCATCCTTTAAGACAGCACAATAATATTCCACTGCATTAACATATCACAATTTGTTTTGGTCAATCCACAATATGAGCAAACACTTCTCCAAATAGTAACAATGACATCAAAAACTTTTCCAAATATTTTCTAGAATGAGCTTTAATATTATCACATTCATTTAGAATGTATTGTGGAATATGGCTATAAGATGTTAGTCTAAGCTTCATTTCTATCCTTTTCATTTTTCCTAGAAGTTTTTACCAAAAAGGGAACTCTTATCTAAGGAATTTATGTTTTTTGGTTTGTTAAATACTGGTTTATTGAGTTTCTGATTCTCCCTTATCTAATCTTCCACTAATTATTCTATTTTTTAACCAAAAACCAGGACCAGTGAACATTCTTAAGAGGACTAGACAATATCTACTGACTTTAAACCACCTAGTTAGGGCAGAGTCATGCTCTGTCAGTACCTAATAGAGATTTCAGGGATTTCAAACACCCAATCAGTAACACTCAGTGAGAATTTCATCTTTTCTGCTACTTCCAAAGGATACCTTTACAAAATATCAGGGACTTCTAAGGATCCATACAATCAGAACTATCTCTTTACATGCAGCAATCCCTTTGGCCAAGTTTCAAACCCAGGAGATATCCATTGCTTGAAGCTGGGCTTTTTTCGAACATACATTTTATCTGGATTGCTAAAAGTAGAGTGGAGGAGACAGGTTAAGACCTAGTGTTTTCTTCTCCAGTCAAGGAGCTTATTATCTGGTATGGCAAAACATATACTTAAAAAGATATCTAACAATATAACGTGAATCATGGAAAATTATGATCTCTCAAGAACCAAGGTTGAGTGACCCAAAGGATAACAAGCGTGGACGTAAGTAGGCTCCTCCAGCAAGGCACCAACAGTGACTGGAGTACATGATTGGTGATAACAATGTTAGCATGAATTCGTATGACCAGTCTAGAATATTGGCCAATAATGTAGCAAGAGAAGAGCAAGAAAAAGGGGATAATGGGTGGACAACTCAAGGGCTGACAACTAGCATTCATGAAATACTAAAAGATCCAGAGGAAGATGCGCAGCATTTTGGTGTGTCAGTATAAATTAGGAATTCAAAGAAGATGAACACAACCTTCAAATTCAGGGGTTCTTAACCAGGGGTTGACAAATTCGTTTTTTCAATTATGTTTTGATAACTATTTTAATATAATTCATTTCCATTGTAGTCACAATTTATTCTGAACATTTTAAAACATGATTTTTAAGAAGAGATGCTGAGATTTCACTGACTAGACTGCCAAAGGTGTCCGCATCACCCCCCAAAAAAAATAGTTAAAAAATCCCTACCTAGAGTGTTTATTAGTAGTAAGCAAACTGGCATGAATATTCAATTGGAGACTCTATTCACAAGCAAGAATGGATGTTGCTGATAAGGACTTTAAAAAGCCATGTACTTTACTGCCTTTCTTACCATTTAGTCTTGCTCCAGACCTACAAAGCCAAAAGCAGTATGTTTAGCCACAATGCAGGAAAACCAGTATTGTCCAGAGCTGCAGACTGATTCAACTCTAGTTAGGGCCAACAGTCTTTTACAAGCAGGAGCGCAGAATAACTTAAATGGTTTTCAAATGTACTAATTTAGAGGACACAGGCCCCAGGGACTTTTCAATACAGCAATCATGAGTTGGCTAGATAAAGCTACATACAGGACTTGGTAGGATGTCTTTGGGATCAGCAGCTGAACTCATGAACTCTCTACATGCCAGTCTTCTTCATGGAGGAAAGGGCCTACTCTAACCCAACTACATCAATTGAGTAGATAGTCTGTAGAAGATTTACAGAATCTCGGACTAAAGTAGCCCAAAGTGAGAAGGCAGGCTGCTTTTTGATCTGCATGGCTGAAAGAGTATTCACACAGATGGGAGGGATCAAAGTTTCCTAGATATATTAAAGCAGAGATACAAGGTAATATAGGGTGTCCCAAAAGTCTTGTTTGTGACCCCATTTGAAGCATGGCAGAGATACTGGAGTAGTTTGCCATTGCCTTCTCCAGCTCATTTTACAGATGAGGAAACCGAGGAAAACAGGGTTAATGACTTGCCCAAGGTCACACAGGAAGTATCTGAGACCACATTGGAACTTAGGAAGATGAATCTTCCTGATTCCAAGTCCAGTTCTCTATCCACTGAGCCAACTGCCTGAAAGTTTTAGTATAGTCTTAAACTATAGTAGTTTACAAATTTTTTTCCAAAAACATATACACGCTGTATATGGTGTATGAAATGGCATAGGAGGTCATAAGAGAGAAATCATTATAACCTAGGATAGTCAAGGGAAGATAGGGAAGGTATCATGGAGGAGGAGCTAGAACTTAAACTAGGTCTTAAAGAACTGATGCAACTTTAACCAGTATTTTATAGGCTTGAGTTTGCAAGGCTAACACACTGGGTACCCATTGGGTGACAGAGTGAAGAGAATGATATGCTTGGAGTCAGGAAGCCCTAAGTTCAAATCCTACCCCAGACACTTACTAGCTATGTTTCCATGGACAGTGTAAGAAGGTAGCCTTTGGGCTGAGTCCTGAAGGAAGCCAGAAGGTCCAAATGTAAAAGTTGCAGGGAGGTGGAGAATATTAATTTAGCATGTGGATTGTAAATTGAGAAGAGCTTGCAGAGCTCATCATCTTACAAATGAAGAAACTGAGAGGTCAAATACAAGGCTGAGTCCATCTGAACCCAGATCTTGTGATTCTATTGCCAGCACTTGCTGTACTCCACTGACCAGTTAGAAGAGAGAAACTTTAGTTTCTTTAGATTCATAATTCATACATCCAGAACTGAAAGGAATTACAGAGTAAGACAACTCCATTTTAACAAAAGGAGAAGCTTTCTGATCCCTTGCTTTAGGGAATCTGTATTTTCTGATGATGCCTTTCAATAAAGATAAAAGATGCTTATCCCATTTGCAGAAGAGGGAGAAGGGGTGGAATGAAGAAAGACCTAGAGATAACTGAACTTAATTGTCCCCCTAGATCAGTGCTTCTTAAACTTTTTCCACTTGTACCCCCTTTTCACACACGAAATTTCTATGTGACCCTAGGGATATAAAACAGACAAACATTTACCAATAATAAAGCATAAAGAAATTTATTTTAAAACAAATCTTTGGTATACATATTTATGCACACACATATGTATATATATAATTTTACCATTTATTAAAGATGAAAGCAAATGTGCATACTAATGAGATGGATGTGCTTGGTTTTTTTTTTTACATGAATTAAATCTTGGTGGCGTATTTGATACTGCATAACATAGAGCATCTTCAACAATTTTTCAGAATTGAGCGATATTTTGATTTTATAATCATCAGTGCTGAGAACACCACTTCACATAGATGCCTAGTACAAAAGAACAGAGGTATATTTAGGGCCTTTTCAGAAATTGTTAGAAATTCTGTCCTAATTCCAAGCCACAATTCATTTAATGATTTTTTTTTTAGGAAACTCAAGTTTTAGAACTATGTCTCTTAATAACTGCAAATTCTTCTTGAATTTTATTAGCAGATGACTGAGCCTTTTGATTTCAATTTACTGTGGTTTATGAATCTAATTTATAAGAAATGAAACAAAACAATGACCTCTTTTACCTATTAAAAAAATCAGTCCAGGAGGGGAAAAAGCCTTCAGGGTTTCTGGTCAAAACAGAAACAATTGCTATTTACCCTGAGTCAATAAGGACCCAAAGGATGACCACATTAACTGGCCAGCGGTAGGTCCTTGAGGGTAGGGCTGTCTCAGTTTAGTATTAGTGTCCTGGTTCCCTTTTTTTAAAAAAAAAATAAAAATTTATTTATTTAACTTTTTACATTCATTTTCACAAAATTTTGGGTTCCAAATTTTCTCCCCTTTTCTCCCCTCCCCCACCCCAATACACCGAGCATTCTAATTTTCCCTATCACCAATCTACCCTCTCTTCTATCATCCCTCCCCTCTCTTGTCCCCATCTTCTCTTTTCTCCTGTAGGGCCAGATGACTTTCCATTCCCCATTAACTGTATTTCTTATTTCCTAGTAGCAACAACAATACTAAACAGTTGTTCCTAAAACTTTGAGTTCCAAATTCTCCCCATTCCTCCCTCTCCACCCGTTCCCTTTGGGAAGGCAGGCAATTCAATATAAGCGCTATCTGTGTAGTTTTGCACATGACTTTGACAATAGTTGTGTTGTGTAAGACTAACTGTATTTCCCTCCATGCTATCCTGCCCCCCATTATATCTATTCTGTCTTTTGATCCTGTCCCTCACCAAGAGTGTTGACTTCAAATTGCTCCCTCTTCCCATTGCCCTCCCTTCCATCATCCCCCCCAGTTGCTTATCTCCTTCTCCTCCACTTTCCTGTATTGTAAGATAGGTTTTCATACCAAAATGAGTGTGCATTTTATTCCTTCCTTTAGTCGAATGTGATGAGGGTAAACTTCATGGTTTTTTCTCAGCTCTCCTCTTTCTCCCTCCACTAAAAAGTCTCCTGCTTGCCTCTTCAATGAGATGCAATTTACTCCATTCCATTTCACCAGCGTGCATGTGTGCATGTGTGTGTGCGAGCATGCGTGTACATGTCTGTGTGTGTGTGTATGTGTGTGTGGTCCCACCAACTACCCAGATACTGAAAAATTTTAAGAGTTACAAATATTGTCTTTCCATGTAGGAATGTAAACAGTTCACCTTTGGTAAGTCCCTTCTGACTTCTCTTTGCTGCTTACTTTTTCATGCTTCTTCTCATTCTTGTGTTTGAAAGTCAAATTTTCTTTTCAGCTCTGGTCTTTTCATCAAGAATGCTTGAAAGTCCTCTGTTTCATTGAAAGACCATATTTTCCCCTGAAGTATTATACTCAGTTTTGCTGGGTAGGTGGTTTTTGGTTTGAGTTCTAGTTCCTTTGACTTCTGGAATATCCTGTTCCACACCCTTCGATCCCTTAATGTAGAAGCTGCTAGATCTTGAGTTATTCTGATTGTATTTCCACAATACTGGAATTGTTTCTTTCTAGCTGCTTGCAATATTTTCTCCTTGACCTGGGAATTCTGGAATTTGACCACAATGTTCCTAGGAGTTTCTCTTTTTGGGATATCTTTCAGGAGGTGATCGATGGATTCTTTCAATACTTATTGTGCCCTCTGGTTCTAGAATCTCAGGGCAGTTTTCCTCGATAATTTCATGGAAGATGATGTCTAGGCTCTTTTTTTGATCATGACTTTCAGGTAGTCCCAAAATTTTTAAATTGTCTCTCCTGGATCTATTTTCCAGGTCAGTTTTTTTTTCCAATGAGATATTGCACATTCTCTTCCATTTTTTCGTTCTCTTGCTTTTGTTTTGTAATTTCTTGGTTTCTCAGAGAGTCATTAGACTCCATCTGTTCCATTCTAATTTTGAGAGAACTATTATCTTCAGTGTGCTTTTGAACCTCTTTTTCCATTTGGCTAACTCTGCTTTTGAAAGCATTCTTCTCCTCATTGGGTTTTTGAACCTCTTTTGCCAATTGAGTGAGCCTATTTTTCAAGGTGTTATTTTCTTCAGCATTGTTTTGGGTCTCCTTTTTTCATGCTTTTTTTGCATCTCTCTCATTTCTCTTCCCAGTTTTTCCTCCACCTGTGTAACTTGATTTTCAAAATCCTTTTTGAGCTCTTCCATGGCCTGAGCCCACTGGACACCCCCCTGGGATGTCTGGGATACACAGGCCCCGACCTCCACATCTTTCCCTGATGGTAAGAATCCTTCCTCATCATCAGAATTGAAAGGCAGGAACATCCGTACCCCCTCAAAGTAGCTCTCTATAGTCTTATTTTTCTTCCCTTTTCTGGGCATTTTCCCAGCCACTTACTTGACTTCTGAGATTCCTGTCCACCCCCGCCTAGATCCGCCCTGCTAGTGCTTGGGTTCTGAGATTCATATGGGCTTTTTGCGGCAGGCACAGCTACTATTCAATGTGAGCTTAAGTTCTGGTGCTCAGGTGGGGGCAGGGCCGTCTCCCAGGCTCAGTTCCCTCAGGGGCTTTATGCAGATACCCTCTGTAATGGGGCAGGTGGGGGCAGGGCTGTCTCCCAGGCTCAGTTCCCTCAGGGGGTTTATGCAGAGACCTTCTGTAATGTCCCTGAACTTCTGCCTGCTGTTGCCTGCTGTCCTGGGCGGCCTCTGCCGCTGCCTCTGCCACTGCCTCCCGAAGGGGCCTCAGTCACGGAGACACCCCGCTCCCATCTCGACCAGCCCAGAAGTCTCTCTCACTGACCTGTAGCATCTGTGGGCGGAGGGACATTCTCGGCCACCGGAGATTCTGTCCGTGAAGCCTGTTCGGATCTGCTCCTCTGCGACCACGGCCAGGGCAGCACAGTGGTGGGCTCTGTTTTCCGGGGCATGACGGACTCCTGGGGATGGCTCTCCAGGGCTCTCTGGGATGGAAATCTTTTCCACTGTGTTTCTGCGTGCCTTGCAGTGCTCCAGAATTCGTGGGGAGTTCTTCTTGCAGGAAATATATGGGCTGTGGGTTCGGAGCGAGCATACATGAGTCTTTCTACTCCTCCATCTTGGCTCCACCTAGTGTCCTGGTTCTTAACATAGAATTTGAAGCCTAGTAGTACTTAACAAATGCTTTTTTTTTTTAAAGCTTTTTCATTCATTCAACTTTATCAGTGAAAAGGAAAACAGAGAAAGGTCAATAATGGATTATAGATTCCTCACTGGATTGTAAATTCCCTGAGGCAGAGACTGTCTTGTCACTTTCATACCCCAGAGTATTAGCAGAGGGCCTGGTATAGAAGGGGCTTTGTTACTGTTTATTAATTATTAGGGTTGAGGAAAGGTTTTTGCTTTTTTTTCCGGGAAAGGTTTAATTTTAGGGTTAGGGAAACTGTGTAGACACGAGCTAGAAGGAGTCATCAGGAAAATGTAACAAACATTTTAACAATACCTACTATGGACCCAGTACTTTGCTAGGAACTGGACATACCAAAGACAGAAATGAAGTCTTTCCTGCCCATAAGTACCTGAAATTCTAATGAGGGGAGGGGAAAAGATAAAGAAAAACTGAGGAGGCCAGAGAAAGGTAGAATCAATATTAGGGATATGGGAAGGAGTGAGACCAGGGGACCTGGCATACCTGCAGAAGAGCAAGCTTTGACCTTAAGGAGAGCCACCTTTGTAATTCCAGTCAGGGAGCAGAGGAAAGATTTTAAGGTACAGAGGAAGGGAGCCAAGGGAACTTTCCAGTCCAGGCAGTATGCTGCAAGTAGATCTTACCTATTCTTGATTGTCCCCTCAAATACTTTGCCCTCGTGGCCTCACTTCTCTCAGCTGCAAGACGGGAGTAATAGCAGCCCCCACCTCACAGAGCTAGCTGTTGCTGAAAGGATCAAAAGAATGCATGCAAGGCACTTTGAAAAGACATAAAGCCAACAGAAATGCTAAACCTGTTATTTAAGAAGGTATAGTCTTGTAATGATCCCCGTGGAGGGTGAGGGCTTAGTTCAGAGCTTAGGGAGAAGGTTTGGAGTAGACTTGTGAGCCATTTAATCATATATGATGTATAGGAGAAGCAAGGACCCAGTAGCATGAATCTGTAATAAATGAATTTTACGTGGTCCCCGTGACTGTCTCCAAATGTTTTTGTTCATATGTTTAGCTTGTAATAATCCCAAATAGTAGATAGTTAAATCAGAAGGAAAGAGTTTGGAAAATGATCTAGCACTTCCAGTCAATGATAAGAGGGTGTCATGGTCATTTAACTGGAAAACCTTTCCTATTCATTAATAGAGCCATTAAGTCACATGGAGCCAGTATTGGGAGGAGATTGCTGAAAGGGTGGAGCAGAACTGGGAGGAAGGAAGTGTGTGAGTCCTGCTGGGTCAGAGGGAAGAGGATGCAGGCAGACCCCCTCATGGCGGGGCTCAAGCTCATGAAGGTTTGCTTATGAGAAGGCCCTGGCTGAGGCGGGGAGGCTTGGAATGGCTTTGTTCTCTGGGGTGATCATGTTTATTAATTTCTTGGTCACCATGACAGATTTTACTTTCTGGTTCTGGGATTTGGCTTTCTGGTGTCTAAATAAATGTTTTTCTTCTGCCTTCTGCATAGAAAGTCTTTTATATTTTGTGATTGAGAACTACACTGGCATATTCATAGTCACCACCAGTGCTGTGAATATTGCCTTGGTGATACAGAAGGGCAGATTATAGTGGATGAAGAGTGCCTGGTGACATAGTAAGGGCTTAATAAATGTTTGCTGCTTGCTTGATTGGAGGGGAGATAGGACCGGGTCTGAGACAGAGCCAGAAATTGGGTATTGCAGGAAGGATTAATGTGATCCATTCTCCAACTGACTGGTCCCATGTCCCTAGGGATCATCTTGAATACCACCTAGGGTACTGTCAGTCTTCTAGAGAGTTGTGTCCAAGGAAGACAAACAAAATTAGGCGGTAAGTGCATATCATATGAATGAATGGGAGCTCAATTAAAATGTGCTCAAAGAAAGATTCGTTGAAAGAGATCGTATATCCATAGAGTAAGGAAGGGTTCCCTCCTCCCCGCAGACTCAGGATGCCTTTGTCAGCCAAAATTATAGTTTCCATAGAACAAGAGAGTGCCCCCACGATGTTTGGTTTCTGTTAGGCATAAACAAGTAAATGGCATAAAACAATAAGATAACAAGAGAGAGGTGTCTGTTCAAGGCTCCTGGTCTTTATCAGTCATAAACAGGGAGTGCTCCGGTCAGATTCAACCAGTCTTGGGGTAGCTGGACACAGCAGGAGAACCTGGTATCCAAAGGGGTTATGGGAGTGTTAACTCAGAGTGAGCCAAAAAGTCTTTTTCTGATTTTCCAGTCCAGGTTTTTGTCCTCCTTCGAGTGATGAAAGGCTCAAGTGAGTCTGAGCACACCCATCCCACTTGGATCAGTGATGTAGTAGAGTTAGAGAACAGGAATAGAAAACGAAGTGGACAAGCTGGTTGCCTAGAGCTGAGAATTCAATACTTCAAGGTTTCATTGGTACAGGTACCATCTCTCACCACCTTTCCTCATCTAAGTAAATGGTCTTTGTAAATTGTGGTAGAAAAGCTCATCACTCTGACCAACTTGATGAAAGGCTAGAGATTAAAAGGGTAGAGGAAGTAAGTTCCGAGTAAACTCATAACTAGGACAGGGTTCCTGGGGCTGTGTCCCAGAGCACTGAAATTTCGAGGGTGGTGACAGTATTTGTACTCTCAGCAGATACATGCGACTGAGTTTAGTATTCCCTGTTAGCCAGAACAGTTAAAATAGGAAGAGTTCCCAAGACATTATGGTTCTTCTCTCTACTACAGCACCACAGGTGATGGCCTCTCCAACCTAACCACCCTGCCACCCTGTGGGTCTCTCCCCACCAGTAGGAGAGTACCCCAAGTTTTTCCCTACATAGGGCCTTGTGTCTCAAAATTCATTATTTCTTCCTCATACCCATAATTAAATTGATCACAAAAATTTGATTTGAGAGCAGATTTTGTTATGTTTGTCCAGAGTGCCAGAGCTGCTAATTAAATATGACTCTAAGTCAAAGGAGTAGTAGCCTATAGAGCTGTGGAGAGCATAATCATTGAAATATTTGGCTATGTGGCCACACTAGGGAGAGAGGAAAGAGAAGCCAGAGCAGGCTAATCAAGAGTTGGCCACTTCATTTTGGGGTTCCTGCTAGCTTTGGGTTCAAAGCTAGCCCCTGAATGATTCATTCTGCTGGTGAACACAGCAAGCAAAGAGTCAGTCCTTTTTTTTTTAATTAGTTGCCTGCACTTTCAGGTGTGTAAAGAGCTATAACAGTAGATGGGCTTTTTGTATCAGTAGAGCTAATATGTTGTTTTCCTAGAAGTGCCAATCGTTCTTCCTTTACTAGCTGGTGGTTTTTTCCTGGGAATTAAACTCCTATTCTTTAGGAATGGGGCATGAAGAGTGATAGGCGTCACCTTGGGCTTTGAAGAAATGGAGTCAAGAAGGGTAGGGTGGGTAGAGAGGCAGGATTGTGATTGCTGTTGATGAGGCCAACTTCTCACGGTTTGTCTGTTGTTTCTCCTGAGAGGGAAACCTAGAGGTTCAAAAGCCTAGCCCTAGTTCTCTGGTATTTTCAGCGATGGTCTATTGATATGTGAGGCTGATAAACTTTGAATGGATAGAATGAGAGAAAACTCAGGAAAAAAAAAAAACTATCTCGGTCCAAGTGTTTATCCCTTGACATGAATCCCTGTAGCCCTCTCTTTAACTGAATGAGTGGTTCTGGCATACTTCCTTCCAATAGGCTATAATTACAGTTCCCATCAGTTTCCCATAAAATAGAGAGATGTGAGGGAGAAAAGGGAGAGAGAAAACTTCACCGAGGAAGACAGGAGGTTGAATGAAAATGTCACTTCCTCTCTCTTGTTTCCCATTCTCCTCACTCTAATGAACACAATTCCCTCAGAGGCAAAGAACCCAAGCCTAGCTGTGATAGAAATGGATTTTAAGCAATACAAGTGCATTTCCCTATGAGGTGTGATGATTCAGATTTAGTAGATAAGAGGCAACGAGGGACCTCTCTGGTTTTGCCATCTCTTCTCACCTCCACACTTCACTAAATTCACTTGATTGAAAATTAGAATTTGCATATTGGGTATGAGAAGGGCCTTCCCCCTCCTCCTCTGGAGAGAAGTCCATCATTCTGTCAGTGACTGAGGCAGTTTGGGATAACATGGCTGTTTGCCGTAACTTTCAGCTTTCTGTGAGGAAGTATAAATAGGGAAGCACTTTAACCATTCTGCCTGGAATCCTCCAAATGGTGGAGGAAGTACTTTCACTTCGAGTAAATCCGTGCTGGCATTTCTACCCTGATATAGCAACCATTCAGCACATCTATCACTCCATCTCTCATCTCTCATCTCTCTCTCTCTCTCTCTCTCTCTCTCTCTCTCTCTCTCTCTCTCTCTCTCTCTCTCTCTCTCTCTCTCTCTCTCTTTCTGTCTCTCTCTCACTCTGTGCCTTCTCTGTCTATCTAGGTTACCATAGATGGATAAATAGATATATTACATAAGTGTATATCACCATATACCTCCCCTACATTTAGGGATGCTTTGTTTTGGGAAGCATAGGGTGATTGATTTGTCTCTTTCCATTCAGAAATGGTAGTACTGATTTGATTAGTGTCCCTGGAGCTCTAGATACTCAAGGTTTGGGGGGAGGAGGGGAAAAAGGGTACCTGTATGGTGCCATATGATGACGATGGCCTAGGAGCAGCATGGTGGATCTGTTTGGGGTTTAAAATGGTGAATTCACCAATCTGGAAGAAATGTGGGATGTTTACGTGACATAAAGACAAAAATTTAAATGGCAGAGGGATGTCCTGACAACATACCACTTATCACTTGGATAAACGTGTAGCAAAACAGCACTGAAGAGTCCTTAACATAAAAGTGTGGATGATGCTCGAGGGGAATGAGCATCCAACAAAAGCTCTCTACTGGTGCTGCTCACTTGAAATGTTTTGCCTGGCACTGACTGTGTTGGTGACCCAGGTGGATACTTTGCAAGGAAACTAAGTCAGTGTAGCTCTCACTGGTTGGGAACTGGGGGAAGGAGAAGATGTTTACAAATGTGCTAAATCAGTTAAACCTGTCTCCAACATTAGTAGGTGCATGTGTCACTCTGATTTAAGAACATGAATTTGCAATAACCAAAGTGGATTGGGCACTGAGGCAGCCTAAGCTGCCCACCTGACAGAAGGGTGCATCATGTCTAATGAAAATATATTGGAATCATAACATCTTGCAAAAGGCATCTGTTTAAAGGTTTGCATAGTGAATGTCAACTGAACGTGTTCCAAAGCACAACAAAAGAAATACAGATGGAATGTCAGAAGCAACCCAGGAGATGGAATTGTGAATGGCTGGAGAGCATGGGGAAAGAAAAACAAAGGACAGGGCCTTATAAGCATGGAACATTAGAGCTCTCCCTAATAGAAGGGCGCTGAGGGGAGCCCTAGGCCTGTGTGTGGACTGCTGTAGAGGGATGTGGAGGGGTGTCCTGCTGACCTCCTTGGGAAGCATACCATCTACAGAGAGGAGTTCCCTAACTGCTGCAGCAGATGAGGAGTCTGGGTACAGGACAGGAGCCAAAGAGGACTGGCTCTCTTTTCTTCCTCATTCCACTGAAACTACACTTTTAGCTTGGCCCTGGAACCAAGATCTCCTTGTAGGCTCACCTCAGAAGTCAGGGGATGGAACTAGGAATTTCCTGAACTGGGATAATGGGTAAGATCTAACTATAGGCCTACATTTGTAATGTTGGGCCACAAAAGGTTTATCTACAGAACCATTGGAAAGAGGCTGCACACACACACACACACACACACACACACACACACACACACACACATACAGAGCCACCACCAGATGTCTTTCCCCCAGAAGTAGATCCCTGGCATCTCCCACCTGTGTGCCATCATCTTAGGTGGCATGTGCCAAAAGCCCCTTACACTGATAAAATACAAACTCTATTTGGCATTTAGATCCCTTAAACAACCTGATTCCAGCCTACCTTTCTAGGCTTATGGCACATTATTTACCTACATGAATTTGTTTCTGCTAAACTAATCTGCTTGCCACTCCTCTTATAAAACATTCCACCTCCCATCTCAGCATCTTTGTACCTCCCCAGTCGGGGATAGTGGAGAATTTTTAACCATATATTTATTATTTTTTTCCCTGTGTGTTATCCCAAAGCATAAACTTACCTCCATTTCCTTAGATTGTAAGCTCCTTGAGGGCAAGGACTGTTTTGTCTTTGTATCTCCAAGAACCAATAAAGTGTCTGGGCATGGCAGATGCTTAATAAAAGCCTGTAAGAATGAATGACTGGAAAAAATCCAGAGGTTCTTTAGTGGAGAAAAGTGGGGAAAGCCTAACGATCCTATTGAACGTTTCTTCATCTTATCAAAGAAAACTGGAAAACCTATTGGGAACTAGTGTTCATTT
Source organism: Bettongia penicillata ogilbyi (assembly GCA_023548195.1). Taxonomy (NCBI): domain Eukaryota; kingdom Metazoa; phylum Chordata; class Mammalia; order Diprotodontia; family Potoroidae; genus Bettongia; species Bettongia penicillata. The sequence continues at coordinate 1,055,501 of JAJHZJ010000280.1, forward strand.
GACAACAACAACAAAAAAATCAGTCTTAAATTCATCAGGGGAGCTTGCAGTTTCCACTCCATTATTATCTGCTATGAGCTTACTGTGTGTGTAGAACTGTGCTGCTTAGAAAGAGAGACAATATAGCCCTCAAAGATTTTAAAATTCAGGTGAAAGGGAATAAGACATATATATATATATATATACAAATAAATTTGATCCATAGTAGTACAAAGTAAGGGAGCAGCTAGGTGCCTCAGTGGATGAGCCTGGAATCAGAAAGAACCAAGTTCAAATCCATTTTCAGACACTTAGTAGCTGTGTGACCCTGGGCAAGTCACTTTACCCTGTTTGCCTCAGTTTCCTCCTCCGTAAAATGAGCCAGAGAGGGAAATGGCAAACCACTCCAGTGTCTTTACCAGGAAAACCCCAAATGAAGTCATGAAGAGTCTGACACAACTGGAATGAGTGAACAAACAGGAAGTACAAACTAAGGAAGGTAAGAAGAAGTGCCTGCCTGCCCATCCTCTACTCCAGCTCAGACTGAGTAGTACTCAAGCTTTCCAATTAATATAGGCCTAGGCACCCCTTCATCTTCTCTAGATCCAAACCTCCCACTCATACTGCCTTGTGTCACCAGTCTAAAATGGCAGAAATGGGCTGGATCCATCTGGGCTTTCTAGAATGAACCTTATCATTCTGAGAGCTAGCTCGGCAAATCAAGAATTCCCCAAAGCATGCTGGGTTCCAGGTGCTGCATCAGATGTATGCCACCTCATCACCTCCACAGTTCAGAATAAAAGAACCTCTCTGAGCAAAAGAAGGGATCATCCTAGATTTTCAGTAGAAGAGCCTTCCGAGGTCAACTAGTACAGCCTAGACTGGGAATTGGAAGCCAGGAAGTTCTGAGTGGCTTGCTCAAGGTCATGCAGGTAGTAACTATCCAAGCTGGAATTTGAAACTTGGAATTGATAGACATTTTAATTTTTTTTAAAATATTTATTTATTTATTTAATTTTTTACATTCATTTTCACAAAATTTTGGGTTCCAAATTTTCTCCCCTTTTATCCCCTCCCCTCACCCCAATATACCAAGCAATCTAATTTTCCCTATCTCCAATCTGCCCTCTCTTCTGTCATCCCTCCCTTCTCTTGTCTCCATCTTCTCTTTTCTCCTGTAGGGCCAGATGACTTTCTATTCCTCATTAACTGTATGTCTTCTTTCCTAGTAGCAACAACAATACTAAACAGTTGTTCCTAAAACTTTGAGTTCCAAATTCTCCCCATCCCTCCCTCCCCCCATTCCCTTTGGGAATGCAGGCAATTCAATATAGGCCATATCTGTGTAATTTTGCAAAAGACTTTGCTGATAGTTGTGTTGTGTAAGACTAACTGAATTACCCTCCATCCTAACCTGCCCCTCATTGTTTCTCTTCTGTCTTTTGATCCTGTCCCTCCCCGAGTGTTGACTTCAAATTGCTCCCTCCTCCCATTGCCCTCCCTTCCATCATCCCCCCCCCTTGCTTATGCCATTCTCCCCCACTTTCCTATACTGTAAGATAGGTTTTTATACCAAAATGAGTGTGCATTTTATTCCTTCCTTTAGTCACATGTGATGAGGGTAAACTTCTTGGTTTTTTTTTTCTCAGCTCTCCTCTTTTTCCCTCCACTAAAAAGTCTTCTACTTGCCCCTTAAATGACATATAATTACCCTATTCCATTTCACCCTCTTTCCTCCCACTACATTTCTCTCTCACCATTTACCTTAATTTCTTTTAAGATATGGTCCCATCCTATTCAATTCACTCTGTGCTCTCTGTCTCTGTGTGTGCATGTGTGTATGTGTGTGTGCGTGCATGTGTGTACACGTGTGTGTGTGATCCCACCAACTACCCAGATACTGAAAAGTTTTAAGAGTTACAAATATTGTCTTTCCATGTAGGAATGTAAACAGTTCACTTCTGGTAAGTCCCTTAAGACTTCTCTTTGCTGTTTACTTTTTCATGCTTCTTCTCATTCTTGTGTTTGAAAGTTAAATTTTCTTTTCCGCTCTGGTCTTTTCATCACGAAAGTCCTGTGTTTCATTGAAAGACCATATTTTCCCCCGAAGTATTATACTCAGTTTAGCTGGGTAGGTGATTCTTGGTTTGAGTCCTAGTTCCTTTGACTTCTGGAATATCCTCTTCCACGCCCTTTGATCCCTTAATGTAGAAGCTGCTAGATCTTGAGTTATCCTGATTTTATTTCCACAATACTGGAATTGTTTCTTTCTAGCTGCTTGTAAGATTTTCTCCTTGAGCTGGGAGTTCTGGAATTTGGCCACAATGTTCCTAGGAGTTTCTCTTTTTGGATCTCTTTCAGGCAGTGATTGATGGATTCTTTCAATACTTATTTTGCCCTCTGGTTCTAGAATCCCAGGGCAATTTTCCTCAATAATTTCATGGAAGATGATGTCTAGGCTCTTTTTTTGATCATGACTTTCAGGTAGTCCCATAATTTTTAAATTGTCTCTCCTGGATCTATTTTCCAGGTCAGTTGTTTTTCCCATGAGATATTTCACATTCTCTTCCATTTTTTCGTTCTTTTGGTGTTGTTTGGTGATTTCTTGGTTTCTCGTAAAGTCATTAGACTCCATCTGTTCCATTCTAATTTTGAGAGAACTATTAAATTCAGTGTGCTTTTGAAACTCTTTTTCCATTTGGCTAATTCTGCTTTTGAAAGCATTCTTCTCCTCATTGGCTTTTTGAACCTCCTTTGCCAATTGAGTGAGCCTATTTTTCAAGGTGTTATTTTCTTCAGCATTTTTTTGGGTCTCCTTTACCAAGGTATTGACCCGTTTTTCACACTTTTCTTGCATCTCTCTCATTTCTCTTCCCAGTTTTCCTCCACCTGTCTAACTTGCTTTTCAAAATCGTTTTTGAGCTCTTCCAAGGCCTGAGCCCACCCTCCACCCCCCTGGGATGTCTGGGGTCCTGAGGCCCCGCCCTCCACGTCTTTCCCTGATGGCAAGAACATGTCCTCCTCATCAGATCCAAAAGTCGGGAACATTTGCATCTGTTCAAAAAACCTCTCTATAGTCTTATTTTTCTTCCCTTTTCTAGGCATTTTCCCAGCCAGTTACTTGACTTCTGAGATTCCTCTCCACCCCTGCCTAGATCCGCCCAGCTAGTGCTTGGGGTCTGAGATTCAAATGGGCTTACCGCGGCAGGCACAGCTGCTATTCAATGTGAGCTTTAGTTCTGGTGCTGGGGTGGGGGCAGGGTCGCCTCCCAGGCTCGGCTTCCTCAGGGGTTTTATGCAGAGACCTTCAGTAGTGGAGCGGGTGGGGCAGGGCTGCCTCCCAGGCTCAGCTCCCTCAGGGGCTTTATGCAGAGACCTTCAGTAATGGAGCGGGTGGGGCAGGGCCGTCTCCCAGGCTCAGCTCCGTCAGGTGGTTTATACAGAGACTTTCAGAAATGAAGATCCTGCCTGCTGCTGGGGGAATCCTGGGCCGCTGCCGCCGCTACTGCCTCCGCCGCCGGCCCCGCCTCTGCCTCCACCGCTTCCTCCCGAGTGGGCCAGAGTCTCGGAGACACCCCACTCCCCTCTCGGCCAGCCCAGCCGTCTCTCTCACTGACCTGTAGCTTCTGTGGGCGGAGCTACCTTCGTGGGAGCTTCTGTCCCTGAAGCCTGCTCAGATCAGCTTCTCTGGGGCCGCGGCCAGGGCAGCGCTGGGGTGGGGTCCGCTTTCTGGGGCACGACGGACCCTGGGGACGGCTCTCCAGGGCTCTCTGGAACGGATATCTCTTCCACTATGTTTCTGCACACCCTGAAGTGATCCAGAACTTATGAGGAGCTCTTCTTACATTAGATCTATGGGCTGTGGGTTCGGAGCTCGCATACATATGTCTTTCTACTCCGCCATCTTGACTCCGCCCCCGATAGATAATTTAATTAATAGACAAAGGGAAATGTATACAGAAATGAGGTGGGGATTGGAGAGTAGACAAGAAGGGAGGCAAGGAAGGAGACAAGGACAGTGTAAAATTTTACATGTATAGGAAATCTATATAAACAGAAAGGGAGAAGTTGAGAGAATAAATGGGGCAATGTTAGTTAAAATTCCAAAATGAAGAGGGACAACAAAATATGATGACAATTTTAAAGGTTTTTAAGGGCTATCAATAGGCCCTGGAAGTCAGCAGCCTTCTCTCCCTCCAAGAATAGGAGGCACAGGAAGTAATCCTCAAAGACCATCCCTTTTTAGTACGACTTGCTTTAAAAAAAAAATACTTTCTCCTGGAAACAATTAGAAAATTACCCAGCATTGTTCGTAATATTGTGCATTTTTTTCATTGCCCTTTGGGAAAACCTACAATTTTAATTCTTCTGAGTCTGACTCATTTTCCATCTGTGGCTCCTGTCAAAGGTACACGTGCTGATGAACTAGCTCACTGAACTGCCTATACAACTGCATACAATAATCCAGGAGATATGTATCCTTTATCCAAATGGTATATTTCTCTGTTGAAAAGGTACCAGACTGATCTCTCCTAAGCAGCTTTGCTTTTCATCACAGAGGCCCTGTAGCATTTTAGAGCCCAAGGGAGTCAATACAATGTCATCTATAGAAAAGAAGCATTTACAGAAACTCACCATCTTGAGGAAGTCTTATTCTATTTGAAATTTGAAAGATATCCTTTATGCGTATGTTGTTTTGGAACTCATGGCATAGTGGATAGGGCCTTGAATTTGGAATCACGGGGACCTGGGTTCAAATTCTGCCTCAGACACTTATTAGCTGTGTGACCCTGGGCAAGCCATTTAACCTCTACTTACTTCATTTTCCTCAATTGCAAATTGGAGCACCCACTTCATAGGGCTGTTATGAGAATCAAACAAGATAATATTTGCAAAGCATTTATAACAGTATCTGGCATATAGTAGGTGCTTAATAAAAGCCCATTTCTCTTCTTTCTCTCCCCTCACCCCTGCCCAGGGTTCTAGGAGTCTAGTGAAGAATTGTTTTTTTCCTCTAATGCTGTCAGCTTGTGGCCCTATTTCTATGTGTTCTGACTGTCATCACCCAAGAATTAATGTTCCAGTTACACTTAATGAATTAAAATAAGCTTTTACAATGGAGCATTTAAAGATGTAGCAAGAAAGAAGTATAAAACTTCCTCCCAAGAGTTGTGGGACAAACTCTCTCCTATACTACCTTGTCTTTGAGGAGAGTGGGCTAACATAACATGCTTTCTCCCTGGTATTGGTGCCACCAAGCTATGAGTCCTTCTTAGAAGTACCACTGAGCTGGGTCCCTTGGGTCATCGAACTGGGTTTTTAACACTTGATTGGTTAGTTGCAAAGCCCAATATGGACCCAACTCTGTCTTCCTGGTGAATTGCTCTCCTGACCTTTTGGAAGCCAGAGTTCCAAATTCCTTTATCTAAAAGCATGAAAGAATAGAGGTAATGGAGATGGAAGCAAAGGCAAGACTATGAACTCTTCAGCCATATTAAGAGTGGTTCTGTAGGTTGATAAAAGCCTGAGACCTGTCTCCCTACTGAGGGCTTCATTCTTTCCTCTACTGGCTAAAGTGTCTTTTCAAATGTACTCGAATGGGTTTTATTATAAGCATTCTTTATTTAAAAAATGAAACTATTGACTCCTATTGTTTTTCTATCAGTTATCTCATTTGTGGATCTAAAACGGTCCCTCTCCTCTTCCCTACATTGTACCCTTTTACACCCTTTTTTCCCTCCCCACTTGCCCCACTCATTCCAGCTTTTCATTATAACAGAAAAACCATTGAGCAAAGCCAACTACAGTATATGTAAGATTTCACATAAGGCAGCTAGGTACCTCAGGGCATAGAGTGCCAAACCTGTAGTCAGGAAGACTCATCTTCCTGAGTTTAAATCTGGCTTCAGACACTTATTAGCTGTGTGACCCTGGGCAAGTCACTTAACCCTGTTTGCCTCAGTTGCTTCATTTGTAAAATGAAAGAAATGGCAAATCACTCTAGTATCTTTGTCAAGAAAAGCCCAAATGGGAGTCAGACACACGCGAAAAATGACTGAATGGCAACAGCCTTTTATGTTTCTACCAATAGTTGTACGTCTCAGTCATCTTCATGCCATCTACACTGTTACTCTACTTTCTGGACCGTCAGACTATCAGAAACCATTCTCTGGTGGACTTAATACCCTCTGCTTTAGAACTTCCTCCCCAGAGTTTTAGTGGGTAGGGTTTTGGACTTTGGCTCAGAAAACCTGGACTTGGATTCTGCCTCACACCTATTAATTGTGTGATCTTGGGCAAGTCACTTAACTGCACCGTGCCTAAATTTCTTGTCTGTAAAATGATGGTGATAAACTCAGTGGCCTTTGAGGAGCCTATCATTTCTAAATCTTTGATCCAATGAACCTATGATCCTGTCTTGAATGGTAAATAGGTGAACAAAAGCTTGTATAATTTACTATATTTATTCAGCCCAAGGCCAATCAGCTTATCATCTCGTGCAGCTGTCTTTCCAGGCCAACTTTCTTTTCAAAAGCTGAAAATGATTACATCTTAGCACACAGGAATGGACTACTTAATCCCTCTTGGCCTCAGTTTCTTCATGTGTGAAATGAAGGGGTTGGACTCAACGATCTCTAGAGTTACTTTCCATTCTAGCCTGTCAGCTTAGTAACAGATGTGTGAGTCATTTCAGAATCAACTGTATGTACTTATGCTGTGGATACACTGGTTACAGCAAAGGTAAAAAAGCTATCCAGTTAAAATAAAGGACAAAGATAGCCACACATATACGATTACAATGACTCTAATTTTACTTTTAAAAGTTCACTGAAAAACTGATGCATGTAAACATTTTGACTGATTTACTTTTCTTGTAGAAGTTGGTTGTATAATATTCACCAAAAGAAGGCAAAAAGAGCACAAAAACTGCCTTAGCTAGAAAGGATGATCTTCTTGTTGATAAAAGAGACATTGCAATAAAGTACAACACTGGGTTGAGTAAAAGCTCATCTGAAAAAGAGACTTCAAGAACAGGATGTTGCAACAGTTACAAGTAGTTTTGTCTCCATACAAGTCAGATCATTCTAAGACCATTTATAGGTGACTCTGGAAGGAGAAAAACAAATAGATTTGCAATGTAACAGATTTGGTGAAATTTCTATAGTGACCATATCAAGGACCTCTGCTTTGGAAATGTGCTATATGAGGAAAGTAGAATTGACTTAAAAAAAAAAAAAAACAACACAAATTAACCCCCACAAACAAATAAACAAAAAAGTTGAGGGAAATTTGTCAGTCTTACCTGGGAAAACAATTTCAAAATCCAATCACAAACTTTTTGAAGACAAGAGAATTATGACTGTAGAGGTTTTGTTTTTTGTTTTTCTTAATAAAGAACAGGTCTTGTCAAAGTAATCTATTTTTGCTTCCTGAATAACCAGTCTGCTAGATTAGAGAATTTCAGTAGGCTCAATTTAGTTTGATTTTTCACAAGGCTTTAGATTCAGTCCTGCTTGGCATATTTATCAGTAAACTAAGACAATGAACATATGGTCTGGCTCATACAGCTGTCAGGTGGGTGGACAATGGGCTGGAGGTTTATATCAGAAAATGTTTATTGATCAATCTGCACTAATCTGGGGGCTGGGGGAAGAACCAATGTTCTAGAGGGATTAATATTTCCATCTGTGACATGAATGATGAAAAAGCATAATCTTCAAATATTGAGAGGCAAAAGGGCAGGTGTGGTGGGCAGCACTATGAAAGATAGGATCAGACTTTCCTCCGGTATACTGGAAAGGTAACTGACACACAGAGGGAAAGGAAACAGACAAGTTCAGAGGACAACCAGGAGAGAAAAGCAAGCAGCATGAACAGATTATGGAGAAAGACTAGCTAAGGATGTATAACTAACTAAGGTGTTCTTTTTGGGGGGGGAAAGAGGGGAGAACTGAATGAATGTAATCTCTGAACAGTAATTAGAAGTGAATTAATTGATTTCCTGAAGAAATGAATTTGGAAATGAGATCCATATAAGGAATAAAAGAGCATGTAGAAAGCATTGAAAAGTCTGAGATTCGAGGTACAGATTTATGGCGGAAGTGATGTCTTAGCTGGACCTAGAAGAAGGAAGGAGTGGCTTTAACAGATAGAAAGAGAGGAGGGAAAAAGGTTTGGTGCAGGGAAAAGGAACAGTGCAATCAAATTCCCGGAGATGGGAAAGGGTAGGATGAGAACAAAGTAAAAATAGTCCAATTTGGGTGACATGAATAAAAGAAAGCAGTATGAAGTAAGGCTAGAGAAGTAGTTTGACTTGCAGAGGACCTTGAATGCCAAGTTCAGGAGTTTATTTGAAAAGTCTGAAAGTGTTATGAAATATTAATCAGCCCAGAGGAGATAAGGCTGACAGGTCGAAATTTCATAATGGTCTCAAATATGATTTTTTTTTAAAAAGAAGAAAGATTACACTGAGGAAAGAGAAAAACAGTGTGGTTTGGTAGGACTAGCAAATTTAGAATCAAAAGCCCAGGGTTTAAATCCTGGTTCTACTATTTATTGTTGACATAATTTTGGGCAAGCCATTTAAACTTTATGCACTTCAGTTTCCTTGTCAATCAAATAATGATAGCATTCACACTATATACTTTATGTGGGTGTTGGGAAGATCAGCTGAGATACTCTGAGTAAAGTACTTGGAATCTTTTTTTTTTTTTTTCAGGTTAAGGGAGTTTGTTTAATTTCGAACGAAAATCAGCACTATATAAACAAAAATGAAAATTTACCTCAACTATCCAAAGCCAATAATGAAATCTGTAGTCGTTGACTTCACTAAATTACCAGAAATTTGAATAACAGCAACAAAATGGCACATAAAATGAAGTTTGCCATCTGAGGCAGCTTAAAACAAGTTAAAAAGTTAGACACAATGTTACAAAATAACCTTTCCAATAGCCAGTTGCTTGTTCCAAGGACTCTTCAGTGGACTGAATGCGGTCTTTACCCCCAAGGCATCCATTGTGTTGCTTTCTGTCCTATCATGATCCTAAAATGAAACAGCTCCTTCCTCTTCAGGAGACTTGGTGGGGGCTCTTGGATCGAGATCTAGATTTTGATTTCCTCTTCGATACCAGTGGAGGACTTCTGGATCTGGACCCGGACCGCGATCTGGACACCCACGAGGACTTGGGTTTGGATCTACCGGCCGACCTGGATCCGGACCTAGACCCGGACCACTATCTGGACACCGACAAGGACTTGGGTTTGGATCTACGGGCCCACCAGGACCCGGACCTGGACCCGGACCGCGATCTGGACACCGACGAGGACTTGGGTTTGGATCTACGGCGGAACTGGACCGGGACCTGGACCTGGACTGCGATCTGAACACCCACGAGGACTTGGGTTTGGATCTACGGGCCGACCAGGACCCGGACCGCGATCTGGACACCGACGAGGACTGTTCTCTCACTGTTGTTGATACACATGATTAGTGCTCTTGGGGCACAGTGAAAGCAGCACCAGGAGTGGATAATCTCTACCCCATAGGAGCTCTCTCAACAAGCTTGAGACTTTATTCCCTTTGGGAGAGGACTGGGTCACCATTTCCCACATTCCCTCTACTTCCAACATAAAATTCAACAGCATTACAATCCTGGATTAGAAAAACTGCCCTAATTCCAAACATGTTGTTTTTAGTAGCTCAGTAAGCCCTTTCTCTTCTTATTTGTTGGGATTTGTTCTCCCTGTTGCCTTCTTAAAGCTTTGATATTGAAAGTAGGAACAATTCATTCTGGAATATTCCTGAGAGCATAGATCTGGAGGTGAAAAGGAGCTTGGAAAGCATGAAATCCTACCTCCTCTGACAGGGGAGGAAACTGAGGCATAGAAATGTTAAATGACCTGCCCAGAGTCACAAAGGTATGAAATGTCTAAAGGAGGATTTAAACCTAGGTCCTCCAGTTTTAATCCCATTAGGATTAAATTTTTAAACTTAATCCTCCAGGTCCATCCTGTTCTCATCTGTAAAATGGGGATTATCATCCTTGTACAATGTACTAATATGATGATGAGAAAAATACCTCGTAACACTTGATGTGCTAGAGAAATGGCAGATGTTATTTTTTCCATTCAATTTTATTTTCTGTTTCTGATTACCTCTCTTCCATTCCCCCACTGAGAAGGCAAGAAATACAAAACTCATGACAAATTTGAAGTCATGGAAAAGAAATTTTCACACAAGCCATGTTCAGGGAGGTGGGGGTGGGGTGAGGATAGAGGACGAGAAAAAGGAAGAAAGAGGGGAAAATATGCTTCCATCTGCAGTCTGAGTCTGTCAGGTCCCTCTTTGGAAGTGAAGAACATATTTCATCACGAGTCCTTTGGAGCTGTGTTGGGTCATTGTGTTGGTGAGAGTTACCAGGTCTTCATAGCTGATGATCTTTAGACTATTGCGATTAGAGTACAAATTCTTTCCCTGATTCTGCTCACTTTACTTGCAGGTGTTATTTTAAAATCATTGACGTAGGATATGGTAGGGCATTTTCTCCCTGTGTCCCCACTCATAGGGTTCCTCTATTTCCTCCTATTTCTTTAAGATACAGTTTGGGCATCATCTTCAACCTGAAGGCTTTCTTGATCTTCTAACTTCCATTATCCTCCCTGTCAAACAGTATGGTATTTAACCACTGTGTGTGTGTGTGTGTGTGTGTGTGTGTGTGTGTTGGGTGTTGTCCTTCGTTCTTGAAGAGGACCAAAATGACATCATTATGCTAGAATGTGTCCAACCGTGGCTCCAATAGGAGCTCAGAATGCTCTACTGCAGGTCTGGCACAAATAGTCTGCGTGAAGACTTGGGGTGGGTACTCTAAATTTGTGCAGGATGTGTTTCCTTTGAGCTGTTTCAATTCTAGTTTGCTCATAGAGCACAGCACCTTCTCTGATGTGGGCATGTCATACTGAGCAGTCCTGTGCCAGTGTCTCCCCTGTCACACAATCCCAAAGTTCTTAAGACCTTAAGAATGTCCTTATATAGCTTCTTATGACCACCATGTGAACGCTTGCCCTGTGTGAGTTCTCCATGAAAGTCTTTTTTGGCAAGTGTATGTTTTGCATTCAGACAACGTAATAAGCCCATCAGAGTTGCACTCTCTGAAGCAGAGTTTGAATACTTGGCAGTTTAGTTTCAGTAAGGACCTTAGTGTCTGGTACCTTATCCTACCAGGTGATTTTCAGAATCTTCCTAAGACAATTCAAATGGAAACGATTCAGTTTCCTGGCATGGCACTGGTAGACTGTCCAAGTTTCACAGGTATAAAACAATGAGGTCAGCACAACTGCTCTACAGTTGGGTAGTCTAATACCTCTTCTCTATGTTCCAATGGTCATGAAGGCAGTGGAAGCAGGCACTGTGGAGTGCTTAGAGCATGGTTAAGATGTCAAAGATGCCAAGGTTATCCACTGCATCTTGGGCCATCACCAGCAGTCTTAATTCTGTCTTGCCACTGGACTGTGATGTCCCGTGGATCTCTAGAGGAGTGAGTCGGATGACTTTGTGCCAACTCTGCCCCACTTAAATCCAATTTATGCATGAATCAAAAAGTGCATATGTATGTAGGAATGAAGGAAAGTATACAGGCATATGTGTATGCACATATGTAAATATACATACACTCACATATGTGTGTGTTTTTATTTGTACTTACTGTCTCATTAGAATGTAAGCTTCTTGGGACTAAGCAGTGTTCCAGTCTTTGTACTCATATCCCTGGGATTTGACACAGTGCCTGGCATATAATAGTCACTTACTAACTATCTGTTGATTGATTGGTAGAACCTCTATATTGCCATGTGTTTAGTTTGCAGAGAGTTTTCTAAGAATGAGACTTTTAAGCTTACAGAAATTTCAGTCCAGGCTCTATTATTTTGGTTGAGTCAAAAAAAAATGAAGAAGTTTATTGAGAAGGCATACAAAACAAGAACATGTGTAACATAAGCCAAGATGTCACCCTTGGGCCCCTGCATGCCCAAACTCTGAGCTGTATAGCAATATGTTGTCACTGGAGCAGTCACCATTCATAACTGACTGCTCTATCTACAGTGACCCATGGAGTTAGGGTTAGGGTTAGAATTGGAATGCATTTAGGGTTAGGGGGGACCTGTTATATAATAAGCAACATAAATCATACCTGCCCCCCCCATCCAGATCCTATGCCCAAATGCTCTTGGCACTACATGATGATCTAATGAGTCAATCCAGCATTATACCATGACAGTAGTGAGTAAGCATTAAGAATTGACTAACTACAGCAGTGGAGTTAGACATCGTCTAATAGGAGTTAAATGAGAAGGAACATTTGAGTTGTACAAACACAGAAAGAAACTAGAGAGTGATACAAGGAATGACAAGGCATATGGGCAGGTCTGAGTCACAAATCAGCATCAGTCTATCAAAGGCAATCCCCACAGATATCAACTAGGTCTTCTAGCCACCGGCATCAAACTCACTCCCAAGAATACTCTGAACCAGATTAAAATGTGACTGATTACCCAGCAATACCATCTCTCTGGCAGTATCCCAACGAGATCATAAAAATGGGAAAAGAACCCACATGTACAAAAATATTTATAAGCCGCTCTTTTTGTGGTAGTCAAGAACCAGAAATTGAGAGGATGCGCATCCACTGGGGAATGGCTGAACAAGCTGTGGTATATGAATGTAATGGAGTACTACTGTTCCGTAAGACTGGCTTCAGAAAAACCTGGGAAGACTTAAATGAACTGATGCTGAGTGAAGTGAACAGAACCAGAGCACTGTACGCAGAAACAGCCAGTATGTGACGACTGATTTTGATAGACCTAGCCCTTCTTAGCAATGCAAAGACCTAAAACAATTCCAAAGGACTCATGATGGAAAATGATATCCACATCCAGAGAAAGAACTCTGGAGTTGGGATACAGAACAAAGTAGACTATTTTCTTTTTTCTTTTGTTTTGTTTTTTTCTTTCTCATGGTTTCTCCCATTTATTATAATTCTTCTAGGCAATATGACTCCTATAAAAAAGTGTTGAATAGGAATGTATGGGTACAACTAATATCAGATTGCATGCCGTTTTGGAGAAAGAGGGGGAGGGATGGGGAGGAAATTTAAAACTTATGGAAATGAATGTTGAAAACTAAAAATAAATAAATTGAAAAAAATGTAACTGACTATGAGCATTCCAGATAAGAGTGTCTTTTGCCTCTTATTGTAACTCCAGCACTTAGAACAATGCCTGGCACTTAGCAGGCATTTAATTAATACTTACTGACTGACAAAAAAATATAACTTGGAAATATGTAATAAAATAAATAAATGTACAATGCAGCGTAGATAATGTTAATTTGTGGTTTTCTATGTCAATATATGGCTGGCAGGAATCCATTTCTATTTGAGTTTGACATCATGGTTCTAGACCCTAAGAAGAAAACCCCAGAAACCTTGAGGCATCATTGTACATCTGCTGCCCTGCCTGGTTTTTCACTCCATGGATCAAGATACTTCCTGGTGTCCTCCCAACTCCCTATATCCTTTCCAGCTTCCATTTTTTAAAAAAAATTGTTATCTCCCTGTATTAGGGTGCACACTCCTTGAGGGCAGGTACTCTCTTTTCACTAACTCTATCCCCAGTGATTAGGCACATTGTAGGCACTTAATAAATATTTACTGAATTGGATTGGATACATAGCATGATACCAGCCAGTAAAAAAGGACAGAAAACTAACTGAGGGCAAGATCCCTTTTCTAAAAAACAAACAAAAAATCCCCTTCCTTTATAAAAGGCAGTTAGGTAATACAGTAGATGGAGTATTATAATTGGAGTCAGTAATATGAAAGTTCAAATCCTGCTTTAGACACTATATAATAAAGGGGAAGTTACAGCCTTGGCTTCCTCATCTATACCTTGGAGATAATAATAATACTTGTCTTCCAAGGTTGTTGTGAGAATCAAATAGAATATAATTGTAAAGAACTTTACAAACCTTAAAGCACTATGTAAATGCTATTAATATTATTATTATTATAATATGTAAAACCTTTCTTGGTTTTCAGACAAAAAAAAATGACCTTGTATTTATTTTGTGTATACACACACTCTCACATACACACACACAGACACACATGTATTGCTTACCCAAAGTTTCAGTGCACCTTTCAGCCTTGTGTGTATGTATACACACAAAATGTAGATACACTTATATGTGTGTATATGCATATATATAGATATTACTATATATTTATATACATATTTATATATATGTATGCATAGACACACATTCACAAACATATCTTCCCCTATACAATCTAAGCTCCTTGAAACAGGGATTATTTCATTTTTGACTTTGTATCCCAAGTACCTAGCACAGAGCTTGACACACAATAGCCACTTAATCCTTACTGATGGATCCCTAGCCCTTAGCACATAATAAATTGCTAATTTAATTATTAACATCCCTACTGGATAATCATCTATAATAAGAGGCAGTAATAGCTGAGCAGAGTAAAATAAGGGAAACCTCAGTGATCCCAGAAGATTTAGAGGATTGTCATCTACTAGACTTCAACCATTAGACTCTAGATGACACCTTATGCTGTGTAGGGTGCCTGATTATACCTGTGATGAATGAGATCAGTGTGCCTGCAGGTAATGATTTGAAGTGAGTTTTCCTTAATATCCATAGCAGTGATTTCCAAATGCTCAAGCCAAGTTAAAGAAAATCCCCAGAGATCACTCAGCCTTTTGCACTAGTGGTGTCCCATTTTAAGAGTAATATTTTACAAATAAATTCTAGGATGTATGACATTTCTGATACTTTCCTGGTAGGTTATTTCTGAAACCTGTCTATATTATATATTGCTTACAAACATGAGACACTGTAGAAACCTGAGAAGTTGGCTGTTTATGTATTCCCAGTGGAATACCATGATCTCTAATGCAAAGAAAAACTTTGAAACGTATGTGTTCAATCTGAGATTGGGGGGTGGACTGGAGAGGAGAAGCAAAAGGAGTCAAACAGCTGGAAAGTTCTTTTTTTTATGTTTTATTGATTGATGCTTTTTGTTTATACCACAATCATTTCCCAGTATGGTACTACTATTGAACTTCCCCTTGTAATAAAACAATCAATCGAAATTGACCAACAAAGTGACCATGTTTGACAGAATGTAGTAATAACTAACATTTGTATATAACTTTAAGGCATGGGGATAAGGAGTTCTTATCAGAGACTGGGAAACCTGGGATAAATCCTGTCTCTGACATGTACTGGTTAGGGGACTGGGGGAAGACACTTAACCTCTGAGAATTCTAGGCAAGATTATAAGTTTCAGAGAAGGTACCAAACTGCAATTGTAGAGGGAATACCATCAGTTGGGAGTTCCTTATGTCACTGGAATCATAAGTCTAGTCTCTAGCAATGGTCTGCAAATCACTTTTTAAAATTCAGTTTTATTTTGTGGTCTACATTCTCCTCCCCTCCTCCTAGGTTTCATCATAAATTATGTAATTATCATGCAATTGTGGTTAGTTACTGTGTGGATAAAAGTTCCTGTGTCTGTCAAAATCATCTATCTTTATATAATTGCTGTTATTGTTTAAATTCTTCTGCTGATTTCACTTTGCATCAATTCATTCAAGTGTTCTCAGGTTTCTCTTAAACTGGCCCCCTTACCATTTCTTCAGCTGGATAGTATTTCAGCACATAATGTACCAAAACTTCTTCAGTCAATCCCCAATTGATGGCGCCTTCCTCAGTTTCTAATACGTTGCCACCAAGAAAAGCTGGTATAAATATTTCTGTACATTGCATGTGGACCATTTTCCTCTTGCGATCTCTTTGAGGTATGGGTCTAGTAGCAGTTTTCATGAGACAAAGGATATACACAATTTAATAAATGTGAAGGTATAGTGAGGTGGAACCCCAGAGTTGCTTTAACTTGTACTTCTCTAAATATGAGTAATTTGAAGCATTTTTTTTTTCATATGGCTATTGATAGCTTGGTGTTCTTCCTCTGAAAATTGCCTATTCATATTCTTTATCAATTGGGAAATGCCTCTTATTCTTAAAATTTGAATTCGTTTCCTCTATATCTTAGAAATTAGAACTTTCGTCAGAGAAACTTGCTTCAAAATCCTCCCCTCAATTTCCTGCTTCTCTTCTAATTTTAGCTGAATTGTTTTTACTCATAAACAAACTTTTAAATTTTTTGTAATTAAACAGTCCATTTTATTTATTGTGAACTTTTCTATCTCTTGCATAATCATGAACTCTTTCCCTATCCATAGATCTGACAGCGAATTTGTTTCATGCTTTTCTAATTTGTTATATTTTATATCTAAATCATATACCCATCTGCTACTTGTCATGGTATATGATGTGAGTTACTGGTCCATACCTAGCATCTGCCAGACTAATTTCCAGTTTTCCCAAGAGGTTTTCCCCCTCTTCTTAACTGTGTGACTGTGGGCAAATCACTTAACCCTGTTTGCCTCTGTTTCCTCATCTGTAAAAAATGTGGGCTTTCTATATTTGTTGCATGCCTTTCTTCTTTTTTATTTTTGAAAAGTTTTATAGATATAATTTTCCCCTGAATATTGCTATGAATCCAAGGAGAGGTGGTTTTATTTGTTTGTTTTGTTTTAGAAAGTCATAGGGATGGTGGTCAACATCATGGGGGACCACACTGATATTTGTTTTAAGGAGTAGTGGTATTAATTTAATCATGACAGAAGAAGAAAGTGGAGGGGGAGATAATTGTATAGATAATTTAATAACAATATAATCTAATTGTATATATGTTTCTGTATATATACATATATATATATATATTTGTAGAATCTTCAGGCTTTTATCACCCAATTTAGTGCATAACCAGAACATTGTATAATTTTGTCTTTTGATGACATTTTTTTTGAGATTTTTTTGATGAGATTTTTTTTTTGAAATTTTTTTTATGAGATTTTTTTTTCTTGAAATATTTTACTTCGGTAAAAGGTTTAAAAATGTTCTTTAAACATTCTAACTTGCAGTACTTTTTTAAAAAATAAACCAAAAACCTATCCACCTACATGCCCTTAGTGTTAAAAGCAACTTTTTACCCTGATTTTCATTTTGTCAGATTTTTAAAAAATATTTTGAGACAAATTTGGCGATGAATTAAGGCTATGCTTGCTTATGTGTGTTTGTGCTTTTTAAAATTATGATAGAAGAACTTTCTGCAGATGATGTAAAAAATGTCTTGGAAAAGGTCCTATCAGATTGGAAAGATGTGGCATGGCATTTGGAAGATGTTTCAAGGAAAATTCCACTTCAAGAAGATATTAATGTATACTTTAAAGATTTGGATGAGCTCGAAAAGGCTGTCAAGGAAAAGGAAGAATGGGTGAAAAACTCTCCCTTTTCAGATACTACTCAGCAGTTGGATCCAGGCCTGAAGGATTCCTGCCAGGTGGGTAGATAACCCTCCTTGCCTCATAGATGCATTCTGTGGCTGTCCTAATTTTCAATGAGCTTTTTACTTTTACATTTAATATGGGTGCAAGTCATTTTTTTGTATGTAGCTTCTTTTACCTGTTTTCTCATAATGTGTGTGTTTCCTTTCCACAGTGGGAACTAACCCATCTACTTAGTCTTGGCCCTCAAATTGAAACGATGTCTTCCAGCTTATGTCTCAGCCTTCTGCTCCAAGCTTCATTCAGAAGAGTCTAGAGAGCTTTATAGATCATTACAAATCTGTGCAACAGAATTTGGAGGAATGTGAGCGACAGTTGGAGAAAGGTAAATCATTCCATATTCTGTCCTTTTTCACTTTTTATCTAGAGTTTGCTTTCATAGTTTAGCAGTCTTTGGGTCTTTGGCCTTGTTCTCAACCTTTCTTTAGTGCCTCCTTCTGTGTATAAGACCCCAGACTTCCTGGAAATCTTGCCTTCCTCCACCCCCTCAGAATGAGTTTCTTCATTGCTCCTGATCTTAATGCCTGACTTAGGAATTAGGATAATTCAGATAATTCTGTGCGAAAATGAAGTGATGGCCAGATTATTTTTAAGGAGTTACTTAAGAATCTTGGGTTTGATTATATTACTGAAATATTTATTAGGGAATTTTGATCATTTGTTATTTTCTACCTCTTTTTTGGTAGTAGTGGAGCTTTTTTTTTCTAGTGATATCTTTGTATATCAGCATTAATCCTTCTCTTTTAGTTGCTTAACATTTTAAACTTTTCACTCAGCAATCAGAATCTAAATTCTGAGTTTATTCTTATTAGTTTTGGTCTTGGGAGTATCTTACTTGTCCTAATATTTGGTTGATTTGCAAACCTGAGGTCCTCCCCTGGGACTAAATCCTATTGAATTCTCCTCTTAAAAAATGAGGAGCCATCATCTTCCATGCAAGCATGTCAGGTAGCAAACACAACACTGAGAATAGGCTAGGGTTTGTTTCTTTCCAGAAGAAAATGCAAAGTTTTCTACCCAAGCCCCTAAATAGTCAAGACACTTTTCCTTTCCTCAGTCAACAAACATTTACCAGACACCATTCTATGAGCTGGAGATACAAAGAAAAGTAAATGTCATTCTCTGCTATCAAGGAGCTCTCAGTCTAATGACTGAGACATGTTAAAAACTATATGTAAATGAGGTCTATCCTGGATAAATTGGAAATGATCAATAGAGGGAATGCACTGGAATTAAGGAGTACTAGAAAAGGCTTCTTTTAGAAGGTGGAATTTTAGCCATGGACTTGAAGGAACCCAAGGCTTAGATGACTAGTCTGACAAGACCCACTGCCCGCAAGAACCTATATATTTCCTCCATGCTTAATTTTGGTGTTGAAATTATTTTATCCCTGAAAGCCAGTCTGTCTCCTCTTGTTGTTCTAGTTCTGTCTCTTTCTTTCTTTCTTTCTTTCTTTCTTTCTTTCTTTCTTTCTTTCTTTCTTTCTTTCTTTCTTTCTTTCTTTCTTTCTTTCTTTCTTTCTTTCTTTCTTTCTCATTCCTTTAATTGAATTAAAAAATTATTTTCAGTTCTTAATTCTTTTCCTCCTTTCTGATCTGTCACAATCATTGAGGAGGTAAGAAATATAATATCCACTGTGTAGGCATATGTACATACACACACACATACATAGAGAGTCATGCAAAACCTATCTCCATTTTCACAGTGTTTCAGAAATATCCTCCCCAAAATAAAGTGAATGAAAAGTACTTTAATCTTCACTCAGAGTTCATCAGGTCTCTCTGAAGGTGTATAGGATTTTTCTTCAAGACTCCTTTGGAGCTGGTATGGATTGTTGTATGGATTAGAGTAGCTAAGTTGTTTACAATTTCTTGTTATTACAATATTTCTGTACAGTGTTCTTCTGGTTCTGCTCACTTCACTTTGCATTAGTTCATATATGTCTCCCCCAGTTTTTCTGAAACCATCCTGCTAATCATTTCTTATAGCATAACAGTACTCCATCACACTCATGTGCCACAACTTGTTCAGTTTTTTCCAAGTGGATGCACAGCCTTCATTTGCTGATTGTTTGTCATCACAAAAAGAGCTATTACAGATAATTTTGTACATGTATTTCTTTTCCTTTATTTACTTTTTTCTTTTTGGGATTCAGCTCTGGTAGTGCTATTGCTTGGATCAAAGGCTATGCACAACTTTTTAGCCTTTAGGAATAGTTCTAAACTGTTCTTGAGAATGTTTGAACCAGTTCACAGCTCCATCAGCAGTATACTGATGTACCTATTTTTCCTCATCCCCTCCCATATGTCATTTTCTTTTTCTGTCGTGTTAGCCAGATTGCACCCCAAAATCATTTTAATTTGCATTTCTCTAGTTATTAGGGATTTAGGACTCTAAAACTTTCTAACCTTGCCTCTTAAAGCCAACCCAAAGTTTGACCCAGAGAGTCTAGGCAATATGAATCAATCACTTACTTAACGTAGGGCAGTAAGCTAAGAAATAATTAGGACAAACCCAGATACTTTTAAGGAGATATAATCAGTGTCAAGACAGACACCTGTACTTGAAGATGAAATATATTTTTTACAAAGAAATCCCACATTTTGAGGCAGGGGTTTCCAAACTTTATGTTGCTGCTTTTATACCAACCCCTCTCCCCTCCAGAAGATGGAAGTGGGTAGGGAGTCATTCTTAGTTTTTGTTTTATTCAAATATACCCAGAGAGTTCATTATAAATTTTTAACTCAAAAATATTGAGCACTTGATAAAGCAATGTATAAAATAACAAATAGCTGTGGTACTGTATCAATTATCATAAAATGAGAAACGGACAGATTCTGCAAGGTCATGTAGCCCAGCACCTGAGGTTTAAGGAAACTGACACCTCATAGAGATAGTAAATGTCAGAGCTGAGATATGAATCCTGTTATCAGACTTCAAATCCAGTACCCTTTTCAGTGGAACGTGCACACTCATTCTCCAAATTTAAGGGGAAAATGTGGAGCATGATCAGCCTCTCAAATATTGTATTTTCCCTGGAAATGACTAGCTAGCTAGCTGGGACCAAAGGTAGGGTAAAATCGTAAGCCTGTCATTCTGACCTCTAGTAGCAGGCTCAAGAATGATTTCGGCTGCCTAGATTTTCTGCGCTCTCCAAGCATTTTCTTCAATAGAGGATCTTAAGATGGATTAGGGGAGCTAAATTGTGCACTGGATAGAGGACAGGACCTGGAGCCAGGAAGATTTGAGTTTAAACATGGACTCAACACTCACTAGCTCTGTGATTTTTGGCTAGTCACTTAGCCTCTGTAAAAAAAAAAAAAAAAAAAAAAAAAAAAAAAAAAAAAAAAAAACAACCTGTTATTGTTTATTTTATTTATCCATCCATCCATCCATGCATGTATTTATTTTTGGTTTACAACATTCAGTTCCACGTTTTTGAGTTCCAAATTTTCTCTCCTTCCCTCCCCTCCCACCTCCCCAGGAGAGGACATGAAATCTGATATAAGCTCTACATAAGCGTTCACATTAAGCATATTTTCACATTAGTCCCCATTCTTTTCCTATTCTTATTTTTACTGTTTTTCATGAAGCAGCTATCTTCCAATCACTCAGGTTTGCAACCCTAGAGTCATTGTGATGATTCTTCTTCCATTACATCTCTTGAGTCCACCCTCTTCTCTCCATTCACACAGTTGTCTCCTCATCTCTCACTTGGATGATAGCATTAGCGTCTTTTAAAAAGAAATATTTTCAGTTTTCAACATTCACTTCCACAAAATTTTGAACTTCATAATTTCTCCCCTATCCCCACTACAGGTTGGTGTGTGTGCTGATTGCCCTTTCTTCCAACCTGTCCTCCTATCACCCCCCACGCCCCTTCCCTTCCTTTCTATTTTCCTGTAGGACAAGATAGATTTCTGTACCCCATTACCTATATATCTTATTTCCTAGTTGCATGGAAAATAATTTTTTAACATTCATTTTAAAGCTTTGAGTTCCACATTCTCTCGCTTCCCCCTTCCCCATCCACCCTCATTGTGAAGGCAAGCAATTTGATATAGATTATACATGTGTAGTCATGCAAAACACTTCTGTAACAATCATGTTGTGAAAGACTAACTACATTTCCCTCTATCCTGTCCTGCCCTCCATTTATTCTATTCTCTCCTTTGATCTGCCCTCTACCAAAGTGTTTGCTTCCATCTACCCTTCCTTGACTCTGCTGTCCCTTCTATTATCCCCCTCTTGTCCCCTTCCCCCCTGCTTTCCTTTAGCATGAGATAAACTTCCATACCAAATTGAGTGCATATGTTATTCCCTCCTGAAGCCACATCCAAGGAAAGGAAGGTTCACTTTTTGCCTCTCACCTTCCTCTTCTTTCCCTCCATTGTTAAAGCTCTTTTTTACCTCTTTTATGTGAGATGATTTACTACATTCTACCTCTCTCTTTCTCTTTCTTTTAGGACATTCTTCTCAGGACTTAGTTTTCTTTTTTAGATATCCCTTCACATTTAGCTCACTCTGTGCCTCTGTCTCCATCTCTCTCTCTCTCTCTCTCTCTCTCTCTCTCTCTCTCTCTCTCTCTCTCTATATATATATATATATATATATATATATATATATATATATATACATATATACATACATACACACAAACACACACATATATATAGATATATATATTTTCCCTCTCCAGCTATCCTAATGTTCAGAAACGTCTCATAAGTTACAACTATCATCTTTCCATGTAGGAATGTAAACAGTTCAACTTTAATAAGTCCCTTATGGTTTCTCTTTCCTGTTTACCTTTTCATGCTTCTCTTGATTCTTGTATTTGAAAGTCAAATTTTCTATTGAACTCTGGTCTATTTCACAAAAATTCTTGAAAATCCTCTATTTCATTGAAGTTCCATTTTTTCCCTAGAAGTATTACACTTAGTTTTTCTGGGTAGGTGCCTCTTGGTTCTAACCCTATCTCCTTTGACCTCTGGAATATCGTATTTCAAACACTCCAGTCACTTAGTGTACAAGCTGGTAAAGCTTGTGTTATCCTTATTGTCTTTCCACAATACTTGAAGTGTTTCTGGCTGCATGTAATATTTTCTCCTTGACCTGGGAAATCTGGAACTTGGCTACAATATTCCTAGAAGTTTTCCTTTTGGGATCTCTTTGAGGAGGTGATTGGTAGATTCTTTCCATTTCTATTTTACCCCCTGATTCTAAACTATCAGGGCAGTTTTCCTTAATAATTTCTTGAAAGATGATGTCTAGGCTCTTTTTTTGATCATGGCCTTCAGGTAGTCCTGTCATTTTTAAATTGTCTCTCCTGGATCTATTTTCCAGGCCAGTTGTTTTCCAGTGAGGTATTTCACATTGTGTTCTATTTTGTCATTCTTTTGGTTTTATTTTATAATTTTTTGATTTCTCATAAAGTCCTTAGCTTCCATTGGTTGCATTCTAATTTTTAAGGAATTATTTTCTTCAGTGAGCTTTTGACCTCTTTTTCCATTTTGCCCATTCTGCTTTTTTAAGGCATTCTTCTCCTCATTGGCTTTTTGGACCCCTTAAAGTTGTTATTCTCTTCAGGTTATTTTTTTGTTTCCTTTAGCAAGCTATTGACTTGTTTTTCATGATTTTCTTGCATCACTCTCATTTCTCTTCCCAGTTTTTCCTCTCCTTCTCTTACTCGATTTTCAAAACACTTTTTGAGCTGTTCCATCTCCGGAGATCAATTTATGTTTTTCTTTGGGGCTTTGGATGCAGCAGCTTTGGCTTTGTTGTTTTCTTCTTGTATGTTTTGATCTGCCTCATCACCAATGACATAAGAAAATTCCTCTTCACCGAGAAAGTAAGAATCTGTAGTCTGTTTCTTTTCCCCCCTTTTTGGCCATTTTCCCAGATAGTCACTTGAAGTTTGACTTCTTGTTAAGTGGGGAGCCCCAGAAACTGCCTCTGCTTCACCAGCAGCTGTCATGGCCCTAGGTCTGAGTCTGGGTCTAGACAATGCACCATTCTCAGACAGGTGTGAGACCCTTCCCATTGACCTCAAAGCTGTCTTTGACATTTGTGGTTTGAGAAGTTTGGAAACTGCAGTAGTTGCCAGTAATTCAGTCCCTTGAGGCCTGCTCCTCCTCTTTCTATGTTGGTGCACCCCATGTCGAAATGCTCTTTGCTTCCAGCCAGGTGAGATAAACCCTTCCTATCAACCTTTCAGATTGTTTTGGGCTGGAAATTTGCTTCAGTCTGTCATTTGGTGGCTTCTGAAGCTTTAGAATTTGTTTAGTCATTTTTATGGGTTTTTGAGAGGTTTCCAGGGAGAACTCTAGCTGGTCCCAGCTTCTACTCTGCCATCTTGGCTGAGACCCCATTATTATTTATTATTATTAATCTATTAGCTACATGGAAGCCTGGAATTAGATCCTGGTTTATCTGGCACCGGAGGGGCTATTGGGGCAATGACACTTTTAACTTTGGGGAACCTCCATGAAGTCCTGTGTCCACAGAGTAGCTCTTTTCATTCAATGGTAGCTTTTAGGGCCATCTAATTGGTATTAGAGCACACTTCTCTCATGGTTGCCTTTCTGTGAAGGAGTACTTGCCATTTCTACGTGTGATTTTGTCCTCTAAAAAGTGCAAGAGAAGGAAACTGAGGTTGGTCATGGATTGGTGTGTGTGTGTGTTGTGTGCACGTGTGTTCATGAACACAGGTGCATATATGTGTGTATTAGGTGAAGAAAGGTCTACAAACCCATTCTAACTGTCTATGCTATGGTCTGCTATATAAAGTTTGCTAATGGCATGTCGCCTTTCCGTTGCTTCCAGTCATTGTGGCCAAGTTCACTTTGCTAATACCCTTTTTGTTGAGTTTGATTTGAACTTTGTTTTCATTGACAAAAGGTCAATGTATTTATTATATTTGAGGTATACTATGAATATCCACTAATGTTTCTTTAAGACTTCCTTGAATCTCCCTTTTCTCCCCTCTCCCAGTCATTAGTGTTGGCTTTTAGGGAATTAATTTTGCTCAGATGGAAGGAATATCTATGTTGATGAAGTCAAAAATCTGTTGAACTACACAAGTTGTAGAAAAATCTCCTCAAGGAATGATATACTTCTCCCTAGTTGTTCCCAGTACAAGCATAAAGGAATTTCCTAAACTCTTACAGCACAGGCCTTGCTTCAGTCCTGGTGTTGGCAACCTTGTGCTGGTTTGATAATGCTCTTTGCTTTTAAGTAATGATGGATCTTGTGGTGAAATGAAGGATTCTGTTTATGTCTGGCAAATGGATTAGATTTCCTCTCTTAGGGACAAGATTTTGTAGCTGTAGCCCAGGTTTTTTGTTCAGTGAATTTCAGTTGTCAGGGAAGTGATCTGCAGACAGTTCTTTTTTCTCAGCTCACACTTGCAAAGTAGGCTTTGGTGCCAGTGGGTAAGGTTCAGTCTTTAATTTCTTAACCTATGCTGTTTATTGGCTGCTCCTTCTTATGTTTTAAAAGGAAGGAAAGTTCCCTTTGCACTCAAAGTATTGTTGGTTCATTTTTTTTAAGAACATAATTAAATGCATGCACCTCAGACATTTTTAAGGCTAACATTAGAATAGATGTCATTATTCATTATTCTACAGAACTGACTTGCAGAATTGACTGCTAATAATTGGGAGTAAGGAATCTGAGAATGGTTCATGATAGGTGACAGTTTGTCCACGACTGAGAGCAGTGAGAATTTTGGTAGATATTTATACCTGTGCTTTAAAGGTTGTAGTTTTCTTATGAGTGGGAGGGAAGAGAAAAGGAAAGTCTTTAGACTAAGAGAAAAGCAATCAGAGCAAGTTCATCATTACTGAGATCTTTCATCACAATGAATGTAGGAAAGAAAGGTGAATTAATATGGGGCACCTCAACTATGATAGTCCTGAAACTATGATGTCAGACTTAAAGCAGTATGCGTATTTTTAATTTATACACTGTGCTAGTTTTAACCAGAACATTTCACATAGAGGGTAAATATCTGCCTAGTCAACAGAAAATGATTGACATGTGAAAGAATACTGACTTTCTAATATTTGCTTAAATTAAGGTTTTCTAAAATATAGAGATCTGAAGAGCCAACCTGGAGAGGACTACTTAAAGACATTGCAGACAGTGAAGGATGTGCTAAATGAATCAGAAAATAAGGTTCAGATTTCTCTGAATAGCTTGAGTGACCTTTCAAAAGTTGAGAAGGCCTTACAGGAGAAAATGGTAAGACTATGTTAGGTCTTATTTTTGTTATATTTTTGTTAGAGTCTGTCTTTATTAAATTTAATTTTTATCATAAAAATTATGAAATAATTTGAAATGCATTTTTTTGCTTTGCTTTTTTATTTATTAGTCTTTTGACCTTTGGATCTTTAGGTTTTTTTAGTTATCCACTGAACCTGTGACCTTAGTCACAAAGAGAAGTATAATTTGTGTTTTTTAATATAGCCACCATTACCTTTATGTTATTTACTTGCTCTTGATTTTTTTAAAAAATATTAGTACTCTTTTCAAGATTATCTTTAAAAAGAAGAACTCATTAGTTGTAGTGGAAAGAGTACCAGAATTGGCATTAGGAAAAACATGTCATCACTGAGTAGTTTTGTGAGCATGGGTCAAATCATATAACCTCTCTTGCACTTAGTTATCTGTAAATTAGGGATAATGCTTCTGGTAGTGTTTTACTTATAGAATTGTTGAAGAGGAGATGATCAGTGGATTCTTTCAATTTCTCTTTTGGCCTCGAATTCTGGAAAGTTAGAGCAGTTTTCCTTGATAATTTTTTGAAAAATAAAAATAAAATTGTTGAGGATCAAATATATTAGTAGGTATCGAGTGTTTTGAAGATCTTACTTAAGTTGATAGATTAATATTAACCTTTATACCCGTATCCCCAACGTCTTAGTGCAGCTTAAGCTTTAATAATTTCAGAAATATAAATTTTATGCGAACTTCAGAAAAGATTGGGAAGCTTAATGATGTGATTTATTTTACACTTATCTTGCTTTGTCAACTTTGAATAGCAGTTTACGTTTTATTTTAATTTTCTGGATGATACTTTCTGTAGTGGTTCAAGAGATCCTCTTTCTTGGCCACTTTAGTCAACTGTTCTATCTACATTAGATTTTTTTTTGTTTTTTTGTTAAGTAGTTTCAAAACTGTTATGTATGCATCATAAACTTGTTCTCTGGATACTTTTAAGGCTACAATCCATTGCAAATATAATCCTTTCAATTACTGAACAACAGCTAATTTTTATTACAAAGTATAAAAGTAGATTATTGTGATGTGTTTATGTACATCTTTCCCCCACGTCTCCCCTCACCTCCCCCTGCCCAAATACAGTACATGCAGCAGTGAGTTAGTGCAGGAGAGAGATCAGAGTTCAAATTTGACTTCAGACACTTACTAGCTGTGTGACCCTGCTCAAGTCATTTAACCTTTGCCTGCATAAAACTGGAGAAGGAAATGGCAAACCCCTTCAGTGTCTTTGCCAAGCAAACCCCATGAACAGCTGGTTCATGGGGTTACGAAGAGTCAGACATGACTGAATAACAATAGAGCAGAGGAAATAGGTTATATTGAATTCTAATTTAAAATACCAACATTTAACAAATCTAAATATTCTTTCAATTAGTTTTTTTCTAAAAAAACAAAAACAAAAACAAACATTTGCAGTATTTATACTTCCCAAGTTTATAAAACTTAAAAATACACTAAGACTTTTGGGATCCTCTGCATTTCTTCTCCATTTTACAACCGACTTCTCAAACTGTCCTTTTGTATTTATTGGCTCAGAATCTTTACACCTCACACACTTGTGACTCCATTTTAGATTCCAGCCATATCACTCAACTGAAACTGCTCTCTCTAGACTGACAATGATCTGCAAACTTCTCACTCCAGTGTCTTTTTCTTTATACTAAGCTTACTTGTCTTCCTGGTAACTTTGGATACTGGTGACTGTTCCCTTCTCCCAAGATACTGCTTCCTCCATGACATCCCTAGGATACTGACTTAGAAACTGAGAGGGACCCCTGAACTCATCTGGTCTAATCTTTTATTTACTGATATATATTTATTTATATAAGGAATAAAAACAAATTATAAACATAATAAATATAACTATTACCTTTATTTACAAATGAATAACTGAGGTCAAGAAGTTAAGTAGCTTTTCTAAAGTCATGTGGATGATTAATTGGAAGAATTCTGATTCGAATCCTGGCCTTTTGATTCAAAGGACCCTCTTTTTCTTGTTTAGTGCCGAGTCGTCTCATAACTTGATGTTGTTCTTCTGCCAGGATGGCTCCTTCTTAGTACTGTTTTCTGGATAATTATCTCCCTACTACCCATTAAATGTGGCTATTGCACTCCTCTCCTCCCCACCCCTTCCCTCTCCTTCTCCTTTCTCCTGTCTTCTACATAGTGATTTTATTAGCTTCCACAAATTCAATTATCATCTCCGTGCAGATAATTTCCAAACCCATATAGCCAACCCCAATTTCTGTCCTGAAATCTAGTACCATAATGCCTACTGCTTGCTTAATATCTACACTTGAAAGTGTCCTGTGTACCACAAAAGGAATCATTGGTTTTCTTCTAGGCTGCATGTGGCCTTGAGGCTGCAGGTTCCCCACGCCTGTACTAGAGCATACTGAGGGTTTTATCCTTTCAATCCTTAATATTGCCCTCATTTTTAAGCAAAGAATTTTCTCTGAATCCCCTTTCTCCATCACTCAGCCAATCTCTTCTCTTACCGTAACTCATTCATTTTCTCTCCCCAACATTCTTACATTTTACTCTCAGATCTGATATTCTGGTGCAGACCCTCTTCTCTGCTTTCCTGCAATCTTTCAGTGCCCTCTTTTTCGGTCTGCCTCTTTCTAACTCTTCACCTGTCCACTTTCTCTTTCACACAGCCATCAAATTAATATTCCTAAAATGCAAGTTTCACCATGTCACTCCTCTGTCTGAAAAGTATTCAGTGGTTCCCCTGTTGCTTTTTAGGGTAAATTAAACACACAGTTTGGCATTTCAGGCCTATGCTGTGTACCATTTCCAGTTCAATGCTTTAATAGTGACTCTCCATGATCACCTTAATGCATTCCCATCTTTGCTTCTTTATCTTATAATCAGGAGTTTTCTTCAAGGTCCAGCTTTGATATGTCTTCCTGTGCAAAACCTCTGGTTGCTGGTGCTCTTTACCTTTTCAAATTCCTTATCTGTGTACCTTCAGTAGAAGGCATGTGTTATTCTTTTTGTCTTCTGATGCTTAGCATCTAGGACTGCACTTTAGACAAGGAACATTGTTGTGTTCTTTTTTTTTTAAGTTAGTCTATCATTTCTTGGTTTTATTTTTTGACCAAATGTCTAGAGAAAGCCTACAATTTTTTTTTACTTACAAATACATGTATAAAAACAGAGAGCTATAAATAATCAGAATCTTTGAAATCTCTTTTTAGGTTCTTGAAGAAATACTTGAGGGTCTGAAGCCTTCATTGGATAAACTGGAAGGAGAAACAAAGACTCTGGAGCAATATTCCCCCCATGATATAAAAAATAAATGCCAGCAGGAATATGAGAATGTTCAAGAAAAGTGGAACAGGCTAAAGGCCAGGATCTCCAAAGATATTCATCTGCTGGAAGAAATTATTCCACAACTGAATGTATTTGAGGTAAATATAAACTTTGTTAGGCATTTAAGCTCAGTCATAGTGGAAAATAGCAATTAAAATGTGTAAAGCTTTTACTTCTCAGTCCTTGGCATCAATTCCTGTCACCATCTTAGTTAGGTGCTTAAAATTGGATTCACAGCTTGCTTGCAAAATATGTCATTTACTCTGCAAAAAGTGCTGCATTATTCTTTTGCCTTCTTGGGAAGATTCTTTGGAGGAGGTGAGCTTTGAGATGCACATGAGAGAGTTTGAGCAAGAATAAAGGCTGGTTGTATTGTGATGAGGGATTGTGTGGTAGAGCCCAAGATCAGCTGAGTAGGGAATGGAGAGAACAGGGAAGAGTTTCACTTGACTAGAATAAGAGAAATAGTAGCTTACTTGGAAGCATGAGGAGTGAGCAGTCTGTCAAGAAGCAGGATGAATTACCTACAGATGCTACAGGGTGGCACTAGGCATTTAAAGGTAAAATGAAACATCTTCTGGGCTAAGGAGCTTGCATTGTCTAATTAGGCAGGGCTCGAGGATAGATTGTACACTGGCAAGACAAGTGAATTACAAGTCCAGATCTTGGAAAGAAGAGAACCAGTATTGTCAGGGAAAGGATACTGAAGACTATAGAAAAGGGAATTTAAGATACAAGCAGGGAGGCCATAATTATAAGTTTTAGAACTTTGTGGGGCATTGGAGACAGCCATTTTTGGAGATGAGAAAACCGAAGCCTTGAGGGAAGGATTTATTTGCCCAGTTGCATGGGGAACACCAGAGTTGAAAACAAGTTCTCTGACTCCAGAATCTGTGTTCCTTTCTCTGTATGGTGCTGACCAGGTCTGAAATGATCAGGAAGTAGTTGAGACAAGCAGCATTGGTTTCAAGAATGCGACAGATATGAGAAAGGGCAAAATTCTCATTATTTAGTGACCAATGGGATGTGTGTAATGTGAAGTCTTGCTGCAAGCCATAAGGGTGGTGAATGTATTTGATTGAGTAGGCTTTAGAGGAATAATTAAGTGCTTTCTTCTTGGCTCTGCAAATTTGAATGTAGAGGGTCTTATCATCAGTTGGGCAAAGCAAACAATAGTATGGAAGTGAGGTCAGCAATGGATATGTAGATTTATCAGACAACCTCAAATATAGTAGATAAAATGTCAAGACTGCTTTCACAACTAGGATTTGATCCCCAAAAGAATCAATACAAAAAGAAGGAGAACATTTGGGCATGGTGCTGAAGGGCTTAAGACAATATTTTTCAGAGTGTTGCCTTGTTCTAATATTGAAGTGAGAGTACTTTGTGTAATTAAGGATTGCAGCTGTCTTTAGGTCCTGTGGAAAACTTGAGGAAGAGGAGAAAATAAATGACCATTAGACTTGGGAAAAGCCTTGGAGACCTTTGAGGTGATAATTTCTATTGAGGCCCTAGAATGAAAGCCTGATTGCAAGAATATGCGCTAAATGGGATGACATAAAGCTTAGTTCTTAGCTGAAATGTCATTTAGATAAAGTGTCGTTTCTATTGACCAGCTCTGCACATCTCTCAGCAGTGCTGGCAGTAATTACTACCTGTGTGTGAAACTTTTCTGTCGAGCATTATGTCATCAGTTGAACTTCTTTTCAGCTTAAAAACAACCTGATGGCTTCTCTTTTCTCTTTAGCTTCCAAAACCTGCTCATTTGGAACCAAGGATAGCATTATGTGTTTACCTTATTTACATAATGAGATCTACATTTGTTTCTAAATTTGGGTTCCAATTTGGTCAGTGTTTCCTGGTGGTTACCTTTGTTGAAGTTGAGATCTAGTTAGTTCAAGAAAGGAAATCTGTAGGGAAATGGATAAATGTCACATGTCCACAGGGTACATTTCACTGTTAGAGAGGTATTCCTTTCAAATCAGCATCACAAGTAATTGTGTTAAATACAACTTTGCACAAATCTCAAAGGAGTATCTAAGAAATCCCTGATACTGAGCTAGATGTTGTGGATTGTTTCTAATCTAGTGAATCCAGCAGCCATTCTAAGGAGATAATAATAACAATAGCTAGTTTTTACATAGCACTTGATATGTGCTGGGCACTGTGCTAAACACTTTACAATTATTGTATAATTTAATCTATTTTATAATGACCCTGGAGATAGGGGTTATTTCCATCCCCAGGTTATCGATGAGGAAACTGAAGCCAGTGGAGGGTAAGTGACTTGTCTAGGGTCATACAGCTAGGAAATGTCTGAGGCTAGATTTGAACTCAGGTCTTCCAGACTCCAAACTCAGATTTCTGTCCATGGCACTACCTCATTGCCAGATACAAGTATTCTTTCAGTCTTGTGTATTAACTTTTGAAAAACATGTGATTGGACAGTTAGATCCAGTCAGCATATTGTACATTTACATATTTAGAATGGAGAGGTCTATCTTTTGCCTCCTTGTCCTTAATAACTACATATTTTTTAGGGATGTTGGAACACATAACTCCTTTTGAATTATAAAATCATACCTTTTCATTGTAAGCACAGCCTTGGCCTAGATTTTATCTTTTCCCAAATTATTTAAGGTCTGTTTGGTAATTGAGTTGTGTAGCATAATTTAGATTTGTTACTATTGTATGATACTTAGTTCCTTAAATGAAGAAACTTAGCCATGAATGGTCACACCATCTAATTATGTTGAAGAGTCAATAGATTTCTAAGACAAAATCAATATATCACTTGTGGTTACATCCTTGTTTGCAGTAGTTTTCATGCATTTCTTTTAAAAGTAATGAACATGTTTTATTGAAATGCAGGTATGCTCTAAGCCTTATTTTTAACTCTGTTTTACAGAATCATCCTGCCATAGCATGATAGAAAGGTTACTGTCAGTGACTCTCCGTTGTTAATATGGACATTTCTTTTCAACCTAGTCTTTTTGCAGTCAATGAAAACTATTATACAGTGCAGAAAAAAATGACCACTACCACCACCACTCTAAGAACTCCTGACTGTTTCATTTGTTGAATCTGCCAATGAATCTGAAGTTATAGGAATTCCAATAGATGGAGGAGAAGAAAAAGAAATGTGAGGAATTTGACCTCAAATTATCCCAGGGAGGAAGTTGGATCAAAATAAATACTACTGGGGGAGGAGCCAAGATGGTGGAATAGAAAGACTCACGTATGCTAGCTCCAAATCCACAGCCCATAAATTTTCTGTGAAAAGAATTCCTCACAAATTCTGGATCACTGCAAGCTGCGCAGGAACACAGTGGAAGAGATTTCTGTTCCAGATAGCCCTGGAAATCCGTCCCCAGGGATCCGTCATGCTCCAGAAGCGGAGCCCACCCCTGTGCTGTCCTGGCCACGGCCGCAGAGGAGCAGATCTGAGCAGACTACAGGGATGGAAGCTCCGGCCACTGCGAAGGTCCCTCCACCCACAGGCACTCCAGGTCAGTGAGAGACACTTCTGGGCTGGCCGAGAGGGGAACGGGGTGTCTCTGTGTCTCAGGCCCCCTTGGGAGGCAGCAGCAGAGGTAGGGGCAGAGGCAGCAGAGGCCCAGGACTCCTGAAGCAGACAGGGGTTCAGGGCCATTATGAAAGGTCTCTGCATAAACCCCCTGAGGGAACTGAGCCAGGAAGGCGGCCCTACCCCCACCTGAGCACCAGAACTTAAGCTCACATTGAATAGCAGCCATGCCCACCACTGAAAGCCCTGAGGCTGGGGTGCAGCATTTGAATCTCAGACCCCAAGCACTAGCTGGGAAGATCTAGGTGGGGGTGGAGAGGAATCTCAGAAGTCAAGTAAGTGGCTGGGAAAATGCCCAGAAAAGGGAAGAAAAATAAGACGATAGAAAACTACTTTCTTGGGGAAGAGATGTTTCCTTCTCCTTTCATTTCTGATGAGGAAGTACAATGCTTGCCATCTGGGAAAGATGTGGAGGTCGGGCCTCTGTATCCCAGACATCACAGGTGGATGTCCAGTGGGCTCAGACCATGGAAGAGCTCAAAAAGGATTTTGAAAATCAAGTTAGACAGGTGGAGGAAAAACTGGGAAGAGAAATGAGAGAGATGCAAGAAAAACATGAAAAACAGGTTGATACCTTGCTAAAGGAGACCCAAAACAATGCTGAAGAAAATAACACCTTGAAAAATAGGCTCGCCCAATTGGCAAAAGAGGTTCAAAAAGCCAATGAGGAGAAGAATGCTTTCAAAAGCAGAATTAGCCAAATGGAAAAAGAGGTTCAAAAGCTCACTGAAGAAAATAGTTCTCTCAAAATTAGAGTGGAACAGATGGAGGCTAATGACTTTCTGAGAAACCAAGAAATCACCAAACAAAAACAAAAGAATGAAAAAATGGAAGAGAATGTGAAATATCTCATGGGAAAAACAACTGACCTGGAAAATAGATCCAGGAGAGACAATTTAAAAATTATGGGACTACCTGAAAGCCATGATCAAAAAAAGAGCCTAGGCATCATCTTTCATGAAATTATCAAGGAAAACTGCCCTGAGATTCTAGAACCAGAGGGCAAAATCAGTACTGAAGGAATCCATCGATCACCACCTGAAAGAGATCCAAAAAGAGAAACTCCTAGGAACATTGTGGCCAAATTCCAGAACTCCCAGCTCAAGGAGAAAATCTTACAAGCAGCTAGAAAGAAACAATTCCAGTATTGTGGAAATACAATCAGGATAACTCAAGATCTAGCAGCTTCTACATTAAGGGATCGAAGGGCGTCTAATAGGATATTCCAGAAGTGAAAGAAACTAGGACTCAAACCAAGAATCACCTACCCAGCAAAACTGAGTATAATACTTCAGGGGAAAATATGGTCTTTCAATGAAACAGAGGACTTTCAAGCATTCTTGATGAAAAGACCAGAGCTGAAAAGAAAATTTGACTTTCAAACACAAGAATGAGAAGAGCATGAAAAAGTAAACAGCAAAGAGAAGTCTTAAGGGACTTACCAGAAGTGAACTGTTTACATTCCTACATGGAAAGACAATATTTGTAACTCTTAAAACTTTTCAGTATCTGGGTAGTTGGTGGGACCACACACACACATGTATACTCATGCACACACACACACATACACACATGCACACACATACAGAGACAGAGAGTTACTGAAAACCAAGAAAGGTTTTACATATTATAATAATAATAATATTAATAGCATTTACATAGTGCTTTAAGGTTTGTAAAGTTCTTTACAATTATATTCTATTTGATTCTCACAACAACCTTGGAAGAAAAGTATTATTATTATCTCCAAGGTATAGATGAGGAAACCAAAGCTGTAACTTCCCCTTTATTATATAGTGTCTAAAGCAGGATTTGAACTTTCATATTGCTGACTCCAACTATAATACTCCATCTACTGTATTACCTAACTGCCTTTTATAAAGGAAGGGGATTTTTTGTTTGTTTTTTAGAAAAGGGATCTTGCCCTCAGTTAGTTTTCTGTCCTTTTTTACTGGCTGGCATCATGCTATGTATCCAATCCAATTCAATAAACATTTATTAAGTGCCTACAATTTGTCAGGTATTGTGCTAATCACTTGGGATAGAGTTAGTGAAAAGAGAGTACCTGCCCTCAAGGAGTGTAAAACCTAATACAGGGAGATAACAATTTTTTTTAAAAAATGGAAGCTGGAAAGGATATAGGGAGTTGGGAGGACACCAGGAGGTATCTTGATCCATGGAGTGAAAAACCAGGCAGGGCAGCAGATGTACAATGATGCCTCAAAGTTTCTATGGTTTTCTCCTAAGGGTCTAGAACCATGATGCCAAACTCAAATAGAAATGGATTCCTGCCAGCCACATATTGACATAGAAAACCACAAATTAACATTATCTACGCTGCATTGTACATTTATTTATTTTATTACATATTTCCAAGTTATATTTTTTTGTCAGTCAGTAAGTATTAATTAAATGCCTGCTATGTGCCAGGCATTGTTCTAAGTGCTAGAGTTACAATAAGAGGCAAAAGACACTCTTATCTGGAATGCTCATAGTCAGTTACATTTTTATCAATTTATTTATTTTTAGTTTTCAACATTCATTTCCATAAGTTTTAAATTTCTTCCCCATCCCTCCCCCTCTTTCTCCAAAACGGCATGCAATCTGATATTAGTTGTACCCATACATTCCTATTCAACACTTTTTTATAGGAGTCATATTGCCTAGAAGAATTATAATAAATGGGAGAAACCATGAGAAAGAAAAAAACAAAACAAAAGAAAAAAGAAAATAGTCTACTTTGTTCTGTATCCCAACTCCAGAGTTCTTTCTCTGGATGTGGATATCATTTTCCATCATGAGTCCTTTGGAATTGTTTTAGGTCTTTGCATTGCTAAGAAGGGCTAGGTCTATCAAAATCAGTCGTCACATACTGGCTGTTTCTGCGTACAGTGCTCTGGTTCTGTTCACTTCACTCAGCATCAGTTCATTTAAGTCTTCCCAGGTTTTTCTGAAGCCAGTCTTACGGAACAGTAGTACTCCATTACATTCATATACCACAGCTTGTTCAGCCATTCCCCAGTGGATGCGCATCCTCTCAGTTTCTGGTTCTTGACTACCACAAAAAGAGCGGCTATAAATATTTTTGTACATGTGGGTTCTTTTCCCACTTTTATGATCTCGTTGGGACACTGCCAGAGAGATGGTATTGCTGGGTAATCAGTCACATTTTAATCTGGTTCAGAGTATTCTTGGGAGTGAGTTTGATGCCGGTGGCTAGAAGACCTAGTTGATATCTGTGGGGATTGCCTTTGATAGACTGATGCTGATTTGTGACTCAGACCTGCCCATATGCCTTGTCATTCCTTGTATCACTCTCTAGTTTCTTTCTGTGTTTGTACAACTCAAATGTTCCTCTCATTTAACTCCTATTAGACGATGTCTAACTCCACTGCTGTAGTTAGTCAATTCTTAATGCTTACTCACTACTGTCATGGTATAATGCTGGATTGACTCATTAGAACATCATGTAGTGCCAAGAGCATTTGGGCATAGGATCTGGATGGGGAGGGCAAGTGTGATTTATGTTGCTTATTATATAACAGGTCCCCCCTAACCCTAAATGCATTCCAATTCTAACCCTAACCCTGACTCCATGGGTCACTGCCGATAGAGCAGTCAGTTATGAATGGTGAATGCTCCAGTGACAACATACTGCTATACAGCTCAGTTTGGGCATGCAGGGGCCCAAGGGTGACATCTTGGCTTATGTTACACATGTTCTTGTTTTGTATGCCTTCTCAATAAACTTCTTCATTTTTTTTTTTTGACTCAACCAAAATAATAGAGCCTGGACTGAAATTTCTCTAGGCTGAAAAAACTCATTCTTGGAAAACTCTCTGCAAACTAAACACATGGCAATATAGAGATTCTACCAATCAATCAACAGATAGTTAGTAAGTGACTATTATATGCCAGGCACTGTGTCAAATCCCAGGGACATGAGTACAAAGAATGGAACAGTGCTTAGTCCCAAGAAGTTTACATTCTAATGAGACAGTAAGTACAAATAAAAACACATACACACATATGTGAGTGCATGTATATTTACATATGTGCATACACATATGCCTGTATACTTTCCTTCATTCCTACATACATATGCACTTTATGATTCACGCATAAATTGCATTTAAGTGGGGCAGAGTTGGCACAAAGTCATCCGACTCACTCCTCTAGAGATTCACGGGACATCACAGTCCAGTGGCAAGACAGAATCAAGACTGTTGGTGATGGCCCAAGATGCAGTGGATAACCTTGGCATCTTTGACATCTTAACCAAGCTCTAAGCACTCCACAGTGCCTGCTTCCACTCCCGTCACGACCATTGGAACATGGAGAAGAGGTATTAGACTACCCAACTGCAGAGCAGTTGTGCTGACCTCATTATTTTATACCTGTGAAACTTGGACAGTCTACCAGTGCCATGCCAGGAAACTGAATCGTTTCCATTTGAATTGTCTTAGGAAGATTCTGAAAATCACCTGGTAGGATAAGGTACCAGACACTAAGGTCCTTACTGAAACTAAACTGCCAAGTATTCAAACTCTGTTTCAGAGAGTGCAACTCTGATGGGCTTATTTTGTTGTCTGAATGCAAAACATACACTTGCTAAAAAAGACTTTTATGGAGAACTCAGACAGGGCAAGCATTCACATGGTGGTCAGAAGAAGCTATATAAGAACATTCTCAAGGTCTTTCTTAAGAACTTTGGGATTGTGTGACAGGGGAGACACTGGCACAGGACTGCTCAGTATGACATGCCCACATCAGAGAAGGTGCTGTGCTCTACGAGCAAAGTAGAATTGAAACAGCTCAAAGGAAACACATCCTGCACAAATTTAGAGTACCCACCCCAAGTCTTCATGCAGACTATTTGTGCCAGACCTGCAGTAGAGCATTCTGAGCTCCTATTGGAGCCACGGTTGGACACATTCTAGCATAATGATGTCATTTTGGTCCTCTTCAAGAACGAAGGACAACACCCAACACACACACACACACGCACGCACACACACACACACACACACAGAGTGGTTAAATACCATACTGTTTGACAGGGAGGATAATGGAAGTTAGAAGATCAAGAAAGCCTTCAGGTTGAAGATGATGCCCAAACTGTATCTTAAAGAAATAGGAGGAAATAGAGGAACCCTATGAGTGGGGACACAGGGAGAAAATGCCCTACCATATCCTACGTCAATGATTTTAAAATAACACCTGCAAGTAAAGTGAGCAGAATCAGGGAAAGAATTTGTACTCTAATCGCAATAGTCTAAAGATCATCAGCTATGAAGACCTGGTAACTCTCACCAACACAATGACCCAACACAGCTCCAAAGGACTCGTGATGAAATATGTTCTTCACTTCCAAAGAGGGACCTGACAGACTCAGACTGCAGATGGAAGCATATTTTCCCCTCTTTCTTCCTTTTTCTCGTCCTCTATCCTCACCCCACCTCCACCTCCCTGAACATGGCTTGTGTGAAAATTTCTTTTCCATGATTTCAAATTTGTAATGAGTTTTATATTTCTTGCCTTCTCAGTGGGGGGAATGGAAGAGAGATAATCAGAAACAGAAAATAAAATTGAATGGAAAAAATAACAGCTGCCATTTCTCTAGCACATCAAGTGTTACGAGGTATTTTTCTCATCATCATATTAGTACATTGTACAAGGATGATAATCCCCATTTTACAGATGAGAACAGGATGGACCTGGAGGATTAAGTTTAAAAATTTAATCCTAATGGGATTAAAACTGGAGGACCTAGGTTTAAATCCCCCTTTAGACATTTCATACCTTTGTGACTCTGGGCAGGTCATTTAACATTTCTATGCCTCAGTTTCCTCCCCTGTCAGAGGAGGTAGGATTTCATGCTTTCCAAGCTCCTTTTCACCTCCAGAGCTATGCTCTCAGGAATATTCCAGAATGAATTGTTCCTACTTTCAATATCAAAGCTTTAAGAAGGCAACAGGGAGAACAAATCCCAACAAATAAGAAGAGAAAGGGCTT
This sequence comes from Bettongia penicillata ogilbyi, assembly GCA_023548195.1. NCBI lineage: Eukaryota > Metazoa > Chordata > Mammalia > Diprotodontia > Potoroidae > Bettongia > Bettongia penicillata. The sequence continues at coordinate 1,094,172 of JAJHZJ010000280.1, forward strand.
ACTGAGGTACTAAAAACAACATGTTTGGAATTAGGGCAGTTTTTCTAATCCAGGATTGTAATGCTGTTGAATTTTATGTTGGAAGTAGAGGGAATGTGGGAAATGGTGACCCAGTCCTCTCCCAAAGGGAATAAGGTCTCAAGCTTGTTGAGAGAGCTCCTATGGGGTAGAGATTATCCACTCCTGGTGCTGCTTTCACTGTGCCCCAAGAGCACTAATCATGTGTATCAACAATAGTGAGAGAACAGTCCTCGTCGGTGTCCAGATCGCGGTCCGGGTCCTGGTCGGCCCGTAGATCCAAACCCAAGTCCTAATGGGTGTCCAGATCGCAGTCCAGGTCCAGGTCCCGGTCCAGTTCCGCCGTAGATCCAAACCCAAGTCCTCGTCGGTGTCCAGATCGTGGTCCGGGTCCAGGTCCAGGTCCTGGTGGGCCCGTAGATCCAAACCCAAGTCCTCGTGGGTTTCCAGATCTCGGTCCGGGTCCAGGTCCGGGTCCTGGTGGGCCCGTAGATCCAAACCCAAGTCCTCGTGGGTTTCCAGATCTCGGTCCGGGTCCGGGTCCAGGTCGGCCGGTAGATCCAAACCCAAGTCCTCGTGGGTGTCCAGATCACGGTCCGGGTCCAGATCCAGAAGTCCTCCACTGGTATCGAAGAGGAAATCAAAATCTAGATCTCGATCCAAGAGCCCCCACCAAGTCTCCTGAAGAGGAAGGAGCTGTTTCATCTAAGGATCATGATAGGACAGAAAGCACCACAATGGATGCCTTGGGGGTAAAGACCACATTCAGTCCACTGAAGAGTCCCTGGAACAAGCAACTGGCTATTGGAAAGGTTATTTTGTAACATTGTGTCTAACTTTTTAACTTGTTTTCAACTGCCTCAGATGGCAAACTTCATTTTATGTGCCATTTTGATGCTGTTATTCAAATTTCTGGTAATTTAGTGAAGTCAACGACTACAGATTTCATTATTGGCTTTGGATAGTTGAGGTAAATTTTCATTTTTCTTTATATAGTGCTGATTTTTGTTCGAAATTAAACAAACTCCCTTAACCTGAAAAAAAAAAAAAAAGATTCCAAGTACTTTACTCAGAGTATCTCAGCTGATCTTCCCAACACCCACATAAAGTATATAGTGTGAATGCTATCATTATTTGATTGACAAGGAAACTGAAGTGCATAAAGTTTAAATGGCTTGCCCAAAATTATGTCAACAATAAATAGTAGAACCAGGATTTAAACTCTGGGCTTTTGATTCTAAATTTGCTAGTCCTGCTAAACCACACTGTTTTTCTCTTTCCTCAGTGTAATCTTTCTTCTTTTTAAAAAAAATCATATTTGAGACCATTATGAAATTTCGACCTGTCAGCCTTATCTCCTCTGGGCTGATTAATATTTCATAACACTTTCAGACTTTTCAAATAAACTCCTGAACTTGGCATTCAAGGTCCTCTGCAAGTCAACCTACTTCTCTAGCCTTACTTCATACTGCTTTCTTTTATTCATTTCAGCCAAATTGGACTATTTTTACTTTGTTCTCATCCTACCCTTTCCCATCTCCGGGACTTTGATTGCACTGTTCCTTTTCCCTGCACCAAACCTTTCTCCCTCCTCTAGTTCTATCTGTTAAAGCCACTCCCTTCTTCTAGGTCCAGCTAAGACATCACTTCCTCCATGGATCTGTACCTCGAATCTCAGACTTTTCATGCTTTCTACATGCTCTTTTATTCCTTATATGGATCTCATTTCCAAATTCATTTCTTCAGGAAATCAATTCACTTCTAATTACTGTTCAGAGATTACATTCATTCAGTTCTCCCCTCTTTCCCCCCCCAAAAAGAACACCTTAGTTATACATCCTTAGCTAGTCTTTCTCCATAATCTGTCATGCTGCTTGCTTTTCTCTCCTGGTTGTCCTCTGAACTTGTCTGTTTTCTTTCCCTCTGTGTGTCAGTCACCTTTCCAGTATACCGGAGGAAAGTCTGATCCTATCTTTCATAGTGCTGCCCACCACACCTGCCCTTTTGCCTCTCAATATTTGAAGATTATGCTTTTTCATCATTCATGTCACAGATGGAAATATTAATCCCTCTAGAACATTGGTTCTTCCCCCAGCCCCCAGATTAGTGCAGATTGATCAATAAACATTTTCTGATATAAACCTCCAGCCCATTGTCCACCCACCTGACAGCTGTATGAGCCAGACCATATGTTCATTGTCTTAGTTTACTGATAAATATACCAAGCAGGACTGAATCTAAAGCCTTGTGAAAAATCAAACTTAATTGAGCCTACTGAAATTCTCTAATCTAGCAGACTGGTTATTCAGGAACCAAAAATAGATTACTTTGACAAGACCTGTTTTTTATTAAGAAAAACAAAAAAACAAAAAAAACCAAACGTCTACAGTCATAATTCTCTTGTCTTCAAAAAGTTTGTGATTGGATTTGGAAGTTGTTTTCCCAGGTAAGACTGAGACATTTCCCTCAACTTTTTTGTTTATTTGTTTGTGGGGGTTAATTTGCGTTTTTTTTTTTTAAGTCAATTCTACTTTCCTCATATAGCACATTTCCAAAGCAGAGGTCCTTGATATGGTCACTATAGAAATTTCACCAAATCTGTGACATTGCAAATCTATTTGATTTTCTCCTTCCAGAGTCACCTATAAATGTTCTTAGAATGATCTGACTTGTATGGAGACAAAACTACTTGTAACTGTTGCAACATACTGTTCTTGAAGTCTCTTTTTCAGATGAGCTTTTACTCAACCCAGTGTTGTACTTCATTGCAATGTCTCTTATCAACAAGAAGATCATCCTTTCTAGCTAAGGCAGTTTTTGTGCTCTTTTTGCCTTCTTTTGGTGACTGTTATATAACAAAATTCTATAAGCAAAGTTAATCAGTCAAAATGTTTACATGCATCAATTTTTCAGTGAACTTTTAAAAGTAAAATTAGTCATTGTAATCGTATACGTGTGGCTATCTTTATCCTTTGTTTTAACTGGATAGCTTTTTTACCTTTGCTGTAACCAGTGTATCCACAGCATAATTGCATACAATTGATTCTGAAATGACTCACACATCTGTTACTAAGCTGACAGGCTAGAATGGAAAGTAACTCTAAAGATCGTTGAGTCCAACCCCTTCATTTCATAGATGAGGAAACTGAGGCCAAGAGGGGTTAAGCCAGATTTAAACTCAGGAAGATGAGTCTTCCTGACTACAGGTTTGGCACTCTATGCCCTGAGGTACCTAGCTGCCTTATGTGAAATCTTACATATACTGTAGTTGGCTTTGCTCAATGGTTTTTCTTTGTTATAATGAAAAGCTGGAATGAGTGGGGCAGGTGGGGAGGGAAAAAAGGGGGTAAAAGGGTACAATGTAGGGAAGAGGAGAGGGACCATTTTAGATCCACAAATGAGATAACTGATAGAAAAACAATAGGAGTCAATAGTTCCTTTTTTTAAATAAAGAATGCTTATAATAAAACCCATTCGAGTACATTTGAAAAGACACTTTAGCCAGTAAAGGAAAGAATGAAGCCCTCAGTAGGGAGACAGGTCTCAGGCTTTTATCAACCTACAGAACCACTCTTAATATGGCTGAAGAGTTCATGGTCTTGCCTTTGCTTCCATCTCCATTACCTCTATTCTTTCATGCTTTTAGATAAAGGAATTTGGAACTCTGGCTTCCAAAAGGTCAGGAGAGCAATTCACCAGGAAGACAGAGTTGGGTCCATATTGGGCTTTGCAACTAACCAATCAAGTGTTAAAAACCCTGTTCGATGACCCAAGGGACCCAGCTCAGTGCTACTTCTAAGAAGGACTCATAGCTTGGTGGCACCAATACCAGGGAGAAAGCATGTTATGTTAGCCCACTCTCCTCAAAGACAAGGTAGTATAGGAGAGAGTTTGTCCCACAACTCTTGGGAGGAAGTTTTATACTTCTGTCTTGCTACATCTTTAAATACTCCTTTTTAAAAGCTTATTTTAATTCATTAAGTGTAACTGGAACATTAATTCTTGGGTGATGACAGTCAGAACACATAGAAATAGGGCCACAAGCTGACAGCATTAGAGGAAAAAACAATTCTTCACTAGACTCCTAGAACCCTGGGCAGGGGTGGGGGGAGAGAAAGAAGAGAAATGGACTTTTATTAAGCACCTACTATATGCCAGACACTGTTATAAATGCTTTGCAAATATTATCTTGTTTGATTCTCATAGCAGCCCTATGAAGTGGGTGCTCCAATTTGCAATTGAGGAAAATGAAGTAAGTAGAGGTTAAATGGCTTGCCCAGGGTCACACAGCTAATAAGTGTCTGAGGCAGAATTTGAACCCAGGTCCCCGTGATTCCAAATTCAAGGCCCTATCCACTATGTCATGTGTCCCAAAACAACACACGCATAAAAGATATTTTTCAAATTTCAAAGAGAATAAGACTTCCTCAAGATGGTGAGTTTCTGTAAATGCTTCTTTTCTATAGATGACATTGTATTGACTCACTTGGGCTCTAAAATGCTACAGGGCCTCTGTGATGAAAAGCAAAGCTGCTTAGGAGAGATCAGTCTGGTACCTTTTCAACAGAGAAATATACCATTTGGATAAAGGATACATATCTCCTGGATTATTATATGCAGTTGTATAGGCAGTTCAATGAGCTAGTCCATCAGCATGTGTATCTTTGACAAGAGCAACAGATGGAAAATGAGTCAGGCTCAGAAGAATTAAAATTGTAGGTTTTCCCAAAGGGCAATGAAGAAAATGCACAATATTACAAACAATGCTGGGTAATTTTCTAATTGCTTCCAGGAGAAAGTATTTTTTTTTTTAATGCAAGTCGTACTAAAAAGGGATGGTCTTTGAGGATTACTTACAGTGCCTCCTATTCTTAGAGGGAGAGGAGGCTGCTGACTTCCAGCGTCTATTGATAGCCCTTAAAAACCTTAAAATTGTCATCATTTGTTGTTGTCCCTCTTCATATTGGAATTTTAACTAACATTGCCCCATTTATTCTCTCAACTTCTCCCTTTTTGTTTATATAGATTTGCTGTACACGTAAAATTTTACCCTGCCCTTGTCTCCTTCCTTGCCTCCCTTCTTGTCTGCTCTCCAATCCCCACCTCATTTCTGTATACCTTTCCCTTTGCCTATTAATTAAATTGTCTATCAATTCCAAGTTTCAAATTCCAGCTTGGATAGTTACTACCTGCGTGACCTTAAGCAAGCCACTCAGAACTTCCTGACTTCCGATTCCCAGTCTAGGCTGTACTAGTTGGCCTCGGAAGGCTCTTCTAACTGAAAATCTAGGATGATCCCTTCTTTTGCTCAGAGAGGTTCTTTTATTCTGAACTGTGGAGGTGATGAGGTGGCATACATCTGATGCAGCACCTGGAACCCAGCATGCTTTGGGGAATTCTTGATTTGCTGAGCTAGCTCTCAGAATGATAAGGTTCATTCTAGAAAGCCCAGATGGATCCAGCCCATTTCTGCCATTTTAGACTGGTGACACAAGGCAGTATGAGTGGGAGGTTTGGATCTAGAGAAGATGAAGGGGTGCCTAGGCCTATATTAATCGGAAAGCTTGAGTACTACTCAGTCTGAGCTGGAGTAGAGGATGGGCAGGCAGGCACTTCTTCTTACCTTCCTTAGTTTGTACTTCCTGTTTGTTCACTCATTCCAGTTGTGTCAGACTCTTCATGACTTCATTTGGGGTTTTCTTGGTAAAGACACTAGAGTGGTTTGCCATTTCCCTCTCTGGCTCATTTTACAGAGGAGGAAACTGAGGCAAACAGGGTAAAGTGACTTGCCCAGGGTCACACAGCTACTAAGTGTCTGAAAATGGATTTGAACTTGGTTCTTTCTGATTCCAGGCTCATCCACTGAGGCACCTAGCTGCACCCTTACTTTGTACTACTATGGATCAAATTTATTTGTATATATATATATATATATATATATATATATATATATGTCTTATTCCCTTTCACCTGAATTTTAAAATCTTTGAGGGCACAGTTCTACACACACAGTAAGCTCATAGCAGATAATAATGGAGTGGAAACTGCAAGCTCCCCTAATGAATTTAAGACTGATTTTTTTGTTGTTGTTGTCAAATGAACACTAGTTCCCAATATGTTTTCCAGTTTTCTTTGATAAGATGAAGAAACGTTCAATAGGATTGTTAGGCTTTCCCCGCTTTTCTCCACTAAAGAACTTCTGGATTTTTTCCAGTCATTCATTCTTACAGGCTTTTATTAAGCATCTGCCATGCCCAGACACTTTATTGGTTCTTGGAGATACAAAGACAAAACAGTCCTTGCCCTCAAGGAGCTTACAATCTAAGGAAATGGAGGTAAGTTTATGCTTTGGGATAACACACAGGGAAAAAAATAATAAATATATGGTTAAAAATTCTCCACCATCCCAGACTGGGGAGGTACAAAGATGCTGAGATGGGAGGTGGAATGTTTTATAAGAGGAGTGGCAAGCAGATTAGTTTAGCAGAAACAAATTCATGTAGGTAAATAATGTGCCATAAGCCTAGAAAGGTAGGCTGGAATCAGGTTGTTTAAGGGATCTAAATGCCAAATAGAGTTTGTATTTTATCAGTGTAAGGGGCTTTTGGCACATGCCACCTAAGATGATGGCACACAGGTGGGAGATGCCAGCGATCTACTTCTGGGGGAAAGACATCTGGTGGTGGCTCTGTATGTGTGTGTGTGTGTGTGTGTGTGTGTGTGTGTGTGTGCAGCCTCTTTCCAATGGTTCTGTAGATAAACCTTTTGTGGCCCAACATTACAAATGTAGGCCTATAGTTAGATCTTACCCATTATCCCAGTTCAGGAAATTCCTAGTTCCATCCCCTGACTTCTGAGGTGAGCCTACAAGGAGATCTTGGTTCCAGGGCCAAGGTAAAAGTGTAGTTTCAGTGGAATGAGGAAGAAAAGAGAGCCAGCCCTCTTTGGCTCCTGTCCTGTACCCAGACTCCTCATCTGCTGCAGCAGTTAGGGAACTCCTCTCTGTAGATGGTATGCTTCCCAAGGAGGTCAGCAGGACACCCCTCCACATCCCTCTACAGCAGTCCACACACAGGCCTAGGGCTCCCCTCAGTGCCCTTCTATTAGGGAGAGCTCTAATGTTCCATGCTTATAAGGCCCTGTCCTTTGTTTTTCTTTCCCCATGCTCTCCAGCCATTCACAATTCCATCTCCTGGGTTGCTTCTGACATTCCATCTGTATTTCTTTTGTTGTGCTTTGGAACACGTTCAGTTGACATTCACTATGCAAACCTTTAAACAGATGCCCTTTGCAAGATGTTATGATTCCAATATGTTTTCATTAGACATGATGCACCCTTCTGTCAGGTGGGCAGCTTAGGCTGCCTCGGTGCCCAATCCACTTTGGTTATTGCAAATTCATGTTCTTAAATCAGAGTGACACATGCACCTACTAATGTTGGAGACAGGTTTAACTGATTTAGCACATTTGTAAACATCTTCTCCTTACCCCAGTTCCCAATCAGTGAGAGCTACACTGACTTAGTTTCGTTGCAAAGTATCCACCTGGGTCACCAACACAGTCAGTGCCAGGCAAAACATTTCAAGTGAGCAGCACCAGTAGAGAGCTTTTGTTGGATGCTCATTCCCCTCGAGCATCATCCACACTTTTATGTTAAGGACTCTTCAGTGCTGTTTTGCTACACGTTTATCCAAGTGATAAGTGGTATGTTGTCAGGACATCCCTCTGCCATTTAAATTTTTGTCTTTATGTCACGTAAACATCCCACATTTCTTCCAGATTGGTGAATTCACCATTTTAAACCCCAAACAGATCCACCATGCTGCTCCTAGGCCATTGTCATCATATGGCACCATACAGGTACCCTTTTTCCCCTCCTCCCCCCAAACCTTGAGTATCTCGAGCTCCAGGGACACTAATCAAATCAGTACTACCATTTCTGAATGGAAAGAGACAAATCAATCACCCTATGCTTCCCAAAACAAAGCATCCCTAAATGTAGGGGAGGTATATGGTGATATACACTTATGTAATATATCTATTTATCCATCTATGGTAACCTAGATAGACAGAGAAGGCACAGAGTGAGAGAGAGATAGAAGAGAGAGAGAGAGAGAGAGAGAGAGAGAGAGAGAGAGAGAGAGAGAGAGATGAGAGATGAGAGATGGAGTGATAGATGTGCTGAATGGTTGCTATATCAGGGTAGAAATGCCAGCACGGATTTACTCGAAGTGAAAGTACTTCCTCCACCATTTGGAGGATTCCAGGCAGAATGGTTAAAGTGCTTCCCTATTTATACTTCCTCACAGAAAGCTGAAAGTTACGGCAAACAGCCATGTTATCCCAAACTGCCTCAGTCACTGACAGAATGATGGACTTCTCTCCAGAGGAGGAGGGGGAAGGCCCTTCTCATACCCAATATGCAAATTCTAATTTTCAATCAAGTGAATTTAGTGAAGTGTGGAGGTGAGAAGAGATGGCAAAACCAGAGAGGTCCCTCGTTGCCTCTTATCTACTAAATCTGAATCATCACACCTCATAGGGAAATGCACTTGTATTGCTTAAAATCCATTTCTATCACAGCTAGGCTTGGGTTCTTTGCCTCTGAGGGAATTGTGTTCATTAGAGTGAGGAGAATGGGAAACAAGAGAGAGGAAGTGACATTTTCATTCAACCTCCTGTCTTCCTCGGTGAAGTTTTCTCTCTCCCTTTTCTCCCTCACATCTCTCTATTTTATGGGAAACTGATGGGAACTGTAATTATAGCCTATTGGAAGGAAGTATGCCAGAACCACTCATTCAGTTAAAGAGAGGGCTACAGGGATTCATGTCAAGGGATAAACACTTGGACCGAGATAGTTTTTTTTTTTCCTGAGTTTTCTCTCATTCTATCCATTCAAAGTTTATCAGCCTCACATATCAATAGACCATCGCTGAAAATACCAGAGAACTAGGGCTAGGCTTTTGAACCTCTAGGTTTCCCTCTCAGGAGAAACAACAGACAAACCGTGAGAAGTTGGCCTCATCAACAGCAATCACAATCCTGCCTCTCTACCCACCCTACCCTTCTTGACTCCATTTCTTCAAAGCCCAAGGTGACGCCTATCACTCTTCATGCCCCATTCCTAAAGAATAGGAGTTTAATTCCCAGGAAAAAACCACCAGCTAGTAAAGGAAGAACGATTGGCACTTCTAGGAAAACAACATATTAGCTCTACTGATACAAAAAGCCCATCTACTGTTATAGCTCTTTACACACCTGAAAGTGCAGGCAACTAATTAAAAAAAAAAGGACTGACTCTTTGCTTGCTGTGTTCACCAGCAGAATGAATCATTCAGGGGCTAGCTTTGAACCCAAAGCTAGCAGGAACCCCAAAATGAAGTGGCCAACTCTTGATTAGCCTGCTCTGGCTTCTCTTTCCTCTCTCCCTAGTGTGGCCACATAGCCAAATATTTCAATGATTATGCTCTCCACAGCTCTATAGGCTACTACTCCTTTGACTTAGAGTCATATTTAATTAGCAGCTCTGGCACTCTGGACAAACATAACAAAATCTGCTCTCAAATCAAATTTTTGTGATCAATTTAATTATGGGTATGAGGAAGAAATAATGAATTTTGAGACACAAGGCCCTATGTAGGGAAAAACTTGGGGTACTCTCCTACTGGTGGGGAGAGACCCACAGGGTGGCAGGGTGGCTAGGTTGGAGAGGCCATCACCTGTGGTGCTGTAGTAGAGAGAAGAACCATAATGTCTTGGGAACTCTTCCTATTTTAACTGTTCTGGCTAACTGGGAATACTAAACTCAGTCGCATGTATCTGCTGAGAGTACAAATACTGTCACCACCCTCGAAATTTCAGTGCTCTGGGACACAGCCCCAGGAACCCTGTCCTAGTTATGAGTTTACTCGGAACTTACTTCCTCTACCCTTTTAATCTCTAGCCTTTCATCAAGTTGGTCAGAGTGATGAGCTTTTCTACCACAATTTACAAAGACCATTTACTTAGATGAGGAAAGGTGGTGAGAGATGGTACCTGTACCAATGAAACCTTGAAGTATTGAATTCTCAGCTCTAGGCAACCAGCTTGTCCACTTCGTTTTCTATTCCTGTTCTCTAACTCTACTACATCACTGATCCAAGTGGGATGGGTGTGCTCAGACTCACTTGAGCCTTTCATCACTCGAAGGAGGACAAAAACCTGGACTGGAAAATCAGAAAAAGACTTTTTGGCTCACTCTGAGTTAACACTCCCATAACCCCTTTGGATACCAGGTTCTCCTGCTGTGTCCAGCTACCCCAAGACTGGTTGAATCTGACCGGAGCACTCCCTGTTTATGACTGATAAAGACCAGGAGCCTTGAACAGACACCTCTCTCTTGTTATCTTATTGTTTTATGCCATTTACTTGTTTATGCCTAACAGAAACCAAACATCGTGGGGGCACTCTCTTGTTCTATGGAAACTATAATTTTGGCTGACAAAGGCATCCTGAGTCTGCGGGGAGGAGGGAACCCTTCCTTACTCTATGGATATACGATCTCTTTCAACGAATCTTTCTTTGAGCACATTTTAATTGAGCTCCCATTCATTCATATGATATGCACTTACCGCCTAATTTTGTTTGTCTTCCTTGGACACAACTCTCTAGAAGACTGACAGTACCCTAGGTGGTATTCAAGATGATCCCTAGGGACATGGGACCAGTCAGTTGGAGAATGGATCACATTAATCCTTCCTGCAATACCCAATTTCTGGCTCTGTCTCAGACCCGGTCCTATCTCCCCTCCAATCAAGCAAGCAGCAAACATTTATTAAGCCCTTACTATGTCACCAGGCACTCTTCATCCACTATAATCTGCCCTTCTGTATCACCAAGGCAATATTCACAGCACTGGTGGTGACTATGAATATGCCAGTGTAGTTCTCAATCACAAAATATAAAAGACTTTCTATGCAGAAGGCAGAAGAAAAACATTTATTTAGACACCAGAAAGCCAAATCCCAGAACCAGAAAGTAAAATCTGTCATGGTGACCAAGAAATTAATAAACATGATCACCCCAGAGAACAAAGCCATTCCAAGCCTCCCCGCCTCAGCCAGGGCCTTCTCATAAGCAAACCCTCATGAGCTTGAGCCCCGCCATGAGGGGGTCTGCCTGCATCCTCTTCCCTCTGACCCAGCAGGACTCACACACTTCCTTCCTCCCAGTTCTGCTCCACCCTTTCAGCAATCTCCTCCCAATACTGGCTCCATGTGACTTAATGGCTCTATTAATGAATAGGAAAGGTTTTCCAGTTAAATGACCATGACACCCTCTTATCATTGACTGGAAGTGCTAGATCATTTTCCAAACTCTTTCCTTCTGATTTAACTATCTACTATTTGGGATTATTACAAGCTAAACATATGAACAAAATCATTTGGAGACAGTCACGGGGACCACGTAAAATTCATTTATTACAGATTCATGCTACTGGGTCCTTGCTTCTCCTATACATCATATATGATTAAATGGCTCACAGGTCTACTTCAAACCTTCTCCCTAAGCTCTGAACTAAGCCCTCACCCTCCACGGGGATCATTACAAGACTACACCTTCTTAAATAACAGGTTTAGCATTTCTGTCGGCTTTATGTCTTTTCAAAGTGCCTTGCATGCATTCTTTTGATCCTTTCAGCAACAGCTAGCTCTGTGAGGTGGGGGCTGCTATTACTCCCGTCTTGCAGCTGAGAGAAGTGAGGCCAAGAGGGCAAAGTATTTGAGGGGACAATCAAGAATAGGTAAGATCTACTTGCAGCATACTGCCTGGACTGGAAAGTTCCCTTGGCTCCCTTCCTCTGTACCTTAAAATCTTTCCTCTGCTCCCTGACTGGAATTACAAAGGTGGCTCTCCTTAAGGTCAAAGCTTGCTCTTCTGCAGGTATGCCAGGTCCCCTGGTCTCACTCCTTCCCATATCCCTAATATTGATTCTACCTTTCTCTGGCCTCCTCAGTTTTTCTTTATCTTTTCCCCTCCCCTCATTAGAATTTCAGGTACTTATGGGCAGGAAAGACTTCATTTCTGTCTTTGGTATGTCCAGTTCCTAGCAAAGTACTGGGTCCATAGTAGGTATTTTTAAAATGTTTGTTACATTTTCCTGATGACTCCTTCTAGCTCGTGTCTACACAGTTTCCCTAACCCTAAAATTAAACCTTTCCCGGAAAAAAAAAAACAAAAACATTTCCTCAACCCTAATAATTAATAAACAGTAACAAAGCCCCTTCTATACCAGGCCCTCTGCTAATACTCCGGGGTATGAAAGTGACAAGACAGTCTCTGCCTCAGGGAATTTACAATCCAGTGAGGAATCTATAATCCATTATTGACCTTTCTCTGTTTTCCTTTTCACTGATAAAGTTGAATGAATGAAAAAGCTTTAAAAAAAAAAAGCATTTGTTAAGTACTACTAGGCTTCAAATTCTATGTTAAGAACCAGGACACTAGGTGGAGCCAAGATGGAGGAGTAGAAAGACTCATGTATGCTCGCTCCGAACCCACAGCCCATATATTTCCTGCAAGAAGAACTCCCCACGAATTCTGGAGCACTGCAAGGCACGCAGAAACACAGTGGAAAAGATTTCCATCCCAGAGAGCCCTGGAGAGCCATCCCCAGGAGTCCGTCACGCCCCGGAAAACAGAGCCCACCACTGTGCTGCCCTGGCCGTGGCCGCAGAGGAGCAGATCCGAGCAGGCTTCATGGACAGAATCTCCGGTGGCCGAGAATGTCCCTCCGCCCACAGACGCTACAGGTCAGTGAGAGAGACTTCTGGGCTGGTCGAGATGGGAGCGGGGTGTCTCCGTGACTGAGGCCCTTTCGGGAGGCAGTGGCAGAGGCAGCGGCAGAGGCCGCCCAGGACAGCAGGCAGCAGCAGGCAGAAGTTCAGGGACATTACAGAAGGTCTCTGCATAAACCCCCTGAGGGAACTGAGCCTGGGAGACAGCCCTGCCCCCACCTGCCCCATTACAGAGGGTATCTGCATAAAGCCCCTGAGGGAACTGAGCCTGGGAGACGGCCCTGCCCCCACCTGAGCACCAGAACTTAAGCTCACATTGAATAGTAGCTGTGCCTGCCGCAAAAAGCCCATATGAATCTCAGAACCCAAGCACTAGCAGGGCGGATCTAGGCGGGGGTGGACAGGAATCTCAGAAGTCAAGTAAGTGGCTGGGAAAATGCCCAGAAAAGGGAAGAAAAATAAGACTATAGAGAGCTACTTTGAGGGGGTACGGATGTTCCTGCCTTTCAATTCTGATGATGAGGAAGGATTCTTACCATCAGGGAAAGATGTGGAGGTCGGGGCCTGTGTATCCCAGACATCCCAGGGGGGTGTCCAGTGGGCTCAGGCCATGGAAGAGCTCAAAAAGGATTTTGAAAATCAAGTTACACAGGTGGAGGAAAAACTGGGAAGAGAAATGAGAGAGATGCAAAAAAAGCATGAAAAAAGGAGACCCAAAACAATGCTGAAGAAAATAACACCTTGAAAAATAGGCTCACTCAATTGGCAAAAGAGGTTCAAAAACCCAATGAGGAGAAGAATGCTTTCAAAAGCAGAGTTAGCCAAATGGAAAAAGAGGTTCAAAAGCTCACTGAAGATAATAGTTCTCTCAAAATTAGAATGGAACAGATGGAGTCTAATGACTCTCTGAGAAACCAAGAAATTACAAAACAAAAGCAAGAGAACGAAAAAATGGAAGAGAATGTGCAATACCTCATTGGAAAAAAAACTGACCTGGAAAATAGATCCAGGAGAGACAATTTAAAAATTATGGGACTACCTGAAAGCCATGATCAAAAAAAGAGCCTAGACATCATCTTCCATGAAATTATCGAGGAAAACTGCCCTGAGATTCCAGAACCAGAGGGCACAATAAGTATTGAAAGAATCCATCGATCACCTCCTGAAAGATATCCCAAAAAGAGAAACTCCTAGAAACATTGTGGTCAAATTCCAGAATTCCCAGGTCAAGGAGAAAATATTGCAAGCAGCTAGAAAGAAACAATTCCAGTATTGTGGAAATACAATCAGAATAACTCAAGATCTAGCAGCTTCTACTTTAAGGGATCGAAGGGTGTGGAACAGGATATTCCAGAAGTCAAAGGAACTAGAACTCAAACCAAGAACCACCTACCCAGCAAAACTGAGTATAATACTTCAGGGGAAAATATGGTCTTTCAATGAAACAGAGGACTTTCAAGCATTCTTGATGAAAAGACCAGAGCTGAAAAGAAAATTTGACTTTCAAACACAAGAATGAGAAGAAGCATGAAAAAGTAAGCAGCAAAGAGAAGTCAGAAGGGACTTACCAAAGGTGAACTGTTTACATTCCTACATGGAAAGACAATATTTGTAACTCTTGAAATTTTTCAGTATCTGGGTAGTTGGTGGGACCACACACACATACACACACACACACACAGACATGTACACGCATGCTCGCACACACACATACACACATGCACGCTGGTGAAATGGAATGGAGTAAATTGTATCTCATTGAAGAGGCAAGCAGGAGACTTTTTAGTGGAGGGAGAAAGAGGAGAGCTGAGAAAAAACCATGAAGTTTACCCTCATCACATTCGACTAAAGGAAGGAATAAAATGCACACTCATTTTGGTATAAAAACCTATCTTACAGTATAGGAAAGTGGAGGAGAAGGAGATAAGCAAGGGGGGGGATGATGGAAGGGAGGGCAATGGGAGGGGGGAGCAATTTGAAATCAACACTCGGGGAGGGACAGGATCAAAAGACAGAAGAGAAACAATGAGGGGCAGGTTAGGATGGAGGGTAATTGAGTTAGTCTTACACAACACAACTATCAGCAAAGTCTTTTGCAAAACTACACAGATAGGGCCTATATTGAATTGCCTGCCTTCCCAAAGGGAACGGGTGGGGAGGGAGGAATGGGGAGAATTTGGAACTCAAAGTTTTAGGAACAACTGTTTAGTATTGTTGTTGCTACTAGGAAATAAGAAATACAGTTAATGGGGAATGGAAAGTCATCTGGCCCTACAGGAGAAAAGAGAAGATGGGGACAAGAGAGGGGAGGGATGATAGAAGAGAGGGTAGATTAGTGATAGGGAAAATTAGAATGCTCGGTGTATTGGGGTGGGGGAGGGGTTAAAAGGGGAGAAAATTTGGAACCCAAAATTTTGTGAAAATGAATGTAAAAAGTTAAATAAATAAATTTTTATTTTTTTTAAAAAAAAAAGAACCAGGACACTAATACCAAACTGAGACAGCCCTACCCTCAAGGACCTACTGCTGGCCAGTTAATGTGGTGATCCTTTGGGTCCTTATTGACTCAGGGTAAATAGGAATTGTTTCTGTTTTGACCAGAAACCCTGAAGGCTTTTTCCCCTCCTGGACTGATTTTTTTAATAGGTAAAAGAGGTCATTGTTTTGTTTCATTTCTTATAAATTAGATTCATAAACCACAGCAAATTGAAATCAAAAGGCTCAGTCATCTGCTAATAAAATTCAAGAAGAATTTGCAGTTATTAAGAGACATAGTTCTAAAACTTGAGTTTCCTAAAAAAAAATCATTAAATGAATTGTGGCTTGGAATTAGGACAGAATTTCTAACAATTTCTGAAAAGGCCCTAAACATACCTCTGTTCTTTTGTACTAGGCATCTATGTGAAGTGGTGTTCTCAGCACTGATGATTATAAAATCAAAATATCGCTCAATTCTGAAAAATTGTTGAAGATGCTCTATGTTCTGCAGTATCAAATACGCCACCAAGATTTAATTCATGTAAAAAAAAAACCAAGCACATCCATCTCATT
Source organism: Bettongia penicillata ogilbyi (assembly GCA_023548195.1). Taxonomy (NCBI): domain Eukaryota; kingdom Metazoa; phylum Chordata; class Mammalia; order Diprotodontia; family Potoroidae; genus Bettongia; species Bettongia penicillata. Next base: position 1,110,017 of record JAJHZJ010000280.1, read on the forward strand.
AGTATGCACATTTGCTTTCATCTTTAATAAATGGTAAAATTATATATATATACATATGTGTGTGCATAAATATGTATACCAAAGATTTATTTTAAAATAAATTTCTTTATGCTTTATTATTGGTAAATGTTTGTCTGTTTTATATCCCTAGGGTCACATAGAAATTTCGTGTGTGAAAAGGGGGTACAAGTGGAAAAAGTTTAAGAAGCCCTGATCTAGGGGGACAATTAAGTTCAGTTATCTCTAGGTCTTTCTTCATTCCACCCCTTCTCCCTCTTCTGCAAATGGGATAAGCATCTTTTATCTTTATTGAAAGGCATCGTCAGAAAATACAGATTCCCTAAAGCAAGGGATCAGAAAGCTTCTCCTTTTGTTAAAATGGAGTTGTCTTACTCTGTAATTCCTTTCAGTTCTGGATGTATGAATTATGAATCTAAAGAAACTAATGTTTCTCTCTTCTAACTCGTCAGTGGAGTACAGCAAGTGCTGGCAATAGAATCACAAGATCTGGGTTCAGATGGACTCAGCCTTGTATTTGACCTCTCAGTTTCTTCATTTGTAAGATGATGAGCTCTGCAAGCTCTTCTCAATTTACAATCCACATGCTAAATTAATATTCTCCACCTCCCTGCAACTTTTGCATTTGGACCTTCTGGCTTCCTTCAGGACTCAGCCCAAAGGCTACCTTCTTACACTGTCCATGGAAACATAGCTAGTAAGTGTCTGGGGTAGGATTTGAACTCAGGGCTTCCTGACTCCAAGCATATCATTCTCTTCACTCTGTCACCCAATGGGTACCCAGTGTGTTAGCCTTGCAAACTCAAGCCTATAAAATACTGGTTAAAGTTGCATCAGTTCTTTAAGACCTAGTTTAAGTTCTAGCTCCTCCTCCATGATACCTTCCCTATCTTCCCTTGACTATCCTAGGTTATAATGATTTCTCTCTTATGACCTCCTATGCCATTTCATACACCATATACAGCGTGTATATGTTTTTGGAAAAAAATTTGTAAACTACTATAGTTTAAGACTATACTAAAACTTTCAGGCAGTTGGCTCAGTGGATAGAGAACTGGACTTGGAATCAGGAAGATTCATCTTCCTAAGTTCCAATGTGGTCTCAGATACTTCCTGTGTGACCTTGGGCAAGTCATTAACCCTGTTTTCCTCGGTTTCCTCATCTGTAAAATGAGCTGGAGAAGGCAATGGCAAACTACTCCAGTATCTCTGCCATGCTTCAAATGGGGTCACAAACAAGACTTTTGGGACACCCTATATTACCTTGTATCTCTGCTTTAATATATCTAGGAAACTTTGATCCCTCCCATCTGTGTGAATACTCTTTCAGCCATGCAGATCAAAAAGCAGCCTGCCTTCTCACTTTGGGCTACTTTAGTCCGAGATTCTGTAAATCTTCTACAGACTATCTACTCAATTGATGTAGTTGGGTTAGAGTAGGCCCTTTCCTCCATGAAGAAGACTGGCATGTAGAGAGTTCATGAGTTCAGCTGCTGATCCCAAAGACATCCTACCAAGTCCTGTATGTAGCTTTATCTAGCCAACTCATGATTGCTGTATTGAAAAGTCCCTGGGGCCTGTGTCCTCTAAATTAGTACATTTGAAAACCATTTAAGTTATTCTGCGCTCCTGCTTGTAAAAGACTGTTGGCCCTAACTAGAGTTGAATCAGTCTGCAGCTCTGGACAATACTGGTTTTCCTGCATTGTGGCTAAACATACTGCTTTTGGCTTTGTAGGTCTGGAGCAAGACTAAATGGTAAGAAAGGCAGTAAAGTACATGGCTTTTTAAAGTCCTTATCAGCAACATCCATTCTTGCTTGTGAATAGAGTCTCCAATTGAATATTCATGCCAGTTTGCTTACTACTAATAAACACTCTAGGTAGGGATTTTTTAACTTTTTTTTTTTTGGGTGATGCGGACACCTTTGGCAGTCCAGTCAGTGAAATCTCAGCATCTCTTCTTAAAAATCATGTTTTAAAATGTTCAGAATAAATTGTGACTACAATGGAAATGAATTATATTAAAATAGTTATCAAAACATAATTGAAAAAACGAATTTGTCAACCCCTGGTTAAGAACCCCTGAATTTGAAGGTTGTGTTCATCTTCTTTGAATTCCTAATTTATACTGACACACCAAAATGCTGCGCATCTTCCTCTGGATCTTTTAGTATTTCATGAATGCTAGTTGTCAGCCCTTGAGTTGTCCACCCATTATCCCCTTTTTCTTGCTCTTCTCTTGCTACATTATTGGCCAATATTCTAGACTGGTCATACGAATTCATGCTAACATTGTTATCACCAATCATGTACTCCAGTCACTGTTGGTGCCTTGCTGGAGGAGCCTACTTACGTCCACGCTTGTTATCCTTTGGGTCACTCAACCTTGGTTCTTGAGAGATCATAATTTTCCATGATTCACGTTATATTGTTAGATATCTTTTTAAGTATATGTTTTGCCATACCAGATAATAAGCTCCTTGACTGGAGAAGAAAACACTAGGTCTTAACCTGTCTCCTCCACTCTACTTTTAGCAATCCAGATAAAATGTATGTTCGAAAAAAGCCCAGCTTCAAGCAATGGATATCTCCTGGGTTTGAAACTTGGCCAAAGGGATTGCTGCATGTAAAGAGATAGTTCTGATTGTATGGATCCTTAGAAGTCCCTGATATTTTGTAAAGGTATCCTTTGGAAGTAGCAGAAAAGATGAAATTCTCACTGAGTGTTACTGATTGGGTGTTTGAAATCCCTGAAATCTCTATTAGGTACTGACAGAGCATGACTCTGCCCTAACTAGGTGGTTTAAAGTCAGTAGATATTGTCTAGTCCTCTTAAGAATGTTCACTGGTCCTGGTTTTTGGTTAAAAAATAGAATAATTAGTGGAAGATTAGATAAGGGAGAATCAGAAACTCAATAAACCAGTATTTAACAAACCAAAAAACATAAATTCCTTAGATAAGAGTTCCCTTTTTGGTAAAAACTTCTAGGAAAAATGAAAAGGATAGAAATGAAGCTTAGACTAACATCTTATAGCCATATTCCACAATACATTCTAAATGAATGTGATAATATTAAAGCTCATTCTAGAAAATATTTGGAAAAGTTTTTGATGTCATTGTTACTATTTGGAGAAGTGTTTGCTCATATTGTGGATTGACCAAAACAAATTGTGATATGTTAATGCAGTGGAATATTATTGTGCTGTCTTAAAGGATGAATGTGATGAATAGAGAACATTGAAAGATATACATGAACCGATGCAGAAGGAAGCAAACACCATATGTCCAGTTATTACAATGATGTAAATGGAAACACACAGAGAAATCAAAAGTGAACCTTGCAAAATTATAAAGAGCAAATGTTGCTCAAGAGATATGAGGACACTCCCAGCCAATCCCAGAAGTAATGAATTTCTTTTTTCTGTTAACACATGATTCTGGGGGCTGAAATTGTCGTTATGGTCAATCAGGAGACCAACGATCAATTTCATTTCAGATGGCAGTTGTGCTGTCTGTTTTGCTTTGCTCTGTAAGTATTACAGTCTTGCAAAAGTAAAAGGTACACAGGTGTGGCACACTTCACATTTTCAGACCTTTTTAGTGCATTGATTGCATTGACTGTTTTCTCTCCCTTTGTCTTCAAATACTATTTATTATATGGGATGCTTCTCTGGGAGTGGAAGAGAGAGATGCTGTGGGAAAACTATGGTAATGTAAATAACAAAAGACATCAATGCAAACTGAATTTTAAAAAAAAGAATGTGAAAGTTTTGCTTTGAAAAGGATTATCTGATTTTTACCTTCAAGGTAACGCCATATTATAAAGGTTTTTGCTATTGCTCAGTTGTGTCTGATTCTTTGTGACCCCATTTGGGTTTTTTTGACAGAAGTACTGGAGCGGTTTGCCATTTCCTTTTCCAGCTCATTTTACCAATGAGGAAATTGAGGTAAACAGGGTTAAGTGAGTTTCCCAGGGTCACACAGCTACTAAAGGTCTGAGAACACATTTGAACTCAGGTCTTTCTGACTCCAGACTCAAGGTTCTATCCACTGTGCCATTTATCCGCCAATCATAAAGATTACCTTATTCCAAACCATTAGCTCACCCATTATTAGCTCATTAACTTCTGAAATAACTAGGACTTCCCATAAGAGTTGATGAGCAAAAGATACCCCTGCCTACCCCCACGCCAAAACAAACAAAAAACCCCACATAAGCAAAAGGTTTCATATTTGAAACTGTAATACTTAAAGTGCAAAACAAGACAACGCAACTGTGATCTAAAACGAAATTTCTGGTCAATCTGACCATCGTAAGGACAATTTCAGCACCCAGAGCCTTAAATGTTAACGGAAAAAGACAATTCATTTGAAAATTACCTTTTATAGTATTTACAGGGTCAAAAGGGATGTTCTTAAAACCTTCTGTTTCAAAGTTCATTGCTTTTCCCACTCAAGTTACTCAATTTTAATACAATGATATGCAATAATGTTCCCAGGCCATTCTGTCCAATTGGAAATGAAACACTGATTGCTATGCAGGCACTGGTTCCAGAAAACAGCTGTTTGTATATCTTGTTTTCAATTCACAATTGTGATAGCTGTAGGCACATGTTTGGCAACCAAAAGGAGCTGTTTCCTGAGACCTGGGTCCAATGAACTGAGGAAAAATGGTCTACTTATTGTACTCTGCTAGCATTTCACAATGGTCCGGTCAGAAAAGCCGTGCGTGACTTTAGTATCTATTCTTCAACATCAAGTACAGGATTAGATTGTTTTTGTAGGTTTGAATTCCAAGTGCTATAATTTTTTTAAAAATGCTAAAAATCTCCTCCTGCACACTCCTAATGTCTAAATTTTAACTCCTGTTATATTATGATTTTTATAAGTAAAAATGTATTGTTTCAATGATTCTAAAAAAGTATCTTTACACATCTTCGAAGTTTCAGTACTTGTTAAATTTCAATTCAGTTATACGTTAGTTATAACCTTGTAATTTTTTCTTCCAATTCTAGTCCTGGGCCAACTTGAGCCTTCCTTATCAGTATAAGACTCCAAGGCCACCAGCTGTGGTGTAGAACACAGAACTGGAGACTTCGATATAGTAAACTTGAATCTTTTCTGTGATCGTGATCAGTTTTCGGATTTGGGGGAACCTACTTTAACTCTGAGCCTCCATTTAGTCATTTGTATTCTGGGCATAATATGCATAGTACCACCAAAAGAAGTGATTAATGTAAAGTTTTGGGGTTTGTTTTTTTTTAAGTTTTATAGTGCTATGTGAACCTTAAACTTTATAAGCTACTTTATTTAGCTACAATGGTCTGTGTCTAGCCCAGGTCATCAATTTCTTGACAGTTTCTTCCTCCTCAGCACTTCTGATCCCAAACATTTCAGAATTCATTTTATGTAGGTAGGGTACACTGGATGGGGCTTCTCTGTCTACCAATGCAGGATCAATCTCACCAAACAAGGGCCTTCCTGATAGAATTGTGGGGTTTTGGTGCTTTAGCATAATTGCTATCCAATTTCTCTTTGCATTGAAGCAAGGGAAAGGCAATAAAGTAGATAAAGGAGATGCTATGTTTGCATCACACCAAAATATCTGAAATAGTTTAACTCAATGAACAAAGCTCTCACTAGAGCATTCTTTTCCTTATTTCAGAATTAAGTAAAACCAGATATCTGTATGAAGGTTATAACACATGGATATTTTTCAGGTCTCCTGAGTGTCTGTATCCTGTAGGGCTTGGCTTTCAAGTCTTTCATGTTCAAAAATCTTCAGGCAGCTAACTTGTGAGGAGTTGTCATTAAAAGCAAATTTATAAAACACTTATAAATCAGAATGTGAATTTATTCATTTGCAATGGGACATATCCTATTTCTGGGAATACAATGTGAGTTTCTGTACTACTAGTCCACTTGGCTATCAAGACATGTAGGAAACTGAATTAGTAGTCAGAAGGTTGCTCTGATTCAATGTTCACCATAAAAAGGGATTAGATGCTTTTCTTGGATGGTTCATCGCAGGCTGTGATCAAGTCTTGAGAATGATCCCTATCTCACTATAGGGTGAAACTTTTAAGTGACTAGAATAAGTTCCATCTGTCAGACAATCCTCTTTTTCCATGGATAATGTTAGATAAATATGGCCAATTTCCTACCAACTTTTTCTGGATTCCTTGGAAACCACTGCCATTTTTACGTGCTATTAATGTATTAAAATATCCATGAGTACGGTGTTAACGGGTAGCTAGGTGGCAAAATGGATTGAGTGTCAGCCCTAGAGTCAGGAAGATTCGTCTTCCTGAGTTCAAATGCGGCCTCAGACGCTTACTAGCGGTATGATCCTGGGCAAGTCACTTACTCCTTTTTGCCTCAGTTTGCTCATCTATGAAATGAGCTAAAGAAGGAAATGGCAAACCACTCTAGTATCTTTGCTAAGAAAACCCCCAATGGGGTTATGAAGGGTCAGACATGACTGAAATGATGGCAAGTCTATATCATTCCTTATGGGCCATGCCAATTCTTAGGTCTTGGTCTATTTTTTTTTAAGGCAAAAGGTTATGCATCAGATACATCAGATGACCCCAATGCTGTTTAGCAATAAACATCTAGCTAACTTAATTTAATAACATTTGAAAACGGTAGCTTTCTGGCACCGCCATCTTATTATCAAAGTATCCCAAACCACAATGTAGATTATACTCACCATATCTGTAACGATCCTGACAAATGGTTTAGCCCACCCATGTTTTGATGGTGGTTATTCTACTTAAACTCTATATTGTGAAGGTAAATTTTATTTTGAGGGGCAAATAAGCCTTTATCCATTTCCGAAAATTGGAATATATACCTCAAAGTACCACAAAATGTAAAGTTTTTTGATCCACAAATAATGATCTCAAGTTATCTTTGAGACTTCACACTTCTATCTTAATTTTTTTAAAAAACATTTAAATGTCACATATGGAACAGTAACCTAAAATAGAACATGTACTTACATTTATATTTTACTTTAAGTCTTACAAAACACTTCCCCTCATGACCCTTGGGAGTAGGTTGTACATGTATTATTTTTCCTATTTTACAGATGAAAAGACTAGAGACTGAAGTTTGAGAGTTTAACTGATTTAGCAATAGTTGATAGCGAAGTATCATTTTACATACATCATCTCAGTCTCACCCCCTTGTGAGATAAGTACTCTAGTTATTATCCTCCTTTTACAGATAAGGAAACAAGAGGTTCTAAGAAGTCAAGCTCCTAGCGCTGGTCATCATAGTTAGTTCCAGAGCTGGAAATGAAATCTCAGTCTCCTGATTTTGAAAGTGTTCTTTCTGCTGTATCCATGGCAGTCTTTTTGATGCTGGATAGCATATTATACTCATCATGAATAGCCGACTCAAAGGTATTGGGGGAAACCAGAATTTAAGAATAATTAACTCCAACCTTCTCATTTTACAACTGAATAGACTGAGGCACAGAGAGGACAAGGGACTTGCATAAAGTCATATAGGTAGCAAGTAGCATAGCTACAGGAGTGATGAGTAGAGCCATAGGCATGCAGCTGACTCTCTGGGGGCAACTGGGCAGCTAGATGGCACAGTGGATAGACTGCCAGGCATAGAGCTGGGGAAGACTCAAGAGTTCAAATCTAGCCTTAGACACTTACTAGTTATGTGACCCTGGGCAAGTCACTTAACCCTGTTTGCTTCAGTTTCCTTTGTAAAACAAGCTGGAGAAAGAAAAATCGAACCACTCCAGTATCTTTGCCACGAAAACCCCAAATGGGGTCACGAAGAGTTAGACATGACTGAAAAAATCACTGAACAACAACTGGGGGAGGGGAAAGTACACACAACCATTAAGCTTAATCTTCATTATTTACATTTTTTCCATCAAGTTCTTAATTTTGAACAGTCAACAGATCAAGTCTTGACCGGTAGGGTTTGCCAATTTCCAAGATAAATTGTAAATACTCACACTACAATTTTAACAGTCAGCTCTTACAAGTCTGTTGGAGCAGGTGCTAGTAGATTTCTGCATGGTTACTCACCTGAGCACAACTCCGAAGTTACTCAATCGATCATTTAATAGATATTTATTAAGCACCTACTATATGCCAGGCATAGTGCTCAGTGCTGGGGATATAAAAAGAGACAAAAGGCAGCCCCTGCCGCCAGGGAGCTTACAATGTGGTTTTCACATGTTGATGTGCAGGGGACAGAAGGCAAGAAGCACTAGGCAGTGCTATTCCCAGTTTCCAGGTTTTGTTTCTTGAGTTCTCATTTATGTCAAGTAGCTCACCATTTGTTGCAGTCCATGACTATTTTGTTGCACACAAGTATTAAAAGTTTATCTTCTTCCTAATTAAAAGAAGGGGTAGGGAATGCTAAAAATTATGGGGCTGGAAATTATTCATTGTCCCTGTTAACGAATCCCAGTACTTCAGTCTTTAAAATGCAGCTTTGAGAAATGAGTGCTATTGCCAAATTACAGTCTGTGGATTGCCCTGGGGATTCAACATTTACACTTTGATAATTTCTATTTTCTTCTAATTATCATCTTGTTTGGTCAGAAAATGCTGCCAAATTCAGGTACCCCAATTTGTGAAAACATTCAGTTTTCATGGGATCTGTGCCCATGTCATCCACTGGCATAAGTGGAAGGGACCATGGCCTTGGAGGTGGGATTCACTTGGATTTCATTGTGAGCTCTGCCACTGCTTAATATAAGAAATATAGTAGCTGTCTTGACCTGCTACATGAAGCCGAAGGGATGCTCAAAATCCACACAGAGAGGTGTCACCTTGTCAGAGTGAAACCAGAGGTAGGAGCCTCAAACCCCCTCTCCTGTGGTCAGGAAGCTTGGATGGAAAGGTGCAAATTCAAGCCGGCAAGTCACTAAAATTCTGCTTCAGGTTCCTCAACTGTAAAATGGGGATAACGGCAGCACTTTCCTTGAAATATCTGTAAAGCACTCAGCACAATGCTTAGCTAATTTTTCTTGTTCTGTGATGTGTGACTCCTCATGACCCCATTTGGGGTTTTCTTGGCAAAGACACTAGAATGGTTTGTCATTTCCTTCTCCAGCTCATTTTACAAATGAGGAAACTGAGGCAAATGGGTCAAGTGACTTGCCCACGGTCAACACAGCTACTAAGTGTTTGAGGCTAGATTTGGACTCAAGGAAATGTCTTTCTGACTCCATGCCTGGCACACTATCCACTCTGCTTCCCAGCTGTCCAAATACCTAGCTAATAGTGCTTAATAAAAGCCCATTCCCTCCCTTACCTTCCCTCCAGCCACTACCATACATACCACGTATTAACACCAGTTCCCAGATCCAGACTTTTCTCTCCCTATCCTCAATACTTGGTTTAATAAACCAATTAAAACCCACCAGATTTTACTGGTGAGGGAGAGGGTAGCCCCAGTCCTTCTGCGCCGAGTTGGAGCTCCAATTCACCTGTGGTCTCAGTAGACCTTTTTCCATTATTTTTTTTTTGAGCTCTGTTTCTTTGTCTGAACCTTCCTAAGTCTCTATTAAATAATTAGTTCTGTGTCCATGAACACCGAACCTCTCAAGGTCTCAATTTATCTGTACAATGGGGATCACATTAGCATATGCTAGTCACCTTAAAAGATTGGTGGAGGGAAATAAGGCATGAATCTTCAAAGCATTTTCTAATTGTGATTCCAGTACATTTTCTTAAAAGTGACAACTGGAATTCTTGAGGTATTAAAAATGAAGGGCATGTGCAAGGATTATGCAAATGATCAGCATTTGTATTCTTTCTAAAGGGAAAAACTTAATCTGGGAACCTGAGGCAACTTTGGTCAAGATCTTTTCCATTTCTTGGCCTCTTTAACTTCACAGCCAAGTATTACGTAGAGGTCAAGTCAGAGTGGAGGACTCCTCTCTTATGTAGACTGTCATCACAGCGCCTCCTTTCATTTTGCAGTCAGCCTTTCAGTGGTAGTTCAGAGCTCTTTGTTTTCCAAAGAGGTGTGAAGTGGCCCGGTTTCAGCTACTCCGGATTCTCCAGTGAAGCAGCCCAGAGCCTTCTAGACTTTACAATTCCATAGTAAGCTCATTATTCATTAGGCAGTTTGCTCCAAGAGGCACACCTGGGGCCTTAACTAGCCCTTTGATCCACAGGTAAGGATTCTTCCAGCTGGGAGTTTATCAGCAGTAAATTTCCACAAGCAACAGGAAAGCCAGGATGTTGGAATTTATACTATAATGAGCTAAGAAACTGACGTGGGGTGGGGGGGGGGGGGTAATTTTGGAAAACGATTTAAAAAAATACATATTTACCAAGGTACAAGGAAATAATGTGAAGGTTCATTGAAGTATGTTCTCATTTCTATCCACACTCAAATACTAACCCAACCAGCTACTGAAAACCAGTGATTTTTGCTCCTTCAATATGCTTTGTAGCAAAGTGACACTAAAATGCTGATTAATTTGAAATTATCTTTATGTTTTCCTTTATTTTGTCACTCTCTTCTTTGAATGTCTTTTAAACCTTGTCATAGGGAAAAAAATTTCATCCCAGGTAGACCCAAGGAATATAATTTTCTTTTTGGAAAAGTTCTATTAAAAAGTATATAGGCAATTTTTCATCTTATCCTATGTAATACACATGGGTTTGATCATATAAAAATATGCATTCTGCAAATGCAGTGTCAAGAAATAAAGTTGAATGGCAATCGTATCAATGTGGTGACATCTTTATAAAATTATTCACTAGCCAAAAAGCTCTGGGGACTGTAATATCAACATCACTGTAATTCTACCCTCCAAGAAACTGATTATTTAACTTAAATTTGAAAGTAACTGCAAATCGGTATGTGTGTGAAAGCACAAATGTATGTGTCTTATATGGGAGAAAGAAGGGAGAGAGGAAGAGAAATCACAGAAAATATGTAGATTTATTATTTATTGAGAAACATTATCTTTCTATATTTTTATTTGCATAAATGTATTTTCAAGCCTCTAGTTCTGTCACTGAACAATAGCCTTTTTCTTAGCTGAGTAATATCAGAGCAACCTTGTGTTAAAAATGACTTTTATTCTGGATGAAAAATAGAGTATGTAACCAGATTAGATGGTGATATACGATCCATTCTTTCCCATAGACCTCAAAAGAACTGTGTAACTTTTTCTAACAATTGCTACAATATATTCCTTTTTAATTTAATATTACTCAGAGGAAGAATGTTACAATGTAGTCTTTTAAGTAACTTTGACTCAGTAGCAGAGCAGAGGACATACTTTGCATACCAATACACACAGAAAAACAATTTAATACATATAATCTCTCAAAGTAATAACAAGACAGACACCAAATCTACAACTGTGAACTTCAGTGTTCAGGGATATTTCTTTTTCCTTAATTAAAAAGGGGTGCTTTTCTTTTCCTTGGCTACAGTATGGTCTGGCAAAAACTATAGACTTGGCAGAATACAGTAACATAAAGCTATTTCCAATACTATGAATGAAGATGGGTTTGAGATAGAAAGGCGGTCATGGCTTTCCTCTTATATAAAACAATTTTTCTTTTCGAACTATCTATGCTGCAAATAGACCCTAACCTAACCTCCCCTCCCCACCCAACCCCTTTGAAAAGAGCAAATTTTGTTAACTTTTATTTTCCTCCTGGCTGCATTCCAAGTGACGACAAGCCAAAGTTAACATGTCCTGATGATTCATTCATAAGCACACATTCTACAAATCCATGTGCTCTAGTTTTTGAGGATGAGTCTCAGTCCATTTCGGGGCTTTCTTATGTATCCATGAGCATAACCTTGGGCAGGCTTTTGCTTTCTCTGTGTTTGGTAATCCTACAGTATATTTATGTAATGGGATATTAACTTGATGCTGAACCAAAAGCCTAAATGTACTCAGTGCAGCAGAACCCATTCTCCAAATGTTAATTTAATTTTCATATGATCTTCTATAAGGTGCTCTTCCCCAAATGTGACAATCAATGAAGGGAAATCTTCTCTTAGTCTTTAAAAAGTACTTCTGAAGAAGTCATATGATCTATGTATGCACAGACTCAAACTCTATGGTTGACCACTGCATTCAGAAAAAAATATAAAAGTTTCAAGTACTGGAAAGGACTTATTTTTTCTTTTCTTTCTTTCTTTTTTCTTTTTTTGTACAAAACACTCTCAGAGGAGAAGACATTCTTTTCCTTTAATATTACAATTAGTTGTGGGATTGGTTTGTACTTCATAGCTAAAAATCTAGACCTTGGAAGCTCGAAAGAATGTTCAAAACCTAGTTTCTGGATAAAAAAAAAAATGCTCCTTGGGAAAACTTCCATTAAATAGTTCTTTAAGATTGCACTTACACAATTAAGTCTTACGCCTCTCTAGAGTAGAATTTGACATGAATCTCTAAGAATGAACAGTTTCTTAAATAAAAGATATTCCACAAAAAAGTGTTGTTCCATGGAGTGAAAGTTTTGGAGGGGAGTGTGCCATTGTTAGTGAAGTTAAACAGTTTGCAGACAGTGGTGGTGAGATCCTAATTCTTAATAAATAACATCTGAGTGAATTACCTGAGCCACGTGTTACTGTGGCTCCGCTAATCGTGTGTGGAAAGCACTTCTAGGCTCTTCAGAAACCTACTCGGTCAATGGCGGATGTGTGTCAACAAACTCAACAGCATGGTCAAAATGTCAGTGGATAACGAAGTCATTGTTCAAAATAAATGTCAGGAGCAGAAAGCAATGTATAAATGTCACTTCTGGCTTCTAATTATTTTATGTAATTCTCTTCCTGGTTATCCAAAAAGAAGGTACAACAATATAAAGCCCCCAACCCCTTTCCCAATGCTGTATATGAATACAAATCAAGAACAAATGTGTAACCATTTCCAAATACCTCCATTAATTTACAGTAGCATAGAAACAGAAGGATAAAACAAAAATTTTTTATTATTAAAAACATAACAAACATAAAATGAACTATACAGAATTTACTATATGTTATGCTAAGTGCTGGCCAGCCAGGATGCTTTAGTTTTCCTGTGGGATGAGAAACAACAATGTCAAGAGAGTATTTCCAAAGAAAACACTAGTGGTAGCTCAGATCTGTCAACTCTCCAAAGGAAAAATAACGACACAGCCTATTTCTCTCTAAGTAGGTCCGACACTATTTTCCTGTATCCAAAACAGACCCTTTAGTCCTGCCTGATGCCCATCCTTTCCACCAGCCTTGTCACATTATCGTCACCTAGGCATCTTCTAGTCACTGTAACATTTGGAACTGTTCTCTCCTTTTTGGGAGGGAAAATTATTTTTCTATGAATACAATGACCCTCGGATTAAAGTAAGATCATGAGAACTAACGATAACAGTAGTTAGCATTCGTAGTGCACTGTAGGTTTGCAAAGCACTTCACATCTATTAGTGTCTCACTGGATCCCCACAACAATCTTGTAAGGTAAATGTTATTATTATCCCCATTTTATAGATAAGCAAACCGAGGCTCTGAGGCTTGTCAGTGTCAATGTCTGAGGCAGGATTTGAACTCCAATTTTCAGGTCTCCAACCCCAGCACTTGAGACACTAGGCCATCTACCCAAAAGATTCTGTTCCTACTTGCTGGAAAACCTAATGGCCCATACCAAATTGCCCTGATGGAAGATGGTGAAAGCGATTCCTGGAAAATATGGAACATGATACAGTAATCCTAACATGTCTAACATGTGAGTAAAGCATGAGGGAGGGAGTGATGGGGGTGTTGAGAGATGAGTAAAGACCTGGGGCTGCAACGATAAGGGATTAGATGAAGGAGTCAGGGTCGTTTTGAAAATGCAGGAGTGATAACTAGTCAGAATAAGAGTAAGAGACGGAGCATCAGCTTTTTCCAGAGCATGCACAAGTAGCGGGGTTTGTTCTTTTTTTAAAGCCTGTGATTTGGTTCCGTATCCCAAATCATGAAGGCCCTTCGAGGTCATGGGGGAAAGCAGCTCTGCAGACACTTGGTCTTTCACCTGCAGCCATGTCACTCTCTACGCACTATCTAACTCAGGCCTACACAACATACTCTTGGGGCCCGCCAAAAGGTTTTAGGTGACCTGAGAAAAATATAGATGTAAAACACTGCACAGGCATGGTCTAGTATAATGGTTCTGCTAATCACAAAAGGTAGAGCCTTTCCTTTTTCCCCAAATTGCCTTTCCATGTTCCACATACATACTCTATTAGCGTCCCATGTCTATTCATGGACAATTAGCTATTCTGCACCACACGTAAAATTAGAGAAGGATTTTTGCAAGTCCATATTCCCCCAAAGGGCATAAGTCAAGAGAGACATTTCGTCCTGTTTATATTTTATAGTTTTATGTGCACTATAGACAATTTTCTCAGAAAGTGATTGCCCAGATCTGGATTAGGAAGAACATTTCCTCATCACCCTCTCATTTTTCCTCATATTTTACTGCTCAGAAAACAATCAGTTTCAAATTTTGCCACTTGTTATCAGTGTTGGCAATAGCATGGGGCTAAAAGAGTTCTGAATTCTTTCTGCAGATTATCAGGAAAGAATGTTAGACCTGGAATCAGGTGAGGTTTGCTTATAAATTTCCCTAAAACTCACTAACTATGCAGGCAGGGAAAGTCACTTAACCCAGCAGAGACTCAGTTTCTTTAATCATTAATAGGAACAATGACACTTGCACTTACAATGATATGATAAGGATCAAATGAGTATGTATATATAAAAATAAGGCATCCAGGTGGTACAGCTGAAAGAGTGCTGAACCTGAAGTCAGGAAATCCGAGCTCAAATCTGGGATCTGACACTTGCTAGGTATGTGACTACGAATAAGGCACAGTATTCTCATCTGCAAATGGGATAATAATAATACCCAGTTCACAGAGCTATTTTGAAGATAAAGTGCTTTAAAAACCATAAAGTCCTCTACAAGTGAAAGCTACTATTACTGTTGTTAGTAATAATAAAGTACTTTATAACCCTAAAGCACTTATGTTTATACCCACAAGGGCAATAATCTATGCCAATTCTTGTCCCTAATAACTATAGATTTTGGGAGTTACATCTATCTGTAAGAGCCTAAAAACCTTAATAATTTATAATTACAAGAATTTCTAAATCTGAAAAGTTAGGAGTAGGGGCCAATTTTGTGATAAAATACTCATTTCTTGAATTTTCACCAAGGGAAACACCTGATGAGTTTCATCGTTTTGTTATTTATTTCCTATTTATCCTATATATAGATTGCCCTTGATACATTTATTTGCACATTGTCTCCCTCAATAGACTGTAAGGTCCCTGAGGGCAGGGACTATCTTTAGTCTCTTTTCATATCTACTCCCAGTGTTTTAGCATGGTGCCCAATAGCCCCTTAATAAAAGTATACTGATTGACAAGAGAAAGCCAGAGGCAGCAATATATAATGAAAAGGACACAGCTGGGAGTCAGGAAACTGGATGGTTCAAATTCCCAGTTTTGCAAGTAATTAGGCAGATAAGGTGAGGGAGCTACCACCTTTTCTGGGCCTCTGTCTCCAAAAATAAAAAGAGCAGAGATGAACACGATGACCTCCAAGGTTCCTCTTGTCATTCTCACTAACTTCCTGACATTACGTCTCAGGTCTTCAAGGGTTCAAAATAATGTTTTGAGGTAACTCAAAGAAATTTTTTTTACATCTTTAACGAGAGCAATAGGAAACATAGGAAAGTACTTTCCTAACAGCTTATCACTTCTGTGTGGCACTTTTCTATTAAAAATTGTAACCATGATATAGATAGAGCAGTTCTTATATTACCCTTTTATGAAATATACTGAAAAGTCATAAGGCAAAACCAGTGAAGGGTTATATCCAAGCAAGATTTAAAATTAAAACTGGTTTCCTTGAGGAACAAAACCACTTTTGTGGCATTCGATTAATATTTTTTTTTCAAGTCAGTCACTGTGACAGCTGTATTGGATCGACAACTTCTCTAGAAGAAGACTTAGACGAACAATAGTTCTGCATTTTTGTTCTGGGAGATTGCACCCCAAGCACATAATACCATGAATGAGCTCTCTAACGCCACACAGAGCACTGAACACATGCCACCTTTGGGGTTTCTCTACAATGAAAAGGCATCTTGAGGCATTGACTTGATAGGTTTCCCCCGCATCTTTGACAAACTACCATAATGAGTCAAGCAGCCTTTAAATGTCAAACAGATTTCCTCATTTATGTGAGCAGCATAGCCTATAGGACATGGTGAAAAACACCCCTGAAAAAGCCAGTGAAGCCAATCTACCTCTTCTCTCAGTAAAACTACAACAATCAATTCAAGAGGCTCATTTCTTACCTGAGCGTCGCCAAAGAAATTTGCTGAAAATGAAAACAAAAGAAATCCATTAGAGAAATGTCAACAAATACTGAATCATCAGGGCTGTCTAAAATGCATCTGGTTTGCTGACAACATGATTGGAGATATGCAGATGTACAGCATTTACCACTGTGTGTAAGATACTGGCCCAACTGTTAGGCTGAAGATAATAAGAAAGAGAGATTTTTTGTTGGTTTGTTTAAATGATTTAATGAATCCCAAGTTTTTTTCAAGTTAGTTAAAGAGGCAAATTTCCCATCAACCTATGCAAAACATTATGCTAATCTTTTCCAATAAGAAAAATAACAAAACATCCAATGAGTAGGAAAGCTTTGCAAGAACTTCTAAACTCTTATTTTAGTTACATCACTTTCTGCCATGTTAAATAGCTTGTATATCCAAACGGAGCTGATTTCAAATAATGTGCTTAATGGGCAAATCCAGAGCATACTATTTTGGAAGAGTGAGTCTTCTATTTTCAACATCTCTTTCCAACAACAATATTTCTAACTTACCATTTGTTCCCATGGTGGGCAGCAGAATCTTCTCTTCCCTTCCTGAGCCCCCAACTATGGCACTATTCCACCCTTTCCCATTTAACAACAGAATCATTCATCCTAGATGTTTAAAAATTTCTCTACATTTTATTCCATCCACTTCTTAGGCTACAATGAGTCTAGTTCTATCAGGTCCAGGGAGTTAATTTAAGTGTTATTGTATCAATAAAATGACAATTACCCTAGTTTCTGGTGGTCTTAAACCCCGCCCCCCTCCCCAAATGAGTATACTTTCAAACAAGCCTCAACTACAGCTTGGGGACACGGTATGAAGGTGGATGATAGGGGCTAAATCTGTGCCTGACTTTAACTTTGGATTTCTATACTAATTCAAACGAACACTTTGCTCCTAAGAGTCTTAAGAGAGTTACCTGGAGCCACTAAGAAATTGATTTGCCCAGTCACACTCAGTGTGATGTCATATACTGACATCCCATGATCAGCATATGTCTGCGGCAAGACTTAAACCGAGGTTTTACTGATGGAGACCAGTTCCCAAATTCTTCTCTACCTTAGGGAGTAGTAGCATATTTACTGGAGCATAAGAATGGACTGTCATGTAGTTTTTTGGGTGACATAGTTATGTTTTTGTAACAAGTGACAAAGAAGCACATTAATTAACCAAGTCTATAATTTAATCCATTTTGCTCTATATCATCATTTCTCAATCAGTAAGCTGTATTGGTTGTTTTACCTGTATATAGCTTATAGAAATATATTTTTTTAAAGGAAGGAGGGAAATTAATGAATTGACTAGAATTTTAGTTTTGTATGACTGTCACAAACATATAAATATATCCAGATGCAGTCAGAACAAGTGAGCAGGCACAATAACAAAAAGGCATTTTTTTGTCAATCCACCAGTAAAATACTTGGCATGCTTCGTTCATTGCTCAGGGTCTACCTTGTTAAAATGGTAGGGGAAGGGATTTTCACCTTTAAAAATCCATTCATTAAAACAGTTCACAGGTGAGTGAACCAGCAACAACACCAAGAAGAAATTATTCCCATTCTAAAATTCAATATTGTGTGTGTGTGTTCGTCCTTTGTTGCTGAAGACCACCATGCCATCGGAGAAATAATGACTAGTACTTGACTTAGTTTTGAGTGAGAGTGGGCTGTGCAAGTCACCAGCTTCACTTCTCCAGAGCCATCTGAATCCAGTGATCATTCATTAGGATGACTGGAGATGACCCAGGATAAGGCAACTGGGGTTAAGTGACTTGCCCAAGGTCACACAGCTAGTGAGTGTCAAGTGTCTGAGGTGAGATTTGAACTCAGGTCTTCCTGACTCCTGCACTGGTGCTGTATCCATTGCACCACCTAGCTGCTCCCTCCCCACTGTCCTATTTCCTTGAAATTTTCCCACCTGGTTAATCCTGAGCCTTGGTTGTTTTGTTTTGTTTGAACACCCCGAGACTATAGGACTGGCTGTCAGATTTGACTCATACGTAGAATCAAACAGAGTTAAGGTAGTTTTTTCCTCTGTTATGCTGTGGTGTTTTTATAACTATGTCCCTCTGTTTCCTTCTATAGCAAATTTCTATAATCAAGAAGTTTTGTAAGTACAATACTAAATCTATTAAATAAAAGACTGATACTGGAACATCTCTGAGTTAGTAGAATAGGATACAAAAAGTATGAACATCTTGTAAAATTTTAACCTATATTTGTGGTCAAATTGTAACATGTGGTCAAAATATAATAATGATATCTTCCTAATGGAGAAATTATTAAACAAAGTAGTAAGACAGATGAAATATGAAATTTTCTAAATAAAAAGAACAGTAAATGTTGAGAAGGCAAAAAGAACCCTATAAAGGCAACAGATACAGGATATATTCAGGATTTGTGGAGTTAGCTTTCCAAAGGACAAGAATTCTCAAGTGACAGGTAAATGTATCCAGATGCAGGTGCATCAAAAATATTTCACTTCAAAGTAGTCATTCCTCTAATTTGTGCAATTTATAAACATAGAAAACTTTTAAAGTAAAGATTTCCAACTCAGTTCAGAGTAGTAACTGACATGTAC
The DNA here is from genome assembly GCA_023548195.1 of Bettongia penicillata ogilbyi. Taxonomy (NCBI): domain Eukaryota; kingdom Metazoa; phylum Chordata; class Mammalia; order Diprotodontia; family Potoroidae; genus Bettongia; species Bettongia penicillata. Next base: position 1,128,996 of record JAJHZJ010000280.1, read on the forward strand.
TCCTGTTAACTTTTAATTCACAAAAAGGAGGAAAATTCAAGATGAATATAAAAATGAATTCAAGCTATACTAGTCACATACTGTTTCCAAGCTCTTGTTAGTTATAGCTGCTACAGGGACTGGTCTTCTTTTAGAAGAGTGCCAGTTTTGCTTGTTGGAAAAATCTTCCAGAGAGGTCAATTATGACATTACAAAATGCTTCTTCAAGAAATATGTCATTCCTTTAAAATGGCATTGGAAAACCAAATCTACTTTATTCAGATTGGATAAGCAATAAATGTTTATTGTTGATGACAGCGATAGGAACGCTATCAGAGAAGTATCTTTAAATATATGAAGCCAGTAAACATTTATTAAGCACCTACTATGTGCCAGGTACTGTGTTAGGGTCTAAAGACATAAAAACAAAAGCTAAACAGTTTCTGATGAAGGAAGCTTATATTATGATAGGGCAATCAATCATACGTATGCCAAATATGTACAAAGTTGGAGAAACGTTCAGAGGTTGTGATCATTTAAAGGTTACATTCCATTTTGGATTTTAATGAAAATCTCCTTTATTAGGTTACAAGTCTATAGGGCTAAAAATGCTCGAAGTCAAAGGATATCGTTTAACTATTAATTTCTACAGACGAACTTCCAGAGAATGAGGTTGATTTACCATGATAATGGAAATTTTAACTATGTATTTTTATTCACATAAAAGGTAGACACTCTTGGACTTCTCATTAAATACACACTTTTTTCACAATTAAATACTTTTTTCACAATGGCCATGATATATTCTATAAGGATTTGATTATGAACTTTGTTTGGTATAGATGATATTAGTTTGGTACTGTAAAAAGGAGCCCTCAACTGAGGTTTATAACTTTGATGTTTTAGTGTTAGCTCGGAGAACTAGGGGCAAGTCCCCCTTCTCCACTTTGAAACTGTAATTTCTACATCTGATAAACGGTGATAATAACACTGAGATTTCTTAACTCACCTGGTGGTGGTAAAGATTCATTAAGACCATGCATATAAAACACTCTGCAAACATTAAGCACTACATAAATGGAATCTCTCCTAACTAGGAGATATGAATTGATGTAAATAATGTCACTTAGTGGACCGATTGTACTAAAATTTCCACCAGTCATTAAATAATTCAAATTCGTAAGGCACAAGTACTAAAAATGTATTAGTGTCACAAATTTGGTTTATTTCCTATTGTCATTGATACAATGACTACAAAACCCCACAGAACCTTTAAAATCAGTGTAAATTAGTTGTGGCTGATGGCCTTGAGTTTAATTCCTTTAGAAAACAATCAAACAAAATGCTGCGTATCGATGTGGTGTATGTGTTTGTGTGTGTTACCCCATTAGGAAACTAATTTAGAAAATACATGCTTTCTTTTATAAGCTTCTTCAAAGCCAAAGAAAGGCTATGTTGGAGATAAAGAGAATATTTTAATAGGGTTCAGTAGAGAATGAAAAGCTGAATCACAGGATTACATCTAACTACCTTGAAAGAGATCACATATTATCTTTTTTGATGGCCATATTTTTCCCGTACTTGTGGTACTACAAAGGAAATCTTTGACATTTATGATTAGATAACAAGTGAGTTTACCTCTCAAAATTAAGTTTTTGCTCTTCTATGATGCCTTTTTCTAAGAAATGACAGATTTTCACATGTCTGGTAATGTATTCTGTCTAATCTAGGAGGGTGTTTACTAGACAGAAAAGGGAGAAACAAGGTATTTTTCTTTTATATACTAACTCGAGTTTCTATATTTTTACAATTTATAGTGTTTTCCTCACAATAACCCCTCCCCCTAAGGTCCATGGGTCAACTGACCACTCACTGATAGGGTACTAATTTAGGTGCTAGAGATACAAAGATTAAAAACAATGACAGTCTCTGTCATCAAGGATGTGGATCTTGAAGGAAGAATGGGATGACAACAGGTAAAAATGGGGAGCAAGTACAATTGCAGCTATGGGGTACAGCATGTACAAAGGCAAGAGAATGGGCACAATGTAGAGTGTTCAAAGATGAACTGTATAAACACAGTTAGAAAGTTAGGCTAGGGGGTGTATGTCTGTACCTGTGTGTGTATGTGTGTGTATGTGTGTAAGTGTGTACTTGTGTGTGTATGTGTGTGTGTACTTGTGTGTGTATGTGTGTATGTGTCATTACACGTGGTTAAGTTACACACTGAACCCTGGTGATAAGCTCAGATGGAATCTGAGCACCATCATGGAGGCAAGTGTATGTGTGTGCGCGTATGTGTATGTGTGTGCGCGTATGTGTATATGTGTGTATGTGTGTGTATGTGTGTTTATGTATGTGTGTATGTGTATGATTGTGTGTATGTTTGTATGTGTGTATGTGTATGTGTGTAGGTGTGTATGTGTATGTTTGTGTGTATGTGTGTATGCGTGCGTGTGTGAATCTGTATGTTTGTGTATGTGTGTGTGTATTGTGTGTGTATGCATGCGTATGTGTGTGTATCTGTATGTGTGTATGTCTGTATCTGTGTGTGTATCTGTGTGTATCTGTGTGTATCTGTGTATGTGTATGTGTGCGCATGTTTGTGTGTATGTCCATGTGTATGTATGTGAGTATGTGTATGTGTGTGTATGTGTGTGTATGTGTTTATGTATGTGTGTATGTGTATGATTGTGTGTATGTTTGTATGTGTGTGTATGTGTATGTGTGTATGTGTATGTATATGTGTGTGTGTGTATGCGTGCGTATGTGTGTGCATCTGTATGGGTGTGTATGTGTGTGTGTATTGTGTGTGTATGCATGCGTATGTGTGTATCTGTATGTGTGTGTATGTCTGTATCTGTGTGTGTATGTGTGTGTATCTGTGTATGTGTATGTGTGCGCATGTTTGTGTGTATGTCCATGTGTATGTATGTGTGTATGTGTATGTGTGTGTATGCATGCGTATGTGTGTGTATCTGTAAGGGTATGTGTGTGTATCTGTGTCTGTATATGTGTGTATGTGTATGTGTGTAGGTGTGTATGTGTATGTTTGTGTGTATGTGTGTATGTGCGTATGTGTGTGTATCTGTATGTGTGTGTGTATGTCTGTATCTGTGTGTGTATATGTGTGTGTATCTGTGGATGTGTATGTGTGTGCATGTTTGTGTGTATGTCCATGTGTATGTATGTGTGTATGTGTATGTGTGTGTATGTGTGTGTATGTGTGTGTATGCATGCGTATGTGTGTGTATCTGTAAGTGTATGTGTGTGTAAGTGCGTGTATCTGTGTCTGTATATGTGTGTATGTGTATGTGTGTAGGTGTGTATGTGTATGTGCGTATGTGTGTGTATGTGTATGTGTGTGTATGCGTGCGTATGTGTGTATCTGTATGTGCATGTGTGTGTATGTGTGTGTATGTGTTTATCTGTATGTATGTGTGTGTATGTGTATGTGTGTGTGTATGTGTGTATGTGTCATATTCAGAAAGACACTGGTAGTGATCTAGGCATGGTCAAGTGGTCTGGGGTGAGTGGAGAATGGATTTATGGAGGGTCTTGAACCAGTAGTTTGGGTGAGTTAGCGTCAGGACAGCAGACACCAAGCAAAAAGCATTTTGCTAGCATGAAGAATGTGAAGTAGATGAAGGTTCCCTGGAGGTAAGACAGTGGAGGCCTAGGCTAGTAACGGTAGCTGAGATTTGGGCCCAGGTATAATGAAATGCTTCTGACCTCAGCCACACTTCTTGCTTCTGAGGCAAGACCATGAGAAATCACTTCTTCACACTCTGGAGGGGTGAATATAACAGCCTGCAGAAACAAAAGTAAGTCATAAAAACCTTTCCCTGACTACAAAGTCCCTCTCCTATGGCCCCATTGACTAGGTAATACAGGGGGTACAATTTCCAATACCATGTTCTCCCTTCTGCTACAGGTAGGTATGGGATGACCACGAAAATGAACCTCTGTCTGCCTCAGCTTTCTCAACTCTTAAGATGGGGATGTTGATAGCACCTATTCCAAAGGGCTTCTGGTGACTATCATATGAGATGATCATGGTAAAGTGTTCTGCACAGTTCCTGGTACATGGCAGGCACTGAACAAATCTAGCCATTCATGGTATTATTATTAACACATCTCAGTGTATGTGTGCGTATGTGTGTGTATCTGTATGTGTGTGTGTATGTCTGTATCTGTGTGTGTATGTGTGTGTATGTGTATGTGTGTACGTGTGTGTGTATGTGTGTGTGTACGTGTGTATGTGTCATTACACGTGGACCAGTTACAAAATGAACCCTGGTGATAAGGTCAGATGGAATCTGAGCACCATCATGGAGTCAAGTGTATGTGTGTGTGTATGTGTATGTGTGTGTGTATGTGTATGTGTGTGTCTCTCTGTGTGTATGTGTGTATGTGTATGTGTGTGCATGTTTGTGTGTATGTCTATGTGTATGTATGTGAGTATGTGTATGTGTGTGTTTGTGTGTGTATGTGTGTGTGCATGTGTATGTGTGTGTATCTGTATGTGTATGTGTGTGTATGTGTGTGTATCTGTGTCTGTATATGTGTGTGTATGTGTGCTTGCATGGTTGTGTGTATGTCTATGTGTATGTAGGTGTGTATGTGTGTATGCGTGTGTATGTGTGTGTATCTGTATATGTGTATGTGTGTGTATTGTGTTTGTATGCGTGCGTATGTGTTTATCTGTATGTGTGTGTGTATGTCTGTATCTGTGTGTATGTGTGTGTATGTGTGTAGGTGTGTAAGTGTGTCTGCATGTGTGTGTATGTGTGTGTATGTGTGTATGTGTCATTACACGTGGACCAGTTACAAACTGAACCCTGGTGAAAAGCTCAGATGGAATCTGAGCACCATCATGGAGGCAAATGTATGTGTGTGTGTATGTGTATGTGTGTATGTGTGTGTATGTGTGTATGTGTCTGTATGTGTATGTATGTCTGTGTATGTGTGTGTACCTGTGTGTATATGTGTGTATGTGTATTGCATGTATGCGTGCGTATGTGTGTATCTGTATGTGTATGTGTGTGTATCTGTGTGTATATGTTTGTATGTGTGTATGTGTATGTGTGTGCCTGTTTGAGGTGTGTAAGTGTGTGTGTATGTGTGTGTATGTGTGTGTATGTGTGTATGTGTCATTACACGTGGACCAGTTACAAACTGAACCCCAGTGATAAGCTCAGATGGAATCTGAGCACCATCATGGACGCAACTGTATGTTTGTGTATGTGTATGTGTGTGTGTATGTGTGTGTATGTGTTTATGTATGTGTGTATATGTATGTGTGTGTATGTGCATGTGTGTATGTGTGTGTATGCGTGCGTATGTGTGTATCTGTATGTGTATGTGTGTGTATGTATGTGTGTGTGCATGTTTGTGTGTATGTGTGTGTGTATGCGTGCGTATATTTGTGTATCTGTATGTGTGTATGTCTGTATCTGTTTGTGTATGTGTGTGTATGTGCATGTGTGTAGGTGTGTATGTGTATGTTTGTGTGTATGTGTGTATGTGTGTGTATGTGTATGTGTGTTGATGTATGTGTATGCGTACGTATGTGTGTGTATCTGTGTGTGTATGTGTGTGTGCATGCGTATATGTGTGTGTATCTGTATGTGTGTGTGTATTGTGTGTGTATATGCATGCGTATGTGTTTATCTGTATGTGTGTGTGTATGTCTGTATCTGTGTGTATGTGTGTGTATGTGTGTAGGTGTGTAAGTGTGTCTGCATGTGTGTGTATGTGTGTGTATGTGTGTATGTGTCATTACACGTGGACCAGTTACAAACTGAACCCTGGTGATAAGCTCAGATGGAATCTGAGCACCATCATCGAGGCAAGTGTATGTGTGTGCGCGTATGTGTATGTGTGTGTATGTGTGTGTATGTGTTTGTTTATGTGTATGATTGTGTGTATGTTTGTATGTGTGTGTATGTGTATGTGTGTAGGTGTGTATGTGTATGTTTTTGTGTATGTGTGTGTATGCGTGTGTATGTGTGTATCTGTGTGTGTATGTGTGTGTATCCGTGTGTGTATGTGTGTGTATGTGTGTGTGCATGTTTGTGTGGATGCCTATGTGTATGTATGTGTGTATGTGTATGCGTGCGTATGTGTGTGTATCTGTATGTGTGTGTATGTGTGTGTGTATCTGTGTCTGTATATGTGTGTGTTTGTAGGTGTGTGTTCAAGGTTGTGTGTATGTATGTGTGTGTATTTCTGTGTGTATGTGTGTGTATGTGTGTGTGTATCTGTGTCTGTATATGTGTGTATGTGTGTGTGCATGGTTGTGTGTATGTCTATGTGTATGTATGTGTGTATGTGTGTGTGAGTACGGAAGTGAAGGGAGAGACCAGTGGCACCCCTGCGACTCCTCCCTGTCCCTGCCTTCCTTCTAGAGGAGCTGCTCAATCTCCAGCCCACTGTCAACAAAGAGAAACTCCACAGCCTGCACATCTCTCTCCATCAACTGATGTAGGACCTATTTGTTTATCATTCATTATAGTAAAGGAAATATATTTGGAATATGCTTTCGTGTCACTTATGCTAAATGCCCAACAAGTGGGTCTGCCCACCTAGAAACCTCTTCATTCCCTTGTCCCCATGCCATGTTGCTGCCTCTCACAAGACAACAAAAGTTTCTGACTCGAATAGCATCCCCTGTGGACTCCCTCTGAGGAGCTACACACCTGAACAAAATTCCTCTTGACTAGATCCCCAAGACAGGGTGAGCCTCTAACCCATTGCTTCCCAACCTGTATCGCATGGGCCCTGTGCTGCCCACTGGAGCATTTCAGGCTTGGTCACCGGAAAATGTAGAGGAAAACATCCTTTGTATGAAAAGGAAGTGCTGGGACCCACTGCTTCTAGCCCCCGGGCCCAAGGGCCACAGGTTGCACAGGCCTGCTGCAACCCCTACCAGGAGGCCTCCCCTTGGGGGACAGCCCTGGCCAGAGTGGGAAATCTCTACGTGACTTTGGTTTTTCCACTCATCCATGCTTTATTGTTACAGACTGTATGTGCACCCAGGATTGAGAACAGGAGATACAACTTAGGAGAGTCTTACAAATGAATCTAGCATATAGACACATGGAATAGATAATGACAGGCATGTTTCAGTTTTAGAGGGATTCAAAGGAAGGGAGACTGAATTGGACCACTCCCAGAGGAGTTTGGGATTCCACTTTTCAGAGACTGCAGACAAGGGCTTCCCAAGGCAAGGGGAACAGCATGAAGGAAGGCAAGACTAAGCAGAACTAAGACTACTGCCAGGGGAGAGGCTTTTTTAATCAGTAGCCACACATCGAGACAGCTGGGTCACCCTCTCCCCAGCTACTTGCCTTCTCTCTGAGACTGCTTTCTTCCTCTCTAGTTCAGGACCATTTAAATCTATGTGAAATGTCAGACGGGGTCAAGAAGAGTTGGACAAGACAGAACGTCGCAACCCCACATCATTTGGTCACTATTCCTTGTTTTGACCAGTTTGGAGGATGCTTTTAATTTCTTTTAATTGGCATATCTTTGATTGTGAGGGAGGGGGAACAGAAGAAAAGGCTCTCACTTTGAAATTTTAACTTAAATGTTTAAATTGAAATTTTAACTTAAATTTAAACTTCTGAAAAGTTTTCATCTCATTGTGGAAATAGAGGACGAAGAAATAAGGATAGGGACTAGGGCTCCAGTTGTATGATCTATATGTATGAGAGCAAAGAGGCAGCCTCTCCTACCTACTGCACTTTTGTTTTCTAGTCTATGGAGAATCCATTTTATACTGAAATAGCCGTTCAACAAGAAAATGCCTGACTTAAGAAAGGTACCTGATTGCCTTTGGCGACTTCAGGGCACCAGGCACAGTTGAGCTCTCAAGGTACTGGGAAAAATAAGGCAAATGTCACTGGTGAGGACTCAAACTAGGATTTGGGGAAAATAAGGGAGCACAGGGGAGGACCAAAGGAGGGCTAATGTACTGAACTTCAAAAAAACGAAGAGAATGAAGTCTGCACATGGAGAATAAGGAGGGTGACCTCTGTTGCTGAGAAATTATAGAGCACATTATTTAGAGTGTAGCTAGAACTGCTAGAAGAGCCGGAAGCGTCAGTGGCTGGTGTTAGCTTTCCCCAAGTCACACCCAATTCAATTTATCTCCCTTCTTCTCAGGGTCATTAGACTGCTCAAGAAGGGGAATGCTGGAGTTCTCCTTTATCTAGATTTTAGCCAGTCATTTGACCAAGTTTCCCATGCGGTCCTTTTCAAAACGAGTGAGGAAGGTGGATAGAAGGTAATATGAACGTTCAGATGAATTTACAAGGAGATGAAAGACCAGACTCAAGTCGTAGCCATACATCAGTGACTTGGGAATTGATGGCATGATTTTCCAGAACAGTTAACAACACTTGTAACAGTCAGGAGGCCAAAAGATCTCACACGGTAAAGTTATTAGGTCAAATCAAGGAAGATGAAATTATTTTTGGCCTCTTTAATTAAGAATTTGACAAACATCAACCAATATGACTATGTCTATCAATGATAGAATAAAGAGGGAAAAGAGAATTGTTCACGAAACATGAATCTCTATTACATGTAGTTTGGGCAATTTTAAAGTACGTATTTATTTTATGTGGCTTACAGATTTCTATGTCCCCTTTCTGAACTTGATTGTCTCCTTTGCTGGATGTTTTTAAATGTGTTCTGTACCTCGTTTTTATTTTATTTTTGGCATCAGTATCTTCTTCTTACACTTGACCCCCAAGTATTCATATCCTTCCTTCTAATCCTCCCTGAAGAAAATGTAATCCGCCCCCATTCTAACAGAGTAAGATAATGGGGGGAGGGGGAATCACGCATCTGTTATCGCTAAAGATAGTATGATTCTGCACTTGTAGTCTGTATCAAGAGGATGGAGGCCTGCTTCATTACCACTCTTCTGGACTCATTGAGTCATCATTCCATTGACCAGAGTTTTAAGTCTTTTGGAGGATATCCCTTTACAACATTGCTGTCAGTGTATGTAATCGTGCTTTAATCTGTCAGCTCACATGTCTTCCTAGATTTCGCTTAATACCTTTTACAGCTCTATACTGTACAGTAATATTCTCTTCCATTCGTACACCATGTTTTCAGTCATTCTCTAATGGATGAACACACCCTCCGTCTTCAGTTCTTCGCTGTAGGAAAAATGCTACCATAAATATTTTCCATGTATCAATCCTTTCCTTCTTTGGTCTCTTTGGAGTATAAAATTGTTAACTAGAATAAAATAATTAAGGATCAAAAATCTACTTCACTCATAAAGTACAGGGACAGGTATTATTAGGCAGTGATTGTCCTGAAAGAATCTGGCCTTTGAGAGCAGGCACCCCAAGCTCTAGTTGAATCAGTAGTGTAATATGGTTGGACGAGAGAGCTAGAGCTATCTTTGCTGAAATAAGAAATGAACGTACCCAGACCGAGGAAGGCAAGTACCTTGCCCCATTAAGTGCACATCCAAAAGGCAGTATGAAGCTCATTGGTAAAGTAGAAAGTGTAGTCATCATGATTGGGGGTCTTCAGGTCCTGCCAGCTTACTAGGGAGGAACAGGCCATGAGGAACTGAGTAAAGATGGTATACGCAGGAATTGTGGCAGTTTTCAAGTCTTTGAAAGGCAGTCCCATTGAAGAGAGCTGAGTCCCATGCAGCAGAATGCCAAACAATGGAATTAGCAAAGTCACCACAGTTCCAGCTGACACAAAGGGGAATGGGCTTTCTCAAGAGGTGGTCAGTTCTCTATCCCAGCAGGTCTTTTGGGAGAAGCTAGCTGAGAGGCCCTAAGTTGATTCACTTTGGGGTGTTCTTGTCCAAGTTTGAGCTGGCAGGTGTGGATACCTAGGTCCTCACAACTCATCATTTCTGATGTATGTGTTGTCTATTACCTGTTGATAGAGCCTTTGATCTCTTAGGGGATGAACGTTTCCTTTGAATATTTGTATGATTTTGAAACCGCAAGTTGATAGATTGTGCTTATTGGAGCTACTTAGGCTCTGCCGCTTTTGTTTCCCTTGGTTATTGGTGAAGGGATAAGGGTGTTGTGGGTTTTTTTATATCAAATCCTATCTTTTCAAACCTATCCAATTCCTCTTTTCAACAGATATAAAATCTTGAAGTATAATTTCATTTTCATCTAACTTCAGGTTTTCTCAAGTGGTGAGCTGTACGATCTTGTTACAGTTGATGTTCACATACAGTAGAAAGTTGAGAACCCAAGTTTACATTCAGCCGCATTCAGTTGTGAACAAGGGCTTTCTGCTTGCTTTGGAAACTAATATTTTAAAAGTTGTCCTAGAAAATTATTACAGCTCTTTCTGCTGTTGCTGTGGTTCATTTTACATAGTATTCATTCGTTTGACTTGTTTCCTTTTGTTAAAAAGCAACAGATAGTTCTCAACACCAAATGGAAGAACACACAATCAAAATGCATGAATCGATGCCTTCATGGACTGATCAGTGCAATGTTACTTAATGGGCCTCTCCATTCCCTGCCCATCTGCTGCTTCTAGGGAACTTGAAAATTCCAGCTTTGACTGAAAGGAACAGAACCACCCTTTCAACCCCCGATTAGTAATGAAACAATGACCCTGGATCTGAATAAGCTTTCTTTTCCTCCAGAGAAGAAAACATTTCTTTTGGACCTTTTACTTTGTTTTCCAAGTATATAGTTGGATATCTGTAAACAGTAAAATTACAACGATTTAATTGTTGCAAAATTGCCTTTTACAATTTCAGAATTACTTGGAAGGTCTTTCTTGTTCTTCTGGCTCATTGTCATGTTGAAGTCTGCTGCTAGAAAATCTGGTATACAGAGTATTTAGGGATAAGCTAACATGTACTGGTAAGGCTTTTAGTAAAATGATGATTTTATTTAGTATACCTTTCCAACACGAAAGTGCCAAATGATAGGGTTTTATTTTGTTTCCATCGCCTTTCTTTCTCAGCTGTTTGCAAAGGCACATGACTTCTCTTTCAGTGGGAGAAGCCTTTCTCTCTCTGGCTGAAGCACCAAACTTCCTAAATGGCAGCTGGGTTCCCTGTCCCAGCAGGTCCTGAAGGACTTTGGGTCCCACACAAGGAGAGGGAAAAGATAGAGTAGCTCCTTGGTCATAGGTGCAAATTGCTTTGCGGAATGATTAGATCAGCTTACAGTTCCACCAACAACGAATTAGTCTTCCAAATTCCTCGCATCTAATCCAACATTGATCATTTTCCTGCTTTGTCGTGTTAGCGAATCTCATAGGCATAGGTTGTTTGTATTTGCCTCATTTTACGCAAAAGTGATTTAGAGCATTTTCCTTATGAATATACATAGCTTTAATTTCTTCCTCTGAAAATTCCCTCTTCATATCTTTGACCAGCATTCAGTTGGGGAATGAATTGTATTCTTCTTAATTTGACTAAGTTCTCTATTTATTTTAAAAGTGAGTCCCAGATCCCAGACAGTAACTGTCAAAATTATTTCCAGATTTCTACTTCCCTCTTAATCTTGACTGACTTAGCTTTGTACAAAATCCTTGCAATTTAGTGGAAACAAAATTATCCATCTTGCATGTTATAGTGTTCTCTCTCTCTGGCCATAAAGTTCTGCTTTCTCCATAAATCTGTCAGATAAACTATTTCTTTCACCCCTAACTTGCTTATACAATCAAGCAGCCTTTGTACCTAAATCGGAAAACTATTTGAACTTTATGTTGGTATATGGCGTCACATGTCCAAATTTTGCTTGCTATTTTCCAGTTTTTCTAGTGGCTTTTGTGAAACAGGAAGTTCTTATCACAGAAGATGGCATCTTTGGGTATATCAAACAGTTGATTACTGTACTCATTGACTACTGTGTCTTGTGAAGTTACCCTGCTCTACTGATCTGCTGTTTTATTTCATAGACAAGACCAAGCCATTTGGATGAGTGCTGCTTTATAATGCAATTTAAAATCTGGACTAATATTTCTTTTCATTACATAGCTTGATATTCGGTAGCTTTTATATTTCCAGATGAATTTTGATATTTGTGTCTCCCTCTTCAAAATAATATCTGGTGTTTGATTGGGATGGCACTGAAAAAGTAAATTAATTTAGGTTGAATTATTGTTTTTAGTGCATTAGCTCAGGCTGCCCTGGAGCAACTGATGTTTTCCAAATGGTTTACATCTCATTATATTCGTGAGAATCATGCTCCCTGATTGTGTTCCCACAGCTCCTAGGTTTATTTTGGCAGGTAGGCCAAATGTGCAATGTATTTTATTGGTGTGGTCTATTTCATGGAACATTACTCCACCTGATACTCACCATAATATTTTACTCACCAAAGTGCCCAACTAGCTCAGGTCACAGGGAGTCTTTACTGTCATTTCTCCCCAAGTCCAAGAGCCAAGAGGCTTCAAAAGGCAAATGAAGGATATCAATAAGAATTTGACTCTGCAATTACATCAGGAGCAGGAAAAGGTTCGCATTTTGGAACAGGCCAATGCAACCCTTCAGGAGAAAAGCAATATCTTGGAAGTGACATCCATCAAGAGGGAAGCCGATTTCGTAGAACTGAACATGCAGGTATTTGGAGCTTTATGCTAGTGGGTTGGTTCACCTGGATCTTCAAATCAAAACACATCTTTCTTCAAGAAGAGTTTGGAGGGAAACAAATTGACTGTGAGGCATACGTAGAATTACTCTTTCTTCCTATCTATGCTTGCGGAGATAGAATTTCCACAGTGAAAACGAGAATCTTTTTCCGTCTTCCGTAAGGTCATAGTATACTTGGTCATTTTACTCAAAAAGGTTTTCTTAAGGCACAACTTTAACCTCTGCGACCAAATCAACAAAACGACTGACTCGTGAGTTTGCTTCTTTTTTTGGTTTTATTTAGAAAGGAAGAGGGTGCTATTGTCTTGGCCATTGCAGAGGGTCTTTTCTTAGCTCCACAGTTTGAAAATTTCTTCTGGGAAAACATCGCACTACACAGATTTTTTTTTTAAGTGTATTTATTAATTTTTAGTTGTCAACATTCATTTTCACAATGTTTTGAGTTCCAAATTTTCTCCTCGTCTGTCCCCCTCCCCATCCCATAATACTTCGCATTCTGATTACCCCTTCCCTCAATATGCCCTCCCTTCTATCACACCCCTCCCTTCCGTTAGCCCCATCTTCTCTCTTTTCTGGTAGGGCAAGATAGATTTCTACATAACATTAACAGTCAGGATGCCAAAAGATCTCATATGGTAAAGTTATTAGGTCAAATCTAGGAAGATGAAATTATTTTTGGTCTCTTTAATTATGAACTCGACAAACATCAAGCGATATGACTATGTCTATCAACCTTATAAAAAAGAGGGAAAAGAGAATTGTGTTTGAAACCATGAATCTCTATTATACGTGGTTTGGGTAGTTTTAAAGTATGCATTCATTCTATGTGGCTTACTGAGACTTCGTGTCTATGGTCCCTTTCTGAACTTGATTCTCTTCTTTGCTGGATGTTTGTAAATATGTTTTCTACCTCATTCTTTTATTTTTGGAAGCAGTATCTTCTTGTTACACTTGCCCTCCAAATATTCATATACTTCCTTCTAAACCCTCCTGAAGAAAATGTAATCCACCCCCATTCTAACAGACTAATATACCAGGGGAGGGGGGGAAGTCACACATCTGTTATCGCCAAAGATAGTGTGATTCTGCACTTATAGTCTGTCCCAAGAGGATGGAGGCCTGCTTCATTACTAGTCTTCTGGACTCATTGATTCATCATTGCATTGACCAGAGTCTCAAGTCTTTTGGAGGAATTTCCCTTGACAGCATTGCTGTCAGTGTATGTAATTGTGCTTTAATCTGTCAGCTCATGTGTCTTCCTAGATTTCACTTAATCCCTTTTGTAACTCTATGCTGTGCAGTAATATTCTCTTCCATTGATATGCCATGTTTTCAGTCATTCTCTAACGGATGAACACACACTCAGTCTTCAGTTCTTTGCTGTAGGAAAAAATGCTACCATAAATATTTTGCATGTATCAATCCCTTCCGTCTCTTTGGAGTATAAAATTATTAACTGGAATAAAATAATTAAGGATGAAAAAAACTATTTCACTAATAAATTGCAAGGACAGGAATAATTAGGCAGAGATTGCCCTGAAAGAATCTGGCCTTTTATTGCATTCCAAGGATGGCAGACAAGAGAGAGAGAGCTAGAGCAATCTTTCCTGAAATAAGAAATGAACATACCCAGACCTAGGAAGGCAATCATCTCTCTGTACCTTGTCCCAGTAAGTGCACATCCAAAGGTCAATATGAAGCTCATCGGTAAAGTAGAAAGTGTAGTCACGATGATTGGGGGTCTTCAGGCAGAAAGTGTAGTCATAATGATTGGGGGGGTCTTCAGGCCCTGCCAGCTTATCTAGGGGGAAACCGGTCAGGATTAGCTGGGTAAAAATGGCATATGCAGGAATTGTGGCAGTTTTCATGTATTTGAAAGGCAGTCACTAGGAAGAGAGGTGAGTCCTATGTGTCAGAATGCCAAGCAGTGGAAAGCAAAGTCACTAAAATTCCAGCTGACAAAAATCAAGAGGTGGTCACTTGTCTATCCCAGCGGGTCTTTAGGGAGAAAGTTGCTAACAGGCCCTAAGGTTATTTGCTTTTGGGGGGGTTTGTTGAAGTTTGGGTTGACATGCGTGGATGCCTCGGTCCTCAGAACTCATAATTTCTGGGGGGTTTTCAAGAGAAGATTTTTGATATATGTGATGTCGATTGTCTGTGGATAGATCACCATTAGGGGATGAGTGATTCCTTTGAATATTTCTATGATTTTTAAAACATCACAATTTCATAGATTAGGCTTAATGAAGCTCTTTCGTCTCTACGGATTTGGATTCTCTTGGTTATTGGTGCAGGGATGAGGATATTGTGTGGTTTTTATATCTAATCCTATCATATGGTCCTCTTCTCAACAGATAAAAAAATCTTGAAGCATAATTCCATTTTCATCTAACTTTGGGTTTCCTTAAGTGCTTAACTGTATGATCTTGCTCCAATTGATGTTACTATATAGTATACGGTTGAGAACCCAAATTGATATTCAGCCACATCCAATGGCTAACGAAGCTTTCTGTTTGCTTTGGAAACTAATATTTTAAATAATTGTGGTAGAAAATTATTTTAGCTCTTTCTGCTGTTCCTGGGGTTCATTTTACACAGTATTTATTCCTTTGACCTGTTTCCTTTTCTTAACAGGCAACAATGGATAATCTTCAACACCAAGTGCAAGATCAAACGATCAAAACGCAGTAATCGATGCCTTCATGGACCCATCGATGGATTGTCACTTAATGGACCTCTCCATCACCTGCCCATCTGCTGCTTCTAGGGAACTCGAAAATTCCAGCTTTGATCCTAAAGAGACCATAAAAATAGGAAAAGGTCGCATATATAAAAAAATGATTAATGGCAGCTCTCTTTTTGATGGCCCAGAACCCGGAAGTCAAGGGGACACCCATCAAATGAGGAATGGCTGAGGCATCCAAGCACTTGGAATATGATATTTCAGACATCAAACAAACTGGGATTAAAACCAAGAATCACCTACCCAGCAAAACTGAGTATAGTACTTCAGGGGAAAAAATGGTCATTGAATGATATAGAGGACTTTCAAGCATTCTTGATGGAAAGACCAGAACTGAGTAGAAAATGTGGCTTTCAAATGCAAGAATCATGAGAAGCATGGAAAAGTAAACAGGAAAGAGAAAACATAAAGGACTTTGTAAAGTGGGACTGTTTACATTCCTACATGGAAAGTTAACATTTGTAACTCTTGTGACTGAGTATTTGGTTAGTTGGAGGGATTAGACACACACAACACACGGACACAAACATACACACATATGAGTGTGTGTGTATGTATATATGTGTGTGTGTGTATACGTACACACACACACAAACAAGGGTAGGTAAATAAGAAGGGATGATACCTAAAAAAATTAAATGAATTTGGGGCGTGAGAAAGGATTGTATTGGGAGGAGAAAGGGAGAAATGGAATGGGCTCAATTATTACGCATCAATGAGGCAGGAAAAATTTTCAGTGGAAGAGGAAAGGGAAGCTTACTCTCTTCACATGTGGCTTTAGGAAATGACATGCTCACTCAGTTTAGTATGAAAGTGTATCTTGCACTACAGAGGGCAGGGGAGAAGAAGAAAAGTGGGGTGAGGGGGATGATAGAAGGGAGGGTAAATGGGAGAAAGGAGAATCTGAAGTAAATAATTTCAGGCAGCAGACAAGGTCAAAAGAGAGAATAGAATAAATGGGGGGTAGGATAGGATGGGAGAAATATAGCTCGTCTCAAACAACATGACTATTATAGAAGTCTTTTGCAAAACTACTCTTCTACAGCTTATATTGAATTGCCTGTCTTCTCAGTGGGGATGGTTGGGAAAGGAGGAAGAGAGAGAAGTTGCAGTTCAAAGTATTAGGAATGAATGTTGAGGATTGTTTTTGCACACAACTGGGAAATAAGAAATACAAGTAATGGAGTATAGAAACTTATCTTGCCCTCCAGGAAAAGAGAGAGAAAAAGGTGATAAGGGAATGGATGGGTGTGATAGAATGGAGAACTTATTGAGGGAAGGGGTAATCAGAATGCAAGATTTTATGAGGGTAGGGTAGGAGAGAGATGGGGAGAAAGTGTGGAAGTCAAAATTTTGTGGAAATGAATGTCGAAAACTAAATATAAATAAACAATAAAAAAGAAAAAATGTCTGGAGTTTGGAAATCTCCTCCACTCTGTTGTTCTCCACTTCTGCTGCCCCCAAATTTGTTGAGAGTCCCTCTCTACAGGTATTTTGTGGACACTGTGTGGGGAGAACCTGCGTTTTTGTGTCATTCTACTCTGCCATCTTGGCTCTCAGAAAGATGAGTTCCTGACTTCAGACCCAACACTCTACCCACTGTGCTACCTAGTTGCCTGAAAGTAGCTGGTGTAACTTAATTAAAACTTCCCTTACCTGAATTGCTAACTTCAGGTTTAGAATTGGTTCAACTTTGCCAGGAATAGCATTCAAAGACTAAGTGTTCTGGTAGTCATCCTCTCAGTCCCTCTCCCATATATACCCCCAGGAGCACTTGTGCATCTTCATCTAAAGTGAAGTTCTAAAAACACAATTAATTTGAATTTTTATTTAATTTCCATGATCAAATACATGCAGGACAAATCAGACAAAGTGGTGCATCAAGAGCCCTCTGGTCTTGCATTCTAAGAAGTCTGGCCATAATAATGTTTCATGTGTATGTGTGTAGGACTTCTAACTTTCAAAGCACTTTGTTATTTTCTCAATCAATCTTTCCATCATGCCTGTGGGGGGAAAATGTAGCAGAGTCATTATTATGATGATTCAGCAAGTGAGGCATTCAAGGAAGCTTAAATTTGAAATAATATACATGTCGATGACCTACTGAAGTAGGAAACTCAAATACCTGTCCATGGGCTGGCGTGGAACCAGCATGGCCGAATGAGATTCCCAAAAATCTTTTCTTTCTTCTGAAACCCCATGTGAGGAAAGCAAAAGACTTTTCCCTGCTGTTTTCATCAAAGCTTAAGCTCCTGCTCACCTAACCTGTGGGAGGCAAAGGTCATTCATAGTTACTGCTTTCACACAGTGCTCCATTCTCCTGGCACCTGGATATACTCCAGTACCTGTGACTTTCATTGAAGGTTTGAAGCAACCACACATTTGGCAACAGGGTGATCTCAGGAACACAGAAGCTTCTCACACAGACTCTGTCCTCTGCCTAAAGAAGCAAAGGCAAAGCAACGAACAATTCCAAATGTGACGTCCTTGTCACCAAGAATAATTCATGGGTGGAGTGAAACTTTACATTTTTCCAAGGCTTCCCGTATAATAGTCTTCAGACACAGGTGGTTTGAGACTATCACCCCCATTTTAAAGACAAGGAAACTGAGACTCAGGGAGTTACATAACTTGCCTGTTCTTACAAAAAACCTGCCCGTATCTGGATTCAGACTCAGATCTTCTCAGAGTTGAAGTTGAGCACTCTTTCTACTTCATTACCTCTTACGGAGAAATTCGTGAACTAGAATGCCTCTTCAAGCACAATTTTGTATGATATAATGTGTTGAAATGGAATCCCCTGCTAGATTACAAAGTACCTGAGGAGTTGGAAGGGACTTTGGAGATAGTCTTGTCCAGCACCTACCTAAAGCAAAGCTAGCACCTATAGCAACTATGGTGACCAGATAACCTCTGCTTGAACATTCCCAGGCCATTTAAGCATGACCCTCATATTTAGGAAACTTAGGTTTTTCCAACATATTCATCGTACTCATTAAATCGTACTCATTAGTCCTAGTTTTGCCTTCTAGGGTCAAGTAAAACAAGCCTTGGACTTCTCTTCTGAATGATGACCCTTAATAGATTTGAAGATCCCTGTATCTTCCCCTAGTCTGGTCTTCTTCACTGCAGTCTAAACATCTTCAACTCCCTTAGGCAGTCAAATAGTAGGGATTTCAGTTCCCTTACCATCCTAGTCACATTTCCCTGGACATATCCCAACTCATCTGAGCTTATGTGATGCAGAGAACTAGACACAATACACCAGCCGTATTATGACTGGTGTGGGGGAAGACAGAATGCTCATCTCCCTTACTCAGCATATTGCTCTTTCATAATGTATATCTGCCCTAGAATCAGGTATCGTCATCTTTACACATCAGGCACTAAATCAATTGTTACTTAATTGAATTTATTGAATTTCAAGGTCTGCTAGGAATGACAATTGCTCTCTTAGGACATAGGCATGTCTCAAGGCTTCCTTGTATATCACATGGAGTTTCACAGAATATGAAAAGTAAGTGCAAAGCACTTGGTCATTGTAAAGTCTCCCCCCTACACCAGCATGTACATCCCCCTCCTCCACTTCCCAGCCCTGTGTTTAGGTGTTGTTTTCCCACATTAGAATGCAAGCCCCTTGAAGGCAGAGGCCTTCTCTTTTATTGTATTTGTATCACTACAACTTGGCACAGCACCTGGCACAGAGTGAGTGACTAGTAAATGCTGTCTCTCTCTCTCTCTCTCTCTCTCTCTCTCTCTCTCTCTCTCTCGATCCATCTATCATTTATCTATGTATGTATGTATCATTTGTCTCTATCTGATTGTCCTCTCTTTAAAGAGCTACAAGAATGAAAATTCATATTATTAAACATTTTATTATTGTTCATTTAGCTCAGCAGAGTTCAACAGGACAATCAGTGTCCATTTGTACTCAAAAGTCAACATTTCTGGCAGCTAGTATTGCCAAGCACTATAGTAAGTGACAGGGTTGCAAAGTAGGTTGTAAAAAACAGCCGCTTCTATCAAAAAACTTACATTCTAATGAGAGCCATTTCAGAAAACAGGTGGACACAAGTTACATATGGAATAAAAAACACTTAATCTTAATGGAGAAAGCACTAATAGCTGGACTGCCCAGGAAAGGCCTCTTGCAGAAGCATGCATTGGATATGAGACATGAAGGAAGTCATGGAAACTCAAAGTTGGAGGTGAGGAGGGAGAACATTCTAAGCATGGAAAGTAGCACATGCAAAGGTAGGTGGAATGCCAAGTGTGGGAAGCAGCCAGTAGATCAGTGTGGCTGCATTTAGAGCATGTCAAAGGGAGTAAAGTGCATTAATGTTGGGAAGGTAGGTTGGGGCCAGGTAGTGAAGACTTTCACTTGAGATGGCCATGGAATGACACATTTGAAACATCCCTACTAGGCAACTGGTGATGTGGGACTCCAAGCAAGAGAGAGATTTCTGCAAGTCAGCTATGGGAGGGCAATTTCCTGTGGTCCCTTAAAAATCAGCCCAAATGGGGCTATTTCTTCTATATTCCCTGCAGACATACCTGTATCAGACACATCTCCAGAGGGAGTCCCAGCACCAACCGGACTCCATGGTCCACTCCAGTTGATTCTTTTCATACCACTGTCTCAGCCCCACTTTGTCTCTCTCCTTAGTTCCTACAGCCATGAGGGCTACAGAAATGAGGCCAAGTCTAGACCTTCCTATGAGACAAAGCACCCTGGAGAAGCAGGATGCCTAGCCAGTAACAGAACCAGGTTCAGCTCCCCTGTCCTCTACTGTTCCCAACATAATTCCCACATCTGCTGGAGATGAAACAATCATTTTCTGGAACTTGGCAACGATATTTCTTGGGGTTTTGAGTTTGGGAACCCTTTCAGGAGGGGAACGGTGGATTCTTTCAATGACAATTTTGCCCTCTGAATCTAGCACTTCTGGGAAGTTTTCCTTGATGATTTCCTGGAAGATATTGTCCAGGCTCCTTTCTCCATCATGGGTTTCTGGCAGGCCAATAATTCTTAAGGTTTGTCTCCTCGATCTATTTTCCAGGTCAGTTGTCGTTCCAATTAGATATTTTATATTTTCTTCTATCTTTTCATTTTGTAGATTTTCTTTGACTGATTCTTGCGGTCTCATTGGGTCATTAGTTTCTACTTGCCCAGTTCTAATCTTTATGAAACTGTTTCCTTCCATTAACTTTTGGATCTCCTTTTCCAACTGCCCAATTTTTCCTTTTAGAGAGCTATTTTCTCCAGTTAATTTTTGTACTTCCTTTTCCATTTGCCCTTTTAGGAAGCTATTTTGTCCAGTTAATTTTTGAACTTCCTTTTCCATTGGTTCAATTTTCCTTTTCAAAGAGATGTTCTCATCAACGAATTTTTCTTCTTAATTTTAAAATGATTGGCCAGTTTTTCTGCTATTTCCTGCTTCAGCTGTTCCAGGAGAGTTGCTTGTGCTTGGGAGCAGTTCATAGGCCCTTCTGAAGTTTCAGAGGGAGGTACGGTCTCAGCTCTGACCTCTTGGGTGTTTGTGTTTTGGTCCTTATCCCCATAGAAGATTCTATGGCTCTTTTGGCCCTCTACTTTCTCTTGTTCATGATGCTGATTGAGTGTTGTGGCTTCTGGTTCTTGCAGTCAGAAGCTACAGAACTTTTTGCTGAGCTGATGTGTGAAAAGCTAAAAGCAGGTATTGGTTTTGTGTTTCCCCAATCAGCCCTGGGTTTAGCTTGTTAAGTGTGGGGAAGGTTGGTCTGGTCGGGACAGCTCCTCAGCTGAACTGAGTTAAAGGCAAGCTCAGGGGCTGGTGATCCCAGCTGCCCTATATTATCTTACTGATTCCCCGGGAGTGCTGAGGCACGCCTACATGGAAATTAGTTTTCCCACCCCTCCTGGTGCTGAGGCTTGCCTGGGTCCTAGTGTGAGTTTTCTCTGCTCTGGGTCCTCTGTCCCTCCAGTTTGCCTCTGCCACAGTCGGAGGAATCCCCCTTAGCTATTTTCCTGGCCTCAGGTGTTGTGAGACTATTATTGGGATTTTTCTGGAGAAATATTTTATGGTTCTTTCACCATCAGCAAGTGGGGAGAGAGAACTGACTGATCATTCTGCCATTCTGGCTCCTGGAAGTTCAAGCAGGTGATTTACCGAAGCTTCATCTGGAGGCTGAAGGTCTCAGCAGCTGCTGTGCTGATATCTGGCGCTCGTGGGCTCTCCCTGCCTCAGCTCAGCTTCTCTTCCCACCCTTAGTGCTGCTGCAACGGTTCCCTCCGCCGCTCTCAGGTTTCTCGGGACCCTTCCTCTCCGCTGTCGGGCTCACCCCCACGAAACGGATCCTTCCCGTGGGCGTTCCAGTTCAACCTGGGCTCCGAATCCATCACCGTCTGTCTCCCGCTGGATTCCACACCTCCAAAATGTGGTCAGATTCTCCTTTCACAGGTATCCGAAGGAGTTTTTCTCAGAGCGGAGGTGAGTTGGTGCTCTCACTCTACCCCCCAAAGCTTTTTGATGTATTGGCTACTTGTGCTATACATTTTAAAATCTTTTCTTCTAAAGGAAGTCTCCAGGTGGGAGATGGATATATTTGAAGATTAATATTATGTAAAAAACAAAATGTAAAGATATCTTTATAATAAGTTAAGATATTAATTAATGTCAAACTGAAGCAACTTAAAGGAGATATGATGCTTAATAACATTCCAATGTATGAAACAATTTTAGAGAAAGACATGAATATTTATAAAAATGTGACTAGATCAGATCAAGAGGAGAAAAAATGAAATACTTAGTCCCATCTTAATAAAGAAATTGAAAAAGCTTTAAATGATGTCCCTAAGTGAAACTCCCAGGATCACTTGGATTGACAAGTGAAGACTACCAAACATTAATCTACTTAGTTCTAAAGATGCTCCTAAGAGTTGGTACTCTCCTACCTTGGCCAGCCATGGATCAAGCCTTCTAAAACAGAATCCCCCTTCTCTCTCTGGCAGTCTTACTGCACCTTCTTCCACAAAACTGGGGCTTCTACTGAAACTCAACCTGATGTGTTCGTCCTTTGTTTGGGAAGGACTTGGACTTCGAGGCACTCTCTTAGAGAGGCAGTATGTATATTTAATGAATAGATATCTTTAAGAAATAATCAGGGAATGGTCACTGTAGTGAGCAAAAGAAAAAAAATATGACTAAATCCCACTGGAAGGAAGCATCAACAGTGACTGCTGATAATCACTCTTAAACCAGGAAGGTTCAGAAAAATATTAAGTGGAGTTTGGGCAGGGACCTATTGGTGTGCCATGTATGAGTGTACTTGGTTTAAGGTTGGGCAAGAGAGAGAGAGGGAGAGAGACAGAGTGAGAGGGACAGAGACAGAGAGGGAAGGGAAGGAAGGAAGGAAGGAAGAATTTAAGAGAGGAAGGAAAGAAAGGAAGGAAGCAAGGAAAGAAGGAAAGGGAAAGACAGACAGAAAAAGTAAGACAGATGGAGAGAAAGAAAGAAAAGAAGGAAGAAAGAGGAAAAGAAAGAAAGAAAGAAAGAAAGAAAGAAAGAAAGAAAGAGGAAGAAAGGAAGGAAGAAATATGGCCACTTGACCCCACGTTAATTGGTGGCCCTTTGGCCATCCAAATTTACCTTCTTTTGGAGAGGAGAAGGTAGGGGGTCTACAAAACCAAAAAGATGAACTGAGGTACCCAGCTAGCTGCATCCCCATTCAAGCATCTAGGTCTACTGCCAGGTCTGTATTTGTCCTTAATTTTTGAACAAGACCATGTCATCAGAGTAATGATGACATGACTTGCAGTTGACTATGTTTTGAGTGAGGGAAGGCTGTACAGCCTCACCAACCTCACTTTCTCTTGCTGAGCCTTCTGGGTCCAGTGACCAAATGTTCATCAGGATGACTGGAGAAGGCCCAGCATGCAAAGAGTGACACATTGGGAAAACAAAAAAGGGCAAAGACATTGCCTGCCATGAATGTAGCTCACATTCTAGCAGAGGAGACTACATGCAAATAAGCATATACAAAGCAAGCTGGGTAGAGGATAAATAAGGAATGAAAAGAGAAGCACCCTGATTAAGAGAGGTCTGGCCAGGGAATCATCCCTGAGTTCCCATTTCCAAATGTGAGTTTCTTCCAACCTCCTCCAGCACCTTTGTCTAGTGGTGGTGGTGTTCCTGATGAGGACAGTGCTGCTGCAGAACCCTGCTTGGGTTCCCCTGAGGGGGTGAGCAAGTTGGACTCAAGTGGGGTGTATAGAGATTGTTGTCATGCCTTAGGAGGGTTAGAAGATGGGAAAATCTGATGAGATCTGACCTGTCTGAGGTGATCCTAGAGAATTCACCTGGGAGCTCAGTTGCCTGAGGGACTCCTGCGGTAGGGAAGGAGGCTCCCCTGTGGCCAGGCCCCTGGGCTTGGTAGTTGTGGTGAACTTGGGACACTGGGGCTGGTTCAGTGGAGTCCATTGGACTGGGTGGAGCACAACTCTGTCCAATCCATTCAAGGGGTAGGAGTGATTAGATCAGTTAGGATGCCCTATCTCCAGGACTGAGGGGGCGGGGCTCAAGGGCATATAGGCTCTGAGATTCCAGTTACTAGGTTGAGCCTGTGTCTTGGGGAACTTGGAACATTCATTGGTTGTCTGGTTCCCGTTTGCGTACGGTTCA
Organism: Bettongia penicillata ogilbyi; assembly: GCA_023548195.1. Lineage (NCBI taxonomy): Eukaryota > Metazoa > Chordata > Mammalia > Diprotodontia > Potoroidae > Bettongia > Bettongia penicillata. The sequence goes on from JAJHZJ010000280.1 coordinate 1,152,994, forward strand.
CTGGGAGACTTCAGTTGTCTTCACGATCCACCCTGGAGGTGGATTGGAGGCGCTTCAAGTACCCTGGTGACCCTGAAGCTGCCAAGGGGGCAGGAGACTGAGTGGGAGCACAAGCCTAAGTGCGAGGCAGCGTGCTTCCAGGGTGTTATGTGGTGAGGGGTGGGAAATTTGGGGACGTTAGGGTGGGAGGTGGGGTGGCAGGGGGCCAATTGGTGGGACAAGGGGCCAGGAGAGTGGTCAACACTGGTCCGGGAGCTGCCGGGAGCTTTGGCTGTCCTTCTGCTGCTCCGCTGTGTTGTTCATCTCTGGGAGCAGTGGGTTGGGGTGTTCCTTCATGGCATCAGTGGACACAGCAGCTACCTTGCCTGGCCCAGTGCCCTCCGTCCCTGGCACTCAGGGAACACAGAACATGGAGGCCCCAGGGACCTACCTTCCCTCTTCACCAGTGTAGTGACCTTAGTACAGCAGCGTGCCCATTGCTCAGCACTCACAATCACAAGGACTTTCCAGCCTTTCTTATCTCCTAACCTCGGGGGTCACGTCAGAGGCCCTCACCCTGGTCCCTGAGCCTGCTTCAGCCCAGGCCTGCCTGGTTCTCTTCAACTGGCCCAGAAACAGGGAGGCAGCCTCCCACGTGGGAGGGCCAGTCTCCCCCTTCCAACCTGGCGGAGGCCCCTGAGATCTCTCAGCCACCATTTCCTAGGATATTAAAGAAAAATGTGTTAAAAAACAGTCATAGCATCGAAGTGGCAGGAACACTTGCAGGAAAGGAGGAGATTAGCTCCAGAAAATGCTGTGTAAACCTTAAAGCAGCATGTAAATGCTATTAGAAACTTTTCATTATAGAAGCAACAATAGCCAGGTTCAAATCCTGCACTGGACTCTTCCTTGCTATGTGACCTTGAGCAAGTCATTGTGGTGAGGTTTGGGGGTGGTTGGAACCTGGAATAGCAACCCCCTGTCCATCCCAGGTAAATAGAACCGAGTCTTCTTTGCCAGCAAGGGAAAATTGATTGGAGGTCTTCCATTTGGGGTGGACTCCTTAGGAACATGTGCATTGGTGACTTACACGTGGACCAGTTACAAACTGAACCCTGGTGATAAGCACAGATGGAATCTGAGCACCATCAAGGAGGCAAGTTGGGTCTTATATTCAGAAAGACACTGGTAGGGATCTAGGCATGGTCAAGTGGTCTGGGGTGAGTGGAGGATGGATTTATGGAGGGTCTTGAAGGGCTTGACCAGTAGTTTGGGTGAGTTAGCATCAGGACAGCAGACACCAAGCAAAAAGCATTTTGCTAGCATGAAGAATGTGAAATAGATGAAGGTTCCCTGGAGGTATGACAGTGGAGGGCTAGGCTAGTAACAGTAGCTGAGATTTGGGCCCAGGGATAATGAAATGCTTCTGACCTCAGCCACTGAGGCTCTGAGGCAAGACCATGAGAGATAACTTCTTCACACTCTGGAGGGGTGAATATAACAGCCTGCAGAAACAAAAGTAAGTCATAAAAACCTTTACCTGACTACAAAGTCCCTCTCCTATGGCCCCATTGACTAGGTAATGCAGGGGGTACAATTTCCAATACCATGTTCTCCCTTCTGCTACAGGTATGGGATGACCACGAAAATGAACCTCTGTCTACCTCAGCTTTCTCAACTCTTAAGATGGGGATGTTGATAGCACCTATTCCAAAGGGGTTGCAATGGAGAGTGGTGTGTTTTCAAGTATCTCCCAGGTAACTGGCATAACTTGTATTGACTGCACTGCTCTAGAAAAGACATGTGGAGGATTACCCTTTACAGATATATTACTTCAGAGTTTTCCCTTTAGGTGAACTGCCAAAATGCATTTGTTTGGATTCCTATTGGCTACAATAGAGGAAACGCTAAATACTGATTTAACAAGCAGGAAAAAGAAAGAAGAGTCAAGTTCATGTAATACTTGCACACAGTATACGGAGTCAGTCCTGACAGTAGAACACCTTCTTAGTATTCAGCATAATTCTTAATAATCTTCAAATTCATCCTCCTTTTTCTGTATACATATTCCATGTTGGCCAATAAAGTATTGCAGAATGATACCTTTGCAGCTATCTCCCAGGTAACTAGCATAGCTTGTATTGACTTCACTGCTGTAGATAAGATATGTTCAGGTTTACCCTTTACATATATTACTTCAGAGTTTTCTCTTCAGGTGAATTTCCACTATTGGCTACAATAGAGCAAACGCTAAATACTGATATAACAAGCAGGAAAAAGAAAGAAGAGTCAAGTTGATACAATACTTGCACGCAGTTTGTGGAGTCAATCCTGACAATAGTATATATACTTAGTATTCAACGTATTTCTTGAGTAATCTTCAAATACATCTTCCATTTTGACCAATGGAACACTGGAGAATGGGGTGTTTGCAACTATCTCCCAGGTAAGTAGCATAGCCTGTAGTGACTTCACTGCTGTAGATAAGATATGTGGATGTTTACCCTTTACACATATTACTTGACTGTTTTCTCTACAGGTGAATTGCCAAAATGTGTTTATTTGGATTCCTGTTGCCTTGTATAGAGGAAACAAAAGATAGAAGAGTCAAGTTGCTTAAATACTTGTACACAGTTTAATGAGTCAGGGCGGGCAATAGAGTATCTTTAGTATTCAACGTACTTCTTGATTACTCTTCAAATATATATTCCAATTTGGGTACACATCTTCCAATTTGGCCAAAGGAGCACTGGAGTATGGTGTGATTGCAACTCTGTCCCAGGTAAGTAGCATAGCTTATATTGACTTCATTGCTGTAGATAAAATATGTGGAGGTTTACGCTTTACATATATTACTTCAGAGTTTTCTCTTTAGGTGAGCAGCCAAAATTCGTTTATTTGGATTCTTGTTGAATTAAGTAGAGTAAACGCTAAATATTGATATAACAAGTATGAAAAAGATAGAAGAGTCAAGTTGATATAACACTTGCACAGTTTAGGGAATCAGTCCTGACAATAGAATATATTCTTAGTATTCATCTTATTTTTTGAGTAATGTTCAAACAGATCTTGCATTTTCTGTGTACATCTTCCATATTGACCAATGGAGCAATGGAGAATGGTGTGTTTTCAAGTATCTCCCAGGTAACTAGCATAACTTATATTGACTGCACTGCTCTAGAAAAGACATGTGGAGGATTACCCTTTACAGATATATTACTTCAGAGTATTCTCTTTAGGTGAGCAGCCAAAATTTGTTTATTTGGATTCTTTTTTTTTTATTATTTATTTATTTATTTAGCTTTTTACATTCATTTTCACAAATTTTTGGGTTCCAAATTTTCTCCCCTTTTATCCCCTCCCCCCACCCCAATACCCCAAGCAATCTAATTTTCCCTATCTCCAATCTGTCCTCTCTTCTGTCATCCCTCCCTTCCCTTGTCTCTATCTTCTCTTTTCTCCTGTAGGGCCAGATGACTTTCTATTCCTCATTAACTGTATGTCTTCTTTCCTAGTTGCAACAACAATACTAAACAATTGTTCCTAAAACTTTGAGTTCCAAATTCTCCCCATCCCTCCCTCCCCACCCATTCCCTTTGGTACGGCAGGCAGTTCATTATAGGCCATATCTGTGTAGCTTTGCAAATGACCTTCCTGATAGTCGTGTTGTGTAAGACTAACTGAATTGCCATCCCTCTTAACCTGCCCCTCATTGTTTCTCTTCTGTCCTTTGATCCTGTCCCTCCCCAAGTATTGACTTTCAATTACTCCCTCCTCCCTTTGCCCTCCCTTCCATCATCCCCCCCCCAATATCTCCTTCTCCCCCGCTTTCTTATACTGTAAGATAGGTTTTCATACCAAAATGAGTGTGCATTTCACTCCTTCGTTTAGTCAAATGTGATGAGGGTAAACTTTTGTTTGTTTGTTTGTTTGTTTGTTTGTTTTTTCCTCAGCTCTCCTCTTTTTCCCTCCACTAAAAACATCTCCTACTTGCCTCTTATAGGACATATAGTTACCCCCTTCCATTTCCCCCTCTTTCCTCTCACTACATTTCTCTCTCACCATTTACCTTAATTTCTTTTAAGGTATGGTCCCATCCTATTCAGTTCAATCTGTGCTCTCTGTCTCTGCATGTGAATGCATGTGTGTATGTGTGTGCATGCGTGTACATGTGTATGTGTGGTCCCACCAACCACCCAGATACTGAAAAGTTTTAAGAGTTAGAAATATTGTCCTTCCCTGTATGAATGCAAACAGTTCATTTCTGGTAAGTCCCTTAATACTTCTCCTTGCTGTTTACTTTTGCATGCTTCCTCTCATTCTTGTGTTTGAAAGTCAAATTTTCTTTTCAGCTCTGGTCTTTTCATTAAGAATGATTGAAAGTCCTCTGTTTCATTGAAGGACCATATTTTCCCTTGAAGTATTATACTCAGTTTAGCTTCCCCTGAAGTATTATACTCAGTTTAGCTGGGTAGGTGATTCTTGGTTTGAGTCCTAGTTCCTTTGCCTTCTGGAATATCCTATTCAACGCCCTTCGATCCCTTAATGTAGAAGCTGCTAGATCTTGGGTTATCCTGATTGTATTTCCACAGTACTGGAATTGTTTGTTTCTGGCTGCTTGCAAGATTTTTTCCTTGAGCTGGGAGTTCTGGAATTTGGCCACAATGTTCCTAGGAGTTTCTCTTTTTGGATCTCTTTCAGGTGGTGATCGATGGATTCTTTCAATACTTATTTTGCCCTCTGGTCCTAGAATGTCAGGGCAGTTTTCCTTGATAATTTCATGCAAGACCATGTCTAGGCTCTTTTTTTGATCATGGCTTTCAGGTAGTCCCATAATTTTTAAGTTGTCTCTCCTTGATCTATTTTCCAGGTCAGTTGTTTTTCCCATGAGATATTTCACATTCTCTTCCATTTTATCGTTCTTTTGGTTTTGTTTGGTGATTTCTTGGTTTCTCACAAAGTCATTAGACTCCATCTGTTCCATTCTAATTTTGAGAGAACTATTAAATTCAGTGAGCTTTTGAGCCTCTTTTTCCATTTGGCTCATTCTGCTTTTGAATGCATTCTTCTCCTCATTGGCTTTTTGAACCTCTTTTGCCAATTGAGTGAGCCTATTTTTCAAGGTGTTAATTTCCTCAGCATTTTTTTGGGTCTCCTTTACCAAGATATTGACCTTTTTTTCATACTCTTCTTGCATCTTTGTCATTTCTCTTCCCAGTCTTTCCTCCACCTGTCTAACTTGCTTTTCAAAAACCTTTTTCAGCTCTTCCAAGGCCTGAGCCCACCCAACACCCCCCTGGGGTGTCTGGGGTACTGAGGCCCCGCCCTCCATATCTTTCCCTGATGGGAAAAATACGTTCTCGTCCTCCCCATCAGATCCGAAGGTCGGGATCATTTGCATTTGTTGGAAAAAACTCTCTAAAGTCTTATTTTTCTTCCCCTTTCTAGGCATTTTCCCAGCCAGTTACTTGACTTCTGAGATTCCTTTCCACCTCCGCTTGAATCCGCCCAGCTAGTACTTGGCCTCTGAGATTCAAATGCGCTTTCCCGCGGCAAGCTTTAGTTCTGGCGCAGGAGCGGGGGCAGGGCCGTCTCCCCTGCTCGGCTCCCTCAGGTTGGAAAGACCTTCAGTATTGAAGATCCTACCTGCTGCTGGGGGATTCCTGAGTCCCGGGCCGTTGCCGCCTCAGCCGCCCGCCCACGCCTCTGCCTCCGCTGCTTCCTGCCCCGTCTCTGCCGCCGCCGCTTCCTCCCGAGGGGGCCCGCTCCCCTCCCCTAGCGCAGGCTTCTTTCTTACTGACCTTTAGCTTCTGTGGGCAGAGGGACTTTCCCAGCTGCCGGAGCTTCCCCCGGAGCTTTCCTCTCTGAAGTCTGCTCGGGTCAGCTTCTCTGGGGCCGCGACCAGGGGTGGGGGTGGGGTCCACTTTCCGGGATGCGATGGACCCCGGGGACGGCTCTCCAGGGTTCAGTGGAACGGAAATCTCTTCCCCTATGTTTGTGCACCCCCTGCAGAGATTTAGAATTTATGGGGATCTCCTTTTACCTCAATTCCATGGGTTGTGGGCTCGGAGCTCGTAAATATGCGTCCTTCTACTGCGCCATCTTGGCTCCGCCCGTTTATTTGGATTCTTGTTAAATTAAGAAGACCAAATGCTAAATATTGATATAACAAGTAGGAAAAAGATAGAAGAGTCAAGTTGATATAACACCTGCACACAGTTTAGGGAATCAGTCCTGACAATAGAATATATTCTTAGTATTCATCTTATTTTTTGAGTAATCTTCAAACAGATCTTGCATTTTCTGTGTGCATCTTCCATATTGGCCAATGGAGAAATGGAGAGTGGTGTGTTTTCAAGTATCTCCCAGGTAAGCTGTTTCTACCTTTCCACAGAAATTTCTCATTCCAATCTGTGACACTCAAAATATGAGCAGGGTATATTTTGTAATCCCTCCTTGCATAGTTGGCTCTGTTCCTCAGAATATTTTGATGTTCCTTCCTCTCTCCTCGTGTCCCCAAATCCAAATGAATTAGAGAAGGGGAGAAAACATTTAGGCCTTAAGTGGAATATGCTCTCTGCTCTGTAGTATTTGAACTCCTCTTTCTCCACTATTGGCACCACCATGACATGGGCTGTGGAGGAAGGGAACATGTCAGCCAAAATGTCATCTCTCCCAGACCTCATGGGCAACTTTGATTACGAGGTGGAGTGTCCAGTTGGCAAGAGGCATTAATTCAAATACGGTGGGAAGAAGGGTCTTGAGGCTGCAGTCCTTTGTGCCTTGGTGTGCTCAGGCACTGAATGGACTTTTGTCAGGAGATAACATTGCTTTGAATTAGGAAATAATTGTCTATGATTATGACCAGTGGATGGTGGATGGCACAGGGTTCATTAGGCCTTGGAGCCTTTGTGGAATTTGAAGGATTTCATTTGTGTTTTCTTGGCTCTTCTTGGGACTTCTTGGGTGCTGCTAAACAGATACTCCTATGAAAGGGGAGATTTCTAGAAGAGAACTGTAGAAGGAGCCAGTCTATAGCAATTGCCAATGCTGGCATTTACCTCTTGAGGAAGGTTTAATCAGGTCCCTTTGCTGCTCCAGCTGTAGTTTCCTGGTGCTTTGCTGCTGAGCTGTTAGCCATCATTGAACCAAAGTGACTGATGTTGGCAATCCTATGCAACCATAAGACTTCAGGGAAGAAATTAAACTACTTTGAAAGCAGGTTTGGGTTATTATTTTGGTCTATGTGTCATTCAGTCGTGTCTACCTCTTCATTACCCACTGTACCATAGCATGCCAGTACTGCTCATGAGGTTTTCTTGGCAAGGATACTGTAGTGCTTTGCCTTTCCCTTCTGTCTCTGCTTGTGTGTATACATGTTCAGGCAGTCCCCAGCCCTGCATTCCCATAGGCTCTGGAAGGGGAGAGGAAAATCCCTGTCAAGTCTCTCCAAGCCCAAAAGGTCAGGAGGAAAGCCAGGCCTTGAGAATGCTGAGATCTGTCCTCTAAGGACCAATCACATTTGCCAAGCTGGCCACTAAAAGAATGACTCATTTTGCTTCTCCTAAGGTGGTGAAATGAAGTGAATTGCAAACCTGGAAGGATCACAACACAGAGAAACCAGATTTTTGATGTGTGAGTATGTTGTTCTCAAGACACTAGACCCAACATGAGTTTGAACAGACACTCACTCCCTATTTCTTGGTCCTGGGACAGATGGTGGTAGGGAGAGTTTCACTGTCCCTTCCCTGCGAGTGATGACTCCATGTAGAAAGAACATCAACTTGATTTTAGCGTCAGCCCAGTTGAGAACTTGCAGAATTACATTTTAAAGAGAACACCGAAGGTTTGATTGGTTACTGATACCACAAATCAGTCTGATTGGAGTATAAAACGGGTGTCTAACGTCCAATCGACTTTCATAAACATCGGATCCTTTATCTTTTTGTGCAGCTGTACCTTGTTCTCCTTAATCCCATAAACATGAAGGGTTTGGTGTATGCAGTACTTTGTTCTTTCCATTTAAAGCTTTCTCTGTGCCATTCTTGCCCCTTCCCAGTGATCATCTTTCCCCCCTTCCCCATTTAGAGCCCTCCCCGATAACAGGTAAATGTAGTCCAGCAACACAAAGCAGTGCATCAACCCTGTCTGCCTCATTCCGCACTCTAAAAAAATTCACAAACGAAAATCAATACAATTACTTAATTTGATTCAAAGGCTGGATAATGCAATTTCGGGCTATGAGCAAGCCCTAGGTTTAGCAACCTGCCTCTGGGAATGCTACTGGTAAGGGTGTGTGGAACTGACAAGACATGCCAGCTTGGAGGAGAGGTGCTTTAATCCCCTTCTGTGTCTCTCTCAAGCTCTCCATAGTCACTTTACTTCCCAATCTTTGCTTTGGGGACAGTGACTTCAGAGTGAGGTGGATAGCAATGCCCCAGCTCTTGGGGGTGGTGGTAGCAGCATATCTTCTCTTAGGAATTCCTGGGAAGTGGGAAAAAATGACCTTGATACAGAACCAGTCACTCCCAGGCTGTTTGGATTGCTTGGTTTCATTTTGTAGCAATTAGACCAGGCAAAGGCCACTCCATTCTCAGAGCTTTCCCTTTGATACAGGATTCTTCTGATCACTCACACTCAGGTTTCTCAGACACCTCCCTCTCTGTCAGTGATGCCAGCTAAAGTGGAGAGATTAAGTGGGGACTCTTACAAATTAACTTTCAACTTCCTGGCCTCTTGAATGTCCTCACTACTACACTTTTGAAATTCCTGGGCAGTTAAATTATCATAGACTCATTGATTTAGAGCTCAAGGGGACCTTAAAGGTCATATAGTATATCCTTACGTCACATATAATTTTGTTAGTTCCAGTTGTGTCTGACTCTTTGCAAACCCATTTGGGATTTTCTTGGTGGAGAATATAGTGTATGCAGTGTCAGGGAGGACTAACTCTTCTGGTGGGGTGGCTCCCTTCTACCTGCCACCCAATCAGCCCTCCCCAGGAACTGCAAGAAGTTGCAGCATGTGCAGAAGACGCACCTGGTAAAACCACAACTGACAGGCCTCAAACGTGTCAGTGAGTCAGGGGCCATGTCTACCCCTATCAAGTGAATACTTCCCTAGCAGAATGGGCAGATGGGAATAATTTATTCCAGTGGCCATGAAGGAAGCTCAAGCGCACTCTGTGGAGTGCCTAGAACTTTGATCTGATACGGAAGGTCATCCACTGCACCCTGGGCTATTGTCTTTATCTTTTTTTCCTGCCCTGGATGTCACAGATGACTTTAGAAGAGGCTAGTCAGTGCCTCCCTTAAATCCAATTCATCCACAAGTCAGTGGATCACCCCATGAGGTCATTGGTCCCCTTCCAAAATAGAGAAACAACACTTTGCAGGTGAGGAAAAATGAGGCCCAGACACAAAGCAACTTATCTATGGTCACACAGAGGCTCACAGATTTGGAGCTGGAAGGCACCTTAGAGGGTCCTGAGTCCTAAGGTCACTTCTGGCTCAAAATCCATAATCCTGAGAGACAGAGCTGAGTGAACACCACTGACTGCCTTCAGACCCAAAGAGGACAGCCAAATACATTGTTGACATGGTAAGTGTTTATTGAGGTAAAAAACATCAGGCACTACCCATTAAGGCAGAAGCTCTTGAAACTAACTTGCCGCGTTCAAAGATAGTGTCAAAATTAATTGAATGGCTTACAGGGCAACCACCTCCATACCCGGGAGCCCTGACATCTGGGCACTCTTCGTTACTGGTCTTCGCAGGTTTGCAAGGGATTCACTTTGCCCCTTGAAAAAGTTTGTCGGATCCACTAAGTGACCGTGAGGATGGATTGCCAAAGGCTGTGGATTGGCTCTCTGAGGGACAATTACAGGAAGGTTCTGTTCTGAGTTCACCGAAATTAGGTAGGTGCCTCAACTGCAAATAGGAGAAAGGAGGGTGAGGGTCAGCAGCTGAAGGGAAAGCACCAAGAGAAAGAAAGCTATGACTGAATAAGGGAAACCACAAAGTACTCTTTTCCAGCCCAAGCAGACTGCTCTTCTGGAGGACTCTCTGCTCCAGCTTGGCCTCCCCTCCCAGCTCTACAAGGACATTGCCCTAAATAAGAACTTTGTGGCATACTTCGCCCTTCTTTCATGTACGATCCCTTCTGCAAGTTCTAAACCTTCCAAGTGCTCTACATCCTCAAAAGTCTCCATGTCCTCCAAGTACTATGTTCACTACACATGCCCCATATAAGTTAGCTCCCCAAATCCCATGAGTGATCCATACTCTTTGTGTGGCTTACATGCTCCAGGTAGTGGAGGTGACACGAATGATGCACAAGGTCCACTTGCATGAAATACATCTCTTAAAACCAAATGACTCAGGGCTGGTTCAATATTAGGAAAACTATTAGCATTATCAATCATATCAACAACAAAACCAACAAAAACCACATGACTATCTCAATAGATGCAGAAAAAGCTTTCTACAAAATACAACACCCATTCCTATTAAAAACACTGGAGAACATAGGAATAAAGGGAACTTTCCATAAAATAATAAGCAGTATCTACCTAAAACCTTCAGCAAGCATTATATGCAATGAAGATAAGCTAGATGCATTTCCAATAAGGTCAGGGGTGAAACAAGGATGCCCATTATCACCATTATTATTCAACATGGTACTAGAAATGTTACTGTAGCAATTAGACAAGATAAAGAAATTGAAGGAATAAAAATAGCCAAAGAAGAAACTAAGTTATCACTCTTTGCAGATGATATGATGATATATTTAGAGAATCCCAGAGATTCAAGTAAAAAACTACTTGAAATAATAAACAACTTTGGCAAAGTTGCAGGTTACAAAATAAACCCACACAAATCTTCTGCATTCCTATATATTAGCAAGAAAGTCCAACATCAAGAGATAGAAAGAGAAATCCCATTTAAAGCTAGAGTAGACACTATAAAATACTTAGGAGTTTACCTGCCAAAACAAACCCAGGGATTATATGAACACAATTACAAGACACTTTTTACACAAATAAAGTCAGATTTAAGTAAGTGGAAAAACATCAGTTGTTCATGGGTAGGCCGAGCTAATATGATAAAAATGACAATTCTACCTAAATTAATCTACTTATTTAGTGCCATACCAATTAAACTATCAGATAATTATTTTCTAGAGTTGGATAAAATAATATCAAAATTCATTTGGAAAAACAAAAGGTCCAGAATATCAAAGGGACTAATGAAAAGAAATGCTTGGGAAGGTGGCCTAGAACTACCACACCTCAAACTGTATTATAGAGCAGCAATTATCAAAACCACTTGGTATTAGGTAAGAAACAGAGGGGTAGACAAATGGAATAGACTTGGCACTCAAGACACAGTAGGCAAGGAATATAGCAACCACCTGTTTGATAAACCCAAGGATCCCAGCTTCTAGGATAAGAACTCACTGTTCGACAAAAATTGCTGGGAAAACTGGTTAACTGTGTAGGGGAAATTAGGCATAGACCCATGCCTGACACCGTACACAAGAATAAAGTCCAAATGGGTACATGATTTAGGTATAAAGATTGATACCATGAATAAACTGGAGAAGCAAGGAATAGTGTATTTATCAGATTTATGGAGAAGGGAAGAATTTTTTTCTAAAGAAGCGATAGAAAGCATTATGAAATGCAAGATGGATAATTTTGATTACTTTAAACTGAAAAGTTTTTGCACAGCCAAACCCAATGCAACCAAAATTCAGAGGGATGTAGTAAATTGGGAAAAAAATTTTTACAGCTAAGCTTGGGGATAAAGGCCTCATTTCTAGAATATATAGAGAACTGACTCAAATATATAACCATACAAGTCATTCCCCAATTGATAAATGGTCAAAGGATATGAACAAGCAATTTTCAGGGGAAGAAATCAAAGATATCTATAATCATATGAAAAAGTGCTCTAAATCACTATTGATTAGAGAGATGCAAATCAAAACAACTCTGAGGTACCACATCACACCTGTAAGATTGGCAAACATGACAGAACAAGAAAATGATAAATGCTGGAGAGGATGTGAGAGAGTTGGAACACTAATTCATTGCTGGTGGAGCTGTGAGATCATCCAACCCTTCTGGAGAATGGTTTGGAACTATGCCCAAAGGGCTACAAAAATGTGCATACCCTTTGACCCAGAAATAGCGCTACTAGGACTGTATCCCCAAAAGATTATAAAAACGGGAAAGGGTCCCACGTGTACAAAAATATTTATAGCAGCACTCTTTGTGGTAGCCAAAAACTGGAAGTCAAGGGGATGCCCATCAATTGGGGAATGGCTGAATAGATTATGGTATATGAATGTAATGGAGTACTATTGTGCCATAAGAAATCATGAACAAGAAGACTTCGGGGAAGCCTGGAAGGACTTATATGATCTGATGCTGAGCGAAACGAGCAGAACCAGGAGAACTTTGTGCACAGCAACGACCACAGTGTGTGAGAGTTTTTTCTGCTAGACTTGGAACTTATTTGTAATAACACAAGAACTTACTGAGGAAAAAAAAAAAATCCTAATGTCGGTCTTCTAAGGCAAAATGCCTTCCACACTCAGAGAAAGAAATACGGAAGTCATTCGCAGAATGTAGCAGATCATGTGTGTGTGTGGGTGGGTTTCAGTGTATTATGTTTTGATTTGTTATATGATTTCTTCCATTTATTTTAGTTCGACTACATAGCATGACTATAGTGAAAATGTTCTCAATAGGAAAGTATATGTAGAACCTATACAGAATTGTATGCTGTCATGGGGAGGGAGGGGGGTATTGGGGGAAGGGTGTGGGGGATAAAATCTTAAATTTAAGGAAATGATTGTAAAACATTAAAAAAAATTAAAATTAAAAAAATAATTAAAAAAAAAAACCAAATGACTCCTACAAACGAGCCCCCTGCTACACTGTGTGTGTGTGTGCGCGACAGCCTTCAGGTGCCAATTGCTACACAATAACCCTACACTGTTATGTACAGTACACTGTATGTATCCCCTATACCATCCAGGGGCCCTATGAAACACAAAACACCTACACCTGATGTGTGTCCTGCATCTTTGGGCTGCCATACAACAACCCTAAACTGTATATATGTCCCACTTGCACTGTGTCCCATGCCTCACTGGTGTCCTAGACCCTGTGTGTGCCCTAAACCCTCTAGGTTCCTCATTCCACACAACTGTCCCTGACTCTATCATGACCTACCCCTTCACATTGCACAATGCCCCACAAAAAAAGGCTGTCCTCTGTGGGTCCCACATCCCTTGGGTGCCCCATGTCATACAAGAATGCAACATCCTATGTGTGTCCTATACCCTCCAGGTGCCCCAGGCCACATAAAAACCCTATACACTCAATGTGGCCTACACCCTCCAGGTGGCCCATGCAACACAGGTGTTCTACATCTTATGTGTGTCCTATACAAACCAGCTTCCCCATGCTACATAATAGTGCTACAGTTTGTGTGCCATATATTCTCATGGTGTCCCGTGGACATAAGCCTACCCTTGTGTGCCCCATATCCTTGAGATGCCCCATGCCTCACAATAACACTACAATCTATGTGTGTACTATAACTTCCAGATGCCCCATGCCACAAAAAAATGCTACACAATGTGTGGGGCCCACATCTTTGAACTACCCCATGCTCCGCAAGAATCCTACACTCTATGTGTGACCTAAAATCTCCAGGTGTCCCATGCCACACAAAAATGCTACACCTTATGTGTTACCTACATCCTCGAGATGTCCCATGCCACACAAGATCCCCCATGCTCCACAAGAATCCTACACCCTATGTGTGCCCTCTACACTCTAGGTGCTCCAGGCCACACAGTAATCCTATACATTATGTGTGCCCTCTACCTTCCAGTGCCTCCATGTCAGCAATAACCATACACATTATGGGTGCCCCTCATTCCCTAGGTACCCTATGCCTCTCAAGTATCGTAGGCTATAAGTATAACCTGTACCCTCCAGGTGCCCCATGCCACACAATAATGCTGTATTCTTTGTGGGCTCCCATCCTTGAGGTGCTCCATGCCACACAAAATCCCTATATGCTATGTGTGTAAAATACCCTCCAGGTGTCCCATGCCACACAATTACCCTACACTTTAAGTGGGCCCCACATCCTTCAGAAGCCCCATGCCACACAGGTGTCCTGCACTCTAGGTGTGCCCTATATCCTTCCTGTGCCACATGCCACACGGTAGTGCTACACTGTGTGTGTCCCCCACAGCGTTAAAATGCCCCACATCATACGAGAATCATACATCCTATGTGAACCCTTTACCCTACGGATGCTTCATGCCACAGAATGTGAAACCTGATGTGTGCCCCTATGTCTTCCAGGTGCCCCATGCCACACAAATGTAACAAATCCTTTGTGCCCTGACTGCTCCAAGTGGCTTTCACCAAAATTCTGCCCTGCACTATTTTTGTGCCCTCTATGCTCTTTATAATTCTTTTTCTGTTAGAGGCCCCTCCCCCAGCCACTATCTTCCCTTTGACCTCCAGGGACTACATGCCACAGAAGTCCCCCTCATTCTGTATGTGTCCCACACACTCCACACAAAAACCACACAAACTGTATGTTAGCCAAGCCACACATTTATTTCATATGCTAAGTGGGTCCCACACTCTCCAGGTACCCCATAAAAATAAGTGTCCCACACCTCATATGTACCCTACAACCTCCAGAAGTCCCATGTCACATGTACCCCACACCCTGTATGTGTCTCCTGTCATATAAGTGCTCCATACTATACATGTATATATGTCTTTATGTGTGTATGTATATATACACGTGTTTGTATATGTATTTGCTTGTGCATACATGTATATAGAGATATGCATGCCTGTGTGTATGTCTAAGTGTATATATGCATATATCTGTATATATATAAGTATATGTACAGGTATATTTGCATTTCCATACGACATGTATGTGTGCATGCTTTTGTTTGTGTACGTGTGTATGCACACAACCCTACACACATATATCTCCCACACCCTCTGTATTGCCCCAACTGCCAAGTATCCTAGGTTATATATGTGCCCCATACCACATAAGTGCCACACGTGCCATATCCTTCCTGTTCCCCTTACCCTCCAATTGCCCCATGACACACAAGTTTCTCAGACCAATACGTGCTCCATGCCCCACATGGACAACATCCTGGATATGAGTCACACCCTCTGTGTACACCCTCTGTGTGCCTCATTTCACACAAGTGGTTCAAACTATCCAAGTGCAATGAGTTCTACCAGGTCTTTTACCCTTCACATTTAACTTGTTGACCTGCATTTCATATGGCTTTTCTAATTCTGTTTCTTTTCTCCAGAACTGCTCTTTTGAAGACTTTTGATGGTGGAATTTTATATTTCTCCACGTCCCTTGCTGGATGATCAAACCCATTGCTCGAATTCCGGGTTCAAGGATATCCCCTAGGTTTTCTTGGAAATTTTCCTCCACTGTGGCCTGCTCAGATGGTTTGATGTCTTTCAATGGCATGTCTAGCTCGCGTTCACTAAGTTACATTGTCCAGAATTGGAAGTGTATGATTTATGAGGCTAGCTTGGCCTGATGTTTCTTTGCTCTGAATACAACTGCCACTGTCAGTTGTTTTGGATGTTTCCTCATTGTTGATGGCTATCTGTTGTACGGGGATGTCAGAGGAGTCCTCCCAGGATTGAAAAGGAGGGAAATAACCAACAGATACACTCAATTCACTAGGACTTGAGTCATCAGAGAAGGAGCTTCCATATAGGTCTTCTGAACCTTTTCAGGTGGGACATTTAGAAGACGTAGAGTTGAATAGGAAGGAGGAAACTTCAAGAGACTTGTTTCTTTCCTCAGAGATCAAGACTTTGGTGATTCCCTGGAAGAAAGACGAAATGAGGTCAGAAGGACTTCATTGATTATCTTTGGATCTATTGAATTCACCTTCCAGAACATTCTCAGAGCACAGGGCCTTCTTGGGCTCAGTCATCACTGTATCCTCACTGGGTACTTGGCACTACCTCAGTTTGGATGGAACTTTTTTCAGGACTCATCTGTGTAACTCTGAGTAACTCAACCTCTGTGGGTCTCAGTTTCCTCAACTGTAAAATGAGGGCATTAGTCCCAGTGACCTCCTAGGTCTGTTCCAACTCTATGTCAGGGAGTCACCAAGCATTTATTACACATCTACGCTGGACTTGGCCCTAGAGATACAAAGTTCAAAGAATTAAATAATCCCTACTTCTAAAGAGTTTCTATTCTAATAAGCAGTGAAGGACATGTATAAGTGTATACAGTATAAAAAACAAAGTCAGTAAATGTAAACGTCTTATGTAATTATAAGCAGTTAAATCTAAGGTGACTTAGGTGTAAGGGCAGTGGCATTTGGGGGCATTCAGAAAGTCTTCTGGCAGAGGGTAGTGCCTGAGATGTCTCTTAAAGGAGGAGATTCTATGAGGTAGATGGAAGGAGTGGCCTTTGAGATGATGGATGGAGAGTCCTGTATGAAGAGCACTGAGGAGATCAGTTTATGATCACAGAGTGAGGGAGGAGAACTGAGGTCCAGTGAGGCTGGAAAGATAACTCTGGGCCAGGTTGTGTGGGCTTTAAAGGCTAAATAGAGGATGTAGTATTTTATCCAAGAGGCAACAAGCAGGCACAGGAGCTGATTGTTAGAGTGATTGGGTCAGATCTGCACGTAAGAAAAGTACTCTGACATCAATGTGAAAAATGGGCTAGAGAGGGGAGAAACTTGAAGCAAGGAGACCAAGGAGGCTGCTGCAGGGGACAAGGGCCTAACCCGGGACTGAGGAGCCTGTGGTCTCTAGGCACATGTGACGATCTAGGTCCTCAGGTCGGGCTTGTTGAGAGAATCCGCACTTCACAGAAGAAACCTCGTTAATAAAATGAGAAAAAATAAATACTGAAATAATATTTCTATTTTAAAGACTAAATATTTAAAAGAAAATGAAAAAATGTTAAAGTATCCATGTTAATTCAACAATTCAAGGCTAAAATAGATTTATTTACATGGATTCAGTACTTAACTATAATTTTCATTGACATTAATTGAATAAGTAAATAAAATATGTTAATTCTATGAATAAAATGATATGCAAATTATTCATTTAAATATAAATTATAAGTATAAATATGTTTCACATAAATATGTAACATAATTATATATAAAGTATATCATTTTGAAAGGAGCATTTATATTAATTAAAATATTTGTACAAATTTGATAATTTTACATTTAAAATACTGAAACAATAGGTATTAAAATAAATTCTATAAATCTTGGACTTGGTGAAAAGGCCTCACCCAAGCACATAGATGGTCATAATTAGCCCTCTGGGTCCTCAAGTGCAGCCTTCTGATGGAATCCAAACTTCACAGAAAAAATATGTGAAATAGAATAATCAATAATAAAATAAATATTGATATAGCCATAATTAAAATATAAAATGATGATATATTAATAATGGATTCATATTAAAAAACTAAGTGAATAAAATTACTTTATTTACACTGGTTTAATAATATTCTAAAATTATTCATATTTTGTTAATGACTAAACTAAATTATATATTAATCACATAAATCATATAAATGTATATTAATTGTATATGTTATATAAACATATAATACAATTATATGATAAAATTTATATTAAGTTATTAAAATACTTATACTAATTTGATAATTAATTTAAAAATTAAATTAATGAAATAATAGTAATGAAATAAATTCTGTAAAACTTGGACTCAGTAAATGGGCTGGAACCAAGTGCCTAGGTCACATGTCACCTCCAAGTCATTGGTTCCCCATCCCTGGACTGAGGAAAGGGGGAGACCATGGTGGAGGTGGAGAGGTGATTTGGTGGTATGTGAAATGAAGGGAAAAATAGAAGGAAACTCATCTCTATTGCCCATGAAGTTCTCACCCAAGTCAGAGAGGGAGAGGGAGAGGGAATGGGGGAGGCCTGGGAGACTTAGGAGTCTTGGGAGGGGAAGGGAAGGTTCACAACAGCTTCCAGGGAGAGAGGGATCTGTGATTTTACATGAACTCTAGAGCCCAGAAATCTTCCCTCACGGCCTGTCTACAATACCTAGTCCCTTGAATCATGAAAGCCTTCATTCCTGAATAGATTTTCTTGCCATGGTTCAGAAAGATGCAAAGGTGATACTGGATCTTTTCTTTATGCTTTCACTTCTATGTAGAGTGGGGTTGGGGGAAGCGGGGAGGACATTAGAGTGGGCTTAAAGAGCAAGAAAATTCAGGTCAGCAATTAACTGGCACCCTCTTATTGTTATGGGGCCTTGCTGCAATGACCTTCACACACACACACACACACACACACACACACACACACACAGACACACACACATCATGACCAGCACAAGGTAAGTGGAAAGATCAGTAAGACAGTGGAACCAGAATTCAGAGAAGTGATAGTGCCCACAAGGGGCCTCTCCTCACTTCTCTGCAGAGGGGGATCATGGGTATGTGACACAATTCTACTGAATTCTTGTTAAGACTTTGTTAGAACTGATGACTCTGTATGGTAGGGAGAGGGATTGGGAAATAGAGGGAATAGATCAAAATATTGGCTGATTGTGTTTTGTTTCATTTTCAAAAATCCTAAACTAGGTAACCAACTGAGGAAATGGAGGCAGGCGAGTACAGAGAGGCCGCTTCTTATAAATGCGGTGGAGGTTCTAGCCCTAAGTATTTTGGGGAAGAAACCACCTGGCTCCCTGCGGAGAATAAATGTTTCTGATTTGGAGATTTGTCCATCTAACACCAAAGGGCATCCTTTGCAAAATGCACTGTAGCTTACATTTTATATCTATATGCATGGAACCAAAGGTTTAGGCCAAAAAAAAAAAAAAATTCAGAAGATCTCCTCCTCTGTTTGATGGCTTTTCCTTGAAGGTAGACTAGTGGGAAGGAAAGGACACAGACTGGTCACAAGATCAGTTTTCAAATCTTACTTCTGATGCTGACCTGGATAATCTTGGCAAGTCCTTTCCCCTCCCTGGGTCTCAGTTTCCTTCCTGCATGAAATCATTTATTTTATTATTTATTTCCTTACTTTGGTCATATATTTCTTATTAGTAAAATTAGTTTCTTTATACTGATTTTTATAATTAATGAAATTTACATAAATTGATTTAATAATCAAAATTATGTGAATGCATAAAAATGTGAATACATGAATTATAAGTATTCTGTGTAAATTTATATAGAGAGTATATTACATAGATATATGTATTTGATCAAAATTTGTATTGATTCATTAAATATTTATAGTAATTCATTTTGAAATAAAATTAATTGAATAATGATGAACAACAAATGGGGTAAAACTTTGACCCAATGAAACACCTGCACCAGGGACCTAGAAGGTCACATGGATCTCTACATCCTTAAGTGCATCCCTTTCATGGAATAAAAACTTCATACATTATGTCTTCTTAATATAACCATTTATAATAAATTCGATATTTAAACATTGATATTTAAAGTTTACATGTTTAATAATTAAAATTGAATGGAGAAAATAAAATATTCAATAATATTGATTAACTAAACTTTTCACAGTAATTTAATGATAAAATGACCAAAATTGTTTCACTGCACAGTTTAGTAACTGCATGTAATTACTTATATGGGTGCTAAGATTAGGTAGAATTATATATTAGCTACATGGGTATATTAATCATATAAAATATAAATACATAAAAATTATGTACAAATATGATTTATATATAAATGTCTTCATATAGAAATGAAATATGAAAACTTAACTTATATATGAGTAGATTTTTATATATAAATGTTCAATTATAACAAAAATAAATATATATTAATTAGTGCAAATATATCTATATATGATTATACAAAATTAGATAAACACGAGTTCAAGACACAAATAAAATATTTGAATTAATTTAATAATCAATTTTAAAACTTAATTGATGACATAAAACTATGTAATAAAATAAATTGGGTAAATATTGGACTGAGACAAGAGGTTGAACGCAATCACCCAAAAGGTCACATGGCCTTCTATGTCCTCAAGTGCAGCCGTTGAGGAAATCCAAACTTCACAGAACAAAGAGCCTTAATAAAATAATACATAATAAAATGAATATTTAAATGGTTGCTATTTAAGTTCTGAGAAATAAAACAATCAGTATTTATCACTCATTATTAAAGTTAAGTCAATCATTGAAAGTTAAAAATTAATTTATTTAAATGGGTTTATTAATTAAATAAATTATTCATTCATCTTTTATTTTATAATTAATTAAAATTGTATATTAATTGTCAAAATATATAAAAATTACTTAAGGGATATATTTAAATATAAATCAATATAAACATACACAATACATATATATCATACATAATATTAAATTGTGTATAATATATAAATATTTACTTAAATATCAAATGTAATATCATAAATTTGATTTATTATAAAATCTTAAAATATTATCTAATTTAATATAATATCTAATACCTAACAGAAGTATATTTACTTACATAATCAAAAGCATATTGATTAGTTATATTAATTTCATAACTAATTTTACTCTTCTATTAATTAAATTATAATGAGTAATAAAATAATTGAGGTAAAACTTGGACTCAGACAAAAGTCTCCATCCAAGGACCTAGAATGCCACATGGTCTCCAGGCCCCACATTCCCCACCCCTGGGCTAGGAGACAGGAGGCAAGCATGGAGTAGGTAGAGAAGTGATTTCAGGGAATGTGAAATGCAGGAAAAAAGAGAAGAAAACTCATCTCTACTGGCCTCGATTTTCTCAGCCAAGGCAGAGAGGGTGTCCTCTGCTGAGGGAGAGGGAACAGGGCGAGGCCTGGGAGGCTTGGGAGTCTTGGGAAGGGATGTGAAGGTTCCCAACAGCTTCCATGGAGAGACAGATCTCTGATTTGACATGAAGCCTGGAGCCCAGAAATCTTCCCTCAGGGCCTGTCTCACTCCTTTTATAATAATACCTGTTCCCTTTCCAGTGAATCCCTCTTTGCTTTTTCATTACAGCCTTCATCCCGTAACAGATTTTCTTCCCCTGGTTCAGAAAGCTGCATAGGTGATACTGGATCTCTTCTTTGTGCTTTCACCTCCTTTATCAAAAGTGGGGTTGGGGGAAGGGGGAGAAAATTAGAATTAAAGAGGAAGAAAAATCAGGTCAAGAATTAACTGGCCCCTTGTTATTGTTATGGGGCCTTGCTGAAATGACCTTCACACACAGACACACACACTCACACACAAACACACCCTTAAGATTCTACCAGAACTCCCCATCATTTGACTCATTCCCGACCATGAGTAAAAAGGAGAAGAATCAGGGGAGGCCAACGGCAGATTTTCAAAAAAAAAGTTCAGTTCAATGTTCCTTAAGACCAAGTTATCCATACTGATTAGTAGCCTTCTTTCTACCCACTTTAACCACAAGGTGAGGAAAACACTAACTTTTTGGAAAAAGAATCTGAAAAGGATAAGACATTCAAAATGGCCCCCAGTCACTCAGGTCACATGAGTTATTAGGGTAGCCCAGCAAAGAACCTACCAGGGTACCCTCCAAAACACAGGCACAGCTAAGGGTCCCAATTTCATCTCACCACTTTGGCTGCCATCATCAACAGATAGGAAGGTGTCTGAGAAACCTGAGTGTGTGATCAGAAGTATGTCTTGCCAATGGGTTGACTACAGGGAGATCCTGACTGTGGGTCTGATGGACTTAGCCAGCAGCCTGAGGAGAGATGAGTTGCCCAAAGCCTTTTGCCCCCAGGAATCCCACCACTCCAATGTTAGCGTCATCATGAAAGATGCTGAGGTGGAGGATCCCTGATGACACAATGGACTGTACCAATGGAAGTGGCCAATAGTGGAGAGGGACAGCCCAGTGAGCCAAGAGTCTAGGAAGGATTTTGCTCTTAAACGGGCCAAGGCTCACCTAGAAGGACAGGGGATAGAAAGGGCTGAAGCAGAAGAGGATTGCAAGGCAAATGGACAGGTCCGGGAAGAGACAGTCAAAAGAATGTGGCAAAGGGTTCAAGTCCTTGGCTGGGGAGATCAACAGAGGAAAACCACACACACACACACACACACACACACACACACACACACACACACACACACACACACACACACACACCATGATTAGGGCAAGGTAAGTGGAAAGATCACCAAGACAGTTGAACTTAAATTCAGAGAAATAATAGTGACCAGAAGGTGTCTCTCCTCACTTCTCTGGAGAGGAGGATTCTACTGAATACTTATTAAGACTTTGTTAGAAGAGATGGCTCTTTATGGTAGAGAGAGGAATTGGGAAATAGAGTTAATACATAAAAATCAGGATTTGTCCTGTTTTGTTTTGTCTTTCTAAAGCCTCTATCAGGTGATCAGTTGAGGAAATGTAAGCAGATAGAGCAAATAGACCTCTTGGTATAAATAAGGTGGAGGCTGGAGTCCTAAGTGTATTGGGGAAGAAATGATCTGGCTGCCTGTGGACAATAAAAGCTGCGCATATTCCACTGTGTTGTCCTAATGTGGAGATTTGACCCTCTAACATCAAAGTGGTCACTTTGTAAAATTCATTGACCTTATAATTTATATCTGTATACATGGAATCAAAGGTTTAAACCTTTGTCAAACCTAAGTCAAAATACAGAACAAATCTTCCTCAATCCCCATGTCTAAAAATGATGTTTCAAGGCAAAATGGGTTTGGTGTCTTTTACCTGAAGACAGACAAATGGAAAGGAAAGGACACAGGCTGGTAATCAGGAGAGCAGGCTTCAAATCCTGCTTCTGATGCTGACCTGGGCAGTCTTGGGCAAGTCCCTTTCCCTTCCTGGGCCTCAGTTTCCATCCTGTATAAAATGAAGGGATTGGACTAGCTGGCATCTGAGTTCCCTTCCAGCTCGGATCTAGGAATCTATGTGTATCCTTGGACAAGTCTTTTCCCCTGCCTGGGCCTCAGCTTCCTTGCATATAAAATGAATGGATTGGATCAGATCATTTCTCTAGAGCTTAGGTCCTGTGACATGGCTGAGCAGAGCAGAAAAGGTTTACAACATCTCCTGGCTAGCCTCATCAGGCTCTAAGTTCAACAGTACCACAAGGTGCCCAAGAATTACTCTGACTTTTTCCCTGGGGATTCTCAGCAAACCAACCTCAGAATCTCATTTTCAGTGGGCAGAGCGGCGGGAGCGCTACGAGAGATTTGTTGTTGGCTTGTACTGTTTTTTGTTTCTGTTTCCACCTTGATCAGTAGAGAATCCATTCCCAATAGGGAGGTGGACCCTAGTTCTGACAAGTGGAAGAGAAAATAAAAGACAGGCCCCTGCCCTCAAGCATCTCCCAACACTTGGACAGCACTGAGACAGAAGCTGGTGAAAGGCCAAGGGTGCTGGCCATGTGGGATAAAATGATGCCAATGTACTATAAGAGTATGGAGTTGAGAGGTTCATTTGGGGCCAGCATAACTGGGAGGCTCATTGAGTCAGGAGTAAAAACAGTGGGCACTGGTGGGGAGGGGAGTTCTCTTCTAGTTGGCATTCCTTGGAATCTCAGCCTACCTTTTACCTAGGACCAGATCTTTTACTTGCACACCACTGCCATTTGTAACTTGTGATTTCTCCCTGAAAGCGAACATACTGGCCTTGGTTATGTTTGGAACTGTTTCTACCTTTCCACAGAATTTCCACATTCAAATCAATGAGGCTCACATTATCAAATGGGGGCATTTTTTTAACCCCTCCTTGCATAGTTGACCCTGTTCATCACTATATTTAGAATCCTACACTCTATGTCTGACCCACACTCTCCAGGTACCCCATGAAAATAAGTGTTCCACACCGTACATACACCATACAAGCTCCAAGTGTCCCATGTCACATGTGCCCTACACCTTGTATGTGTCTCCTTTCATAAAAGTGCTCCACACTGTATACGTACATATGTATTTGTATGTGCATACACGTATAGGTTTATGTATATATGTTTAGATATTTTTGTGTATATTATGTATATGTATGTATAAACACATGTGCATATATGTATGTATTTATGTGTCTATATATGCATATATCTGTATGTTTGCAAGTATATGTACATTTCCCTAAAACATGTATGTGCGCACATATTTGTTTGTGTACATGTGTATGCACACAACCCTACATACATATATCTCCCACACCTATGTATTGCCCCATCCTCCAAGTACCCTAGGTTATCTATGTGCACCACAATCTAAGAACAGAATGGATCACTCTTTTCTGTGCCCAAAGTAATCCAAAACATGCCTTGTATAGAAAAGAAATATCTCTTTGAAAAAATTCTATGAGATAAGGCTGCCAAAGCTAACAGTATACCTTAATAATTGTGGAAAAAATCTCTTCTATTTTCAACTATTAATGGAGGGAAACAGCAGTAAGAAGAATCATTTGGCCTTCAAATGCATTCTGAACATTTACGCTGACACTTCCAACTGAGAACGTGTTTTGGTTGCCCATCAGACCAGAGGGCCGCACACCCACACCTTGGGAGCTCACCAATCATCTGGTCCATGTATTTTTTATGCAGATAATACCATTTCCCTGGAGTAGCAGAGTAAGTCAGTGCTGTGGACAGGACCAGACCCATCCCTGGGTTCCTGACTCCCAAGGCTTGAGTGTTTTTCACCTCATCACATGGCTTTTCCAGTGCTCTTATGCTAGGGGTAAATTTCGTTGCTTCACACTGAATGATGCAGACTTTCAGCCCAAGGAAAGTTGTCCCTTTCAAGGCTGCTGCCCTTGCACTCTATTCACACTATTTCAAGGGATAATGAAGATTCTGGGTTAGAAAACTTCTTTTTGGGTGCAAAGGGTGACACTGGGGTCATCATGAGTACTGAACAAGAAATACAGCCTGGTGTCAATGAGCTACTTCTACACAAAAGAGAAGATAAGTAGACAATTATACAACCCATGGATACTGCCTTACAAGAGGCCAGCAGGCAAAGGAGTGGACACAAACTGTAGGTCTCCAGCTTGAGGGGCATCCCCATTTCTGGACACTGAGCTGACTTCCAGCAATGGTTTCCAGTGATGCCTTGGCTGTGGCCAGAAAACAAGCCTCAAAGAGCCCTTCACGTGCTCAGTAAATGGTGGGCACTTCTCCTCTCCTTTCTTGTCCATCCAGTGGTCTGCAACCGCACCTAGCCTTTTCTCTTGACCAAACAAACCTCAGCTGCAAGTTTCAAAAACCATCTAAAAACATTTGTCAGATTTATGCTGCTTTATTTAGTCTCACAAAACAGAATAATTTTAAAGAACCACAAGGAAACTTGTTTTGCTTTACCTGGATTTTGTCCAAAGCCATCCCCATTAATATTAATGGCACAGGAAGAGCATGTTATCCGACGCCATCTGCGAACCAGGAACTTCACTCTAAAAGAGTAAGAAAAAATTAAATACAAAAGGTCGTTATACAGCCAAATACCAGAAACAAGATAGCTTAAAAACAAATGTACTACACAAAAATTTAAAATCACATATAAACTAAGTTTCAGTATAACTATACATCAGTGTAACCTTTATTTTATTTGTACATATGATCACGGACTTAGGGAAGTCTTCACAAAAGGGGTCCTAATCACTGGCACCTGTCCTCCTCAGGTGGCATCTCTAGCATCTCTACCACCCCCACTATCTGCTGCCCTTTCTCCATGAGCAGAAGAAAAGTTTTTTGGTTTTTGTTTTTCTGAGGGTTGTGCCTGGAAAATAGGTAACAGTGAACAAGGAACTCAGGGGAAGGGAATAAAAATGGGAAATAGGAGCAAAGTTAGAGGAAATGAAAAGAAGAAAAGAGATGCAATGGAAGAGAACAAGTAGGCAAATCACAAGAGAAAAAAGAACAGAAAAAAACTAGGAATCAAAGGGAGAAAGACCAGAGAAAGGGACACAAATAAAAACATGTTCCCTCTGGAGGTGTGGGTCAGAATTCTAATGTCCCATGAGTGTCAGTGAAAATGACTGCTCATGAAAAAGCCAAAGCTAAGAGGCTGGCATTCCTGTGGCCCTGGTGAGCAGCTCTGGGGGAAGCATGGGCAGGGGAAGGTTAGGCATTTACACTGCAGACCTTGCTTGAGCTGACCTGCCAAGTATTCAAACTATGCTTCAAAGAATGCAACTCTGATGGACTGGCCACGTTGTTTGAATACAAAATGTACACTTGCCCAAAAGACTATTTCATGGAGAACCTGCATGAGGCAGGAGATCACATGGTAGCCAGAAGAAATGATATAAGGACATTCTCAAGGTCTCCCTCAAGAACTTTGGATTCGACTGTGCAACATGGGAGACACACTGGCACAAGGTGGCTCAGCATGGCGTGCCCGCATGAGAAAAGGTGCTGAACTCTCTGAGCAAAGCAGAACTGAGACAACACAAAGTAAATGCAGGATGCACTGATTTGGGATATCCACTCCAAATATTCATACAGACTATCTGTGCTCACGTTGGTCTAATTAGGCACAGCCAGATGCACAGAAATTTCACTTTACAATGGTGATGGCATTTTGGTGCTAACCCATTTCTGTAGCAATAAGTCATTCCTAAATTTGCACATCAATCTGCAAGCAACTAACCTGCCTGAGGGCAATGACCTGCCCTGCTCTGAGTCTAGCAAACTGCACCACAATGGTCTAGAAATGAATGAGTCAGGACACACACACAGTCAATTGAGAGGAACAAAACACTACAGTTGAAGTAATTTTGGTTTATGTTATTGGAAAAAAACAGGTTTGAGAGTTAAGTCAGAGGGCTGGATTCTAGCCCCAGCTCAGTCATCAGGACAAAGACAAATTACTTCAACCTTTTTCATCAACTACAAAATGAGAAGGTTGCACTAAATCCAAGTCCCTTTCATCCTTAACAGACTACGAAACTGAATCAAATATATCATAGTCATTTTGAAGAAGCTGCTATTCTGTTTAATAATATTTTAAAAATTATAGAGTTTTAGAGGTAAAAATTTAGAGAAAAAGCTTCCCACTTTCTGCAGAACAGAAAGCTGAGGTCCCAAAGGTTATCTAGTCCAGCTGGGCCTAGATTACAGGTATCTTAATCCTATTCCAATGTTCTTTCTATTCTAGTTCTTTTTTTTGTTATGCTCAAAGTAACTTTAAAAAATCTGAACCAAGGGCTTTAGAAGAAGTCTAGGCATGGCAATAAAAGAAGGGTGTAAAGGCCCTTCAAGGAACAGCTTGGCCCAGGGAGAAAGCCAATTCATCAACACTGGGAGTTGATGGGAAGAAGGAGGGAAGAAGGAGAGGGTGAGTGGACTGGATGTTTAGTCACAAGGAGACCCACCTAGGCTAGGTAAGGTCTTAGCTAAGAAGGGACTCAATGGGGTAAAGCCTTCATGTCTACCGTTTCAAATCTCTGTTACTTGCTGTCAGACTTTAGTGTCTCCACCAATGGGGAATCATGATCAGCAATGGAGGCTGGTTTGGGCTGGCTGGTAGGGCCATCTGTCTATGTCAGTGGCTATGCTTCATGAAATCTGCTTCCCTTATTCAGAGTTACTAAGAGAAGCATCGTGGTGTGATGAATAGAGAGCTGGCCTTGTGGTCTGAAAGCCTGGCTTTCAGCTCTGCCTCTGAAACACGAATTAAAGCCTCTGGCCTCCTGGGGCTAGCACATACGTCTCCAAGGCTAGGTCCCAGAGAAGGGGTGGATCTGCAGTGGGGTAGGGAGTTCCCCACTGAGAGGTCACCATTTCATTTCAGGCTTAGTAACAGCATGAGCATCACAGCTTGGGACACATGAGGGCAGGAGGAGAATGTGGAATGGAGATCACATGGAATATTGGGGGGCCATGGCAGAATGGGGGGCTCTGAAAACTAGGGTCAAGATGACAGGATTGGCAAAAAAAATCATCTAGTTCATACTGTTACTTAAGAAGGAGACGATTACTGTGGGGGGAAAAGGGAAAATATATTGGACTGAGAAGAACCACAAGAACCAACAGGAGACAACTACTAGACACAGGCAGAAAAATCAGGGAAGAAATAAGTGAACTCAATATTAGGGGTGGCAAATATTGTAATAATGGATGAATAAGAATAGCAAAGAAAAGGAGAGACATTTCTAAATGCTTCACCTTTAAGAGAGTTGATGCAGTTTTTTTTTCTTTTGAAGTACTTTACCTTGAAATTGCAATAGACACTCAAACAGCTGACTGAAACCTGGTGAAACCTTTGGACTGGTTTGTGATGGCTGCTAGATGGGTACAGGATGGCTGCCCTCCCATTCGTGCAATGAGGGCCAGAGTAGCATCTTCACAGTCTTGGAACCCACCTAGTAAGAGCAGCAGGTATTCTTCTGATAGATGAGAGCTTTCCAAAAACTTTCTGCTCTCAAATATGTACCATAAATTCTCTAAGTTTAAAGAAGAAAGAAGGGGAAAAAGTATTAATGAATCATGTAAAGCATCCTTGTAAAATGCGTTATAGAGAGGAGAAATAAGCTTACAATCTAATGCTGGGAGGGGAGGGCTGACCTTGAAAATAGGAAATTACCTCCACTGCCCTTCCTTGAGCCTGAGTTAACCAATCTGTAAAACGGGAGGAACACTGCCCCACAGCACTAACTTAGAGGGCATCATAAGGATCAAATGACATGATATATAAATTCTATGACCAGTCTGAGGAGACAGTGATCATCTCCTACTGTTCACATTCCTCAGGAGGGGATCTTCTAGGTTGTTTCCTGAAGGAAAGTTTGACCTTTGGGGGGCAGAGGCAAGGTGGTAGAGTAGAAAGACAATCCTACTCTAGCTCTTTCCCCACAGCCCATAAAATGCCTGGAAAAATGACTCTAAACAAATTCTAGTGCAGTAGAAGCCACAAAATGACAGAGTGAAAGAGATTTCCAACCCAAGGTAGCCGAGAAGGCTGACAGGAAAGGTCTATCGCATGGGGCATGGAGTGGAGTACAGCCCACGAAGCCCCGCCCAGCCCTGGACATGTGGCTCCAGCAGGAACAGAACTGGCACAGGCCTCGAGGGTGGAATCCCCAGCAGCAGTAGTGGTGCTTCTCAGATATCTCAACCCACAAATGCCAAAGACAGACTCAAAGGACAGTGAAAAACTTTTTCACCTGGGTGAAAAGGGAGCAGGGTCCTCCCCTAGCCCTGGTATCAGGTGGCAGCGGTGGCAGCAGTAGCAGCATCCATTTTTGGAACCCTCAGCCTAAAGACCTTGGGGGAACTGAACCACTGATCTGGATCTCATCCCTGAATGCTGCCCCTGGGGTAAAGAAGAGTGCTGGCTGGCACAGTGGAGCTGGTGGAGGCTCCACAAAGGGAATTCTACATGCAGATCCTGGGCAGAAAAGCTTTGGTAGCTCCCAGGCCAGAAGAGGAGTAAGCAACTCTCCCTTGATTATGCCACCTTGGATGAACTGAGAACTTACAGGTTCCCAGAGTATATCCCCTCTTGACAAAGGACTCGCAAGTCAAGTAACTGGCTGGGAAAATGCCCCAAAATGGAAAAAATAAATAAGACTATAGGATTACTGTCTTGGTGAACAGGTATTTTCTTCCAACCTTTCTGATGAGATAGAACAATGCTTACCATCAGAAGAAGACATGAAACTCAAGACTTCTGCATCTAAAACCTCCAAAATAAAATATGCAATGGTCACAGGCCATGAAAGAGCTCAAAAAGGATTTTGAAAATCAAGTAAGAGAGGTGGAGGAAAAATTGGGAAGAGAAATGAGAGTGATGCAAGAAAATCATGAAAAGTGAGCTTGCTGAAGGAGACCCCCAAAAAATGCTGAAGAAAATAACACCTTTAAAAACAGGCTAACTCAACTGGCAAAACCTGTCCAAAAAGCCAATGAGAAGAAGAATGCTTTAAAAAGCAGAATTAGCCAGATGGAAAAGGAGATTCAAAAGCTCACTGGAGAAAATAGTTCTTTAAAAATTAGAATGGAGCAGATGAAAGCTAATAACTTTATGAGAAACCAAGAAATTATAAAACTAAACTGAAGGAATGAAAAAATGGAAGAGAATGTGAAATATCTCATTGGAAAAACAACTGACCTGGAAAATAGGTCCAGAAGAGACAATTTTAAAATTACAGGCCTACCTAAAAGCCATGATCAAAAAAAGAGCCTAAATATCATCTTTCATGGAATTATCAAGAAAATTGCCCTGATATTCTAGAACCAGAGAGTAAAATAAATATTGAAAGAATCCACCAATCAATTCCTGAAAGAGATTGGAAAAGAAAAACTCCTAGAAATATTGGAGCCAAATTCCAGAGTCCCCAGGTCAGGAAGGAAATATTGCAAGCAGCCAGAAAGAAACAATTTGAGTATTGTGGAAATACAATTAGGATAACAGAAGATCTAGCAGCTTTTACATTAAGGGATCAAAGGACTTAGAATAGGATATTCCACAAGTCAAAGGAATTTGGATTAAAACCAAGAATCACCTACCCAGGAAAACTGAGTATAATATTTCAGGGAAAAAAATAGTTATTCAATGAAACAGAGGACTTTCAAGCATGAAAAGACCAGAGTTGAATAGAAAATTTGACTTTCGAACACAAGAATTAAGAGAAGCATGAAAAGGTAAATAGGAAAGAAAAATCATAAGGGACTTACTAAAGTTGAACTGTTTACATTCTTACATGGAAAGATAATATTTGTAACTCTTGAAACTGTTCTCAGTATTTGGGTAGTTGGAGGGATTATACATACATACATACACACACACACACACGCACGCACACATGGACAGAAAGCACAAGGTGAGTTGAATAGGAAGGGATGATATCTAAAACAATAAAAAATTAAAGTGTGAATGAGAAATATATTGAGAGGAGAAAGGGGGAAATGGAATGGGGCAAATTACCTCTCATAAAAGAGGCAAGAAAAAGCTTTTTCAGTGGAGGGGGAAAAGGGGGAGATGAGAGGGAAAAAGTGAAGCTTAGTTTCACTACATTTGGCTCAAGGAAGGAGTAACATGCATACTCAATTTGGTATGAAAATCATACAGGATTCCTACAGGAACAGAAGGAGAGAAGGGGATAAGTCGAGAGGGGGCGGGGGGATGATGGACGGGAGGGCAAAGGGGAGGAGTGAGCAATTAGAAGTAAACGCTTTTGGGAAGGGACAAGGTCAAAAGAGAGAATAGAATAAATGGGGGGCAGGATAAGATGGAGAGAAATAAGAGTTAATCTTACACAATATGACTATTATGGAAGTCATTTGCAAAACTATACATATATAGCCTATATTGAATTGCTTGCCTTCTCAGCAAGGATAGGTGGGGAGGGAGGAGGGAATAGAAGTTGGAACTCAAAGTTTTAGTTAGCAACAAATGTTGAGAACTGTTTTTGCATATAACTGGAAAATAAGAAATACAGGCAATAAAGATATAAAAATTTATTGTGCCCCCTACAAGACAAGAGAGAAGATAGGGATAAGGGAAGGGAGGGGTGTGATAGAAGGGAGGGCAGATTGGTGGAAGGGGTAATCAGAATGCTCAGTGTTTTGGAGTGGGGGAAGGGGAGAGATGGGCAGAAATTTAGAACTCAAAATTTTGTGGAAAATTTTGTGAAAACTAAAAATAAATAAACATTGAAAAGCGCTAAAAAAAAATAAAATAAAATGAAAGGAAGTCTGAAGTTTGCAAGTGAGAGCTGTAGGAGAACATGGGATGGAAATCACAAAGAATACCAAAAGGGAAGCCGCTGGACAGGTGGGCAAGTGATGGCCAGGTTATTAAGGGCTTTGAAGACTAGGATCAGGTCTTTATGCTTTATTTACAGTCAAGAGGGTATACTGTAGGCTTTTGAAAACATGAGGGTTGAGATCAGAGTGGTGCTCTGCCCAACAGTGTGAAGAGTGAATTGGAGAAAGGTAGAAGAAGGGAGATGACGTGCACAGAGAAGAGAAAAGGACCAAAGAAAGAAAACATAGAGGACCATCCAGGTTTAAGAAACAGAAAGTAGACAGGGTCTGCTAAAAGAGGCAGAGAAGGAAAGTAATTTAATAGCTGATTAATATTCAGCTTATGAGAATATAATTTGGATTCTGTAACCAGTGCTTAAAATATTGAAATGGTGGGCCCCTGGATAGGAATGCAGAATGACTTTAAAAAAATAGTGGTAAAAATGACTTAAAAGAGAGTGGTAAAAATGTATCTGCTTGGAGTCTTGCAAATCTAATTCAAAGGGCTTTAAACCAAAAAAGAATGGGGAATGAGAAACTTATTCAGACATGTGTAGTAAGTTAGGCAGAAAAGAGTTACAGGGAAGGAAGAACAGCAGAGAAATAGCCAGTGATTCACAGGAAGTCTGCAGTCAGTCAACACTGTGATATGGTTGCCAAGAAAACTAACATAATTTTAGGCTACATAAAGAGCCGTAATGTTCGAAGATGAGGAAGGAAATAGTGCCATTGGATTCTGCCCTGGCCACACCAAATTCTGAGCATTGTGTTCCTTTTCAGATGTTACATTTTGGTGTGGACATCAACCAACTGAAAAGTGTCCAGAGGAGGATGACCAGAATGTCGAAAGATTTTGAGATCACACCATATGAAGCCTGATTAAAGGAACTGAGAGTTTCTAGCCTGAAAAAGAGAGGACTTAGGGGCAGATATTATAGATGTCTTTAAATATCTTTATACATACAAACACATCCTTAAATATCTGAAGAACTCTCATGGAAGAGGGGTTGGGTATGTTCTGCTTGGCCACAGAGGGCAATAACAGAAGCAATGAGAAGATGTGAATAAAAAAGTTACAAATGATTTCATAAACAACTTCCTAAAAGTCAGAGCAATATAAAAGTGGAACAGATTCTCTTGGGAAGTAGTGGATCTCTCCTCATTAGGGGTCTTCAAACAAATACTGATAAGAATCATTCTCAAATGTGAAGGTTTATAGAGGGTTGTTATTCGAGTCTGTGTTGTGCTAGATGCCTTTTGAGATTATGCAAGGCAGGAAGAGAATGATAACATTGCAACATCATGGAAGCCTAAGGAAGGCATCAGGAAGGTTGTCCATTGTATTGATAGTAAAATATACACATTTTATAGCCCTTTTGAGGTGATAAAGGGTTTGTTGGATGAAACGAAAAATCCACAAAAACCCCCTACCTTTAAAGTGGCATTTTCTGAGCTGGGGTTCAAGTCTTGCAACAAAGCTTCATTCCTTAGCTCAGGCTTCAGTCTGCATACCTCAGCTTCAGCCTGTCTCAAGGACTTTGGAAGAGGCTGTTCTAGATCTCTTTCTCAGAAGGTATAACTGCTTCAATGTGAGTAGCGTGACTGAATGAATGTCAAGAAGACTGTAGAGAGAACAAATCTTATTCAGTGACTTTTACTCCCTTTTCCTCATATGATGTAGTTTTTCACTAAATGATTTTTGTTATCACTCGACTAGGCTTTCCATAAAAATTTCTATTGAATATTTAAGTTATTCACCATGAATGATACACAAGGTATTTTACAAAAGTATTCCTTTGATTCTTTACATAATCCTATTATTTGTCATTTTTAATATAGGGGAAATAAACAACTTCATGGTGTCTCCTATGTACCAACCAAAGTACTAAAGCCTTTTTCTTACAAATATTATTTGATTTGATTTTCACAATGACTTTGTAAGCTAGGTGCAACCTTCTTCAGGGAAACCATTCATATACCGCTCATATTTTTTCAGCCATATCCCAACTACTGGGCCTTTATAGTGCTGCCAGCTCTTCACTGTTATAAATCACACATTTTATACAACGGCTCCAAAAAAACGAATTTCGTAGCATATATCACCAAGGGTATGATGGCAGGGCTAAACGGTATGATCAGTTTTGTGGCTATTATGGTACTGCCTGATGGCTCTTCAAACAAATTCTACTACTCCATGTTGCTGGTCATCTACTGATATACCAGCTTCCTCACATTCCAGCAAAAACTGAGTTTTATCATTTTCATTTATTTTTGCCAACTCAAACATCACAGGATTTAGAGATGAAATGGACCTTAATAATTATATCTTACAAACCCCTCATTTTATAGAAGAAACTGAATCCCAAAGAATTCAAGCAACTTGCCTATGGTCCTTTGTTGTTACTGTTGTTTAGTCATTCAGTCAAGTCTGACTCTATGGGACCTCTGGACTTCTGTCTGCAGGATTTTGTTCTTTTGGCAAAGATACTGGAGGGGTTTGCCATTTCCTTCTCCAGTGCGTTCCCATTTTACAGATGAGGAACTGAGGCAAATAGAGCTAAGTGACTTGCCCAGGGTCACACAGTGTCTGAGGCTGAATTTGAACTCCAATCTTTATGTCTCCAAGCCTGGGGCACCATCCATGTCTCTGCTTGCAAATCTAGGGCTCTTTTCCCTATGTCCCAGAAATGTGCCAATTTCCTTTTCTTTTCTTCATAGTGAGATTTTTCAATCTTTCAATGCTTGTTTATAATCTGTTTCCTCTTTTGCAAAATGTCCATTCATATTCTTGATCATTAGACTCTTCTGCATTTTTACTCTCCTTTAAAGCCATACTCCAATAATGCATCATTATCACATAGTTGTGGTTAATCATTGTTTCTGATCATTATTTTTATGTAATCAAATAAATCCACCATAACCAAATGCTTTTGCGATCTCATTAATTTGGATGTTCCACCCCTGGATTCATTCAGATCTTGTCACATCCATAAATGACCATCTTGTCTAACTCTTATGCATACCTTTCATACCAGTGAAGTCAGCTGGGAACTTTCTTCCTCTTTTTTGACACTGTGAGACTACAAGGAGAATGCTCAGGTCTTCTACTGGTCATTTCTCACTCTCATTATCAGACCAATCTATCTTCTTTCCTGATCATAAATATTCCTAATGAGAGCCTTTTTTCCAGTTCTTATTTGTTAGGTTTTTTTGCAGCTTGTCTCATACCCAACATGCATCTTTTCCTTGCTCTCTGTTATACTGACTTTTACATTCTTCAGAGACTGTGGTGTTCCATGACTCACAGTTATCCTACAGTATGGGTAGAATATTAGTATTAAAAGATGAGCTTTTATTTCCAGGAGTTTGGAATTATTTCACAGAGCTCTGTAAATTTCCTGAAGGCATTCCAGGGCACCTGAACTCCTTCTGCTTATAATTAATCTAGACCTAACCTGATATTCATTTATATTGTCTGCCCAGGAGATCAACTGGCTAATCTATGGCTCTATTCATCCAACTCTCTACTGATCTATCTTGATCTACCTATGTAGACAGATACAGATGGGCTAAGAGACACTAAGAGAATTCTTTAGGCTGTTCATTCAATGGCATGTAATAATCTGGTCACAGACATTTTTCGTCCACTTGATCTTTCCTATGTGGACACTTAGGCTAAACTCTTGAGTGCTTGTGGATCTCTTCCAGGAGGCTCTGCCATGTTCCACTTCTTGATGCAGCCATCAGAAAAAGGTCATCTTGGAGGGAGGAGTCAAGATGGCGGAGTAGAAATACACACGTTTACGAGCTCCAAACCCACAGCCCATAGAATTAATGTAAAAAGAGATCCCCATAAGTTCTGGATCACTGCAAGGTGTGCAGAAACAGAGTGGAAGAGATTTCCATTCCAGAGTGCCCTGGAGAGCCGTCCCCAGGGTCCGTCGCACCCCGGAAAGCAGACCCCACCCAAGCACTGCCCTGGCTGTGACCCAAGAGAAGCTGATCCGAGTAGGCTTCAGGGACGGAAGCTCCGGCAGCCGGGAAAGTCCCTCCGCCCACAGAAGCTACAGGTCAGTGAGAGAGACGCCTGGGCTCACCAAGAAAGGAGCGGGGTGTCTCCGTGACTCGGGCACCCTCGGGAAGAAGCAGCGGCGGCAGAGGGGAGGGCGGCCTGGGACTCCCCCAGCAGCAGGCAGGATCTTCATTACTGAAAGTCTCTACATAAACCCCCTGAGGGAGCTGAGCCTGGAAGACGGCCCTGCCCCACCCCGCTCCATTACTGAAGGTCTCTGCATAAAGCCCCTGAGGGAGCTGAGCCTGGGAGGTGGCCCTGCCCCCACCCCAGCACCAGAACTAAAGTTCACATTGATTAGCAGCCGTGTGCGGCCCGGAAAGCCCATTCAAATCTGAGACCCCAAGCACTAGCTGGGTGGATCTAGGCAGGGATGGACAGGAATCTCAGAAGTCAAGTAACTGGCTGGGAAAATGCCTAGAAAAGGCAAGAAAAATAAGACTATAGAGAGTTTTTTCGAACAGATGCAAATGATCCCAACTTTCAGATCGGACAACGACGAGGACATATTCTTGCCATCAGGGAAAGACGTGGAGGGCCGGACCTCGGTACCCCAGACATCCTGGGGGGATGTCAGGTGGGCTCAGGCCTTGAAAGAGCTCAAAAAGGATTTTGAAAAGCAAGTTAGACAGGTGGAGGAAAAATTGGGAAGAGAAATGAGAGAGATGAAAGAAAAGTATGAAAAACCGGTCAATACCTTGGTAAAGGAGACCCAAAAAAGTGCTGAAGAAAATAACATCTTGAAAAATAGGCTCACTCAATTGGCAAAAGAGGTTCAAAAAGCCAATGAGGAGAAGAATGCTTTCAAAAGCAGAATTAACCAAATGGAAAAAGAGGTTCAAAAGCTCACTGAAGATAATAGTTCTCTCAAAATTAGAATGGAACAGATGGAATCTAATGACTTTCTGAGAAACCAAGAAATCACCAAACAAAACCAAAAGAATGAAAAAATGGAAGAGAATGTGAAATATCTCATGGGAAAAATAACTGACCTGGAAAATAGATCCAGGAGAGACAATTTAAAAATTGTGGGACTACCTGAAACTCATGATCAAAAACAGAGCCTAGACATCATCTTCCATGAAATTATTGAGGAAAACTGCCCTGGGATTCTGGAACCAGAGGGCAAAATAAGTATTGAAAGAATCCATCAATCACTGCCTGAAAGAGATCCAAAAAGAGAAACTCCTAGGAACATTGTGGCCAAATTCCAGAATTCCCAGGTCAAGGAGAAAATCTTGCAAGCAGCTAGAAAGAAACAATTCCAGTACTGTGGAAATACAATCAGGATAACTCAAGATCTAGCAGCTTCTACATTAAGGGATCGAAGGGCCTGGAATAGGATATTCCAGAAGTCAAAGGAACTAGGACTCAAACCAAGAATCACCTACCCAGCAAAACTGATTATAATACTTCAGGGGAAAATATGGTCTTTCAATGAAACAGAGGACTTTCAAGCATTCTTGATGAAAAGACCAGAGCTGCAAAGAAAATTTGACTTTCAAACACAAGAATGAGAAGAAGCATGAAAAAGGAAACAGCAAAGAGAAGTCTTAAGGGACTTGCCATAAGTGAACTGTTTACATTCCTACATGGAAAGACAATATTTGTAACTCTTAAAACTTTTCAGTATCTGGGTAGTTGGTGGGACCACACACACACATGTACACGCATAAACGCACACACACATACACACATGCACGCACACACAGAGACAGAGAGCACAGATTGAATTGAATAGGATGGGACCATATCTTAAAAGAAATTAAGGTAAATGGTGAGAGAGAAATGTAGTGGGAGGAAAGAGGGTGAAATGGAATGGGACGATTATATGTCATTTAAGAGGCAAGTAGGAGACTTTTTAGTGGAGGGAAAAAGAGGAGAGCTGAGAAAAAAAAAAGTTTACCTTCATCACATTTGACTAAACGAAG
Source organism: Bettongia penicillata ogilbyi (assembly GCA_023548195.1). Taxonomy (NCBI): domain Eukaryota; kingdom Metazoa; phylum Chordata; class Mammalia; order Diprotodontia; family Potoroidae; genus Bettongia; species Bettongia penicillata. The sequence goes on from JAJHZJ010000280.1 coordinate 1,190,785, forward strand.
GAATAAAATGCACACTCATTTTGGTATGAAAACCTATCTTACAGTATAGGAAAGTGGGGGAGAAGGAGATAAGCAAGGGGGGGGGGATGATGGAAGGGAGGGCAAGGGGAGGAGGGAGCAATTTGAAGTCAACACTTGGGGAGGGACAGGATCAAAAGACAGAAGAGAAACAATGAGGGGCAGGGTAGGATGGAGCGTAATTCAGTTAGTCTTACACAACACGACTATCATGGAAGTCATTTGCAAAACTACACAGAAATGGCCTATATTGAATTGCCTGCCTTCCCAAAGGGAATGGGTGGGGAGGGAGGGATGGGGAGAATTTGAAACTCAAAGTTTTAGGAACAACTGTTTAGTATTGTTGTTGCTACTAGGAAAGAAGACATACAGTTAATGAGGAATAGAAAGTCATCTGGCCCTACAGGAGAAAAGAGAAGATGGGGACAAGGGAGGGATGACAGAAGAGAGGGCAGATTGGAGATAGGGAAAATTAGATTGCTTGGTGTATTGGGGTGAGGGGAGGGGATAAAAGGGGGAGAAAATTTGGAACCCAAAAATTTGTGAAAATGAATGTAAAAAGTTAAATAAATAAATAAATATTTTAAAAAAATATACATAGCTATAAAAACGAAAATATATATTTCACTGAGATTTTCCAATTTCAAATTTTTCTCCCTTCTCTTGTTCTTGTTTCTGAAGTTCCTGTATAAATGCTTGTGATCTCTTCCTTTCAAGTTCTAATTTATAAATTTCTTGCCTTTTCTCTTCCAGCTGCCAAAGGAGGTCTTCCATTTTTGACTGTAGCTCACGTATCTTTTTTAGTCCCTCGGTGTTGGCCTGTTGTTCTGTGAGCAATGTCCTCCTATGGATTTGTCTATCTTTCTCCACCTGCTCTCTCATTTGCAAAGAGTCCAGCTGATATTTTTCAATTGCACCAACTAGCTCCACTATGCGGTTGTGCTTTTCATACACTTCTTTCTGCAGATCTCTGAGCACTTCTTCCCCTGATGTGGATGCCTTATCCTGTTCATGGTCATCATCACCATGAGCCTGAAGCTGTGCATGTAATTCTCTTTCCCTTTCAAGGGTCTCTTGCATTTCCAGGACTCGAATTTTCTCTGATTCAAGTAGTCCTTGAAGCTCTGACTTCTGGCTTTGCTCTTCTGATATCTGGGCATCATACAGAGCTCCCCGGGACACTATTTTCTGTTGCAAAGCACTCAGGAGTTGTTTCTGCTGTTCCAAAAGTTGATGTAATTGAATCTTCCTTGGTTTCTGACCTTCCAGTGAATACTTTAGATCCTTGAATAAAATAAAATGAAGGAAGATGATATTGTCACTAACCAATTTCTGACCCTAATAACACATCTTTTTTTTAACATACCAGTCATCAGTGTTAATCCTTACAATGTAAGAACTGGGAAACAAAGGTAAAAATGATTCACCCCATGGAGCTAATAAATCATTTTTCAAAGACAAAGAATATAAGTTAACAAACAGGGTAGGACAGAATTCTTTTGAGAACATTTTTTTTATCCTTCTCCAGAGAAGGAAATATACAGTGGATATGAATATATATTGTTTCTCCTCTAAGAATGGAATGGAAGAACATTTATTAAGTGCACACCACAGCCTAAGCTCTGTGCTGGGAATATCAGCAGACAAGTGAGCAGCCTTCCTCTCCAGGTGCTCCCACTCGGGCTAGGAGAGATAACTCATAAAGAAGGTTCGGCTGCAGTGAGGATCCTGAGGCACATCAGCGGAATGGATGTTTCCGGGGCCTTTGGGAATCAGAATCGGAGTGAGCAGGGCTTGGGTCGGCACCACTGGAAGATGGTCTCATGGCAGTGTACTTGACTCCGCTTTTCCACTGCTAGGGACTGATGGTCTCTCATACACTTCTGAATCAGTAGACTAGAATTCTCTGTGATAATGTATATGTGAATGAATATGCTAATGCTATCTTAGTGTATCAAGGCAGTGCAGTTTCTATTTTCAGAATGCACATGATAAACAAGGTTGTTTATTCTCAGTTACTACCAATGTAATTAGGGTCAGATTCCACTCAACCAATGGAATCATATCATATGTAATATAATTTAATTCAAGAATGATAATTCTGTTATGTGACTTATCTGATGAGAAACTAACATGTTTTACTCTTTTTGATGGTATACCGTTTAGATAAAATAATAATTTAAGTCAACATACTGTTGGCCCAAGCTGTTGTGCCTAACGAAGATAGTTTTAGATAGCATGTTCCAAAAAAGCTTCTTACCCAAGCCAAGAAAACAATATAGGAGATCACAAACAGTGTAAAAGGAAAGGCCACAAAAGAAAATCAGAAGGTAAAGTTGCAAAATTATAAAGAACAAGCATGGTTTAAAAGATAAGATAGAAGAAGAGGTCCCCACTCCATCATTTTGCAGAGGTGGGAGATATTCAAGCGTTGCACTTTATACGTACTTGCAGGGTTTTTCAATGTATTAATCAGTTATGACGAGTTTTCCTCTTTAAAAATACTATTTGCTATGTGAGATGGTTCACAGAGAGGGAGTGGATTTCTGGGGGAATTCATCATAATAGAAAAAAAAAAACCCCACCCCAAACTACATCAAGAAAAACTTATTTTAAAAAATTTTCAGGATCATTTAAAGACTAAAAGGAGCATACCTCAAGTTCTTCTCTTTCCCTTTCTTCACTACGTTCCAACTTGGCTTTTTCCTTCTCCAAAGCCCACTGAAGCTCTCTGGTTTTTGTCTGTTCTTTGGCTAATGTATCATTTAACAAATGTACTTTATTTGTTCCTTCTTGGACTTCCATCATAAAACAGAAACTGAAATGATCTTTTAAAAACAATATTTCATCATGGCATTATACCAAGAAGGAAAATGCATCCTCCCCAGAGAAGGTACCTGTTGGCTTGGTGCCTACTGTCAAAGCTCAAATACAGACCATTTAATAATCTAATCATAGCAAAGGTTCTTGACTATTTATACCTTGTGGCTCATTTCAGTTGTTTCACATATTATTCCCTTCATGCTGTCCCATGCCTGGAACACATCTCTTCCTCATGTGTGCTTTGCAGAATCACAACTTTCCTTCCAAGCACAGTTTAGGCACCATTTTCTACAGGAGGCCTTCTCTGGTCTCTTCCCTCTTTGTATCTACTTTGTCCATATCTTACATTGAATAATCTGTAGAGAAGTTGTTTCTCCTGAGAGGATGTGAACTTTTTAAGGGCAGGGACCATTTTATGTGTGTCTCTAGCACCTAGAACTGTATCTGGTGTATTACAGATACTGAATAAATGCTTATTACGGTTGAAGAGGACCTATTCCAGGAGCAATACTGGCTAACTACTGTCAAGTTATCATTTATGAACTCAGACAATATAATATGTAATTCTTTAAAGTGCAATTTACATTTCTTTAAAGTGCAATTTACTACAGTTGCAAATACACATTTTTTTCCTGAGTATGGTAAATAACCATTATAGAGCAATATATGTTCCTGCGACTTTTCAAAAAAATGAGTTTTTCTTTAGGGATTCAAATTTCACTGATACTTATAAAAATGCCTATGCTTTATATAAAATATCACCTTTTAAAAAATGTACACATAGGAACTAATCCCCGTCCATACTAATCAATTCATCCCATAAAGCCAATGTATGAAGCTGGGGCTAGAAAAGACTCCTGTATTTAGGATTAGGAAAAACTATTAATGCTATGTTAAGTGAAACTGTTTACAGAAATTCTATTTCAGCATATAATCTTTTCATTTCTTTTCTTTTTTTTTTTTAGTTTTCTCAGTACATGGTACCCATTGGCTCTAATGTTCTGCATTGAAAGTCTTCCCAAATGTAATTACAGAAAAACAGTCAAGATTCAGGAAGTCCCCAAGAGTTCTTGTGTCACACTATTGTCAAACAAGCTCTAGGAAGACAGAGAATTTGGTATGTATAGCATCAGGCATCCATACTGATTATCAGTGAGGTCATTCTGGGTGCATATCAGTGTAAGTGGAAAGGATGGTAGCACGGATGCCCATCAAACAGAAGACTGATAGAAGGAAGCCCAGCAAACCTGAAAGCTTCTAACTCCTTCAGCTGTTTGTGTTGGGCTTTGAGCGCCATTTCGAGCTCCAGCCTGGCCTGTGTCCACTCATCCTGGAGGTCAGCAGCCCTCACTCTCTCAGAACTCAGCTCATCCTGTAGTTCGGCTGCTTTTTCTTTCAGCGTGCTCAGCTCCACCTGCATCTCCAGGATCTGAGCCTGCTTCTGCTGCATGTTGTATTCTAAAAGTTCTAGAAAAGGACACACTAATATCTGTGAGACAACTGCGTAATTGCTTTTAAGAATAACTGTGTCACAGCATTACTTAATTTACAGGTCTGGTCTCTCCTACTTCATTAGCTTTATACTGTTATTTACATTTTAAATTTTGTGCCATTTCAATATTTTATTAGACACATGTGAAATGACAATGATCTGGGATTATTGGGTGAAATACATCGCTAAACATTAAGGAAGTTCCCCATGTTATACTGAAACACCATGAAGATTATATAGCTATAGAACAAATTTATGACAGGATACTCAAAATCAACACAAGTTAATTTATTAAACATACAACATTTCAAATATAAATCATCCTTTAAAGTTTAAAATAATAAGGTGAATAAAATAATCCTTTTTTCCATTCACCTACAAATTTTACTAACTTATGCTCACAATCCTTAACCTTGTACTCCATAAATAAATTGACATCTACACAAAGTACTTGCATGGATTATCCATTTAACTAATGCTACAATTTTCAGTTTTAGTCGACTATTTCTTTTTTCAGTGCAGCGCCCTTTTGTAGACAATTTCTGTGAACTTTACTACGATTCTGTAGAAGTTAAATCCAAATCTGTGCTTTTGCTCACGGTACTTTCTTTAAAAACAAAAACACAAAACACACAAATATTTGTAGCATGACATCAAAGTTGAAAAGAAAATGAATTTTTAAAATCCCTACCTAATTTAGAATGAAATACTTTAATAAAAATGGTGTTAGGAGACAGAAGCAACACGAGCTTTTTGGCTACTATGCTATATAAAACTCATATGTATTTCTCTACATTTTGAGGAACAAAATTTGACTTGTGATATATGTGTGTGTGTGTGTGTGTCTATGTATGTATATATATATATATACACACACATAGACACACATATATAAGCAATAACATGTCATGCATAACTATTTTAAGGAACAACAATAAAAACTTCAAAAATAAATTCTGCAATAATAAAATAATGGTCAATTAAATTTATGTTTAGATAAAAGGTACTTGTAAAATAAAGCATGAATTTGGTTTTATTATTAAAATCACTTTCATCTCCATTCTTAGTGGCACACAGATATATGGCTCAATAAATACAAACACATACATATGAATTTTATGTCAAAGGAATGTGGATTCTGTTCTACACTGGCAAAGGCTGACAGGGCTGGCAAATTACTTCCAACAAGTGTGGATATAATCTGAGTCAGACTTGACTCGACTCTCTCTGACTTCATTCACCAATTTGTTTCAAGAATCACTACAAGAATAGCCAAATCCCACTTATACGATGACACCAAACACTTGAGTGTAGGAAGGGCAATTTGGGGTATTATGCTACTACCTTTGACAAGTATTTTTTTGTAGGGGAGGAGACACTGCTTTTACCTGAGGTATATGGAAATCAATACAATTAGAGATTCGTACATTTAAATAACAACATGACTGTGCTCACTGATCTAACGTAAACTCATCTTCAGTTTATTTTTGTTGCTAGAAATGAAGGGTATAGACTCTAAATGAATATATCTGGATTATCTATAAACTACTTAAATAACATTTTTAGGGGATCTGAAAGGAATCTAAATCCATTTAAAGGAATACTTCAAATTTGTGTTTGTACAATGGTAGCACAAATTCCATTACCACACATAACTAAGAGTAGATGTCACCCTTTGGTGAAATCTTTGTTTAAAGTAACAACTGTTAAATCCCTGAATCCTTCTTTCATGTGGCCATCAAGCAAAATGTGGACAAGGAAACTTATTTATTTATCTCATCCGACATAGATAGATAACAGGGAACGGTGCTGACTTGACTCAGGAGCTTGAGGGTCATTTTCAATGAAATATTTATTCACTGGTAAATTTTTTGAAGCAAATATGCATTATTTTAATACCAGTAAAATTGCTTTGGCTTTCATTTTGGATAGCTCTCTAAGAATAATACTAAAGTTTGAGTAATAGAAAATTTTCATTAACTGAGAAAAGGACAAAAAAGATGAAAATCACGACTGTAAATACATACTTACATACACAGGCAAGCACACACGACACTACAACATACCTTGGCTTTGGGAATCACTCTCTTCTCTCTTCACAGTCATTTTTTCAGTAGTCAGTTGAGTCCGTAATGCTTGCATCTCGCTCGACAAGCTTCTTCTGTCTGCACTCTGAATATACTTCACGGCAGCATTGCATTTAATGCCCTATTTAGACAGTGATGTAAAAATCCATAAACAGTACCAAACAGTGAGCTCCTTAGGGAAGGGAATATGTATTGTTATTCCAATCTACTTCTCCCATTACCTAGCACAGTGTTCTTTATAATGCACATGCTTAATGTTTGTTTAAATGCTTAATTGAAAAGACTATCAAACTAATGAAGAAGCCTCTCACTAAAAAAAAAAAACAGCACAAAATACTAACAACTTTAGGACTGTGGGTTTGTGGTGTGTTTCATAAATTTTTGCAAGTGCTTGTTTCAATATTTGTCATTTTAAAATTATGAATATGTGATCCTTTTTAGAACATATGAAAAATGCCCTGCCTTGAAAGTTGACATTATTTTATATTTTTTTAGCTTAATGAGAGTTCTCAGTCCCATGAGAATCCTCCAGATTGACAAAGTGAATTTCTGCAAGCCTTTCAGCAAATCTGACAAATATTGAAACAAGCACTTGCAAAAATTGCACTTCTCAAGTATGAAATTTGCAGCAACTTTTACCAACATGAGGAACAAACCTTACATGAGAAAATAGGGCTCACTGGAAGGATTTTAAAATTCTGAAAATTCATATGCTTGCATTATATTTTTGGTGTACCTCAGTTTCCCTTTGCACTGGTACTTTGGTAATTAAATCCAGAAGAGATGAGATTGTGTTGAGGTAGATTTTTCTTTCTTCCAGCCGGAATGCCGAAGCTTGCTGAGTAAAAATGTCATCTCCTTCACTGACGCGAGGTTCAGTAAGAGCTAGTACTTCCATGCCCTCCTCATGGACCTCTCTCAGCAACCCCTGTAAAATCAACCCCAAAACCAAAATGTTGAAATTGTATTCCTGCACTGGACAACAGAAGGATGACACAGAAAAAGAAAGTGGTATCTGTGTTTCTCTCCAAGGAAAATCAGGCAGGGAATGGCATGTTATGTTTGCTAGGGGCTGAATGGCATATACTGAGATCTCTAAAAGCGAAGGCCAGTGCAGCACTCAGCGCAAGCTCCTGCTTCATTCAGCACATCACCTTTTTGAAGCTGTGCAGTGGCTGTAAGTGCACAGGACATGGCTTTTAGGTCTGTACAATCTGTCCTGATTGCTGCTTTAATCATTATCAAACAGGCAGTAAGCCTATGAGTCTACTTAAATAATGTAGTACTTATACCTCCTAATACACCACTGTCTCTAACACAGAAAGGATTTAATCTGATAGAAAGATAATCGATTTATTAATACCTTTAATACCTTTAAAATGAAAGAATTTCCACACTTTTCCCTTGGACTGTCTAATATATCAAATTCCTGGCTTTGCTGAAGACAGAAACCTTGACTCCAATCTAATCCAGAGTCTAAAATAAATAAAAATAATTATTTAGTACAAATAAAAGCATTATAAAATTTATTTATTTAAATTACAAAAATGAAAGGAATTTTTCACATAAGACAAAAAGATTTAGAATATGCTATTGTGGAAAATGTAACAAAATAAAATTCTATCATGACTTACCACTAGAACACATTTCTCTACTTTGATAAAAGTCAGACCGTATTGATCCAGAAACTGAAACCACCTGTATTGGACAGAACAAACACATTTGAAAGAAGAGCTATTATTGTCTTGCCCAATAAATAAAAATATCAGCTGGTATGTCTACATGTATGTATGCATGTATGTATGTAAATGGAAAAAAAATACTCCTAAGACACTCTAGCTGAGATTCTAGATAATGTATTTCTTCATCTTTTTCTTGGATAACCTACAAGTTAATGAAAAACTTTTTTATAGCCTGTCAAAAGGTACACTTACATTTTATCTATTTCATGTTTTTTGGATCAAAACTGGGTACTCAAAAGATTCTGAATTTCTTGACTATATCATAGTTTTGACTATATCATTGATTTCAAAAGTACCACCACATTCAATATAATTTGATTAAATGTAGTTAAAATTGCCTAAATCAACTTAAGTAAGAAATTACATTCCCAAACAGAATACAAGCTCCTTGAAGGCAGGGTTTACTGTATTGCTGTTTTAATATTACCTGAACCTAACCCAGTATTCTTGCACATGGTAGACTTTATTTTTTAAAAAGATCATTTTTTTTATTTTCCTCCCAATTACATGCAAAAACAATTTTTAACATTTCTTTTTAAGCTCTGAGTTTCAAATTCTATCCCTGCTTCCTTCTTCTTCCCCTGCCCTGAGACAGTAAGCAATCTGAGGTAGGTTATACAAATGCAATCATGCAAAACGTTTCCATGGTAGTCACTTTGTGGAATAAAACTTGAAAAATAAAAAAGAAAGAGAAGGAAGGAAGGAGAAAGAAAGGAAGAAAAAAATAGTATGTTTAAGTCTGTATTCAGACTTCATTAGTTCTTTTTCTGGAGGTGGATAAGATTTTTCATCAAAAATCCTTTGGGACTATCTTGGATCATTGTATTACTGAAAATAGTTAAGTCATTCCCAACAGCTGTTCATCATATAATGAAGCTGTAACTGTGTATAGTGTTCTCCTGGTTCTACTCACTTCACTTTGCATCAGTTTATGTAAGTCTTTTCAGATTTTTCTGCAATCAGTCTGCTTGTCCTTTCCTATGTATGTACACATATAAAATGAGGTCATTATCAGAGATACTTGCAGTAAAACTTTTCCCTCCAGTTTTCCTTCTAATTTTGGTAGCATTGGTTTTGTTTGTGCAAAAGCTTTTTAATTTTATAGAATCAAAATGATTCATTTTACATTTTGTCATATTCTCTACATCTTCTCCTTTTACCCACAGATTTGACAAGTAAACACTGGTCTATGCTGTCCTAATTGGCTTACAGTCATCCCTCTGTATGTATTGATTATGTGCCCATTGTGACCCTGGTACATGGCATAAGATGTTGGTCTATACCTACTTTCTGTTATATTGTTTTCCAGTTTTTGCAGGAGTTTTTGTCCCAAAACCTTTGATCTTTGGTTTTACCAAACACTAAATTACTATGGTCTTTTAGTAAAATGTATTTTGTATCTAATCTATTGCATTGGTCCACCATGCTATTTCTTAGCCAGTACCACATTTATCATTAAGTCCTTTGGGACTATCTTGGATCACTGTATTACTGGGAATAGTTAAGTCATTTTCCTAGTTCTATGAAATAATTTTTTGATTGGTATGGCACTGAATAAGTAGATTAGTTTAGGTAGAATTATTGTTTTTATTATATTGGCTCAGCTTACTCATCAGCAATTAATGTTCTTCTACTTGTTTAGGTCTGACTTTATTTGAGTGAAAAGTGTTTTGTAACTGTGTTCATATAGGTGCTGGGTTTGTCTTGGCAGGCAGACTCCCAAATATTTTGTACTGTCTGCAGTTATTTTAAATGGACTTTATCTTTCCATCTTTTGCTGCTGGACTTTGCTGGCAATAGATAGAAATGCTGGTCACTTAATGTGGGTTTATTTTTATATCCTGCAACTTTGCTAAAGTTGCTAATTATTTCAAATAGCTTTTTCGTTGATTCTCTAGGACTCTCTGAGTATACCATGATATCATAAGCAAAGAGGGATAGTTTTGTTTCCTCACTATTCTAATTCCTTCAATTTCTTTCTCTTTTCTTATTTCAGGTGATGTATCTTCAAAAAATATTTGTTGAATGGAATTTTAAATTTTAACTGCTGAAGTAAAAACAGTATCCAGAAAATGGCACCAAGAGCTAAGCCCATACCTATATGTGGTCTGCAGGTATATTTTACAACTCTTTTCAAAATAGTTCTAATTGCTCTTCAAAGTAAATAATCTATATACTTATTATATATAAACACAATAATATTAGGTGATATTGATATACTGTGATTATCTTCATCTTACAGATGAGGAAATTATGGCTCAGTGAGATTAAGTGATTTACCCAGGATCACAAAGCTCCTAAATATCTGAGGACAGATTCCAATCTAGGTCTTCCTGACTCCAAGTCTCCACTATGCTATGCTGTCATCAATAACTCTCAAATAGACATTTTCATTATAGGTAAGCATTGTGTGTATATGTACATGTGTATGTATACGTGTATGTGTGTGTATTAGAATTCACGAAGAAACACGAGATAACCAAACATTAAGAAATGCTAGAATGCTGCTGCAATGATCAGAGATGGGCGGGTGGGGCATATAGCGATAAATGAAAAAGTACTTAGTATGTAAAAAGCATTAAGGAAAGTTTGAATAAATGTAGAATCCAAAAGGGAATGGAAATATATCAGGAATTCTAGAAGCCTAAAAAATAAGAAATATTTGAAATCTACTTGCTATCTCCTTGTAGCAAATAGTCCAACATTTCTGCTCTTTATAATTCCAGCTCTACAACTCATTTCAGGTAGGAGTCAATTTAAGATAACTATACCTTCTTATAAGCTGTAACTTCAAGCTGCTTCTCAGGGTCTGTAATATGGTCATTTTGTCTACCAATTTCCAATTTTTTCTCCTGTATCATCTGAATAAACTTCCCAAATACCTGATGATGGTCCTTTGTAGAGATATCTTCCAATTCCTGTACAGCAAAACCAAGTCTTTCCACTTCATCCTGTTGACGAGCAGTAAAACACAATGGCTGGGCTTAGTGTGGCATTTTCTGAATGCCAGCTAAAGATTCCAACTAAAGATTATGTAAATTAGAATGTCAAAATGCACAAGAAAACAATTTGGAAGAAACAATGATAATGAGGGGTTTACAAAGTGTTTAGCAACAATCCTATGTCCATTTAACTGAAGATGAAACAGAGGCTTCGGGGCCCCTAGTCAAGCAGCTGCTCCGTGTCACAGCCAGAACTGGAACCCTTGTACCCTAGCTCCAAACCTAATGCTCTCTCCAGTGCACCACATCACCATCCCACACTGCTGCTCACATAGATGGTTACTTGGTTTAAAAAAAATGTGGCAAATGCCTTCTTAAGCACTTTGCACTGACACAGTGTTCACGTATAACGTGTAATGCATCCGCATCTGCGCTTCCACGTCACAGCCCAGCTGTAACTGACGTCTGCCCGCAGCAATCACCTGGAGAAACCTCTTCTCCTGCTCCAGGTCCTCCAGGTGCGCTGTGCGCTCCTTCTTCTCTATTTCCAGTTGCTGAAGTTCTTCATTTTTGTTTTCCAGCTCTTCTCTAAATTGTTCCAACTGTCCCTCTAAGTTCGTGATCTGCAGGGCCAAAATGTAAACAGAAACGCAAGAAAGAAGTTCTTTAGACGCAATGTTAACTTCCTAAGAGATCTTGTGGAAAAGATGTACGAACAACAAATGGTTACCCGTTCAAAATTCTATCTTGAGTTGAGACGTGACTTGGGGCTAAGCAACAAATAAAATATGGGGGCTGGACCAGGAGGCTAGATCCCTCCTGGTTCTAATATTGTCCAATTGTAAAAAATCACTAGTTTTCAGGCAACAATTCTGGTGCACAGATTATTTTAAAAAAGACTTGCCAACTGTATAACAAACCAAGCACTTTTAAATTACTAAGTCCAGAGCAGATAAAACTGAGCGCTGGCACCTCATGCCTTTGTGACACAGGCACTATCCTTTCCTCCTTTTTACAAATTTGGAAACTGAGGTTGAGTTGTATACTATGAGGTGCTCACAATAATCCTCTAAGAAAGTTAGGACATGGAGGATTCCCTTATTGCAGATAATGAAACTAAGTCAGTCAGTTAAAGAGATTTGATGACTTCCCCACTGTCACACAGACTGAAACCCAGGTCTTTCATCCCCCAGGGCCCAGTGCTCTCTCTACTAGGCCACACATCCCATGGTTGCCAGATGAATCTTCCTCAAGTCAATCTCTTCAAAAGCCTGACCAGATCATGAAGTGAGGTCCAAGCGCCTTATCACGGATTTCACAACCCTCCATGATACGCTCTGCCTGCCAACAATTCCCTTCTTCTCCACTCAATGCTCCATCTACACCAGATGACTTAGTATCCTCTTCCTATGCCTTTGCTTGACTATTTCCTGTTGAGCATTCTCCTTCCCCCTCTAACTACCTATCAAAATCCTGCCCACTCTTTCATGTCAAACAATCAATGAACGTCTGCTCTCTGTTAGGCCTTGGGAATACAAATGCCATGAATAAACAGCCCTTCTCACCAGTCTCTTTGAAGCTGTCCTTGATACCAGGGGATTCTGACCCTCCTCCACTGGCACTTTCTTGATGAGACTGAAAACTTTTTAGAGTACATTATCGTTATGAGTGTAACTGTCCTGTTACAGAGCTTGTTACAGTTACAGAGCTGGAATTGTATCTCAGGTCCTCTTCCAACCCCATGCTATTTGCCCCTCGGAGAACATTACCGAAAGTCAGCCAACAGTTATTAAGCACTTCTACACTGAAAAAGATGCTGGGTTAACGGTGCTGCCACTGTGTCTTATTTGTTGCCATAGCCCCTGTGATTTCTAGCACAATTACTTTGCAAATAATAGGAGCCCAATAAATATTTGCTTCACTCACTTTAGAGTTGAAATATAGTTCTTTCTGTGACAAGGGATAAGAATCTGATTGCACATTTTAAAATTTTAATGAGATGAAGCATTTTAAGCACTGTACAAAAATATAACTTCATGATATTTTAGAAAATTACTATTAAGATTACAAAGGAAAAATAAACAAAATTCTGATTTTAACCACTAACATAAAAGAAGAGGTATAAATTTTTATTGCTTTGTTACTATGATTTTGATTTCTACTTTAGAAGGAAGAAATTATTAGTAGAGCAGTATTTTAATGGTCAAAATACAGGCCACCAGAGAATATAGCTAAAACCCCTAAAATGAGGTCGAAAGGTGAGAAACTGAAGGCTACAAGGGCCTTCAGAGATCATCTAATTCAACTTCCTCATTTTGCAAATGAGCAAACGGGCTCATCGAGGTGAAATGACTTGCCCAAAGTTATAGAGGTCAGTGGAAGAGCTGGAATTGTATCTCAGGTCATTTTGCTTCATCTCTTTCTGCCACACAAAGTTTCTTCTGTTTTATCATTGTAAGGACAGCCAGAGATCTGTTTACCACTCCTTCTCTCTCCCTGCCCCAGGATGAAGTGGCTTGCAGCTTGGAATTGGGTTTCCTCAGTGGAGGCTCCTTGGATGGACAGTGTGAGTACATCAGAGAGATCTGCACTGTCCTTCCTTCCACATTTTCACCAGAGAGGAGGTCATCCACCTAACCCTCCTTTCCCAACAGCCTCAGCATGAACTCTTAAGGGTAGCTGAGTGCTTTCTTAGTCCTGCCTTATTTATTTTGTGTTTCAGCTCCCTATTAATTAACATTCTGTCCTTTCCTGAGGGATCACTCCCCTTGGCAGAGAAAACAGAAGAAAACTCAAGTTGAAAAGTTCTGCTTTCTCTTATGATCTCAAGTCACCCTGAGAACTGATCCTCTTCTTTTATCTGCCTCTTTCTTCTAACACAACTTAAAAAAAACCAAAAAACAAAAAAAAACCCACAGCCAAACAAATTCTTTTTTCAAGAACCTTAAGTCAGCCTCTCAGATTATTTTGAGTTTTACTGTTTCTGATAATATTTTCTTAGCATGTCTTTCTGACTGGTTTCTTATAAATTATTTCTAATTCACTTGGGACTATCAGAATGAACATCCATTTTGAATTTTTAAAAATCATGTTTACTTTATCCCAAGTGGTCTTTCTCTCTCAGAAAGAAAAAAATATACTGAATATGTACTGAAAAAAATTATAGAAAATTACTGTACTTTTATTACATAAATTAATTGTGGAAGTTCAATCATGAGATAGTTTAGAAAGGGGAGAGGAGGAGGGGTATTCACATGGTAAAGATACTGTTAAAGTAAGTTCACAGAAAAGACAAATACTACTTATTAAAAAAAAATCACAATTTCTAAGCAAAACCTCCTGCTGCACAGTGATGTACCTTTAAGAGGGCAAATTAAAACTTTTTATTTAACATGCTGTAGTATTTTAGACAAAATCTCAAATTCAAATGATGTTTTTAAAATAACAGAATAATTAAAATATCAATTTTTTAAATTAAGAATTTTTAAACCTTTCTCCTTTGTATCTAAAGCTTCTCGTTCTACCTGTAATTGTACTTCGAATGGCAATTCTTTGGCTTCCACAGTTCCAAGATGTTTTCGGTTCCCCACCTGTAAAAAAAGAATGAAACGTAAAAAAAGAATGAAACGTAAAAAAAGTTTTCTCAATTTTACATAAAGGGGTATATATACAAAATGAAAAATTATAATGCATAATTGTAGAGGTAAATTAATAGTACAGCTCTTCCAAAACAGTGTTGCCACGTTAGCAGATCTTTTGTAGGTACTGATTCCCTCTCTCTCTCTCTCTCTCCACTTCCTTTTCTTTTTCTCCCCTCTTATTCAGTCCATTCCATACTGTATAACTCTTGTCTGCATCATTCTTTTTAAAAAGTAAAATTTTCTTTTAATAATAAACACAAACATTTCAACATACAAAGAGTAGAGTTGAGAACTTCACACATATAGTTCTAAGTGTGTTACATTTAAAATGGGGAAAGAAAAACTACCCTGGTTTTTTGCATCCCTTTCGGTAGTTCTTTCTGCTCTTTTCTCTGTATTTAAAATGTTTTACTGATATCTTTATTTCTTTTTCCATGTCACTACCATTATCCCCCACCTACCTACCACAGAGTGGATGTAATAACTAAAGTCATTTCTTTCTCTTCTACCCAGGAACCCTAAGTGTCTTCCCCTCCCATTTTGATATATATATATATATATATATTTTTTTTTTTTATTGAAGGGGTCATCCCTTGAGTAACTTAAAGAAATCTATTCAATGAATGGCTCTGTCTCACTTAAAGTAAGATTGTGATAAGACCTAAGCCTGAAAGGGCCAGGGTCTCCCCCATTGCATCTTGGGCCATCTCCAGCCATCCTGATGAATATCATGCCACTGAACCCAGAGGGCTCAGGAGACGAAAGTGAGGCTGGTGACCCTGCACAGCCCTCCCTCATTCAAATCAAAGGTAACTGCAAGTCACGTCATCATCTTGATGTCATGGTCCTCTTCGAGAAAACAGGACAAACACACATAAACAGAAGCCCTCTTTTGTAACAAATCCATCAAGCAACAAGTTCTTATGAAACACTGTTGATACAAATACAAAACAATGTAATAATCCCAACAAATAAGGAACTCACACTCTAATGGGGGAAGACCTCCAGTACGCATAGAAACACTGAAGTTCATTACCACAACATTGAAGTCCTTAATATATGGGCAGGATGAGGGGAGAGGAGGAGGAGAGTGAGTCAGGTACTTAGCTTTCTAAGAAATGAGAAGGAGTCACTATGATTTGGGATTGTGTGAAAAATTTTGATTGAGTAAACTTCAAAGGAGGAAAGGTTGAGTGAAGGAGGTAAGTGTAGAGTGTGATGGGAAACAAGGGGTACTGACTCCCCATCCAGGACCAGTATATGCTGGGTAGAGGGTGTGAGAGAAAGTACAGTCAATGCTGAAGAAGAAAGATGGGGATGCAGAGTCACTGGGGGCGGGGGGAATCAGGTCTCAGTGTGGGCTGAGAAATGGCAGCTGAGAGAAAGAGGTCTAAGACAAAGAGGAACTAGCTCAAGGTGAAACAGAAAGTGTATAGGACACAGGTGAAGAAGACTGGAGAAGAGAATCAGAGAATGGGGGAGGGATGAGTGTGTGGGAAGTCAGGTTATGGAGAAGGGGCTGGAAAACACTGTCTCTTAGTACTAGGAATAGAAAAGAAGGAGAAGGAGCCACAGGGACAAGAGAGAGAGGCAGATGAAATAATCTCTTCTACACTCTCTGCAGTCTGATTTCTGATTTACATTAGTCAACTTAACAGCTATCTCCAAAATTACCAACGAATGATCTCTTCATTGACCAAGATAATGGCCTTTTCTCAATCCTCAATCCTTCTTGACTCTCTGCAAACTTCTGGTTGATCAACCGCTTCTCCTAGACATTATCTTCTCTCTAGACACTGGGGAAATTGACCTTTCCAGCTTCCCCTTCTACTTGCTCCTTCTCCACCTCCTTTGCTGGATCTTTATCCAGGTTACACCCACCAGACTTGGGTGCTCCGCAAGGACTGTGTTTGGACCTCGCATCTTTCCCCTCTAGACTATCTCCTTTGGTGATATCACTAGCTCCTATTTATTTAGCCCTGACTTCTTTCTCTTAACACATTGCCTGGCACCTGATAAATTAGTGATTCAAAAAAAGTTGTTCCCTCTCTTCCTTCCTCTGCTGTCCTCTAGTCTCCACCATCAACTTTGTCAATTGGATATCTTGAAGTGGATGTACGCTAGATGGCTCACACCTTAAACAAAACAATTATCTTTCCTCCCACAGCCTCCCATCTTTTCTATTTCCCTTTTACTGTGGAGAGGCCCACCAGCCTTCAGTCATGCAGATTTTCACCTGAGGTTTTATCCTTGATTTATTTACTCTTATTCCAAATATTCGATCTGTAACCAAATCAAGTACCTCTCCTATACATCCTGTCCTGCCTTCTAATAAAGCCACCACCCCAGTGCACACCCTCCTCCCCTCATGCTTGGACTTCTGCAACACTCTTATTGGTCTCCCTCATTCCAGTCCATCTTCCTCTCAATTGTCCAAGTGATTTTCCTAAACTATGGTTTGACTTATCACTCCCCCCCCCACCCATCCCTCATGACTCCCTTTAATTCCAGGATCAGCCTTTAAAGCTCTTCACAAGTTGGCCTCTTCCTACCCTTTAAATCTTCTTAGACTTGACACTCTCCATGTTGTACAATCCAGTGACACCTGCCTTCCTACTGTCCTACCTACCCTCCATCATCCAACTGCCCCCCATACCCAGAATGCTCTCCTTTCCTTATTCCTTCAAGACACAGTTTAATTCCCACTTTGTGTAAGAGGCTCCCATTTGCAATGTCTATACTTGGTATGTATACAGTTGTTCATCAATTGTCTCCCTCACTAGAATGTGAGCTTCTTAAGAGCAGGGACACCATTTTTCTCTTTCTTTGCACTCACTCAGTGTGCAGCACAAAGTAAGATCTTAATAAATGTTCACACACTAAGACACTGGCTCTGTTTCACAATCTTATCTTATTCTGCATCTCTATCACCTACTTTATAATGTTCCTCAAGGGTATGATGTTCTAATATTGTCTTTGTATTTCCAGTACCTAGTCCTGGGCCATTTCCTTGCTAGCCCCACATCGGTCGGTCTGGAGCAGAAACCACCTTCTGAGAACTTGAGTCCTCCGGCTGCAGAACTCCTGCACTAGGCCCCACGGGGCTGACTGGTGAGTGCCTCAGCTGGCCCACTGTTCCTGGAGGACTACAGTAAAGTATTACTGTACAGCCAGGCCACCTTGCTGCTATGCACAGTACCAACCTATGTTACACTCCTCCTTCCAGATCTGGAACCATAATCAGATCAATACTGCCATTACCACCCTTATGACTCCACTCATCATCCTGATAATTATACAAATCAACAGCCCCACCTCAGTCACTACTCCTTATACAGGCTGAAATCAGCACTAAGACTTTTGGGACACCCGTGTATGTGGTACACCCCAACTTAGAATCTAAGTTCCTAGAGGATAGATGCTAGGACAGGGAGACTAATTAATAGGCTATACTGACAGCCCAAACAAGAGATGGTGAGGGCCTGAACTAGAGAAGGACAGGCAGGAGAGATGTTACAGAGGTAGAGAAGGCAACTTGAATGGATCTCTGAGGGAAGGAGGCTGAGGGAGAATTCAGAGTTCATGATGCTGAGGCTGCGAACAAGTGTGAATGGAAGGATGGCAGTACCCTCCACAGAAATAGTGCAGCCAGCACACAGGGGGATCTGTGGGGGAAAATGACTTCTGTTTGGATAGTAAGTAAGAGACACATCATCTGATGGTTCAAAGAGCAGTTGTGCCCTGGTACTCCACAGATAAGTTGACTAGATAGATCTGGGAGTTATATGCACAGAAATCATCATGACATACTCATGGGAGCTGACTAAGTCACCAAGTGAGAGATGAGGACAAAGGCTTGGAAAATACACGTTTAGGGAGTGTGATATGGATGATGAGCCAGCAAAAGAGAATGAAAAGTCAGTCAGGTGGGTAAGAGAATAGAGACAGCATTTTCATGAAAACTCAGCGGGGAAAAGATAAGTCCACAGGATGAAAAACTGCAGAAATATCAAGAAGGATATTATTATCCCTCATACTGTTTTATGACTAAAGGAAATGGCTTCCTACAAAATGTTAGATCTGCTTTGTTTCTCATCTTTTTGTTACGATACTTCTACTTTCATTTATGAAGGCTTCATGAAATAATGCTTTTTCGTTGGACCCTATACTAATCATTCTGCAGACTCATTATTTTTCTTTACTTCTTTTTCATTTTGGAGACACGCCTCTTCTTAGTTATCTATCATCGTCCTCTGTGATGTTTTGCAAGTGGCCTTGTATTCTAAATCATGTCACCTCCTAATGGCCATCTCTCTCTTGAAAAGGATTATTTTCTAGCTGAGGCATTCCCTTATCTTACTTGCTGAGATGTCTGTTCCGCACTGTGTAAACTGCAAACAACGACAGAGTTAATGTCGTAATTTTGTTCAAACAAGTCAAAAACAGAGCTGGAACTAATCTACCCCCCAATAAAAATAGAACAAAACTTGTTCTTTTAATGAAGGAAAACAGAAAAATAAAACTAGCCAATAAAAAAATGACCACTTCTGGTAGCTCCTGTAACATTCCACATGCCTCATCAGTCCATCTTGCTACTTAAAGGTGGGAGATATACTTTATCATCTGGGAGTAAGCCTAGTTACTGCGCTTAATCTGAGTTCAGATGTACGTTAGTACTGTTATTTAAATGACTGTCATCATATCTTATATTGTTCTTGTCCTGCTTTCGTTACTCTGCATGTCCTCATGTTTTCAAATTTACCTATAGTTTTCATTTGTCACTCATGAAAACATCACTTCACTTACCACAACTTATTCAGACATTGCTCATTCAAAGGGCATTCATTTTGAGTCTAGTTGTCTTTGGTAAACAAATCACAAAAACATATTCTTAGGAATATATACCCATCAAATAAATTCAATAAAAATTGGATAATTGACAGTTTATGCATGATTGTCAAATTAACCTTTACAGAATAAAGTTTACCTTTCGTAAACTGTTCACACTAGTAAGTAACACTTGCTCCAGTTCCCTTATTTGGGATTCCAGTTTCTCAATTTCTTTATTCCTTTCGTGGACATCTCTTTGAAGCTGCTCTTTCGAAAGCAAGAGTTCACTGTATTTGTCTGTTTTTTCATTGAGATAATTTGTTAACTTCTCAACCTAGCAAGATAATATGCAAAGTAAATCTGGATAAGTTTATATGTAAATAAATATTTTAGTATAATGGTAACAGCAGGAAGTAATCTGTTTTTATTACAATAGTACTTAGTATTAGGATAAACAGCTATCATTCCCAGTTGTTAACAGGTGATATTTTCTGAATTGATAAAATTTAATCAGCAAGAGAAAAAGAGGATTGCATTGCTTGCTATATACATTTTAATTTCTATTTATGTTTGATGAATTTTAATATTTGTTTTTTACTAAGTATCCTTGAAATTTAAGTAACTTATAACTCTGTTGAGCGAAACTGTGCCTTTGAGAAAATCTAGATTACAGGGCTTGATAGCATCACATAAAAACGATACAAGTATAATATAAGGTTGTAAGTTTCAGTTCAAGTTCTACCTTTCCTTGATTCCTCTTAATGCTAGTGCCTTCCCTCTGCTGATCATCTCCAGTTCATCCTGTATATATCTGGGTTATATAATTTCTAGAATTGTTTGCAAACTGCCTCTCCAATTAGGATGTGTTTCATCCTCCCCAGGTTTACTAGGACAATATCTGTTGCATAAAGATTATGGTAGGATCTTTTTCTCCCCCTTTGTTTCTGAGGATAATTTGTGTAATACGATACTGAATTATCTCTATATCCATTAGGTGTTTTTTTTTCCCCCTCTGTAGTGCCTTTACAGCTGGTTCTATTTCCTTCTCTGAGACTGGATTATTTTAAGATATCTATCTATCTGATCTTCTGAGAGTTTGTGTATTTGATACTTTCAAAGGTATTTACATTTTTTGGTTAGCATAAAATTGTGCATAAGAGGCTCTAATGATCCTTTTTATTTCTTCTGGTTTTGCTGTCATTTCACTGTGCTGGTTTGCTATTTTATTGATTTGATTTTCTGCTCTCTTCTTTTTAACCAGCTGGCTAAAAGTCTGTCAATTGTATTTGTTTTTTCAAGAAACTAGCTTCTTAACAACTGTACCTGCCTAAAAGTGAAATAAATGTTTCCTCAGCACACAGATGAGCCACATATCACTATGGGTCTTCAAGTTAAGATGGGATCATTATTTTTTAGGGACATTAGAGAAGGAATTTTTGATTAGCCACAGGTTGAACTGGGCTCCTTTCTAGCTCTTAGCTTGTGTGTTTCTGTGCATAATAACAAAAGGTAAGGAGTCACCAACTGAAGAATAGTATTATTAATTCCGTTTTGAGAGCTACATATTTTTATCGAGGACTGAAAATCGCCCAAAGAGCAGAAATGCAAGTGAAATAAGATGATCCAAGGAAGAAGGGCAACATGCCTTTAACTCAGGAGCTCTACCTCTGAGGGTAAATGATCATTTGTGAGGGATTATTTATTGAGTAGCTATGATAAACATTGCATCTACTGTAACATGGCTGAGATACATCTCTTTCATATAAACAAACTATTACAAACATATGGGGAATTAAAAAATGTACAAGACATGGCCTTTGTCCCCCAAAATTTTATCATCTGGTAGAAAAAAATATGTACACATACAACTAAAATACAAAGCAGTAAAGTGTTAAGAACTATGGGAAAGGTACAAATAAGGTGCTAAAGGACAGAAATAATTTCAAGGTGGAGTGATTTAAGACAGCTTTATGAACATGGTCATACTTGAGTTAGATCCTAAAAAGATGGGCAGGATCTTCATAGGTAGAAGGGGAACAGGATGGGAAAGGGGAAAACGTAGCATGCCAGAGAGAGAAAAGGGAAAAAGGCAGAGTACATGGGGTTTTTAGGATGAAGGGGGAGTTGTACAGTTTGGCTGAAGTGTAGGGTACCTCCAGGCAGCAGCAGTAGATAAGTCAGGAAAGATAACTCCTTAACGGAACTCCTTAATTGCAAGGGTGCTAGAAACAAGAGAAAGGTTATTTCCTAAAACTGAAGATACTAAACAAAATGAGTCAGCTACAGGTCATGGGTACTTGAGTGCTGTAAATGTGACCTACAACCTATGTAACTGGTTTTGTTGTATCTGCGAACTTTGCCACTCTTCTGTGATGCTTTAATCAAGGAGTCATGTTTCTATAGGAATATCTCCTTTGGGAGTCAGAAAGATAAATATATGTGGTTATCAATTTTTAGTTAAATCCAAAATGCCTTTTCTCATTATAACTAGTCACTGCCCCACAGACATGCCAGGTCATTTCTTCCTGGGTGTTCTGACTCATGGTGCTCCTCTTGCATGGAATGTCTCTTCTTTCTTCTTTCCAGTCCATTTCTAGCCTTTTCATCCTTGACACCCAGTCAATCCTGTCTTCCTCCATGAAGACCCCTTTTACCTTCACACAAACTCTTCCCTGACTGAATGCCTATGGCATTTACAGTTTTTACCACATGGTTCAGAACTTGATTATATATTATTTTGTGTTATTCAATACTGTCTAACATACACTTATCTGTCTTTCCACACTACAATAGGGCTTCATTATTTTTTATCTCCCATACTGCCTAACAAAGTGCTGAGCACTAAGGAGGCCATTGATGCTGGGTGAATGATCACATGGTTAATATTGGTTTAGACAGGATTACTAAAGACAGATCTGGGGCAAATGAGTAGATTTTCAAAATCAACCGTTAACCACTCCTGATTTGCCTGTATGTCTTTTGCCTCCTTTCCAGATGCAGTGATTAATTTGCATATCAAGAGGAACTAAGGACCTTCAGCACAGTTTCTCCTTCCTTTGCTCTACTCGATCAATCAACAAGCATTTTATCACGCACCACCGTGCCAGGCACTTGGCAGGGAATGGAGACACAAAGACAAAACGATGCCTCCATGTAGAATACAAAATGTGAAAAAACTTGCTAACTATTTTCATAAAATTTATTTAATTTCCCACACAAGTGGAACACTATAACATTAATTTGGGATCGATCGTCTGCAAGGTAATAAGAATTCTTTTATAAAGGCATACTGAATAAATGAACATTTCTAATCTGATAATATGTCAATTCTACAACACTTAAGTGTTTGGAGTATAGACTAGAGGAGAATTCTGGAACCTTCAGGACAGCCCTCAATACCTCTTTCTCCCTTAAGAAAAATACAAAAAAATTACAACCTATATAGTACATAAAGAGCATTATAGGTACATACTTTTATTTTCCCAGGCATACACCTGGTTGTGCGAGTATCTAAAGGATTTTCCCAAAGTAAAAAAAAAACACAAACCAGTACACACCTGACTGGGATGTTTTTCATGAAAATCTCCCAGTGGCAAAAGGCAATGCTGGTGGGGTCACTGGCTACTAAAGGCAATGATGGAGGTAGGTGCCTCCCACCTCAGCCCTGGAAGAAGAGTCACTATTTATGTGCCCCCACCTGTGTGCTGGGCTTCTCTCTGTTCAGACTGCTGGCACCAATGGTATTGCACTGTTATCAACGCTGAAAACCCTTATCACGTTCAATGGATATAGAGAACATCTGCAGATTTTAAAAGCAGCCATTTTTACATATGTGTGAATGAACTGTCATGATGTTAAGGTTGGAACCTGGAAGGTTATACCTGTCATTCTACTGGATTTGGAGTGAGAAGGCAGGGGTTCAAATCACAGTTCTGGGTAAGCCTACCAGTCACTACTGGTTCCTGGGCCTCATTCTTCTCATTTGTAAAATGGAGTGGCCTATTACTGATGCGATCTCACATTCTTTCTATCTCTAAATCTATGACACTGACAAAACAAAATCCTCTAGATCTTCAGAAAAAGAAGGCAGATTCACCTCCATTTGTTTTTATACTTACATCTAAAAATTTTTGCATTTTCTCCAGCTGCTTCTCCAGGAACTGGTTTTGCTGTCTCAGATCCATCACTTGTTTCTGAAGGTCACCACAGACCTTTTCTGCTTGACGCTGAACCTCTAGGTTTTCCCTCGTTAGTTTTCCAGTTTCTTCCACTAGTTCTGTTAACAAATGAAAAATCACTAGAGGTTTTGCTACCAAGTTAATGATGGAGCACTCCACAATTCGATGGACAGGATTAAACCACATAAATCAGAAAACCTGGATTTTAATTCAAACACACAAAAGAGGCATTGAGCTATGCTTTCTTTTTCTCTCTTTAAAATATTCAGAATATCTAAACTTACCATGTATCATGCCACCATAGGTCATCATTATTAGCATGATAAGAACAAGAGTATTATCAGTAAATGGTGAAGAAATTCTTGTGGGGAAGAAAAAGCAAAGAAAGTCAAGGGTTATATGTTTTTACCACAGGGAAAGGACAAAGTTACCTAATGCAAAAACCATCACTTGATTTACACAAAGCAGTTAATTTGTTCTCAATCCAAAAACCTATTTTTTATATCCATGCATGTCCCTCATTTGAAGAACCAATACTATAAACCTTTATGTAGGACCGCTGAGAAATACAGAAAGAGCAATGATTTGATTACAATGAGATTTCCTATTTTGTCCTTTTTCAGATACCCATTCCTGAATTACCATTCACATGCAGCAAGGCAGGACTGGCAAGTGTGGATGCAATGTAAAGCTCCTCTTTCGGGAAAAGATGTAAGTCATGCTGGTGCCCAGAGACCAGATCATTGACTGACATCTGTGATACTAATGTGGTCGGCGCTAGGAAGCTGGAGACACTGACTCCCTTTCTTTTATTCCTCCAAACACTATTGATGTTCATAAGGAATATAAACACAAAACAACCAGAAAACTTTTGTTCACTACACAGCAAACATTCTTTTGATGCCATCATCTTATATACTACTTAACCAATTCGTCATTCAGACAATTATCATGAATCGATGTTAACAGCACTTGGCAAAAGTAATTAATTGTCTGTATTAACTGTATTTGGAAGTTAAGAGACACTAAGTTTTATGAAACAAAGGTAGTCGCAATTACATAATTACTTAAAAACTTAATTACTGTTCAAAAATGAATACGATAAGATGATGGTGAATATGAACCTCTTGTTAATTTAAAAAAAATGAATATGCTTTTTAACTGTAAGAAAATTTTTGTTAAAGGAAAAGACTAAGTGTGAAATACAACAGCAAAGTTTCAGAGTTAAAGAAATGGTCAGTTGGAAGTCCAAGAATCACTATTTACGTAATTTAGGAAGTGAGTCTATCACCCAATTAAAGACAGGCTATGTAGTATACAGACACACCTGCTTCTGGCGCTGCATCGACTGCAGCATCTACTAGCCCGAAGAGAAAAGAAAAAGGAAACAAAAGCAGGAAATTTACACGCCATCTCTTCTTCAAGCAGGATAATATAAAAAGGGAAAATGAAACAAAAGACAAGACTGAAGTTCACTGACAGTAGCTTTTCTTGGAAATTCTAAATATTTCTCATTAGTTCACTCAACATTTGTTAAGTACATACTAGATACAAGGCATCATCAGATTTGTTCTTCCAATGTGAAAAATGCCAACATTACACTTGAAATTTTTCAATACAATAATTTGAGCAACCACAAAACCACAAATCTGTAGGTCAGAAATTTCAGCAATATTTAAACATTGCTAAAGAAGTTGGTGGGGCTACAAAATTTGTAATTCTGATTGTAATCTGCAATGTAAAATGGACATGGCTTGAAAGAGACAAAATTGGGAATTCACTGCAAATAATTCAAATGCCTGACTCACAAAAAACTTACATTTTCTAAATAATTAGTTTTCACCCTTACCCCTGAACTCTAACTTTAAGATAACTACTTGACAGATTAAAAGAAGTATTTACTGTGCAAAAGTAATTATTATTATTAAAACCAGGTTAAACGAGGTGGCAACCTGCTTTTAGAAGTCATTGACTTTCTCACTCTGCTCTACTCAACAATCAACTATCTCACCCCTCCAAGCTGCTCACCACTTGTCAGGAAGTACTGCTCAGTAACCAACGAAATTTTTTTTTCCTTCTCTGCCATTAGAGTATAAACTTTTCACAAGTTCTTTCATGTTCTGCATTATCAGCAACTTCTACTTGGGGTTAAGAGCATAAAGTTGGAGGAGGAAGCATTCTATCCTACTGATACCTGGGGAAAACAAAATAGCTCTATCCAGCTCCTGACTAATAATACTAATAACACGCTCCAACAACCTTAAAGCAAATGTAATATGCCAAAGCCACCAAAGGGAAAACGGAAGGGAGTCGACTCAAAATGAATGTGCATATAAATAGCATAATATGTACCTTGGTGGGCTAGTAATTTTTCAGCTTTCCATATAGCTCTCTCTCTTGAGAAAAACTTTCTTTCTTGCTCTATTTGCTCTCTTTCCTCTACCAGCTCTTCCAATTTGGTACCGACACAGAACAACTCCTCCTCAAGGTAGTCAATTAGGTTACCCTTTTCCTCAAGTTCACTTTTAAAAAGAGCTTCTTCTTCTTCACCACCAATGATGTCTGGGAAATAAAATTATCAGAAGAACAGGGTTGTTTAGCCTGTGGTTTTATTACTGGATATCCAAAAGAAGAACTGAAGCAATATCATGATAATTTATAATTTGCCTACACACCATTTCAAATGATAATGAATTGTTTATTAAGAATATCAAAAGCTTATGTCTTGACATGGCAATAAAGTGCTATTGGGTTTTTTCTTGGTGCTTAAATACTATTCTAACTTACAAATGTCCCTCATAATAACAGTTTACTTTCACACACTTTACAGATTGCTTTTTGGAGACTTAGAAGGACTCTATTTACAGGTAGAACAAGGAGGGGGTATGGTAAAATGACAAGTCTACTGGATTGTAAAAAAAATGTTTTATGGGTGTGTTTTGTTTTTATATGAAGAATAATTATAGATCACCTTCACTCCAGGAGTGTCTGTTTAACAGAGCGAAACAATTAGGCAAAACTAATACTATAACGACATCATCTAAAAAGTGCATCACATGCCACATTCCCCATGTGCAGCACCTTCCTTACTTTGTTACTTTTAAAAATTAACAGAAGTCTAATTTCTCTCCCTTCCATCCAGTATCCCATTGGGGGCAGGGCGGGGAGAAGAAGAAAAACATTTCTTGTAACCAATGTGCACAGACATGCAGAACAAATTCCTTCCTGGTCTATATTTAAATATAAATGCAAATACAGTATATTGTGTATATGTATAGACATGTGTGTGTGTTTCTCATCACACACCTCTGACAGGGAGAGCATGTTTGATCACTGGTCTTCCACAATCATGAATGGCCATTAAACTGGTTGTAATTTTCTGTGGTTTTAAACTGGTTTGGTTTTCTACTATTGCTACTACTGTTACTGTATAAATTCGTCTCCTGGTTTTGCTCATTTCATCCCTCATCAGTTTATGAAGTCGGTATCTCCTTTGACCCAGCTATACTAGTGCTAGGTATCTATACCCAAAAGAGAGCAAAGACAAAAAAAGCACATGCACGCACATATTCTCACCCATTTATAGCAGCTTTTTTGTGGCAACAAAAAACTGGAAACCAAGAGGATGTTACATAATCGAGAAATGACTAAGTTGTAATATATGATTGTAATGGAACACTATTGTGAACTAAAGAAATAGATTTCAAAAAAACATGGGGAACTTAAATGAAGTGATATACAGTGAAATAAGCAGAAACAGAAGAAAAATTTGTACCATTAGTATCAATATCATCACATTTTTTTGAAGACTTTGATAACCTACTGAAGAGGCTGGGTCTGTAGCTAGGGGATGTGGCCCCAAATTGCATCTCTGCCCCTTTCTCCTAAAGTGACTGAGGTCATGTCCCCTGCCCTTTCTGGATCTAATTTCCTTATATGGAAAATGGAGGACTTGGACCAGACTGAAATCTGGGATTTGCAATTCGGTATTAATATGTGATTATCTGCTACAATTTATAGATGAGGAAAACTGTCCTGCAGCTGGAGGGCTCGAACTGAAGTCTTGACTCCAAGTCATTCATTCACTTGTTCATTTAACCAGGGTTATTTTTTTTTAATAAGTTTTCTTAGTGTCTTTTGTTTCCATGCCATAAGCATTCAGTCATTTTTAGAAATACCATTCCCTTCTGAAACTCCCATCCTTATAGAACTGAAGACTCTTTTATAACAAAGAAAAACAGTTAAGCAAAAATAACTGGTAACCATCATTGCATCTGATAATGTGGGTTTCAGTCAGCCCTTGCCTCCCTACCAAGAAGAAGGAAGTATGTTTCATTCTACTCAGAGGTTTTTTTAGTAATGCAAAATTAATTCTTCTCGTTGACACTGTGGTAGTCAGTGTACAGATTATCCTTCTCGTTTTCCTTCTCTCATTCTGTACTCATTCATACACATCCCAGATTACTCAATTTCTCATGTGTTTAAATTCTTATTGCACAATAAAATGGCACCATATTCAGATTGTAAAGGGCTTTAGATACCAAGCAGAACAATCAACAATCCTGTATCCTAGAGGATTCAGAGTAATTTTTTTTTTGAGCAAGTGATCTATGATTTGGAAATATAACTTTGACATCTGTGGAAGATCGATGGAAGAGAAGAGAGGTGATGAACAGATGTGAGTAAAGAGAAGTCACTGGATGTGAGGATGTGAAGGCTTATCTGATAAGACTTGTCATCTATGACTAGATATGAGAGGATGGAGTTACAACCAAAGGGTTTATTTGAATTATTATTCAATGGGCACAGTAGTAAATGAAAAAGTGACCTGATGCAGTATTACAAAATAGCAAAATTAGAAGAATATTTGCACAGTTTTTTGGACAGAAAAGAATTTCAGAGGCAAAAACAACATAGTATATAATAGAAAGAACACTGAATTTAAGAGCCAAAAAGCCCAGTTACAAATTACAGTTTCAACATTTATTGGAAGTGTGACCAAGGTCAAATGACTTTACCTCGCTAGGACTATTTCCACATCTACAAAACAGGGATTAACAATTTATCTTCACTACATAATGTATTGTGCGGGAAAGAGGGAAGGAGTAGGGGCAGAGAGAGAGAATCGTATTAATTCCTCTCTCAATATGAAATGCTCCTGGGAAAGTGACTATTTTCTCTCTGTGGCCCTTCCCTGTGTCCCTTCTCCACCCATCTGTCGATCTCTAATAATGAACATACTGGTAGGGTAGTTCAGTGGTTTCAGAGTCAGAGTGCCTGAGTTCATGCACAGGCAGATACTGGATCTGTCTAGCCCTGGATTATTCCTCTTAATCTCTTGGGGTCACAGTTTCCTCGTCTTCAAATGTCAATATTTTGGTGGAGTTTCTGTCACATTAAAGAGGAGCTCCATCCAATGGTATGGATTGTGCATGGCCCCCAGGGCATACACCAGCATGCAGGGGCCCTCCTTTGACACTGTAGGCATCGCTATCCAATGACAGATGGAGCTTTTGCTTCTGTGCCTGTCCTGGTGATGTGTTATAGACTCTTCATGCCCCAAATGCCTCTCTTGTGCTGCCCCTTTGGAGAAACCTGCAATTTTATTTCTTGGGAGCCTGTGATGTTTCATGCTCCACAGCCAAATAGAATCAGTAGAAAAATATGGGTGTTAAAAAGATGGACCTTTGTTTCAAAGAGAAGATTGGGAGTTATTAAAAGGAAATCCAATCTACTATTCAATTCTGGGGCCAATTTACTGTTCAACTGCAATATATGACCTAGCCATAAGTCCTTCAGGGCTGCCTCTCTGAGCTGTCCATCCAACTGCATAAATGAGTCCAGACAAGAGTACTGTATTGATTTGTTTTGTCCTGACTGGACAGTGAGTCAGCCTGAAGACCTTCTCTCGGTAGACTTGGTCTCATCCAGTTACTTACTCTTCATATAGCACACGGGGAGCCAAAAATGGTGACTCCACTCTCACTAAAAGAGAAATTAGTTTGTTAGAGATATAGACAGATCTTTCCATTTATTGTCATTGTCCTCCTGGTTTCATCTTTGATGATTCTTGAGATAACTGCGGAATGATGCACAGAATTTTGCAAACGAGCTTATCCTAACTGGTCTAGGCCTTGCCCACCTCATTTCTCCATGTGGTAAGAAGATCAACTCTTTGTTGGCTTTAGGCTCTTAAGATTCTTCACTGTGGCAACTGATTTATATTGGTTAAGCTTCCTTTGAAAATTGTGAAAACACCTCAAAAAGGTCCTGCTCTCTCTCCATATAGAGATCGTATCAGACAACTGTCATTCAGATTTTACGTTAGACTAAGTGAACGTGAATCTACTACTCCCGAGACAGCTCTTTTCACTTATGTAGCTCGGTTACTAAATTATTCTCTAAATTTGCAGTTCTTAAACGGTGTGCCATGGAATTCCAAGGCACCACAGCAAACTCACAGGGAACACCACACAAACTACTAGTTCAAAGTAGATTGTACTACAGTTCTCCCCATGACATTCTCAAATGTCTGAGATGGGGTTCTGTTCACTTGTACTTTCAGCAATGCCAGCAACTTCTTGAACCTCCTTTATGATGTCCTATTGTTGCAAGTTGGATTTTCAGTGGATAAAAGGCAAGTACCTCAAGAAGATCATTGTGGAATACAAAATGAAAATGGCAGTGTCCAATCTGATTCCAAGGTTTTAAAAGTAGTTCAGAGCCCAACAGGTGCAGACATCTCATCAGCAATTGTGGTGTTTTAAGGATAGATGAAAAATGTTTTCTCTTCAATTTACGTGTATTATTTTGTCAAATGACCACTACATTATTGGGACATAAATACTTATTAAGTTGTTTGGACCTAATTACTTAATAACCAGAACTGTAAGATATCTCTTTTGGCCTAGGATACCATGAAAAGTTGCCTAGACAATAAGGTGCCATGAACAGAGAACATGTAAAAACCTCTGTCTTCCATCAAGCTAAAATTAACATGTATGCAACACTGATGCACATTCTGGCCAATGGACCAGAATAAATAAATAATAGGTCATAAAGGTACTGAAATAAATACTCAAATTAAAATTTATAAATTATAATTTATACAATTTTATATAATATATTTATATATGTAAATTACAAATTATAATTTATAAATTAAAATTTATCTTTGACCATATGAAATTTGGATATTTATAATACTCATTAACACTATTTTGCTTAAACAACTAGATGCACAGTTAACCTATCTAGGGAAAAGATTTTATAGAATGAAATGAGGCCATTTTATGAATACAAGTTAAAGATTTAATCAATAAGTCTTGCAGTTTTAGAAACACCTCTGCAAACCAGAAGGAGATAAAATTCAACCTTCATGTTTTAGGAAAAACTTCTCAACTTTGGTCATAAGCATTTAGCAACCATAAAAAAATGTCAAATCAAATGAATTCATAACAACATTTCATAAAACATAATTGTTTACAGTTTTCCATAATTTCATTTAATTTACATTTTACTTCTCATCCATTTAGGAGAGTGAGCCAAACAGTAACTGCTGAGCAAAGCATAGCCTCCCAGTGTGTGTGCATCACAGTACCTGTGAACACCCCCAAACCTCTCTGGAACTCACATTCTGTTCTGCCCATTCCTGGCTTTCTGCTCTTCACTGACTGGCTGTTGGAATTCCAGAAATTTCGAGACCTTCTTCTTCCACCTGCATGCCTGGCACATTAGCGCTGTCTGTGTGACTTTCGAGTGTTGAAGCTAAATTAGGAGAAAAGTTGCGCTGATGAGGAATTCATTACACAACAAGTAAACTGAGGAAATTAAATGCATGTTTGCCTCTCAGAGGCAAAAGTTAGAATTAATGCTTAAAAATAAAGTGAAGAACAGTCTTACTCTATTTTTATATTATAATTTATATGAAATGAATACCAGGATAATTTGGTATAAATTAAAAGGAGATATCAATAAAAAAAGACAAACCTAAGAAATTTGCATTAATTAGTCAAATCAGTCTTTTATTTAAATCCTTTCAATGAATGTTATTTATTATCAGCATGTAGAAGTTACAAGGACCCTGTTCTGTGCTGTCTTCTCTCATCAGAGTGTGTGTATCCTTGAGGATGGTCTTACTTGCATGTACTTGTATTCCAACTGCTTAACATAACACTTAGTGTATAATAAACATAGTAAAGAAATGCTCTGTCTGTATGTTTTATGAAACTGAATTGATATAATTGGTTTGCTTGGTGGGAACAGAGAGGGGATTATACTTGTAACTCGGAGAAACTGTGCTGACACACTAGACCAGCTAAACTGCATACAGTTACAAAGCTAAGTTTAAGTTCAGAATCAAAAATCAAGTCTTCTCTCTCTAGTCCAATATGTTTTATTTTTTAACGATTGACATAATTGTTTAATCAGCTTCTCACACATAAGGGTAAGTAAAAATGATCCACTACAGATAGAGTGATTTCACACATATAGTGCTGGCACCATGGAAGACAGAATCTATAGACACAAGGGTTTGAATGTCACCAAGGTGGAAAACATTAGAGCTGTACTCCAGGGTCAACCCAGGCTTTGGTTTCCCTCCTAAACCAACTCCAGTGAATTCCCGGAACAACAGTGACCGTCAGGCATTCCAGACAAAGGAAATGTCTCATTAGGAAAAACTCAATGGCCTAGCATACTAAGGGTCTGGGTTGTTGAATGGCTATTCAAAAACAAAGAGACAGAGAGTAAGGCAACAAGTGCCCATACACCCAACATGCAAGTAAGGAAACCTCCAAGAATAACAGTTTGACACTTAAGAAATCAAATCCAAGTTGGATCCAAGTAACTGGTTTTCTTCCCAATGACCAAAACAATTTAACTCTGCAGCTTTTCCCATATCTTTTTTCTTTACAGACTTTCACAACTTTGGAAAATGAATCAGTATGAGACCTACTCTGGAGTGCTAGCTTAGATAGGGAGGCCTGTGCCTTACCCTACTCTCAAGGAACACGACAATACACTTCCACTAGCAACACAGAATGCTTTGGTCTCGGTGGTTCAGCAACCAGAACAACAAAGAAACACATGGCTCCTATTTGCTTTCAAATCACAATCTCTCCTTTCTTCAGTTTATGCCACTCCATTACAATGTGGTGGACAACAGCAGATAATAAAAGTAGGATCTACATCAAGGACCCTCATAGTCACACAGAAAAAGGTAGAACATTCAGCCTTACCTCCTTTTCCACTATGGGAAAACAAAGAGTAGGATCGAATGGCTCTGAAACAGATTGGGGGAGAAGCAAATTTTGTTTAGATCAAAGCTCCAAATGTGAGCCTATATGAGCTGGGGGCCAGGCTACCTCTTCAGGGGAGTGAGTATCCTTAGCAAAAGCATAAGACATGTTCCAGTATATGCAACAGGAACAGGCAGTAGTTGCTGGGTGTCTGGGTGGAGCTCACCAGTATTTAGACAAGTTTAATATATTAATGGACTATAATCTGTTTATTTTTCAGTAGCTAAAGAAGGAAAAAACCATGGCTACTTTCAGTTCCTTATTAATTTTTCTTGAAAAAAAAAATAAAACCAAGCTAACCTTTAGTTAAATAGTTTTGTCCTTAAAAGACATATACAATCTAGCTATACTAAGTGGTGCTGTGTCCTTTATCTTCATCTACTTGTGACACTTGTAGGAAATGTTAGCCCAGACTATAATTGCCCAAATATGGGCAAACCACCAGAGCAAGACTCAGTAACTGCACCAGAGCTACTGCAATTTGGAGACCAAGGAGCCTCTCTCAAGCTATAGGGTTCCAAGTTTGCTTGTTTGCTTGCTTGCCCTGATGATACTCTTTATGTATATTTAAATAACATCGATTGAGTTCCCCTATTTCTGTGACTTTGGCTTGTAATTTACATTGTGTTTGCTTAGAAAGCAATTACAAATTCAAACCCGCTGAGCCACAAGATTTTTGTTTGCTTGTTTTCAATTTTACAGAATAAGTCAACAGAATACAAGCTTGATACACATGCTTTAAAATAACTCTAGTTGTAACTACACTTAGTTTTTACTTCAATCATATTTTGGGTAAAACCAAAGTAAGCCTTATTAAATCCAATATGACCCTATAAAATTACCAATAACGAATTAATTTTCCCATTTAAAATATAAAGTTTTACTTACAATCAAACTAATTTGCTGTAATAGATATTTAATAAAATAAAAACAGAAGAAGGTACTGTGATGTAGTACAAACGCCATTTAGCGTGAAGTCACAGGTCACTTAAAATCCATGCAATTTTGGGAAAGTTCCTTAACTTCTCTGACACTAAACTGTCCTAATATAGAAAGTGATGGAGCTGGGGAGGGTGACCTCTAAATTGCCCTCTGGCTTTCTTGCTATCTTCCCGTCCTATAAAGTCATAAAATCTATTCTTAAAGAAGCAATATTTCAGTTTATGAGAACTGCGTGCTATGATACACTTTAGTTAAAATGATTTACTACCACTTTGCATAATAATATCAAATCTTAACCATTTTCACCTAAATGTTTTTTTCCATCACAGAAAAATAATTCACTGTTTTTTATTATTATTCATTTATTATTTAAAAAGCACATAAATAAAATGTTGTGAAAATACAGAATAAATCATGATCTCAGGAATTCTGATTTCTTATCTGCTGGAATTTGGAAATACTGTTCTGAAGTTCTACTTGAACTTGTGGAGTTATTTTCTTCTGAGTATACATCTTGGGCTTCCTGAGGTATTTCATTTTGATGTTTAGCATTTTCATTTGTTTACTCATATTTTCAACTTCACTTTTTGCTTTGGAGGATTATCCTTGGATCAAGCACAACTCATGTGCCCCACCTAAATATTTTTAAAAAATACTTTGTGAATTTGTGAATTACTACTGAACTTTAAATGAGTGTTTTCAATAGCCCTGATAAAATGCACTGTCACTTTAATATAAGTTCAGGAAGGACAATAAAAATTTGGAAAGCCACCTGGCTTGGGTGTTAACATTTGTTAAATATTAGGTAAGTACATTGTAGTTTAAGCCCTGAACTTCACCAGAACGTGGTTTATGTCACACTAAAGAACATGGAGAGGTGATCAAAATATCTGTTTTAGCAGTAATGAACTTAAGGCAAAAATACTAAATACTGTATTACTGTATAATGATGTTACATTTCCTGCAAAGAGAGCACAATGTTTTCTCACAGTAGTATATCAAGTATTTTTAAAACAGAAAAGGTTCCACATGGAATTTTTTTCTAACTAATCTCATTAGATTAAATATCTAATTGGATAAAATTATTAAAGTTTCTTTATTTAAAGATAATCTAATTAGGACATTTTCAATAAATGCATTGAAGGAAGCAAAAAGGGGTGGCATAAACACAAATGGAACAGCTCTACTACTACACTGTTAAATTTGATATATTTATTTCTTAAGAAAACACAATTGCATATAAATTCATAGTTTTGTATACAAGCTTATTTCTTTTTGGTATACTGAAAAGTTTGTTGAAGATAAAGTTCAAAATTTAAATAAAATTTAATGAAAAAAATACACCCCTTGACTCCTGTTATCATGTCATAGACTGCCTAACTTTGACGAAGGCCAACCACAGTAAACTTCTCCAGAAAGTGCCGAGTAGGTCACTTGAACTGGACGACAGTTACAGCAGTCTATTTTTCCTCAGATTCAGAGCACACTCATGCATTAGATCACTGAAAGTCCTAATTTACCTAATTTACTAAAGCTGAATAGCAATGATACAAATAAAAAACGAAAACAAACTCAGAATCACCAATGAATAATTTCAGTCCTTACTGAGAATTGTGGGGTAGGCAAGGAGATTTTAGAAATGAGCTTTACTACATGCCCATTTATTTTATGATTAAAATGAAAAATAGAAGTGTTAACAACGATTGAATTATTTTAATCCAGCTGCTCACGGAGAGGAAATGGATCTGGTAAAGGCACTCGCGATTCAACCTCATACATGTCTTCATCCTGCTCCTCCAACCACAAGCCACTGAGGGTGTCTGAGGCCCAGTAAATTGCACTGGAATCCATTCTACAGACAGGGTCACTGATGATCTGTTTGACTGACTAAGCAGGCTGGATACCTATGGTTGATTAAAGAAGGTTTCCCTCCGAGATTCTGAAGATAACACCAGGACAGCATCAAAAAAGTCTCCTTGTCACTGTCTTAGGCAGTGAATCTTAGACAATTAATGAACGCACCTCAACAATTAAAAGGTCCAATAGAACCTCACTTTTCAAAAACTAGATGAGTGCCATTCTTCTCACAATGACAAAATCTTCTCCATAAGAGTGATAAAATCCTTGAAAAGAGAAAGAACGAGACCATAAGCAGCTAGGCAGCAAGGCAATAAATATTTGCACCAACCCTTTAAGGTGCAAAAAGCAAGAGATGCAAGTACAACTTGGCAGGGCAAGTCAACATTTGAAATCTCCATAGAAGCAAAAGATGCGAAGTGTAGCTCATCTTTGCTCTGGCTGCTTTACTTGGTTCAAAAGGAAAAGTTCTTCTGAACTGTTACTCAAATAGACTATCAGGCTTTGCAAAAGAATTCTAGTCCATGTTCTCTCAGGAAAAGTTCAAGGCAGAGGGAGTGGTTTTAATGTCCTTACCTATAGGTGAACCCGCAGGTGGAATCTGAATACTATGCCCACAAAGAAGCCCACCTAACAGGATCCAAGGACCATGTCAGAGCTTTGCAAAGTTTGTGTTTGTAATATAATCTGGTCATTCTTTTCAATGTTAAAAAGCTAAAAGATATATACACTGAATTCATGGGAGCCTGTAGCATGCCCATTATTTAATTGGGGGAAATTTTACTGACATTCTACCTCACATTTCATTGACAAACAAGATCCATCCTCTTGAGCAGTTAGCTGATGAAAGTAAATGGCTCAACTACAAACTATTTTCATATTCAAACATATGTAGACTAAGATTTGTTCACTAGAAAAGCTTGACACGATTGTTTTAAAAATGAAGGGGCACAGTGCGCCCAGTTGCTGAAGTGAATCCAGTCTGTGCACTTTGTGAACACTAACTGATGTTGGAAAGCGCATAATGACACAACGGTGTGAACCAGTGTAATTAGGGGCTCTAAAATGAATACTGACTCTAGCAAGCCACTTTCAATTTTTTACAAAGTACATTAAAAATTAAATGATATCTTCAATGTGAAAAGAGTTCAGATTAAACAAAAGACATTCTTGAAGTATCTTCTCTGAGGCAACTATCAAATTATCTCGAACTTGACAATTCTTTCTCACATACAATAAGCATTAGTCAGGCAGGCAGATGGCTCTAATCAAATTCAACACCACTTACAAATTCCATTAGTGCATATCTTTGTTTTATTAGATGTTGAATAAGCAATGAAAATCCCCAAATACCTCAAGGAGAGTTTTTTTTGTAATGGAAGGAGATTTTTAATTGGAGTGGGGTATCTGACCCAGAGTCTAAAGGCAGATGACCTTCACCTTCTTCAAGTGAGCCTG